>OX038875.1:17500-1290275 GCA_943789525.1 Agriphila geniculea | reverse complement strand
CAATTTATAATCTAACAAAAAGTGAATTCGGTAAAAACATATATTTTATAATAAATAAAATAACATTTTGATAATTCAAGAATTAATTAAACAATAGACATTATTGTCTGCAAATAAATAATTAGTTGAATAATATTTACAGTGGTAGAAAGATGTTTCTTTAGGAAGTGATAAGAGAATTATTTTTAATAAGACAATGACAATTAAATGGTTTAAATTTCGTTGATTGAAAGGAAATGTAATTTTAGTTTTTTTTCAAAGGTTAGTTTTGAGCGTATGACTGACATATGAACTATCGTTTAGATAAAACGTAACAGAATTAACAGATGATAAATGTGACGAAATTAAGTACTAGAAGGTCTGAGGAAAAGCTTATAAGAACGATTGAGGTTTCCGAAGTTAGGTATAAATAGTAAAGAAAAAAACCAACCAAAACAGTTACAATAAAACACTACGTCAAATTAAAACATTTAAATAATTCAAAGCAATAAATATAATAACGAGTTGAGTTACGAGATTTTACATCTTATTGCATTTAATTGAAATCGTTAAAACAAGGCATACATAGTACTTAATTAAATTCAAAGTTATGTTTTGTGGCAATGTTTATACATTATTATGCGCAGGCCTAATATTATGAAAGCAGTAATGTAGTAGGTAATGCTAAACAATTTTGTAGGTATTACTTTGAATACCGACTAGGAAGCAATAAAATAAGTACCTACTAAAGGTTTTTCAGACAGATGTCAGAAGAAGAAAGAAATTAGAGGCGAGATGCATATTTTTTTTGAAGCTATAGAACTTTACAAACAATGGTCATTTTATTGTGGCCGTCAGAATAGTTAGAAAGGCGAACTTACAGAAGATTTTTTTTATTGTTGTCTAACAGTTTATAGAGATTTGGTTGAAATAAAACCAAATCTTCGAGAAAAGATTATGTTACTAAAATTTTCAATAACGTAACAGAATCTGGGGGGGGGTGTGTAATGGACCATAGGCCATACACGACAAGAAAAAAATCTATAGTTCTGAAAACATCGCCAAACATTTCAACATGTGGCTACCATTAAAAAACGTCTTAGAAATTCGTTGCCAAAGTAATGTAACTCAAATCTCCTTTTTTTTTGGACACTTAAAGGACTATAAATTTGCTACAAGTTTGACATGTTAGTTCGTAAATATCGTTAAAAAAATATTCCACATCTTTGAAATTGAAGATGAGTTTTTTCTGCAAGTAGTTTTTGCAACACTTGCTTGCAACGCGCATAGCTGACCCAAACGTATATAAAAAAATGCCAACACGAGAACAGGAATGTGATAACTGAACTTCGTTTGCTCAAACAAACTTGGACCTTAAGTTCTGATGGATAAAGACTAAGGAGACATAATACTATGTCTCTCTAGTTATTTTCGAAATCTAAAAATGCAGTTTCTACGCAAATACCTTTTAGTTTTCAGGTTTAATCAGATGATGACTGAAGACATTCTAAATTGAATGTTGGAAACAAATCGAGACATATTTTGGACAAGTAACGCTATCTATTGGGTGGAAACTGAAACCAAAATCAAGGACAAGCCAATCAAACAGCGCGTCGCAGCATTAAGGGTGTGGTTTTGTGAAAAGTGCGCAGGAGTTGTGATAAACCAAATTGGACTCTATCTTCATAACAGGAAGAGCGTATTAGAATTAAGTAGTTGTAATTCTATTGTTGTTAACAATTGTATAGAGATTTTTGGAAAGGTAGAGGATTAGCGAAGGACGAGTGTGGAGTGCAGACGTCTTTTTGGATCGATTATAGAAATTGTTGTGAGAAATAAAGCGTCCCTTCGAATTATAAATTACAAATAGTTTGGATCCATATTAATAAATTAACTAAAGTGTCATTGTTGAATTCACAAGGAGCTCCTTACTGCAGAAGGATAAGTTAAGTAAATAGAAATAAGAATTATGTATAAAACACATATCTATTTTAGACTTCTCATTTATAAATTGTGTTAAGTAAATAAATTAATTAATTGATGTGCATCGATCTCACATAGCTAAAGGTCTAAAATAGATACGCTAGGTTATATTTCACTCTTTGTACTCATGTTTATTGTTTAAATTAGTAGTTTTATCAGCCGAAACGAGGTTTTTTGTGACTTCGCGCGCTTTCCTCGATTCAAAAGCTGTAGTGAGCAGTGCGAAGGTTTAATTACCTACTAGCGTGGGAATTAAACAAATTCAGTTTCGATAAAAGTTTTTATTAGAGCCATTTTATTAATTGTTCAAATAACTAAATCATTCCTTTTAAATTGACCAGACATACAAAACAATTTCAAATTAAAACATATTTATAATAATCCATAATCATCAGATAATTCCAAAAATAATCAAAACCTCTAAATTAAACCCTTTTATTAAATAATTAAAATAACTTAACAGTCAAATTAACTAAATCAAAACCAATTAAAGTAATTTTCTTGAACAAACAAATACCAAAACCAAACATTGCCAATAATAAATGACTCTAAACAATTAATCTGTATTCATATTTATTTTCCCAATTATAGGCACCTCTTTTTCACTGAAGAATTATTTGCAATAACTATTTTCCAGAGATAGAGTTTAATACCTTTTGTAGATATCATTAAATTAATATACTAGTGTCGTCTTCGATGATTGATACTTTATTTTGTCTGTTGGGTAATGGACAAAATTAGATTTTCTTACTTTGAATTTGATTTACAGTGTCATGACACTTGAAAATACTTGGTACATGTTTATAGATAGAGTAAAAGCTATCACAGTTCTTTCGAACAGAACTTAGAATTTTATTGGTTTTAAATTGATAGCCCTGTTAATTGATACCAAATGAAGCTTAAATAAGACTCTCATTTAGAGCACATTATATATCTAGATGAAATGCCATTCATTCAACATGAATTATTTATGAAGTTGTCATAAATCTTTGACACTATAATTGAATTTAGGCTAGAGGTTGTGATTCATAAAGTAATAATTAGTATTCATTTAGTTTTATTCTAAATCAGAAACACGCTGTTTGGATTCAAATGGTACAGAGGGTGACTTTCATTGTGGTCAGCGTAGAAATAGCATAGGAAGAATTTAAGAGCTCGCGCTAGTCCATCAACCCTAAGGTGGCCACCTGTTTTTAAAAAGAAGAGGAGTCAGTTAATCTCCTCCAACCAAATAATAAAAAGGGTGATAAGGACAGCGAATTATTGACATCCGTCTAACGAGAATTGTCAAAAATCAGTTAGGGCTGGCAGGATCGCATCTGGAATAGACGCTCTGATTGAATCCAAACGCGTATCAAAATCATTGTTATCATTTATTAACCGAATAATTATTATCGCACCTCAAGCCATTATCTAAGACGTATACAATATCACCTTTCCAGACAAGTTTGTTAAAAGGTACATTTGTTTAAACTGAGTTATATTTTGGGATATTATAATCATATAAATCACTAGACGATCAAAGCTGATACAATAAGTATCACATCACATACCGATTGGTCATTAGCAGCAGACAAGCGACACGCAGCCGCGGGGACCATCACACACTATTTTCATTGAGAATCACCATTAATGGTAATAATGGTACTAACTTTCCCACAATTAACATTACGCCTTATTGTTCATCATTGGTCAGTTCTTCAATCAATGGTTATATTTTTTTTTTATAATTATAATGGGTTTGCTCTTGACCCTAGTCTAGCCCGAAAGTATAGACGGGGTCTACGATGGAGCGAGCTTGCCCAGAAGGTGCCTATTCACTCTGGCCTTGAAAAGAGTCAGGTTGTAGTGGGACTGTTTTGAGAAAAAAATGAAGTCTCAGTATTACCATGCAATGGGTAATGGGAATAGGGGGACCGACCCAATTTCGCCCCTCCGTAAACTTAATTGCCCTGAGTTAAATCACCTAAGTGAATTAAGTATACTATCTGTAAACTTTAATCACATATACCGCTGGCGCTAGTCACAAAACAAAATTCTAATAGGTATTTAAAATAATAAGTAAACTTTATTCACCCTGCAGTTAAAAATGGATCGCCTAGCGATCGCACCTCACAGAATCACCTCTTCCTCTGTGTATATATTTAAAGTTTGGCATTTTTTTTTCCGCAACTATTTAGTTTGTTGTAATGTTTGTGTATGTAAGTTTAGTTTCACATAATAAACTCATTCATAATAATTTGCAGGAAAAATATGTGTCAATAATGACAATCGTAAATCATAAGCACGCATGAAGCAAAAAGTTTCACTGTAAAAAAGGTTCATAAAGGTGAATAAAGTATACTTAAAAAAATATTTAGTACACCTAGGAGAATAAGGTGAATAAAGTTTTTTGAAAGTAATTTTAATGCACCCAGGTGATTAAAGTTTACGAATAGTACACTTAATTCACCTAGGTGATTTAACCCAGGTTAATTAAGTTTACGGAGGGAATTTCGCTATACTTTGTAACTAGAAATCTATTAACTGATTAGATCGTTCACCTGAAGTAACGATGCAATGAAATGATTCTTCGCAATCGCATCCAATAATAAAGATAATCGAGAAATAAAGAGCACGTACTAAATGGCGTATTAGAAGTAATGCAATTTAGTAACAAATCTTTAGAAGTAAATTCTGTAAATAATGTCAGCAAATCACGACGATTTCACGGTAGTTGTACCAACAAACGACAAATACAATATTCAGTGTCTTTGGCAACCCGCGACAAATGAAGTTTTATGCTCTTAATAAGTTTTAATTTTTATTTACTTGGAATGTCGGTATTGCTATGATTGCAAAAGATAAAAAAAACGGGTTGCACTCCGGAAGTGCCGGCAGAAGTGAAAACTTGAATATTGACGTTATGCATTTTTGATATTTTGGAATGGTTAGGGAATAATTTTGCACGAATTGCCGTCCTACGAATTTACTCTGCATTTCAATTAACGAATACAGAACAGTATTGTACGAAAGTCTTATCCCATAGCTTGACAGAAAATCTAGAGTTTTGACATTGAATTAAAAAATTTGCGCGTTGCTATGGTGACACAAGTGTTTACGTCTTGAAATGAAGCGCCGCCATTTTCACCGCGCCCCGTTGAAAGAGAGGGGGATACTTCCGCCGCCAACGGTCTACTCTCCATCCGTCACATCCGTCCTAAGCATCCGTCTTACGAATTCTATATCAGGGTCACGTGATTCTTTCTGACACGAGTTTAGCATTTTTTCCCCATTACAAAAAAGCGTACAACGCCGCTAAAGAAGTTTTCACTTCAAAAATGTTACTGCAATTTGTTTTATTATAGAACCACAGCGTAAAAAGAATAAATAAGATTAATGCATTGTGGTCATGATAAAATTTCTGATGCATCTTAGATAACTTATCTAACTAATGATAAAAGGAAATAATGAAACCTAGACGAAGTCTTAAGGCCGAGTCAATTAATGACGGTGATTAAATAATGTGAAATGAGCCAACCGATACTGTGTAATAAAAGACCACAAAAAATAAACAATTATAAAGTTTATTTATTTTCATAGTTAATTAAACATTTTATCATACATCCTTAGTTCCTTAGCGGCAATATTTGACCAAACGAAATACATCACAAGACAAATGCAATGCTGGCCACAAAAACTACCGCTAAATTGATGTTGCAAGAAATACTCGCTCCAATTTGAAACTCGTACAGTGATACGCGTGAAAATGTAAGATACGAGGTAAAAAACGGCCCCGTTCCGACGTCGATCTCGAATGCAACTCTCCATAGGCTCCGTTGTTCTAGCGTAATTTTGTAAGACAATGCGCGTGCCTTTATGAAATCACGTTGAGTATGTACGTTATTCGGTATTGATTTTATTGGTAATTTGAACATTCGGAAATAGACTCACAAAAAAATATTTCATAATAACTTCATATTAGTTGTTTTGAATGTATTTCATAAGCACTTTAAAACTTGCTTCTAATTAAAAATTAGATCATTAACAATAAAGTACTTTTTTGAAGTAAAAAATTCGGGTTGCACTCCGGGAGTGCACAGAAGTGTAATATTAACTTTGTGCATTTTTGATATTTTGGAATGGTTAGGGAATCATTTTGCACGAATTGCTTCAATTATCAGTATAAAAGTACTAACATTTATGAAGTAGAATACAATATTTATTTATTGCGCTATCGTACACAAACATGACAATTTATATTACATTAAAAAGTTTATCTCTCAGAAAAATCAACCCGCCGAACGCCAAAATGACGCGCCGCTATTTTCGCCGCCCCGTAGAAAGAGAGGGGGATCCTTCCGCCGCCGGCTGTCTACGCTACATCCGTCTTACGAATTTTCGATCAGGGTCACGAGACCCTGACTGACGCGAATTTAACATTTTTTCCCCATTACAAAAAAAGTGTACAACGCTGCTAACGAAGATTTCACTTCAAAAATAATCAAAAAGTTTAATCATTATCATCCACACGACATCCACTTCTGGTTATAGACCTCTCCTAAAGATTTCCACAACGATCGGTCCACACTGCCCGCTTCCATTGGCTTTCCGCGACCTTCAGCAGATCGTCGGTCCAGAAATACCCAAAAATATAATTAGCAATCATGTTTTCTACAACAGCTGTAACACATTAGGTGTCATTGACCCTATAATTGCCACTATTATCGAAAAGTAAATCATGTTCACAGGATTAATTGCACCATCTACACGTGAGGGTGATAAGTAAAAAGTTTGAACTGTGGGAACTAAGTCCATGCACTTTGTCACTAAATCAAATTAGTTCATTTTGCTGGCCATAAGTAAAAAAATTTGATAGAAGTGAAATATTACAAATCATTTTTAGGGTTCCGTACCAAAATGGTAAAAAAGGAACCCTTATGGTGTGACTCAGTCTGTCTGTCTGTCTGTCACACCTGAATATCTCGAGAACTACTAATGGTATCAACTTGAAATTTGGAATAGTTTAAGATGACATTTGCCCAACTATTTTGCAAATAAGAAAGAAATAATTTTTTTTTTACAACAGGGACTGAAAAGGGGTCTTAAAAATTTGAAGTGGAGCTACTAGAGCACGTGGGATATCATATAAAAGAGCGCCGTTTGCACGTTTTCAATTATTTTTTCTTTTTGCTTTAGGTAGCATAGTTTTCGACTTATGATGAAAAATGTAAAAAAAAAATACCGTTCCCCCCTTATCTCCGAAGTTTGCAAAGCGAAAAATCTGAAATAATTCTATGTAATAGCAGTTTATATAAAGATTACAGTAAAAATAAAACGATGTCTCAATATAGCACACTTTTTTAGAAATTTGATAATTTCTAAAAAAGTTAACATTAGTTCCACTATCGGTCAAGAGATGGCGCTGACCTAAAACTGCAATACTAATTTTATTATTCTATTCTGCAGTGTAGTTTAATGGTGCAATTATGATGGTACGGAACCCTCGGTGCGCGAGTCCAACTCGCTCTTGACCGGAGTTTTATTGTAATTAAGTGTAAGCGATTGCTAAAAACTAGTCAAATTTTTGTGTTTTTAAACGGTTTTATTTAGCTTGCCCTGTTTGGTTTTGTTTGTTTGGGTCAAGTTCTTTAAAGTAAGTATATCTGATTGTCTGTCATTTTGGTAATAAGTTAGCTACATCACAGTGTGTTGCAAAAGCACAAACGTGCTCATTTGTAAAGTTAATTATTACAATTTTGTTCCTTACGCTTGATAAGATAAGAGTTCTCAACTTGTAAATATTTACAATTACTTTCTAATTTCTTGATATTACAACGCGAAAGTTTTTGTACAGGAACATTTATTACCAAACTACAAGTTGGTAAGATCAGTGGTACCTACCATACCACCATTGTCTCTGATTTCCATAACACAACTGTAGCTACCTATACCTGCTTATTTTGGAAACGGTCCAAATTTTTGAAGTGAATACTTCTTTAGCGGCGTTGTGCGCTTTTTTGTATGGGGAAAAAATGCTGAACTCGCGTCAGGAATCACGTGGCTGATCGAAAATCTTATCGTCCAAGTCGAAAATGCGTAAGACGGATGTGACAGATGGAGAGAAGACAGCTGAAGGCGGAAGTATCCCCCTCTCTTTTACGGGGCGCGTTGAAAATGGCGGCGCGTCATTTTAAGACGTCATGTAAACACTTATGTCACCAGCAACGCGCTAATTTTGAAAATGGAACTAATAGCAGCGATCTCTTCGGTAAAATCATAGACTTATTTATACTCTGTGACTTTATGTTTAAATCGTAGAATGCGTGCATGTAGAAATTAAAAAGGCCACTGGCGCGAAATCTTCAGAACTTTTCTTAATTACAAACTGATTGAATTGTGTGACTGTATAGTGATAGGAAAGAAATAATTTTAATCCTTTGCCGTTAATTTCAAAATATCAAAAATGCACAAAGTTAATATTCAAGTTATCACTTCTGCCGGCACTCCCGGAGTGCCAACCGATTTTTCTTTTTAATACTTATGGTTTCCGAAAGAAATCACATTATATCAATGTACAGCTATTAACTTATTTTATTAATTTGTTCAATAGGCGCGCCCTACTGTTGCGATTTTGAATGAACTCATTGGTAATACCTACCTCAAAATAAGTAGGGCATAGCATAGCAAAATGGAGCTTCCTTGACTGTGTAAACCTTAATTATTACAGAAGAGTAACGAATTATACTATCCTTTGGTAACACCGTTTCATTTAGGGGTGTGATAAATAAACAAACAAAGGTAAGTACTTAATAACGATAGATTCAGCAACGCTGATTTACCTAAATCACTGATCCTGATGTGATTTGGTATAGATGTTTATGGTGTGGACTTGCATGCAAGCAAATACTGTAGACCAGCGAAACAATTTTTTGTACTTACTTATTTTTTGTACGAAATTTGACTTGCCCGAATTGCTTTCCTTACAAATATACAAAAACAATACCTCATATTGAGTTGCTACAAAATCACGATCAACTAAATGTATTTGTTAATCAACATACTGCCTTCAGATTTGTTATTAAAAAGATCCTCGACTGAGCTTCTTAAGTATGGTTGTATTGTGTCACTTTCTATAAACTTTATATCCTTCTCTCAATTAATTAGGTAAATATTTTGTAATTACTTTAATCATTTGTTTGTTAAGTCATGTTACTTATGCAAGTAACATGTGTAACCTTGTTTATGTGTTCTCCGCATGTTATGCTGTGCATATACATTGGGTCTCAATTTAGAACCTACAATAACTGATATTTCTACTAGCATCAAGATGCTTATTGATTGTTACCTGTCGTGTATTTAATTTAAAATTAAAATAAATGTGTAAATAGAATAATAACAAAATTCCAAAATTCGAGCGAAAAATAAATTATATTTACGGAGGAAGTATAAATAAAACAAATCTACCAAACAATCGGTTGCTAAGGATCACTGAAAACTACTCTATAGCTTTAAAACTATTGTAGAAACTGACGGCAATAAGACACACTACCGCGTGCTTGACGTCACTAAATACACCATAATTTTGAAGTCGTTCCCTTAAGGAAGTGTTTTATCAATAAAACTAAACATTTTTTCAAAGAAATATGCATCGAAAAACGACTAAAAATTTTGGTCCTCTCATACTGCTAACTAGACAGCTAAAACATTGTTTTAGTGTGGAAAAATAAAAGTTGTATGTTTAACGCGAGACCAAATTTTTGATCTGCCTCGTGCCTTTAAATCACTCACTTTGCTCAGTAGTCTATATTCGAATTACTGCCTGGCTATGCTCGAGATTCAAATCTAGACTACTTTGCTAGGGCGTGATTTAAAGTCGGCACGAAAGCACAAATTGACTTTGGTCTCTTGTATAACAAATAACTATAGTTTCATTAGTAGAACCATAGACATAGAAAAATTTTCGCTGCTCTCAAGAAGACCAACAAAGCGTGGAAAAGAGAAGTTAACATCATACGGACACGGTCTATGTAAAAAAAGAGACAAAGGAGCAAGTGACATGTGCCAACATTTTTTTACAGTAAGAGCCCCTAGCGTCCCGCCTAGCAAATGAGCAATCACACTTTGTTTAAAATATTTGTTAATCTTAATTAGAATTTAAAATAAAGGTATCGTGGAGCCATGGTGTCTTGTGCTCTAAGTAATTGTGATGTGACAAAAAGAAACAATCCAAGTAATCACACTTTTCACAGGTAAATAAGATATTCCCACACATTTCTTTAAAACCAAATTTCGCTACATTTATTCGTTTATCGACGAATAAAACAGTATGGAACATAGTTTATTAATTTCCTTTGCCATATATAGTCATATTTTATGAATCTAAGTCATATTTTATGTATCCCATATAAAATGTATGCATTCGTTTTCGGATCACCTGTTTATTGACTTTGTTGTTCTTTGACATTCTATTTCTATGGGTAGAACACTCCCTTAAGGAGATTTAAATAATTTAAACTATACAAAAAGATGCTGTTATGAATTCATGCGAGTGAAGCGCCGCTAAAACTTAGCTAACCAAGTTATTTTATCAAAATAAAATGAAATGGTAAAAAAATACGATTTTTTAGTGAAATAAAACTTTAAATGTTTTTTCTCGAAATAGTTATTTTCGTCATTCATTTATTTTGTTGTGCAGGCAGGCGGTAGGTGCTGGCTGCTGAATACAGCCTGAAATTGCCTGGTGGGTGTGCGTGCACGAAAATCAGCTATTTGCTTCGAGTAGCCATTTTGTCTTTTTACATTTTCTGCTTTGGCGATAGCCTGACAGTGAGCCATATACTTTTTGCCTCTTATGTTGTACAAAAATCATTTATTAGTCAAATTCGTGCCTTCACGGCGATCATAACCATGATCCGTAATGCCAACATAATAATTATACGTTCCGCTTTCAAGTAACAGGCTTTCTCGTTGTGTAATATGCCATCAGTTGTGATAACTTTACGTCTAAATCACTTTTGGTTATTTATTATTCTTATCTAATTATATAGTTTGAGGCTAGTTTGATATGTGTGTTAAGATCGAAAACATAGCTCTTTTATAACTAACGCTACACAGGTTTTGATGAATTACAACAGCAACATCGCTATGTTATGTTATATTTTTTCAAAACTGGTTTTATTTGGTTTTGATGAAGTATTACGCCTAGAATTTATCTGTTAGGATAATCCTTCGTAACCTATCCAAGTTCAGCACGTTTCGTATGTTTGATTTGTAGGTCTAGGTACATAAGAAAAATTTGTATTGCAAACTTACCCCGACTTGCACCAAATTTTATATGTTGTTTAAGTAACGGTTAAACGTGATTTTGTCTAAGAAACTGTGTTTAAGTGGTATTTAAACAATATTTAAAATATGATGCAAGTCGTCATAAGTATACACAGGGTGTTATTACAGAAAATATAACTTAAAACCTTTTTATTTACGCTATAATGTAGTATTTACGCGCTTGGCAGGCGACTTACTGGTGAATTCTTGTAAAATCTAATCGCGAAATTAATTTCAATGAGGTGGTGATTCGATTTTATAAGCGATTGTCGATAAAAAGCGCTATTTACTAAAATCAACCAGCAATAGCCGCCTGCCAAGTCAACCCGTGTAAATACAAACTTGAAAAATCCAACGACCCATTGCTGTAAGTTATCAATCGGTGTTATGAAATAAAAGTAAAATAATGCGATTAAATTGACAATAGACAGCGATTCGTTGCATCTTCACTCGAAAATTTATGGCAAAGACTAAATTTTAAAGATTTTAATACTTCATTTTATACCGCAAGAGCTCTAAAGTTATCCACGTTGTAAATTGTCAATTTAATCAATTTGTAAAGGGCAAATTAATCTGTGAAAAACTAGTACGTGATTGTCGTTAATATTGGTATTGTAGACTGGGATGAAAATGATCTAAGTGAATAAATGAAAATAGAAAGCAGTATTATAAACTTAAACAAAACTTTATTACCTTAAAAATGTAGACACCATAAAGTTAATAAACCTAACTAGGTATATTAACTTTATGGTAGACACATACAGGACGTAGTAAAAAGTTTGTTTTCACCGGTCCATTTGCTTTCAAACTTTTTATGTGCTTGTAAACTGTTTTAGTTCCAAAGTAAAAGTGAGATATGCAAAATATTACCATGCAAATTCTTTGCAAACCAATCTTCCTAGTTCATCATTTTTAAAATAAAAGAACTGGAATTCAAAAACTCTTAACTCACTGGTTAGATTGAATTTGATAAATAAAAAATAATTAAAGGGTGTCCCAGATTTAAAAAGACATTATTCAACATTATTCACTGGCTACAAAAAAAGTTAAGGAAAAAGGAAAAAACTATTATCCTCTTAACCACGGGTAACTAATATATCCAAATAGTGGGGTTTTACAAATTTCTGTTTATCTTCCGAAACTGAAACGAGACAATAAAAAATCGTTTGCTTAAAGATATTATTCAGAACTATCGACGCAATGAGAAATCAGAGACAGTTCGTAATTTTATTCAGTTAGGAGCTACAAGAATAATCATAATACCTTATGTAGAAATGAATGAGAATAATTTTAAAAAGTTTTTGAGAAGTTGATGTATGTACAATAGCAACTAATCGAAATATGAATACGAGAAAAAAGGTTTTTGAGGAGGCGCCTTCAACATCAGTGAGGATTGCGGTGGATAAAGGAAAAATATCTTAATCAAATCCTTTGTGAAATTACGTTTCATTTGATTTTTTATACAAAAAATGATAATTTATTTTGTCTCTTTTTATCTGGGACAACTCAGTATTATTAAATAAAATAAATAAGTCTTTCATAAAAGAATTACAAGGATACTGATGGTAATTTTTAGGGTTCCATACCCAAAGGGTAAAAACGGGACCCTATTACTAAGACTCCGGTGTCCGTCTGCCTGTCACCAGGCTGTATCTCATGAACCATGATAGCTAGAAAGTTGTCATTTTTACAGATGATGTATTTTTGTTGCCGCTATAACAACAAATACTAAAAACAGAATAAAATAAATGTTTAAGGGGGGCTCCCATACAACAAACCTGATTTTTTTTGCCGTTTTTTGCTCGATAATTATAACGACAACAGGTAGACAGTTGAAATTTTCACAGATGATGTATTTTTGTTGCCGCTATAACAAAAAATACTAAAAACAGAATAAAATTAATATTTAAGGGGGGCTCCCATACAACAAACGTTTTTTTTTGCCGTTTTTTGGTACGGAACCCTTAGTGCGCGAGTCCGACTTGCACTTGGCCGGTTTTTCTTTTTATGCTCCAAACTTTTCTAAACATTTTCCATAGGCTGTAACCAGAAACGTAAACTGATTAAAATGTAACTTATTGCCAAAGCTTTTATAAAAATTCTAATTACTAAACTACGAGTTTTTGAATTCTAAGTTTTAAAAGTTCCTACACACACATATCTTTGCGAAGAACCAGAATTTGTCCTGATAAGGCTTCCTTCTTACTTATGCAGGAGTTCCGAAGATTAGCTCCTAAGCTATCCGAATTACTTGTTAGGTACCCTTAGTTAGTAAGTATCTGAATTACTAACATAATATTTTTAGTTTTTAAATCAGAATGACACTAGCCAATAACCTAACAGATTTTATAATCTAAGTAATTCATAAAATGCTAACAATGTTTTTACTCATTATTCTAGCTAATTGCAGCAATCATCTTTGCATCAGTTACATTGTAAGCTTTCTTCAACTGCTTTACAATCGTGCTTTTTATAAAACTCCATTGCTTACAGCAATAGATAACTAGTCAATTGTTATTATCTTTGAACTTTCTTTCTTAACAAAAAGAGTGAATCTTGTGACGTCTTAATGAGCTGGAAAGAGTTCAATAGAAAATCAACAAGTATGTGAAGATAATTAGTTGCGTACAGAAGCTTAACTCACACACAATAGACACAACGACTTTCAATTTAAAGCAAACAAAATGTTTGATTTACGAGCAGCTAACATAGGTTTCAACTCATAGAATATCGATAGTTGTCCTATATGATCGAAGTATAAAATGCAAAATAATTGGTTGACTGATAATGAGCTTTAGAGCTCTTTTGAGAGAAAATATCATCAATACTAGACTCAAATTTCCTAATGCAAAATTCTATGTGGTTTTTATGTGGTACTTTTTTAGAAACAGAGGCACTTCCTTACTGATAGATATTGTATGTGTTACCTGAGCAAGATTCAATGGAGCTCTTCCTGGCGGAGTGGTGACTTGGCTAGCAACCAGGGACGCAAGCGCCACCCTCTGAGTTCCAGACATTGCCCTGATGATGGGCAGCAGCTGAGCAAACTTCCCAACGTGATCCTTCCGCTCCAAGGCCCTCAGAACTGCGTCCTTAATCATAGTCTCCTTCGACCTCAACTTATAAGATGGTTTATAAGACACAGCTTTTCTTGTAGTCGTCTCCATTAAATCTTCGAACATATCAACGTCATCTTCATAGGAATCCAAGTTGTACTGCGGTCGATGTGAATTCGTCACTCCTGTTGGTTTCACTATCCTCACTGGAGGTTTAACAAAAGTCTGGTAATGCCTTGACTCCTGCGCAATCATCACCTCATCCGCATCACTACCAAAGTCAAAGTCTTTCAAATCGTCTTCACACCTTAAATTGGAAATTAAAACTGCTAAAAGCAGTACACTGAACAAACTTTTGCACATCATGTTCACGAAATTTATATGAATTCTATAACAATTGTACTCATATTTCTTTTACTATTCAGCTAAAGTAAACACTTCTATGCCTCATGTTAAGCTTAAGGAATGTTAACAAGAGCGCGTATTTAATATAATTTATTCACGTGTTATATGCGCACGCGTTGATGCGCGCGCCGCTTTCCTTAGCTCGGCGTAGAGTGAGCCCGTGCGAACATACAAACATACTCTCATCTCTCATATTTACAGGTGTCAGATTATTCCGGAACTGGCAACTTTCTCCGCTGGGTCAGATGATCGGTCACATTCTGATAAGTCATCCAGTTACCTTCGGTCAACAATGGGCTTATCGATTCGTTGCATAAAGTTTTGGACAAAGACATTGATTCCGCAACAATAGTATTGCTCTTAACATTTTACATTGCAAACAACAACGTACCTTATTTCCCGTACTTTAGATCCACAGAAATAAATACAACTGCGTCGAAACTTTGTGCAGTGTCAATGATGGTACACTTTTTACACGCGTATAAAGATGCTTTCACACTTAATAGGTGTTATCGCATTGTTACGAAACTGGGCAAGGTACGTGACCATCGAATAATTTGACTATACCCATGGGTTTGCGACAACTCGCTTCAACTTACGATCTTAATGGTTTAGATTTAAGACGGCGTACGATGCCATCACGAAAGGAAAAAGCATAATGCTATCTTTACGAATCAAAACTTTCAGATATTGACGATACTCTTTGTAAACATCTTTGTATTTGAGACGTAGTTATGTTACTTTCTTTCGTATCCCTATGACTTTCTATGTAATGACTTGGATTTTGAAATGACAATAAATAACAACTCTGATATAACTGAGGTTTATTGTTATTGATTTGTGCAGTAAGAAGTCTATTTTGTAGTGAATTTTTGATGCAAGTTACATTTGAATTAAACCACTTAATTTCAAATAAGGTACTCGTAAATACTCGTATAAAGGTTGCCTAAGTAAACATTCGAAAGGCTTTGATAAAGTTTTTAAAGACATACAACGTGTTGAATATCGAATATGGTACGTAAAATGGGGTGAATAGGGTAACTTTTCAACTTTGTTGCCATATTTAACCTATTTAAATATCAAGTAGATGGCATTTGAATACTTCATTATTCTTCCGGCTGTCCATTTTAGCGAACTACACTATTTATTTATCAGGTTTTCTAAGAAAATCGCCAAAAAAATCCCAAAAATCCTGCCAAACCCGATTAACCCCGGGTTGGGGTCAATAGAATCGAAACTGGGGGCAATCGAGTTTTTTGTCAGGGTTGACACTATAATTTTAACATTTTAACCGACTTCAATGAAAGGAGTAACACAACAAAGTATTGCATTTTTACTTAAGACTTATTCTATGACGGTATCATCGTACTTCCTATATGTCTTTGCACCCGGTTTTGGCTTGTACGTCCGAGTCATTTTGTACTTTTTAGCTGCAAATAAAGATATAAAAATCTAGGTAAGTATGATGAGTGAAATCGAATTCTTATAAACCAAGACACAAATACTAAAGACTGAAAAAAAAACATCAGGTGGTTATATTGAATAAAAAAAAATCAGCTAACAAAACAATTATTTGGCAGCCCTAAAAATTCACCCCTTTGCTGACTCTATTCACCTCTTCAGTGAGTCTATTGTCCCCAGTAGTGACTCTATACACCCCCATGTCATATTCTATTGACCCCTCAGGTCACCCGAATAACCCCGAAAACTGTTAAAAATTAAGCCTGCAACTAATTTTTTGATTAAACGATTAAAACAGATTATTTTCAAGTAACTTTTGGTTGTATGGGATGCCTTTCAAAACTAGCAACAGTAAAAACTTACAAAAAGACTTGAAATTTGTAAACTGACCAAGAAAAAGTAAAGTTTCGTGAGACCAAAAAACGTACCGGTTGCAACATCGTATTTCAAATGGCTTTTTTCTTAGTTTTGTCTATGGTGAGAGCATATTGTTATTGCCAGAACGAAAAATCATTTTTTTGACTTTTAAAAAAGTATTGCCGTATCGCATTCATCAAAATAGGCACATTTTTATAGTCTGTTGAAGCAAAATACTCGGCTGTCACTCTATTCCCCCCTGAAACCCTATCCACCCCATTTTACTAGATAGGGACCATCAAACAATTTTTTTCACGATATCAGATTTGGTCTCATAGTAAAAGTTGTCAAGTTTGATGATTCCTATCTACCATATCGGCATTAGGGGTTATTTTGTAACACGTTAGAACTGTCACATAAATAGGTACCTAATACGTTACGTATTCCTAAAAGGTTTATTTAATTTTTGTTTTGGTATTTTTTTTTACTTTAGTTATATTGGACCATAAGTATATTTGACTCTATGCATCGGACAGAACTAATGCTGCTCTAAGATCTGAGTGATTCAGAGCGTGAACACCGTACTCCGATCAACGATACCTCGACTACAATTAACATTCTGATGGAAATGTATACCTGCTGCACTTGTCAGTTACCCCAATATTACTTTGATAAATTATAAACAAGCATTGGTTACAAATACAGACACTTCATTTGTAAGAATGCTAGACTGTCTAGTTGCTGAGACATGTGCAGTCTAGTTTGTGACTGTGAATGACTAATTCATACGAAGTCATGCGACACATGCCGGTATATATTATAGTCCAGACAGCACATGCCTCAGCAACTAGACAGTCTAGCATTCTTCACTTCGATCAAAGATTCTTCACTAAAACTAAAAGATTGATCCAAAACAAACAGGTCATATTGCTGCATGATTTCTATTAGCTGTTTATTAATATAAAACAAAGGGTTCGGTCAACATGAGGACAGTTTCGTTAACGAAACGTCGGGAAAATCAAAAATCAAACCAAATACCAACTAAATACTCAATACTTTATTTGCAACCATAATGTGGGTACAGAGGAAATAAAAATAGGAATTAAAAATACCAAAGTATATTCAATAAAACCGCACTAGTATCCGTTAAAAAGTGTTTTATTTCATGAGGTTAGTGTTTTAATAATTGGTTGAATTCAGGTTTGATATGAAATTGGTTGACTGGTACAGAACATTTTACTCCGCCGTTTGCTACCTAGTTTTCGGTTCTGCACCAAAGAATGTCAGACACATACTGTCGTCTTACGTAATATTTTTTCAATTAATTGATCTATTCTTTACTTGCTATTTTAAATCATTATAAAATTAATATTCAAAGTTATCATAGCAGTTGTCATGCAGTCCGTCTTTGGAACTCTACCAGAAGGTATCAGAAAGCCTCAAACTCTTGGATCCTTTCGTAATTAAGTCAGGAGTCATTTCCTTTCTTCTATTCTTCACTAATTATATTTATTGTTCTCTTTTCCATTTTCCTGATTCTTATTTTATGTATGAACTTAGACTGTCCTTTAAATAGTTGCACCCACCTTATTGTCCTATATCTAACATCTCTCTCTCACAAGGTTGCCTGGTAGAGATTTCTGTTTAGCATTAAGGCCGCCTATTGTGTGCTTTCTTCTTTGTTTGTAATGTATTTTCGAGTGCAATAATAATTATTATTATTAACAGTTCAAAAATATTTCGTCAAATTAATTTCATTAAAATGCATCGAGCAGTTCTGTTGTCTGGTGCAACATCTCCAATTACCATACCGTTTGGTACTTACACACCTGCGCACGAGCACTTTCGTTGGTAACCGCAGCGCGCATTAAGCAACCACGGATTTATTTACTAGTTTTATCTACAGGGTGCCTTTATCTTTGTTGGACGATCTTTTAGACCTTTACGAAAAAAACTGGAACCGCATTTATGTTTATAATAAATATGATTGGTCCAGTGGCTTCTATGTAACTTCAAGTTTGAAGGATTTGTTAATAAAAAAATCGGGTTGCACTCCGGGAGTGCCGGCAGAAGTGAAAACTTGAATATTAACGTTGTGCATTTTTGATATTTTGGAATGGTTAGGGAACAATTTTGCAAGAATTGCCGTCTTACGAATTTAATCTCCATTTGAATTTACGAATACAGAACAGTATTGTACGAAAGTCTTATCCATAGCTTGACAGAAAATCTAGAATTTTGACATTGAATTAAAAAATTTGCGCGTTGCTATGGTGACACAAGTGTTTACGTCTTGAAATGACGCGCCGCCATTTTCAAGAGAGGGGGTACTTCCGCCGCCGGCTGTCTACTCTCCGTCCGTCACATCCGTCTTACGAATTTTCGATCGGGTCACGTGATCCTGACTGACTGACGCGAGTTTATGATTTTTCCCCATTACAAAAAGCGTACAAAGCCGCTAAAAAAGTTTTCACTTCAAAAATGAGGCTGTCACGCACATCAATTTCGTTATGACGTAGTTTTTATTTTTTTAAATTCCTGTACTTTATTTTATACGTAGCGCGAGTAATACGACACATTAAAATTGCAGGTGTAAAATAATTGCTTCATTTATAAAGAAAATATAATCGTTTTTCTCAGATACTTTGGTCAAATTCAGCTGCAATATAGCTTTCAAATACTATTGCACTATAATTCATGAAGGCGCTGCCGTCCGTCAAAGTTAGATAATTAAATGCCCAAACTATTGTGGTAATGTACGAGTATAATATTCCTTTTTTTAAGGCGGTTTTTCTTTTTTTAAAAAGCTTTTTTATCTCTTTTGTTTATTTACTTGCTTTTAAATTGGGATTCTGAAAATCTTGATTAACTTTCACCCCCGTATCTATACTATAAGAGTAACTAATGACTTTCAAATGCTTCTAATATTATATTCACATGGAATTTATGGTACGATTTTTTATGCCGTTGGTGTCACGAAACAGTCGATTATGAAATTCAAAACAACAATACAACCTCTAACTCTAAACAGGCGAACAATGCTACAATCATAAAGAAAGTAACAAGTCATATCGCTGAACCACAAGCTTTTAATATCTAAACGATTTCCTCGCTTTTTGTTCCAGAATAAGACGAAGGAATTTCAACCTTAAGTCTTTTTCAAAAGAGGTGCTAATATGCAAACATTTGACGCACGTCGTCGTGAAATTGAAATTGTGTAACGCGTTGGATAAGGATTTCAAATAATGCTAAATATTTATCTAAAGGTACAGAGGATTGAGATTACTGTCTGTTGAAATGTTGCAGTGTTAAGTAAATCATCTTATTACCAAACCCTAAGGCTGGCCCTAAGGAGGCTAATAGGCAACTCAACATTGGCCACGACAGAACTTCATAGCCTCAGTCACCGTCGCCAAGTTGCTAGTCTATCGGTTTTTTATAGAATACACTTTGGAGAATGTGCGAGGGAACTGCACAACCTTGTTCCTCCAGCCCCTTTCTAATCAATCAATTAATCATTCTTTTATTTATCCACCATCGGGATACCAGACGCAGATTAGCATACCACCATTATATAGTAGATACTCCAAGGGTCCGTACCAAGCGCTTTGCCAATATATTTCTTATGCGAACTGCTAAAGAATGAAATGCGCTACCAGCTCATGTGTTCCCCTATAATTACAACTTTGGTCTTTTCAAGGCAAGAGTGAATAGGCATTTCCTGGGCATGCATGCTACACCTTAGACCACATCCTGTTTACCAAGCAAGATGGTGGTCAAATGCCTGCCCAGTCTATATTAAAAAAAACCCTTTCAAGTAAAATTAAAAGATTATCTAATGTTTTGTGATAGCGACAGCCACTACGAGACTCGAACCAGAAAGTTAGCGTCAAACTAACTGAAACATTTTTTGTTGTATCGAACCTTAGAGTAAGACGGGCTTCGTGACGAAACGAAGCCTTTGTTGCTCGAAGTATCGAGTATTAATTACCTACTATTTACTCGTGTGTTCTTTAACAGCAAATACTTACACTATCAAGACGATATGCCTTCGTATTTACCTTTGTTCAGTATTTTGGTAAAAATATTGTTTGAGCGGGCACCAATTTTCATGAGTATTATACACGCTGAAATTTTAATCATTTGGTTTCCGCAGTGGGGTCGTTCCACTCATGATTACAAGCAACCTCCACAATGGAGCCAACTCTGATATCGTGAATAAAAATCTGCTGTTCCATTCAAAAGCGCAATACCTATTCTACCTTAATGTATGACACAGCTGATTTTTTTTTTGCGATATTTGGCCTCACAGTAAAAATTGCTTGTAATCATGAGTGGAACCACCCCACTGCGGGAACCAAATGATTAAAATTGCACTTTGTATAAGTCCAGATATTTACCAACAGTCCATAATAACTTTAAAATACAAAGCCTTAATGTATTTGATAGATAATAAAAATAGCATAATCTAAGAAAAATAGGGTATTTTCCAAAATTTTGAAAACTGCTTATATTTAAAGATTGGGACGAACAATTCAACAGAAAAATAAAAATAAATTAATTTATGACTTTTTCTCCATTAAACCAATTAAAATCAAATTTATTTTTAATAGTTTTGAATTTACCGCCAAAACGCTCGGTTCGATGACGTCTACTGTGTGACGTCAACTTTGTGTAAATCATAGAGTAAATTGTAGCACAGACTACAAAGGTGTTAAAATTGTTTACACAAAGTTGACGTCACACAATAGACATCAACGAACCTAGCGTTTTGGCGGTAAATTCAAATAGTATAGTCAAATTAGCAAAAAGGTTGGAAGTAATTCGTGTAGTTGTAATTTTTTATGGAATCATAAGAAGACATGAATATAAGTTTCCTCCGAGTTTGCACCATTCCTGCTATGTACGGAACATCGTTTAATGTTAGGTATTAACATTAAAGTCCCAATATTTTTTTTAAATATAATACCTACAATAACAGTTTATTTCCATGTTTTGTTATAATTTTAATTACCTATCATTAAATACCTAACTTGCTTAAATCAGATAAAAAGTTACGGAGATAATTGACAAAATCTAAACCTAGGAGCGCCACCTTTGTGAAGTTGTAGGTACTTGTTCCTATAGCATACCTAACATTAAACGATGTTCCGTACATAGCAGGAAAGGTGGAGGAAACTTATATTCATGTCCTCTAATGATTCCATAAAAAATTACAACTACACGAATTACTTCCGATCTTGTTGCAAATTCGACCTAATTTGACTACACTAAAGACCATTAAAAATGAAATTGACTTTAATTGGTTTAATGGAGAAAAAAGGGACATTATTTAATTTAGTTTTATTTTTCTGTTAAATTGTGCGTCGCAATCTTTAAATATAAGCAGTTTTCAAAAATTTGGAAGATACCCTATTATGGCGCAACAGCTCAACATTGTTTTAGTAAAAGTAATCCCACCAAAATCATTTTCATGAATAATGTTACCAAGACCTCGAACTGTCAAAAAGTAATCAGACCTCATGTAGAGCCAAGCTTCTAACTCTACGCGCCCTAACTCTACAAGGCCTAACTTCAAAAACTCTACACCTTAGTCAAAATATGTGGCTTGGCCGTTTCGTTACTACAAGAACTATTGTTTATTAGAAAGGTTTCCATGTAGCGAAATGGCCAAGCCACATATTCAATTCAATTCAATTCAATGCTTTATTGCTATTCCACAATGGTTGTTTGGTCTTAATTTAACAAAATGGTACATTATGGGCCCTGTCGGGCACAGCAAATTAGAAGGGAGGAGGGCATAATTTTATTTACTCATGCAATCATAATTTTATTATTTAAGATTACTTGTATATTTATTTCATTATCAAGGAAATAAATAAAAGTTTATTAAGTAGTATTATTATAGTAATTGTTTCATTAGATTATATATTTTTAATTATAATATAAATTATTTTATAAGTTTAAATTTTAAATCTCATTAAATAATCAAATTTTATTTTACTAAATGTCGGTTAATTAGATATCTTTAAAAAAAATATTTTAATTTAATTGAATTTTTATTATTTTAATATATAAAATTTGAAAATATTAATTTATATGTGTTTGTATGCACTATTTATGAAATACTTAATTTACAGAATAATTATATTTACGGTTAATCATTATTGTTCATTAATTTGTTTTTAATTAAATTATTTAGTCTCAATTTATATGATTTAGGTAGTTATTTATTTTCAAAATATTTATCTAAGTTATCGTCTAAATACTCTTGTATGGTGTAATAGCATTTGTGTATAAGTAAGTCTTTTAGGGTTTTAATAAATTTCTGTTCATTTGTTATTTCTTTCAATACAACAGGTAGTTTGTTATATATTTTTATAGCCATGACTAGGGGACTACTAGAATGTAATTTCAATTGAGAGGAGGGCAGCATTAATCTAGATTTCATTTTTTTGCGCAGAGAATATTTCGATGGTAAGTCTTGTCTAGCAGTAAAGAAGCCTGGATGTTTTTTTACAAATTTACACATTTCCAACAAGTACATGCATGGAACGGTTAACATCTCTCTTGTTTGGAAGATAGGCTTACAGCTGTCCGTTTGTTGTATATTTGCTATAATGCGTACTAACTTTTTTTGTTGGGTGAATATCTTTGGAGCATCTGTGCTATTTCCCCACAGAATGATTCCGTAACTGAGCCATGCGTTCGCGTACGCGTAATATGCGACCAGAGCTGTTTTTTCGTCAGTGCATTTTTTTATTTCACGAAGGCCAAAAGTGAACCTAGACAGTTTCATATGTAAATTATTTAAATGAGGTTTCCAATTAATATGGGTATATGGGTATCTAATATTATTCCAAGTAATTTACTTTCTTTTACTGACTCTAAAGTTGTATCGCAAAATTTAAAATTTATATTAATGGGTTCTTTTTGATAAGGATAAAAAGGTAGTAATTTTGTTTTTGAAAGGTTGATCTTAAGATTATGATTATTCAGCCAGATTGTTATTTTCTCTATAATTAATTTAAGTTTATCATTTATTTCTGTATTGTTTCTACATGAGGTAAGTATCGAAACATCATCTGCAAACATCACACAGTGATCATCTATAACCTTTGTTAAGTCATTAATATAAATTAAGAACAAAAGGCATCCTATTTTTTTACTAAAGTGTACACATATTTTGACTAAAGTGTAGTTTTTGAAGTTAGGCCTTGTAGAGTTATTCATGAAAATGATTTTGGTGGGATTTCACATCTTTTTTTGTAAGTAAATCAACAAACCGAAAAAAGGTGAGGTCAGAATTGTGGTCTAAAATCGTGTAAAATTCGATCACCATTAACCAACGTACTAGTACTGTTATTTATTTTATTCTGTGGTAGAACTAATTCATTTATGCTGTGATATTATTTTACTCTTTAACGCAGAATGTGACAGTGCAAAGAAAAAAATGAACATAATATCTTTTTTATGACTACTTTTTTTCCAATACTTTAACAGTGATTTACTAAGGCTTAAAAAATAATTACTAAATATTTAAAGATTTTTCAGATTCATGCCTCATTTTTTCAGACTTTCAGCATCATAATTTGCGGAAGTCGCATACAAAGTTCCATCCCCTAGTTTAAGGGGTTAGGGGGTAAAAGTTTCAAGTTTTATATTTTTTTTTTGCAGTTTGTGTACTACTACTAGCTTACATACCAAATTTCAGCTTTCTAGGACTTCAGGAAGTACCCTAGGAATTTTGATGTTTATCAGTAAGTTTTGACGAAATCGAGGTTTTTTAGATATCAATAAAATCCAAAGTTTAAGAGCTATGCAGTTGTAACTTTATATGTTAATTAAATCTACTACAGACATTATATCCTGAGAATTTTGTGCTTCTAGTATAATCCAAACCCAAGTTATGAGGGTTGAGCGGTTGGGGGGTTAAAGTCCAAATTCATAATTTTTTTGTTGTTTGTGTCCTAATACTAGCTCACATACCAAATTTCAGCTTTCTAGGACTTCTGGAAGTACTCTTTGAATTTTGATGATCATGAGTGAGTCAGTGACGAAATAGGGGTTTTTTAGATATCAATAAAATCTATATTATAAATGCTATACAATTCAAATTTAATATATTTAATAAGTCTATAAGTCTACTACTGACATCACATTCCGAGAATTTTGTTTATCTAGTATACTACAAACCCAAGATATGAGGATTCAAAAAAACGACAAAGCGCTTCGAGAAAAGGTAGGTAGTGCCCTTGCGCTTCGCTTCCTCGTCTTGGCGGGGGCACTCCCGTGCCCCCAGATGGAGAGGATTAGGTAGTTTAAAATTTTTAATAAACTTAATATTCGCACTAATGCTATTTTTACTGGCAAAAAAGTTCTCGAAAATCTCCTTGCCGTTTTTTCACAAAACTTAGGCGTAATTTTCTAAAATAATATTTTTTCGTAACGAGCATTAGCTTTTAAAGGTGCACTGGATAATACCTACTTCGTTGGTGTGCCCCTTATAAGGCGGACCGATGATAGTCTGATGATGGTAGCGAGAAGTCGCTGGATGTAGGTAGCGCAGATTCGTTCATCATAGAGATACTTAGGAGAGCCCTTACCCAGCAGTGGGAGTCATGACTGACCATCAGCCATTTTTATTCTCCCCACTACTGGGGCACAGGCCTTCTTTATGGGTGAATAAGGAGAATGGGCCATAACCCACCACGCGAGACCAACGGCTTAACGTGCCTTCACGGAGGATTGAGATAACTTTTAGGTCACCCATCCTATGACCGACCCTTGTGAAAGTTGCTTTACCTCCGCAATCGCCGGGCGAGGCTCTAAACTACTGCTAGCTAGTGGGAATCATATGGGTGGTTGGATAATGCAAGGTGTAATTTGGAACTATGTGATGTGCTCGTTTGCCATCAAAATGATATAAGTATTGTAGTTGTAATGAAGATAATTTGTTTTCTTCTTCTCAGGTGTTTTTTATGGGGATGGGATGGGAAAACTGTGCGGAAACAAAAGACACAACTCTTTAAAATCATTATATTTATAATAAAATAAATCTTTCATACTAACAATAAATCAGGTCTTATAAAATTCAATGCTATACTATATTTTAAAGACTAGAAAGTAATATTGAACTGAGACACGATACGAGTTTAGAAGAATATAATCATATTCGGGATGAAAAGAAAAAAGTATTTACAGTAACAGTCAAAACTATTAGCACCATTTTGATCCCTCGTATAAAACGTAAAAAATGTGCAATTACAAATTATTTAGGTATATTTTATTTCAGTGTGTTTATAAAATACGTGATGCTGAAACAACAGGGATTCACACATTTATACTTATACTCGCTACATTGATTTCATCCAAACAAACTTATGAACTGATTAAAACTGTTAATTCAACATATTTACATAAAACAGTTCTTTATCCATTACAATAATAATTAAAACCTACTTCATTATTTACAATAAATTCTATAAATCATTACAAACTCTCAATACTGTTATAAATTAACAAATATTTACAAAAATCAACACATTGTCTAAGTTACAGAATTTCAATAGGATTGAAATCGAAACTTAAATTTTAAGCAAGTCATGTTCACGCGAGTGCCAAATACAATGTGAATACAAATACACGTTGTGCTGGTGTCTGTTATAGTTGGAAATCCTAACGCTTTAAGAGAAAATACGCGTAGTCAGTCAATTAGTAACACCACTAGACAAAATTGTAAGAATCTCACAAAAAATCAAACAAACGTTGAAGTATTTGATTCAATACAAACTTCAAATCCAATCAAGTCAATAACTAAAACAGTCAGAAGACTAACACTTAGTCCTTAGATGTCACATTCAAATTCCGACACTCTCTTATTTCTACCATCTGGATTCATTTGGAAGTGATTCTCCCTTGTGCCTATCCTGGGGAACCCGCTAAAACTATTCCTACTAACTAGTGGATTTTCCTTTTCTCTTTCTCTGTGAAAACTTGACGTTGAAAGTTTACCATCCTTCCTCTCCGTGAAGTTAGGATCATTGAAATTATTGTCAGGGAAGTTTCTTTCGGTGAAACTCTTGTCGGAGAATGTGCGTTCGTTGAATTCGCCGTCGGAGAAATTCCTCTCGTTGAAGGGCACGTCTCGGATGCCGAAACCTCCCATCCGCGGGGTGCCGATGCCGAATTTGTTTCGGAGTTCTTCATCGCGGAAGTTGAACGCTCGGTTGTCGAATTTTGATGGAGCTTTCGATAATCTGTAATAGAAAAGTCATATAAAACCATAGATTTGAAAGTTTCTTCAGTTTAGACCGCACAGACCTACTGATTGGAATTTATTTTTTTATGCACAGCGGGGTAGTGCATCACCTCACCTGATGTTAAGTGACGATACGACCAAAGGTGGAAGCGCACTACTCCTGGAATCCGAATCACTGAGGAGAACTGGCTGTCTTACCTCTAACTGCCGGAACACATCATTTTTTAAATTGCTGTTATGGCGTCAGACTTAGGTATATGGTAATAGCTAGCCAGGTGGACTTGAAATAAGTCCTACCACTGACCAAACCGAGTACAAATTGAAAACCCTGGGAATCGAACCCGGGACCCCTGCGTCTTACACGGGTGGGCGAATTACTAGACTACAGAGGCGGTTATTTCAGTATGACTGGAACTCAGTAGTGAGTAATGATACTAATCAATTCCTACAATTATAATTTTTAAACTTTATCTTTGCTTGTGTTTTTATTCTAATAAAAATTGTGTAGTATTTAATCGGGTAACAATAAATTCCCATTTTGGGTATCAAAAATACTGAATATAGCGTACAGAAATACTAAGTGGGCGACGGACTGAGGGCGACTACAAATGTTGAAAATGGGAGACTTTAAAATACAAATTGAGTAATTAGTTATTCAGAACAGGCGACCATTTACTATTTGGGCGACAACCTTAGGGGACACAAAACATTTAAAATTTGGCATTTATTTTATTTAAAAAAGGTGACTATTATCCTAATAAAAATACCATTTTCGGCAGCTTAAACCAGTTATATAGTTACCTACTTGGTATAATAGTTGCCCACTCAGTATTTTTTACACGACTGCCCAAAGCAAAAAGAGTGTATATGTGTTCAGGGTTCATGTATGTTTGTGGGTATGTGAGTTTCTTTATTTCACCATACATAACTTCTGAATGCCTGAACTGATTTGAATAAATGGGGTATCGTTAGAATACTTACAGCATCCCGAGTGACACTGGCTATATTTTTTTTAGAAAAAATCAATTTGGCGACTGCACGACGCCATTTTCAAATGTGAAAAAATAATCTTCTATTATTACAATATGGGCATCAAATGAAAGGCCTTGATGAGCACATTCCAAAACTATATAATATGTCACTAAAATGTGTGAAATAATAATAAATAAGCAGTCGGGGGACCTTATAATGGAACAATTTTTGATCAAAGAGGGCCCCCGACTGCAATGACACTTGTTGTTTAACTTTTTAGTTCGTTTTTGGCAGGGCAGTCGCGTTTTTAATATTTTTTTAATTTATTTATTTTTTTGTATCTCATTTAGAGTTTTCACTACTAACTTAAATTATTAATCACCCACACAGTTTTTCGCCCGTTTAGTTATTTTTTCGCCCAAAAAATAAACCGCTGCCCGGTTTTGTATTTAAGTATCCCGTTAACAGTCGCCTTTTATAATTTCCAGTTACCCAATTAATTAATTCCCATAAAAACCTAATCCAATGCGAAGAAACGATAGAAGAAGTTCTCAGTAAGCCATCAATATAAAATTTGCTAATTTTACATTTGATACAACAAATATACCCGCCCTTATTACAAAGAGACATGTTGTAGCAAAACAGAGAGCGATGATAGCCCTAGTATTCCAAAGTAAAGTTCCTTGAACCAAAATTAGTTTCAGTACTTACTCCCTAAAACACCTCCTCTCCCTGTCGTACTCCGCAGACAATCCATCATCGTCATTAATAATAGCCGAAGGATCGCTATACACGGACGACTCCTGATAGAACGAGTCTAGGTCCACGTAGTTGCCTTCAGCGGGCTCATTGTCCAGTAACTCAGCTAACTGGGACTTGAGAGTGGCGAAGGTGGGCCGTTGGGAGGGGTCGGCGTGCCAGCAGGAGTGCATGGCGCGGTACAGCTGCGGCTTGCAGTGCGCGGGCCGCTCCAGGCGGTAGCCTTCCGTCACGGCTGCTAGCACTTCTCGTCCCGTCATCGCTGCGTAGGGCGTTGAACCTGGAAGGGTTTAAGCGAGATTTAGAAGCGTTTATGGAATTTTCACGTTAATAATAGATGAGATTTAAAATAACATTGACCACAAGTCGCACGGTCGCTCAAATAACACTTGGCTATAGTGGCTAAGTTGAAAGTATATCTTGGACGTGACTAATTTTTAGCAAAATGTAAAAGAGTATACGCTACTGCTATGATTTGCCTAAAATGTTACAAGTAACTTTGTGAGCTAAATAAAACCGGTCAAGAGCGAGTCGGACTCGCGCACAGAGGGTTCCGTACAATCATAAATATATTTGGATATGTTACTTTAGTACAGTCTTTAAAAAAGTAGGATAAACGGCAGACAGGTGGAAGGGCGAACAGGCGGACAGTTAATTTACAAATCTTAACCACAGCTGCTTATGGTGACTGAAAAACGTTTCAGCTACTCCACATTGCAAGCTGTTTATATTACTAAGTAGGAACTTATTCTTCGTTTATTCGTACGGCAAATAGTAGGTAATTATATTAGAACCAGCCACCAATTATTATTTTGGTATTAGGTTGCGCCATCTCTTGACCGATAGTGGAACTATTTTTTTTTTTTAGGTCAGCATTCTTAGGTCAGCGCCATCTGTTGACTGGTAGTGAAACTAAAGAATTTTTGTTTGTTTTTTGAATTTCTAAAAAAGTGTCTTATATTGAGACATCGTTTTATTTTTCCTGTAATCTTTACATAAACTACTATAATAATAATAATAACGTTTATTTAATACAAAGATGCATTACAATAACACAATTAGGTATAACAAAATTACAAATTTAAAATCTAAATATAAACTTATTTTCCTAAACTAGGTTATAATAATAACTTGTATTGCGAATTGCGGCGAATGAAGTCATAATAAATTAATCCTTAACTACATAAATTAACAGTAAATAAACCTTTAATAGGCAAGTACTTAAGGTAGCAGAAACTTAATTTTACAATCACATATAATTATTTCAGATTTTTCTCTTTGCAAACTTCGGAGATAAGGGGGGGAACGGTATTTTTTTTTACATTTATCATCATAAGTCGAAAACTATGCGGCCTAAGAAAAAAGAAAAAATGTTTTAAAATGTGCAAACAGCGTTCTTTCATATGATGCCCCACATGCCCTAGTCACCTTACTTCAAATTTTTAAGACCCCTTTTCAGTCCCTGTTGTAAAAAAAATATTTTTTTTATTTCTTTCTTATTTGCAAAATAGTTGGGCAAACGTCATCTTAAATTATTCCAAATTTCAAGTTGATACCATTAGTAGTTCTCGAGATATCAAGCTGTGACAGATAGACAGACAGACTGAGTCACACCATAATGGGTCCTTTTTTACCATTTTGTTACGGAACCCTAAAAATGAAATGAAAAAAATAAAATTAAAAATAACAATTTTGTTTTTGTTTTTCTTTCACGAGTAGTATAAATTCTTTTAGTCATAAAGAAGAATATAATTTAACTTTTTTTCAATAACTCATATAACAGTAAAACTCTTGATTGAAGTAGATAAGTATTTACAATGTTTTTTAATTATTTTAAGTAGGTAGGGCAATAAACATTAAAATAATTAGTTCAATAGAAAAATATCTATGTTAGTTATTGTTCCAGCTGGTTTTCATAATTATAATATTTGTTTTACAGACTAGTTTCACACCATGACCAGCTGTGCATATATTCGCAAGAGAAACTGCGGAGATAGGATGACCGAGGCAACGATATTCACAAGGTCAGTCTTGCATAATGTTAATTATAATTAATGTTTACGTTATTATTGTAGAGTTTTTGTTTATTTTAAGTGCTGCAAATGAATGTAGTTCCGAAATTAAAATGAACTAACAGAAAATATCTAATTTGAGCTAAGTTAACATGAAGATCATAGGTTAAATATCGATAATTGCTTACATTTTCAAGAGTATGGACCCAACATTATATCGTAGCACTTTAAGCCCGATTGCCCTATGATCCCGTCCACACTGTTAGTGTCAGTGACGAGACAGTGCTCTCAGTGTCAGTGAACGCGTGTTCATAGAGAATGTATGAAAGAATAATTATCATTCTTCGGGATCAGAATCGGGGTTTACGTTAATTACCAAGCGTGACAAATATCCCAAAGCAGAATGACGTTGTTCTTAGCTAGGCGTTGGTATGGTGAGTGTAGTTGAGTGTACATACATCTAACAGCTGAGATTCGGATACCATCTAGCGTGTAGTTTAAGATCACATACATACATTATATTGTATGGGCTGTTGTTTAAGATTAATATAAAATGTTACATAGAAGAAGAAGAAGAAACAGCCGCCCACGTACTGCTGAAATGCAGAGGGGTGGCCCCTTACCGTGGCATATAAGCAAAATCTAATTCTCGAGTTTTGATGGCAATCTCTGATTGGTCAAGAAACTCAGTAGTTAGCGCATCCACCAATGAGCGCGCTTCAAAATTCAGTTGTCAATTGTCTTTGAACGTGACTGTGATTAGCGTATTTTATTTTTGAAAAATGACTTCAAATCTTTCACCTTTTTGTGAATGAATATAATCTAGTAAACCCAGATCTGAACTAAAAAAATTTTTTCTGCTAAACTAAATATTCCTTCCCATTGAAATTGATGTTTTGTATGGAGAATTTTTAACAAGTTGCATTTTCCATTCTAACATTTTTCACAATTTATTTAACAATCGTGAACGCTATTGTAACAAAACTTTTATGTAAGTACAAATGTTTAGGCTGTTGCCTGATGCAATACATATTTATTTTTTGTTTATTAAGGATTATAGGAAAAATCTTAGAATGGAAAAAGCAACTTGTTAAAATTCTCCATACAAAACGTCAATTTCATAGGTAAGGAATAATTAGTTAAGCAGAAAAAAAAATTTTGCGTTCCGATCTTGGTTAATAAACCCAGATCGGTACGCAATTTTTTTTTCTTTCAAGGTTTTGCGAATATAATTAATTGATAATGATTAGAAGTAGAATAATTTTTTTCAAAAATAAAATACGCTACCGCAGTCGTGTTCAAAGACAATTATTGACTACTGAATTTTAAATAGCGCTCATTTGTGATGCGCACCTGAGTGCGCATCTACTACTGATAGTTAGAGATCGCGCGCAAAACCTAACTACTGAGTTTTTTGACCAATCAGAGATCACTACCGAAACTAGCGCGAAACTGGGGAGTTAAGAGTTTGCGAGCAAAATCTAACTACTGAGTTTCTTGACCAATCAGAGATCACCATCAAAACTCGAGAGTTAGATTTTGCTTATATGCTACCGGGCGAGGTAACTCGACTCGCCGGGCAGCGTTCAGGAAGCGATCACGAATGTGAAACCCCTTGGAGCGTTCCTGGCTGAGCTGGGCTGGCTGGAGTGATTCGGCCGCACACCCTCCAACGCAAAATAGGTGCAATAGACGTCGAGTTGCGGAAACCGCCTGCATTGACAAGAAGAAGAAGAGTTACATATCGGTTACCTAGTGTGACGATTTCCCAGAGCAGGATGCCGTACGCCCAGACGTCGGTGTGGTGCGTGTACACGTTGTAGAGCAGCGCCTCGGGAGCCATCCAGCGCACCGGCAGCGCCGAGCGCGGGGCGCGCGCGCCGCCGCCCGCCACGCGCGACATGCCGAAGTCCGCGATCTTGCACAGCTTGTTGTGGTCCACCAGGACGTTGCGCGCTGCCAGGTCGCGGTGCACGATCTGTCGACGCATAGACTAGTCCTTATATTATCCAAAATCACGACAGCAAGACACATTATATAATTTTTTACTCAACATTACCGAGTAGGTAATTCATACTCCAGTAACGTGTTTTCATGAACCAAACTTAAGGCTTTTGTTTGACCGAAAGTGGCGCCACGGTGAAATTTATTTAATATTGTAGTTCTAATACACAGTTTAAATAAAACTTTACGTGGAATGTATTTTTAAACGGTATCATTAAATTCCCTCGTAGTTACTGCAAGAAGTAGATAGCAAAACTGCTAAAAGTGGCTGTTTTTGACACCATATGCTATCTACTTCTACGAATAACTACGAGGAAATATAGTGACTCCTTCTAAAAATATTAATTAAATATAAGTAAGTTAGTAAAGCTTTATTAAAATCTATTTCAATTAACAACTTATTACATAAAAACCTCTGAAGGCGCCACATTCGGTGGCCTTAAGGCATTTCTAAAGATTGCCATATTAAGAGGCATATTACGTTTCGACTGTGATTTTTGCGTAAAATGACCAATTTTGGCGTTCTCGATCTCAAAAACAAAAATACATTAACAATGTTGACTTATTGAATAGTGTAGAACAGCTATTGAAATAGTTCATAGCGGCCTCACTTTTTTGAAAATTTGCTTAACTTTATAATTAAACTCGAAATTGCAGAGAAAAATTTTCATAAAAAGCGCGAAGGCACTTTTTTGAGCACGTGGATTGAAATAATGTGCTAAACAAATGAAATAAAAAAAATTGAATGTTATCTCTATAGTCGAATAGTTCATAGCGGCCTCGGAATTTTGAAATTATGTATGGAATATGTGAAAAAAAATCCCAATCAGAAACCATAAAACTACTAAAAACGCTCAGAATTAACTGTGAATTTCTACTAGATACATTATTATTATTACGTAAAATTTATATCAGAATAATCTTTACTTCATAAGAAAATAAAATTTCATACTTTTATTTGTTGTTTGTACTTGTTTTTCTTTCTGTGTATGTTGACTCTAAGAAATCGTTCACCAACTCTAATTTTCCTTTCTAACTTTCCAGTGAATCATCATATTACTTTTTGTCGCGGACACATATTTAGTAGACCCAAAGGTTTCTCTAGGTTGTAGCGCTAAAATCCGTCAAAATCGAAATTTCGGCGAAAAAATGCGATAGAGCCCTTAACGATTCGTAATATTAGACTCTGACGAGCACATTGTGTTATTTTGTACCAAATATAAAAATTGCAGCTTTTTTCAGGAATCATTTAGATAAACGTTTTATGTATAAGCGCTATAAAAGCAACTTGGTTCCATTGAAACTATTTGAAAAAGGGAATTAATTAATTGGGTGACTAGAAATAGTTAAACGCGACTGTTATTGGGATATTTTAATACTAAACTTGGCAGCGGTTTATTTTTTGGGCGACAAACTGTGGATTACAAAAAATACGTAAAACGGGCGACTACATGTGGGAGAAAAATAATTTTAGTTAGCACTGAAAATTCTAAATGAGTGACAAAAATACTGAGTGGGCAACTATTATACCAAGTAGTATTATACCACTATATAACTGCCCAATATGGTATTTTGTCATCTCGATTCGGATAATAGTCACCTTTTTATATAAAATATATGCCAAATTTTCAATGTTTTGTGTGCCCTATTGGTAGTAGTAGTGATTTGGTCGCCCGTTCTGAATAACTAGTAACTTAATTTGTATTTTAAAGTCACCCATTTTCAACATTTGTAGTCGCCCTCAATCCGTCGCCCACTTAGTATTTTAATACGCTATATTATTCAGTATTTTTGATACCCAAAATGGGAATTTATTGTTACCCGATTAAATACTACCCTTTGAAAAAGGTTCTTTCAAAAGATAAGGTCTTACCCCTTTAGAGGCGATGTAGTCCATGCCTCTGGCGACGCAGTAGGCGAAGACTGTGAGGTCCCTAGAAGTGAGGGCACCACTCCCGCTGAAACGATCCGGCCGGGAGCGGCGCTCGCGCAAGTAAGTCAGCAGCTTTCCGCACATCACGTACTCCATTATCAAGAGATAAGGCTCTGCAACGTAACGGTTAGATTCTTGAGTAAATGCACGTTATAAACTATAAACTTATGATTTAAAAACACTTTGATGCACCAGTCTCCATGTAATCCAAGTATATTCTGACAATGGAAGAAAGAAAAATTTTATAAATCTGTTTTTGATTTATTTAGGAAAGCCGCTTTGATATGATCGAAGTATACTTGGACCAAGTAGTTTTGATGACTATGTACTTGGACGCTACCTGGATTATATAAACGAGCAATCAAAGTGCATTTTGATCAAAGTAAAGTTAACTTCGACCTTGCCACAGAATAGATATAAGTACTACTGTACCATGCTCTACTTTCATCCAAGCCTGCTTGGACCAAGTAGTTTTGATGACTACAAGTAGTCTACTTAGATCATATAAGACTACTTGTACGCTACTTGGATAATGTAAACGAGCATCAAAGTGCATTTTGACGTTGCCGTCTAATCAAAGCTACTTTGTCCAAGTTACTTGGTCCAAGTCTATACTTGGATAAAAGTATTTTTATCGTATCAACAGGTGTCAAAGTAAACTTTTATCAAAGCTACTTTGTCCAAGTATACTTTGATCATGGCAACGCGGCTTAAGTCAATAAGTCAAAATGATTTCAAAAAATTACCTTGTTCAGTACAGCATGCCAGAAGGGTCACAACATTAGGATGTGATCCTATCTTCTGCATAATATATATTTCGTGAAGTAGTTCTTGCTTTTCTTTCTGTGACGCGGTCTCTTTGATGCTTTTAACAGCCACCAGCCTCGTTAGACCGTCGTGTCCATTCAAATCGTCTGCTTCAGCTTTCCATACCTGAAACATATACGAATACATTGATATTTAAAAATTCATAAAATATGAGGCGAAAAAATATTTACGTCAAATAATATTTTCTGTTAGTACTCACCTGTCCAAAATTACCCTGGCCCAAAAGCGTTTGTAGCCTTAACTTATTTCTGGGAAACTCCCATTTTTGATCAGGCATAGGCGGCGCTGGCAATGGAGGTCTTGCTACAGTTGTTATTGGAGACTCTTTCTTAATATCCCCATCGTCAAAATATCCTTCATACTCTGTATCCAATTCTTTGGTTTTCTTATTCATAAAATTCCTTAAAACAAACGCTATAATTGCCGCTACTGGAAGAAATCCCAACCCAGCTAAGACGTAAGAGGCCGTGTAAGTTTTTTCGGCTTCTATAACAACTTCTTCGTTTTGTAGTGTTTGATCTTCTTCACTTTCTTTTGTTGTATTAATTGCGGTTGTTACTTCGTTCGTGGCTCCTTTTTTATCAGGGATTAAAACAGGTCGAGCAATAGATTCCGACGAAGTTCTAGATGTTACTACAAACGGTTTGAATGTTGTTTCAACTGACTCAGTAATCTGGGTTAGTACAGTACTAGATACTATGGGTACAGTAAGAGTTGTCGATATTCCTGGCAGCTTAGAAATAGGTTCGATTGAGCTGAAAAAATTCGAAACAGGTGTCGTGCTAGTAGTCGTACTTGTCGTAGAAGTTGTCGTTGGTCGTCGCCTTTTTAATATATTCTTAGGTCTTCCATTCCCAGTAGTGTTATCATAGTTCTGTTTAAACAAATTCGCTAATCGTTCTGGTAAACGAGATGTAGTAGTTTCATTTTTTAGGTCAGTGTTACGAGTCGATAATTCACTGGCTAAAGGCAATGCTGGAGGTTTATAAGTTATAGGTTTAGGAGTGGGACTGGAGCTTAAACTGCTTTCTGTAGTTGTGGTTCTAATTCTTATTCTATGTCTATACGGCTTATGTGTAGATGGAGATGTGTTTGTAGGAAGTGTTGTAGTTGTTTCAATATCGCTTGGTGTGATTGGTTTTGCAGCTGTTATATTTTTTATGTCAATAGCTTCAGCCATCGTACTATTTTCGGAATCTTTCAAAGCTCCGTCTGTTATATTATGACCTTTCATAGATGACGTTATTGACACCGATGTTACAACAGCAGTGTAAACTGATGTTGCTACTTTTTCAGTAGTTGTTGTGTTAGCGACTAGAATATTTTCAGTGCTTGAAGCTGCTGTAATTTTAGAAGGTCGCCTACGTATATTGAAATAATTTCTCGTGAAATTTCTAGGAGCAATGGTATTGTTTGGCTTGATTGTAGAAATTTGATTATTGTTCAAAGTTAGATTGGCAACAGTTTGTGTGGTATTCATTTTTATAGATAGATCTTTCGATGGATTTGTTATGTTAATGCGACTATTTTCTTTGTTTTTCTCGACAACACTCGGTGTAACATTCTGTGTGATAGCTTCAGTTACGTTCAGTTGTGCTATATTAGGAGCTTTAGTAGTTGCTTGAGTAGTGCTTGAATACTTTCTATAAGCATTTACTAAACCCACAGATCTTGCTGGCGCAGGACCTTTGACAGTGTTTCTTATTTTATTTTTTTCTATTATATTTTTTACTACTGATACATCCATATCTTCATTTACTTCTTCTTCTTCAGCACTTGTGTTTTTATATTTTTCAGTTGCAGAATATCTTGAGTTGAACTTCTTTTTTTCGGGTGGGGCTACTATAAAGTTGACAGACTTTGTTGATGCAGATAAACTTGGGGAGTTAGTCAAGTTATCACTTATGGCCTGCCCGCCTATTTTCTGACCAAAGTAAATAAATGGAGCCATATCTTCAGCTGGTAGTTCAGTTTCAAGAGGTCGGAAGTGGTTATATATTTCATCTGATATAAATAAGGTATGGTTTTCCTTATCCTTTTCATTGTCTATTTTTACAAGTTTTGTGTTCTTAACGTTTGTGCTATTTACAATCACATTACTTTCAATTTTCTCCTTTGGTTTTGATTTTTCAGTAGCATTTTCTTTAGATCCAGACACTGTTGTTACTTCTGTACTAGAAGTAATATTATCTCTCACCTCATTACTCGTGGTGGTTTTGCTAACGTTAGAGTTTTGTGTAACATTATCAGTATCTGAATAATTAAGTAAGTATAGGCCATGGTTTGATTCATCTACTTGAAACTCCTCTTCCGGATCAAGTTCCACTTCTTTATCGAGACCTTCTAGTTTTTCAGGTGGGACATAAACAACACTGTTTTCTGTGGCAGATTCAGATGTTGGCGTAGTTTTAGTGCTGTTTATTGCTCTACGATTATTCATGAAACCAGCTCGACTCCTGCTGTCTTGATAACCTTTAGGTATGAAAAGGTGTCTTATTTCGTGGGGCTTTACTAACTGTCGAATTTCTTTCGAGCCATCGGTGGTAATTAACTTAAGCGAGGGTGTGAACTCATTGCTTGAATTATCAAATGTTATTCTCTTCACTATAGAACTATTAGAATCTCTTATTTCTAACTGGGCGAACGTGGTGTTGCTTCTGAAACATAGAAAAGAAAAAAATATTTTAAGTGTAAGATTTAGATTACCGCCATTTTGTCATGATTTAAAATAAGTTTTTGCCTTGATTTTAGTGCTCTGTATTTAAAAGCTTTAATTTTACGGGTTCGCATGTTTACTTACTTATTAGACTTATGTGCGAGTGAAGCTAATGTGTTAATGTGAGTTGCCAGTCGTCCCGTCAGGAGCTGGCGTCGCCTGGCGGCTAGCACTGACAGCAGCTGTGAGTCTCTCGTGGCATTCGCACTGCTAGGTGTCGTGGTTCTTCGGGCACCACCTGAAATTAGTTAAAAATTATATGATAAGTAAAAAGTTAATTAAAATCCAAAAGGGCACAGACATTTTTAATGAGATTCTTCAAATCCCTGTCCCTGACATGGACCTGGGATTTGATTCTGAACTTTTTTGCATAAAACTGTAACTGTAACGTCGGGAAAACCAACAATCAAACCAAATACCAACTAATTACCAAAGTACTTTCAATAAAACCGCGCTAGTATCCGTTAAAAATTGTTTTATTTCATAAAACTGTAATTTAAAAAATCTTGATCGTGAGCAAATAAGGTTAAATATTCAGATCAATATGCCGTTACGTAATGTAGCGTAAGTGCATGATTAACATTAACTAGCGCTCTTACTTAATCATCGAGACGTGTTTTATTAAGTATATCGTCCTTATTATCCAGTCCATTGAATACAATAGCGATAATCATTTATCCATAAGCGACAGATCGCATGATGACCGCGACAACGCGATTACACGTAGTAATCAACGTCCAGCCTTCACCCAGTAAGTCATCGTCATCAGAGGTGAATACCTCGTCTCGTGCGAATGCACGACACTTCTTTCTGTTGGAGTCTAATGCCAGCGACGAATCTTTACTTATAAATTGCGAAAATAACTTTGTGTTTGTTACGTTTTCACGCTTAACAAAATATGAATTTTGATATAGAGATAGATTGGAATATGGAAAAGGGCATAAGATGCTTTTCTTAACCGACTTCAAAAAAGGAGGAGGTTCTCAATTCGATTGTATGTTTTTTTTATCGTTGTTCGCGCATATCTTCGTCATTTAAGGATAGATTTTGAAAATTCTTTTTTTTATTTGATTGAGTTTTGTTGCGAAATGGTCCCATTTAATTTTTTTTTAGATCGGTTCAGTAGTTTTCAAGTAATCCTGAAAATACCATGATTTTGCATTAACTATCTTGACGAATTTTTTATCGTTGTTCGCGCATATCTATGTTATTTATGGACCGATTTTGATGATTCTTTCTTTGTTTGATTAATTTTTTTTTGCGAAATGGTCCCATTAAATTTTTTTTCAGATCAGTTCAGTAGTTTTCAAGTAATCCTGAAAATACTATGATTTTGCATCAATTACCTTGACGACTTTGTTATTTATGAACCGAATTAGCTGATTTTTTGTTGGAAAAGGATACCTTAAGTGTAGTTCTTTTAAATTCATTGACATTAAACCTTGAACCTCGAAGATATCCAAGGGAACTCCTCAAACTCAAATAGGAAATGTAATTGTGATTGAGATATTGGTAGGCTTATGAAAATCCAAAACAAACAGAGCTATGGTCTGTATGCTACTTTCTAGACTATACTTGGACTAAGAAGACACAACTGAACTTCTTTGGAAATTGAGTAATAGACATCTTGAAAACTTATAAAGTTAAATAATATTACACGCTTACGTACCACAAAAAAGTTGAAAACAAAAAAGCTTTATAAAAAAAAGAAAAACCGCCTTCAGAAACCTAAAAATAAAAACAAAAACAGATTCAAAATTAAAAAGCACTGAAAAGTAATTAATAATATTCAAATCACTAATACGCATATCAATTTTAATAAAAACCGTCTAATGAAGTCGGGTGGGGCTTTTAGAATTAAAAAAAGTTGTCCTCCAGCCCCACCCAACTTCATTAGACGGTTTTTATTAAAATTGATATGCGTATTAGTGATTTGAATATTATTTATTACTTTTCAGTGCTTTTTAATTTTGATCTGTTTTTGTTTATTTTTAGGTTTTTGAAGGCGGTTTTTTCTGACAGTATACGAAATTCCACAAGGACAAAGAAGAGGGTAATTTATACACGGTATTTGGAACTTTTAAAAATCTAGAGACGTTATAATATAAATATTATACATTTTACGGGTCTGTATTTCAATTTGGTAATAGAAATTGATATTTTTTTTACCAATAAAATGCCTTTATTAGCAATAATGCGAACAATTTTCATTGCGTGATCAGCATTTTCTCTGCGCCGGCCGACGCATTCCAAACTGATCCTATAAACACTTGATAAACAGAAATTGGAATATAAAAAAATATATAATGTAACCAATGCTTAATAATTTATTTTACAATAATAATTTATCAATCAGGTAAACGACAAAAAACAATTTTTGACAATTAACACTTTCAGGGTAAAGAAATACCACAGTATAATATTTTAGTATTTGACAAATAAAAAGATAAAGAAATACTACAGCATATTCTGAATTCATCAAAGTTTTAAATGCAGAAGAAAATGTTATTCATTATGGTTAGATATAATACAGGTACCATGGGCAACAGCGTCGCTTAACCACTGCTAAAGTCAAAATCGCTTGCACGCCGCGCCCGCTGTCACATACGTTTAGTTCGTGCAGGGACGATACGCGCGCACACGAATTTTGTTGCAAACTGGTTAAGCGACGCTGTTGCCCATAGTACGTTAATTAAATACACGAGAAGATAACATCTGCATGATCACGTTGTTTAAAAATGCATATTTCAGCAATTGGGTAACCCAGGCAATACAACCTATCTAATTTATCTATTCATCTTATCTATCGATCGGCGCGTTAATCTCAGTTTTATTAAAATGCACATTATGAGCAATCATCATCGCTTTTGCCATTACAAGATCTATAATGCGATTGTCATCGGCAAATCAACCTGTCAGTAACTAACGATAAACCATTCCTTATCGAGATGGAGATTGCGGTGAACTGCGATCGACGTGCACATCGTCATTTCATTATGCAATAGATTGAATAAAAAAATTGATCACAAATAACGGTGCTACGTTATTGTAGATCAAATTATAGGCGAATGGCTCATGGCTGTTGAGAAAATTAAGAAATCAATTATGAGTGTAGCAATAGATTTAATATTAAAGAAACTAACTTGAGGAAATAATGACTTTCTTGATGATTTAGTAGTAAAAGTTGCGTTAGTACTTGCCTATGCTTCGTAAGATCCCGTAGCATCTTTTCATAGAACACAGCCATTGTATACTGATATGAAATATGTTACGACATAATGTTTGATTTAATACCCAGTCTCGATTGACTGTATCTTTGCACTACCGTATCTTTAAAAGTATTTGGGCAAATCGTTTACGAAAACCACACGCAACAGTTCTATCACTTAGACCACACCGCAGGGCTAACGGTTTTCACTGCACTATCGTCGATGTTATTTTGTGGCCAAGTACAGTGCACAAACAGCTACGATCTGACGTAACTATTGCTTAACGGGCTGCGGTTTGGCGGAACCTCGTCGATGAACTGTACCACACCTTATCTACAAGTAACGGGAGTTTTGATATTACGCACGAATTGTAGTTTATTTCATAAAAAAGATATTTTAATAATTAAAGTTATTATTAAAGACATATCTTTCCACTGCACAATTAAATTCAAATATTGTTTCGTCATCATTAGTTTATCATTTTTGTCCTACAACGGTTGGTTATTAAAATGTTTCAAAGTAATTAATTACCTACTCATGTATCATGGTTTAGCTATGTATCAATAATAACTTCATGGTAATTAAATGTAATTTCATATTAAATGCTATCTTTAGACAAGGCCCTATCTCCAAAATAATCAATTGATCAAGATAAACCATCTCAATATTTCAACATCATTACCAATTTTCATAACCATTATGTCTGGGTGTCATTACTTGTTATTTTAATTACACGTCCCTTGAACCAACTGACATTGATTACGAGAGATATGCGGAGATTAAAAATAATTACATTTTAACGCCTTTTAATTACAGTGTCATTTATATAGACTGTTATTTTGACGGCTGAGGATGTCAAGGTCAGAAAGAAATTGATACTCTATCTTGTAAGTGTATCTATGATGATTGTTTCTTAACGATGGTTAGTAACAGAAGATAAATTGAATAGCATTCTTCATAAAGGGAAGGTCAGAACACCAAATCGTTTTGAATCAATGATTTTAAACCTATACAGAGCTATTTGTAAAACACCAACAACCTAGCAGGAGTAGATTACTAACATCATAAACAACAACATTTGTTCTACGGCTTTTCCGAAAACGGACTAAAAAATACGACTTTTATACAAATCTGAATCAGCTGTTCGGACGTTTGAATGGAAAATTGCTTTTAGGGTTCCGTACCAAAATGGTAAAAAAGGAACCCTTATGGTGTGACTCAGTCTGTCTGTCTGTCTGTCTTGTCTGTCTGTCGTGGGCTGGCTGGTTCTAATATAATTACCTACTATTTTGCCGTACGAATAAACGAAGAATAAGTTCCTACTTAGTAATATAAACAGTTTGCAATGTGGAGTGGCTGAAACGTTTTTCAGTCACTATAAGCAGCTGTGGTTAAGATTTGTAAATTAACTGTCCGCCTGTTCGCCCTTTCACCTGTCTGCCGTATATCCTACTTTTTTAAAGACTGTACTAAAGTAAAATATCCAAATATAGTATTTATGATTGTACGGAACTCGTACGGCTCACCTTAAAGTTGTGGTTTACATCACGAATGGAACGAGCTTTCTTACTATAACATGCAACATTTTAGTCTCCATTCCAGGCATGACCGTTTACGCGTTCATTAAGTGGAGCAGTCCCTTTCGCTTGACCATAGATTAGACACACTACATCGTAGATGGCTGATTTATTCCATCGGATAACCATTTAAGTCATTATGATACCTTCTGATTGCCACATTGAATCTCTCGAAATTAGGCTCCGGAGTTAGTACATTCTCTGAATTTATATCTTAAAAACGACGCAAGCGTTGCGAAAATTTTGCGAGCGCATTCCAAATAGGTATGTATATCGTTTAATTGGCATTGTTTATTAGTAACTAGTACCTATCTTTTAAGTTTAGTTTACCTTGTTGGGTAATCTTAGGGTAATTGTATTCACAATTTTTTAACAGAAGAACATACAAAATTTCTATGCTGTCAAGGGTTCAAATTAGAAGAAGTTATTGTACTTTCTCTAGAGTATAACGGTATTTACGAGTATTATGATTGCTTGATTCTTTGATAAAAGCAATAAAAACTAGTATAATCTCACCACCGACCATTAAGCGATACTAATTATAATTTACATTACCAACATTACGATACAATTAGCAAATCGACAATCGCTACACAAAACAGAGGTTGTACAAGAAGCCTACACGATTTCGTTCCCACCGCTGCTGTTCGGTTCTATTCCTTTCCGCGGTTGGCAAAAACGCCGGCTCATATTGCAGAAATACGCATTGTGTATGCAACAAAACGATTCGTAACTGGCTTGAGAAACGTAACATTACGAACTCAAAATAGAGCAGATTAACAATATGAGTAAGATTCATTAAGAAGGTTGACACATCTCACACTATGCTGATAAGGCAGAAATATGAAGACATGATATAATTTTGGTAATCATTTCAATCTGAGTACTTGTTGGGTTATTTATGATGTGGATCCTGTCCAAAATGTAGAAGTTGGGTATCTAAAGTGAGAAGCAAATTGGTAACTATCCAAAATTCATGAATAGCACTATCTATTATTGAGGTTTTGGAATCTGATCTTTTGATTTATACGCCTCATTTATTAGAGGTTTCAGATGCAGCACATTTTCATCTTATTTGGCGTTCCAAATTTTAGGTCTTCAATTTTTCTGAGTTTTCTGAGATTTAAGATGAAGGCCAAATAAAATGAAAACCTGCTGCATCTGAAACTACGCAAATGAGGTGTATTGTATACCTCTTTTTCACAAATTATCCCGAGGAGCTTATTCAACTCTTCTTCTTATTCTTCAGTTTATCGTCATTGATAGCCATCCTGTCTAGATTCAGAAATCATAATAGATATATCGCTAGCCTTAAAACATAACCTTAAACAGCAAACACTTGCGCCCACACATCATTGTACAGAATGAAATGAATCTACTGCAACTCACATTTACAGGCCACTTTAAAACGATTTGCATACATTAACAGGTATTTAACTAGTAGATCCAACAAAAGGCTTGAAGTAGACACTTCAACCTTTACAACCTAATCCTTACTTAACCTGCGATTACCTTGAGCCGACTGGCAAAGACGTTACCATCCATAATTCAACAAAACCCTTTCAAACATTAGATTTGTCATAACTCTTATTTCTTCAACGGTTAAGTTCATAATCGTTAATGTTTTAAATAGCTACAATGGTGATAAAATCTGTATTCTATTTTTGGGGAATAAGGTTGTAAGTTGCTTGGAATCTATTAGTGTTGGTACCGATAACATCTGTATGCCATGCATTTTCAGTGGGCACAATCGCACAATAGGCGACCAGCCATGCGGACCGTTAGTTTTGTGCGGAGAACTATCTGATGTTTCGGATATCGATTTAATCAATTAAGAATTGTAAGGTATATTCAGTGAACCGTTAGCCTTTAAACTAATACAAATATCAACAAAATTTACCTAACTCCATTTTCATAACAAAACATAAGATCTCTATTTTATTGAAGTTGTTATATTGCGCAGTTTTTACCAATATTGTATGCAATAAGGACAGGGAGATTTTTTTTTGCCATATTTTCCATTCCATCCATGCTCTTTTTTCGTAGATATTCTTAAATATTAGATAAGTAGTTGATTTATTAGGTGTGCATTATTAAAATGCTCTCAACTCTGAGAGCGATAACAAGTTCCCATTACAAGTACAAATCGGCATCACAACTGAGAGTATAGCCGTCACGGTTGAGAGCGTTTGATATAAGGGCACAAGTTCAATAACATACCTCTTTAGCGACAAGACGTACACAGACAACGATATCGATAGAAAACAGACATTTCCTCATCACTAAACCACCTGCTGCTTAGTGCAGCGTGCAGTGACCGCATCAGTTGCGACAGCACACAAACACGTACCGGATGTTTGGCTACACGACACGACACGGCACAGGCCAAAACATAATATTATCATTTCAATAGAGATGAGCACTTGTGAACAACTACATTCATTTCGTAAATACTATCTTTATAATACATGATGGGTACAATGATTTGCAATTTTGTATCAGGCTCAAAGTACATTACGGCGCCCGACTTTGAAATTTCCTTGTCTCTATCTCTTTTCAAACCCATAGGAACCTCCTTAACTAGTGCGAGAAAATCTAACTTCTGCGTTCGACATTATAGTGAGTCAGCTGACACTAGGTCATAACTTAAGGATTGACAAAGAATGAAAAAATTCTCATTCTCATCCTGGACGTGGAAATGTCTAAAGTAAAAGAAAAACATTCTCAAATTTTGTAAATTTTGCAGTAAAACAACCTAGTAACTATTATTTTTTATTGTTGTTCAAAAATCGTTTTAATATCAAATCAAATCTAACCATTTGGCAAGTGTAGCAGCTGAGATTATCTCTTGCGTAACGCTAATCTACTGCCAAGAGTGTAATTGTACGTAGGTAGGTATCTCTTATTAAAAAAAATCTTCTTTTTGCTTTTACCAACTAGAACACAACAGTTCAATAATAAAAACAAATAGAAAGAACAAATAGAAACATCTTTTGTAAGTCTTCAGTTTTGAATGATATGTCACAACAATTTATCTAAGCAATTTCCTCATAAACTATTTGAATGCTTCTTATTTTCGACACTTAATGAAATACCGAAATGCTTCTTTTTATGTAATACGAAATCTATTACGTTGCGATTTTTAACTTATTTTCTACTATAAAAGTAGAGTTGATAAACAAATACTAATGCTCCATTTTACACCAAATTGTTCCAATTATTGGATTGATAAAAACTTATTTACCAAGTTCCCTGATTTCTAGAAAACATATTATTAAGTATCTTGTGATCGAATCTAAGTCGTGAGGTTCATTTTTATTTACAGTAAGCTAAAGATGATGATACTGAAGTCAAAATATTTACAACTCAATTTCACAGTGAGTGATCACGAAATAAAAACAAAATAAATATTTATGATATATCAGGAAGCTTCTGTGTTTGTACATTTCCTCGTTCGTTTGTTCGCACGTGAGGAAGTTAAGTTAAACAATGCAATGTAAAAAGAACAATTTACGACAATCTGTTAACAATATGTTTAACTTTTTGTTTAACTTCACGATTCGTCTTAGATATTTTAATCATAATAGATTTGCCCATAAAAGCCTTATCAAAGTGTTAAAATGGAACATTTACCTAAACATGAAAGGTTTTATATAAGGTTTTATATATCTTTATTAAAACCGATTTGAAATTTTTTACGTAGCGTTAACACCGATAAATATTTTACGTGAACAAAAATTGACTTTCAAGTCAATCACCAACTGAACTGCAATAATGTACGGAACCTGTTGGTTGCTGAATGCCAGGAGAAAGGCGCTTCTCAAGATTACAGAACCGACGGTCCAGATTGGCCAACTAGATTACTGCTCAAGTCTTAAAGGGTACAGAATGAAAGTTGTGCAAACTGTAGTGCCTTCGAGCAATAACAGGAATCCGACGCTAGATTTCCGTATCTTCCCGCATGGAACTCATCCAAGCTGTATTCAACAAGAGGTTTTCTTCTTGACGTATAAAGACATCAGTGCGCAACAAACTGCGCAAATTAAGCAACATTCGCATGGGTCAGTCATGGGATGGATGACCACAGATGTATTATCACGAGCAGCTCCGTGTTTCTGAGGCCACTGATGATATCACCAATCCGCAATGTGCCCACGTGGCCCATCGTTCCTTTCCACATATGAGGCAGGACCGTGCTCCAGCAGTGGGCACATTAATATTACTGGTGACTATGTATGGTATTAAACAGTTTGCCAGCCTTTCAGTTTTGCGCATAGCAACATTCAAATTCCTGCAACTTAATTTCACACCGAATGATTTTAATCCAAGATAAAGTACTAAGTATTTCTTGTTTTCTTGGCAATTGTACATGTCGTTTTTAACAGTACCATTCATAAGACTACATCCGTTGTGGTCTTAATAAGTACTATTAATGTTTCCTTAGTTTGTTAGTTATCTTACTGTCATCATGGACATAATTCATTTCCATCGGCTGTAGTTTTACCAAAGATGCTTATGTTACCACAAATGTCTCTTACTGTAAGCACAAAACTTGTGACATAGTATATGTAGGCACATGAGTAAAAAAACGTAATGTAGGTACCTAATAAGTGAACTTAATAAATACGGCAAAGGAATTATTGTATGTTGTTGTTTGTGAATCCACCTTACTAAAATCTTCATTAGAATTATCATTATTATCAGCCATTGTTTTAATGGCTCCATTAAAATCGTCGGTATCTAAACACTTATTATAATCAAAGGACTAGTTAACTTTTAACAACATAACTGCTTTATGCTACTCGTACGTGATTTTATTATGATTGATTTTATATACTTTTTGCAGAATCAATAACAGTACACTTATTAGTATCATCAAGCTTAATTGGTGTACTAACCTCGTTATTTCCGATCTAGTCTATACCATATCGGTACATACTTCACGGTTTAATTAGTTGTGAAGGCGTGGCCGTGGTTATTCTCACAAGTTTGTTAATTTTAACTTGTAACTACCCTTCTTGGTGAATGTGAACATAATAGTACATTATGATACAAGTTAGCTTAGGTTGCTTATTGCACACAAGGCTGTGGGTTGCAGCCCGAGCCGCAGGCGAGGACGTAACTCAGCCGAGTGTGCAATAAGTAAGAGCTCACGAGTTTCATACGACGTTTTTCAACACATTTGCGAGGAAAAAACAAAGTAATTTACCACACAGCAACAAATACGACAAAAACAAAATAATAATCATGATGAAAATAGGCGCGCAGGTTTTTTTTTTGTTTTTTTCACACGCCCAATGCAAGAATATTTTGCGAACAAAGGGGTTAGTGAGCATACAGCCTACTTCAAAATTATAAATTTAAGTGATAAAATGTAAATATTTAATATTTTATAACAAAATATTGTAAATTAGGAATAATTTGATAATAATTAATATTTGTTTGACTTAATTAAGGACCTACACATTTATTTATTCCAAAAATGCAAATGAATTTTCAGCGGCATAAAACCTTTTTGTTGTTATTAAAAAAATAACTGTATTACCCGGTTAAATTGAAAATGCTCTGTTTACTTGCATAGAACTTGCAGTAAGGTACCTGTTTAACTTTGTAGGGATCATTCTATAACCAACTAGACTAGTTGGTTATAGAATGATCCCTACAAAGTTAAACAGGTACCTTACTGCAAGTTCTATGCAAGTAAACAGAGCAACAAACGCGTGCAATAATATATAAAACACTAAGTGTTTTATATATTATTGCACGCGTTTGTTATAGTTCGGTTTATGGCCCTAAAAGCGATGTATTAGGGCTCACTTTACGAGCAAGTGTGTTGAAAAAGCCGTTTATCAATCTAGTTCTTTATTGTCTACCTGTTCGGAATATTTACATAATATGTAAGTGTAATAAGCTGGATATTTTTTTACGTCTCCCTGTTAACACAATTTATTTGAATAAAACGTGTCTTTATTTGACCAGCAATGGCGATAACATAATAAACATTGTGAAATATTTTTATTATAATGCTTTAATTCTTGACACCAACTTAAAAATCACTAGAGTATGATTTACTCCATTTTTATTACGTAAAAAAGAAGAGCTCGGTATAAAAATATGAAGTATACTGCTTTATACCTTTAATCAGCAAATCGATAACATTCTGCATCCGCTTGCATCATAATCCGTGCGTCCACAGGCAGCCGTCGAGTAATATCGGTGAACTCAGCTTATCGGCATCTCCACCAACATTATCGCCTTGATGCAGTACAGATACTTCAGCTAGAGCCGTGCTTTATCGACACGAACTTTAGTAGCGGCTGATAATTAATGCTCATATAAATAAACTCTAAGGAAATCTACTCAAGTCATTCCTTTTAAAAATTATATCTATCTTATTCTATCTGATAGTAGATCTTCTAATCTACACTACAAACTATTATGATAGAAAATTGTTAGGCTTAATGATCACCCAACAGGTAAAGTGAAACATATAAGTTAATGTTTCATTAGACCAACTATATGTAGATATTTACTGCAGATGCCTAAATGCCTAGAAGCTAAAATTACTAAATAGTGTTTTTTATCGAAATATTATTTTCTCCCATGAAACCTTCACAGCTGATGTCACATTCTTTACAAACAGGAATTAATCCACTTACTAAATGTTACTTTAATTTAGATGACAAAACACTACGCATTTATTAGAGTGCTCGTCATCAAAATAATTTAACAGGGGCTTGAATCATGGTTAATACATTTAATTTTGACCAATGCACACTGTCAATGACTTAACAGGTAAAATATTCGCCCACCATAAATCCTTATGCCATTAATAAAGTCAAGTAGTTTCTGATTTGTCGAGACAATTGTTTGATAAGGAACCATTAGCAATTGAAATACTGCAGTATAGTTTGAGCCAAGTGCTACCTGTCACAATATATGATATATTTTGAAACTCTAAGACAATGCGTAAAGAGAGAACCATTTGCATAGAGACCTCCAGGCTTCGTTTTGAAGGTAAAACATATAACTTGTATATGTAGATTACAGTGTACAACAATAGGCAGAGTTATCAGCCAATAGTGAATGACTTCCATACTAATGATAGTCTTGTAATACTTTTATGATTGAATGATTTATGGCAGAAAAAGAATGGTCTCATTACATTCTATTTGAAATACACCCATCTAATAAAAACTCTAACTCAAACCCATCATCATCGACTATTTTAAGAATTCTAATGCTGTGGCTTGAGCCTTTCTTGCAACCCGCGGAGGACTCAATTCAATACACAATAATCTGTGTTAATCATGGTTGATCATTTAATGTAAACTGTTAATTTTTTAAATACTTATAGCCAACGACGATCAATGACACCAAAACACATTTGGCATTATCAAACTAACCTTCATCTTTTTATTATTCATAAAACGTTTCATTCAATCCCAAATTTCTTCACAACCGAACAATCATAAAGGCGGAGACAACCGCAAGATTGATATCGCCAAATAGCAAACACATTGTATACATTAGGCAAATAAGATTGGTTAAGGGGCGTTCCTGACTTCGCTGCTGACAGCTCAACACCTAAAGCGAGTGGTTGCATTACTTCAATAACCTTTCGGTTGGTCATGCTCCACCCTAAGATAAAGCTGGCTCAATAATTGAAAATTTCGAAACGAGATGCGAACGCGCCAGGAATCGTATGAGAATAATTGCAATTCGCGCCGGGTCAGGAAAGGCGAGGCCTACCAGCTGTTTATAATTTTGCGTAATTTTCTACTACAATATGTTCTGTTTATTACTTTGGTGATTTTTATTGAAAATTACTAAATCTTTAGGTTAAGATAGGGTTAAAGTTCAACTGATCTCAAAGAAAATCTAACTTTTAATCAATTTCTACACTTTTCAGGTGCTAACTAAACCTAATAATATATGTATTTTGGTATTTTTCAACAATGTTCAACAATATGTAATTACGAATAATGTTCTATGTAAATATTCGATAAGTGTAGTCCAATCAACGGGGCTAATGCAACCCGAATAATTCTTCCGTCTATGAAATTTGGCATGTGATGAAGTTAGGCAATACAGATTACAGATGAACAATAATCTAATAAATTTTGTTACGAGAAAGTTAGTTATTTTTACCTAAACATGAAAATCGCTTATAACTCTCTGTGAATATTTCCTCGGGCTAAAATACTTTCTGTATACGTATTTATGTATTAGTTAGAATAAGTATGTAAAGGAATCCAATATTTTTTCGATTTCAGAGATACCCCAAATTTTAATTTTAGTATTTTTTAATATATCTTTTGTTGGAAAAATTATCTGCTGATTACTATTTTTTAATATGTTTTTATACCCTTAATATATAGCTTTGTTCAGTAAGCCAATAAATTTTATTCTTTAATCATATTTATACATAAATGATAAAAATGGACCGACTATTTTTCACATTACCTCTTAAGACCAAAAAATAAAAAAATCTGATTAAAGAAGAAAATTTATTGGCTTACTGAACAAATCTATATATATTTAAGGATATAAAAACATGTTAAAAATAATGAACAGCAGATATTTTTATCAACAGAAGATATATTGAAAAATGTTAAAATTAAAAATTGGGGTATCTCTAAAACCCAAAAAATATTGGATTCCTTTACATACTTATTCTAACTAGTACATAAGTACGTATACAGAAAGTATTTTAGCCCGAGGAAATATTCACAGAGAGATATAAGCGATTTTCATGTTTAGGTATAAATACCTAACTTCTCGTAACAAAATTTATTGGATTATTGTTCATCTGTAATCTGTATTACCTAACTTCATCACATGCCCAATTTCATAGACGGGAGAATTATTCGGAAGTCTCCATACAACAAATATGCTCATTGATTGGACTAGTGTCTGTCCTATGACGGACAAGTGTTCTATGATGAAAAAGCACTATAGCTCCAAAGGTCTATCATAGAGCCCGTCTATTCTCTCAAATGATCAGCATATCTAATGGACTTCCATTTAACTTTTTTAAACTGAAAAGGATACTAAAGCTAATAGTACAGTAGCCCGTAGAACATTTAAATCACCAAAAAGGTTACCGTTTGCCGTTGTGATATGTTTATTTATTACGAAATTATAGATTCTTTAACCCAAGTTTTACAGATCGCAACCCGCCGTAACCTATATTTGTGTATCTCCAAAATTGATATTTTTTTTTATTTTTCGAGGTTTACCACATAGTTTAGCTATGGTCGTGTTCTACAGCTTGGTTTGATTGCCACAGATAGAAGTAAGACTATAAAAAGTAGCCATACACTGATGAAAATGGTTGGACTTTATCTGGTCTTAAATCTGTTGATCACTTTCCATAGTCTTACTGTTATCAATGGCAATCAAACAAAGCTGTAGAACACGACAATACCTAAACCTTGTGGTAAACCTTCAAAAATAAAAAAATATCATTTTTGGAGATATACAAATATAGGTTACGGCGGGTTGCGATCTGTAAAACTTGGGTTAAAGTATCTATAATTTCGTAATAAATAACTATATCACAACGGCAAACGGTAATCTTTTTGGTGATTTAAATGTTCTACGGGCTACTGTACTATAATATAAATATTCAAACAACGTTTCACTAAGCTATTTTGGTTCTTAGGCTATACAACAATTAGGTTCTTATTTGTAATTATTGCTAACTTCTCAATGTTAAATCTTACCAGTTATGGGTTTGTCTATCACTTAGAGGCCATAAATCCAAATACAGCAGTCACTCATTAGTTTGTTGGTTTATATATCGATGGTATGTTAAATCAACTGTATTTTTTTACAATATAGATGACTCAGCACTAGTTAATTTCATGTTTCTCTGTGCCAATAAATGATAGGATAAGACGTTAGCGTACTGTAAATAATTCAAATAAATAACTAAACTTATTTTAACAACCAGATAAAATATAAATTATAACATTGACTTAAATAGTCATTGAACAATTCGTACAGCAATTGAAATTAACTATTTAATTTAAGGAGAAGTATAATTTATAACTTGTTATAATATCGTTATGTTTGTATTGGTGTAACGACATAATGGATATAATACATGGTGCCGTTTCCTAGTTTGTAAATGCCTCGTTGTTTAAATAGCTAGGTACTTATGTAGTTATGATGAAAATGCCAAAGATTGCTTATAATTTAGATTTAAGTAAAAGTTTTGTTTGGTTAATACCAAACAGAATTTGTTTAAGATTTCACTTTTTATTGATAAAAATACCCTTTTAAGAAAAATAAATAAGTAACCTATTAACAAGCAGCATGACAACAAATTCTAATTGCTAATCCGCTTCTTCAGGAATTAGAATATGAACATGCTATAGGTACCAATAATCAAACAACTGCAGTTTTAACAATATTTTATTTTGTTTCAAATTCAAGTAAAAAACTATTGAAATTGGATTCGAAAATACCTATTTTTAAACACAACATTAAACTTCCCATTCATAAAATCCGTTTCATCTACCCAACAAAGCTTGTCATTGAAAAAATTCACAATGACTTTGGATTGTCACAGGTTAATTTATGAGAATTAAAGTCACATATTTTTAGTGTACAGAGCTACAGAGTATCATATAATGCCCACCGGACACAATGTCATAAAGTCACGACTTTTGACAGGCGAGGCTGCGCGTACCATTATTCGAGGCAGGGGACCGAGGCAGGAAGCATACATACATTGGTCATGCATCTTCTGATGATTTTTTAAAATAAATATAATGATGTTTTGTTATTTACGTTAATGAAATTAATATTGTAACTTTTCATTCTGATGTCAAAAAGAATTTTCTTAATTTCGTAATATTATTTTATTAAAGTAGCATTTCATTTGTGTTGCTAAATGTGAGAGTACAAAATGTGAAAGTACCTACTTATAACAAAAAAATGTCGTAACTGATACCGCTATCATATTTGCTATTGTTGGTAAAATAATTTGATTAGCTGTGATTAAAATTCAATTCAAATATTTGAATTGAATTACTGACCTTTAGTGACGTGAACTTGTATTTATAAAGTCCATTATTTACATGGTTAAAGCCAGTTGGTTATAGCAGCAGATTGAATAAAATGATATACTTATAATATGTTTGACTACTTTACTAAAATAATGATAATCTTGAAATAGGTAGGTACATACATAATAAATAAAGTAGCTGGGCGACCAAGTTTAGCTCAGTTATTACTATTTATTTATTGTAATATAGTGGTGTTTACGTGATAATCTACATTGTTATCTCATATAACTACATGTTTTTAAACTTGTCTAAAAACAATAAAAATTATTGTATAAACTTGAACATATAAAAAAACAAAAGTAAGTAACCGAGCGGGATTCGAACCCCATTTCTTGCCGTCCGCGTCTTAACCCGCTGGATCAGACGGACAGTGGCCAGCAGGAAGAATTAGCGACCATATTCTGCGTCGAAAGAAAAACGCATGAAAACTGAATAGAATATTACTGGACTTCCAAAGGTCGCTGGTTCGATTTCCGCCTGAGAATATGATCAGCCCACAATTGTCTAATTTCAAAATCTATCGTAATGGCTTTCATATGACAGAACATTGACACTTCTTTTTGGCATTTGGCACAAATGAAAACGTACTAAAGAAATGTAGCAATGTGTGACATCCATCTGTCAAAAGAAAGCGATTTCGATAGATTTTGAAAAAATAAATAAATAAAAAAAAAACACGACTGCCCTGCTAAAAACAAACTAAATAGGTTAAATAACAAGGGTCATTGCAGTCGGGGGACCGTTTTGTGGAACAATTTTTAATCGAAGAGGTCCCCCAACTGCAATGACCCTTGTGATTTAACTTTTTAGTTTGTTTTTAGCAGGGCAGTCGTGTTTCTAATTTTTTATTAAATTAATTAATTTTTATTTCACACATTTTAGTGACAAATTATATATTTTTGAAATGTGCTCCCAAAGGCCTTTCATTTGATGCCCATATTGTAATAATTGAAAAAAAAAATTCACATGTGATAATGGCATCATACAGTCGCCATATTAACTTTTTTCAAAAAAATATAGCCAGTGTCACTCGGAATGATGTAAGGATTCTATCAATACCCTATACATCCAAATCCGTTGAGCCATTTGGAAGTTGTGGTGGAATAAAGAAACTCACATACCCACAAACATACATGAACCCTGAACACATATACACTCTATTTGCTTTGGGCAGTCGTGTAAATAAGACAATTAGTCCCCTGGTGCGAATCGAATTTCGTCTAGTATATTATTTAATTTAGTATTGTATAATAGTACATTATGATACAAGTTAGCTTAGGTTACTTATTGCACACAAGGCTGTGGGTTGCAGCCCGAGCCGCAGGCGAGGGCGTAACTCAGCCGAGTGTGCAATAAGTAATAGCTCACGAGTTTCATACGACGTTTTTCAACACATTTGCGAGGAAAAAACAAAGTAATTTACCACACAGCAACAAATACGACAAAAACAAAATGATAATCATGATGAAAAAGGCGCGTAGGTTTTTTTTTGTTTTTTTCACACACCCCAATGCAAGAATATTTTGCGAACAAAGGGGTTAGTGAGCATACAGCCAACTTCAAAATTATAAATTTAGGTGATAAAATGCTAATATTTTAATATTTTTTAACAAAATATTGTAAATAAGAAATAATTTGATAATAATAAATATTTGTTTGACTTAATTAAGGACCTACACATTTATTTATTCCAAAAATGCAAATGAATTTTCAGCGGCATAAAACTCTTTCTGTTACTAAAAAAATAACTGTATTACCCGGTTAAATTGAAAATGCTCTATTTACTCGCATAGAACTTGCAGTAAGGTACCTATTTAACTTTGTAGGGATAATTCTATAACCAACTAGTGTTTTATATATTATTGCACGCGTTTGTTATAGTTCGGTTTATGGCCCTAAAAGCGATGTATTAGGGCTCACTTTACGAGCAAGTGTGTTGAAAAATACCTAATAACTCTTTCAATATATTTATATTTCTGAATGTTTAAGTAAAACAATAGAGCTATCCTTATTTGGCTAAACGAAATAGAACATTGCTGCACACACTCCAACATAAAATAGCAATCTATAATTTGGACGGATACGATCACCTTACGTGTCGAAGTGTCAATTATCACGTGTAAATCATTTCTTAATGACACCTTCGAAACCGTTGGGTTACGTCCGCAATCGGCAAGGCTCACAATGTTTTGTAACTCAACTCCTTCCGAAATAATAAAACTCACTGACATCCATTTATAGCCTGTTAAAGAGTTAAATTATTTAAGTTTCTCAGCGTTTATTTTTCAGATAATTGGTTTTTAAAACTGATAGTTAATTTGTTTCGAGCTTTTTGTGCCTACATCTTTTTATACAGCAAACTAATATTGCTTAAAAAATGACATCATATGGGCAAAATATTACAACCCGCACCGCACAGCATTTATTCGGGTGAGCCAAGAAAAGAGAGAAAGAGAGAGTTTATTTGAAATGACGTCCTGTGTAGTCAAATTGTGTAAAAGACGTAAAGAAGGCAGTAAAAAGGTGCAGAGGTAAAAGTGTAATATTTGTTCGTTTAAGTATACCTAGAAAATAAAAAAATATAAACCTATAGAAAATGAGGAAAGTAAGATACAGATTATGGTCGCTAATGTGCAACCAGCGTTTAGTTGTTTTTTGCTACATAACATGTCAGTTGCTATTTTGCGTGGTGCAGTTTTTTCAGTGGGATGCTTGTTCCATAGATTTTAGTTCGCTACTTTTACACGCGCAGCGTGCTGTCTATCTATATTCAAAGTGCTTATCACGGGTTCGTGTGTCATGACGCCCCGGTGTGTTTCGCCCCCGTGGTGGATGCACCCGAGTTTTTACTAAGTAATAATAATTTTATTGAAAATCGGGTGCGTCCACCACGGGGGCGAAACACACGAACCCCTTTCCGGGTTTTTTGGGGCTGCGTCGCTTCTGCAATGCTTTAGCTTTGATTGTTTGTGCTTTCCTGGTGCGCAGGGCGCGGGGGAGCCCCAACAGCGACCTAGACATGATTAGAGAACTATTTTCCGATATCCCCCCAGTGGGAGACAAAATTGGGGGCAAAGGAAATAGGCCGACCGACTGTTCGTTTATCAATCGTTGCTGTGGCATTGCAAGTGGCATGGCAAAAACATAGTTCATAAGCAATATTGTTACTAAGAAAATGAGTTGTATTCAATTACTCAAATTATTAATATTAATACTTATCAATATTAATAAAAGTGAATCACCGAATTGTACGTAACCGCATAACTTCACAACGATAGCGCCAAAGATATTTTTTAGAAGTGTTTGTAATTATCAGACAAGGTTCGTAAAAAAAAATTTTCAAAAATTTGAAAAAAGTTTGTAAAAAAAAATAGTTGAGAAAAACAGATAATTATGTAACTGTCTTTGAGAAAACTCATTACAATGACAGATCACGATTCAAATAAGTGCATACTTCATAACTTTAAAATCAACTAAAGATATTATAATATATTCGACACAGATCTTAAACAAAGGGAGTAGAGTAGCCTCGATTCAGCATTAGTCCGAAACAAAGGTATGAATAAATAAACATACGATTGTTGTATGATTAGCATATTTGTTCGCGGCTCAGGGTGAGGCAAGGAGTGTTGCACACTGAATGCAATAAACTGGTCTCAAAGGATTAGACGACGAAATACTCTATTGCACATCAAACTACTCGTGAGTGTAGTTCTTGGCTCTGGTTTTTTCCACCCGCGACTTCATGTAACGTGGGACTCCAGTCCCCCCGTGGTAGGTAATCCTGTCAGTAAAATATAGCCTCTATTACTCTATTTCAGAAAAGCTACACTTTTCTGAAATAGGTTTAATAGTTTCAGACATCAGGACATTAAGTATATTCTTCATTTTACAAACTTTGCTTTCTATACAGCGATTATTCAACAAAAGATCATATCATCAGCACTTCAACCACTGCTGGGTATACCCAGGCCTCTTTTATGCCATTTAAAAATATATATTTTTAGTGTTTGAAAGTTCACTTAGCATATTTTTCTATTAATTTGAAAAAAACGGTAGTCGGTATGATTATTGGTGCCCCAACCACATGGTAACGAATGAGGGCTTTTCAAAATGACAAAAAAAACTGTAGGCTCGATAGATGGCGTTGTTAAACAGGCAAGTGTCAACTGTAGAAAACGTGGGAAAAAGAAAGTACAAATCACATGAAAACACCGCTAACAACAAACTAACGCCAAGAAATGAAAATGACTTTTTTAAACACAGGCCGTTTATTTTTCAAAGCCAATTTTGACACTTCACTTGTCCATCACCGCCATCTAGTGAGGCAAATAGTTACTCATTTTGTTTTTAAATGACACTTAGAAAATCCCTCATTCTTATCAAATACAGAAACGGAAAACTTTAAGGTTCTATGCCTCCAATGGGGAAGGCAACTGTCAAAATGGCGCTGCGTACGCTTGTTCCACGAGGACCACGAGAGCTATGAAAACGAAAGACTTTTACTTAAAAAAAATCGTTTTCTTAGCTTTAAAATGATTAAATTCTGTGTAATAGGCTTTAAAAATGTGGGCACTTACAAATTTCCGAAAAATCTGGATATAGAAAAAATTTATAAATTCTGTAAGAATAAAAACGTCTTATTTTGGCTTTCAATTGCATTGTAGAATAGTCTTTTATATCCATTTTGGGTCAATGGGTCTTTTTTAGTAAAAAATACCATAAAATAAATACCTATTTTCCCATATATTTTGTTCTGAACGTCTACTGTCTTAGGAACAAGCGTACGCAGCGACATCTACAATTAGCTTTGCGTTGCCATCCCCATTCGGACGACATAAATCATGTTGCAGATGTGAACTCGACTTTACTGGTACAGCAGCGACAGTGCAGCATTACATGAGAATTCGATCTGTCGGCAACACGGAGGTTCAGATAGAAACGTCGATAGCATTGTTGCATATCTTGACATTAGCCTCTGGTGTTGGTTTCGAAACTATCCATCTGTCAATCGTATAAGGTGACTAGATCCCTCAAGTGGCGATTTATTGCTCGCTAAGTACAAAATGTATCGAAAATTCACATGTGCAGATTGAAGCTAAGGTTTTATAGTTTATTTACAAACAATACCTCAGTAAAATGTAGTTCATTGTAGTGGTAGTAGATAGACAAAAGTGATTAATTTGCTCATTTGCATACTATGTACTACTACAACGAACTATATTTTATTGAGGTTATTGTTTATTTTATAAATAAACTACTTACCCTACCACCCAACTTGATGACTATCGGAAACGCTTTCATTTAACAGATGGATGTGACACATTACTACTTCTTTTTGGCACAAGTAAAAACTTTCCAAAGAATAATAGCAATGTCACATCCACCTATCAAATGAAAGCGATAGCCAGTAACTTAGGCGGTAGGGCCCCAGGGGCCCTATTTTTGAATCGTTCGGCTGGCGTCGAGCGATTAGTTTCTACTGATTTTCGTTCGACATTTGACTTTCCATATTTTTGAATCGCTCGACCGCAACGAGTGAGTGAGAGCACTCGTTTGCAGTCGAGCGATATGGCACGGCGAGCGATATTATTTTCTACTAAAAACAAAGATATTTATGTAACAGCCAATAGAAACATGGATATTACGTTTCGTTTTCGTTGCGGTAATTACCAGTTTTATCTAGATTCTGCGTGGAACGGATAAAATCCAACATTTCGTTTATATTGGCAGCACCGGAAACGAACGATTCAAAAATACGGAAAATCGGCGTCATGCAACTTGGAAGACGAATGTGACTTAACAATGTTTTCGCATTCGCATTCGCATGTGACAAAACTATATCATACGAGCGATTGAAAAATAGGCCCCTGTACATGTAAATTTTCGATACATTATGTACATAGCGAGCAATAAATTTAATTAAAAAGAGGGCATCACTTTGAGTAAGTACTTGACAGCTCTTGTTAGGAAATGACAAAACTCCTTTTCTTCTAATGGTAAATTTTATAAACCCGACACGGCATAATATATTGATTTAAGCATGCCAGTTGTTTAAGTTTTATCTCGTTTTTAGGGTTCCGTTGCCAAAATGGCAAAAAACGGAACCCTTATAGATTCGTCATGTCTGTCTGTCTGTCCGTCCGTATGTCACAGCCACTTCATTCCAAAAGTATTAGAACTAAATAGTTGAAACTTGGTAGGTAGGTGTATTCTGTGAACCGCTTAACGATATTTATACAAAAATAAAAAAAATAAAAGATTAAGGGGGGCTCCCCATACATGGAACTGAAACAGAAAATATTTTTTTTCATCAAACCAATACTTGTGGGTTGTCTATAGATAGGTCTTTAAAAATGTCATTGAGGTTCTTAAGACTATTTTTTTTTCAAAGTCAACCGTTTGCAAGATATATGCTGGCAAAGTGGTAAAATTTGTGTCCCCCCCCCCCCTTTAACTTTTAAAGTAAGAGGGTGAAAAACTTAAAAAATATAAGCTATACATCTTAATAAACACTTTTAACGAAAATTGGTTTGAACGAGATATAGTAATTAGTTTTTGAGATATAGTACATTTTCCAAAACCGCAAATATAACTTTGTCATTCATACAAACACTGTGAAAAACAAAGTTATTTTTTCAGACGAAAAATGATAGCGGTATTAAAATATGGTATGGTATAATGTACCTACGGAACCCTACTGTGCGTGGCCCGACACGCACTTGACCGGTTTTTTTTAATAAGCCATAATCATTTATCTTAACATTCGATCATGTGCATATTATACGCAATCATTTTAAGTATGCTGAAATTCAAAGCAAAAAATAAACAAATGATGAACCTATATTTAAATCAACATCCTTCAAAGTGTTTCAAATGTATCCAATATCATGCTGTTAATATCATTAAAGTAAACCGATATTAATCAAACTAAAACAAACTACTAATCATCAGCTAACTCAAAGAAATAAGTTGCAACAAAACTTATATCGTTACAAAACAGATCATGAGTTACTCTTAATTTAAACTATTTCAAACACGATATTTTTACGCAATGACGAAAAATGATGGTCTTATTTAACGAGTTGCTTGGACAGGCTAAGAATATGCAAGTGGTTCACTTGAAGGCTGTTGGGTTTACTTTCGAAGATTTTAGGCTGTGTCATTATTTTACACGCCCACTTCATTATAATATATTAGAATACCGGCACAAGAGCTAGATATCTAGTTTTTTGTAATCTAATAATAGGTAAGATCGATACTAAATTATATCTTATATTTCTAGCTCACAAATTGTTTTTGAATTACTAAGGTTTTGTAAGGCAACGATCAGAAACAGGTTTACTTTGAACAATGAGGTTTGATTAAGTTATAAGTTGAGGATATAATTTTGACGATTTATGACAAGTGTGCCAAAATATGCCATTGAGTTTCAAAATACGAAGGAATCTTTTATTTTGAAAAAGGGGGTCAGATTTGAAGCTGTGATTATGATTTACCAGTTGTTTTATATTAAGCTTAATAAGTCAGTTTTGTGGAATTTGATTAACAAATTTTAAAACCAACCATTGCCGCCAACCTTTTTGTCTTTTCTACCCATGCCAGCCGGACACATTAAAATCCTTTCTCCTTATCCTTGCTATATTATAAATCCGAAAGTAAGATTGTTTGTTACGCCTTCACGTTTTAGCTACTCAACCGATAATCATGAAATTTTGCATACACGTTGTCAAGGACATATTATGGTACCTTTCATCTAAAAAAAAGTAACAGGCTTTACTTATGAGTGGATAAGGAAGATGGGCCATAACCCACCACACAAGCAGGCCCAATTCGTATTGATGGGTGTTAACGACTGCAAATGCAACCGGGACCAACGACTAACGTGCCTTCCGAAGCACGGAGGATAATAATACATATGTATAATAATAATATTACAGACCATGCAATTGTTGTTTTGGATCTTGACGTCAAAAAACCTAAAGTGGCAAAACCAGTCAAGACTAAGCGTTTTTTACATGAAATTAACCAAGATCTGTTTGATGCAGACCTGAAAGGCTATCCCATGGACCAATATTACTTGTTTAAAGGACGTAAATGAGATGGTGAACACCTTTAATAATTATATTTCAGTTCTTTTTGACTTACATGCTCCAGTTAAAAAGATAATTCAGAAGGATAAGCCAAAACCCTGGATCACAAACATGGTGAAATTTATGATGAGGCTACGAGATGAAGCACAAGCCAAGGCTCTGAAAGAAAAATCTGACACCTCTAAAGCTGAAACCTCTGAAAGCTTATTATCGAAAACTTAAAAACCTAGTCACCTCAACCACTGAGCGAGAAAAAAGAGCTTATTACAATCACTTCATAAACATTAACATTAAAAAACCAAAGTTGTTGTGGAAAAACTTAAAAAACACCTGTATATATGATAACGCCTCCGTAAATTTAATTCCAGAGCACCTTAACGACCCTGATAACATTAACGACCATTTTACTAACCTGCCTGCCACTGCTGAAGTCGATTTAGAATATACACCTAAGCCTACCAGTCAATCCCAAGACGATGTCTTTATTCTTAAACTTACGACAGAAACTGAAGTTCAAAAAATCATCGAAGGGATTAAAACAAGAGCCGCAGGACATGATGAAATTAATATAGACATGATCAAATTTACCGTAGACCAAACAATTCCAGTAATCACAGCTATAATGTGGAGGAATTAAAAGACCTGCGCCCAATTTCGATATTACCCGTACTTTCTAAAGTAGTTGAAGCGGTGGTACTGAAACAAATCGTTAGTTATATAGAGACAAAAAAGATAGTCCCAAAGTTTCAATCGGGTTTTCGCAAGGGACATAGCACAGAAACTGCACTCCTGCACGTAACTGACGATATAACTAGTGCTTCTGATATGGGATTGGCTACTATACTCATTCTTCTTGACTATTCTCGAGCCTTTGACTGCTTACAGCCGACTATACTGCTAAAAAAACTAAAGCAATACGGCTTTTCAACGAACACTTGCCAATGGTTACAAACATTCCTAACAGACAGAGAGCAAGTTGTAGTTACTGATAGTAGTGATGGGACAAAAAAGTCTTCGTCTGTGCGGATGCTCAAAAGGGGAGTTCCGCAGGGATCCCTACTAAGTCCTATACTTTTCACTCTTTACACAGCCGACCTACCTGGCTGCATAGAAAGTTGTAAATATCATCTTTACGCTGATGACACACAATTATATTACTCATTTAATGGAAACAGTGCCAGCGATGCTATAAAAAAAATAAACAATGATCTTGAAAATATTCAAAAATGGTCAAATATGAACTCAATATTTCTTAATCCTGATAAATCTCAAATGATAGTACTAGGAACCAAACGTCAAATACAAAAGGTCCTTCAGTGCGAAGACGATATTAATATAAACGGGGTATAACTGAAGCAAGTAAAAGCTGCTCGTAATTTGGGTTTAATTATGGATGGAGAACAAAAGTATACAGAGCACATCAATGAAAAGGTGAAGAACGCCTTTTTTAAGCTAAAAATACTTTATAAGATAAGACCAAATATAAGAGAGGAACTGCGCGTACAACTTGTGGATTCACTAGTACTATCGACTTTTAATTATTGCAGTGCAGTTTATGGTCCGAGAATTAACAGTGTTTGCGAGAGGGCAATCCAAAGAGTACAGAACGCCTGTGTAAGGTTTTGTTTCAACGTACCTAAGAGGCAGTATATTACACCATACCTCAATGAAAATGGAATCCTTAATATGAAAAGCAGAAGGGAACTCCTTTATGCAAGTATCGTCCATCGAGTGATTTGGAATAAAAAACCAGAGTATCTTTTTGAGAAACTGACTTGGTCCAATTCATCTCGCAGCACTAGATCTAGTCAGCTTAATCTAATAAGGATTCCAGTCCACAAAACTGCACTATACAGAGGTTGTTTCAGATATGCAGCAGCAAAAATATGGAACAATGTACCTCCTCCTTTAAGAAAAAAAGTCAGTACCATTGGTTTTAAAAAGCGATACAAAATGGCTCTGACTAAAAGACAACTGGCTGCAGAGAATCTGAAACATGCCTACTGGAAAGATCTACCACTGGAAAATTATTTCTTATTGTAGTAGTCCAACAGTCCAAAATACGGTATCACTCTTTCCATTTACTCACACATTCACAAACATACACACTTAGCACACACACGCACACACACACATCTTGTATCTTTGCAGAGATAATGTAAATTATGAATAAGTAATTTTGATATATTTTTAAATTTTTTTTTCCTAGACTGCTTTTTTGAGTTTTTTTTTTGTATAATCTTGAACTGGTTATTTAAAATTTAGATTTGTTCTTTTTTAATTGGCTGCCACTCCTTTTACACTTCATTTCCCACTCTTGACCTTTCGGGAAAGAGGGGTGGCTGAAAATCAGCGCTGAGCAGTGCTTAATCCTGCCTGTTCAGCATAAGCTGAGTCACTACCTTTTGCCTTTGTGGTTATTTATAATTTTGTAAGCACCTAATTTGTAATTTGAGGCAATAAACGATTTCTATTTCTATTTCTATTTCTATTTCTATTTCTAGATAATATATTTTTTGGTCACTAATCCCACGACCGACCCTCGCGAAAAGGGCCAGGCGCTAAACCACTGCGCCACCGAGATCCTCAGTTTTGAATATTCAGACCCTTAAGTCCTAATATGAAAATTCCAGGACCATTAAAGTATCAATGACACTGATCATTAAATTGGCGATGTTCGATGTGCGCTTGACGGCTGTTATTGCGACACAGACAATAACCCATACAGCGATGTAATTGATATCCCCTTGAAACGATCTACTCGAAATAATCGTCTGCATCCTCACCACTAAACATTTGATAGCCCCTATTTAAATAGTAATTTAAAAACAATTTTCATCAAACGAAATTTGTCATCTTAGCTAAAATATTTATCGTCTAAAAATAAATAACCATGTTTAACCTTCATAGAATAGAGTTTTCATAACTAAGTAGGGTTTAAGTTAAACCCGTTGGACACGTTAAACCGTTTCACATGTCCAATGGGCTATATGTTATTGATGACTAGAATAGAAAAAATGACAGTACCTAATAGTAATTATTTAATTCAAACCAAATCAAATCAAATCATTTTATTGCGAATACAGGTAGTAAGAGATAACATAGGTAGTAAAATTGATCAGCCATATTCTGTCTTCTCACATGCAACATTAATATAAACAGGAAAAAAAATATAAAATTACAATGATATCAAAATTAAAATGTCAATTCATACAATTACTATTATCAAAATGTCTAAATAGTCAAGAGGACGACTTATAAAACATTTCTTTAAATTGTAATGTGATATTGTGATGACAATGTTATTATATAGGTACAATTCATTCTGTTCACGGAAAAAACTGCCGAAATAGCTTGGGCGTTGAGCAAAAATAATGAGAAAAATAAAAATGTATCTCATGAAACATGAATGCTCAATAAATATTTTCTTAAGCTCACAAAAAATTGATAACAATATTTTCAAGATGACTTCAGTCTACTTAGCAAGTATAATTTTGTTGAAATTAAAGTTCTCGGAAACCGCAAGCGGTTCCTAAATAAACTTATCCCACGTGCAATTGACGCAACTAGCTAATCTACGAGTACATATTTGTTTAATGACACCATTCTCAAAGTTATTTAAATAGAAGTGAAATACATACATACAAATGGATACCATTTAATGCGATTTTATCGAGCGCTAAGTTTCTTGTTTTTAAAACAATCTTACCTAGCAACGCAACGTAGCCGAAATCATGTTATTTCCATATCTTAATTTAACTTTGATAGTGATAAAAAAATTAAGTTACAAAATTTTCTATAGTAATAAAAGTAAGTATAGTTGACTTTACTACAAAAATAATAATAATAATAACAGCTATAATGCATACTTCAAAAAAATCAAAAACAGAAAGAAAAAGAAATGACAAAAGAAAACATACAAAAGGCGGCCTTATTGTAATTAATAGGCATAATTGTAAATAGCAATCTCTTCCAGGCAACCTTGGGTGGTAAATAAATAAATAAGTAGAAGTAGGGTAATGGGTGCAACTTAAAGGACAGGTAATCTAAATAGATGGACAGAGAAAAGAAATAAAGGTAAATATTATAAGTTACGATCACAAGAAAGGAATTAAAGTAAAAGACACCCGACGCTTTAATGAGATTAAACATAAAAAACCTTGTAATTATTTTTCACAATAATTCATTGTCACAGGCTGTAAAACTTAATTTTGTATTATTTTTTAAAATGAAATACGAATTCAATTTCTAGAACAAAATAACGCAACGTATATATCACCACAAAAAAAGGAAGGCCCAAGGACAGATATCATGTACTAATAGTATCAACTAAACGGTTCAATGGATTGTATAAAACCCCCATTCATCTGAATCCACACGAGTGGGTCTGCGGTTCGAAACCTGTTTGAAGCAAAATACAATACGTGCGAATTGTTCCAATATGGGTCGTAACCACAAGTCATATTGTACGGTTGTCAGTTGATCGTTCATTCACAGAGGTTGGACTTGACAAGTGTCAAATAACCATACGGAAGTGACGCAGTTAATCGGTCAAGTTTGAGTGACGCTTATACGCACTAATTACAGAAACAATTTTATTAATATATTTATATTGACCGGTTTTCAAAAGTAGCTTAAAATATTACCAAAACTTTTGTAGCTGTGTTGGCTTTTATAGCGTATTTTAATGTTTAAATTATATAATTATCTAGTCTATCTATCAATATTTTTTAGAAAATTTAAAAACAAACAAATTAAAAAAATATCGTCATCTCTGCAGCAAAACGCAGTATCAATGAAACGTTCGTATTTATAGCCGTGGGTTCTAAGCGTCACGTCTCTCGATTAATATGCAAAAATTCAGTCTTTTACCATTTAGAGGGCGCGCGGCAAGGTTACTGCCGACATGGTGGTAGCGAACCAGTGTAGTCATTTAAGCTGTTTCACTAGGCTTTTTAAAAAGTTATAGTAATTATTTAAATTGATTTTATAAACCACTTTTTGACGTAATTGTGTGGTGTCATTCTATCCGTATCTGGTGAAATACTTTTTTCACAATTTTTGTACCGAGTATGCTTGCCAATAAAGTATGTTTTTATATTTGGTATTTTACTGATCAATGACAGATAAGTAGAAATATTTTATATCATAATATAAGAAACCCAAATATCTAATAATAGTGTAGGAAATGAAGCGATCTTTTGTATGGAGCACCCAACATTAAATCCTCAGTCGATGAAAATTTGCAGGGATGTAATATCGTGAACCAAACCATATGTACAAATATCCAAAAACAAAAAAAACTTTTGGATTATCCTTACTAATATTATAAATGCGAAAGTCCGTTTGTTTGTTTGTTTGTTTGTTACGCCTTCATATCCTAACTACTGAACCGATCATCATGAAATTTTGCATACACGTTGTCAGGGGTACAGAGAAGGACATAGGGTACCTTTCATCCCTAAAAAAGGTATTGTTCCCGAGGGAGAGCAAAAAACCTTTCCACGCAGACGAAGTCGCGGGCGGCCGCTAGTTTAAAAATATGTTTCATTTATGATACTTTATCATACTGTAAAGTTTCGTCTACCGAGGATTTACAGTGGGAGTCCACTACCTTCCTTTCCTACACTATAATGCCTAAAATAAATGAAAATATAGAAAGAAAGAAATTCATTTATTTTGCCATCATACAACGGTACACTTAGGTATTACATTGAAGAGCACATAAAAAATATCATTCTGTTTTTGATATTGTGCACCGTCGCATGATGTTAAAACTGCGCTGGACTCAATATAAGCAGCAAGCGGCACTGGTATTCTGCCCAACACAGTGATGACATCAGAAACTAAAACATTACTTAACTAGTACTTATTTAAAACTATTAACAAACTTATTTGACCGAGCGAGCACGAAGTGCGAGCGAAGCGTCTCTGCTTCAGCTTGGGCAAAAATTCTTTCGTATGTCCTTCCGGCGGCTGTCCGTTTGTTCTCGCGCTGGCTGTTCTCCTCTACAGGTCGCATTTCTCAACCAATTCTCGTGAAATTTTGTGAGCAGATTTGACAATTATATAGAATTTTTGATTCGAGCCAGTTTTACGATTTTTTTCGTACTGACGGAGATATGTAAAAAAGTCATATTTCAATAGTTGCGAAAAATGATCAAAAATGTAACAAAATATTTTTGTTAGCGTTGCAAAGTAAAATTTGTTTTTTTATTTTTAGAAGATTCAAAAGTTCACCAATAAAAACATAATTTCGGACCGATATTTTGAAAATAAATAAGGTTGTGACTTTGTGACAGAACCTATGACTGCGTATATTATTTGCACAGTATAGATAAGTACATACTTATTAGTTGGAAAAACTAATATCTATTCTGTGTTATTTGTTTTTAAAAAACATACAATTTGAGCTACTTTTTAACGCGAGGTCTACAGCTCACGGAGTCACTAGTAATTAAAAAACTATGAAAAACAGCCGATCGTGCAAAGCAAAATATGGCTGTGTGGATAGAAACTGCCTTGCCTTCCACGCAAGTCAACAGATACTATATAAAAAATAAGAAAACAGCCAACTCCGTAATATTTACCTATGGCCGACGCTGACTGTCACTAACAATCTTCATAAATGGTAGTTAATAAAAAAAATATGTGTGCTTTTTACTTTTTTATTTTCAAGTCCAAGGCAATCTTTTAGAAACGAAAAATATGTAAATATTGGTTTTATACTAATATGGATTTTAGGCCGTGTGCAAAACTACTGAATCATTCCAGACTCATTTGTATGACAATAGTAATGAATATAAGATGCCTAATAAGGTGCCTCTTGACTCTATTTAATGACTAACTAATGTTTTAATGGTTATGGTGTTAGCTGGTTGTTAAAATTGAATTCTTTAGTTATTTGACTTCATCCATTATTTCACACAACAATAAATATGTTAAGTGGGGAAAACAATATCGGGAATTAGTGAAAAATTTATTCACAGAGTTTTCACATTAACAAATTTAATATTTCTAAAATAAATTGTCATTGTGAAATTTCAGTTCCAGTTGGAACTTCCAACATTAAATTGAAATCTTAAAAATTGGTTCAGGGATTTTGGCTTTGAAAACGTAACAAACAAACTGAAACTTCCTTTTGTATTCAAAATAGTAGTATCGTTAAAATTTTTCTTGTTTTTTATAACTTCGTATGATGCAATTATCCTGGCCATAAAATTACAAATACCCCCTTTAGTCCTGGGAACTGCGAGCACGATGCGACTGCGCAACGATTCAACCATATTAGATTTATGAACCCAATCGACAGCAAGGATGGTAGAGACCAGTTATTGGCATACGGTCAACGTTACGCTGGGCTTTCACGACAGCGTAATGATATTCAATCAATTTTATACTTAAATGCAAAGCAATTAAGGTTCTAAATTACAGATTTTTGACAGTTTTGTATAACCTCCATGTGCTGCGACTTCGTCTACTGCACAGTAATTTTTCAATCCATCGAAGTAACACTACTTTTTTTCTGGATGAAAGATAGGTGCCCTAGAATAAAGAGTAACTCCTTTTGTACGCCTGACAACGTGTATGCAATATTTCATGTTGATCGTTTGAGTAGTTAAGACGTGAAAGCATGACAAACAAACTCATTCCCGTTTATATTCGACTAGCGGCCGCCCGCGACTTCGTCTGCGTGGAAAGTTTTTTTGCTATCCCTCGGGAACGATATTTTTTTTCGAGATGAAAGGTAGCCTATGTCCTTTTCTGTACCTTTGACAACGTGTATGCAAAATTTCATGATGATCGGTTCAGTAGTTAAGACGTGAAGGCGTAACAAACAAATAAACAAACAAACGGACTTTCGCATTTGTAATATTAGTAAGGAAGTCAGAATTATGCTTTGGATTGGATCTAACCGGCAGTTATTTTATCAGCTTGTGTTTTTATTCATAATTCAGTCTCTATTTTTGTTTTTAAAAGTATAGATTAAAATTCATAACAACCAAAAATTAAAATTTATAGTCTTACGTTGATTATCTTCTCATCTTCAATATAATTAAGTTGTCAAGCTTCGTGGCTGTTTTGACAGCGGACCTAACGAGAAAATAAATAAAAATTACGGACCCTTTAATTTTTTGTAAACTTATGAATAAAAAAACATTTAATGCACCAGCTTCTCCTCAAGTGGGACACGAACCCATGACCTTTGGACCAGTGCTCTTCCAGCTGAGCTTTTAAAACATTGAAAATGTTTTTCCGTTCGCTCCAGTAGGCCCCCATTTTCGCTGAAAGTGCGACTCACCCGTGATACCCTGAGGTTTAGGGCCACGAGGACATATGAGGGCTCAAAAGACGCGAAATTTAAAGGGCTTTAAGAAGATGTAAAAAATAATTTGAAAAAGTCATAAGTTTTTCTGGAAATAAAAAAACAACTTTTTTCGACTTAAAAATTTCCGATATCTTGACAACGGGGCCGAATTTCAAAATTATGAAAAGAAAAAAAAGCAGATATCACGCGGCGGGCGGCTCACGTGCGGCCACGAGGACGTATGAGAGCTCAAAAGACGCGGAATTCGAAGGGCTTTAAGATGATGTAAAAATATCTCGGAAAACTTGGATCCGAAAAAAAAAATTGGTTTTGAAAAAAAATTAAAATTTTAGACCGAAACATTACGCGTTCTTACTGAAAATTGAATTCGACGGGGTTCAAGATCATGTAAAAAAAACATTTTTAATAATCTATAATAGGTAGATTCATTTTCAATGCTCATTCAAGTCGTGTAGAGCACGAGATCCGTAAATTTTTTAGTAGATTCGTGAAGCTATAGTACATTGAAATTATTCAATTTGGATTATTGACTATTATTATCTCTTAATTTTGGTGCTGAATTAATCAAAACCTTTTGGTCAATTTTATGTGATAACCCTTAGCGATTGGTAAGTGATATATGGCAATGTGCCAAGAGTAGTGCCAATGTGGAACAGTATTTTGCGGTTCAAGGAAAATCAGCGCAGACAAACAGGTGCGCTACGAAGGAATTTGTAGCCATATTACATGGAATAAATATAAATAAAACCGGTCAATAGCGAGTCGGACTCGCGCACCGAGGGTTCCGTACCATCATAATTGCACCATTAAACCACACTGCAGAGTAGAATAATAAAATTACTATTGCAGTTTTAGATCAGCGCCATCTCTTGACCGATAGTTGAACTAATGATAATAAGATATTTATTTTTTTATTTATTTCTTATTTGTAAAATAGTTGGGCAAATATCATCTCAAACTGTTCTAAATTTCAAGTTGATACCATTAGTAGTTCTCGAGATATCCAGCTGTGACAGACAGACAGACAGACTGAGTCACACCATAAGGGTTCCTTTTTTACCATTTTGGTACGGAACCCTAAAAATCAAGACATGTAGCACAAAACGAGTGCGAAAGAGGCCTTTTACTTTCTGCTGTGGATGAATGCTATAATCATTTGTGCTGTGCAGTGTTGTTATGCTGTAATTAATAATGTTCATCATAATTCATTTCAGTTATAAATAAATTTTTCAAGTTCATATAAAATTTTGTTTTCACTTTTCCATCTGATTTAAAAACCAGTATAAATCCAAAAAATAAACGATCTTTTTTAATAAAAAAACAAGCTTATGGCTACCGGGCTAAATCAGCTCAGCTTTACCTAAGATACATCTGTGCTAATGGAATTCACCTAATGAATTTTTTTTACCTTATGTCATTACGAACCGGACTATTATTAGTAATAGTGAAGCAGTGGGTCAGTGATGCCAAATGACTGGTTTCCACCAGTTACCGCAGCCAGTGGCGTGGTGACAGCACCGGAATGGGGGCGCGTGTGCATCAGCTTTCCACTACTTGGTAAATTATGAACAATTGTTACTAACTATCATATAAAGTTAGTATACCATACCTGAAGAAAGCAACTCCGAAAAACCCGTTACTACGATGTTAAAGTGCTGAAATGTCAGTAAAAGCACAATTCTAATCAAAACCTCGCTTATTTACTCTAACGATATTAAAAATTATTAAGGAAACTTAAATAAGTTTTCAGACCAGCGAATCAAATGGAGTTCACCAAATATGAATGGGATGGGATTCTATTGAATTGACAAAATCCAAAGTCAATTAGGAAATATTGTTATTCCATAAATAGGTATACAATTAGGCAAATTACATTTTACAATTTGACAAATAAGTGTTTCAACTAAATCGCCTGTTCGAGGTAAGGCAAAAGGATAGCAGCATCAAAAGACAAGTAAAAGTGTTTTAAACATAAAAGGTATAATTGAAAACAAAGGTTCTTCGTTCTTAAAATTGGACGGCTGAAAAACTACAACTTACACTCTAATCTCATTTTTCCTTATTTCTCTGTTCTATTCAGTGACATTAAGTATTTAATGGCTTAGCCGTTGTTTGGCCAAATATTTAGGGCGATGAGGCTCTACTAGTCTAGAAATCGATTGTGAGCATTTCGCAGTTTTCGTGTCGGTACATCGTGTATCAGATTTCATGGTCCATATGAAATGAATGTTCCGGATGTGACGGTCGGCCGCGCTGTATGAACAGACATGCAGGTTGTTCTATTTAGTGTAAACTGGGGGCGTTAGTACTATACTAATTCTGTGCTGGGGGTCTATTCTGTACAGGGCGAGAGCTGTATTTTGATTTTTAAAAAATGCAAATACTACTAAAAATATAGTAAACGAGGAGTATTTTGCAAATTTTTGTTTCAAAACAGTTTTCTGAAACTGATTTTTTGACCATTAAATGGCTATTCAAAACATTGAATTTGGTCGGTTATTTTGAAGTTTAAAGTTTTCATTCCAATTTGAAACATCGATAAACGGACACCCACAGTAGCCTCCAACATGCAGTTAACAAAATTTTATTAGTACGTTTGACCTCAGAAGCAGTTGAAGTTAATGCAGTCATACCAATCATCGTTTTAGTTGGAGTGCTATTAAAATGTTTAGCCACTTCTGAAGCCGATTGTACCTATTTAGTTGGAACTTTGGAATCAGTGAACGCTATAAAACAAGTTGGAAGTGTTGGAACTGTTTCGCGTGAGGTTAAACAATTCAATAATCGGTTTATTGTGGAACTGTGTATGCCGGTTTCTGTAACCGTGATAGAGTTCGTTTTTACTGGATATGTTTTTTTTTTCTAAGTATGGCGTGAATGTATTTTTCCATAAGCGTAACGGAAATTGTATCACAAAAATATGAATTGCAAAAACTGAGATAACCCTACAATGTAAAGAGAGAAAATGATGTTTCGTAGTAGATTATGACACTTTTTTGGGTGCAAAGAGTGGGGCTATTTTACATCATTATTTTATAAACTCTTCAATTAATGAAACTTATTAAGTTACAAAAACTTTTATTAAAAAAAATCCCTAGCTGGTAATACTGCGCCCAACGGTTGCTCTCTGTGGATCTGTGAAGTGTAGACCCCGCGTTTGGGTCATTTTTGATAATTTTCGAAATGGTTGAAATAATATGTTTTTAACCCCCATATTTATCTCCGTCATTTTCATGGAAAAACTGAATCGACAATAAATCCATATAATTAACGAGCCTGCTTTACAAAATTTCACTAGAATCGTTTGAAAAATGTGACCTCTAAAGAACAGCCGGACATCTGGAAATACCAAAGCATTTTTGCCAAAACTGAAACCACAGTATAAATTTGGAAAAAGTAATACTTATACTGTGCTGAAACGGAGCTCGCTCGGTCGATAAACAAAGATGCAAATTCCATGAGTACCGGCCAGTTAGTACTTATAGCTTTATTACACTATTCTCAGAAGTATTAAATATTTGCATTCCGAGTACCATTGATATTATTATTTATTATTAAGCTTTATTTTTGTCCCTTACAAGAATATTTACATCTTATTATTATTATTTCATATATCTTTGTACTTATTTATTTGTTAGAAATCTTAATTTTTGTGCTTAAAATAACGTTAGTATTTGTTAGGTGTAAGGACCGCCTTGTGCGGTGAAAGCCTCCTTCAAACCATTCCAGGTGTCTCTGTTTATTGCCAGTCTGGGGCATAGGTTTCCTGCTGTCATTACTATGTCGTCACTCCATCTTTTAAATGGTCTACATTTCCTTCTTTTTTAATATATAGGATACCAATTTGTTACTGTTCCATTACCATTGAGATATTACCTAGTAAATATTAAGTGTCTACTTTACAATAACTAAGGAAGAATGTAGGTACGTTATTAATGAAACACAACTTTAATTTAAAACTTAAAATGACGGATAATAGTCTGTTATCCTTACTTGTCTTATTTGTTAAACAATCTTCACCAACTCTTTAATGAAAAATCATTTATAAAATACAACAAACTATTTTCCACACAGATTACGAAAGAAATTACTTACTAGTTTATTAGTAACAAGTAAATTTTTAAATCATGGTTTAAAATTTTAAAAAATATTGACAGTTGTCAAAAGTTGTTTACTAAATAGGAAAAGTAAATGATAAATAGACTTAATTTTTTCAAGAAAGTATTACAAGTACACGAAGAAAACTGAAAAATCTTTTATTTTATTAAGCCTTACTCAATCGTTTCTGCTGGTCAGTTATTTTAATTTTCTATAATTTATATAAGTAACATCCGTGAGAAAATATAAATTTTATGTCGTCTATTCCCACGTATTAATATAATAAAATTTCTTATTTCGAATAGCCTTGCTTCATAATACTAAGAAAGATTGATGTGTTCCTTTTTATCGATTTTACTTTTTGGCATTCAGTCAAAGGATATCCTTTTGGTGAAACATGTTTTTAGTTTCTCTGTTGGTACATTTGTATAGCTCTTTGGACGAGTGGCTAGACAACTTTAGCACAGAGTAAATAAATAAATCGGTTTTGACGCAGATCGACATTTTCGCAAAATGCTCATCGCGAAAAAATTGGTCACTTTCGCAGAATGTCATTTTTGCAAATGGTCACTTTCGCAGAATGTCATCCACAATTTTTTTCTTTTTTCCCAAAAATATAAGTTTGAGAAAAAACTGTGAACGACATTCTGCGAAAGTGACGTTTTGCGAAAGTAACTTTTTGCGAAAGTGACCAGTTGCGAAAATTACATTCTGAGAAAGTGACCAGTTGCAAAAATGACATTCTGCGAAAGTGACCAAATTTTTCGCGATGACCATTTGCGAAAATGACGATCTGTGTCAAAACCAATAAATCTTGTGACTATCATTGTCAACTGCTCTATGATATGTCTGGGATCTAGATTATTGAGAGTCCGTCGTTTGTTAGATTGTGGTTTCCATTTTAAAAGTGGCGATTATCTTTATCATTTCTCGTTACGAACAGTGAATACAAGAATTTCATGCATTTCATTTTAGAGTCTTCTATGAAGTTGTTTTTTTTTAATCTATAACAAATTTGGACTAATCTGGCTAACCTTTTTATACATAAATCAACAGTGTGTTATAAAATACCGAAATACTTACTTGCGTATTGCCTGGGCTACCTATATCAAACTGTATACAAACGTGACACTCATAGTGTTGCGAAGGTGTTTAGAATAAGAGCAAATGAAACGTTCATTTACATACAATACCTCGTGATTAACACATTACATTAATCTGGACGTGTCGTTTTGATATTCTGATTAAAGCTTGTTCATCTAAAGTTGTGTCATATTTAATTATCGAAGTTAAAAAGTGAGTGAAGTGAGTACCTAAACACTATCAAAGATGTAGATTTTGGCTCAGATCATAGAAAGTTATAAGAATTATTAAATTTATGGCTCAGATAGAAATCGAATTAGGTACACCTAAAGGTCTCCCCATGTTCTCAATAAGTAAAAGAAATATTTCCATAGTAAATAATATCACGGTAATCGTAAAAAATAAAATAGAAGTTAGTAGCTCCAAGAATCTATTGACTGGTTAATAATAATTTACTACTGACACAGAATAATAATAAAAAGTTATAGTACAGTAGCCCGTAGAATATTTAAATCACCAAAAAGGTTACCGTTTGCCGTTGTGATATAATTATTTATTACGAAATTATAGATACTTTAACCCAAGTTTTACAGATCGCAACCCGCCGCGCCGTAACCTATATTTGCGTATCTCCAAAATTGATATATTTTATTTTTAAAGGTTTACCACATACTTTAACTATTGTCGTGTTCTACAGCTTGGTTTGATTGCCACAGATAAAAGTAAGACTATAAAAAGTAGCCATACACAGATTTAAGACCTGATGAAAATGGTTGGACTTTATCTGGTCTTAAATCTGTGTATGATCACTTTCCATACGGCCGGTTTCTGAATTGAGAAATTTAAGTTGAGCACTGCTCAAATCTTACTCACCCATACAAAATTTGTACTTAAGTAGTGCTCAACTTCAATTTCTCAATTCAGAAACCGGCCGATAGTCTTACTTTATTACTTACTTATTATCAATGGCAATCAAAACAACAAACAAAACAAACAGCAAAACAAAGCTGTAGAATACGACAATAGCTAAACCATGTGGTAAACCTTGAAAAATAGAAAAATATCATTTTTGGAGATATACAGATATAGGTTACGGCGGGTTGCGATCTGTAAAACTTTGGTTAAAGTATCTATAATTTCGTAATAAATAACTATATCACAACGGCAAACGGTTTTTCCAACCAAGAAAAAAACTTTTTGGTGTATTCCAACCAAGTGGTGATACCCACTTTAAATATTAAATGGTAAATGTCACTAGGACTCTAGTACCTCTTTCCGACTAATAAAGGAAACCCCCCATTTCCCCTCTGCATCCGCTCTTGAGCTGCGTCTAACTTTCACCGCTAACCGCCAGCGTTCGCGTAATCGTATAATTTATTCGTTTTGGTCTAAGTTGACATTTTGGTTACCTTCTCTAACAGCCATTAGGCAATGCGTACCTGTAACAAAAAATATTCATTAGGCATCATAAAAATTAAATAACAGCGACATAACAAAACTAAAACATTTTTAAGATCATCATGACTGTGTTTTACACACACTTAAAAAAGTGTTTATTGCATTATGTCACTACTGTTTTTCATCTTATGACTTTTTGTGACCGTGGGCCCTGAATTGACTAAAGCATTGTATTTTGTCACACTCTCATCTTATCGTCTATTTAAAAAAACCGGTCAAGAGCGAGTCGGACTCGCGCACCGAAGGTTCCGTACTATCATATTTGCACCATCAAACCACACTGCTGAGTAAAATAATAAAATTAGTATTGCAGTTTTCAGTTTGTCAGCGCCATCTCTTGACCGATAGTGGAACTAATGTTAACTTTTTAGAAATTTTTTAATTTCTAAAAAAGTGTGCTATATTCAGACATCGTTTTATTTTCCCTGTAATCTTTATACAGGGTGAATTTTTGAGACGGTACATTAAGGGAAAGTACCTTAACCGTTATAGTTACAGAAAAACTTTCCTAGGACACCATCCATAACTTTTAAGATATTCTGAACTGCATTCACAGATTTTGGAAAAAAATACCGTTAGCAAAAAAATGCTAACATACCAAAAAAAAATGCCTATCGATCCTATTTCGTGTGGGGATCAAAAAGCTCTATGGGACCATTTAAGGTATGAGTACTAGAAACGACAGAAATCGCCAAAAACTTTTCCCATACATTTTGTACTGAAAAACGATAAATCCACTCAAATTTTTTTTATTGCCAAATGATCCTATTTCGTACTGTGATCAAAATGGTCTAAAAAAATGGCCAACTGAAATTTGAGTCCAGAAACTACAGTAAGTCACAACACCGGCTTCACACGCAGGCACAAACTTCTACAACATTCGATCTAAAAAAACAGTTTCTGTGCTCAAATTTCAGTTAGCCTTAAAGAGTATTTTGATCACAGTAAGAAATAGGATCGTTTGGCAATAAAAATATTTCGAATTGATTTATCGTTTTTCAGTACAAAATGTATGGGAAAAGTTTTTGGCGATTTTTGTCGTTTCTAGTACTCATACCTTAAATGGTCCCCATAGAGTTTTTTGATCCCCACACGAAATAGGATCAATAGACATAAAACAATTTTTTGGTATGTTAGCATTTTTTTTGCTAACGGTATTTCTTTTCAAAATCTGTGAATGCAGTTCAGTACCTGCCCTTAATGTACCGTCTGAAAAATCCACCCTGTATAAATTGCTATCACATAGAATTATTTCAGATTTTTCTCTTTGCAAACTTCGGAGATAAGGGGGAACGGTATTTTTTTTTTACATTTTTCATCATAAGTCGAAAACTATGTGGCCTAAGAAAAAAAAGAAAAAATGATTAAAAACGTGCAAACGGCGTTCTTTCATATGATACCCCACATGTCCTAGTAGCCCGACTTCAAATTTTTAAGACCCCTTTTCAGTCCCTGTTGTAAATAAAACCGGTCAAGAGCGAGTTGGGGTCGCGCACCGAGGGTTCCGTACCATCATAATTGCACCATCAAACCACACTGCAGAGTAGAATAATAAAATTAGTATTGCAGTTTTAGGTCAGCGCCATCTCTTGACCGATAGTGGAACTAATGTTAACTTTTTTAGAAATTTAATAATTTCTAAAAAAGTGTGCTATATTGAGACATCGTTTTATTTTTTCCTGTAATCTTTATATAAACTGCTATCACATAGAATTTGTTGGGCAAATGTCATCTTAAATTCCAAATTTCAAGTTGATGCCATTAGTAGTTCTCGAGATATCCAGCTGTGACAGACAGACAGACTGAGTCACACCATAAGGGTTCCTTTTTTACCATTTTAGTACGGAACCCTAAAAATGGCCTCAAAAATTAACCAACTTTAGCCCTCCTAGCATGACCATAAATTATGATAAAGCGATTTATCGACTTAAACTGTCAAAGACAATGGAGCTTAAGCTTAACGTGTTTCGGTGGTCATACTAGGGGGGCAGTCGTAACATATACAGCAAACCCGACGCAAATATTTTCTACGTCGAAATGTAAATTTTTACATTTCAACCAAAGTAAAAAAAATCTCTCTCGAGCTCTTCATGCTTCGTGAATGTTTGTTTTCTTTTACTATAAAGACTCAAAGTCATTAAGCGTGCAATGGAGAGAGCCATGCTTGGCGTTTCTTTGAGTGATCAAACAAATCATAAATGAGAAGATCCATAGGAGGACTAATGTAACCGACATCGCTCAAAGGATTGCTCAGTTGAAGTGGCAGTGGGCGGGACACATAGCAAGAAGAACCGATGGCCGTTGCGGGAGAAAGGTTCTAGAATGGCGACCGTACACCGGACCGCATATAAGCAAAATCTAACTCTCGAGTTTTGATGGTGATCTCTGATTGGTCAAGAAACTCAGTAGTTAAGTTTTGCGCACAAAGTCTAACTTCCCAGTTTCGCGCTAGTTCGATAGCGATCTCTGATTGGTCAAAAAACTCAGTAGTTAGGTTTTGCCCGCAAACTCTTGAGTGCGTATCCACCAATGAGCGAGCTTCAAAATTCAGTTGTCAATGGGGAATGTCCAAAAAAAATTAAATTGGCTGAATATTTTTTATAGGTAAGAATAAGCTCTTAGTAATAGAAAAAAAAAATTTGAATTTTCAGTTGCGTGAAAAATTTAAAAAAAATTAAAGTATCTTCGTCTTCACAAATATAGGAAAGTAACAGCAGAATGGAGATTATACCTTTGCCATCACCTGCCACAACCACATCATGGTATTAAAAAAAAATCAACACAAAATGTCAAAACTTTTTGTTTTAATTTTTTTTACGCAACCGAAAGTTCTGAATTTTTTTCTATTACTAAGGGAGCTTATTCCTATCTATAAAAAAATATTCAGCCAATTTGATTTTTTTCGGACATTCCCCATTGTCTTTGAACACAACTGTGGTAAAATATTTTATTTTTTAAAAATGATTTCTAATCTTCCAAGTTTTTGCGAATATAATCCAGTATACCCAGATCTGAACGCAAAAGCTTTTTTTTTCTGCTAAATGAAATATTCCTTGCCTATGAAATTGACGTTTTGTATGGAGAATTTTTAACAAGTTGCATTTTAAATTTTAACATTTTTCACAATTTATTTAACAAAACTTTTCTGTAAGTACAAATGTTTGAACATTAAGATAACCTAGGCAACATAACTTACTCGAAAAAATAAGTTTAAGCTACGTTACAACAGATTAAGTGGTCATTGTTGCCAAAAAAAAAGAAGTCACTTTAATTATTATCAGAACAATCAAATTACATCCAATTATAAGCATAGCCGTCAACTTGATAGTTATATAGCCATAATATCCAGCAACTGATATATAATTGAAATCGCTGGAGTTATATGGTTTTCTGTGTGTGAGAAAAAAACGCCAATTTCATAGGTAAGGACCCAATATTATAGTTTGGAGAACTGTGGCATATGCCAAGTTCTCCAGTGTATCCATATGGATACAAGAATGCTGAATAAAATTCACCAAATGGATTGTCCAGAAAACCAAACCTGCGTCGCAACGAATCATAATTGCAAGTTAGTATCTACTTAAAATGCATTTATTCTTACTTGTTCTATTTGGTTGCGCTATGCCGTTGTGAATTTTGCCTGACAACATGCTTTGGTGGACGCCAGAATCATCGACACGATGAAAAAGAAGACTTCTTCTGTCTTTAGGTTAAAACTTTTGAGAATAAAACAATAGGTACTTAATAAACAACAAAATAAATATTTATTGCACAGAAACATTCTTAATAAATTTTTCTTCAATTCAACATTCTTATTCTTAATCTCAATACAGTACCTAGTATAAGGCTAGTATAAGGTATTCGCCTTTCTTTACACATTATTTTGGTTTATCGTTTATCTGTAAACATCTTTTTATTTCAGTAGGTACAGCCAATAACGGAAATTATTGAACAAATTTGATTAAAACATTAATCAAATTTTTTCTAATCATTATTAAGTGCCATAAATTACTGATGAAAATATATTGCAAAACTTCTTGTTATAACTAAACTAGTAAAGTCCCTGAAATCAGTTATACAATTACGCGCTATACATTACTACTGGCAAAAAAAATAAAGATGCGAACTCAGTAGTTGGAGTTTGCGGGCAAACCCTAACTACTGAGTTTTTTGACCAATCAGAGATCACTATCGAACTAGCGCGAAACTGGGGAGTTAGAGTTTGCGCGCAAACCCTAACTACTGAGTTTCTTGACCAATCAGGGATCACCATCAAAACTCGAGAGTTAGATTTTGCTTATATGCCACCGGACCACACTCCGTGGGTTAGCCCCCGCCAAGGTGGACCGACGATCTGGTGAAGGTCGCGAGTAGTCGCTGGCGCAGGACCGATCTTCATGGAAATGCTCGGGGGAGGCCTATACCCAGCGCAGCAGTGGGTGTCGTGCGGCTGTTATAATGATGATGATGATTTATCCACTTAAACTGTAAATTTCGACACATGAATGTCGATAAATCGCTATGGGTTAATGTGTTTCGGGTCTTCTTCATCGCCGAAAATATTTTCTACGTCGTAATGTCATTTTTGACATTTCGACCAATTATCTGTCGAGCTTCATGAATGTTTGTTTTATTTTTTGCCCGCTACTTAGCGCAAGAGTGTCGATTACGGGCGCATTAGCCGGCGCGCACGCACTGCTTGCGTCACGCATGTCACAACGTATTGTTTTAGGTGTTGACACGCCAGCCCGGCGCTGAATGAGAAACGGTATAGGCTGGCTGGTTCAACATAATTTATGGAGGACTTACATCTACTATTTCACTAAGATAATAATTATTAACGTATTGACATAATTATGTCAAAGATAAATTGTGTTCTAGGAATTTAAAAGTATAGTAAGACATAATTGAAGACACTGGTTTAGAAATAAAAAACTTAATTTTCCAGGCCATAAATTAGTACAGCAGTAGTTTAAGTATACTGGGCTACTAATTATGTGGACACATAGGAATTATAACTAAGTTCTTTTATTTTTCCTGCCTTATTCATGTTTTCCAATACAATGAAAACGTAATATTTGCTTTGAAATATAAAACCGTGTATATATTTCACAATAGCTTTGATAAATCTGTAGGGAAAGGGACGGTCTAATACTTACCTCCAATTTTTAACAGCTTAAAATTATAACTCATGTTGAAAGGTACCTTAATTGTAACTACTTACTTAAGTACATAAAATTAATGTATTCTGTATATTCTTCCAAAATCACTCACTGTATTGCTCAAAACGGTATCGTTAGCCGGCCTTAATTACATTATTTTTAGGGACCTTATTTTAAGCGGTTAGAGTTCACTTTTGAATGGATTCAGTGTGTTGCAATGTGAACGACAGGTTGCAGAAGTTGCGTATACGCACATGTTAGAATAAGGGCTGTCAAAACGTAATGTGTGTAAATAAATATGTTTGTGTTACTTTAACATTTTGATAATAATAAATAAGTAAAAAAAATCGTAAATACTAATCAGACAATGTAATAATAAAAAATACTCCAAGTATACAGTATGTTTATTGTACCTATACTAATTTTGTGGTAACACTAACCGCCACAAGTGGAAGTTAAAAAATACATTATTATTAAAGCATCTGCCACAAGAGAAATGCACTTCCATAAGTACTAAGTCACTCTTTTTTTACTTTATTAAATAATAACCAAACCACTAATCACTGCCTAAATCTCTGTGGTCAAATGAAGTAACCCTATCTAAAAGCTTGACAGCTAAAGCGTAAAGTGACTGATGCACAATGGTGGAGCAATTCGGACCGCCAGTTCGGCATTATGCACTAATTCGGAAAGCACTACGAATGAATAAAGTTGAATAAAGTTTGAAGAACTATTCAATAGTTTACGTAACTTTAGCATTAGAACTAGAACTCGGTCACTTCCTACTTTAAACAACCATGTCATAGGAATTTGTTAATATTAATTTATCTTTAAATAGGTGTTTAATAGATTTTTATTATGCGCACACTTCATTAATCTCACTTCCGCTTTTTACAGAACTCTTTTAACTGAACTTAAAAAAAAAGTATTAAACAAATCAGATAAGGTAAACATTTTAAGAGCTAACCATGAAAATTGGTGAAAAGTATTTGATATTGAAATGACAAATAAAAGTTAATCTATTCTAATAGAAATAATTTGGTTACAAATAGAAATACTTTTTAATCAACTGGTCAAATTAAAAAAAAAACAAATTACCTTTAGTAAAAAAATAATCTCTTCCCAGTGATTGTTGAATTGTAAGAGTTATAATTAAAAAAAAACAAAAGAAATCAAAAGAAGTAACACAGAATTCACATCATCACTACATAGTTTAAAACAAAGTCGCTTCCCGCTGTCTTTCCCTATCTTTAAAACTACGCAACGGATTTTGATGCAGATTTTTTAATAGATAGAGTGATTCAAGAGAAAGGTTTATATGTATAATACATAGTGTCAAATTCCACACTACACCGAAGTGAAGCGAGGGCGGGTCGATAGTTAATTAACATTGTTTTGAACCAGGGGCCCTATTTTTGAATCGCTCGTCTTCAGTCGAGCGCTCGTTTCTACTGATTTTCGTTCGACATCCCATTGTTTTGAGTCATATGTCGAACGAAAATCAGTCGAAAAGAGCGCTCGACGCCAGCCGAGCGATTCAAAAATAGGGTCCCTGTCACTCAAAAGTAATCATAAAGGCCGGATTTGCGGTGGCAGGAATACAAACTTGCTAGTGATTACCAAATTATCGTAAATGTTTTTATATATCGATGTTTTGAAAATATTTTTGAAGTGGAACTTCTTTGATCGCGTCTGTATTTATTTTTTGTATTTTACCAACGAGGATGTATTTCCTAAAAATTTGACATTCTACTTCACTCACTTTGACTTTGCTATCTTTGCATCATAGAGTAAGATAAAAAAATGCTTTGCATCAAGAAAAACTGCAGTGAATTTTATTATTTATACATTTCACGATTTTCACTTTTCTTAATGTAGGTAGGTAATTTCTACTATTTCCGACAGTAAGTTATAGTAATAAGTTATAAGTTAGTTTAATAAGTTATAGATAAGTATATATCACGTTACATAATTATAATTTTTATCGATTAATTACACAAATAGATAATCAAGTTGTCCACGCACTATTAAACGTCATTTTATTCGTGCTACCGCAAATCCGGGGTCTGGAATCAATATTTTTTATTGCTTCTATTAAAGCGAAATGAACGAGACTTAAACCTATCATTACTTTCAATAAAATGGATGGCGTGCTGCTCCAGATTTCATGCAAATCTACTGATGAAACCACAAAATGTAAAGTTAGCCAGAAGAACTGCTCGGAAGAAATCGAGGTTTTAGTGCACCCCATAGACTTATTATATTACTAGGTGCACCCACACAAATACACTACGTCGGGCTCTATGCCTTACCTAGTCAATACTATAAAGATTATTGTTTTTTCATTTCTACGGAATTGGCTATCTTCTAACTGCCGGAAGACAACAATTTTTAAATTGTTGTTATGGCGTCAGACTTAGGTAAGATGGCGCATGGTAGCTAGCCAGGCGGACCTGAAATAAGCCGTACCACCAACCAAATCAAGTACAAATTGTACCCCCCTGAGAATCGAACCCGGGACCCCTGCGTCTTACACGGGTGGCCGAACCACTAGACCACAAAGGCGGTTAAAGCGCCTCTGACGGCAACTATACTAAACTAAAAGTTGTCATACAAATGTTAACTAAAGTCGCTATCGAGTATAGTAAGCTTTGTCCATCAGCCATTTTAATGTCCCCACTGCTGGGGCACAGGTCTTCCTTATGGGTGGATAAGGAGGACGGGCCATTACCCACCACGCGGGACCAATGCGGATTGGTGGGTGTTAGCGACTGCAAATGCAGCCGGAACCAATGGCTTGACGTACCTTCCGAAGCACGGAGGAGCTCGAGATACTAAATTTTTGGTCACCCATCCCATGACCGACGCTTGCGAATGTATATTGTGACGATACTGTGACGAAGTCGATATGATCCGTCACCAGACGATCTGAATTAAGGAACGATTACAAAATGATCGATGCCCAATTACAATGTAGGTCAAATTTAACAAATTGACTAATGTTTGAGTGAGTGTGATAACGTCGTTATAATAGTTGAGTTATTGTTGTCCATATTATTGTAGGCAGTGCATCGAAAACATTTTATTATTGGTCAATTGAAGGTCTTTTTGTTCCTCTTAGGGGCAAATTGTATAGTATCTACTCAGTTGGAAAAAATATATATGTGACTATTTATCCCTTATTTGATTTATATATAAAGAAATTATTTCGTATGCATTAGGACAAGTCTGATTGTAGAAATCGATTAGGGTTTTTTTTGTTTGAAGTACCTAAGTATTATTATTACGCGCCTTGCAAGCGTAACCAGTGAATAAAGCTTCTCATGATTTTGTGCTCGAGACTTAAAGCACTTCTGATCTATTGACCAACTGGATAATTTTGTTCTCACGACGCATGAAACTTTGTCGATTGGGCCCTTGATTGTGTACCAAGTCCTCATTGCCCAGTGGTCACGCAAGCGGAGCAGGTGCGAGCCTATTGCGGGTTCACGCCCGATTACGCCATCGAAGTCACGTCCAGAAGTTTGTGAAATGACGCCATAATCGAACATGGTGCTGCGTGCCATTAAATGTGTCACATTTATCTATTTACACTTTTTATATGCTGACTATGTAAAATGCAAATAACAACCACTGTTTTGAATAAAATATGGACGATCGACAACCGAATTTCGTAGATTTTTAGGTAGATTCAAAGGGTCAGTCCCACTATTCCCATTACCCATTGCATGGTAATACTGAGACTTCACTTTTTTCTCAAAACAGTCCCACTATAAACACTGATATAAGAATTGACTAATGACGTCTATAAAACGTAATAATAATTGTGGAAAATTAGTGCCACTACTACCATTAATGGTGTTCAATGTAAATAGTGGGACCGACCCGATACAAATATCAAATTATTATTTTTTATTCACTTCTCAAGCTTACGCGCTCACTAGACATGAAATAAAACAATTTTTAACGGATACTAGTTCTATTATTTTTTGCTATTTACTACATACTTACCTGTTAAATTGTATAATAGTCGCCAATCGTCATAATCATTTGCATATGTATTCTGTGATATCAGTGGCAGAGGAACTCGTACCTAGTATTGAAGGAGTACTTTTGTTAGTAAGACAAAACTTATGCCATATTTTATGAATAATAAAAACAACATCCACAAGTGATAAACAGTGCTTGTCACAGTTTTATCCTAAAAATAACAACAATCATTTAACATCTTCAAAGTTATGAAATATAAAAGGTTATTTGATAACAAGACATAATAATTAGATAGAGACGTCCACCTGACCTCTCCACTTAACCCATAGTTATATCATTTAACGACCAACCACGAAAACATTACACAATTGTTTGCACTCGATCGCTAAAAATTATAAAATCCTTAGGGTTATTATACAATATTATACAATTATCATGTGAATGACTCCGAAGGTAAGGCCAGCTCAATGACATATTTGTAAGAAGCTAATAAACAATAGCATAGTGAAGAATGCTTCAATTACAGTTTTTGTTTTAAATAAAAACATACACGTACATGAAACTTTGTTATTTTTTATTTATTAGTTCTTAATTATTTCTTAATTGGCTTCTTATATAGTTTAATCTGTGTTGTATTTTTATATGGAAACTAATAGGTGCTTATAGGTTCCGTAGTACGTAATATCCTAGACAAATTACTTAGTTATATTATGTTTATTTTGTTTCTTATTAAAGCATAAAGAAAGATTTAGGTATAACATTAATATTTATTTATTTAACAATAACATGTCTGTGCATAATTTTGGAACTAAACACGGTCTTGTGAATGGAAACACATCTGTAATAAAAGCAGGCAATGTGAATATAAATCAGACGTCACTGTACAAAATAAATACCTATAATTTATCAAAGAATTACAAGATTATATCAACATTCAAAAACTCTATTCATTTCTAAAACGCGTACAATTGTACTAAATCACACACCTCATATCTGGTGGGCATTCAACGTTAAACCATTAATTTTTATTTGATTAACCTTATGCTTATCTCGATTGACCGTTGGCCGTTGAATCGATTAATTAATCGTTTTTGAATCGATTGTTACATGAAGTATGGACAAAACATGTGCCTTATACAAAGGATAGTGTAGTCATCCTTTATACAATAGTAATTTAGTTAACCTTGTCATTTGAATGTAAATATTTTTAGTAGTTGTGGTTCGGTACGAAAACTTTTAATTCTTAAAGGGTATGATTTTATAAATTACCTAATAAATGCATTTTCAGTGACCTAATAAATAATATTTGTTCCTAAAATAGTAGATCTGTCACCTAAATTGAATCTCCAAATAATATTAAAACGATTACCTAAATATTGATTAAGAATTACTTGAAAATAATATCAATTATCAAAATAATAAAAGTGTCACTAAAACTGAATCACCAAACAATATAAAAATGGTTACCTAAAATGTATATCAATGCCTAAAAATATTTTTTTGTCACTGCAAAATAATTTTGATGATACACAATTAATTAAATAAAAAAATTTCAAACAAGTTAATAATATTCCTCTAGGTTTCCTAATGATCAGTAGTATCTTTATTTTACAAACTTTTAGAAACTCAGATCGGTCCAGTGGACTTCAAACTTCTAACCCCCTTAAGCTGATAAGCTGACACCATATCCTTCTTAGGTGTACCGCCCAACCCTTCTGAGCCAATTTCCTTCATTAAAGAATGCAGATAGAATCAATTAGACAAGCAGTAAGTCGAGCAAGGTGGATAACCGGTTAAGGATAGAAAGGACAGCAATCGAGGCCACATATGACCGCCGCTGTTTAGCACTAGACACAAGGCTCCTTTCGATTGATTTCGTGTTTACTTACTTATATTAATATAATTATATTGTTAGTCGTTTTGTGACTATAAAGATCTGCAAGTACCTATTTCCACTTAGCTGAAGATAGCAAGAACGCATAGAATTGATTTTTTTTTTGCACAACGGGGTATATAGTGCTCGGCCTTCACCTCACCACATATTAAGTGACGATAAGAGCGAAGATGGAAAAGCACTACATCCTGAATCCTCATCACTGAGGAACTGGCTATCTTACCTGTAACTGCCGGAACACAACAATTTTGAAATTGTTGTTATGGCGTCAGACTTAGATTAAATGGCGGTAGCTAGCCAGGCGGACTTGAAATAAGCCTGACCACCAACCAAACACACTTTAACAGTTTTATTTACTTTTATAAAAAAAAATAGACTTGGCTTGCCACATGCAAATAAATAATTATACTTATCGAGCAATGATTTTTAGGATTCCGTACCAAAATGGTAAAAAAGGAACCCTTATGGTATGACTCAGTCTGTCTGTCTGTCTGTCTGTCACAGCTGGATATCTCAAAAACTATTAATGGTAACAACTTGAAATTTGGAATGATTTAAGATGATGTTTGTCCAACTATTTTGCAAATAAGAAAGAAATAAAAAAAAACTTTTTTTACAACAGGGACTGAAAAAGGGTCTTAAAAATTTGAAGTGGGGTGACTAGGGCATGTGGGGTACCATATGAAAGAGCGCTGTTTGCACATTTTAAAACATCATTTCCTTTTTTTAGGCCACATAGTTTTCGACTTATGATGAAAAATGTAAAAAAATACCGTTCCCCCCCCTCCCCCCCTTATTTCCAAAGTTTTCAAAGGGAAAAATCTGAAATAATTCTATGTGATAGTAGTTTATGTAAAGATTACATGAAAAATAAAACGATGTCTCAATATAACACACTTTTTTAGAAACTAAAAAACAAACATAAAATCATTAGTTCTACTACCAGTCAACAGATGGCGCTGATTAAATTAGTTCCACTATCAGCAAAGAGATGGTGCTGATCTAAGAAGAAAAATAGTTTCAGTATCGGTCAAGAGATGGCGCTGACCTAATACTACAATAATAATAGGTGGTGGTTCTAATATAATTACCTACTATTTGCCGTACGAATAAACGAAGAATAGTTCCTAATATAAACAGTTTGCAATGTGGAGTGACTGAAACGTTTTTCAGTTACCGTAAGTACCTGTCGTTAAAATTTGTAAATTAACTGTCCGTCTGTTCGCCCTTCCACCTGTCCGCCGTTTATCCTACTTTTTTTAAAAACTGTACTAAAGTAACATATCCAAATATATTTATGATTGTACGGAACCCTAGGTGCGCGAATCCGAGTCGCTCTTGACCGGTTTTATTTTAAGATGATAGTTTAAAAACGGTGTTAAATCCACTTCAATCCACTTCAATCTAGCTAGATTTATCGAAAGTTAGTATTATGTTACAAGAAATAAGATTAACAAGAGAAAAGGTAATATTTATGGATTGAACTGCTAAAAGTGATTGACCTTATTCAAAACAAAACCTAAAATAAAGTTATCGTTTTCTTACAAAAAGTATCGCAGAAAACTGAATTTCTTAGTGCCCACACATCACAGTTAGTTCAGAGCTATCACGCCTAATATTAAAAGTTCAATTTATATGGAGTTTTGGTAAGTTTGGATAGACTAACATACACGTTACTAATATGCACATCAACTTTGTCTAGGGATACAGGTGTTATTTTCATACAAACGAGGTAACTTTGAAGCCTTGGTTTTCTGCCAGGGATGTACCGCGCTGTAATCTGATGATGGCCATCCAAGGACTGAATGGAATAGATTCAGATCGCCATACACACCCAACTGAGCTGATCAGTATTCTAAAAGATTAATGGGTTAGAGTTCTCAGTTTGAGGATTTCCATACATTTTCATGCTATTTTCGCGGTTTTTTAAACATGTCCATTACGTTTTTAGAATGCTGGTCAGATTAGTTGGGTGTGTATAGCGATCTGAATCTCCTCCATTCTCTCCCTGGATAGCCGTCATCAGATCACAGCACACTATATCCCTGGCAGAAAACCAAGGCTTCAAAGTTACCTCGTTTGTATGAAAATAACACCTGGTATCCCTAGACAAAGTTGATGTGTGTATAACAAGTGATATATAAATACTTGGTTATAAAGCTGTTGGGTTATAAAGTAAACGGGAACGGTTCTAATATCTCTGAACCCAACTTTTATTAATTATTCCAATTCGAATTCAATATTCATAACTAAGACAGGACAACGTCTGTCGGGTCAGCTAGTTTTAAATAATAGTAACTGCTGTTTTATAACAATCTTTTGGAAATAAAAAAGTAATATTATTACTTATTTTTTATGAAATTTAGTTATTTTTTTGCTTGAAATATAATCGGTAAGTTATAAAATTGATAATATTGCAGCAAAAAAAAAAAACAAAACTTTATGGTTGAATGAACTCGCAAAATAGAAAGGCCGACGACGCAGATCCAGATGCCACATTCAACATTTTTCTGCTTTTTCCATAAGTTTATAAAAATGCAACAAAAAACACCAGCTAGCCTATTTCGTAACGGTTTAGAGGTCAACGAACTTTTCAAGCAGAATAAACGATATAAAAATTCTGCATTCTGTTTTTGTAGTATATTTTTTATTGCAACAGTTATACTATAGCCATAAAATCAAAGTGTTATAGGTGAATGAACTCGCGAAATAGAGTTATCGAGTCAAATATCAAATCCCGCATTCCAGTGTCACGGCTGGTGATAGCTGTAGGCGTGCCACTTGCAAACCTTACTGGAATGCTACTGGAACTAGTTACTAGAGTAGTATGCTGTAACATCAGATCTGATAATAGTGTAAGTACTTTCTTTCTTATATTTTTATACTTCAAACAATGATGTCCATATTGTTTTTCACATTTTATTAAGTTTTTTTAGGAGTTCGGTGGCGCAGTGGTTTAGCACCTGGCTGTGCGATTGCGGGGGTTAAGCAACTTTCGCAAGGGTCAGTCAGGGATGGGTGACCAAAAATGTATTATCTCGAGCTCCACCGTGCTTCGGAAGGCACCCTATCACATTTTTTCGTCGAAATTTCGATTTTGACGGATTTTAGCGCTACAACCTAAATAAACCTTTGGGTCTACTAAATACATTTATATGTGTTCGCGACAAAAAGTAATATGATGATACACTGGAAAGTTAAAGGGTTAGAAAGGAAAATTAAAGTTGGTGAACGATTTCTTAGAGTCAACTTTGAACATACACAGAAAGAAAAACAAGTACAAACAACAAATAAAAGTATAAAATTTGATTTTCTTATGAAGTAAAGATTATTCTGATATAAATTTTACGTAATAATAATTATGTATCTAGGAGAAATTCACAGTTAATTCTGAGCGTTTTTAGTAGTTTTATGGTTTTAGATTGGGATTTTTTTTCACATATTCCATACATAATTTCAAAATTCCGAGGCCGCTAACTATTCGATCTCGAACTTATTATGGGTTATTTACACGGGTTGATTATCCGGGCGACTTGCTAGACTTAGGGCTTTTTCGACAATACCAAAATCGAATCGCCACCTCATTGAAATTAGTTTTGCGATTCGATTTCAACCCATGTAATTGCCCCATTAGTATGACTTAAAAACGTTTAAATAATATTTAATCAACAATGCAGTATCATTAGTTGGTATTATTCGTAACTAAAATATTTTTCACAGTCGCTACGAGTTTCATAGTTACAACATATTCTGATGAATACAACATTTGAATAATAGAAAAAGTTCGTAATACGAGTATGTACATTACATTAAAATTGTGGGTATTTTCCTGTTTCCGCTTTTGAGAGCTAATTCTGTGACGTCTTCTTTATTTGTTTTGACAGTAACAGATTTTGACACTCCAATCACTATAAGTAGAGGGTATCAATATTTCTTCAAATAATAATAATAATATTAAAAACAGGGTGATAATGTTACCGACGTCACCTACTTCGTTTCTAAAAGGTTATTTAACAAACTAAAGGTTAATTCAGAAGGCTTTGGTGCATGTTTGACCAGTATTGAGTAAGAGCAACGTTAATTATGCAAGTTTCCTACTCTCATTTGCGTATTAAACTGTGTAACTATTACAAAACAGATACAATGTATAGTGTGGTCTAGATTCTTAAAGTTTTTAAACTATCGTGTGTCTTTAAAACATGCTCTGTGAAATAAACATTGGACAAACTTCGGTTAATTTATGTCCGTTTTTTTAGTTGCTTTTTATGCACAACAGATAGTGCTTGGCGTTCACCTCACCTGATGTTAAGTGACGATGAGGCTGAAGGTGGAAGCGGACTACACCCGGAATCCTCATCGCTGATGGTTATCTTGACTCTAACTGTCGGAACACAATAATGGCGTCAGACTTAGGTAAGATGGTGTAGCTAGCCAGGCGGGCTTGAAATAAGCACCGCCTACCAAACCACGTACAAATTGTACCCCCCCTGGGAATCGAACCCGGGACCCATGACACGGGTGGGAGAACCACTAGACCACAAAGGCGGTTGTCCGTAGATGTTTGGTCCTTATTAATAAATTATAGGTACTTTAAACAATAGATGGATTTAAATACATGCAACTAGGCACGATTCCCCGGGTGCGGATCGGCTACCACCAATCACGAAAATTGCACCTGGCAACCTATAACACGCGCACACTAAGGACCGACACGAAGTTAATCGAGTTGGAAGAAGTTATAAGCAAGTTACACTGGGACATCATTGGGTTATCTGAAGTCCGAAGAGAGGGAGAGGACTCGATAATCCTTAATTCCGGTAACTTGCTGTACTACCGGGAGGGCGACCAACAGTCCCAAGGTGGTGTCGGGTTCATCGTCCACAAGTCCCTTGTCAACAACGTGCTTACCATCGGAAGTGTGTCGACCAGGGTGGCGTACCTTATACTCAGAATATCCAAACGGTATTCGTTGAATGTCATACAGGTTTACGCACCGACCTCGACGCACCAAGATGACGAAGTGGAGGCTATGTATGAGGAGATCTCTAAAGCCATGTATAGCTACAAAACCCACTACACTGTTGTGATGGGGGACTTCAATGCAAAGTTGGGGAAACGATGCGGTGATGAGCTGAGAGTGGGGCAATTTGGAGTTGGGCAACGGAATGACAGAGGCCAGATGCTAGCCGACTTTATGGAGAAGGAGAACCTCTTTATGATGAACTCATTCTTCAGAAAGCCGGAAAGACGGAAGTGGACTTGGGTCAGTCCGGACGGTACAGTCAGAAATGAGATAGATTTTATCATGTCGACGAAAAAGCAAATATTCAATGATGTCACTGTGATCAACGCCGTTAAGATGGGGAGCGATCACCGATTGGTACGTGGCACATTGAATATCAACATAAAGCTGGAAAGATCTCGACTGATAAAATCAACACTCCGACCATTGCCGGCCCATATTCAAAACCCCGAGAGCTTTCAACTCGAACTCCAAAACCGTTTCGAAGCCCTTGAGAACAGCATAGATGTGGACGATTTAAACAATATGGTAGTGGATACTGTCCGTACGGTAGGGTCCAAGTTCTTCAAGACCCGCCGTCCCAAGCTAAAGAAACTCTCCGACCACACACTCCTACTCATGGATCAGAGACGTGAAATGAGGCTCCAGAGTTCAGTAGATGCTAATCGTTATCGGCAGCTTAATAGACAGATATCTAAGTCTTTGACGAGCGACCTTCGCCAATTTAATACGAATCGTATTAAAGAGGCTATCGAGCGGAACAAAGGCTCCAAAGTGTTCGCGAGAGATCTGTCTATTGGGCAAAGCCAGATGACGAAGCTGAAAACTGACGACGGACGCATCATCTCAGCGAAACCTGAAATCCTGAGGGAGATCGAGAGTTTCTATGGGCAGTTATATTCCACGCAGACACCTGTTGAAAGCAAGGCTAAAGACCCCAGAGCCAAGCTTACCCGACACTATACCCAAGATATCCCGGACGTCAGCATGTACGAGATTAGTATGGCTCTCAAACAGCTGAAAAACAACAAGGCGGCGGGTGACGACGGAATCACTACAGAACTTCTGAGAGCGGGCGGTAAGCCGATACTTAAAGTCCTCCAGAAGCTTTTCAATTCCGTCATCGTCGAGGGCAGAACGCCGAAGACATGGAACATAGGTGAGGTGATTTTGTTCTTTAAAAAGGGTGACAAGTCCCTCTTAAAGAACTATAGACCCATCTCGCTTCTGAGTCATGTCTATAAGCTGTTTTCGAGAGTCCTTACGAACCATCTCGCTCGCAAGTTCGACGACTTCCAACCTCCCGAACAAGCCGGGTTCCGAAAAGGCTTTAGCACCATAGACCACATCCATACGCTGCGGCAGGTCATACAGAAGACCGAAGAGTATAATCTGCCACTTTGCTTGGCGTTCGTGGATTATGAGAAAGCCTTTGATTCGATTGAAACCTGGGCGGTGCTGCAGTCTCTCCAAAGGTGCCAAGTGGACTACAGGTATATCGAGGTGTTGAGGTATTTATACAAAAATGCCACCATGTCGGTCCGAGTACAGAACCAGAGAACAAATCCTATCCAACTGCAGCGAGGTGTGAGACAGGGAGATGTTATTTCTCCGAAACTGTTCACAGCTGCATTGGAGGATATCTTTAAACTCTTAGACTGGAAAGGACTCGGCATCAACATTAATGGCCAGTACCTAACACACCTTCGTTTTGCCGATGATATAGTTCTTATGGCTGAGACCTTGGAGGACCTGAACACAATGCTCGAAGATCTCCGTAGTGCTTCCCAAAGAGTGGGTCTTAAAATGAACATGGATAAGACGAAAATCATGTCGAATTCCCATGTTGTGCCCGCTCCAGTTCATGTTGGGAACACTACACTTGAAGTTGTTGACCATTATGTATACCTAGGACAGGCAGTCCAGTTAGGTAGGTCCAACTTTGAGAAGGAGATCTCTCGTCGAATCCAACTCGGATGGGCAGCATTCGGGAAGCTCCGAAAAATCTTCGTGTCCGATTTACCGCAGTGTCTCAAGACGAAAGTCTATGACCAGTGTGTGTTGCCAGTGATGACTTACGGCAGTGAAACGTGGTCGCTAACTATGGGTCTCATAAGGAGGCTCAAGGTCACCCAGCGTGCAATGGAGAGAGCCATGCTCGGCGTTTCCCTGCGTGATCGAATCAGAAATGAGGAGATCCGCAGGCGAACTAAAGTAACCGACATCGCTCGAAGGATTGCTCAGCTAAAGTGGCAGTGGGCTGGACACATAGCGAGAAGAACCGATGGCCGTTGGGGCGGAAAGGTTCTTGAATGGCGACCGCGCACCGGACGACGCTCCGTGGGTAGGCCCCCGACAAGGTGGACCGACGATCTGGTGAAGGTTGCCGGAAGCCACTGGATGTGGGAAGCACAGGACCGATCGTCGTGGAAATCCTTGGGGGAGGCCTATACCCAGCAGTGGGTGTCGTGCGGCTGATATGATGATGATGATGATGAGGCACGATTTCGAATTTGTCAATAGTATTTTAATGATCACAAAGTCATTAATAAAATCAAATTGTCGCCAAAAACTAATCTAATATTAGCCAAACATAATATTAGTGCTTCAAAAGACTTATGGACGTACGTGTTAATCGTTTAAATGACGCGACCGCATCAGAAAACTTATAAGAATACCTAATCTGTAATTACGATGAACCGCCGAAGATCGTGACTGAATGGACAGAAAAACTGGGATCGGCCTCAAAAAAAATGGCGAGAAAAAATTAACACGCGAAGTTCTATGACCTTAGAGTAAAGATTTATGAAAGTTTTTGTCGCTTAACGCGTGATAGTTAATGTTCATCTATACAAGATAATCCGTGGTATTTAATTATGAGTTTGTCATATTGCTGAACAATATTTTGCGTTGTGAACCTTCAAAGGTAACGGCTACTGTTGATTATAGTAGGCGGTTAGAATAAATTCTGGAATACTAAAAAATATACACGAAAAATTCGACTCGCCACCAGCGGGTCTATCGGCTAGAGACATTGAAGTTCATGTTACCTGTAATTTGACAGATGGATGTGATACATTACGACTTCATTTTGGCACAAATAAAAATTTACCAAGGAAAGGTAGCAATTTATCGCAACCATCTGTCAAATTACAGTTAACATGAACTTCAATGACCCGCATATCTTTTTCAGAGGCAGGAAACGAACCCTGCGAATGCTAAAAGTTAAATAACACTCATTCGAATGATATAATGACGAGGAGGAAGAGGAAATTCAAAGTCAAAGCCATAGTCAAACCTTTATAGAGGATACATATCATGGGCGTAAATAAAGTCTTGTATGCAACTGTACATAATTAGGTGTTAAAACACTCATGTGATACTAGAGGCGAATGAATACCCCTCATTATAGTACAGTTGCATAAATAACTATTAAGTAATTCAAACAAAGTCGTGATTTAAATTGCCGACTTTTCTTCGACAATTGTCACAAATCTCGAACCCGGAATACAGTTATAATATCGTTATTGAATGAACTGAATACAGGTTAATTGAGGTAACGACATGATCGTTGCAATGAAGAATTCGCTGATATTATGCAACTTTGTATTAAACACTTCAAATTCTATACTCCTACACGAGAAGACAATTATTATGCAATTTATGTTATCAAATTGACTTTGGTCTTCTATTTTTATTATAGTTTTAGCTACTCGAAAAAGTAATTTGATTATAGATTGCAATGCCAGGTGATAATAAGAAAAAAAAACCGGTCAAGAGCGAGTCGGACTCGCGCACCGAGGGTTCCGTACCATCATAATTGCACCATTAAACCACACTGCAAAGTAGAATAATAAAATTAGTATTGCAGTTTTAGGTCAGCGCCATCTCTTGACCGATAGTGGAACAAATTTAACTTTTTTAGAAATTTTATAATTTCTAAAAAAGTGTGCTATATTGACACATCGTTTTATTATTCCTGTAATTTTTATATAAACTGCTATCACATAGAATTATTTCAGATTTTTTTCTATGCAAACTTCGGAGATAAGGGGGAGGGGAACGGTATTTTTTTTACATTTTTCATCATAAGTCGAAAACTATGCGGTCTAAAAAAAAATAAAAAATGATTTTAAACGTGCAAACGGCGCTCTTTCATACCCCACATGCCCTAGTAGCTCTACTTCAAATTTTTAAGACCCCTTTTCAGGCCCTGCTGTAAAAAAGATATTTATTTTTTTTATTTATTTCTTATTTGCAAAATAGTTGGGCAAATGTCATCTTAAACTATTCCAAATTTCAAGTTGATACCATTATTAGTTCTCGAGATATCTAGCTGTGACAGACAGACAGACAGACTGAGTCCCACCATAAGAGATCCTTTTTTACCATTTTGGTACGGAACCCTAATTACAATGTCCATCCATAATAATAAAATAATACGTGATTCAGGTTTCCATTCAATTTGTATCGATGTGTCTTGACTTGACTCACACTTAAAAGGGTTTTACAACAGACTCTCCGCTGATCCTGAATTTCTTCGCTGTTCTGTTATAGCTGCGTCAATAGAATGGGCTTTAAGCTGATTTCTTTGTGGTGGTATCATTCATAAGAGAAGCCATTTCCCAGCAGCGGACTAATTATTATTTGCTTATAACTTGTTAAAATAAATAAAATAATAAATACCCGGACCATTTCAAACAGCCCCATCTAGCCCCAAACTAAGCAAAGCTTTTAATAATATGGGTGCTAGACAACTGATATTGTGTACTACTTATATACGTTTTAAATATATACTTACTAGCGGCCGCCCGCGACTTCGTCTGCCTGGAAAATTTTTTGCTATCCCTCGGGAACTATCCTATTTTTCGGGATGAAAGGTACCCTATGTCCTTCTCTGTACCCCTAGCAACGTGTATGTAAAATTTCATGATGATCGGTTCAGAAGTTAAGACGTGAAGGCGTAACAAACAAACAAATAAACAAACAAACGGACTTTCGCATTTATAATATTAGTAAGGATTTACATAGTAACACCCAGACCCGTCACAGAAATTAAAATTCATCATTTCAATTTCTGCCCGCGCGGCCGGGAATCAAACCCGGGACCTCTTGCGTGGTAAACCGCTTAACCACTGTATCACTTAGTTCGCCGATTCAAAAGTGATTTTCAATGTTTTAAATAAAGCCGGTGCCTACCCGAAATTCTCACGTTTACAAATTAAATATAATCGTAGTTACATAATTCAGTCCACTGAACCATATTCAGTAGTTTACAATAAAATTATGCTTCCATTCAAAACCAAACAATAATTTTCTCACGTAGTTATAATAATAAGTCAGAGAAAGGAAAAAAAGGTTTAGATAGTAGAAAGTTAAGTGATTGTCGTAATAGGGAATAACTGCTTTGGTTTTGTTCCTCGCCGGTTGTGGTTAAACTGTTTTTTTTTTTTCAAACTTAATTGAATAATGTGCAATATGGGCCCAGCACTGTAGCACTTTTCTACCTATCGGAAATTGTAAACCGTACATAGCTCTACATTTTATTATAAGAATGCATGTTTGTAGGTAATCAAATACGTCATAAAATAGAGCATTTTAAAAAGGAGAATCCCATATAAAGTTAAATTAATGCTGTATAACTCGCTTGCTGAATCGTATGTTCAGTATGGTTTATGTAGTTACGGCCGTAGCTATAACACATACCTAAATAAAATATATAACCTGCAGGTACAAATTTTAAAACATATTGTATCAAATAATATCCGATGTAAATTTCATGGTGACGATAGTGGTGTTTTTATGCATTGTAAAATATTGCCGGCTCAAACCCAGTTCAAATATATGTTTTTGATAAGTCATTTCTTTAATGACGTTTTTAAAAAGGAAATAAATCACCCGGTGTATACGCGCGCGGTAGCTAGAAACCGGCTCCAAACGTGCACTGCGAACAATGTGTACGGTAAAAGAACTGCCAACTATCTCGTCCCCCGACTAATAAATAATCTGCCGCATGAATTATCTAGTACTTTAACAAACACTAATATAAAAAATAAACTCAAGAGCTATTTTTTAAGTAATTTAAAAAATATTATGTAAGTAGTGACTGTCATTTGTTGTTACTTGTTACACTTACGAGTATTACCTACCCAATTCCTAGTTTTTTAATTTTGTTAAAGTTTTAATTTTATTTTATTAGTGAATGAAATCGCATCAAACAAACCTTAGTGGTTTAAAATTGTGATTGTAAACATAGTAATATTAACATGTTTTTTAAAATGGTAAATAAAGAAAAAAAAAAAAAAAAAAAAAAAAATAGAATCGCAACACTATTGAACCACCATTGTGACACGATTGTTAACATTAGCAAAATCGAGACCATATTTCATACTTGCGAGGAAATTAATTACCTAATTCATTCTTCGTTTTTAGTTAACTCATTTGTAGACAAATCAACTCGTAAATAGTTTTATCTACACCCATGCTAAGGTTCTGAAACAGTTAGCTTATAGCTAATATTAAAACAACCAGTGTCATAGTATAACCACAACATCCGAACAAAAGACAGTCGCGCTCCCCGCGCCCACGTCCAAATAAATTTCATTATGAAAGTCAGTACAACATTAAAACACTCGTTTGGATGATTTTAGGATTCATATCATGTCATGGGTGTAGATAAAGTATTGTATGCAACCGTACTACAGTTGCATAAAAAACTATATTGTGCTACAACTCTGGGCTCAACACCCATATGTCACACATCAACTTCAACTTTGTCTAGGGATACAGGTGTTATTTTCATACAAACGAGGTAACTTTGAAGCCTTGGTTTTCTGCCAGGGATGTACCGTGCTGTAATCTGATGATGGCCATCCAGGGACTGAATGGAGTAGATTCAGATCGCAATACACACCCAATTGATCTGATCAGCATTCTAAAAGATTAATGGGTCAGAGTTCTCAGTTTGAGGATTTCCATACATTTTCATGCTATTTTCGCGGTTTTTTTAAACATGTCCATTACGTTTTTAGAATGCTGGTCAGATCAGTTGGGTGTGTATAGCGATCTGAATCTCCTCCATTCACTCCCTGGATAGCCGTCATCAGATCACAGCACAGTACATCCCTGGCAGGAAACCAAGGCTTCAAAGTTACCTCGTTTGTATGAAAATAACACCTGGTATCCATAGACAAAGTTGATGTGTGTATTTTTGCTCGTCATTCTGTAAAAGTAAAGTCACGTAAGCTAGAGAAAAACATCAGTAACTTGAAAATAGTTTTAGAATGGAAAAAATACTAAGTTATATTCTTAGGTGATTCAATTTTATTAACTATATTTTATTTTTCTATCATTATTAACTCTAGTTTCAAGTAGGTACTTAGATTTATCTTTTTGTTGGTTCTAATGTGTTTTAAATTGCCTTATATTATGACGTTACTTAACGACAACATATTTTTGATAAGAACAATTTGTTTATTTTCCACATAGACTTCGTCACGTGATATAACCCCATCAATAAGTCTTAAACTAATGACTACTTTTCATTAAATGGAAAATTTTGAGGGGTCTTTTCATCCATCCTTTATCTCCAAGTAAGGAAAGGTATTAATTTTATAGTTATTAGGTAACAGTGGGGCGAGGGGTGAAATTATGGCGGAGTAGGTAAGATATAGTATTATATCATCTGTGGTAAGACGTTCTACAAAAATGTTATGATATGCATAGTGGTGAAGTGGGGTTCCTAAAAGGTAAGCCGATGGAAATCGGCTTGTATGGATCCTTCGCCACTGTTAATAGGTAATAATATTTATACTATGGTTCAGTTAATAGGAGCTCGGTGGCGCAGTGGTTTAGCGCCTGGCCCAGCGATTGCGGAGGTTAAGCAACGTTCGCAAGGGTCGGTCATGGGATGGGTGACCAAAAATTTATTATCTCGAGCTCCTCCGTGCTTCGGAAGGCACGTTAAGCCGTTGGTCCCGGCTGAATTTGCAGTCGTTAACACCCACCAATCCGCATTGGGCCCACGTGGTGGGTTATGGCCCGTCCTCCTTATCCACCCATAAGGAAGGCCTGTGCCCTAGCAGTGGGGACATTAAAATGGCTGATGGACAATATTTATACTGCGATTATGTTATTTAAAGTGACTTAAAATTTAAAGAATAATTAATGTGTTTTGATTAATGACAATAGTATTTTTTTGTAATATTTATAATTATTTTGATGATAAGAAAAACAAAAACACAAAATATAGCGGGCTACGTCATCTTTCGTTATTCTACGAACATAATAATTGTTTTTAAACTTGTATCTTCATGAAATTAAAAACATGATAAATACCATAACCACGACATTGATGTCTCGTGACGGATTAACGCACTTTAACGCTTAAACAAATTACATCCTAAAGAATTTCAACTTTCTTGTCACGTGATTTTAAATTGTATTCAGTTGGAATAAAGGCGATAATTATTTGTGTTTTGTGTGGTTAGAAAGTGGTTGTCCTTGTACTCCAGAAGGTGAAAGCCTATCCGTTTGTAATGGAGAACTTTCTTTTATCCCTTGTTCAACCACACGATCGATATAATTAAATTGAAAGAAACTATCACAATGCATTTTGTACCGACCTCGAAATTACTGGTTAGTTTTTCTGGTAAACTTAAAAGGTTACTAAAAAGAATAATATGTAAATTCATCCACTTCCATGTTTCTTCGCATTTCAAGAACGTAAAAAAATCACTATTCTTTCAATAAGAACTTACTGATTCGAATAATCCACAAATCACAGAAAAAGTTATACAGGGTGTCTCAAACTTTGCCACACGGAAGGAAAGTACCATTGAAGATAGGAAATTTTACTGAAAGAAGACTTCATTTTGTTTTTAAAAAGAAACGGAACTACATTCAAAGATTATTTTTTCATCCCATACGATTCGATACAAATTGATACAATCAGTAATAATTAAAATTTAAATGTTAAATTTCATGGTCTTCCATTTATTTAAGATGCTGTGTCACTTAAGAATAAATAATTCTTATGAGTAACCCTTAACTTTCGCAATCTCTGGGCCAGGCGCTATCTGCGCCACCGAGCTCCTCTGTATTCTAGTTGTGGGTCCAAATGTAGTGGGTACTACTACTAGTAATAAAAACATACCTTATTATATATTGTAAATAAGACGTAAATATTAATTTTGCCACAACAACTAACTAAATGATTCTTTTAATGTGTTCTACTAGATCACTTTTTGTGATCCAATAAGTACCTAAGATACCATCAAAGTTGCCATAATTAACAGGTTAAGTCTAAGTGCTGTAAGTTTCACATTTTAATATAAAGTGAGGAAGACGCGGCTTCCGGTACACGCACGCTACTTAATTCCTCAGTTTTTACACGAGTTTTAGTCAATTATGAAAATATATTGTTTCCTGGTGCTTCAGCGGATTTAAATCAATGATATTTCTTATGTAAATACTTGTATTTTAATAATTATATTAGGTGTTTGAAAAACTAGCTAAGGTAAGTAAATAAACTGTTCTTGTAACATATGTAACGCACTTAACCAATTTTACGCAGTATGACACATTTTGTTTACTCGAAATGACACATACGCGAAATGAATATGCTATCTGTACAATATTTACTATTAGTGTGAATGTTTTGAGTCCTTTTATATGTAAGTACATAAAAGGACTCAACACATCCATATATTCTCATTTATATACTTATTACCCATCCTTACTTATCCTTACTAATATTATAAATGCGAAAGTCCGTTTGTTTATTTGTTACGCCTTCACGTCATATTTACTCTACTAATTATCATGAAATTTTGCAGACACGTTGTCAGGGGTACAGAAGAGGACATAGGGTAACTTTCATCCAGAAAAAACGTACTGTTCCCGAGGGATTGAAAAATAACTGCCTACGCAGACGAAGTCGCGGGCGGTCACTACATCTCAGTACAAATATTGTACAGATAGCGGCATAAAAAGTTATTCATCATTAATTTCCATTTACATTATACATCGTTCAAAAACAAAAGAAAATGCATAAAGAAACGCGTATTTCCGACACTTTTATAATCTGCAAGACACTCGTTACTAAAATAAACTATTAAAAATACTCATCTTGCATGGTAATTTTTCGTGATAAATTGTTTCGTGGCAACGATTCCATTTCCTTTTATCATAAAAGGGCTTTTGACATAAAACCTCATGAGTAAAAAATATTAATCGATAATTCATATGAGCACAGCCTTTGCCAAATTAGGATGCGCAAGAGTACATTTCCGACCAGAATATTCTGGTAACCTTCGGCACCTTCGGCTACTGTTCACATAAATATTCATATAAGACAGAGACGGATGATGTTGAATGACCGATGACCTACAGAAATTGCGTATTGGAAATCAACCTACGCCGGACACCTACTAAATCATTGCTAATATTGTTTAGGTGTTTATGATTGTCTTTGATTGTCTAGTTTTAAAAGTATTTACCGAAAAAGGTCTAATCGTTCTTGATATCTAAAATATTTTTGGTTGTTTGAATGTATACCTAAGGTATATGTGTATGATACCAAAAACAACATATTTAGATGTATCCTTAACCTACATGTACTTAATCAAATAACTAAATTCAGAGAACAGAAAAAAATATAAAACAGCGTTGTGAATGCAATAAAATCTCAAATTAAACAAAACCGATTTAGTTTCTCAAAATTGTAGTCGCAATACTACGAATTTAAGAAATTAAATCGGTATTTAATCCCCCTTACCCTTATCCCAATTTATTTGGGGTCGGTACAGTGCGTCCTTCTCTCTTCCATTCCTTCCTGTCACTCGTCATCTCCTCATCCACTCCCATCACATTCATATCATTCCGCACACAATCCATCCATCTTTACTGCGGTCTTCCTCTTACTTTCCAGCCATCAAATAAGACATCTGAATCTAGATGCAATAGCTGGTTGGTCGACCAACAACGCTCTGGTTCTAAATCCATTGAAATCGGAATTTATGATTGTAGGCACAAAAAAACAAACCGCGGATATCTATCGTCGTAATCCTACGCTTCAAGTTCTGGGTATTGAATGTGTGAAAGAAGCCAGGAACTTGGGAATACTCTTTGACGATAATTTGATGACTAGACTCAATACATGAAAATCATGTATTGAGTCTAGTCAGAATTTTTTTCTACAGATTAAAATTTTTCTATAGGATTCGGAATTATCTTTTTTAAAAAATCACGTATCGCCTTATGCGAATCACTAATTTTAACGGTACTCAATTATGGCGACTTTAGTGTATGGTCCTCGTTTATTATCAGGGACAAAAAAAATGATACAGCGTGTTCAGAGTGCTTGTGGCCGATTTTGTTTTAATATCCCTCCTCGTACTCATGTGTCACTTTTTATAAACAGAGCCTCGATTCTTAATATGGAGTCACGCAGACGGTTACATCTTCGCAGTTCTTATGTCTGACCTTATGAAATTTAAAAAACCAGAATATATTTACAGTAAATTGTTATTTCGCTCTTTTCACACTCAGTATGGGCCAGGCATTCCCAGATCGAATCGACCTTTACTAGCATTTCATATGCATAAGACTGTGACTTTCACGGACAGTTTCCGCTACCAAGCGACCAAGTGCTGGAACAATATACCCCCTCCAATAAGGCAGCTGACGTCAAAATATACATTCAAAAATCATATGAAATTAGGCTTATTGGAAATGCAAAATTTGGGCACTTATACGAACTAACAGTCGTTCTGGTCGCGGTCTCCTAATCTATTATTCCTTGAACTTATCATTATTAATAATTTAATTAATCATATTATGTTTTTTTATTTTATTTATTTTTCTACTTAATAAATTGTTTATATTATATTTATTGGGGCTCGTGCCCAATATGATTGTTAATGTAGGATGTAGGGATTTGTATGTTTCCCGGAATGCAATACTCAGGGTGAGGTAGGTCAATGTAAAAGATGTAGTACCGTTCGCTCTGAAGGTGTTTATTGCACTAAAATATATAATGTAAAATCGTAACGTTACCGCGCGACAATGACCGCGTGGTCAGCAACTTATTTAGGTTAGTAAGTAAAGTACCTAATGTACTGCTCGTACATGCTCCCGACTTAAGAAAGAACAAAATAAACAATCATGTATAAATTATATAAAAAATAATGTAAAAAGGTAACAAATGTAAAAAGCAATACAAAAAAGCATTTTTCTCAAGTCTAATTACTACATAGGAGATGTCGCTTTGTCTTTAACATTTTTGTTTACAAAAATAACAGACGGTTCCGATGGTACGTAAACGTCCTGTAGAGCGGTTGTCTTTAAGTGTGGTAACGACCGGCGACGGCTCGCTGATGGGGCCGGCGGCTGCCCTCGAGGAGCCGGCTCAGGTTCCGCTTGCGGAGTGGGGTGGGGCTCCATCACCTCTCGGTTCCGGCGACGCTTCTGGATTTGTTTTACGCCCCAGACACATAGTAGTGTCACGATGACTGTAGTCAAAATGCTGTATGTGACATAATGTTGGGTATCGTGACTATCAATTTGAGTGTTCACTGTTTCTTGTTGGACTTTGACGGAGTCAATCTTCTGTTTCAGGATCTTCAGTGTTTCCTCATGATTTTCAGGGAATAGTGTTGCGTTATATTCATTAACGATCTGGTTAACCTCCGATTCTTGGGGTAGGTCCATTATTTGTTCTCCATTTCTATTCAACTCACTTTGGAAATTATAATGTGAGTGGATAATTATGTTGTTTCCTTTCAGTGTACAGCCTTGTGATAATGTTATGACGCCCGTGTGACGTAGTGTCTGAGTCAATGTCTCAGCTGGGCAGAAAATGCGCGCGCTGCATTCTTCGCAACAGGAGTATAGCCACGCGCCACGGCGGTGTAACTGGATCCACTCATGCCGACACTCTGTTATCGCAATGCGGCAATTTGATATTGCTCGATTGTTTATTATTTGAGCTTCACAAATTGGCGCCGCCTTTATATCGTAAATAGGCAGGTTTAATGAGCAGATTAATTGTTTGTCATTTAAATGTACACATGACCGCAAATCGTCAGAGCTCAATGTTATTAATAAATCTTTTCTTATGTTGACTGCCATGTATTCTGATGTTGGGATGATTGTTTTCATTGTGTCACCGTCAATTTGATGTATAGGTATAATTCGACTTAACTCGTACATTTCATTCGAAATAATCGGCAGTTTTACTTCCATCATCAAAAACTTTTCTGTAACTCTGATATTCACTCTTGATATTTTGTACATATTTCTTATGCACTCATGTGTGTTTAGACATGGCACGGATAGGTCGCGTGGGAGGTGTCCCGAGATGATGTTCAGTTGTTGCTGGAACTCTCCTGGCGTAAGTAGATGGGTGTCCACTCGACCATTTCTCACTTCTGTCACCAAGTCCAATAGTTGTTGTTGTACTCTGTGTATATTGGAAATAATCACATTTATAGCCACTGCTGTAGCGGTGATATAGCTAGCGTGATTCTGATCCAGTTTTATTCGTTTTTCACTCTCTCTAAGATGATCGTTGATGATGTTCAACTGGTTGTTCATAACCTCTTCGTTTCGCTTCAACAGGTTGTATTCTCCTTCTATTATGGATGTATGTTCTTTGTACAAACTTAGGAGGTGATTTTCATTGTTTTGAATTTTCTTGATGTCCTTTCTGTACTTTTCAGCGAATCGTTCGTCAAGGACACCAAACAAAGTATTTGCAGCATAGCCTATTCCGTCGATGAGCCCTCTCTTTACACGCCTTCCATGTTCAGACTGTAGAATTTCATTAAAGTGTTTCAGCTCATTCACCTCATGATTAAACTGTGCGGCTATGGTGCGAAATGGTGTAAAATCTCCTTGACATAGACTGTTCAGATGAGTTATATACTTTTCAATACTGTTTATACTCTGCCAATATGTCGTCATATTGTAGTATATAACTAGATTCCAGTGATCTTGTGCGATCTGCATATCTGATAGTTTATCAAAATAAACAAGTTTCGCAGGATTGAGTGTTGTTATGTTGGTCATTTGTTGTGAAGACGAAGATACACATGCAAACAGCAGCCACAAAAGTGTTACGAAGAAACTGCTGACGCTTCTCTTTGTTGTTCTTACTCGCTTCAATTTTTCAGGCTCAATTTTCGGGGGTGTGACGTCAAGGGGTGTGACGTCATCGGCTTCATTATTGTCGTGTGGTTCTTCTAATAGTAAGCGTGATAATTTCGTAATGGGTCGCTTCGCTGAGCCATTCTTTGTTTTCAGTGTCACAACGCGTACGCGGCCGTCTGTACCTGCGTGCGTTTCTGTTACTCTGGCCATGGGCCATCTAGCGGGCGGAGTTTGATCGTCCCTCATGAGTACCAAGTCACCAACTTCCAGGTTTTTTGTAGGGTAGTGCCATTTGCTACGTGTTTGTAATGTGGTCAAATATTCATTGGACCAGGCTTTCCAGAAATCCTTGTACATTTTCTCTGTAAGCTGCCACCTTGTATGTATGTTTCTGTGTTCCAGGTCTGGTGACAATGGTGGGGCTAGAACTGGGCCTCCAACCAAAAAGTGTCCTGGAGTTAGACAGTCCAGGTCGTCTACGTCGTCTGTCACAGCGATTAAAGGTCTGGAGTTGAGACAGGCCTCTATCTGTGCTAACAATGTTATGAACTCTTCGAAAGTCAGCTTTTGTTCACCGAGGACCCTTCTTAAGTGGTGCTTCATGCTTTTTACAGCAGATTCCCATAGCCCTCCAGCTGTTGGCCATGCTGGAGCATTGAAGTGCCATTCGATTCCAAGGTCGGTTGCTGATTTGACGAGATCAATGTTGATGTAGTACTGTAAGGCTTCTTTATACTCTCGATTCAATGTTTTGGCGGCTCCCACGAAATTTGTTCCGTTGTCGCTATAAATATGTTTCGGGGTTCCTCTTCGAGCACATAGTCGCTTCAAGGCTGCCAAAAAAGATGGAGTTGTCAGGTCAGAAACCAATTCCAAATGAACTGCTTTTGTAGCTAAGCAGACAAAAATGGCAATGTAGCCTTTCGTGGTTTTAATTCCACGACCCTTGTTGGCCTTGACTTCGACTTGCCCCGTAAAGTCAACCCCGCAATGCGTGTAGGCCCGTGATGGCGTTACACGTGGTTTAGGTAGCTCTGCCATAAGTTGGTTGTTTGTAGTAGCTCTGAAGCGGCGACAGCGGACGCACTTCATAATGTGTTCTTTGACAGTTCTAATACCTCTCAAAATCCAATATCTGTTGCGTAGATGTGTTAATGTCAATCTCATTCCACCATGGAGAGTAATCTTATGTGCTTCATCAATAAGTAAACTTGTTAATTTGCTTTTGTTTGGCAAAATCATTGGGTGTTTCTTCATATCGGTCAAGTCAGATTGTTGTAGCCGACCTCCCACTCTAATGATGCCATGTGAGTCCAAAAATGGATATAAATTCAAAATTCTACTCTTTGAATTTATCTTCATGTTTTTTCTTAATTGTTCCATCTCATCAGAAAAATGTTTCATTTGCTCATGTTTCATCAAAATGTGTTTAGCATTTTCCAATTCATCCAATTGCAAGTAAGTCATTACACTTGCATTGTTATTACGGCGAGCTCGGTTAATGAAACGTGATATCCATGCAATTACACGTACGATTCGACCCATAGAGCTATGTCTGTTTAGAAGTGTTTCAATAAAATTATCTGTCTGCTCAGATGTCTGGATCACATAAGTCTGTTTTTTCTTTGTTTCTTCAGTTGTAGTTTCGTATGTTCGTTTTTGAGGTGGTGGTATTGTTTCTTTCAACCATGCAGGTCCTTCCCACCAAAGTTTGTGTGATTTCAGCTGAGATGGAAGTAGACCTCTGGACGCACAGTCAGCGGCGTTGTCGTCGGATCGAACATGTTTCCAACAGGAAGCTGGCATCACTTCAATCACCTTGTTGACTCTGTTAGCCACGAACGGTTTCCATCTTGAGACTTCTCCTTGTAGCCAACCAAGAACTACGGTCGAATCCGTCCACCCGTGTATTGTGACTGTCTGTAATCTTAATGACTCTATGACACATTTCATAAGTCGTGATAAGAGCGCCGCGCCGCACATCTCAAGGCGTGGTAAACTTATTATTTTCTTCAGGGGGGCAAGTTTGGTTTTGCCGGCTAATAGTCTTATGTGTATGTACCCCTGACCATCTGTGGTTTTACAGTAGATGACGCAAGCGTAACCTCGCTCCGACGCGTCGCAAAATCCATGTAATTCTATCGGTTTTTGTGTATTTCCGATCCAGCGTGGTATTGTCACTTCATTTATAGCTGTGATATCGTTTTTAAATGATTTCCACTGCGCTTGTATATGTTGTGGTAATACGTCATCCCAGCTGATTTCGAGCGCCCATACTTGTTGAAATATGAGCTTTCCTTTCATTGTTACAGGTGACAACCAGCCCAGTGGGTCATATAACTTTGATAAGTCCGATAGTAATGACCTTTTGGTGATGACGTCATCTTTGTTTGTAGTGGCGACGATATTTTTTGTATGTATTGCAAAATCGTCAGTGTGCGGATTCCACGTTATTCCAAGTGTTTTGTTGCTTTGTGCACACTTGAAATCTAGCATGTTTTGGCTTATCTGATCTTGTGACAAATTTTGTAATAATCTGTCGTCGTTACTGGCCCATTTTCTAAGGTTGAAACCAGCGCCTTGCAACATGACGATAAGCTGTTTTTGTGCTTCGATTGCTTCTTCAATTTGATTATGTCCACCCAATAAATCGTCAACGTACAGTTGGTTATCTAAAATGCTTGCAGCTAGCGGATATTGAGGACCATCGTCTGTTATCAGCTGTTTGATCGTGCGCATCGCCAAATAGGCTGCTGCCTTTGTACCATAGCTTATGCTGCACAACTGGTATTACAGAATAGGCAATTTGTTGTCGTCTCGCCATACGATTTTTTGAAGGTGTTGGTCTTCTTCTTGAATGCGTACTTGGCGGTAAAATTTTTCTATGTCAGCTGTATAGACAAATTCAAAGCTTCTCCAACGTAAAATCATGGTCATCAAATCTTGTTGTAGGTTTGGTCCGCTGAACATAAGCTCGTTAAGGCTGTAACCAGACTTTGTTTTTTGTGAGCCATTGAAAACTGCTCGTAATTTTGTTGTTGTCGAGTCAGGTTTCACAACACCATGGTGTGGTAAGAAAAAGCTTGGTTCATGTGATGTTGTGCATTTCTTCATGTGTTCAAGTTGAATGTACTCTTGAATAAAACTTTTGTAAGCTTCGGATAAGATGTCATCTTTCTCAAAGCGTTTTTCTAGTTGGCGAAACTGTGCTACAGCTTGTGGTTTTGAAGGACCGAGAAGCTCTTCGAAGCCCGGTTTCATGGGGATTTTCACTTCATATCGCCCATCTGAACCTCTTCTTGTGGTGTTTTTGTACAGTGTCTCGCAGTATTCGTCTTCAGATGACAATGTTTGACAGTCGTCCATAATTTCTTCTGCTTCCCAGAATTGAGAGATTTCATCTACGTTGTTCAGTACCACGTGGCAATTGTAGGTTTTCACATTGCCAAGAAGGACCCAACCCAACTTTGTTTGCTGGGCGATTGGAGCAAGATTGTTAGGGCTGCGTAGCAATCCATCCATTACTATTTCTGTGTATACGCCGGCGTCCAAAAGTATGTCTACCGGTCTAGATATGTTGTAGCTAGGGTCCGCTAAATGTATGTTCTGTAAGTGTGGCCAATCTTGTTTGTCAAACGTATAATTAGGTAAGTTGTTCAACATTTTCGTCATAATTTTGGCCTCAGCTATAAATTTGTAGTCACTATACAAAGACTGGCATACTAGTTGTATAGTGCCCTTGCATTTGTTTGACGAAATCCCAATTCCTGATATGGTTGCGTCTTGTTTGCGTCTTCGTAGCCCAAGTCGTTGCGCAGCTGACTCCGTGATTAGGTTGACTTGCGATCCTTGATCTAGAAGACATCTTAATTGAATGTAGGTTCCATCCGCAGCTTTGACTTTTAGTTCAATCGTAGCTAAAAGTATTTCGTCAAAATCACCCGACACATGACTTGCTGTAGGTTGCGAAATCGCCGGGGCGGACTTTGATTGTTTGTTTGAATTTTGATGATTCGCAAGTAACTCGTGTAATGTCGTATGATGTGACTTATTGCACAACTTGCATGTTTTGTTCGAATTGCATTTCTGTGCATTGTGACAATAGAGGCAATTTTTGCATATGTTTAGGTCGGTCATTGACCGCAGTTTTTGTTCCGATGATAACTTCTGATATTCTGGGCAGTAAATCAAAATGTGGTTTGATTTACACAAAGGGCAAGTTCTTGGCGAATTTTTGAATGCATGATATGTTCTTAGGGATGACTTGTTGTTGTTGTAGTTGTTAGTTTTCAGATGGTTTGACCTTGACGCGTCCCTTGTATTTCCACTAGATTCCTGTTTTGTTGTTCCAGGTGATTTGTTTTTGCGGTTGACTGGTTCCAAAGCCGTAAACTTGCTTTCCAGAAATTTAATCAGCTCATCAAAGGACGGCAGGTTGCGTGGTTCCTTTCTCGATTCCATGTAGGATGCATAAGTATCAGGGTCCATCTTCTCAGTCAGGATATGCACCAGGATCGGATCCCATGTAGCTGTCTCTACACCAAGGTTGTGGATGGCGTGAATTGTCTCCAAGCTGGTGTCGTGCAAGCGCTTCAGTTCGTATGACGTCACTTTCACGATTGGTGGTTGCCCCATAAAAACTTGTATTTGTTTTGTAAATAAAAGTTGTAAATTGTTGTAACGATGGTTCAGGAGCTCCCAGCAAGTATCGTAGTTGTCAGCAGATATGTTGAGATGTTGTACGATGCGCTCCGCTTCTCCTCGAAGTTTTCCCTTTAAATGTTGCATTTTCTGGGCCTTACTCAGCATGTTGTTTTTGTGTATGGCTTGAGAGTATAGGTCCATAAAAGTGGGCCACTGTGTATAGTTCCCGGAAAATGTAGGAATCTCGATAGCAGGAGTAGCTTGATTTTGGCTTGTAGTTGAGTTTAACTTGCGGTTAAGATCTCGTTTACAGTCTTCGTACATCTGTTCATATTTTGTAAAATCTTGTTCGTAGTTTAAATCAGATCCAATTAACAGGTTGTCAATTTCCCAATGTACCTGATCAATTATGTTCCATCGCGACTGCAAAGCTTGTAGCTTGTCCAATATTTCCCATTTTTCGGTAATATTTTCCATGTCAATATTGCGTACAACTCTTAAAAAAGCACGAAAATTGGTTTGTTGTTGTTTAATCAACTCGTCACTTTTCGAAAATCCACCCCTTTCTTCTGTTTTAGATGAGGTTGACTCCGCCGAATACGGTGTTATGTTACGCAATAATGTAAGTGTCTTCTCATACAAGTTTTTAGTTAAACTGTACGCGTCAGATGTAAAGTAGTCTGCAGTCTTGTCTTCAAACTTAAGGATTTGTATGTGATTTTCCTCAAATTCCTTGATGTAAACGTCAATCAGCTCCAGTCGTTTCTCAACGTATTCAGATGTTTTTCTAGACGCAGAATCCTTTTTGATGTTTGTCTCCATCTTGCTAATACAATCAGCAATCAGTTCTTGTCGGCGCAAAAGCGATGACATGTCACCTTTCGAAGCCATAATGATGTAGTTATTGGAATGTTTCACAAAAAATATGTTATTCAACAGTTGAAACTGTATTTCAGCGTAGGCTGTGGTTCAGTGCGAATGCTTACGTACTCCACGATATGTGCGTGTCCCTCCTCAATCTACCTGGTGAGACCCGCTGGTGGGAGGCCAGGAGACCGGTTCGCTACCGTAGAATACTTCACAAACACACTTCACTTCACTGTAGAGGCCGAAGGACCAATATTGGGGCTCGTGCCCAATATGATTGTTAATGTAGGATGTAGGGATTTGTATGTTTCCCGGAATGCAATACTCAGGGTGAGGTAGGTCAATGTAAAAGATGTAGTACCGTTCGCTCTGAAGGTGTTTATTGCACTAAAATATATAATGTAAAATCGTAACGTTACCGCGCGACAATGACCGCGTGGTCAGCAACTTATTTAGGTTAGTAAGTAAAGTACCTAATGTACTGCTCGTACAATATTATTATTATTTTATTACATATCAATGCAATTAATTTTATTCTTTTATATTTTGTATACCTAAAGACATCGATTACCATATTTTTATTATTAATCTTTGTAAAAATTTTGTTTTTAGTTTTTAATACTTTCTTTTTATCACGGCACAGCCGATCGCGTCTACAGGTGACAGGTTAAATAAAAAAAATTTTTTCATGTCAGTGGGTGACAGCTAAAAACCAGTGTTTTGCTCCATCACCGGGGCAAAGATATATGCTGAGCGTTTTTACTTTTACCTTTTTGCATCGCTGTGACACGCAGTTTAACCAGTATTATTTAGTTTCCAATATACAGTATTGATTGTTGAAATTATCTTTTTTTAATTTTAATTATTTGTCTATGCGCATGTGTGTTTGTGATGCTAATAAATCATCTAATCTATGTAATAAAATAGAGAACATAATTTGAACAATAAGATCGCCCCTCCATCATTGCTTGAATTAACAATCGTTGAATGAAGCTGACTGCATTTTTTAGTTATGTCACTAATCACTCGCCATCACCACACTGCACCATCACGGAATCCTCGGAGTGCGAAGGTTCTCACCAGACAAGTAATTAGCGCCCCGAGTTCCCACACATAGTATACCTGTTTTTCAATAAAGGATGCAAGTGACGACTTAGTGCAAGTATCTATGATGTTAGTAAAATAATCTCTTTCTTGATTTTTTTATAGGTACTGGATTTATGTGTGATTATTATCTCGTCTTCTGCTACATTAATAAGAAAGTTATTAAGATAAGTAGTATAAGGTAGTTCGTATCATAAATATTAGTTATCATTTTCACTTTTTCAGTGATTTCAGTTTATATAGGCAGGGTCACCACTGTTGCATCAAATGGTAGAAAAATCATTTGGTACATTTTATATTTTGTTCCTTTCTAAACAGATTGGAAAACTACATGCACATAAATCTTAAAATTGATTACATAAGATATATTGAAGTAACACAAATTGATTACTAATTTAGATTTTGAATAAAGATTGTGAATATCGCATGCTCTTTAACCTAACATCAATCAAACAGTTATTACCTTCAATTCATACTGATATTAGATCCTAAACGTTATAATTATGAACAAATTTATAACTGTTTTCGCATGTTAATAAATAAACTTGTATCAAACCGGATTCCAGTTAAAATAACTTTTACTTCCTATAGTTACATAAACACCATAATGATTCGTAATTACTGGACGTGAGGCGTTAACGTGCGTTGGTTAAATTCGATCAATTAAACGATATAAACATAATCAATTTGTAAGCGAAAGTCATCGGTTACTTAATTGTGCCTTACCTTGTCTTGTTCAGTGATTATATTTCTAGATTCAAAAAAATCTATCGTTAAAATGTCGTCGTAATAACATAGCAAAGAAAAAATGATAGGGGAATCTTAAGTTTTAAAAAAATATTTTTTTTTTCGTTCGCAACGTTTAATAAAATATTATTATGTTTGAAAATCTAATCAATATCGGTTACGATACGTTAAGTTATTACGATAGAAGATTTCAAAACTACTTAACTAAATAAAAATATTTTCTTAATAAAATTATTAGCTTGCGTTGGCAGGCGTTTATTCACGATCTTTCTTCCATCTATCTCAGTTACACATTATCAGATCCTTTTAACCTTAGCTTACAAAGCTGCATCAATAGACTTACACTTCCTTCAATTTCTGAGCCTAAAGACTACCCTTATTTAGGAAAGCTAATAAAGTTCAACAGCTTTCTTCCTACAACATCTTACATCACCTCATACCCTTCAAACAATGCAATTCCGAAGCGCGCTTCCATTTCTGCCATAAAGGTACAGTTGCGTAAGAGCATCTATCCTGCATCACTTTTGCTTTACAAATTACCGCCTTACGTAACCGTGATTTAAACTATTTTCGAAGAGCAGAAGGGAAATACCGTACCATTGATAATGATCGCCCCCTGACCTGCCCCGTGCGCTCTAACTCCTAATTTTCATAGCATACTTTCCATTGCGTATGATGTAAGGATAAACGTGCTGATACCGATCGGATTACGCTATGGAATGTGTATCATTATAGACGTTTAAAATGTCAAACTCGTTGGAAACTTTCTATTGGGTATCAGTAAATACCATGAGAGAGTTGGAATCTACAGCATGAGGCTGAAAAGAGCAGAGTTACTGTAAAATAGTAGATTATACAACAAGTGAAAAAAGAGGGAATTTAGTTCGAGGGACTAAGTTGGATCCCGAGAGCAGCGAAGGATTCTAGAGTTGAATCCCGAGCGTAGCAAGGGATTCAAAAGTAGAATCCTGAGCGAAGCGAGGGATATAAAGGACCGAGATGAAATTTTTTTTCACGAGTTGTGTACTCTACTTTTTACTATTGACTGCGAGAAAACAAATAGCAGTACTTATACCTATAGTATTTATAGTTATTACATTTTTATTATTTAGGTAGGTAATCAGTAATATTTAAACATTAGAAAATAGTGAAACTAGAAGTTTTCCAATGACATAAAACAACCACGCTAAGAGGGAAATTACATGATCGGTCTGGCATCAATCCATTTCATCAGTTTGTATAGACTTTGAATTTTTACAGTCTGAAGATCATACCAGACTGATGGAATGGACTGATGCAATGCAAGACTGAACATCTAATCCCCTTCTATTATACAGAAAAGAACCCAAAGATAAGACACTAAAAGAACCTAATTCATTTGGCGGGATATTTTTTAGAAAATATCCCAAAGACACTAAAAAGAACCTTAATAAAATTGGCGGGAGGCTTTATCTATGGAATAGCTCCATACTTTCAGCACGTTTATTTTTTTTGTACATAATTCATACGATGCGCGCTTGTTCCAAATTCAAAATATTTTTCACCTCTCCAGCACGAAAAGGGTGCTTTTGGCGCGTAAAAACTCGCAGCAAAATCGACTTTTGCTGCGAGCGTGAGGCAAAGTGCTTTTTACCAAAAACTCGCAGCAAAATCGACTTTTGCTGCGAGCGTGAGGCAAAGTGCTTTTTTAATTTCTAACACCTTTTCTCGCTGGTAGAGGTGAAAAGTTGTATGTTTAACACGAAAGCAAATTTTTTGATGTCTCGTGCCTTTAAATCACTCACTGTGCTCAGTAGTCTATATTAGAATCACTCGCTACGCTCGTGATTCAATTCTAGACTACTTCGCTAGTTCGTGATTTAAAAGTCAGCACTCGCAGCAAAAAATGACTTTGCTCTCTCGTATAACAAATAACTATTTATTCACTCTTATCGTTGAATTAAACGCACTTTTTCGAGTGGCGATGGTAAAAAAGTGCATTTTGTTACAAGACTGATGTGTACATAAATGAAGTTTGATAAACAAAAAGTAAGGCCATAAAAAACCTGAAACAAAAACAGCTTCAAAATTAAACACCTCTTGAAAAGCGAGAAATAATATTCAAGTAATTAGTTACGCATAACATTATTAATAAAACACGTCTATTGAAGTCGGGTGGGGCTGGAAGACAACTTATTTTTTTTTCTATATTTCTAAAAAGCTGTTTTTGTTTCAGGATTTTTGAAGGAGGTTTTTCTTTTTTTGTTAAAAAGGTTTTTCAATTTCAACTTTTTAGTGGTAGGTATGTAAGCATTTAAATATTTTTTAACTTTATAAAATAATTTCAATGGTAAAATGCCCACAACTCAATTTCCAAATTTACACTGTTTTTGAGGAGTTTCATTGTGTCTTTGTGGTCCAAGTCTAGTTCAGAACGTTGCATCGCAGACCATGGTTTGGTTTGTTTTGGATTGTCATAAACCTACCAAAATCCAAATCACTTTACATATACTATTTGAATTTGAGGAGATCCCTTGTGTATCTTCTTCTTCGAAGTTAAAAGTCCAATACCAACGAAATTAAAATATGACCACTCTTGAAGTATACCCTTTCAAACAAAAAAAATAATCATTTAAATCGGTACATAAACAAAGATGTTATGTCTGAAAATTCGTAAAAACACGTGTGATGGCAAGCTAAATAATTGATATTTTTCAGGATTATGAAAAAATTACCAGCCAGATCTCTGTAATTTTTTTATGAGACCACACACAAACTATGTTCTTCGAGATAAAAAAAGAATTTATAAATCGGATTACAACTGACGAAGTTATGGTAAAACATACATTAAAAAAACCGTCGACTTGAGAACGCCTCCTTTTTTTGAAGTCGGTTAAAAAAGGGACAAATTATGTGCGTTGATATAAATGTGAAGGGATAAAAGTAAATAAATGACAGGTAACAAAAACCAACAAATTGGGATAAAAGCATGGATGTGCATGTGATAGAATTCTTTGTGGTCAAAGTACGATACAAAAAAATATATTTAATTCGTCAATCATAGGTATGACTCGTGTTGTTACTGATAACATCATTCATCTTTATTAAAACGATACCATGGTAATGAAACCCCATTAGTCGAGATCAATATAATCGATACCATGATAAGAACAACATTACATAACACAGGACTGAATAGAGGGCTGTGGCGTGGGACCTGACTCTCAGGCCTATTCGATACTTTTAAATCGATGTAACGAATCGATTCTATTCGTTTGTATTGAGTATCGACACGCCCTTCTTTGTTAGCAGCATAAAAATTGTAACAGTAAATTGAATTTGTAAAATATTTTCAAATTAGTTCACGTTGATAAACCACCAATAAGTTCGTTTAGAAACATTTATTTAATCTTCAATCAAATTAAAAGTTCTGCAATGATGATGAAAATGGCACAATTATTATTGTTTTATCAACTTAAACTATCTTCATTTAAAACAACTACATAAAAATAAATCTTGATAATAGTTTGAAATAACAATCTAAGTAAGACTTAACAAATCTGAAGGCTGAATTAGACATTTTTACAATAAATCTTTATCGATCGATCACCGATATTATTGTTCTAAACTATTGTTTTGAAAGCTAGTAATTATAAAAATATTATTTTGGCAACTGTATTTAATCGATGACACAAATCATTTATTTTTGCTTTCAAATGTCGCAGTAAGGTATTGAAGGCCTTTGAATTACAATTTGTTTCATCTGACTGTAGTTAACATTTACTTTTCAAAGCAAATGAATTTAAAAAATATTATTTATACTTATTTCTATTCAGCTAAAGGTCTTTGGGCATTTTGTTCGAATTTGACCTACGGCAAACACAAACGAAATAGGGCTAGATAAGTAGATAAATGTATCTGCTACTCAGTGGTATGGGTCGCATTCTTGCAGGCCATGTTTTATTCTTTATCATAGCATTTCAACAATAAATACAATAAATAAAGACAATATATAAACGTTTATTATGATTGTACCACTACTTTTTATTATGCTAAAAGTAAAAATTTTTGTTTTATTAACTAAAGTTTAATAACGTTAAAAAATACTTACATACTGTAAAATAACTTTTTTCTGCCGGTCGATACGCAAAAAAAATATACATTTTATTTTGAAAAGTGGGATTGAATTCCTCAATTTAACTGTAAACTGTACGTGAACTTTCATCAAGTAGGTCAAATATGCCCAATAACCTGTCAACCACTTTTTAGAATAAATATACAAATATAATAAACATTCAAAGATTTTTTTATCTGTTGGCAGTAGTGGCTGCCTATGTGCAACACATGAAATATGGGCGGCTGGTTATAAATGTTCGGGTGGTGAATTGCGCAAAAGATGCGGTTTAATGGTGCTCGGTTGCAATTGCAACACGGCTGTGAGGATCGCAACGGTCACGTAGAGTTGCATGCGTTTCTGTGACGAGGTGGTATGTGAGGTACTTCTCCCTAGGTGTCCATTTGGGTGAGCTGATTTTAATCATTTTTAGAATTTTGCATCTCAAGACCCCTCAAAAGGTGCATAATAGGAAAAATAATTTAAAAAAATTAGCCTATCACTTTGAGCCCTCTACTAGCGATCAAATTTCATTAAAATAACTGGTTTTTCGTGTATTTCAGACTTTATAATTTTGCATTAAATGGCCTCTCAAAAGTGTGCTCCTGTTTCAAAGTGATAAGCTTATTTTTTTATTATTTTTCCTACAATCTACATAGCATTACACAACTTTTGAGGGGTCTTGAATTTTGTATTAAAATGCAACATTCTTTCGTCTGAAATACATGAAAAACAGGTATTTTATCAAAATTCGATCGCTAGCAGAGGGCTTAAAGTGATTTTTTTTTAATTATTTTTCCTATAGCTTACGTCGCATTACGGTCTTGTGATGCAAAATTCTAAAAATGATTAATATTGCCCACCCTAGTGTCTATGGAAGACCATCGTTGAGGAGGCATAATGACTTCTTCTATAAAAACACAGGTAAATGTTTGACCTTTAAAAGTTATTTTGGAAAATTGTTCAGATAAAAATCAATAGTTAAGTCCATATTTGTAGGTAACAAGCTTACATTTTAATAATTACGTCTGATAACATCTGCAAAAAGCAGTAAACACTGAATAAAAATCATTGAACCTACCCAATATTTGATCGATCGACCAACTTTAAACTTTAAGTCTTAAATAATACCGTTCAATATCAACAACGAACAATTTTGATCTTGTGATAAGTCAATGTCATAATGGGGCAGTGCAGATGGATCACTTTGTACAAAAATATAAGTTTTTGTTAGTAATTTAGGTAAATGGAAAAACTTAAATTCTTTATGTTGCAGACCACAGACAGATTCTGTGTTGCAGACTACATTTTCTGTGTTTATAATATTCATCCATTGCAATGTGTAACTAGGAATGGAGATCTTTACCAGAGGCTCATGAGTTAAATGAATGAAGTAAAAAGCTAAGGCTGCCTACGCACTGGCGACCATAGACGCGGCCAGGCCGCCGCGGCCATGGTCGCCGGTGCGTAGGCAAGCGCGACATGTGGCGACCATAGACGCGGCCAGGCCGCCGCGGCCATGGTCGCCGGTGCGTAGACAAGCGCGACATGTGGACGGCCGAAAAATTTGCAGTCGACTTCCAAGGGTGTGTCAAGATGGACGTGCAGAAGATAATCACGCTAACTGTGCTTGTGTATTTACTACGAAAACGAAAACGGAAGATTTCACGTAAAAGACAGTTTTGGGTGCATCCATTACTTTGCGAGAGAAAGACTAAAGGATTATATTATACTTATTTTTTGGATTTAAAAATGTATGAGAAGAGATTCTTTAATTACATGAGAATGTCAACGAATACTTTTAACCTGTTACTGGATACAATAAAACCAAAAATTACTGGAACTGGTAACAACTATCGGAAATGCATTCCAGCAGAAGAAAAATTAGTAATAACAATAAGGTAAGCTTTTTCTTTTTTAAATACAGAATGTTTAAAAAAATACGTGATATATTTTAAAGGGTGTTTCGGAATGGAGTATTGTGTACAGGAAAAATAAAAATAATGTGATAGGGCCTTTTTTTTACTTAAACTGCTAAATGGATTTTTTTGTAAATTTGAATTATACAAGACTCGATTCTGAATCACCCTAAACCACCACTGTTGTGTTTTTCACAACAACCTGTATAATTCATTGACCAAGGTTTTGCCACTTTAAAAAATTTATGAACTATTGTTCAGTAGTATTCTACTTTACGACTTTGAAAAGGAGAGGAAAAGGGCTTGCTTATAACATGTTTTTAAATATTAAAAAACTGAAGTAGATAATCAAATTATTTGTATTTTCATAACTTAAAAAATTGCAATTGTGAACAATTAATCATTCAAATTGGGAAATAGGTCTATCATTTCTGAATTTTGAGAAATATCAGAATAATGAGTATGAGTATCGCTGTAATTTGAATCATCTGATATCCTGTTGGTAGTAGAATAACCTGAATAACTCGGTCGATGCGGGTCATATTCTTGGTCGTTAAGAGTATTGAAATTACTTGAATAGTTTATGCGCGCTGTTGTAGGTGTACAGTTCGGTTGGTATTTTTCTATAATTTCCATGATTTCCATTTTCGCTTTGGTCTTCATTGCAGCAGGGATTGTTTGAAATCTTTCGAGGAGGGATAAAAGAAACAGTCTGTCACAATTTGAATCATTCTGTGTAGTCGCTATGGTCTTATGCAGAACTGAAATTAGAGGGTCTGTATCGGATTCTTCGTTTGGTATTTTTTTCTTCCTTTTTGTTCTAAGCGACTTTGATGCAGACTGTTGAGTCTCAAGATCTTCTGATCTTGCACTTTCATTTTCTTGACTTGCCTCTTCGAGACTATTTTCTGTTGCGTTTGTGTCCAGCACTGATTTCAAAAACAGTAATTGGTTGAAATAGGTGTATTGTGATTTACGTTTTGCAGCAGAACCACTTTTGACATCTTTAAGACGGCGCAGCTCTCTTGTGAAACAGTCTCTAAGGTTTTTCCATCTTTTTTGGAGAGTAATGCCTGTAAATCAATAAATAAATGTGGTACATATTACAAAACTAATATTATGTTTATTAATGTGAATTTTATTTTCAGGTATTTGGCTACTGGGTGTTCTTTATCTCATATAAGTCATGAATACCGTATAGGGCTTCCTACAGTATCGGAAATAGTATTTGATGTTTGTGAAGCAATATGGGAGATATTAAAACCAATTGTGATGCCACAATTGACCAGAGATAAGTGGATTCAAACGGCTGAAGGTTTTCAAAAATACGCCCAATTTCCTAATTGCATCGGAGCCATCGACGGCAAGCACATTAGAGTTATCAAACCACAACATTCGGGATCTCTTTATTACAATTACAAGAATTATTTTTCAATCGTGTCAAAAAATTCAAAAAATTCAAAATTCAAATTAATTTATTCAGTCTAGGCTGTTACAAGCACTTGTGAATGTCATAGAAGCTACGCCATCGGTTCGCAAACCCTAAGCGGGAGACCTTGTAACGAGAAGAACCGGCAAGAAACTCGTCAAGGGCTGCTTTTTTCTCCCTGTATATTTCATACAGAGTCGTCAAGATTGAAAAATGAGCTCCACATTTAAAGTGAGGTCATTTTCCATCACAATAGTTATCAAAAGGTTACACACAATAGTGTTACTTGCAATATGTGATGTAAATTATAAATTTCTTTACGTAGATATTGGAGCATACGGCAAATGCAGTGATTCGTCAATTTACAAAGACTCTGTATTTTATCATAGGCTTTTAAATAATGATCTCGATATTCCGAGCAATAACCCCATCAAAGAAAATGGCCAATCAATGCCGTTCGTTTTAGTGGGTGATGAGGCGTTTTCACTATCGGAACATATGATGCGACCGTATGCTGGGAGAAACTTGAATAATGTAAAGACTAATTTTAATTATCGACTATCCCGTGCCCGCCGCTATATTGAATGTACATTTGGAATATTAGCCAATAAATGGCAGATTCTTCACCGACCCCTAAACGTCAAGAAAGAATTTGCAGTTGTAATTATAAAAGCTCTATGTGTGCTTCATAATTTTGTGCGAGAAAGAGACGGATATGATTTCAAGGACACGTTAACTGTACCAGAGGCTTTATTAGAAATACCTGCATCTTTACCTAATAGAGCAAATAGAACATCAACCGAATATCGAGATATATTCGCAAACTACTTCAGTACCGATGGTCGCTTGCCCTGGCACAATTTGTAAATATATGGGTGCGTACCTACGACGGCTGCTCAGTTTGTGCGTTGAGGCACTTGCTCGCCGCGAGCCGCCATTGCGCGCCGTAAACAAAATGGCGTCGAACGCACATGCGGTATGAGTAATCTTTTTAAAAAGTTATTCCAATCATTACGAAAACCTGGGAAATTTTAGCAAATAATTGTCAAAACTCATGTGCAAAGCGAAAAATAGTAGAAATAAAATAGTTATACTTTTGACAATTACCTATTTGCTAAAATTTCTTAGATTTTGAATGAACGGAACAACTTTAAAAAAAAATCACTCATGTCACATATACGTGTCGAATGCTACTACAGCACCTGCTGCGTTTATTGTAGTTCATCGCATTATTACTTACTTAGGCATAATAAAATAAAATACTAACCAAGTTCTGCCTTTTCTTTATCTTCCATCGATTCACCGCCAAATATATCGACCACTTCAAGCCACAACTGCCGCTTAACATCTTTATTGGAGTAATCATTTGATGCTAAATCCCATAAGCCTCTTCTATTTTCAACTTCAATTATGAACCTTTCCGTGTCGAAATTGGCCATTGTAAAATAATCACTCTGTAGCTAGCTACACGTCTGGTCGCCGCGGCCGATGCGGTAGCACTGATGAATTTTAATACAGAAGTGATGTTCTCGACGGCCACGATTGGTCGCTGGTCGCGTGGCATCAAATTGGACGCCGCGGCCAACGGTGGCCGCTGGTCGCTGGCCGCTAAGTGCGTAGGGGCTATAGCGATTGCCATATAAAGTCCAGAATTCACTGGCCGCCGCGGCCAGGTCGCGGCGACCATGGTCGCCAGTGCGTAGGCAGCCTAAGAAGTTTTTAAGTTACATTACAATGCTATGACAGGATAATTTTACTGATTCGACCAACTTAGGCTTATAGATAGGCCTATATAGATAGGCCTTAGGCCTATATTAAAATGGAGAACTATGTATCTCCTCTGGGATGGTATTCTCAATTTTAATCACACTGCAGTACTCATACATTGGTCCCACGTTTAGGCTACAGTGCTGCATGTTCGTGCTAGAATAAATACCAACAAACTTTCACAAAGATCATAATCTATGATGAACCTAAGAGCAGGCGACTTCGCCATTGTTCAGGCAAATTGAACTTTCTGATCACCGAGAACGGTTGTAATTCGCAAAATCACGGTATATGTCACTGAAGATACCTTTCCAGATAGACGTTATAAAGAATTAAAAAAGAATTCGCACAGTTTCAGTTTTTTAATGTGAAAGAAAATTGTTCAAAGTTCTTTGTTTCTACTCTCGTAGATGTTGCCGGGTTGATTATTTTCTTACATGATGTTTCAATTATCACGGTTATGTCATTAATTTTGGTTCTGGCTCAAAACTACTGTAATATTTTTTTCATCGATTTTATAACGTTGACATCATATCTTACAAAAGCTAAAATGTTTTTTGTTTACAAAACTTTCAATAGAGATACAATCAAATCACGTTACAAAAGACACATATACAATGACATAATAATAGTTACAATACATTTAACGTATCATCACGTCAATCGGGTCCTCATTACAAAAAATAATAAGAGAGACGGACTTTCGAATGTCTTTAATTTGGACTTATGGAATATGCCACTTGACTCATACGGTAGCTTGAGTTTAAAGATAAAAAGCACTCCTCTTTATGTTACATCACTGGCCAGTGGCCATTTGTAATACTGACATAAAGCATTAATGGCGAAACGATAACATTACCAAACAAAATGTTTTTCGTGAAATTTAATGTGAAGTAAGTGACGCAGATGCATCGCGTTCAACTCCGTATTGCATTGCATGCAAGGATCGTGGGTCTATTCTGATGTTTAGCTCGACTATTTTATTGTGTTTGATCTCTGTTTCTTTAAGTAAAGTATTAGTACCTACTTCAAATTATGTATGATGCTAAATAAGTTTTTGATTAATCGTTCTATGTAAGTTGAAATTACTCAAGTGGTGGAGACTCTCCTTTTCTCTCTTCATCGATGATAGACAGATATATTTAGGTAAGAACACTTAAGCACAAATCAAATAAGTGATTACCTCACACTCCATTGAATTTTCAAGAGACACAAAAGTATCTTTAAGACAAACCAAAGGGCTTAACACTTACGAAACCTTAAACCAGTCATTATTTCAATGGCGGTAAAGTCGTCGCTGACAACAGAACATTGCGCGGCCATTAGACCATTTCAGGAGCCATTGTTGTGTTGCCCCATCGATCATAAGCGATCCGCTAAAGAGACGCTAATAGACCATAATGGACGAACCGAGATGTTACATAACAGTTTATCCGATTCCCTTGGGTCTCGTTAAAAATGGTTCTAGTATTGCATTTATATGTTTTCGATTATTTCGCTGGCGGCGTTGCAAATGTCTGCAAGGTGTCTGAAAAACTTCAGTTAGCAGGTTTGTATCTCTGTCTTTTAAGTTTGTATCGCTACCCTTATTGTTTTGACATTAGCCATTGACTTCAGCTTGCTAACCATGGTATAAAAGTAGTGTTTAAATGTCAATGCCACTTTGACAGCTAAAGGTTATAAAATCGCCACTTGTCTTCCATCGTTATGTTCCATTTGTTTCTTTTCTTTGCTAATAGACCGTAATGGACTCGCAAGTAATTCGTTACTCGACATGAACAATATAAGCTGATACCATTAGTACTTGAAAATACAGTTACGAAACTAAGAATGTAACGTATATTCCCTAATAGAGTGATAGTACGCATGTTTTGGGTTTCATTGTAGAAGCATTGCGGCACACCGCTATATAAGATGATGATACTTTGTCAATTATAACAATCAGTGTTGCAACATCTTGATTGGCATGAAATAGGCCCATTGTTGTTTGACATGCATCTGTCAAATTAGTCATCGTATTAATATTTGTATGAAGCAGTTTAGCAATGCAGTGGCGTACTATAGTTATTAGCCTTGTTGGCTGGTAACTAGGTATTGTGACTGGTTAGGTTAGGTTTAGTTTTGAATTGCGCAATTAGATGGTTACAGATACTTTCCCACGAGACTGTTTGATGTTTGTCATGGTAATAAATCCGGAAAAGGATGTCTACCTCTGATATCGATCATCGATTTCTTTTATCCAGTACCTATTCACTAGCTATCCTTTACAGGAAGTCAATCCAATAACAACAGGATCTAAGAAAATACCATTAGTATTTTTGTAAGAATATCAAATGTAAAAAATTAGAACGTATTCTTATTAGCATTTATTTCACATTTGCTTCTCATTTCGCGATGTTGCACCTTGTAATAAATAATATCATATGAACCAATTTGTAACTGTAATTTGTTTGCCTCGATTTGCTTTTTATCTGGTCGTTTAAGGCCATTACCGGCTTCAGTGACAGGTAAAGGGCCGAAATGTCAGAATCGTGCGCGTGCGCAGGGCCGGACGAAATTGACGCGACTGCGCCTTTCCTTTTGATTAATGTAACCGTTGGTTGAAGTTATCAATCCTGACTTGAAATGGAACACAGCTGAAAATCCATTTTAAATTTGATGGCAAAAAAATGAAAATCAAAATATCACAACAAAATAATAAAACAACTATGTATCGGGTTTGTTACTTGACTCTCACTTCCTTAAGTTACAAAGTATCCACTTCACAAAAGCAGCGCAATATTTCCACAGTGTATGGTCAATAAATTATTTATTCTATGGCGTTGTTTCACCTAAATACAACCACAAAGTTTATTAAATCCGCTATTAAGTGCGGTCAGTCTGCCTCGTGTGCTGTTTCCTCAATTACCGAGATAGGATACAGATCTAGAAAGTTCTTGTTTGCACTACGATATTGTGCAATATTGTAGGAAAACAGATATCGTAAAATAATGACAACTATTTTACGATAGGCAAGTTCTATCAATAAATTTTTATTTTTAATATTTAACTAATACACAAAACAACGAAAAATGTCTGTGATCTACTCGTAACATACAGGGTGCCCTATTTGCCCCAAGAAAGGAAAGTAGCTTAAATATTGAAGGTAGAATTTTTACTGATGAAAACTTCATTTCGATTCTAAAAATAATTGGAATTGCATTCAAAGATTTATGAAAAATCGCCTCCGGATTTGAAAAAAATGGGTACCTAGTATTTAATCGGGTAACAATTGATTCCCATTTTGGGTATCAAAAATACTGATTACAGCGTACTGAAATACTAAGTGGGCGACGGACTCAGGGCGACTACAAATATTGAAAATGGGTGACTTTAAAATACAAATTGAGTAACTAGTTATTCAGAACGGGCGACTAAATTTCTATTTGGGCCTGGGCGACAACCTTAGGGCACACAAAGCGTTTAAAATTTGGCATATATTTTATTTTAAAAAGATGTCTATTAACATAGAAGGAGGTGACAAAAATACTATGTTGGACAGCTTAAATCAGTTATTGTTACCTACTTGGTATAACAGTTGCCCACTCAGTATTTCTGTCACTCATTTTAATTATTTATCTCTCACATGTAGTTGCTCGTTCTACATATTTTTTGTAACCCACAGTAATTTGACACTCGTTTAGTTATTTTGTCACCAACAAAATAAACCGCTGCGGGTTTATTTTTTTCGGGTTCGTTGGGCTTATTTTTTTTTAAATAATACAGCATCTTAAACAAAAGAAAGAACATAAAAAACATTGAAATTTCTATGATTACGTATTGTACTTATGAATTTGTATGGTATCGTATGCAATTTTTTTAAATCCATGAATGCAGTTCCAATTATTTTTAAAACCAAATGTGAAGTCTTCTTTTAATATTTCTTATCTCCAATATTTAAGGTACTTTCCCTAAGGCAAAGTTTTGGGAGCAGTATACAGGTATACTGCTCCTGATATATGGTTTTCCATACAAATGAGCTTACTTTGGAAAGGTTTTTTTTATGCTTAACGGGATAGTGTTTGGCCTTCACCTCACCTGATGTTAAGTGACGATAAGGTCGAAGGTGGAAGCTCACTACACAACAATTTTTAAATTGTTGATACGGCGTCAGACTTAGGTAATTCAATCTGATTTTACTTGAATTTAATATTGGTCGAAAGCTGTAATAGTCAACTTGCGGACTTTACTGTAATATTTCTCCTATTCGCCGTATGTCAAGATAGAAGAATGTTACGCATATTTTTGTATAAAACTTCAATTTCTTTCTAGTCTAACAGATACACGGGAAATAGGATAAATTATACAGTGAATTCAACTGCAAAGTCCGCAAGTTGACTATTACCTATTACAGTCTTTGAATTCAAATAAAATCTGATTTAATATATATTAAAAAAATACTTACCGTAGTTAGCTCCTTTGCATGGAAAAACCATAAAGTGGCCCAGTATAAAATTCTTGGTTTGGTTCAAAAGTAAGGAAGCTAAATAAAATAAATAAAAAAAGTTTAACATAAATGCTCTTTATTGTTATAATGCTCTTTTCTATAATAATATGCTCGTTGATTTGCATATTGGTCTACGTCAACGTGGTGTCAAAATGTCAAAAGAAGACGGCATCAGATTAAAAAATTAACAAGTCATATTAAGTAGAACGATATTAAACTTCGCACTGTTGACTGTTATTTAATTACTTTACCATAAGAGCAACAAAGCAACGAAAAAGGGAAACCGGTAACCATTATCAAAACAATGACAATATTAAGAAAACTACAATTACTATTTGAGAAAACTTTATGTTTTGGATTGGTGTTCTGTTTGACCCCGGGTTACTATATTTTTCACATGACCATAATCCGACCACACATCATAAGAATGTTCCAAATGGGGTCCGTAACACATCTGTTCCATATCTGCTTCTCGTTATTCCTCTTTATTAACATCTGTGGAAACATGTTTTTGGCCATATTCACAGATACCAGAGTGCCTAAACAACATATGAGAAAACGAGAAAAATCTGATAAATATTGTGAGTACTGTAAAGTGTATCAGCCCGAAAAGAGTTTCCACTGCAAAACATGTCAGGTTTGCATCCTTCGGAGAGATCATCACTGCTTTTTCTTTTCACGCTGCATCGGCCTGTACAATCAGCGTTATTACATGATGTACCTAATCCACGCCACCGTTGGCTTGATCTACTCCACGTACTACGACTTCTTCTTCATTTCATCCATGTACGAGACATATGACTTCGTCATTGCTGTCTTAAGAGTCTTCAACCCCGTGGTCCACTTCCTTTCCACCGAACCGGTCGGACTCAGAGATCTCTACGTTCTGTTCTTCGACTTCAATGGGATTTTCATCTTCTGGGCTGCTACTGTACTAAGCTTTCATATTAAAAATATAATGAGAGGCATAACCGCTTATGAATTTAAAAAGAAAGTAAATGCTGATACGTCGCAATGGAAGGATAACATGATAAACATTTTTGGAACGAGGTGGTACCTTGCTGCTATTTGGCCGTTTGTGGAAAGCCCTTTGCCTCGAAATAATATTTTTAATTGTGTTCACTTAGAATCATCTGGTAATAATAAAACTGTGTAATTAACAAATCTTGAGTTTACATTTGCAAGGCTAAGAAATTCCTAAGAGCATGCTTATATCAATAAATAGGAAAATAGTATTTGAATGTACACACATAAAATATTTTGCGCACATACAAGTCGTTTAAATAAAAACCGGACATTGTTGTCAATATATGACTTCAATTTGTCATTCAAGTATTGTCTTCAAATTCTTTATGTTTTATATTGATTTGCATTGTTGTTTTCACAAATAACATTGAGGCGAAACATTTCATTTGGAACGGTAAGTTCCACGCTAATTTTAAATGGTCAAAAATTATACCTGTTTCCGAGAGAGTTTTCTTACAGCACAAGGTCCATAACGCCATCACAATGTCATTACATCACTGATCTGATGACACAGCTTTCCTTAGCAGTATCAAAAACGTTTATTCAAATAATTAGTTGCCCAATGGCAGTGTCGTAATAAGAACCGGTACCACCTGCACTGAAATATCGCGTTAATTATTCAAATTGGAACCTCTTATTCCAAGTTAACACTTATTGATTAATCGCTCAGTTGCATAACTATCGATAGCAATAATGAATTATCACTTGATAGGTTTGTGCTGTTGGTATGGATTGTGTTTCTAGCAATTTGGGACTGAAAATTTCTATTTCGTTTCGATATATTTTTATATTTCAACTTCAGGCTTTTTACTTTTAAGGCAGTCCAGCTAAAGAAGTGTTTTGTTTCAAGCAATTGAAGAATATCCTACTAATATTATAAATGTGAAAGAATGTGGGTTTGGATGTTTGGATGTTTGTTCCTCAATCACGCAAAAACTACCGAACGGATTTGGATGAAAGGAGATGTTCCATTTTTATATGGAGGCTGGGCCCCATTGGGTAACCCGTGGCCTACAGTCATGAAATTATATTTCATAGATAGAGCACAAAATAAGGAACCTTTACATGTATAAATATATATTTTTTTATCCCTGCAAACATTAGTTTTTTTCAAAAAATAGTTGGCTAATTAAAGTTAATAAAACGGCAACCCAAAACTTTTTCTGCCCTGGCAACATCGATTTTCTCCTGTCATATGTCACATTGATGCTGTCAGATGTCAAATAAAATGACAAATGACATATAAACAGGCAATGTCGCCATTTTAATAAAAATAAAAATGCAAAGGAATATCCCTTAACAGCCGGTAGCCGCACAAAATGGATTTTCAGTATTAAATCAGCTGTAAAAACTTGTAACAAGCATTAGAATTTATTAATATACTCGGGAGAGTAAAATTAATAATAAGACACTTTCATTTTAAAGCGAAAACATTAAGAAATACGCGATGAAAAACACCATTGTTTGAGTTTTTAATTTTTTTTTATTTATGTTTGCAGGGGTTTTTATTTTTTTTCTTTTCGGAAACCTTGTCCCTCGAGAGAAATCTACCAGAAAAAAAATTGTTATGGGTGTAGGAAAATTAAAAAAAAGTGGGCCCAGGAAAGAACGACTCCTTTGGCACACAGATAGTAGATAGCCTAGATTCAAACATAGGATATTTTTATCCCGTTATTCCCACGGAAACGAGAACCACGCGGGTGAAACCGCGGGTGGCCGCTAGTTACCCATAATTATTGATTATTTTACAATAACTGCGTTATTTTGATAAAAGCTTGAGCTTTTTATGTTGACACAAAGCTGTCTTTCTCACTGTATAGTGAGAACTTTAGCCATGTGGCTAAAATTATAGTTTTTTACTAGAACTTTTTGAAATACTATGATAGCAAGCTGAAGTGAAAAATGGGACGCCTCTACTCAAAACTACTTCGCTATCTGGTAGTATCAAAATTGGATGGTGTCTATTTAATAGACACCATCACCTATTATTTCTATGACATTGCTCGAATCGAAATGATAACTATTGAGATTTTGGGAAAATCATGTCACTACGTGAACCTGATACGCTGATGATGATAGTAGTGCTAATTTGGTTGTGGTAGATTTCAAGTGGGTGCGATTCGGTTGCCATAAAAACAGTTAATCTAATTTCAATGTCACTAACGTTGACATCATCTAATTTTTATTTGACCTAAAAATAAATGACACAATTTTTATTTAACCTATTATTCATTTGTCATCATTATTATTTGCCATATTTACATTTGCTCTAACGTTTATATCCCATAAGTATCATTTGATATCTCGCTTTTTTATCTAACTTACATTTCATATACATATCATTTGATCTAATTTTACATGTTATAATCAACTTTTACTATAAAATAGAAATAACTAGCTTTTGTTATTATGATGCTTGCTTAATTATCAAATCCACTAATGTTTAATGTACTTACATCTATTAGCATACATATATTATAACATAACAATGACTAGACATGCAAGCAAGCATACAAGCATGCATGTAGCTTGCCAGTAGGTTAGGTTAGGTAAGTGTTTTGACCACTCGCAGCGGAGTTCCACAACGCTTGCTTGCATGCTGCATGCTTGCTTGCTTGCAGGCTTGCTTGCTGGCAAAATGCTTGCCGGGGGGTGCAGGGGGGCCTGAGGCCCCCCGCTATAAAGAAACACTTTTAATGCACCTACCAGTAGGTTAGGTTAGGTTAGTGTTTTGACCACTCGCAGCGGAGCGAGCGAAGCGAGCGGAGCTCCACAATGCATGCATGCATGTTGCATGCTTGCTTGCATGCTGCATGCTTGCTTGTATGCTGCATGCTTGCTTGTATACTGCATGCTTGCTTGCATGCTGCATGCTTGCTTGCATGCTTTCTTGCACGCTGCATGCTTGCTTGCATGCTGCATGCTTGCTTACTGCATGGCTGTTTGCATGCTGCATGCTTGCTTGCTTGCTGCATGCTTGCTTGCATGCTTGCATGTTGGGTGCTTGCTTGCAAAATGCTTGCTGGGGGTGCAGGGCAGCTGGCCCCAGGCACCCCGCTGTAAATAAAAACTTAATACACCAGGTAGGTTAGGTTAGTGTTTTGACCACTTGCAGCGGAGCGATACTGTAATTTTGGCTGTAAGCTAACTGTTTTAGAACCCTTTATGAAGGATTTAAAGCATGGGTGTGGATAAAAATATATAAGTAATGAAATCATATTTTTGGGCTATGCTTGTTTTTATAGCATTTAAATCATAGGTCAAATAAAATTATGTTTAATGTTGAATAGAGTAAATGAATGTTATATGAAATGTGCTTTATATCATCTGTTAATTAGATCAAATGATTATTGTGTCAAATAGTTTTTATATCCCATGTATTTAGGTCAAGTGAAATTATATTAACCGTATGTTATATTATTTGATCGGTATGTCAAATGAAATTATATGAAATGTTATTATATCCTCTGATCGTTAGTGCATGTAAATTTAGGTCATACATTACACACCCATTTCAAGTCTCTTTAGAAATGAGCTCTTAAAGCAATAATTCCGATTGTAGTCTTGACTCGAACATGGCTGGTAAAATTCTAGGAAGCAAGGTTCCCAGCACACGTGCGACACGTAATTGTTACGCAAGCAACGACATATGCAAATGTAAACAGGACGTGTCTATGGTTTGGTCGGGTGATGAATACTTTTGAAGGAATTTTAAAGTGATTTTTGGTGTGACTAATGATGATTATGAAATCTTATATTTACTCTTCATCAAAAGGAATGTATTTTAGAGTTTTGGTGATATGTTATCATTTACAAATTTAAATTGGTAATTTTTTATTCATGGAAGAAATAATGTAAACAATACTTAATTCATAATGCAATAATTTACTATTGGATAAGCAAAATTCATTCATGATCGTAAGTTAGAAATAAGTTCAAAAAACCAACTCAACATGATGTATTAAAAATATGAACTTAAAAAAATATTGCGGATTTTCTTCACAAAATACAAGAGTAATTAAATATAACTTAAAAAATTGCCGTGTGATTCCCTGGTATTCGCATTAATATATGTAGTTTGTGTATGAGTATAAATATATTTTTTGTACGAATACTGCATTTAATTACTCATTCATTGCGTAAAAGGACCTTGTGTATAACTTTAGCAGGCCCACAAACTTGCTGATTGCATTCGATACGCATTGTTAGCACGCATAATGCCTGTGTGATGATTTGCTAATTTATGAAGTTACACCGATACCTAGTTCAGTGAAAATTTTCAGAGATATATTTATATTGAGACACGTTGGAGTTTAGATAGGTTGTACCTACATCATAATGATTTTATAATTATTTTCAATGATATACCCAATAGATCTCTTTTGCGGAGGAATTCGTTAAATACAACAGATACGCAATAAGAATCACACACGAAACTCTCACAAAAGTTATGCCCGTTTTTGCCAGGTAAAAAAATAGATATAGATAGCAAATAGACATACAGGTAGACCAACTGTAAATCATATTACCTAGGATTCTTCATCATATCAGCCGCACGATACCCACTGCTGGGTATAAGCCCTACCCCAAGGATCTCCACGATGATTGGTCCTGCGCTGCCCGCATCCAGCGGCTTCCCGCGACCTTCACCATATCGTCGGTCCACCGTGTCGGGGGCCTACCCACGGAGCGTTGTCCGGTGCGCGGTCGCCATTTAAGAACCTTTCCACCCCAATGGCCATCGGTTCTCCTCGCTATGTGTCACCTGCCCCTGCCACTTCAGCTGAGCAATTCTAGTGAACTAGGATTCTTATTCTTCTTAAATTCATAAACTCAGACTCAAGTCAAGCTATTTGGCGGCAGCTTCAATCAATCACCTATGCACTTGATATAAAGTTATGCAACGAATAGTGTTGCCCATGCTATCGTTACAACACTTCCTTGCGGGTCGCATTGTCCTGCCGATATCGTTGATTTATGTGCGGCACGTCGCATAACTGACTCGCCCACCGGACACCGTTACGTAGGTCTTAACGGAACACTTGAACAGCCCACACTATTTAGGGAAGCAAATACAAATTCTAAAACAAACATTATCACCCACTTAAGATTAGGAAGCTTGTACTATAAGGAAAATGTATGAAGAACTGAAACACCTCAATATTTAAAATTCTTTTCATTACTTTATTCACAAACGAAGCAACGTTAGGCTCAGTGGCGGATTTACAGTCTTAGCCGCCCTAGGCCGAGTAGTACCAGCCGCCACTTTCTCAGCTCCCGTAATTGAGGTCAATGGTCGGCAAAGTTTAGCCGACATAGCTGACAGAGCAAAATGTTAACATATTTATGACAGATTTCTTTTGAAAACCAAACTTAATTTTAACTCTTCCTCGCTTATTTTTTAAAATTCTCGGGCTACTTGGGCTATTTCTACTCCGTGAAGAATTTAAAGGCGCCACTACACATAGGTTGACGATGAGTCACCAAGTAGATATTTCCCAGTACTGCACTTGTACTATTAGTTATTCTGTGGTACTGTTGCCTGCCGTAGTAAATGCAAAGACCACTGTATCATTCGGCGTAGTCTGTTTAGTTCATTTGTTTTGCTTAGACCATTGCACTTGAACCGTGTAGGTAAATTACTTCTTACTTTTTCGAGTTTAGATAAGTCCAATTAAAAAGATACGACTGCTCCCAGATTACTCGCAGTTCCGTTGGCAAATTGGCAATGACAAGTCACGTTTCTGAATGTTAACATGTTAAGAAAGCTTTTATCCCCACTGTTTACGGATAATCAGTATGTTATATCAATTTGACATTCCACGAACGTTTTATTTTGATTGATTCGATGCAAGATCGCAGTTCATAATCTTTCAAAGTTTTTGTTTGTGAATAAAATACATACATACACATACTGCTATTGTATTGTTTTAATATTTTTTAATGTTTGAATAAGTATTTTTATTAAAAACGCTAACCAATCACAATTAATATTATTTTATATCTATAACATATTTGCATATTATATGTATAGGGTCACCGGGTAAACGGTGGGTCAGTTGGATACAGTGGGTCACGCAAACATTCACGAAATTAGTATAGGTAGCGCTGCCGCTTCCCCGCTCACAGACGCTACCCCGCAGGCAATCCTCCCTCGGCTGGTTCCCGCGCGGCCACGCTCGCCTGACAACGTGTGACGCACGATTTTGTTGTGAGGCTGCTAAATAATTTTGAAATATGAGTTAATATCTTGTTTATAATTCTTATCTTACAATAGATATCGATAAAATTGCATTTCCACACTTTGCCCTTGTTAGTAAACTGTAATGTATCACATAAACAATTGACTAGCTATTTATTCTTTACATGTTTATTCTTGTTTTTATTTAAAATCGACCTGTGGTCAACGGTTGGTCTGACTTACTGTGTACACAGTGAGTCGCGATTTCACACAAATCGAGCGTCACACGTTGTCAGACGAGCGTGGCCGCGCGGGAACCAGCCGAGGGGGGATTGCCTGCGGGGTAGCGTCTGTGAGCGGGGAAGCGGCAGCGCTACCTATACTAATTTCGTGAATGTTTGCGTGACCCACTGTATCCAACTGACCCACCGTTTACCCGATGACCCTACTCATACTGAGGAACAGATGAATATAAGGCAGGCAGCAGCAGACAGCAACATTGCTTTTTCCACTCTGCAGAGATATAACGGTAAACCAAATCCTGACCGCCTGACACCTAACTATTCGGTCAGAAAACATTTTGGTGTTGAACATGAGGAGGCCTTGTGTGATTATACATATTTACGAAATAGTGCCGATTTTGTTTTTCATTCTTTAAATAAATGAATAATTAAAATTAATTTCATAGTTAATTGTCTTTAATTACCTACACTTACGTACAAAAGCCGCCTAGACCCATTGTTAACCAAGGGGTGATTCATTTTTCACCACCCGGTGTACACAGTGGGTCAATACTGCTCTTTTAAAAAAAACTTGTTTACTCTGCTCTCCTTTTAACGTAGGTCAATGATATAGTAATATTCTGAAAGCTAATGAAATGTACAATACTTCAAACCAAATTATAAGCCACGTTTACTGATAGGTTTTAAGATATGAACTATAAAAAAAAAAGTGACCCACCCTTCACCCGGTGACCCTACCTAAGGTTATGTTTTTGTCATAGGAAAAACAGAATTCTTAAATTGCTTAATCTAATCTCGCCACAGTCACCATACATGCCTGCTGATTTTGGAAACTCTTGATGAATATAATTATAATAAGAATACTTATAGATTGAATTATTATAGAGTACAACTGAATATCATTGCAGGCAGTCCTAATTATCGATTCTAATGTATGTGTGACTGTAATGGTTTTACAAATCGACAAAACACAACCGTTCCCACAGCCCACGTAATACGCCCATCGTTACATAAAACCAATTTTCTGAGCAAAAATAGTCGAAAATGTTGTCGGACTCGTGACGAAAACCGATTTTATTACAATTCGATGTACTCGGCTTTCGTTTAGTTCCGGTTTTGGTCATAAAAGTAATATTTATTGAGTCGAAAGTTTTGTTGTTATTATCGATATTTCGTGATTGCAGTTAAACTCGTTTTGTGATAGGGCCATTAGACTCAGGAAATGATTGCGGATCAGTTAATTGGTTTAATTTGATCGGCTCATCCACAATTAAGTACGTTTTTATGTTTTTACTTCAATTTTAATTCGTTAACTCGTGTTTTTGTAACCCATTAAAGAATCATCACATTACTAATCGTTGGAGATAATTATAATATATGGGATTCTGCCGTTTCGGCAAAAAATTTTTGGTCAAATTTCACTTCCCAAAAAACTTATCGCACTAGTTTCATTTCCCAAATGAATCTTTGGCAAATTTACATTTCGCATTTTATTCACTTGGTCAAATTATCATAAGGCACTTTTTACTTTGTCAAGTTTTAATAAGTCAAATGTTTATTAAGCAAACGTTTTATTTTGGCAAATATATGTACCTATATTCCAAAAAATTGTTCACTTCACTTTAGCGGCAGGCGAAGTGCTAGGAACGACTTTTTTGGACGAATGATCTTGTCTATTACACATTCACTTATGTATGTTATGCCAAACAATACATTGACTAAATAATAACTGGTAAAATCAAACATGGCCAAGTACTTGTTAAACAATAACTTGCCAAAAAGAGTTTTGCTATCTGAAAAATTGCGATAAGTTGTTTTGACAAAATTTGTCAAAACAACTTATCGCTATTTTTTTTCGCAACATTTAATGTTTTTTGCCAAATGAAAATTTGCGTAAAACAGTTTTTGGCCATACATTAGTAAACCATAATATATGTTCTCTTGTATTTTCTTTTTATTTCATTCTGAATTCTGATTTTTTTTCGGTAAAACAACAAAACAAAATTAATATCGAAAAGAGGGAAAATATTTTTATATGTACAATATTATACTTTTTTATTGAGTCGAACGGAACTGTTTTCACAATCAATAAAATCGGTTAAATTAAGTTTGTTACGTTAAAAGTAAAAGTTTACCAGAGTAAGTTATTTAAAAAAAAATACCAAGTAGTAAACTAATCGTTGAGATCAATGAATCACATCGTATTGTGAACTTATCAATTTTAAAAATAAATGTAAGAAAAATAGCACACCATTCTAATAACAATACCGCAATAGGTTAATATTTTCGTCTAGTTAAAACTTAAGGTATCGGTAACGAAACCGGCGAAAGTCATAATGTACTGTTTGTTACATAAAGAGTAAACAAGAGTAAAGCATAAACTGTTACATATCGTCTGCCGCGGCCCACAAACGAATCGTGCGCTCCAAATGTCGCTCGGCGCTGAGAGCGAAGATGACTGATTGACTGCGCGGGCGCACCATGATGCCATAGTTCAAATAAATACCAGCAATTTAATTTTACACAAGCTCAAAGTCGGTTGCAGACTTCGAGCTAAGCTAAGTTACGCGTAGCTGAGGTAGTTTTTTATTAGCATGCCTCTTGGTCTGCAACTGCCGTAAAAGAGAAAATGTCGCGCTTGCGAGGGAGGACTGTAGTAACGGTTTGTCGCCGATGCTTTTCGCACTCAAGCGTATGAGTGGAAAAATAACGCTACCTTTAATTAATGGCGTTAAGTCTTAGTGTGGCCCCAGCATAAAGGAGATCTCGGTATATTTCAGTACACAACGCTTGCGACTGCGTCACCTAAAGACGAGAAAGGCTTGAGAGAAAATTGATCTACCTACGTAAAAAATTTAATGTACCACGAACACTACGTAATAACTATAATAAGGAAGTTATCGACTGTTTTAATCAGTGTAAGTATTGATGTTATGAGCATAAATAATGTCATAAGTATTTTTCAAGAACACTGTGTAAATAAAATAACTAGATACTGTACTCCTCTATTCTGTGACGTATGAAGATGACTGATTGAGTGCGCAGGCGCACCGCGATGCGATGCCGAAGGGCGATGGCATAACACGTCAACGAAAGGGCACACTGTACTTACTTGGTAAATGGCTTTAGTGAGTCAGCAATTAATAAGTAAGTATACTAACTCTTTGCACTTGATAAAGAAAGGACAATAATAAAAAATATGGCATCAAGCGGCAATTTCAAGAGAAAAACTAGAAGACCTAGGACAATTAAATAAAGAGAAAAATGGAACAAAAATTAATAGTAGATTATACAACAAGTGAAAAAAGAGGGAATTTAGTTCGAGGGACTAAGTAGGATCCCGAGACCAGACCAGCGAAGGATTCTAGAGTTGAATCCCGAGCGTAGCGAGGGATTCAAAAGTAGAATCATGAGCGAAGCTAGGGATACAAAGGACCGAGATGAATTTTTTTTTTCACGAGTTGTGTACTCTACTTTTTACCATTGACTGCGAGAAAACAAATAGCAGTACTTATACCTATAGTATTTATAGTTATTACATTTTTATTATTTAGGTAGGTAATCAGTAATATTTAAGCATTAGAAAATAGTGAAACTAGATATTTTCCAATGACATAAAACAACCACGCTAAGAGGGAAATTAGGTACATGATCGGTCAGGCATCAGTCCATTTCATCAGTTTGTATAGACTTTGAATTTTTACAGTCTGAAGATCGTACCAGACCAGACTGATGGAATGGATTGATGCAATGCAATGAACATCTAATCTCCTTCAATTATATAGAAAATATCCCAAAGATAAGACACTAAAAAGAACCTAAATAAAATTGGCGGGAGGCTTTATCTATGGAATAGCTCCATACTTTCAGCAGGATTTATTTTTTTTGTACATTGTTCCAAATTCAAAATATTTTTATTCACTCGGTGAATAAAACAGCGTTTTATTCACTCTTATCGTTGAATTAAACGCACTTTTTCGAGTGGCGATGGTAAAAACAATCTAAAGACATACATACGATTGGTAAAAAAATACATACGATTTCTTTTTATTTCTATTACAATTATGTGTGTATATTCTGTCTTATAAGATTACTACCAAAGTGTTTCTGTAAGTAAAAGTAAAGTAAGTAAGTAAAATTAAAAGATATCGATTTTGTACCTACAAAATTAGGGGAGTGAATGAAATGAAGCAATTAATTGTTTTAACTGTCAATAAATGTTAACTACTGTAATAAATTACAAGAGATTTGAAGTGTTTTCATGCATTTTGTATTTTTTGAACTAAGTATAAGGTAATTGTATAAAGGTTTTCTTCGGCTTCACCTTTCTTTACTCTGAAAACAAACTTTTTGCATGCGTACATTTTTTTTCTTGCAAAAAGTATATAGAAAGACATCGTATGGTACTCGATTGTTAAGGCATTTTAAAACTCGTGACGATTATAAAAGGTCAAGTTGTTTTAAAAAGCTCCTTACCAAGCTTGAATCATAAACTACTAATTTGATTTATTATGTCGTGAATTAAGCTTTAATAAAAGAAGAAAATATAGAGAAATGTAACACTTCTACTCGGCAATCAGTCCTAAATTACTTGAAAGCGAACTTTCCGTACATCTATTTAATAACATTCATCGAGATGCATGAATGTCATTCAATATTACATTACATGTACCTAACGTGTAATAATAACTTTAAGCATTCTCTATCATTATTTGTGTTATTTTATTAAACCATTGAAAATTTTAAGCTGTCACAATAATCGTGATTTGACAAATGATTAATGATTTAATCGCAGATTATATTTCATCACCACCATTTTTTCAAAGAAAGTTATGTGGTTGACATCAGCCACTTTTACCCTAGTCCCCACTGCTGGGGCACAGGCCTTCCTTATGGATGGATAAGGAGATGGACCATAACCCACCACTCGGGCCCGATGTAGATACAGCCGAGACCAACCGCTTAACGTGCCTTCAAAGACTACGAAGGCCCAATGCGGATTGGTGGGTGTTAACGACTGTAAATACAGCCGAGGCCAACGGGTTAACGTACCTTCCTAGGAACTCGAGATAATTAATTTTTTTGGACACCCATCCCCTGACCGACCCTAGCGAAAGTTGTTTACCCTCCGCAATCGCAGGGCCAGGCGCTAAACAACTGCGCCACCAAACCGAGCTCCTCTGAGCCGATGGTTATGTCAACTTATATTAGTTTTTCTTACAAATCATTACGAAGAAGTGCTACATTGTGGTGGAATACATGTTGCAAGACAGTAAAACTAATTGGCTGTTACTTATACCGGCAACCTATTATTTCCAACATTTAAATCGGCTATCGAATTTCACGGCACAATGTAGCTGGCTCGATTACACCAACAATTACGATAGTAGATCGATCGAATAACCATCTTTCTCGTGTTTCGACAATCGATTCGATTATGTCATGAGATGAGTTCTCGATTCATCTCGAACGGATTGCGGTTGGTAAGTTTACAGTTTTGACCGCAGAAACCTATTTTGAAAATTCATGCTATAACCAATAACTACTAGTGGCTCCGTGAGCTGTAGACCTCGCGATAAAATAAAATAAAATGTCGCCATGAAGTTTTCAAAACACACAGTAGGTACGTGAGTATTCGCAGCTAGATGGTGCTTCTAATTTTGATAATTTTTCAGAATGGGTGAATATTTTTTTATAAATTTGGAAAAATTGGTTTGACTAAACAGTTATTATATAATTATCGAACCGACTCACAAAATTTCACCAGAATCGGTTGAGAAATACGACCTGTAGAGAAGATCAAACAGCCGGAAAGCTGGACTGAAATATGTTTTTTTACATATCTTCGTCGTTTTAATAAATTTCGAAAAATATAAGAGGTGTGATTTATCTCTTCATAATGGACGTGTTTTGTTTTTTTATTTTCACATCTTGTTTTAGTAGTCGAGGATTTTACCACTCAGTTGGTAAAAAGGAAAAGTGAAAGATTTCTGCTGTTGTCTCGATGAAAGCTGCTGAGATATTTCCAAAAAAGGGAAATAATCCGCCTTACTATAATCTAGTCTAGTTCTTACTTATATTATAAATTCGAAAGTCCATTTGTTTATTTGTTTGTCACGCCTTCACCTCTAAACTACTTAACCGATCATCATGAAATTTTGCATACACGATGTGAGGGGTACAGAAAAGGATATAGGGTATCTTTCATCCAGAAAGATTTACTGTTCCCGACGGATATTAAAATAACTAACTACCTACGCAGACGAAGTCGCGGGCGGCCGTTAGTATAGTCTCAAGAGTTACTTAAAACTTGACTAAGGTATTTATGTTGAAAGTTGCTAAGATATCGTTTTTCTATAAGGGCAAATAATTATTGACTTACAAAAACTATGAATCGCTGATAGAATATTGAGAGTTCTTGTTGCAGTTGATAAGTAGAGATATTGCAAAATGACAGCTTTTGGTAAACCGAACTAGCTATTAACGCAACATACACTATACCCACTCATAATTAACACTTGACTCAAATGAAGTAACGGCACAGTTCATTGTTCTATAATAATGGGTATGTCTCAAAAAAACTTTAAAGATTGCAGAAATGAGGGAGATGGCTGTCTTGCAATGTTGCTTTCAAGTTTTCACAACAGTTAAATAATTGTTAAAATCGTGAGCAGTGTTGTTATTGCACTGAACGGTTTACAAAAGCTCTATAAATATTAAATACGGTATCAAATGATCATAGTTTAGAAGTGTTATAACATCATAAAAGCTTTAAATTTAGCAACGCGTCGGCCTAATTTGTTAACCTGCTAAGTCTATTTTTTGGCCAATTTTACTTTTTGAGCTAGTCATAAAGTTAAGATGATTACCAACCTTATGGCAAAAGGGATACAAGACTAAACAGGAATGGATTTAGCAGGTTAACAAATCAGGCCGACGAAGCGTACAAGTAAAATTCATATCCCCTGCTTCGAAAGCAGGATTGAATGAATGCAGGATTGATTGAAGTTAAAAACTGATGCTGTCCATTTTATTTGCTGAAAAAAAGACAGACAGTTTCAGTTCTAGTCATTTGTAACTTTTGTCGAATAATCGGGAAGAAGAAAAAAAATTGGGTAGCTAATTAGTTAGTCGTCACTATGACTTTTATCGGATTACAAAATTCAGTATTACCTATTGATATACCTATCTATTGAAACCAACCTTCATTAATCAAATTACCACCTGCTGGCATGCGATTGCTATTTAATACTCATTTGATTCATAATAATATCATATCTTTATAATTATCAATTTAATTAGTTTTGGGATCATTAATTTAGAGACACGCTGTAGCTTCGAGATATAATATTAATTGATTTGCCATAATAATTTCTATCTCAAATATTGTTATTTTTGATAGTAAGCATAGTTATGTAATTGGGCATAAGCCCGTTTAATTATGATAAATAAATAATAATTATTATTATAATTATAACGACAAAGCTGCAGTAATAATTTACTTAAGATTTAGATAACTATTTGTTCATATCTAAATGAATGTCATAAGGATATTTTTGTCACGATTTGACTTAGAATGAACAGTTATGTGAAGTTACTAGTACTATTGATGATTTACTACTAAACTATAAAGATTTTAAATGACATAGCCAAGGTTTCATGTTTGTTTGGTCATAAAGTTACAAATAAATAAGCAATAGGTACCAATCACCTGTGTAGGTATTCTTTTTTTTATATTTAATTAAAACCAAATGGAAACGCCCTTTAGATTATCTTTAGCACGCCCGCGCCTTAGTGGTAATAAAAAGTATATCAAAGCTATTAACTTTACAAAGGTACTTTAAATAGGTACTTCACTTAGGTACTTGAGACAGGTTCTTTACATAGTTACTTTACAATACTAATTCATCCATCATTCAAATTAAGTTCAAATGCAATAATTAGCATTTAGTTTCCACCTATTAAACTTCATTTAAGTATTTAAGTATTTCATAACCTTTTATCAGGCTTAAACAAAATATAGGAAGTACCCGGCAAAAAAAACTAAATACAAAATATATATAGCTAAATAAACATAATGAGATATAATACAATTTTTTCCTTAATAATAATAACAACAAGAAACTTATTCTGTGAGTTAAATATAAATCTATGTATGAGATTACAAAAAATATTAATCTTAAATTTATCTAAAATAAATGCAGGTAAGTAATTAACGGTTCATGAATTAACTTTTTGTTGATCCCATATGACTTTATCCTCTGAAGACGACTCCAATTAAGTCATTATTAGTACATACTTACTTATAGTTTTTAATTATAAACTGCATACAATCGTGGCTGGTACAATTGTACATACGTCAAAGCATAATCACTCACATGTTTGTTCACGTGGCCTTTATGAACATCACGGTGTGCTTACCTGCCAACAAAATTATATAAATTAACAAACAATACACATAGCGAAGAAAAAAAATCATAATTTTCATATACCTGTATATAAGAATTTAAATACGTTCTGCGTCACGTTTGTAAACGCATGTTACAATCTAATAAGTGCTCATGACTTTGTATATAAACTGAATACCGACACTCCTCTTCTTAAGTCTAAATATTAAATAATAAATTAAATAAAATCTTAAGTAAAAAAACAAACAAATTTCACGATACAATATTTACAAACACGACTATTACGTTAATTTCAAAAATAAATACTAAGGACATGTCCCATCGCGCCTGTGTCATTTGCCTCACCATTCTCAAAAAACCGGCCAAGTGCGAGTCGGACTCGCGCACGATGGGTTCCGTACCAAAAAACGGCCAAAAAAATACGTTTGTTGTATGGGGCCCCCCCTTAAATATGAATTTTATTATGTTTTTATTATTTGTTGTTGTAGCGGCAACAAAAATACATCATCTGTAAAAATTTCAACTGTCTACCTGTAGTCGTTATTAATATCGAGCAAAAAACGGCAAAAAAATCACGTTTGTTGTATGAGATCCCCCCTTAAATACTAATTTTATTCTGATTTTAGTATTTGTTGTTATAGCGGCAACAGAAATACATCATCTGTGAAAATTTCAACTTTCTAGCTATCGTAGTTTATGAGATACAGCCTGGTGACAGACAGACAGACAGACGGACGCGGAGTCTTAGTAATAGGGTCCCGTTTTTACCCTTTGGGTACGGAACCCTAAAAATGAAAGTCTATCGCGTCTTAATCAAAGTAGTATATCAGAGTAGGTATTTTACTCTAGAATCAGATTAGTGATAATTTTCTGCATTAAAAAGTGGGATTTTTAAGTTAAAACGCTTTTAAATGACAATTTTTATCATGATAGTACTATTTACTTACATTTTTTTCACAAAATACTTCAGAAAACAACTTAATGTTTTTGTAATTGTTTTTTCTAAATATAAAACAATTCTTGACTGATACTATACCTAAATAAAATGTAATTATCATTTTTTAATTATGAAAGTAATTAAATAAAATGAAACTGGGGCAACGCTGGGACATCTCCTTTATAATTTTTCCTCTCAAATTGATAGGGTAGGCTAAGTGGTCCTACCATCTTAAAAAAACTTTCTCGCTTAGTACTGTCCGTAGTCCGTACTAATATTAAAAATGCGGAAGTCCTTTTTAGGGTTCCGTACCCAAAGGGTAAAAACGGGACCCTATTATTAAGACTCCGCTGTCCGTCTGTCTGTCTGTCTGTCTGTCTGTCACCAGGCTGTATCTCATGAACCATGATAGCTAATAGAAAGTTGAAATTTTCACAGATGATGTATTTCTGTTGCCGCTATAACAACAAACACTAAAAACAGAATTAAATTCATATTTGAGGGGGGCTCCCATACAACAAACGTGATTTTTTTGCCGTTTTTTGCTTTATATTAATAACGACAACAGGTAGACAGTTGAGTTTTTCACAGATGATGTATTTCTGTTGCCGCTATAATAACAAATAATAAAAACAGAATAAAATAAATATTTAAGGGGGGCTCCCATACAACAAACGTGATTTTTTGGTACGGAACCCTTCGTGCGCGAGTCCGACTCGCACTTGGCCGGTTTTTTTTGTTTGTTTGTTACGCCTTAATTAACGTCTTAACTACTGAACCGATCAACATGAAAATTTGTATACACTTAAATATTCTCAGGAGTACAGAGAAAGTCATAGGGTAACTTTCATCCAGAAAAAAGTACTGTTCCCTAGAGATAGCAAAAAACTGACCACGCAGATGAAGTCGCAGGCAGTCTCTAGTTGGTACTATATTTTACCGGCTTAATAGTTTCTTAAGAAACTTCGTTAGGTTCAATTAAGTTAAGTACGTTTAAAAATATTTTAATTATTTAAGAAGTACTTAAAGTCTATCTAACGCAGTTTATTTTACCTTAAGGGGGCTTTGGAGATAGCAACCTGCGACCGTAACTTTCTCAGTTTTATGTAGTAAGCCTTAACGTGTCGTTAGTAACTTCATATAGTTCTATGTTTCAAACTTAGTCGCTAAGTTATCCTATACTGATTATATAACCCTACACATTCTAATAGACATCTTAGACCATGTCTAAGTAAATATTACGTGACAAAACGTAACAGTGACGGATAACAAAAGGAGCTTTTCACACTTTCGCCGTATCGAATGACAAAATAGGTACAACAATAACGACCGTTCGGTCGCTACGCAAATATCTTGACCTCAATGACTTGCCAAATTCACTATAGTCTGTTTATCCTTACTTGTCTTGTTTGGTAAACAATCTTTACACAACTCTATATTGAAAAAAACTAAGGGCGGCGCGGGGTGACAGATTAGAGCTTATCTCATGCACTGCAAGCATCTGTCTGTCAGAAAACCAGCATTCTATAATACCGCCGATCCCGCTTAACGCAGCGGACGCCCTAAAATACAACAAATAGTTTTCCACGCATAGATTATGAAAGAAATTGCTAATTATTAGTGTAGATTCATATAACGTGTTATTACAAACTATTTTTAAACACCTGTTTAACTTAGACACTATTTAAATGTGATCCTGTCACTTTTTTGACAATATTGTTTAAAAGAGACAGCATCAAATTTAAACAGTGTATATCTTAAAAATTTAAATTAAAAAACACGTATGACAACTGTCAAAAGCTACGTTAAGGATAAACAGACTATAGAATAAGGCGAACACTACATAATTAAACGATGAACTTGAATATTAAAAATAGTCTATTTATAAAAAATACAAGGAATTGATTGAACCTTAGCAAAAAAAAAGCCTTAGAAAGCCTTAGTATCCGAATTAATCAACAGAAGGAAATGAAGACTACGTATCTTTAATTTATTTTGGGCTTTAAAGCTTAAAAAATGATTGTTCTTCTATTCATTTCAACTCAATTAAAATAAAACAAAAAAGTTAAAGTTTCTTTTATTAGTTATATCATTATTAATAGCATTATTTTAACAGTTTTAAAGTCTTAACCATATAATTAATAACATTTTGACGGTAACCCAGTTAGAAGTTTCGCAAGTTCTGAAAGGCCACAGATTTAACCGCAGTAGGTAGTTCATAATACGCAAGGTTAACCTCTCTGCGGGAGAATCGTGTACTTTGATCCAATTTAACTCGTTTGTAATTTTAATTTTTGTGTATTGGTTATTGAGAAGACAGTAGATCGTACTGAATTTATTTTTAACAGCTGACCCGACAGACGTAGCTATTTTCGGATAATTATGACTCCAAACATGCATGAACTTCGTCGGCTGGCGATTTTTTTTTTATTTTTCCTTCCTTAAGAACCTTCTACGAAGCATTTTAAAATAGATTAAAGGGTGATGATGATAATTAAATCGGTTAAATCGTTCGTGACCAAGGGAAATAGGGATAATAATAATAATAATACTTAGAAAGGATTTATTTTATTAAAGTGAAAACTTCTTTAGCGGCGTTGAACACTTTTTTTGTAATGGGGAAAAAATAATAAACTCGCGTCAGTCAGGGACTCAGGGTCACGGGACCCTGATCGAAAATTCGTAAGACGTATGTAGCGTAGACAGCCGTCGGCGGAAGTATCCCCCTCTCTTTCTACGGCGCGGTGAAAATGGCGGCGCGTCGTTTTGGCGTTCGGCGGGTTGATTTTTCTGAGAGATAAACTTTTTAATGTCATATAAATTGTCATGTTTGTGTACGATAGCGCAACAAATAAATATTGTATTCTACCTCATAAATGATAGTATACTTTTATACTGATAATTAAAGTAATTCGCGCAAAATTATTCCCTAACCATTCCAAAATATCAAAAATGCACAACGTTAATATTCAAGTTTTCACTTCTGCCGGCACTCCCGGAGTCAACCCGAATTTTTTTTTATTTATTTAGGACAACCAACACAATAAACGCTATTTATATTCAATACAACAGAACATATGCTAAAGGTTACGTACTTACAGGTTACCACGGCAAGGATCAAGCTATTAATAAGCAAAACTACAAACTAACTAATGACTAACTAAAAGAAATTAAAGAAATTATCCATCATAAGCCATCAAATCTTAATCAACAATCGGTGACTATTGAGTGTTACTTGTTCTAATGACTAATTAAAACTGTGACTACAAAATAATTACTTACCGTATATCAAATTATCTATTTTAATGAAATACTTTAATAACTGGATTCGAACTACTATTGACCAAATTTTTAACTAAAATGGAAACTAGTTTTGCAAATTAATTAATTAGTTTTATCTCACGATGTAGACCGCATCTTCCGTAAATAATTAATTTAAAAATAACATAATTTTATAATGGGTCGTCATTTGATTGTATTTTTGTGGCAATAGACTTAGATAATTAACAAAAAACCGGCCAAGTGCGTGTCGGGCCACGCGCCATAGGGTTCCGTAGTTACCTTATACCATACCATATTTAATACCACCTATAATTTTTCGTCTGTAAAAATAACTTTGTTTTTCACAGTGTTGGTATGAATGACAAAGTTATATTTGCGGTTTTGGAAAATGTGCTATATCTCAAAAACTAATTACTATATCTCGTTCAAACCAATTTTGGTTGAAAGTGTTTATTAAGATCTACAGCATATATTTTTTTTAGATTTTTCACTCTCTTATTTCAAAAGTTAAAGGGGGGGGGACACACATTTTACCACTTTGGCGGTGAATATCTTTCAAACGGTTGACTGAGAAAAAGTTGTCTTAGAAACCTCAATGTCATTTTTAAAGACCTATCTATAGACATCCAACACGTGTTGGATTGAAGAAAAAATTTTTTTTCAGTTTCAGTTCCATGTATGAAAAGCCCCCCCTTAATCTTTTATTTTTCTTATTTTTGTATTAAATTCGTTAAGCGGTTAACAGAATACATCTACCTACCAAGTTTCAACTGTGTAGTCTTAATACTTTCGGAATAAAGTGGCTTGTGACATACAGACAGACAGACAGACAGACATGACGAATCTATAAGGGTTCCGTTTTTTGCCATTTAGGCTACGGAACCCTAAAAACCGGCCAAGTGCGTGTCGGGCCACGCGCCGTAGGGTTCCGTAGTTACCTTATACTATACCATATTTAATACCACCTATCATTTTTCGTCTGCAAAAATAACTTTGTTTTTCACAGTGTTTATATGAATGACAAAGTTATATTTGCGGTTATGGAAAATGTGCTATATCTCAAAAACTAATTACTATATCTCGTTTAAACCAATTTTGGTTGAAAGTTTTTATTAAGATCTACAGCATATATTTTTTTTAGATTTTTCACTCTCTTATTTCAAAAGTTAAAGGGGGGGGACACACATTTTACCACTTTGGCGGTGTTTATCTTTCAAACGGTTGATTTTGAGAAAAAGTTGTCTTAAAAACCTCAATGTCATTTTTAAAGACCTATCTATAGATACCCAACACGTGTTGGTTTAAAGAAAAATTTTTTTTTCAGTTTCAGTTCCATGTATGGGGAGCCCCCCCTTAATCTTTTATTTTCCTAATTTTTGTATTAAATTCGTTAAGCGGTTAACAGAATACATCTACCTACCAAGTTTCAACTGTGTAGTCTTAATACTTTCGGAATAAAGTGGCTGTGACATACGGACAGACAGACAGACAGACAGACAGACAGACAGACAGACATGACGAATCTATAAGGGTTCCGTTTTTTGCCATTTAGGCTACGGAACCCTAAAAACCACTTTATTTTTTGTACCGATTTAAGTTTTTGCAAAGTTTGCAATTGTTATTCATTCCTCTTTTGTCCTATTAATTTATCAAGATTAATTTTCCCACGATTCTTAGTATGAATAATAAAGATAAAGAAGATGAGTTACAAGTTATTTATTTACACAGACTTATAACTAACATTACAGGTACGATCTAACCCAATGCGATAGTTACAGCATTTTTGCTATGTATGACTTATAAAAAAATATCCAGGAAGCTAATTTTGTGAATTCATTTAGAGAATAAATAAATAATTATAAAAACCGGCCAAGTGCGAGTCGGACTCGCGCACGAAGGGTTCCGCACCAAAAAACGGCAAAAAAAAAATACGTTTGTTGTATGGGAGCCCCCCTTAAATATTTTATTCTGTTTTTAGTATTAGTTGTTATAGCGGCAACAAAAATACATCATCTGTGAAAATTTCAACTATCTACCTGTTGTTGTTATTAATATCGAGCAAAAAACAGCAAAAAAAAAAAACACGTGTGTTGTATGGGAGCCCCCTTAAATATTAATTTTATTCAGTTTTTAGTATTTGTTGTAATAGCGGCAACAGAAATACATCATCTGTGAAAATTTCAACTTTCTAGCTATCACAGTTCATGAGATACAGCCTGGTGACAGACAGACGAACAGAAAAAATAAGTACATTTCTTTATCAATGAGGTGGACTCTGGAGGTGGATACTGTTGAAGAGCTCGGTGGCGTAGTAGTAGGTATGAACCTCTATACTAAAAAAAGTTGGGAGTTACAAGTCGTGATAAAGTTTGGCCACATGATAGAAACTGATCTGTAGGCTGTTTCTAACTAATATTGAGCTGGGCCAAACTATCCTTACATACAGTTCCATACGGCGGCGGGTTGAATAGCGCACTTTTCCCGGCTTCATTCTAAAAACTATAACAATTCAGGTTTAGCTGATAGGTCAAATGTGGTATCATTTTCGGATAAATCAATAACGTAGAACTTATTTCTGATATAAAAAAAATAATTTAATAAGCAGTTTCTGAAAAATTACACAATAACCAACATTTTTAAACTTCATTTTTTTTGTTTAGGTATTGGCACTTGTTTCAGTATTTTCAAAAAAAATACTTTAAAGAAGCGTTTTTCAGGTTAATTTGTCATATACTTTTGTTATGCTAACTATATTTTATACAATTTGAGTCTAACCCAAGTAGTTTAAGTCCATTGTTTGCGGACATACAGCTAGTCAAAAATATGCATTTTTTCACGAAATAAAAAAGGTTTCCGTTTCGTTCAGAAACATTTTTCAGGTTTTTTGTTTATATTTTTGTAAAGCTAATTAAATTTTCTACAATTTGAGCTTAATTTGAGTAGTCTAGGTCTATTGGTTGCAGAGACATAGCTGGGTAAAAATGGGCTTTTTATTAAAATTAATTGAAAAAATCTTATCTTTGACTAGCTGTGTCTTTGCAACTAGTAAACCTAGACTACTCGAGTTAAGCTCAAATTGTAGAAATTTTAATAAACTTTACAGAAATATAAACAAAAAAACTGAGAAATGCTTCCGAACGAAACTGAAACCCCTTTTATTTCGTGAAAAAATGCATATTTTTGACTAGCTGTGTCTCCGCAAACAATGGACCTCAACTACTTGGGTTAGGCGCAAATTGTATAAAATATAGTTAACATAACAAAAGCATTAAACAAATTAACCTGAAAAACGCTTCTTTAAAGTATTTTTTTTGAAAATACTAAAACAAGTGCCAATACCTAAACTAAAAAAATGAAGTTTAAAAATGTTGGTTATTGTGTAATTTTTCAGAAACTGCGCAATAAATTGCATTTTTTTATACCAGAAATAAATTCTACGTTATTGATTTATCCGAAAATGATACCACATTTGACCTATTAGTTAAACCTGAATTGTTATAGTTTTTAGAATGGAGCCGGGAAAAGTGCGCTATTCAACCCGCCGCCGTATGGAACTGTATGTAAGGATAGTTTGGCCCAGCTCAATATTAGTTAGAAACAGCCTACAGATCAGTTTCTATCATGTGGCCAAACTTTATCACGACTTGTAACTCCCAACTTTTTTATGTATAGGGGTTCATACCTACTATAGTGGTTTAGCGCCTGTCCCAGCGATTGCGGAGGTTAAGCAACGTTCGCAAGGGTCGGTCATGGGATGGGTGACCAAAAATTTATTAGCTAGAGCTCCTCCGTGCTTCGGAAGGATGTTGTCGTTGGTCCCGGGTGCATTTGCAGTCGTTAACACCCACCAATCCGCATTGGCTCCGGGTGGTGGGTTATGGCCCATCCTCCTTAACCACCCTTCACCCATAAGGAAGGCCTGTGCCCCTATAGTGGGGACATTAAAAATGACTGATGAAATGTCATCAATGAGGTAAACCTTACCTAACCGACGATGGCAAATTAATGAAGCTGGGACTATCGGCTGAACTTGATTTCTGAAGCATGGTAGAGCTTTTTTGATCACCCCTCCGATGACTGACCCTAGCGAAAGTTGCTTAACCGCCGCAATCGTAGGCCGAACATACTAATGGGCCCTCCACATACACAGGCGGCTGGAGAGGCCGAGAGGGACAGAGCAATACAAAGAAAAGGGACATACTGACAGCATTCCCTTTTCTTTGTATCGCTTCGTCCCTCTCGGCCTCTCGGCCGCCTGCACATCTGGAGGGCTATTGGCTCCGTGCACGCTTTTAGCGCCACCTAGCGTGTTGCAACTTTGTTGGCTCTGACCTGACCGTTTTGACATTTTGTTATGTAATGGCGGCATTGTGACAAAATTTTAAAAAATACTATACATATTGTGTTATTAACGTAAATTTCAAAATTACTATGATTTGGGTGGACAAAGTGTTGTGAAATCATTTTTGATCATTTAAATTAAATATGGCAAGTAAGATCTATTCAAAAAGGAGTGTTTTATTTTGGTTATATCAGGGTTTGTTTACTTTTTTTTAGTTGTAGATATTGTAAAACAAGAGGATAAAGCTACTTTAATAATTTTACTAAGTGATAATAAACATATATAATTATTCCTGTATCGCTAGTAATAAATTAAATATCGTTTTCAAGCAGATTACAGAGCCTTCATTATTTCTACTTTTTGCCACCATGAGCGCTGCGATCGATTATTATACCTTCGCACCCTCCCAATAAGCTACGCCCGCCATCTAGCACCTCAATGTCAATAATAAAGACAATTAACTCTTTTAAGTGATATTACTATTAGTGTACTTTTAAGTGTTATATAAAAAAAATGTATTATATCAATTTCATTTGAATCCTTTCGTGTTTCAGTGAGGTAGCGCGGTGAAAGTCTCAAAAACACAACGCCGTTACGTCACCACCTCCAATTAGTCAAAACTAACAAAGCACTTGCGTGCGGGAGTGACATAAAGTACTTTCTTTAGTTGCAAATAAAAATGACACTTAAGTAACGACAACAAAGTTCATCATTTGTGGATATTATGAGTAAGTTTTAAAAACTGGACTTTTCTTTTTCACTTGTTTCTCATCTACCTCCACTTTCCGTCTTTTTTATGCAATTGCACAATGCTGATCCAACATGAAATACACAACTTTATAAACTATTTGCAATATATGCATAGCATAAGTAAATAAAATAAAGGAAGAAACAACTGCGTAGTTAAATAGATTATTATGTAAGTACTTTGACTTATACAAAAATTAATTAAATATGTAATAAAATGCAATAAAATGCCTATTGAATATGCATAAGTAGGTTAGTTAAGTTTTAAGTAGGTAATCAATTTTATTTATGACCTTAATAAATAATCAGTAAATAAACAGTTAAAATTAAAGATTTCATCGGAGATAATTAAGAGTAGTAAAATAAGACATACACCTGTTTTCTTTTGTTTGGTGATAATTTATGAGTTTCATATCGTCGATAAGAATCTCAACAAAAATGTGTGGGAAAGTACCTAACATCTTAAACCCGCCAATCTGCACTGGACCCGTGAGGTGAGATAATAGCCCACCCATCCTTAAGGAAGGCGTGTGCGCCGTTAAAAATTGCTAATAATTATGTAAAACTGCGCTTTAAAAAATAATTTAAAAAAAATTAAAAACCCTCCTGCATAAAAAGACAAGTCAACTGAAAAGATGGAAACAAGATTAAATATTAAAGGCAACATTATAACATGCAGTCGGAGGCATGCATAAAGAAAGTGACATTATGAATTATTTGAGTTATATGCCTCCGACTGCATGTTATAATGTTGCCTTTAATATTTAATCTTGTTTCCATCTTTTCAGTTGACTTGTCTTTTTATGCAGGAGGGTTTTTAATTTTTTTAAATTTTTTTTTTATTTATTTCTTTTTAGTTATTATTTATTACAATCATGGTACACCTTTTTGAAATCCTTTTAATGAGACCTTTAATTTACACCCAAATTGCAGTATTCTAAAAAAAAAAATTTTTCCACTACGTATAATAGCACCGTGCAGCCGCCATGTTGGTTTTTTATAACGCCACTTTCTTAAGAACACTTGAGCTGGCAAGACAAATCTAACGATATGTTAATCATGGAAATCCGTTCAGCCGTTTAAAAGATATGAGGTAATAAAGAATATTACATACAAACAAACATACTTACTCACATACAAGATACGCGCGAAAAACATAACCCTCTTGCAGTCGGGTAAAAACAGAATCATCGAGTTATTAAAATAATATCCCCCTTACTAATAAACGAACAGTAAGTTTACACCAAAAAGTTTGATTATGGGCTATTTACATGAGTCGATTTTAGTCACCTGTGACTGTGACGGTCAAGTTTAGTTACCGAGCAAGTCGCTTCTAAAATTGAATCCCAGGTGATGGCGTGGCAGTAATTGTCTATGCAGTTGATGGCTTAACCTAAGTAACAATATGTAATAACGTAATTCCAGTTTTAGTCATCGGATCAGATATTTTTGTTCAGTCACGATTTTCGTCGTGCGGTGAAAGTTGTGCGGCTTTAGTCACCCATATAAATACCCCATTATGGCCTAAGGTATTTGAGACATCAAAAAGCCCCTTATTAATAAACGAAGAGTTACACCTAGTTCAACCAAAAAGTTTGCTTAGGAATATGAAGCTTTGAAACATCAATTGTAAGAAGTATATTGCTAAGCAATATTTTAAGTTTAAACTGGCTGTAAACTTACTCTTCGTTTATCAATAAGGCCATAGGAGTCAATGTAACCGTGCGTTATCACTGCATTTGTCAACTATAAACATTTTTGTCAGTTGTGATCTCACTACCTATCTGTCAGACTGTTTCAAAACGATGTTTAAAATATTGTCAATTGACTAGTGGAAACGCACAGTTATGCTGACCGTGCCCAAATGTTATTATGAAATATTTATGACGATTCATCTTCTGACGTCATCTTTTCATCTTCAGTTGCCGCACTCTCGTGAAATGAATTACTCTGCTGTCATATTAGGAAAGTAATGACATGCACTTTTTTAACAAGGCGGGTGTTACTTTGTCATTTGGATGGACAAATATGAAAGTAGTTTTCATCGAAAGGTTTTTATTAGCAAACAAGGCAAAAAAAGGTTGTAAAAATAAAAATGCCAAATATGTAATAAATCAAAAATGTGATATTTCGATAATCTGCAATTAAAAAACAAATGGATTTTAGCTACGATTCTTGCAGTTAAGTTATGCTTATAAGTGTTATAACATTACATTTTATTACCTACATAATAAAAATAAGTGAAATACAATAAAACATTTTTGAAATGTTTTTTTTTTTTTCCGTTTCCGGGTCTCGACAAGTAAACACGACTTTTTGTTCCTCCTCATAAAATTAGGTACGACTTTCCATTAGTTGACGTGGAATTTAAGGGTGGGTGGGGTGGTAGGGGGGAGGGGGGGTCCTTCCTAATCCCCCCTTAAAATTTGGGAGTGCGGAAATGCATACTTTTTTTTTAAATGAATTTTTAATGTTGCAAAAAAAGGAATGATAACAGCCAAATTACTGTTATTTTTCAGCAATTAAAGGAGGGGAGGGGGAGGAGAAGGGAAACAAGTTGAAACAACTCCCTCCTCCAATCCCCATCTGCCGGCGACGCGTAGTTTTCGAGAAATAAATTTTTGTGTAAACATAACCTCAAAACAAAAAATATGGAAATTAAGCAGGGGAGGCTAAAAAGAGGTGGGGAGAGGGGAGGGGACGTACGTACAAAATTTCGCACGTAAAAAAAGTCGTTTCTGGCGCTTCGCCGGCCGCTGCCGCGGCACGCTCGCTTCGCTCGCTCGGCTTGCGCGCTGGGTTCATGTACACCTAACATGCTCGTCGCTACGCTCCTCGCACCTATCATGTGACCTGCAGTCTTTGGTCACCATCGCAACAATTTAGCAGTGCTACCAACATAGTGCGCCGCCATCAAACGTCAAAAATGACGACATTGGCCTAAAATTAGACATTTTAACCTAGAAAATCTAAATTTTTAGAAATTTTTTTCTCGCGTCCTATTTGTTTCCGCACCTTAATATTTCGTATTCGTGTTCTAAATTATGAGTTCTTTACACAAAAAAAATATGAACTCTAAACTCCACGTCAACTAAAGGAAAGACGAGCCTAAAATTAGATTGCTTACCTGGTTAAAGTGAATTCTGCCTCAAGAAAGTGCAAGAAACTTTGAAGAATAACCTCAATGTTGGTTCATCATAATCAAACACTGCAAATTGTCACTCAACACATAGATTTTGTACATCAAAGTAATCGAGGTGAGGGTTTTTACGTGGTCGTTTATTTTGAATATTTAATATCTCGCGAGTCAACAATATAAACAAAGAATTCTATTTGTTAATCCTTAAAAATCAACACGGCCTTTTGATCAGCTGATTGGCTGCTGTCAGATCTGTCAATCACTGACAGTCACAGATAACATAGCTCGGAGTGCTACCAACACCAACCAACATTCACCGTTCCATAGACTACTGTTGTTGGGTGCATTCAATTAACATTCAATTTTTAATCGATTATCGATCGATTTGATCGAACGATTTTTTCACAACAACCAATACAATGAATTTCTTGGAAAATATTACCTTCAGACGGAAACGTACACAATCAGAATCTAACGCAAATAATGAAAGTACGGTTACAGATGAAAGCCTCAACTGTACTACCAAAAGTTTATCTGATATATCGGATGATGATGACGATCAGGTAACGATCCTCAAGGATAGAATCGAAGGTTTAATTTTAGAGTTAGAAAGTGCTCACAAAGAAATTGACTCACTTTCCTCCGAGAACAATAATCTGAAGAGACTAAATAATGATTTACAAAGGAAATGTGACTTATTTAAAAAGGTTACTGAAAGTCCTGCAAAAAAAATACTTTCTCCAAAAATACCAAAATGTACACAGAGCAACAAACAAACACAAATTATATGCATACAAAACGATAATATCACATTATTGGGAGAAAATGAAAATGGAAATTCCTCTGAAATTACCATTCAGAAGTACCAAGAAGATAATAAGAAGCAAAAGGAAGACGCCGCCGCCGTTGAAACTGCAGTGCGACGTCATAAGATATGCATGCTTAGTTCTAATAAAGTGAATAAACTTAGACTTATTGCAGAAGATATTTTGGGACAGAAATATGATCTTTGCCATTATTTGAAACCATACGCCGGGATTCAGCAGATGTTCGAGGGTTTGGAAGGAAAGCTCCAAGGTTTCACAATGGACGACTACTGCATAGTCTTCATAGGTCCGGAAGATTTTAGAGAAACTAAAAATTATTCTAAATTGATAGAACATATTAATTATTGTATCCAAAAGATTAGGCATACTAATATTATAATTTGCGCACCAACATTCAACTGCAACAATTATTCCACAGCATTTAATTGGAGAGTTGAAAACTTTAATAATCTTTTGTATAATGATATAATGACTTATCAGTATGCATATCTACTGGACTCAAATTTGAATCTTAGTTATAGTTGTGACATGTTTCATAGACGCACCGGTTGTTTAAATAACATCGGGTTACGTAGTATTTTTGGTGACATTTTAAATTTGATCAAGGACATAGCTTTTAATAATTATTATTACTCTAATAATGACATTTCTAATACTAAACCATGTAATGATAATAATAATCTTTTTCGAATCCAATAATGACTGTGAAGTTATTAGTACGCTTTTTCATCAAAATATTGCAGGTGTTTTGAACAAAAAGACTGAAATTGAAATAGTGCTTTCTGAATTAGAACAAGCAAATGGAAATATAGACATAGTTTGTTTAACAGAACATTTCATGAAACGGGGATGTGAGGGAAATCTGAATCTTAGCAATTATGCACTAGTTTCTTCATATTGTAGAGATAAAGAAAGGAGAGGTGGAAGTTGCATTTTACTTAAAAAGGATTTGGAATATACATGTCTGAATGATCTAACGAACCCCGTGCAGTACCACTTTGAATACTGTGCAGTTAAAATAAAATCTTTGAATATTATTATTGTATGTATTTATAGAACACCCTCCTCGGATGTAAAACTATTCTTTATCAAACTGAATGAACTCTTATCTAAATTGCGATTAAAACATAATAAGCATATTATAATCTGTGGAGACTGGAATATTGATATTTTGAAAAATAATAATATGTCTCAACAGTTATTAGGGTTACTATCCAATTATAATTTGACGGCTCACATAAACAAACCGACTAGAAAGAAAGCGTGTCTAGATATGATTTGCAGTAACATAACAAATGTAAAGCCCAATATTCACTTATTAGCTTTATCGGATCATGAAACGGGGCAAAGTATTTCCTTTACGACTACACGCACTAACCAAAACCGTAACTCGGATACTAATTTCAATTTCGTCAAAAGAAGAGATATCTCTCATGAAAATATCAAAAAATTTCAAAATTGTCTGTCGTCCCTGTCTTTTAATGATGTTCTTAATGAGACAAGTACTGAAAACGCTTTCAACCGTTTTCATGAAGATTTAACTCTTTTTTATAATCTATGTTTTCCTTATATTTATGTAAAAGTTTCCAATAAAAAGATAAAAAATAAATGGCTTACTAAAGGTCTTAGAAAATGCTGTGTTAAAAAAAGGCAACTATATATAAAATATTTATGTGGCCAAAATAAGAAAGCTTCACATAAAAGATATAAAAAATATTCTAATATTCTTCGTAAATGTATTAATAATTCTCAAAAACTTGCGTCAACTCAATACATTTCGAAATCAAACAACAAATGTAAAGCCTCATGGGATATCATAAATAACAAATTTACCCAAAGTACAAGCCAGCAAATACAAAAAGTAAATATTAATGGAGAAGAACTGGTGGATTCTCAATGCATAGCAAATTCTTTTAATAGTTTCTTTAAGGCTGTTAATCACGATAATTTAAATTCAGTTAACGCGAAACAAGGCCAAAGTAATAATTATAACAAATTAATACCGAACAACAACGACACAATATTTTTATCTCCTACCGACCCAACAGACATTTTTAAAATTATAAAATCCTTAAAAAGTAAAAATTCGACTGGGTATGATGATTTAAACATACGAGTTTTAAAAAAATGCGCACAGTACATAGCAGTCCCATTGAGTCACATAGTTAATTTATCGATCAGTGAAGGTATATTTCCTAGTCGCTTGAAATATTCAATTGTTAAACCTTTATATAAAAAGGGTAGCAAATGTAATATGAACAATTACCGACCCATTACCCTAAATCCAGTATTATCAAAAATATTTGAGAGATATATGTTTGATATAATACATAACTTCATCAATAATCGAGGTTTGTTAAAGGACGAACAATATGGGTTTAGGAAAAAGAGCTCCACTTCACTTGCAGGATTCACTTTGCTATCAAAAATCACTGAAAGCTTAGATAAAAAAATACCAGTTGCAGCTTTATTTCTGGACATGAGCAAAGCCTTTGACCTTGTTCAACATGACATTCTGTTAAACAAGCTATACCGTTATGGCCTTAGAGGAAACTGTTATGATTGGCTTTCATCGTACCTTAGAAACAGAAAACAGTGTGTCGAAGTTTCAAAAACTTCAAACGGTTATTTAAATACCTTTAGGTCTGATTACACCGACATAAATGTAGGAGTGCCACAGGGAAGTGTACTTGGTCCCCTAATGTTTCTACTCTATATAAACGATCTACCTGATGCATTAAAGCATGATTGTGTTCTCTTTGCAGATGACACAACAATAATAGTAAAGGGTAAAGATCTGTGTGATCTTAATAAGGAAGTAAAGGATTGTCTTGACTCTGTTTTTTCATGGGCACACAGTAATAATTTAGTACTAAACGTAGAGAAAACTAAATTAATCAGATTTCAAACGTATAACAGCAATCCTGAAGAGTTAAGTGTTTGTATCAACCAGGATAAAATTGATAGTGTCACTAATACAAAGTTTCTAGGTATAATAGTTGATAAGCACATTAATTGGAAAGCTCATATTGAAACTCTTTGCCAAAAACTAGATAAATATGTATATGTATTAAGAAACCTAAGAAATACAGCAACGGAGAAATCAGCAATGTTAGCTTACTACGGCTATGTTCACTCAATGTTACGATATGGAATAGTGCTGTGGGGTTTCTCAGTAGACAGTATAAAAGCATTCAGAGTCCAAAAAAAGTGCTTAAGAGCTGTTTGCGGAGCACGGCCTTTAGACAGTTGCAAACCTTTGTTTGAAACAAAAAATATTTTACCATTGCCATGTTTGTACATATTTGAAATTTGTATATTTGTTTATAAGCACATGCATCTTTTTAAGAAAAATTGTGATGTCTTAAAGAGAACAGGCCGTAATGCACAAAAATTGTATGTACCAGTCAGAAGGCTAAAATTACATAGTAAAAATTCGTATTGTATGTGTATTCGAATATACAACAAATTGCCTGACAAATTTAAAACAGCCACTCTGCACAAATTCAAAACATTGGTTCACAATTTATTACTTGATAAATGTTACTATTCTGTAAATTCATTTCTATGTGACAATTTTTAGTTTAATTATTTTTGTTTTGTTTTTTACATTGATTTAATTTTTTTTTCTCATTGACTATCTATGAATTTGTATTAAGTTTTTTTTTGACATTTTTACTTTATTTAATGTATTTGATTCAATTACTGATTATTTCTTTCAATATTTATCAATTCTTATTTTTTATATAACTTATTTAATATAATTCTCTTTTGACATTAAGTATTAATTAAAATTTGACATAGCTTTTGTAATGATACTGTTATTTTAATACTGATATAGCTTTTGTAATGTTACTTTCATTTAAATAATTTGTTTTTGCTTATAATTAGCTTCATTTCTTATTTTTTTTTATAAACATTTGCACGCCATTTGCATATGGTAGACATGTTATGGTACAGTTTAATCTTAAGACCATTGTTATACCACATGTTTTAGCAAATAAACGATTTGATTTGATTTGATTTGAAAATTAAATAAGAAAAACTGACAATTTAAAGTACAAAATATAGTCCAATATCTACAATATAATAATAAATACATATACATACCTAACCTGTACATACAAAAACATACATACTTAAACATACATACACACATATTAAACCTATATTATAAGGATGGATCAGTTACAGTGGATCGGATGGGAATTACTCATTTGTAATACTGAATCAAAGTAGGTACCTATTATAATGAATTTAATTCCACTTAACAAGCGATGATGACTTTTCATTACAATTCTCGGTATGATGCCAACTTTTTGCAAACTTTCATTTATGCGGTAAATTGTCAAATACATTGCGAATAGTTACCCGCGTTGAGTAAATCAGGTAGGTCCAACCATCGGCAGTAACCAACCGTGACGGATCGCTTAATCGACAATTCGTCGTGCCACTTGAAACCAGTTCGGAAACGAAATCGTTTAGAGCAGCCCTTGCGACATTATCTCATGGCATCCTCCATCATTCTTCCATCATCAGCTGAAATGCTCAAGGTTTTTTTTCTTACAAAGATGGTAAGTGACAACGTTAAATTAGGGATGCGATGGTAATTAGGTGCCGCAACGCCGATGTAGCTTTTGAAACACCCTGAGCGAAAGTGGCGCCGCCGCCAAATAAAATTTTTATTTAATATTATAATCCTAATACACAATTTTAATAATGTTTTACGTGGAATTGTTACGGCCCACAATCTAATATTTTTAGACGGTATCGTTACATTACCTCGTAGTCACTACTAGAAGTAGATAGCAAAACTGCTATAAGTGGCCGTTTTTGACAGATTTGCTATCTACTTCTACGAATGACTACAAGAGCATGTAGTGATTGCATGATCTAGTATTTTTAGAAGGCATGACCTTCCAAAAATACTAGACCATGGTACCTAAAAACTCCACGTATAACATTATTGAAACCTTCCTCTATATATTAAATAAAAACCTCTGAAGGCGCCACTTTCGGTCATACAACCTTAACTGTGAACTCTAGTTGATTTACAAATTGAACGCTTCTGTAAAGAATCACTTTCTTAAATCAGTTGACGGGAGATGGAGCAAGAAAATCCGTAAACAATAGAATTCTAATACAATAATAATATTTTTAAATATTTTCGGTCTAAGTAGAAGAATACTCAGAGGTTTGGCTGTGCCATAAAGGTATGATTCTGATCTCGGCAGCAGCAGCAGTGTTGCCGCAGCCGTGCACTCCAAATTGAACCCTAATGTTACGTTTGAAAGGCTCAATTTGATGTGAGTGGAGAAGCGACGCGACACTGCTGCGCAACACTGCTGCGCGACACTGCTGCGCAGCAGTGCTGCGCGGCACTGCTGCCGCAACACCACTGGTCCCCATACATTCTCTATAGGTTTATATGAGACTACATTCCGAGTTCGGCAGCAGTGCTGCGCAGCACTGTCGCGCAGCAGTGTCGCGCAGCAGTGCTGCTGACATCGGAATCATACCTTAATTTTCAAGTGTCAAAAGGCTTCAATTACCATTTAAAACCATCTAATTTCAAAATCGTTGTTGGTGGTTGACATTAGTCAAGCAACAATACAAAAATGCCAGTGTTAATCCAATCACCATCAGGCATTCCTTATAAAAACCTAACATGAGATCATTGATAAATGGTCTATATGATTGAGTACAAAGTCTGTTTTGGTCGTAGCGATTGATCAAACTCAAACATTTGGACATCTACACGGCTGCGATGCGGAAGTCGTGACATGTGAGCACGATCATGGATCGGAGTGGTCGCCGCATTGACAACTGATAGAGATCTTATCAATCAAATTGGTAGGCTTTCTGATGTGGTATACTCCCCCTGGTCGTTTTCCTATCACAATGCAGACAGCAGACAGTTTCGGTGTACTTAGTCATTTTTATTACGTTTACCTATGTAATATTGATTATATATATGAAATAATGTTCTAAATGGAATTGCAAATTTTGTAAGACCATGTTCAAGGGAACAAATTAAATTTTAGCCTAACGTGATACAGGTCAGATAAATAGTATGAGGTATCTTAAAGGTTTGGATGAAAGTACGGTAGTGCTTATATCTATTCTGTGATGAAAGTTTAATTAAGGTTTGCAGACTATGTGCCATTTACTTGGACTTGTGTTGTGTTTCTCGTTAGAGTATATATTGTGGTTGTGTGCGACTAGGTACTCATATTATCATACAGAGCTACATAGGTACTGGGGCCGTACCGGCTAACTTACATGGCTATCGTTATCGCTTTCATTTAACAGATGGATGGGAAGATGTGATACATTGCTAATTTTCTTTGGAAAGATTGTAAAGTTTTATTTGCGCCAAAAAGAAGTAGCAATGTGTCACATCCATCTGTCAAATGAAAGCGATGACGATAGCCATGTAAGTAAGCCGGTCCGACCCAGATTAGACTTTTGAGTTTAAAAATCCATCAAGCATAGGAAACTAAAAGACTGTTCACAACTCACAAGACATCATGATAACTCAAACAACAGTTTTATACCCTGTTCCACGTTCCAGTACAAGATTAATAAAAAAATGTACGAAAAACGTGTTAGTTAACCCTCAAAACCATAGCAATTCGTTTCGTAACATGATAGGGGAGGTGCCGAATCCGATTCGCTAGTGATGTCACAGCAGTCACAGGTTACATGACCGAGTGCGACACGTATGATATATGTATACAAATGATACCTACTACTGTTATTGCCGCGGTAATTACTTTTTTACATATCCGCCTAGCTGTTCCTACTTTTACTTTGCTATGGAGATCATAAATCAAACAGGCATAACCTACTTATGGAGCTAGAATACGGTTCATAAACACAGTACTTGTGCCTATAGATTTACCTTTTTTAACCGACTTCAAAAAAGGAGGAGGTTATCAAGTCGACGGTATTTTTAACCGACTTCAAAAAAAGGAGGAGGTTATCAAGTCGACGGTATTTTTTATTTTTATCTATGTTTTACCATAACTTCGTGAATTGTTAACCGATTTACACAATTCTTATTTTAATTCGAAGAACATTGTTTGTGTGTGGTACCATAAAATTTTTACAGAGATCTGGCTAGAAGTTTTTTCATAATCCTGAAAAATATCAATTACTTAGCTTGCCATCGCACGAGTTGCCACAAAAAACCTGAAAACAAAAACACCTGCGTGCGTTCACCAGACGTATGTTTTTGTTTAAAATAATGTTAACGTTCCTTGACCATCAGCCATTTTTAATCTCCTCACTGCTGGGGCACAGGGGCACAGGCCTTCCTTATGGGTGGATAAGGAGGATGGGCCATAAATCACCACGCGGGCCCAATGCGGTTTGGTTACGATTGCAAATTCACCCGGGACCAACGACTTAACGTGTCTTTCGAAACACGGAGGAGCTCTAGCTAATAAATTTTTGGTCACCCATCCCATGACCGATCCTTGCGAAAGTTGCTTAACCTCCGCAATCGCTGGGCCAGGCGCTAAACCACTGCGCCACCAAGCTCCTCGCGTTAACATTCCTTTATCTCAATGAATCCCCAGTATTCCACTACAGTTTATTTTTTACTTATGTATTAGCATAATGTTACACGTCGTCGTCGCTAAAATAAAACCACATTGTTTTCAATGAAATATTATCACCTAGCTCTAGCAATTCGTTGAATAAAGATTTCAATACTAGACACTTTATTTGGCACCTGAATTTATTTAATTTTATATCGTATAGTTACGTGAAATCGCAGCCTTATCGTAACGCGGACGACACACGAGTAACATGAGCGGTCACGCTTTCTGACTGCTATCAGTATCGTGTATCAGATGGTATGACAAGTTTCGCATCTCTAACCTTGGTCGAAGATTGTCGTTTGCTTCTAGGTATCTTCAGTTTTGCAATTCAGTACGAAATGTTAATATTTTATTCTTTAACAAAGACAACATTTAAAAAGATAGATATCAATATAATTGTGTGTTTACTATTTTTTTTAATTATCTTAAATTATAATTATACCTATTCAACTACAATATGCCTGATTGTATTATTTTAATACTAGCAAGATGTAACAAAACAAGGTGCTTACAAAATATTATGACATGACTTTTCAGCAAGACAAAAATAAGTTATTTTGGAAGTAGGTTACAAATAATTTTAATGACATAAAATAAAAACATAATATTGTCAAGTGCATAGTAACTTAAAGTAATTTGCGGTAATATTAAGTAATATAAGTGAGACGTAACGCACATTATGTAAGTAAACCGCGTTAAACAAACATATGGGCAGTCATTTAGAACTTGTCATGTTAGTTATTAATGTTTGTTGTTGGTTATGATTGCCTACATTTTTGTCAAATAGAGCGCATCAAAATGATGATAATCATTAAGGTTATATAGCGGTTTAATTTCCTTATTTACATTTATTATTTCAGTCAAGTTACTTTTTTATTTGATTTTTTCGGTTCACTTAATAATTTCTTCTTTGTTTCTTATGGATATTGAAATATTGTAATGGTTTTTTTATTTAGCAATTGTTAATCTAACCTTGTAAAATACAATTAAGTAGTTATTTAATAACACCTCATGCGTAACAGTTAAAATCAATGCCAATATAACAGTTCTTCAAGCTTTACAATCTCACGCTTGATGTTATATTAGGTAGTAGACACACTATCAAGAGACCCTAGAAAACATAGAAATTTTATATTTTGAACTGTCTAACCCGAGTATTACCAAAAATCGCAGAACTTACCGGTCTACTTTCAATTTTTCGCTCTTCGCACGAGAGTTAAATAAATGGTTCATAGAAAATATTTACTTACAAAATGCAATAGGAGTTTGCTAATATAGAAAAAACATTTTAATCACATCCCCTTACTAAGTTACAACTGTGTATAATATACTTACTTAATAATAAAAATTGTTAGGTAGGTATTTAAATAAAAATGCTATTGCGTAATAAATCTGGAATACCTACAGCGAATCTGGAATACGACGAGTCAGGAACATGGCGAATCCGGAACAAATATTTAACCTAAATTCACTCTAGATACTTACTGCAAATGAAGATTTAAAAACACTTGTAATACAAATATTTCATAACCTATTTAATAAAATGTTTATAAATGATTAATACCCCCAAGAAAACAACGTTATTTGAGTTAACAAACAAGTTAACAAACAGATTTGACCTAAAGTGTGTATCTGCCTTGCAACATATAATTTATACTTGTTAAACGTCTAATAAATACTTGTATACAATTCACAACCACAGCTCTTATTAAGTCATAAATACACAACAAAAACCCATGAGGCCTTAATTAAAACGACGGAACAAAATACACGAGGCCATGCTTAATCTCTTAATAAAACTTAGATTAATAAGTGATGCTTAAAACATTATGATTAAATGTAGTAAAGGCAATGTGATATGCGTAACCAAATTCCAATAGTTTGACTCGTGAGAAGAAATTATAAAATGAAGAAATATTATGATAATGTGAATGTTTTGAGAATTTTTCTTGACATCACCTCGATTAAGAGTAACTTTAAAAAGCTTTTATTACTTATTTATACAATGCAGTAAATATCAAATTAACAAACTTTAACATTGAAAAAATAGCTAGGTATACGTATTTTCGACTTTTCCGTCGTCAAGGAATGATAATTGCAAATGGTTAAAACTTTTTTCATGGTACTTTTGCTCCAAAAGCTTAATTAAACTTTAAAAATGTGTACTAAATAACATCTTACAACACTTGGTTCAAATAAACATAATTTAATAGTATTCATTTGCAAATAGTAACGCCGTACTAACGTTTATTGCCACGTGGGTGTTTTGATTGTCAATTGGTAGTAATTAGCGTTATTACAACCGCAGGCCAATAAACTCGATTTGGTAGGTAACTATGAAATATAAATAAGAGGTTGGACTTGAAATAATAACGGACCAATTGTAAGTTTAAGCGTAACCACTCACGGGTGACTTTTTGTTGCTGCGATAATCGCGGCGTTAATCGCGGCGATAATCGCCCGCGAAATGACACGACAAAGGTTTTACTTAGCCAGCGACAAAAAAGCGCCGCGATTATTAGCGCGATTAACGCCGCGTTTATCGCAGCTACAAAAAGTAGCTCGTGGGCGTTTACTTATAGAACTCTGTATGTTCTGTTCTCAGCGACAAAAAATCGCTCAGTGATTAATCGCCCGTCAGCGGGGACTCAATTAACGATTGTCATGCTATTTTATGTAAATGTTTATTAAGAAATTGGGCAGTAATCACCTAAAATGGAGATACCACTTTGAGTTTAGGGTTAATATAAGTAGTAGTAATAACTAGTGACCACCTGCGACTTCGTCTGCGTGGATAGTATTTTGACTATCCCTGAGGAATAGTTCCTTTTTTCGGGGTGGAAGGTACTATGTCCTTCTCTGTACCCCTGACAACGTGTATGTAAAGTTTTATGATGATCAGTTCTAACAAACAATCAAACAAACAAACGAACTTTCGCATTTATAATATTAGTAATTATGATATCTGTGGTTTAAGTAAGGTTATCCCTCTTTCCTTTTTAGTAAAATTTAGAGATGCGCCGAATGTTCGGCCGAATATTCGTATTCGGCAAATTCGGCATATTTTTTCATGTTCGTATTCGGCCGAATATTCGGTTGATTTGCCGAATAATTACCGAATGTTTAAATTGTACCAATAATACCAATTATTTATTGACAAAATAAAAAGATTAAGAGGTTTTTCTAGCAAACGGTCTCCATGCAAACGGTGATAACGTTTCCCACCCTGTCTAAACCTTAACCTACAGCAACAGATTATATAATCCTACAGAAATGAATTTTCGGTATGTTTTTGAAATGCCTAAAAACTAGGGCTGTATGTTTGGATTTTTTAAATATTATAGATTTGAAAATATTGGCACTTTTTTGTTTTGTATGAAATCACTAAAATGCAAATATTTTTATTTTATTTTTATTTTATTTGTTTATTACACAACACAGATTACAATTATTACAAATTAATATCAACAAGTACATTGAAGTTCTTAACTGAATTGCAATCCAGACAAATGTTTACAATACAAATTTAGTGATAACAAATGAATTATAATATTAGATATGTAAAATTAACAAAGACAATATATTGTAAGTGTAACTGCACAAACTCAGCGCCTAAGCTGAGTCAGCCCTATTTGGTGTGGAATAGAGGATATCCTTTAGTGTTTTAATATAAGATATAAGTTTAGGAGTGAATATATCAAGTTGAGAGTTATCCTTTGCCAAATCATTATACTGGCGAGCCGTCCTGACCAGAGGATTGTAATAGGAAATATTATTTTTGTAAGTTTGTAAGACAAAAAGATTCGTTTTATTAGACCTACGCGCACTGTATTTAATATTAATTGTTAGTTGAGATAATAAATCAGGGGCATAAAAGAGTGGATAATTTTATAGATATAGATAAAATCGAGATACATTCGACGTGCTGCAAGTTTTTGAACATTGAATTTGACCAGTTTCTCGTAACTGCAAATAACACGTCCAAGCTGTTGACGGTAACACAGCAATTTCAGACACTTTCTCTGCACCTTCTCAATTTCATCAGTATGTACTTTGTAGTAAGGCGACCAAATAGGGGTGCCATACTCCAAGACGCTTCGGACAAGACTGTTAAAGAGGTACAGCAGGGAACGAGGATATTTAAAACCCTTAGTAGATCTAAAAACAAATCCAAGGAGTTGGTTAGCCCTTGTGGTGACGTACTGATAGTGTTCTCGAAATGAAAGTTTTTCGTCAAATAGAATTTCTAGATCTTTAGCAATAGTTGATCTTGTAAGAACCTGACCGTCAATCGAATAATCCCTAACGATTCTGTTACGCTTGTTACTTTACTCTATTTAGAGATAGTATCCAAATCTTTTTGCAAAGCATCGCAGTCGTCAGAAGAAGATATAGTATTAAAAATTTTCAAATCCTCTGCGTATAACAAAGCTTCGCAAGACAATTGTTTCACAAGATCGTCAATGAAAATAACAAATAAAAGAGGCCCCAAGTGTGAGCCTTGAGGCACACCAGACGTCACCTGTGTTGGAGATGAAGTACAACCTTTTAGAGCCACCAACAAATATTTCAAAATCTTTGATAGATATTCAAAAAATCAAAACGTACAAGCTACAGCCCTCTTGTTTTTAGGCATTTCAAAAACATGCCTACTTTTTTTTAAACTATAAAAACTGCTATCTTTAGAAACCACCACTAGTATTAAAATGTATAATTAAATTGTGTTTTTCTTTAATAAATATCAATGTATGCCTCATCTTCAAAGATAATAATAATAAATTTCAAAGTATGCAGTTTCGAACTGCAATTATTTGTAACCGGAAGAGCGGTACATCGACTGAGCGAGCCGTGCTCGAGAAGGAGTTGCTGTGGCAAACGCCCGCCCGACACGTGTGAACCTGTTTACTGCGCACAATTGAACCGAATGATTCGGCCGAATATTCGGTTCGGTACATTTTGGACCGAATATTCGGCCGAACATTCGTATTCGGTTAAACCTATATTCGGCGCATCACTAGTAAAATTTAACATTTTCTATATTTCATGTTAGGGTAGTAGATATCTAAGAATAACGCTTGACGGCGATTTACAGCGATTGTCGATAAAAATTCCTGTTCCGACGTTAGACGTCGAACAGGAATTTTTATCGACAATCGCTTGTAAAACGGATTGCAAAAGTACTTAACTTAAATGAGGGGCCGATTCCATTTTACAAGCGATTGTCGATAAAACGCCCTAGTCCTATCAAATCGCCCGGAAATTCAACCCGTGTAAATGCCACACAAGGCTTAATTTGTACCGTGCATCCATCATAAAAAGTCAATGGTCAAAAATTATTTACTAACGTCACACTGTATTCAGAACAATATAAAAGAAAAACTAACAAAGGGGTTATTACGTCATAAGTTAAGTTCCCATTACATTTTTTTTAATAAAAAAGAGCATCAATCATTGACCAAAAAAAGTGACGTGAATTAGACTGTGACAGGGACAAAAAGCGCCATCTGTCGGAATGATCCACCTACTGGTTTCTTGCTGGGCTCTTTGTTATTTGAGGAACCTCAAAGTCACCTCCAAGGTGAGGTGATCTTCATCTGATGATTCTTAAAAAACTACATGTCAATTGTCGGCTACAAAGAAGTTAAAAAGATATATAATGATGGGCCATAAGTCATCATGCCTGCCCAATGCGGATTGGTGGGTGTTAACTACTGCAAATGCAGCCGGGACCGCAACGGCTAGACGTGCCTTCCCAAGCACGGAAGAACTCGAGATTATAAATCCTTTGTTTTGGTCACCCATCCCATGACCGACCCTTGCGAAAGTTGCTTAAGCTCCGCAATCGCAAGGCTAAACCACTGCACCACCGTGGACCTCAGAAAGACTATATTTATTTCATAATTTTTTTAAAGTATAATGATAATGACATGCTGACGTGACTCAATTTCAGAAATTCTCAAAGTTATATCAAAGTTCTAAAATAAGTATTTTATCAGCACGAATACCTCAATCATGGTCCAAATATGACGTCATAAAGCGAAAGTGACATCTGATGGCACCTAACAAATAACTTTGCATGTTTATTGGGGTTGAATTAACATACGACGAAGACATAATAAAGATAAATCTATAGCAGTTTATGGTATTTTGGAAACATGCCTCGGAAAACCTTCGGATAGCCCCAGGTAGAAAACGTACCTTTGTGCCAAATGATATGGCAAACCTTAGTGGCAACGTTAAATCCAAATTTTAACTTGAGTACGTTGTTGTGTTAGTCATTTCAGCCTGTTGATTCTGTAACCCGACTCGCATCTCACTTCACTGCGCGGGAATTTAAATCATAAATGAGATTATGATAGGCTGTTATTTAATCACAAAAGATTTTAGATAGCTACGGCAGCTACTTAAACCCTTTTGCAATAGGTAAAGTAGCTTATATTCACCTTTTTCTAATAATAAATTCACGCGAAGTGAAGTGAGATTCGAAGTGAGATGCGAGTTTCGTTACAGAATTGATAGGCAGGTCAGTTGCATTGCCGATAAAACAAAATATGCAATAAAAAAACCGACCAAAGTTACATTAGACTTGAATATAATAGTAGAACATGAAAGGACAGTAACTCGATGTTATTATGAAACCTTTTTAGGGTTCCGTACCAAAATGGTAAAAAAGAAACCCTTATGGTGTGACTCAGTCTGTCTGTCACAGCTGGATATATCGAGAACTACTAATGGTATCAACTTGAGATTTGGAAAAGTTTAAGGTGACATTTGCCCAACTATTTTTCAAAAAATAAATTAATAAAATAATAAATATCTTTTACACAACAGAGACTGAAAAGGGGTCTTAAAAATTTGAAGTGGGGCTACTATTGGCTCCGTGCACGCTTTTAGCGCCACCTAGCGTGTTGCAACTTTGTTGGCTCTGACCAGGGGCCGTACCGGCTAACGAATCGAGCTTCGGAAAATTTGCCGAGTTTCAAATTAAAACAGATAAATCAAAGTAAGGAATTACTTAATGTACTATTTGTTGAAGTTATTTGGAACATATTGATGTTGGTGTGACCTCATGAATTAGGGTTCGCCATTTTGGCCCAATTGGGGCTCGATTTATCTGTTTTAATTTGAAACCCGGCAGACTTTTCGAAGCTCGATTCGTTAGCCGGTACGGCCCCTGACTTGGACGAATATTCATCCAAGGCCCCTGACCGTTTTGATGTTTTGATATGTAATGGCAATGTTAAAAAATACTATACATATTGTGTTATTAATGTAAATTTCAAAATTACTATGATTTGGGTGGACAAAGTGTTGTGAAATCATTTTTGGTCATTTAAATTAAATATGGCAAGTAAGATCTATTCAAAAAGAGTGTTTTATTTTGGTTATATCAGGGTTTGTTTACTTCTTTTTTAGTTGTAGATTTTGTAAAACAAAAGGATAAAGCTACTTTAATAATTTTACTAAGTGATAATAAACATGTAGAATTATTCCTGTATCGCTAGTAATAAATTAAATATCGTTTTCATGCAGATTACAGAGCCTTCTTTGTTTCTACTTTTTGCCACCATGAGCGCTGCCATCGATTATTTTACCTTCGCACCCTCCCAATAGCATGTGGGGTATCATATAAAAGAGCGTCATTTGCACGTTTACAATCATTTTTTCTTTTTTTTCTAGACTGCATAGTTTTCGACTTATGATGAAAAATTAAAAAATAATACCGTTCCCCTCCCCTTATCTCCGCAGTTTGCAAAGAAAAAATCTGAAATAATTCTATGTGATAGCAGTTTATATAAAGATTACAGGAAAAATAGAACGATGTCTCAATATAGCTCACTTTTTTTAGAAATTATCAGATTTCTAAAAAAGTTAACATTAGTTCCACTATCGGTCAAGAGATGCCACTGACCTAAAATACTATTATTCTATTCTGCAGTGTAGTTTAATGGCGCAATTATGGTGGTACGGAACCCTCGGTGCGCGAATCCGAGTCGCTCTTGACCGGTTTTTATTTAAGTCCAGTAAAACTAAATAAGTATATTAGTCACGTAGTTCACTGTAACACGACACGATATATAGATTCACGCATTTTTTCACGCATTTCAACATTCTTAACTAAAAGTTGATATTAATTAATTAAGAAAGACAAAAATAATTATTACGAATAGAAAAAAAATAGAACCCAACGCATCACCTTGTGTTCCTAGCACGGAAGAGTATGCAAAGGCATTTTCCCCGGGGCAAAAAGGGCTAGACATCCAAAATATCGAAATTCGCTGCACCTACTTTTGTGATATTTTTAGGGAAAATACCAATAGTATACATGTAAAAGTAGGTATATTTGCAGCTCCTCTTAAAGCTTGTGCACTATCGTACGGAAAATGTCGACGGCCTTTTCTTAGTTTGTGGCTTTCATATTTATTTATAAGTTCTCTACATACAATAATTTAAAAAGGAAAAAAATGGACAGAAGAATTCTACAAGGGCCTAAATGACTATTTTTTTTATTCATTACGGGATAGTGATTGGCCTGTCTTAGGAACTTGACAGACTGATCGTAATCGATCACGTTTGTTAAGCAACGCTCGGTCCGGTTAGGTGTCGGATGGGTGACCGTCAAAGTGGCATTATAACTGAGCGCTTCCGTGCTTCGGAGGGCACGTTAAACCGTTGGTCCCGGCTGTTGTCATCTGATAACAGTCGTTAAGCCAAGTTAGAGGCCTTGCAGGCGGCTTGATAAACTCTAACACCAGAGGTGGCCACTAATCCTCATTCGATAAGAAGAAGAAGAATTCAATCTTTACTATGCGCGCCAAATAAGAATAGTATCGACAACTTCACGGCACTGGACAATTTTGTTACTGCTTGGTAGAATTGATAACTTCATAATGTATAGGATGTGCATAAAAAGAAACAAAATATATAAAAAAAATATTTTTATTCTTGCTGGCATCGATCAGCATGGCAAACGATCATTGGATTTTTTGCTAGCAGTACAAAATTGACCAGTGACGTGAAGTTGTCGATACTATTCTTATTTGGCACGCATAGTACTTACATGTTTAATACATGTTTAAGTGAAATCTATGAAACAATAAATGTGTTTATTACAAGCGTTCAAACAATCGTTATATTTTCCGCGTTCCGCATCCTATGGACAGACAGACACGTCGACCATAATGTCTGTAGATAATTTCAGGAAGTGGAGATCAACAATAATATCTGTTTGTACATCTTGTTTAATTGTGTATAAAAACAGCAATTATATTGCAATACAACTTGTCGACATAAGTTAATAAAAACATTAGACCCACATATTTAATTACCCATATATTTATGTTTGTAAATATAGTTACTAATTAGCTGATAAGTTTCTTGCGCCTGTTCTTCTTATCACTTAGTCTGGAACGGGTGGTAAGAAAATATTATTCTATTCAAAAGTGCATAATTATTAAGTTTATTTCAATAAAGATACATAAATAAATATTTTGATTTTGACTTTGACTTAGACTTAATTTTACTTTTATGCTTAGTCTGCTTACTTAAATTACATAACTAGCCAGAATTATTTATTTATACTGAACTACTAGTTCAAAACTATTAAAAAAAAATATGTTTATCAACAATTCATTTGGTTTCATTCATTTCATTCATTCATTAATAAACACAGTAAATACATTATATTATTATTGTTATAACTTTATTTTATTTAAATAAGAATGTAATTTACATAGAAGCATTTAACATAGAAATATACATAAACATACAATAATTAACATTAGTAAGTACTTACCTATAATCTATTCTAAACCTAGTGTCATAAAAAAAAAATCTTTTTTTGTATTCAAAATTAACTAAGTATTTAGATAAGGAAATTTCATTGACTGTCTTAGAATAATAAGTAATAAGGAGCGGAGTCTCCTGGCACAGGCATTTTTTTTTGCCTAAAAGGGGGCTTCAACAATTATTGTTATGTAAGTCATGAAAGTGAATAAACATTATTTTATTTTTTATTTATTTATTATTTAATACCTTTTCTTCCTAATCCAATATTGTGTACCTTTATCATAAAAAGGGAACTTTACGAAAATACACTTTGTTTAATTACCCACTTACACACCTTTTTAATCCTTGTTCCGATTATACAGGATGTCCCAAAACTCTGCCACACGGAGGGAAAGTATAGAAGATAGGAAATTTTACTGAAAGAAGATTTCATTTTATTTTTAAAAAGAAACGGGACTGCATTCAAACATTTTAAAAAAATCACATACGATTTGATACAAATTGATACAATCCGTAATCATTAAAATTTTAATGTTAAATTTCATGGTCTTCCTTTTGTTTAAGATGCTGTGTCACTTAAGAAAAAATAATCCTTATGAGTAACCCTTTCGATTGGTATCGTAAGAATAAATAAAAAAAAATTTTTTTCGATTTTGGTGGGTCCGACTCCTGGTTAAGGCAGGAGATATTTTTAAAATTTTTGAATGCAGTTTCACTTATTTTAAAAAACAAAATGTAGTCTTCCTTCAGTAAAATTTCCCATCTTCAATTTTTAAGGTACTTTCCCTCTGTGCGGCAAAGTTTTGGGACACCCTGTACATCTTACCTTAGTTTTCAGGATCAATTATAGCAGTGTTTCATTACCTGCAAGGAATAAATAATATTGTATTAGAGTGGAAGTAAAAAAATCACAATACAAACAACAATCATTTTTTTTTTTTCACTTTTATAAGTACACAGTATATTTTCATATCCCTACACAAAAACGAGTTATAAATACAATCCAGCAAAAACATCATAAATGCCAACTACACCTGCCATGCCAGTTATGTAACAATGGAGTTAGATGACCACCGGTCTGGCCAAATATGGACGACCGAGGTCTATGCCTACATTATGTACTCAGGGCGATTATAACATTCCTAATGTATTTAACTCATTGGGAATTCATAAGCGGATGTTTATGCATAATTATGTATGTACGAAGTATGTTGAAAGGTACAAACGAAAGTTACAGTTAGTACTCTGGTACAAACTCACATTAAAGAATACTAATGACTTCATTATAAATAAAACCGGTCAAGAGCGAGTCGGGCTCGCGCACCGAGGGTTCCGTGCAATCATAAATATATTTGGATATGTTACTTTAGTAGTCTTTAAAAAAGTAGGATAAACGGCAGACAGGTGGAAGGGCGAACAGGCGGACAGTTAATTTACAAATCTTAGCCACAGCTGCTTATGTGACTGAAAAACGTTTCAGCCACTCCACATTGCAAACTGTTTATATTACTAAGTAGGAACTTATTCTTTGTTTATTCGTACGGCAAATAGTAGGTAATTATATTAGAACCAGCCACCAATTTGTTATTGTAGTATTATTAGGGCGCGCCATCTCTTGACCGACAGTGAAACTATTTTATGTTTCTTAGGTTAGCATGCTTAGGACAGCGCCATCTGTTGACTGGTAGTGACCCTAAAGAATTTTTGTTTGTTTTTTTGAATTTCTAAAAAAGTGTGTTATATTGAGACATCGTTTTATTTTTCCTGTAATCTTTACATAAACTACTATCACATAGAATTATTTCAGATTTTTCTCTTTGCAAACTTCGGAGATAAGGGGGGGGGGGAACGGTATTATTTTTTACATTTATCATCATAAGTCGAAAACTATGCGGCTTAAGAAAAAAGGAAAAATGTTTTAAAATGTGCAAACAGCGTTCTTTCATATGATACCCCACATGCCCTAGTCACCTCACTTCAAATTTTTAAGACCCCTTTTCAGTCCCTGTTGTAAAAAAAATATTAATTTTTTTATTTCTTTCTTATTTGCAAAATAGTTGGGCAAATGTCATCTTAAACTATTCCAAATTTCAAGTTGATGCCATTAGTAGTTCTCGAGATATCCAGCTGTGACAGACAGACAGACAGACTGAGTCACACCATAAGGGTTCCTTTTTTACCATTTTGGTACGGAACCCTAAAAACCGTTTAAAAAATGCTTGCAAACAAAACCAAAAATAAAGTAAAACTATTGTAATTACGAGTATAATTGTATTTATATTACCTACTAAGTTTGTATGAATGAATGAAAACCTTACCCTAGTATAAAGCATTTTCGAGACTTTCAAGCATGTATTATTTGCATGGGTTGTCTCCAATTGCTCTCGCCCATCCTCGCCTGAATATCTCACATATAGGGAATTCGATCCCGGCCCTTATTTTAGCTGTGTAAACAGCTGTTTTTTTTTTACGATTTCGATTATTATATTTGATTTACAATTAGGGGTTTACTATAGGGGTTTTTTTGTAACATTGTTTTTAGTAATATTTTGTAAAAATTGTACATTACCGTGAAAAAACTGCTGAAGATACGTTCATAACTATACAGGTGTGCACTCGCTCTTTTCACTTTAGTTTATCAACTAATTAAGGCGGTTGTATGACTGAATGTGGCACCGGTGAATTTTATTTGATATTGTAATAAAATTATAATACACAATTTTAATAAAACTTTAAGTACGTGGAATTTTTAAGGGTTTTGACGCAGATCGTCACTTTCGCAAATGGTCATCGCGAAAAATTTGGTCACTTTCGCAAATGGTCACTTTCGCAAATCGTCACTTTCGCAAATGGTCACTTTCGCAAATCGTCACTTTCGCAAATGGTCACTTTCGCAAATCGTCACTTTCGCAAATGGTCACTTTCGCAGAATATCTTGAAATCGCGATTAAAAATCAGCTGTTCCATACATTTTGATCTATTCGATTTGAAATTTTCTATGGAACAGCTGATTTTTTTTTCGCGATTTCAATGTTGGTACCATATTAAAAGTTGTTTGTATGCATGAGTACATTGACGCCGTAAAATTATGTGCACTATTTAAGAAGGACCTTATATATTAGGAAAAAACAATTTTTTTTTTCAATTTTAACAAAATAAATAATCAACGTAACACAAATATTCAGTATTTAGTAAGATCAATAATCATTTCAATATATATTAAACATAGATTCAGAATGAATAGTTTATTTACAAAGTTGCAAAAAAAATATTTTACGCATTAATTTTGTTAATGTCCAATGATTCGCGATTTAAGAGTTTTTTGTAATTTTTTAGATTTTATTGATGATAAATATTTGTTTCTCATTATTACCCTATTTGGTTGTTAGAATTTCGTTTAATGTACAGTAGACAGCACATCAGACTATATTTTAAGCCAAAATCACACTCGTCTGTACAAATAATATTTAGGAGAAAAAAAAGAAAAAAAATGTAAAAGACATTGTGCAAGTGTAAGTGACCATTTGCGAAAGTGACGATTTGCGAAAGTGACCATTTGCGAAAGTGACCATTTGCGAAAGTGACCATTTGCGAAAGTGACCATTTGCGAAAGTGACCAAATTTTTCGCGATGACCATTTGCGAAAGTGACGATCTGCGTCAAAACCTTTTTAAGGCCTATAGTTTAGTATTTTAGACGGTGTCGTTACATTCTCTTCGTATTCACTGCTAGAAGTAGATAGCAAAACTGCTAAAAGTGGGCGTTATTGGCACATTTGCTATCTACTACTATGAATGACTGCGAGGGAATACAGTGATACCTTCTAAAAATACTAGACGACGGGCCCTAAAAATTCCACGAAACGTTTTATTGAAATCATTTTCTATTAACAACCTATTAAATAAAAACCTCTGAGGGCGCCACTTTCGGTGGTATAACCACCTTAAGGTGGAATATCCTATTTCCGTATCCATGAGAGTTTTATTTATATGGCCTAATGGGACTGACCCGCATGTAAACAATATTTAACCAATTTCCCGTTTCGTTAATTCCATTAACTTCGTGGCCTCGTCTCGGTAGTTCTAAGGCCAGGGTCCACGTGGGAAGGTTTCTGGCCTTATCGCAGGAGGTCGGATTTGCCACTGCCGTTTCAGTGACATTGACGTCACTCTTGTGACCATATTATTACGCACGGGTGTATGGCATACACTTATACTGTTGGTGAGCAACAGAAAAAAACACGTGTTTTCTGTTATTGAAATTGTTCATCAGCGTAGAAAGTATGTAAAGGCAGTCTTTGTCAGGATTTAAAAAAACTTCCTTTTTAGCCCGCTGGTGGCACTAATTTACTGTTCCGTCCACCATGTCTTGTGTGCTCTTTGTAGTTTTTACGCAATCTCTTTATTAGTATATTTCCCACAATTACCATAAAACTGAAATTTTGGAAACTTGATTTTCGAGATGCCGTATTAATTTTACTAAGATTGACTTATCCTATGTTCAATCTTAATATATGTACAATGTGCATGAAGAATAAAATAAATAATATAAAAAATTAAAATGCTTTTGATTCCTCTCAACAAGAAATAAATAATAAATAAATTCCTAACTACTATTTATTTGCAATAAATAAATCATAAGTCAATAAAATTGTGATCTACGTTATAGGTATTATTTTATTTTTAATACTTCCTGAAGTTTGTTCAAGGAAGGTAAGTATTTGTTTTTATTGAAAAATAAATATTGTTAACTCTACTAAAGGAAGTGAAATAAAAGAAATATAAATAAACTTAGTTCTACGTTATCTTGTACTAAGTAACCTATAGATATGACGTTGCAATTAAACTTCTTTAAGGTGGTACCCTGAGCGAAAGTGGCGCCGCGGTGAATTTTATTTAATATTATAATTCTAATACACAATTTTAATAATGTTTATCGTGGATATTTTAGGGCCCCCAGTCTAGTATTTTTAGACGGTATCGTTACATTCCCTAGTAGTCACTGCTAGAAGTAGATAGAAAAACTGCTAAAAGTGGCCGTTTTTGACACATTTGCTATCTACTTCTACGAATGACTACGTGGGCATGTAGTGATACCTTCTAAAAATACTAGACCATGGGCCCTAAAATCTCCACGATAAACATTATTAAAATCTTTTTCTATTAATAACTTATTAAATGAAAACCTGTGAGGGCGCCACTTTCGGTCATACAACCGCCTTAAGGTGATAAAGAAAAAACCTAGTTAAAAACCCGCTATTGAAACTTGAAGACAACTCAACTTTGGAAACACATCACACATTGTCATCTTTGCGAACGATATGAACAACTGTATTTTGATATTGCTTGTCAACCTGTTAGCTAGCTAGGTTTCAATGTAAGTAGTTCTAATGCTTCCGTGCTGTTAACCATCTATTAAACCATCAAATCTAAATACAACAAACAATCAAAACACTGTGAAGACACGGCATGGCATCACGAGCTGCAATTAGCCGCCGTAAAAACTAATTTTAAGCCGAAACTAAAAAAGCCCAAGGTTGTGAGGATCCGCCTCGAGATAGTTAATTACTGCACGACAGAGTAATCTTCTTCATACTACACTAGTACTTATTTGCTCTGTAGGTATTTATAATTTTACCTATGACTTTTGTACTATCCAAATGATATTAATTAGGAAATGTAACTAAGAATGGTTTAATAAGATTTATTACTACTATTTTAGAGAAGATACTTTAAATTAAAATATTAAATTGATTGATCTGACATACAGAGTGAAATTTTAATCATTTGGTTCCCGCAGTAGAATATTGTTTTATTAAAATCAATTTTTAATATGGGGCCAACTCTGATATCTCTTAAACAAATCAGCTTTTCCATACAAAAGCGCAATACCTACTCGACCTTAATGTATGGAACAGTTGTTTTTTTTCGCGACATCAGAGTTGACCCCATAGTTGCTTGTAATCATGAGTGGAACCACCCCACTGCGAGAACCAAAACATTAAAATTTCAGCATATAAGTAGATACCTGCTTTACAAACGTTTAGTGTTTTATCATAACCACATCATAACCAATTAATATTAAAAAACATTTTCTAGTTGAAAGTTTGAATAGATCTCAATAACAACGACACTCTTTTTTGGGCAGTCTTCATGTAAAAAGAATAAATCTGGGAATGGACCATGGTTTTGTTTTCGCACGCAGTACATAAGCTGAACCTTGCTATTGATCGAAGATCACTTGCTTGTATCTTTGTAAAGATATATGAATTGATGAGTATTTATATCATGCTCATATAAATTCAAAAGAAGACCTTATACATTACTTACACTAATAGAATCGAAATCGATATTCATACCGCTCATTACATTTAATTAACTTAAAACTCTTGTTATTTAGTTGAAATTGTATAAACTTCAATGTTACAGCGGCCTTCGCAGTACAGTAACGTTCTAGCGTATGTATTTAATTGTTTGGTCGACCCACGATTTTCGCATAGCGAACGCAATATAATCTCGATGGCATTCATACATTGTGTGTATGTCTCTAACTGTAGATGAATTGTGGTTATAAGAAAAAAATACATAAGTAACTACATTTGTGTCAAAATATTAAAAAAACACATATTTTCTGTCTTAAAACGCACCTTACAAAATAACATACCTACTTACATGCAACCCAGTATCATAGGTATCACATACAGAGTGCATTTGTAATCACTCTCCAAATTTTAAGGATGTGCTCAGTCCATGAAACTGAACAACTTTCTCCATGAAACGTGTGTCGAAATACGCCAAAAAATGTTGGTCATCCCATACTAAACTGATCACATGATCTCATTGTTTTGTATGAAAAGTCTTTTTTTTTACGTATTTTTGACCCTATGTTTCTTAGAGAAAGTTGTTCAGTTTCATGGACTGAACACATCCTTAAAATTTGGAGAGTGATTTCAAATGCACCCTGTATATCAATTTTTAATTTTTATTAAATGATATAGTTGAAAGCTCATAAAATATGCTAATGGGATAGGTATTAGATAAAGATTAATAAGGAAGATCAAAGACACTTAAATGCAGTGCTTCCAGATCCCAAAAGTAAAATTACAGTGTTTTCAGCTAAAAAATACAGTAGACTCTAAAAATAATACAGTAGATTTCAAAATAGGCAGCGATAGGCTTGTTTCTTTGTGACCACCCTACTCTACATTATCTATGGATGAAGGAAAACTACTAAACGCAGCTAGCATTTCCTTTTACATTAGATTTCATTAATTTCTATGATTGAAAATCCAATAATTTTCTACTGTATACTGCAATTTATCATTACATTAGACAGTAGAAATGTCTAAAATACAGTAGATATACTGTAATTACAGTGAATCTGGAAGCGCTGCTCATAGATCTTTTTTTAACAAAACTTATTGAGCACTAAAGAAATTGAGTAACTTTGACAAAAAATACAAACACCTAACCGAATTCGCGTATTAAAAATGCTGATCTATTTTTTTTTTAATTTAGAGAAGCCCTTAGAGCTCCAAATTGTTGTCTCGATTAAGCAAATTAAGACGAAATCGTGACAAGAAGCTGTTATAAAAACTGTTTCGCAAGACTTGTTGTTATCGTCCGCAGTCCGCACAGCGGCAGCTCCGATTGCCACCCAATGCGACTTTTGCCAAACATTAAAAAAAAAACTTTTTTGGCAAATGGCAAACAAGTTCGACCTCTTTGATTATCGAGACACAATGGGTGATTTTCCGAGACCAAAAAAGAAAAAGAAATTAGTTCGAAAATCTCTGTAGATGGCGTTTTATGAAAGCCGTCGTAAAGTATGTCTATCGCGGTTTTAACTCCCCCGCCTCGTTTATCACCCTCCAAGGCAGAATAGGAATACTGTAGGTATCTACCACAGTGTTTGTGATAAAAATTTTCAAAAAACTGTATGTGATAAATTGCTTTATGTGAAGGAGGTTTAACTTTACGGATCGACTTTCATAAAATGCCATCTATCAGGAGATGTCCCAGCGTTGCCCCAGTTTCATTTTATTTCATTACTTTCATAATTAAAAAATGCTAATTACATTTTATTTAGGTATAGTATCAGTCAAGAATTGTTTTGTATTTAGAAAAACAATTACAAAAACATTTAAGTTATTTTCTGAAGTATTTTGTGAAAAAAATGTAAGTAAATAGTACTATCATGATAAAAAATTGTGATTTAAAAGCGTTTTAACTTAAAAATCCCACTTTTTAATGCAGAAAATAATTATTAATCTGATTCTAGAGTAAAATACCTACTCTGACAGACTACTTTGATTAAGACGCGATAGACTTTCATTTTTTTGAGAATGGTGAGGCAAATGACGTAAGCGCGATGGGACATTTCCTTTTTGAAAAATTTTTGCTCATTTTATTTATTTTATACTGTCAAAAAGTGTATTTTTGCGATTCAAAGCAAATTAAGTTACAGCTTTCTGCTGTTCTTGAGTTGATTTTATTATTACGCTTTCAAGTGTTACTTAACTTTATTTATATTTATATTATATGTAAAATGACGGCAGATATTTGTAAATTCTAATCTAGTACTGTTTTCGATCATTGCAGATAAATACTTGTTCCAATAAAACACTGTTGTAACCTTTATTAATTCATGGTGTCAATTAAAGTACTCATTCACGGTACAATAATTTGGAATTATCAAGTCATCGGAGCGTAGTACAAGCGTAACCGACTGACAGAAGACGTCAAATTGGGTAACTGCAGCAACATTACAGAAGCACAATATAATGTAGGGAGAAGAGCCACTGGCAACAGATCGGTTTTTTGTATAGCAGTTCCGCGCACAAGTGAAAAAGACGGATGCGTTTTTGAATATGGCCAAATGTCTAGAACGCAGACTTTATAAAATTAACCGCAGTATTTTAATTCGCCCAATACTCTTGCCGCTACCTCTCCTACCACTCTTAACATACATACTAAACAATACAGTTAATGACTTCGTGTCAAAATTAAGTAGATAAGTCGTCCCTTGGGTACGTATCAGAATGTCTAAAGTTAGAATGTCTAAACTTTAAATGACAACGTTCAAAATGTCAAAAATTAAAATGCAAATGGTTTAAAATGTCGAAAATCATTATGTCTAACTTCAAAATAGCAAAATAGTGTCGAACGTATCAAATACTTGACGAGTTAAAATATCAATGGTCATTAAGTCAAAGTTCACAATGATTTATTTGAATTGGGTTGGATCTTAAAACGAATCGCCTTCTTTGAGATTAATTGAGTCTGCGGAGGTGTCTTTGGGCTTCGCCTGGAATGCTTTATAACACATTTAGCTGCCGAAAATGAGTCTAAACTAGTCTACTGGGACTTAGAACCCGTCGACCGTAGGTCACGAGATAGGTGCGAGGAGCGTAGCAACGAGCATGTTAGAAAAATCTATTTCAAACTCAATTGGTGGATTTTGTTCACCGGCTACTGAATCAATGACTGGCATCTGCTACCGAATGAGGAAGCGGCGCGGCTATGGTGATGTTCGGCGGAGGCACAGAGGTTAACACGCAATTATTTCCTAATTAATTAGGTACCTAAATGAAAGAAAGGCATAAGAAAATTTTATACGTCATATGTATTTGGACTATTAGACATTTTAAGTTTTGATCATTTGAACTTAGACATTTTTATTTAGGACTATCTGACCTTTTGACATTTTCGTTTTTGACATTTTGAACTTTTGACATTTTAATCGTTAAACATTCAAATTTTTGACATTTTGAACTTTGCCATTTTAAGTTTAGACATTTTAACTTTAGACAGTCTGATACGTACCCCGTCCCTCACATGCCGTCCTCAACCATTCATCACGGTGTAGCGCAATCGCGACTGATGTGTACCGAAGTATACCGAGATTCCATAGCTAGCGTGTCATATCGGCTCACTTTCAGTCGGGTTCATGAAGATTTATTACTGCTCCCTATCTTTACTGTGCTGTGACGAACCAAAGAAGAAACCAAAGAAACGATAGTTTCAGCAAACAATGCAACCACGTCTTCTGGCATAAGGGTCTTTTCTTATCACGCTTTTTATAGAGTTCATTGATTGCAGTTAGTTAAAGATTTCTTCAGTTTATTGATTGCAGGCAGGTAGGTATAGTGTTTTTTTCAAGCGGATAATTAAAGGTCAAGACTATAAAAACGAGATGAGATTTCAATCAGTCAATGGAAAACTCTATCTATGCTTAGAGCGAGTACAGATTATGAAAGATCTATATATTTGTGAATTGGCAAAATATGTTAGTTTAAAAAAAATATAATTTCATTGTGCTATCGTCTAACCTCTGTTGAAAAGGCATTTTAACTATTACGCAGCTGGTTGTATTATAAACACACACAAAAACTCATTAATAAATCAATACATAATTTTCAAATAAAGTAAAAAACATGTTCTTTACAAAAAACAAAAAGTTTCTCTTTGTAACACGATCAAGATCAAAATGGTTACATCCAATAATCAATGACTTCATTATAATTACCCTCATCTAATTGATCATATTTCTCGTCGTTACCCAACAATTTTCCTAAAAGACAATCAAAAGCGTAAAATCGCATGGAAAACCGCATTCTCATTAAATTACATTTTTGCAGAACAAATCTGCATGAAACTAAAATGTTGAAACTGCTGCAGCGCAATACTTAGATGACTATTTTATTCCATCTAAAGATTTCTTTAAAAACGTTTAAAGAAATGACAGAAAATAATGTGTAATGAAACCTTCATGCTGAAATTGTAGCAGATTAAAAAAATAATTAGGTGTTAGAACCTTTTTTGTGCTGTATTTATTTTGAAAGCACACAGACAAAAGTTATAGGTATAATTATAACACATAATATGAAGCTTTTTACATTTCCTCATTGATGGTGTATGCATATGCAGTGTACTCTACATAGTGTACTCAAGATTTAAGGTAGTAGCAAACCTATATTAGCGAATGTGCGAAGGTTTTGAATGTAACTTAAAAATCTTGATGTTTTTTTCGCGATTTTAGAGTTGGCCTTATAGTAAAAGTTTTTCAGTTTGATGGTCCCTATCTACCATATTTGGCATTAGGGGTTATTTTGTAATACGTTGTATAATGTAATATTTATCCTTAAAAATAAAATCTAAGATTAGCGATCTTCAATATTAAATTTTGTGCAGATGACACTAAAAGATTAGTTCAATGTTACAGTCAGCTTTAGTACTACTAACTGGGTACAGTGGGTACACTAATAAATATTTGCATTCGCATATTGATAAGCTAATTTTATAATATACAAGATCGTTACGGTCGTTCAAAGCTAGTGGATCATGTTTGCGATTCAACAAAAAGATTCAAAAGACGAAAATTTAAATCCTTCTCAACAACCGATCGTGACCTATCAACGCTAATTAAGAAGCTACTTCAAGCGTTTTTTTTTTAAGAAAATCGTGAAAAGAGTTGCCAGTTTAATTAAATAAACGGATATAATTGCCTTATCATTAAAGCCTACGTAATACTTGGAATCAATTTTTATAATAATTTGGATAATCTGCTGTATCGGTTAACCAATAACCTTGGATTAGGTAATTAAAAGAAAACCGCAAAAAAAATAAAAAATCCAACAAACACATAACTCATGAATTTATGTGTCCCTAAATGTTACGCAGATGATTTCAACGGATGTAATTTGGTGGTTTTAATCAATTACACAAATTATTAACGATGGGAAATATTGTACTTAACAAATTTTACTACTCAACTAAAATTCCATCTAAAACATAAAAAATTGATCACCATTAAAATCGTAAACCCTTATTTTTTATCACCGAATCGTAATTGGCAACCTTCATGAATTTAGACATAAACTATAACATCCAAAACTTACAGGTACCTACGAGTAAGTATTTATACATCCGCAAACAACCACAAAATCTCGACTTGGTATTTTGCGTATGTGGTATTAAGCGTTTAAAGGTATATCACAGTGAGATTCAATGAGGTAAATTAATATTTTATACCGAATCCATTCGCGACAACGACAATACATAAAACAAATCAAACTAAAAACAAAAATAATATCACAAGTTGGTATAAAGTTATATAAAGACTACATTTTATTGAACCAATATGGCTGAACACTCTCTCCTATTTTATTCTACTCTTAATCAAAATCTTATAATATTGGGAGGGTGCGAAGGTATAATAATCGATCGCAGCGCTCATGGTGGCAAAAAGTAGAAATAATGAAGGCTCTGTAATCTCCTTGAAAACGATATTTAATTTATTACTAGCGATACAGGAATAATTAAATATGTTTATTATCACTTAATAAAATTATTATAGTAGCTTTATCCTCTTGTTTTACAAAATCTACAACTAAAAAAGAAGTAAACAAACCCTGATATAACCAAAATAAAACACTCTTTTTGAATAGATCTTACTTGCCATATTTAATTTAAATGACCAAAAATGATTTCACAACACTTTGTCCACCCAAATCATAGTAATTTTGAAATTTACATTAATAACACAATATGTATAGTATTTTTTAACATTTTGTCACAATGCCGCCATTACATATCAAAACGTCAAAATGGTCAGGTCAAAGCCAACAAAGTTGCAACACGCTAGGTGGCGCTAAAAGCGTGCACGGAGCCAATAGGCGCTATTCTTTGTATAAAGTTATTTGTTTATGCTGCTCACTACCTTATTCGTACTTCATGAGCACTTATTACCTATTGCGAAAATAGTTATTTACTATTTCAGACGTAAACAAACCAGCAGCCAATTCAAGCGTAAAATTTGTAAAGTCGATGGGCGTCACAGCCTCGCGAATCGCACACATTTATTACCATAAAACAAGCAGTAAACCCGTGGATTGTCTGACGCTGCGCTGGGCTGTGTGTCTAAAATTACCCATGCACGATTGTTATAGATGTGACCCACTTGTAAGGTATGTGCGGCCTTCCCATCGCCTGAACTCTCAACTTACTGATGCGGTGCAAAATATGAGAATTCATCAAAAAGTCCAAATATAATTCATTTATTGTAATACTTAATAAGATCATTTCTACTTACATAAATCAGGATATCGTTAAACTTCTTGAAAAAAAAATCTTCAGCTTTACGACTCTACATTTTTGCTGTGGAAACTAATTTGGTTATTGAAATATCTGTATTTCACAATTTATAATGATTTTGCTATTTCTGTGTAAATTTTACATTTTTATCCTAAAAATGCGAATATAATGTAATCCATTAGTCACAGTAATGATTTTGTTTTAAATTTAATTTTATCTTTAGATGATGTTGTAAATTCTGATTGAAAACAAGAAGAAATAAATAGGTAAGGAATAGTTCAACATCCAATTTTATTTAACCAATTGTTAAGAATTTCAGAAATGTTTCTATCATGACATTGATGAATTTGTCATAAAAAGCATTGTACCAAATCAAGCACGTCTTCTTTAAAGAAGGTTATTCAGATTTTTTTTATTTACAAATGCTTCTGTATTTTTGGGAAATAAGCAACATCCGTTTTGAGAAATGAAACGTCCTTCGATAGTCCAATCGGCATGATAATAGAACGTTTATAAGCAAAATACATTGACAATATTTCTGAGCGTGAATAAACTGTAGAACTCGAAGTTGATGCCATACTAAAATAAAACGACTACACATTACATGATGTGAAACAAAGGGAATAAAACATTATAAAACGAACAAAGCTTCCCTTATAAGCTAAGCAGATGATTTGCTCTCAAACTAGATGTTTATACTTTCTCTATTATTTTTCTATGACTACTTAACATTGCTTAACCCGCCAAAGCTTAAGTTTTACTCCACACAGTGCACAAGTTGTGTGGATCGTGCGTTGTACATTTACCTGGCAGCAAAGGACAGAGCTCGGTACCCGCTCGACTCATTATTACACGGAATTTAGTTAAATTATAACCGCATAATCACTTATAATTTACTTGATGAGTAATTGCTAGTTTGGCAATCATAAAAACATTTATAAATCCTTACATAGACGACTTGTATGAATGTGATGCGTGATCTAAACGACAACATTAGGTAATGCAAAAAACTAAAACATGTTAATGTTTAAGATTAATGTATTTCGTGATATCAACTTAAATATAAACAGTAAGAATTGCTGATTTTGATTACTTTATTATCCCATCAATTCCATTAATTAAGAAATTATCAAAAACTTGAATTTACACGTGATTACATAAGCCTTGGGTAAGAAAAAATCCTTATACGGAAATAGTTATCGGAGCTGTGTATTATTTTTTACACTTATTAATCCTCTTTGAACCTAAACCACACCCCGGACACTCCATACAACCGCGCCATTATAAACAGATGACGTCAGAGGACGTTTTTGTACACGCGCAACTGTGTGTAAGTTTAGGGCTACCGTACAGTTTGTACTGTATGAGCGGCGGCGTTCAATTAGTGTCCCTTCTGTACGGTAGCACTTATATCTATTCTGTGCCTAAACCACAGTTATGTACAGACTTCTGAGAGTAACTCACTGTTTTAATCAAGTCGTTTTGTGTTGTATGCAGAATAATAAAATAATAGAATTTAGTAGCAAATTCAGAGTAAGTACAATTTAGAAATCGGTACAATATTATTTAAATATACTGTATCGGGATTTTCACCATGTACCTTTTTATTTTTGAGACTCCGATATTTCGGCGCAGTTGCATGCGCCATGATCACGGAAGAACTGTCGGTTGTCACGTGCGGGTAGATGTTATTGGCAGACGAATCGGTCTACCCTCCGTCTAGTTCTTTTATTACGGTCGGTACCGGTACCATTGTCTGCAAACTCACTATTCACTCGAATCTGTTCTCGACACACGACACTCACTGTATCTTTACGCTGAACGGCACTTTTTTATTTTTGTTGTTTTGACACAGCCGGACTACTGGATTCCAGACACTCGACAGTTTAAACTTATCCCCAGTATATTTAAATAATGTTAATAACCATGGAAATTTCAAACAATATATCGGTACAATACTTTTCATTCATTGTGTTTGATTTTTAACAATCATAAACAGTACGAATACCTACCGTACCAAAAAACGGCAAAAAAAAATACGTTTGTTGTAGGTATGGGAGCCCCCCTTAAATATTAATTTCATTCTGATTTTAGTATTTGTTGTTAGAGTGGCAACAAAAATACATCATCTGAGAAAATTACAACTTTCTAGCTATCACGGTTCATGAGATACAGCCTGGTGACAGACAGACAGTAAGACGGACAGCGGAGTCTTGGTAATAGGGTCCCGTTTTTACCCTTTGGGTACGGAACCCTAAAATGGACCAAATAATAAAAAAATAACATAATTTAGTCGCAGTGATAAAAAAATATTTCTCAACCCTAATAAAATATAGTTTAATTGCTCTAGTCTTAATAAGAGCGCAACATAAAACAGTCAACGCCTACTGCAATCACATCAACGTCATAACCGCCTCACGGAGAAGATATCATCCACATATCATCTTAATGAATTAACTATTCAATTATAACCATCCATGTGACATGCGCACGCGCACTGAAGGTTCAAGGTTCGATGCCCAATCTTCAATCACTAGCAATTAAAACAGACATCGTAATTATAGTAAACTTTGACTGATGTTTCCTAGACAATAAGGAATTCAACTTAAGTTTTTTAACAAACTTAAATCGATGATGTTTCTTTTATAATAAGGAAGGTGGAATAATCGTGACTGAAGAATTAACAAAACCTTTTTTTACAAATAAAATACGGCAGTTTTTAACAAAAAAATTGTTTTATAAATGGCAAAATAATTTATTTAAAAGATTGTTTCAAAGTAAAAAAAGTAAAAATAACAATATTAAGTGAGGAAGCAATCCGCATTCAAGTTATTTAATCAACGATATATTTATTCAAGACGTATTTTAAGTAAGATATTATTTTTGTGATATATTTTCCGTATCTATAAAAGACATAAACGCGTCACCTTAACGTAAAAACAGGATTTACGATAATCATTTATTACATCTATAGTTTAAAAAATTAATTTAATGCTAAATGATTTACTTTCAGTAAACAAAATCAGTTACAAAATACGTTTTGTGGCAAAATGCCTATGTGACAAGTTGCGTATGTGACGACTTGCGTACTATTCAATAAACACGAGAATGGATTATAGCAAATAATATTAACTGCAGATACTGTAGATTCTACAGTAAGGTGAAAATAACATTACTTTTTGGTATGGATGGAAATTGTAATAGATAGTGTACAAGGTAAATACTCGTCTTGAGACAAGAGCAAAATATGCGGCCCAAATGAACGTATCTATAAATAAATTATAAACACACTTTAACCTTCTTCACGTCCCTTACCACCAAACCTTCCGAGAACTCCACAATGTCACTTAAAACGTCAAAACAAACATATCAGTTCGAGTTAAAACTATTGCGCATACGGGCACTTGGCATAAAGGCTAGGGCTGTCGCAAAAAAACATAATTATGTGTTTGACATAATAACGAATAACAATTTTCAAAATTAATGTTTTGTATGCTTTTTCTTTTTAATATTACCTCATTTCACCAATTAAATGTTACCTACATTCGCTTAAGATAATTTTTAGTAAGCTTTCACCACTGATCGTTGATCCTGATTACAAAATCATAACCTTATTGCCCCAATGGAAAAAAAATATATTTACCTTGTATTTTTGTACCTTGTGGTTTTCAGTTTATTTAGTAGTACTAAAAATTTGATAACACTCGACGATAGGGAATATTTAGTTCCGTAGTGTATCAGAACCAAAGCTCCAGTCCTCACCTCACTCTTGAGTGGCAACCCTAAACTAACAAACATTTACCTCATCATACGTAGAAGTGCGGATTGTATGACCCGTGACTGTGACGGATTGGCCAATGGGACATTAGCGAATGTAAATTCTGATGTTTTTATTCGCTGGAATTTCCTAGAGTAAAATTATTTTGATGGATGGATTGTTAGAATCTATGAATTCTTTTGATGGCCTCTATACTTATATTTTATCCTACATATTATAAATGTGAAAGTTTGGATGTTTGTAATTGTAACACAATCATGCAAAACCGACTAAACGGATTTGGTTGAAATTTATCACACAAATTGTTTATAGCCTGGCTTAAACATATAATACTTTTTATGCCGATCAAAGGATCCATAAGCATTTCCGAATGTCCACGCGGAAGAAGTTGCGAGCGGAAGCTAGTACTTCTATAAAACTTAAAAAAAAAAATTAAGTATTTTATCACAAGCATTATACATACAGAAAAGGCACACATGCCGGGGCAGGGCCGCAGCATACACAGGCTTATTTACACTTTTGTTCCAAAACGATCGTAACCGTGTTTCTCTCAATACAAAGAGAAACAGACATACAGATGTATTTAGGCTAGACGCAACCTAGCATGACAATGCTGAGCAAACAATCTAGATTATCTAGACTAATTGATGCTAGAGGCTAGGCATTCATCAATGACCAACGCGAAATACAAACTGAATAGAAATTAAGTGTTTATTTCATTTAAGTATATGAGAGAAGTTGTTTTGATGACCACTACTTTTTTATTACCTACTGTGTCATTTAAATAAATTTTATTTTTTATGACAATTATAAGTCTGTAAAAAGTTATTTTTTTATTAAACAATTCAAAAAATTAATGTTCGAGTTACCTATTTCGATATTATTTAATTATTTTGATATAAAATATTTATACTACTTGAAGATATTCATGAAAGATGACATCAAAATTTATTCAATCGCGAATAGTTATTTCTTTAAAAACTGCTCACACTTTTTTGTATTCCTAGTTGTAGGAGACTATTATATTAAACGCATTCAAATCTTATTTTCAATAAATCCTACGCACGGAAGAGGTATGTACTCTGCTTTTTACCCGACTACGGCGAAGCCAAAACGGAGGCTATATGATTTTGACCTGTATTTATTATACTAACTCTACTAACTATATGTAGGTATTTTTTATGATACTAGGTATATGTATATTACTTTTTATGATACTAGGTATATGTACCTAGTATCATAAAAAGCACAGAAACCAACATACCATAAAGCAAATTTCTCTACAGCACACGACGATAATTCCTGTTTGGTTTATAAATCCATTCAAGCCACAATGCACACGGCTACACGGCATCCTCACCCGCCATCAATCATGAATAATCTGACGCCAAACATAATAAGATAATCTTTCAATAGCAGACTCTCTATCATCTGAGAAAGTACCAAAGCAGTGACATTTGATATTTTAATTCCCATAACAATTGCAGATCGACTATTGTGCTATTTGTACTGGAGAAATCGGAGGCTGTTCTAATGATGCTAGATCACGCAATTTGTCCTATATACTATAATTATTATTCCTTTTTTTATTAAAACTGTGATTTTGTTTCATTGTATGGTAAATAATATTTATTGGATCCTACTACGACAGGAATACTAAAGTAACATTAACAAAGTTTCCTATTTAACATTGCATTTAGTCTAAAAATGCAATCATATTCAGAGATTGTGTAAATGTAAGTATTTTCCCAGTATTTATTCTAAGAAGTAAATTATTAATAAGAATTTAAGTTTCTCTGAACACGTTATTAATTTCATAGATATTCCAAGAGCTCAACCATTTGAAATCGATTCGTGGAATTACGAAACCCCCACTTCGCAACACCATAGAGGGCCATTAAGAGAAACTCACAAGCACGGAATACGTTTGGGTCCCAATGGCAAAAAATACCGCAATCCGACCATTAGCGAACGTACTGCTAAACAGCGCTGCAGCGCTGGAAAAGTTGAATAGATTTGAATGGACTACGCAAAAGATTACTGAATATTCAAAATTATTTGGAGACTAAAGATTTAAGCAATTGAAGTGACAGACTACTCTAAGCTTATGAGTGAAATCCTATTAAGTACTAACTTAATAAAAACTGTCAGTAGGTGACAAGATCTAACTATGATAGGATTAATATAAAGCCATTGTAACTATACTTGATTTGTATCATCTGATTTGATTGATGTAATGTAACCTTTGTGTGAAAGACGAATAAATAAATTATTATTATTATTATAATATGATTCTAAATTGGTTTTATATCCACGTAAAGTATTTACTGGAGGATAAAAAAATAATAAAAAGGTATAGACACTAAACTCCGATATTTATGTACCTAACAAAATTCAGAATATGAGAATGAACTCTTGAAGACCATATTCAAATGTCAAATTCCGTACTAACAATGAAAGATCTTATCACCAAGATGGTCTCAGATATTAAAGACGTTTTGGTATTCGGCCGATTCTTTCCATTTGAAATTATTCTTTCTTCTACATTTGACAAGACTATTTTACATCTAAAAGTTAACAATAATTTATTTACATTTTTGCTAAGATAAATAATACTTATACTTACCTATAAGAAAAAATAAATAATTTTAAAAATATTGAAAACACGAGTGTCCTGCCAAAAACGAACCATAAAGTAAATTAATAAGTGTCATTATGTCTGTTGAAAATTTTTTTAATCAAAGATGAACACAATACATACACTTATCTTTTTTGGGCAGTTGTGTAAAAATTGACTCATCCGTAGCTGCTTGACTAAGGTGTTACGGGTGAGTCGATTTTTATCTAGTAATTTTTCCGTAATATAGCTAGATTTATTAGCAGTTAAATAGAAAATCTTTTAATAATCAAATGAATGCCATACTTTTTTTCACTACATATTATAAAACAACGTCCCTCGCTGCGTCTGTCTGTCTGTTCGCGATAAACTCAAAAACTACTAAACGGATTTTCATGCGGTTTTCACCAAATGATAGAGTGATTCCTGAGGAAGATTTAAGTGTATAATAACTTAACTTAAGGTTTTATGTAAATTGGTAGGAACATGACATTAATAAAATTGTTGAAGATGTCGGCAAAAATTAAGCTGACTGGGAGCTTGCATTGAAAACGCTGCATAAACCTTTTGAGCTATAACAATATAATGTATGTTCGCGATGGCAAATCTATCTTTTATGAATAGCTTACTATAGGAACCCATTATATCTTTAAAAAAATTGGTCACATACAATACGGTAATTTGGAAAGCTATTTAGAAGGATACTGTATTAATCCTTGTCAACTTAAATACGTTAGATACACATTATTTTAACCTTTCACACCATACCATTTAAATTAATAAGTATCTTAAGAGTTATCGCAAAAAATTAACGCCCGCAAAAGTAAATACAAGAACTTTTCTTACACCGATGACGAACGGGACGGGACACGAACCTTTTGGAGCGAATGGGTGACGACTCTAAAGGTATTTGATTTCTTTTTGGGTGTTGTTGGAATGCCGTATTTAAAAAAAGGGAAGGAACCGAAGCGAAGAGAAGGTGTATCGCTAGTATGTAATAAATAAACGTTGAATCACGGTAATCATTCCCAACACTTACTATTAATTTTGTAGAGTGATTGGACAAATTTAATGATCAACTCTTAACTGATGAAAAGGGGTTACTAACCAATTAGATGTCATTAGTTGAACTCGCGTTAGCGAATTAACCACGCTCGTTCTTTGCCGTTTGCTGATTGGCCACTAGCATGCGGAATCTGGGAGTGGTAGATTCATTAGTATAAGTTCTGTGGTAGATAAGTAGATCTAAGAAACTGTAATACCAAGAATGTCTCAAATGTAGAATATAAAGGTAGCGCTTAGTTGATGATTTGTTGATAGTTTCAAAAATCCGAGTTGTAGGTATGCGTTGTCCCTGTAAGTCTTTTTGGGATTTTTAGATGATTCACGTCATGTCAGAATATTTATGGTACCTACTTAAAAAATTAAAATTAAAATAAAAGTAAAAAAAATGCTTCTTGAATAGTACACTTTTTTATTGGCTAGGTACTTCACAAGATACATAACCAAAGATGGAGTCTTCCGGCGACTGCGCCCACTGCACAAATTAAAAAGCTCAAGAAACACAAATGTTACTTTATCTTGTAGTAAAGTAGTAAAATATATTTTAGAAATAGGTACCTAAACTCCTTACTATACTTTTACAGAATTCTAAAACGCACTTTCTCATTACGTTTCAATCAAAACAATGATTCAACATCGTAACGAAGTTGTTTCTTGTTTTAAATCCGTTGAGCCGTCTCGGTGCGATTGAGTAATAACAACACAAACTTTTATGTCCTTTCACTTAAACTAAGTTAACTCATCTGAATTTTCTTCCATTTTTATCAATCAGCTCCGTAAAAGACTGATGTTTAAGGTGGTACCCCGAGCGAAAGTGGCGCCCCGCGGTGAATTATATTTAATATTATTATAATTCTTATACACAATTTTAATAATGTTTATCATGGAGATTTTAGGGCCCACAGTCTAATATTTTTAGACGGATCGTTACATTCCCTCGTAGTCACTGCTAGAAGTAGATAGCAAAACTGCTAAAAGTGGCCGTTTTTGACAAATTTGCTATCTACTTCTACGAATGACTACGAGGGCATGTAGTGATACCTTCTAAAAATACTAGACCATGGGCCCTACAATCTCCACGATAAACATTATTAAAATCTTTGTCTATTAATAACTTATTAAATAAAAACCTCTGAGGGCGCTACTTTCGGTCATACATTACTTATTTATTAGCAAACAAGTGGCGGCCGTAAAATTTATATTTACATTTTTTATTTCCGAAAAAGTTTTTAACTCGTACAGTTTTTACTTGAATAAATAACACGCATAAAAACAAAAGGGCCGTAAGAAATTGCTGCTCCAATTTTACAAATAAATAAGTTGGTAGAGAAACGAAACCATTCAATAACTGCGCATGATTGCCGCTCTCTTTAAATCATAGCTATCGCGTTTGAGTGATTATGAGAGGGCGCAGCGGAATTTTTCCGCTCCAGTTAGTGCTTCTACAGGGTGCCTAATGCGATAACATAATTTGTGATTTATTTTTACTCGACTGCAAGGAAAGGGTTATGTTTTTCGCGCGAATCGTACATATTCAATGGCTGTGTAGGGATATACATGTATGTATACCTGGATATTCTTTATTACTCGTACATCTTTGAAACGGCGGAACGGATTTCTATTGTTGAAAGGATCCCCCGAAAACGTTGTAACCATAAAAAAATCGGAAAAAGGGGTCCCCCCTTTAGTTATTTAAGATATCGTTACTTTTGTCTTGACAGGGTCTGTGTTCTTAGGTAAGTGTCGTTAAAAGACCAATGTAGGTAGTACTGTAAGATGCCGTGAGGTGGTTTGAAGTGTTTTTTAGAATAAGTACTTACTGCACATATTTAAATAAGGTAGGGGGCAGAGTTAGTTACTGTTGATAAACTGCATTTGCAAAATAAGCATTTCCAAACTTAATGAAATTTAAAAAAAATGTGAGATACCTAAGGTAGATACTTTCTAATCTACAGATCTGATACAGTCAATGTCTACACAATCAACCTCTTTTGATCCACTGTGTAAATCCCTGTATCCAATAACTACAATAAGTATTAAATAATTAGTTTTTCTGTATCAAAACAACAATAAGTAGAAAATGAACTAATTGAATTCTTATCTTGATACTAAAAAATCTTAACCTTAACTGTCTTTTATACTACAATTCACCTGTTAGGTATACTTCTAGGGATCCACAGCAAAAAATAAGGAAAGTGCAAAATTGGTACCTATTCTGTTAAATCATTCAAGTTAAACAAACGTTCTCTCCTTTTAGGCAGTCCTTTTAGATAGTTCTCAGCAGCAATAAAGTCATCCTTATTCGGTAACTCTTACCTACTATCCTTCCGTGCGCCATATGCGACATTTCCTCCAAAACAGTCCAGTATCGTGGACGCGAGGCAGGCAATAACGGCGTGCGCGGGCGCCACTTTCACCGCAAAAGTAAAAGTGACCGCGACCGGTCCCACACCATTCAGGGCATTGTTGTGACCGAGATGTATGCGGTATGATATTTTTGAAATCTGCTAATATTTGATACTAAAGTCGTCATACAATACAACGTGTTACAATAGAACCCTTAATGCTGAATATGGTAGATAGGGTCCATCAAACTGAACCATTATTACTATGGGACCAACTCGGAAAACGCGAAAAAAATAAGCTGTTTCATACAAAAATTAATAATGAAAATATCAAAATGTATTGATTGATGGTCCCTATCTACCATATTCGGCATTAGGGGTTATTTTGTAACATGTTGTATACATGTGGCTTGCAATAAAAAATGATCCTGACTGTGATACGAAGAATAGATAAGTGGTTAGATAGATGCAATTAAGAAAATGATGATAATTAATTTTATTTTTTATATAATTAAATAAGTAAAGAAGGCTAAGGTATTCTATTGAGAGGGACCTGAAAGTTTTTTAATGGAAATCGAGGAGGTTATCTATTCGTCGTGTATATTTTGTGTTATATGCAAGTACACCGATTACTCGAAGAGGGCTGAACCGATTGAAATTATTCATTTGGTCCAAAATATTGGTCTTATGTTTTGAAATTTCGAAATCGGTCAGTAGTCTTCAGGAAATCCTGAAAATACTTTCGCTTTCGTTATATAATGATTTGCAGTAACTCATTGAAACAAAAGTAGGTACATACAACAACATACACAAAACTCTCATTAGTTTTCACAACCTAAGCAGTTTATATTTTGTGCCAAGCATCATAAAATCTATAAAAAGGCACAAAAACTTTCACTCATTTTATTTGTAAGACCTACACATTCACAGTTATTTTAAAAGTTCAATTCATTCAAACTTTTACGACGATAACATAACAAGTACAAACAGTTAGATAATTTAGCTACTGAGGACCGTTCTACCATTGTGTACCATTTATTGAGAATGCTATAATATAACCTCTTATACCCTCTTATGCGTTTGTTGCATCACGGAGAGGAAAGCGTTTCTGCAGTTTGCCGTAATGAACACTTTCCTTTGAGATTATCGTAACACTTTTGTGAGTCTCTTTATAACATTATCTCCGGAAAAATATGGTTTCGCTGAAAGAAAAGACGTCAAAGTACAATTTATGCATAAAAGCATAAGAAAACGGGAAATAACAATTGTTGGACTAGGTACAGCTGTTTGTATTTACACAAAACTCTTATTACTCTGTGTTATTCTATAGACCTGTAACGTGTTACAAAAACTATGTGTGGTTTGTTTTACGTAAATTTTGCTAGTAGTTAAATATTTTTTTATACAATTTTACATTCCTGATCATTAGAATACATAACCATACAATTACCACAGCTTAGTGGCTATTCCTTCCTAGAAAAAGCAAATGTTGTTTTTCTTCGTTTAAGTGACCTCGTGTGATCGAAAACATACGATCATCAATCTTTATAATAAACAGCTGCCAGATGATGCATTTTTTGTATATAATTTTAACAGTGCTATTATATACTCTATAACACCATGCTTCAAAAGTAATCAATCAAATTTAACACAGTTCATTATTCAATGAGCTTCTAAGGAAATCCCAAATTGTTGGAAACTTCACTAATTTTCATAATTCACATTTATAAAAACGACTATTCTTCTTGCATCACATCAATGACAGAATTTATTCAAAAAATAGTGTTGATCTTAACTAGTATGAATGAAGATATTCATATTATTCGAAATTAAAAAGGTGATTTTATCATGGGTTATTATTGGTTTTTATTACTGATATCAGGAAAAGAGGAAAAAATATATTATGAAATTAAATTAGGTAACATTTTATTAATTTTCTAGATAGGAAATTAATAAAATGGTTTTTACTGTTCCTAAAAAATATTAGTCAATGTCTGATCTGTTTCACCAAAACCTAGTCACTTTTCCAAAAACAAACTGTGAAATTATTCGGATAAAAAATATTCATTGAAACGCTCAAGCCAGTTTAAGAATTTTAATCGTCCATTTTTAACATCGAATTAAAGTTTTAAGACAATTAGTTTCATTTACATTGTTCGTCAATGGGTCTTAATCTTGGATGAATTAACCACTGGATACGTAACGTAAGAAAAATGTATGAAATCACGATCAACCAATTTTTGCGGGGTGAGGGGGGATGACACTTGTCAAATAATGTCAATGTTATAGGGTGATGTAGCCGGTTTTCGGCCATTATTGCCGGCCAAATATTATGGATTGTGAAACTCATACATTAGTTTTCGGCCAGGCGGCCGAAAAGCAAATGACCTCCCAAAAACGCATTAAGTTACCAGGCCATCAAAGGTGAATGCGCAGGCTATATACAAAATTACCCGAGCCCCGGCGCAAATTGAATCTATCTCAGGTTTAAGTAGGTACCTTTTATATGTATAACAAAAAAAATATGGGACCTCTGTGATCGGTGAATAACATAAAAAAACTGCAATTTTTTTTTCAGGCGTTAATATTTTACGTGGCTAAAGGTATATTTTCAATAAATATTTTTGGCCCTATTTGACCCTATATTTTATCCCTACCAATCCGCATTGTGGCCCCTTATTATTTATTTATTATTATTATTAGTTAACGGGAGGCGCCCAATTACATAACTTACATAGTTAACTTACTTTAAGATAAACAGAAATGGGTATTAGCCGAACACCCTCTTGTATAGGTAACTCAAGACCTTTTGTACTTTTTGACCATTACCTTATATTTCGCTTCGTGTGGATTCCGCACACATGAACTCGTTTCTAATTTTTTATCTTAGTTATGAACAGTCCAGTTTATCCACCCATAAGAAAAGCCTGTGCCCCAGCAGCGGGGACATTATAAAATTATAAAAATAGCTGATTTGCAATCACGTCTGATAGTAATATAATAAAAATAAAATTAGAATAACGTCTCAACATATTTTTTTATTTATGGTTTTATATTATCCACATACAAGTCACAAGTCCTACAAATCTATTAAAAGATTATCCAAAAATGAAGCTGGATGCGCAAATTCTTCTGCGTTATGTCAAGCTCAACCAAGAAAGTACAAAATGCTCATAAAATGAGCGCAAAATCCAAGCGTTCGGCGGCCATGAATGCACGAGCAATAATATTCATTTATGGCACTGCGACCCTGTGCTTCAGGATTATACAAAATGTAGGTATAATATGTTTTGCTCCGCACATGCCTCGATTGAATTTTACATCTTATTAGAACATTTTGTTCATTATTGATATTAATTCTTTCTGGATGTCGATAGTATTCAATTTCATATACTCCCGTCCTTTGCATATGCTCACTGCAATAAGAACGCGCGCGCCAACTTTAGGTGGTACGTTCCTATTGCGATTAAAATTAATTGTTCGTGTGTGAGCTGTGTGTGTGTGGGGGAAAATCTATAATATGTTGGTCATTAGCATTTAATCTTTGAAATGTGACTCTGGCGATTAATATTATTTTCTTCAATATAATCCGCCAGAAGATTTGGTTTATTTAAATTCAACCGGATTGATTCTATGAATTCAGCTGTATATTGGCTATCCTCATAAGGCTATTGGAAGCAGTTGATTAGAGCTCCCGCTATTTTAAAATCATTGAAGCTGTTTGGCGAGGCGCGGTTGAAAATTCTGTGCCTGAAGATTTTAAAATCTCTTTTGAACTTACCGTTTACGGCCTCAATGACTCATCTGCAGATTGTAACTAGTCTTGACTTGTTAGCTTCTATAGTCGTCAGTTGACTTTCGTTTCGCCGTTTCGTCAGCGGCATATGTGCAGCATATCCATAGGATTCTATGACTGGTACTGCATCTCTAAATCCTCTGTCTAAAACCAGAACATCATCCTCTTCAAACAAATAGTGAAATGTGCAGTCTTCAATCGGCTGGTGGTCATTTTCTAATATATTTTTCATAATGTCCGCATCTGTGGTTGTTGCGGCATATGGTCCTTTTATATCTATTATATGACCATCGGAACTAAGTGTAGTACTACCGTCTAAGTATTCAAAAAGATGTCTTAAACTTCACTCATTTGCGTGCAGTTGACATATTAGCCATTGAAGAGGACGTTGCAGTTTGTTTTCAAGCAGTTTGATAATTCCGGCTCTATTACAGGTGTTAACAGCAGTTCCTCACGCGAAATGACTTTCAAGACGAAAACTTACGGAAGTCAAACATGATTTTGAAAACGTTTTGTAAGAAAAATGTTGCTTTTTGTTGATTATTATTGGCTTTTGTGTAGGTATAAGTATCTCTTAATAATATTAACTATTAAAAAAATGAGATATATTTTGTTTAAAATTATATTATGAAAATATTAATATTTGGAAAGTTTTTCGAAAACGTCAGCTCCTGGGGGCAGTACGTCTCGTAATTTGTTTCTAATTATATTTTGTATACGTAATAAATAAGTGTATTGGCAACTTTTAATAACACCGCGAAAAAAGAAATTTCACGAAAAATTTCTTTCATACATTCTTACATTTTCCGTGATGGCCGAAAACCAAAGGGGGCCGGCAAACCGGCTAAGTCACCCTATTTTGTTTACATACCAAATTTTATTTATTTTGCGAAAAATAGCTACTATAATAGGTTGAAATTGTGCTTACGCGTGAAAAGAAACATTTCTTGATTGCCCGCTATTTTTTTTGCTGAACAATACGAAGCATTTTGTCCATTTTTGTACCAATGTTTCGCCACGAGTTCTAGCATCACACTGACAACGCGATATCGTTTACTGAGGCTATCGGTCACAGTAAGTGGCAGAGGGGTAAAGGCGAATATGGCTGTCATTTCGCATCCAGTGGTTAATTCATCCAAGGTCTTAATGAACTCCAGTTCGCACATTGTGCAGCTAACAATGGCGGCAAATAATCGCAAATCACAAGAAAAGTGACGAAGGCTCAATGTGCTCAAAGGCTCAAAGGCCAGGTGTCGGAATGCCGTCAATGTGAACAGGTCTCAAATGTGACCGACGACTGATGGAAACTCGCTTGGACCCGGTAGTGAAAAAGTGTTAAATGCGAGATAAGTATTATCTACTGGATAGTGAGGTTCACATTGCAATGCTGCAAGTTTTTTTTATAATTGCCTTTACAATCTTATTACAGAAAAAATCCGATGTGAAATGGAGTATCCATCGTGGCCTGTCTTTTTAAGGACAGCCTATCAAACCTTTTTATTAAAAAAAATGTTTTAAAATACAAAAAACCGACTTCTAAAAACCTACCTCTAAAAAGCAAGAAATAATATTCGTAATAATAAAAACACGTCTATTGAATTCGGGTGGGGCTGGAGTAAAAATTCCTTTTTTTTTATTCTAAAAGCCACACCCGACTTCAATAGACGTGTTTTTACTATTACGAATATTATTTCTTGCTTTTTAGAGGTAGGTTTTTTGAAGTCGGTATTTTGTATTTTTAAACATTTTTTATTTTTTTAATTTTTAGTGTAGGTACCTTTTGTATTAGGTAGTGTAGGTATATTATTTAGGTAGAAAACTCGGGTCAGCCAAACGTGAGTTAATCGCAGAGAAACATACATACATGCGGGTAAAACTGAGAACCTCCTTTTTTGTAAGTCGGTTAAAGAACTACACATAACTACCCTTTTCCAACAAAAAAATAATTATCTTATTCAGTTCATAAACAAAGAAGTTATAATACGACTGATCATCGAGGTAGTTCACACAAAATCATACTATTTTCGTGCTTTTTTTCAAGATTACTTGAAAAGTACTGAACCGATTTCAAAAATTTAAAAATGGGACCAACTTGAACTTTTACCTTATTACATTAGGTAAAAGTTCAAGTTGGTCCCATTTTTAAATTACCTTTGAATCATTTCAATCGGTTCAGCTGTCTTCGAGTAATCGGTGTACATACAAAAAAAAACGGGTCGAATTGAGTACCTCCCTCCTTTTGAAGTCGGTAAAAAGTAGTTTACTGTTGCCATGTAAATGAATAAATATCACATCATTGTGTATGATTTGCAAAGTTTTTTAATGGTCATCGAGATTTGATAAACTGATGCTCTAATTAGTCTACGCAAAAAATAACCACAATTTCGATTGCAAGTTGTACTTAGGTCCTAACTTAACTAAATAAATATGGTTTTCTAAAAATTGTTTTCAACAAAAACCTTTTAATGTAGGTATAATCCAAGGATGCACAGACTTATTGACACTATGGGCCACCTGGCAAATGATAAACTAATGGCGGGACACTAGCACAACATTAAAACATAAAAAATGCAAAAACTTTTTTTTTTTATATGAAAGAGGGAATATTTTTGCTGGCGGGCCACTACCATTTTGCCGACGCGCGTGTGGCCCGCGGGCCGCAGTCTGTGCGTGCATCCCTGGTATAATCTAAAATGTACAATGTTTCGGTTCTTGGAACAAGAAATGTTCCACTAAAACGGCTATTAAATATAGGAAAACTGATCCAACGATTTATCAATGAAAATGATCATTTTAGTTTATGCCTTACCTTACGTTAGCAGAAAAAAAATCTTGCATACGAAGAATTATCATATCTAACGAAAATAAATTATGAATCCATGAAGGGTTATTTATCATCGTATTTGATTCTAGTGAATCAATTTATATACACTTGAGAAAAAATATTTGAACATCCTCATTCCATAACGCAAAAAGATGTGGAAGGAATATCCATCAAAATTACAATAACTTTTTGTAGATGTACGAGGTAGATGATCGAAGATGTACAAATGCCATGAGCTCCTGTTATTTATTAACTATGAAAAAATAATTAAACATGAATTTAATAACAAATTGTTGTGTGAGAAAGAGATAGAGCTATATGATGAAACAGGACAGCTATGTGTCTCACATTTCACATCGTCACGGTGCGCTTACGCTTAGAAAGCAGTTGGAAAAGCGTTTGTTGCACGTACGGTACAAGTACTAAAGGCGAGGGGTTTTTAGTCAATTAAATTTAGACTTTATTACTGTACAAGAAAGTTCATCTCACAATGAAGTAAAATAATTCATATCGCATTGACGTCTCGCTGTGTGGATTCCTTTCCTGCATATTTTACATCAGATTTATGACTAAACATGGAAAACCATAGAAATTGTGTTGTTGTTCTTTCTCCACTGATAATAATACTGCATAATGTTTTATTTAAGCCTCTAGAGAAGTTTGAATAATATTACACTAGACGATTAAGTAACACCACAGAATACTTTCTTGTTAGTGTAACACATCGCCTTTCACATTGATAACAAACAATATTATGGTAATAATGTGTAGTTAATTTTGACACAATTTAACGTTTACATAATTATTGGTCATAGCTGATGATGATAATGAATGAAACTGTACATAGTATTCTATTCATTCTACACCGAAAGATTAAGAAAAAAACAGAAGTTAACCTTATCGACAGTGTCAATGAAGTGTATATTTCACCATAGGTATACAGCGAGCAAAGGTTGTTGACAGGGACGGTAAATTTTTAGCTTTATTACAATATTGATACAATGAATTTTTTTTTTTCAGACAAACAATAAACGAAGAAAATCGGTATTTCATTTGGGGATTCATATCATTATTGGGTTTAATCAATCGAAAGGACCAGTGGCGAAGGGTCCATTCAAGGCGATTCCTGTAGGCTTACCTTTTAGAAATCCCACCCCATTAATCCACTATGATTATAAATTATATTTTTTAGAAAGGTTTACCTTCGCCATAATTTTACCCCTCGCCACTGATAGAAACAACATAGCATATTATAGGTTCTTATGTAAATTCCAGTATGCGAAGTCACGTTAATACCATGTCAAGGCTCCGACAATGTCAACCACCATTGTATACAAATTTGAAGAGTCAAATTTAATAAGCACTGACAAATGTAACCGACAACACGACATCTCCGGTTTCCGCCCCGTGATGATTTACTATGTATTTTTAATGGAAATTATGTTAAAGAACTCATTATCTTTTTTTGTTTCGACTTTTGAAAGCTTCTTTTTATTCGCCCTATAATTAACCACAGAATATATAATTACAACACATTTTTGATTACTTCAAAGTAAACAGTCATAGTTATTGATGACCAAAATCTTATCGGGTATTGGAATACCTATGAATGTTACCAAAACACAAATAGTTCAACAAGTAATTCTATAACCAACAATCGTATAAAATGTTAGCCAAAAAGACAGTTTATATGTGCCGGATAAATTCTAGATAAATTACAATATCAAATGAAAACTGTTCCATGTTTAATTAAAACAAAAGAGCTTAAGTATTCAGTATAATTAATTTACTTCTATAACGATAAACACAAATCAGGAAGTTTTACAAAGTAAACCACATTATATTTTATGTATTAAGTATTTATTTAGTACTATTGTCAAAACAACGAGGAGCTCGGTGGCGCAGTGGTTTAGCGCCTGGCCCAGCGATTGCGTAAGTTAAGCAACGTTCGCAAGGGTTGGTCATGGGATGGGTGACCAAAAATTTACTATCGCGAACTCCTCCGTGCTTCGGAAGGCACGTTAAGCCGTTGGTCCCGGCTGCATTTGCAGTCGTTAATACCCACCAATCCGCATTGGGCCCGCGTGGTGGGTTACGGCCCGTCCTCCTTATCCACTCATAAGGAAGGCCTGTGCCTCAGCAGTGGGGACATCAAAAATTGTCAAAACAATCTATATGCTTAAATGACCCCCATGGAGTCAGGAAATCAATAAACAAGTGTAGACCTTGATGACAAATTTAAATAAGCTCTGTCATTCATATAATTCATAACATACAATCGTTCTTAAATAAATTCTTGGCATATTTTCTTCAAACATTTAAGTTCTACAAATACATAAATGTTAAAACGGCTATTATTGTCGTGGAAAGGAAATTACGAAACAATTTTCACGAATGAATAGTTAACAATATCGTAAAATATTTCTTTTTTTACTGCATTTAAAATGATAAAGGTATTAAGGATGTTTGCACAACATTTTTCACTTTCTCTTGCTCAAAAAGTGAAAAATTTTGTTGAAGGAAGATTTTAGCTTCCACAAAATGGTAAAACATGCAAGAAATCTGTGCAAACAAATGTTTGCACATGCAATGCATACATACTGACAACAAAAACCAATAGAAATAAGTCTAACTAGATATCAAATCCGAACTGAATTTTCACTATTCCTGCACTTTTCCAACTGTTGTCCGTCGTCGGTCGGTGCGAATGTTTGTACAAAACCACTACTTCACTGCACATTCCAAAACAAAGGTGGAAGCAAGCAAAAATCAACCTTGTTCTACAGTTATAAGAGTCACAAAAATGCATTTATAAGTTCGCCAAAGACGGATCTTATCAGCAAGGCTGCGAAGAGCGAGAGGTAGCGCGGCATTTAAACAATTACTGCGTTGGTTTTTTTAATGTTAGATTACCTTCGGCCGCTAGATACGCCGAGGAATACCGGGCTTTGTTTAACTGTTTTTTTTTGTGGAATTAAGCACTTAAAAGTATCTATTAATTAAGATATTAACTATTAATTCACGACAAGGTTTATTAATAAAAAGTTCTGCTATCATAAAAAGGTTGACAAACTCTCAAGTAGAGCTCGAAAAAATCTACGTCGTTCCATTGACAAAAACAGTCAACAGTTATCTTCAACAGTTTTTTGACGCTTTGGAATTACATAAGCCTTTTAGCAGCATCAAATATTTGTTTTAACTCTAAGTTATTCAAGTCGAGTTGTGGCAAAACGAGAAGAAGGCCTTGGGTTGACCTATTGAATAATGTCGTCGTTTAGTCCACTGGCTATTGAGAAAACTTACTCGACTGACAAAACTGGTATCCACTTGTGTATGCGATTTGAAAGTGAAAACTAGATCGTTGTGGTTTTGAAGGATTCGATTAGAGCATAACAGATAGATTCTAACAGCTCTACCTACTTTAAGATCACGAGTTCGTTATGCAAATTTCCTATACCTACTCGAGTAGAAATAAAAAATAAGACATTATTAAAGCTTCAAAAATCACTGCTCTAAGTGACATCCTAGTTTTAGGAGAATGATTTGAATTTTTATTTAATTTTATTGATTACTCATGATTAATGCATTGATGAAAACAGAATTACACGAACATCCTTCAATATTGTTTTATTATAATTAACTGTAACTTTTTGTTTTGTTTTTACTACATTTTTATAAATATAAAAACCCATAGAGCGTCAGCTTGTAATTGTCCTGTTGTTTTTTAGGGTTCTGTAGCCTAAATGGCAAAAAACGGAACCCTTATAGATTCGTCATGTCTGTCTGTCTGTCTGTCTGTCCGTATGTCACAGCCACTTTATTCCGAAAGTATTAAGACTACACAGTTGAAACTTGGTAGGTAGATGTATTCTGTTAACCGCTTAACGAATGTAATACAAAAATAAGAAAAATAAAAGATTAAGGGGGGGCTCTCCATACATGGAACTGAAACTGAAAAAAATTTTTTTCTTCAAACCAACACGTGTTGGATGTCTATAGATAGGTCTTTAAAAATGACATTAAGGTTTCTAAGACAACTTTTTCAAGTGGTAAAATGTGTGTCCCCCCCCCCCCCCCCCCTTAACTTTTGAAATAAGAGAGTGAAAAATCTAAAAAAAATATATGCTGTAGATCTTAATAAACACTTTCAACCAAAATTGGTTTGAACGAGATATAGTAATTAGTTTTTGAGATATAGCACATTTTCCAAAACCGCAAATATAACTTTGTCATTCATACCAACACTGTGAAAAACAAAGTTATTTTTACAGACGAAAAATTATAGGTGGTATTAAATATGGTATGGTATAAGGTATCTACGGAACCCTATGGCGCGTGGCCCGACACGCACTTGGCCGGTTTTTTTAAATTGCCCTGTGAGCTACCTAACTAAAGTAAAACTTTCCCTTACTGAGAATCGGGAGCGACTTTTCTTAATTGGAAAAATGTGTAAGTACCGTTTCATTTTAGGAAAGTGGAATAAAAAACATGTTTGTTAAATAAAATACTTACTATTAAAAAAACATATATAGGTAAATATTTAATTTGATCCTAGGAGCCTAGAAAAAGAACATAGGTAACTCATTCCTAAATAGAATCAAATTACCGTGATTGACGTCTTGAGGTTTCGTTTTTAATAATCCCTGTATTAGATGCAATAAAATTATTATGTGAATCATTTTTATTTTTTCCTTATTTATATTTTTTTATTTACCGCGTAGTGTATTAAATTGAATCTTATAATTTATACATTATTCAATAAACATTATTTATTATCTCGAAGACGATTAATGTTCATTAATCAGCTGTTACATTATAATGCATACAGATTCTTTTTTCTTTTATTTAATTGTTCTACAACAACAGAACTTTTCCTATAGGTAACTATTTAACTTAGGTTTTATAAATATGTTATTCATTATCAGTTATAATTATTTTTGATTGCTTCATTGGTCGTAATTGTCGTAAATATAAATAAAATAGCTCACACTCTGAGATAAGCTCGTCAGGTATTAAAACGAATAGCAGTTAAATTTTAGAACTACTAACAGCAACAAATAGTATGTACCTATGTTTTGTTTAAGATTTTTTTTTATTTAAGCCTTCACAAAAACTCACGTTCACAAAGCAATTTTCAGTTGACAAGATCGAGAAAAACGGAAATGCTTACCTAAGCTGAAGCGCCGCCAACTGTACTTAAGGCTCATAGACCAGTATTTGGTACAAGGTGACTCGCGTTTAGGCTCAGATCCAATATCTTAAATCGAGATTCCAATTCTATACCGCTAACGGAATCTGTGCTACTGTGGTTTGTAACTGACTGCTATGTAATACTGTGTCGCAACAGTATCGCACTTGTACTATTAGTTATTCTGTGGTATCGCGACTGGGGTACATAATCATGTTACCTACACTATCCTTTTAATTTAATGGAAACTTTATCAAATTTGGTGGTTAATTTTATATTTTTGAGTCCTGCAGGCGTAGTATGACGAATCCGAGAAAATATATGTCTTTTTTTACTGCTAATCTAATGTAAATATTTTGATATATAGAAAACGCTCTTAAGATCTCGTCATCAGGCTGCATGTTCTTATAGTTTTTGGCCGTTTTCCCGCTTTCGGGTGAAAGAAAGTATGGTAACTTGTATTTAAGCAAAGATGACCCAAAGTCGTAAAAATATCAACAAACCCCTACTGTTGATATTTTTACGACTTTGAATTTTGAATTTTTATGACCATGAAGACCAGAATAATTCAAGTTTTTTAGGAAAACTCGAAGTCTATCTTATCCAATTCGATTGGATACGACAGATTTTTTTATTATGAACTACAAACTCTGACACGAGAAAAGAAGTTCAAAATTACTATGAATGTATTACCATTTTGTAGTTACATTAATTCATTACCATAATATCCATCAACCTATGAAAAAGTCGGTTAAAAAAATCAGTAACCTACTTTTTTCCTAAATAATGAACAATTGCGCTTAATCTTGATACGCGAGCACATGTAATATTTTCCTCGATCTGTTTTCGTGATTCAGTGATTTTATATGGCACAGCATTGTGAAGATATGATTTGCATCACTTTTATGAAACTTTATTGTACAATACTTATATCATATTAATAATTTGATAGCGTATGCTACAGAATTATATAATAGAAGTCAGTTATTTATAAATATAGCTTATGATTTTTCCTAAAGATACTGAGCAAATTTTTCTTTGTTTTCTGAAGTTAGTAATCACATAACTGTGTATAAATTAATGTTTCGTAAAGACTAGACAATACAACTGCTAAACACAAACGCCGTATTGTTATTTTAATAAATAGATTAATTTTAATATTAGAACTATATAATTATGCATATCTACTTACAATAATTCATAAATAAATCCTTTTAAGAATTCATTGATCATACATATTATAGTTTTTAACTTCATAAATGAATAAAAAATGCATTTAAGGAATGTTTTTTTATAAACGGCTGTACTTTTTATGAGTTTATTCATTATCAACACTCAGAATGTTTGCCATCCCAAAATAATAAAAAAACCGGCCAAGTGCGTGTCGGGCCACGCGCAGTAGGGTTCCGTAGGTACATTATACCATACCATATTTTAATACCGCTATCATTTTTCGTCTGAAAAAATAACTTTGTTTTTCACAGTGTTTGTATGAATGACAAAGTTATATTTGCGGTTTTGGAAAATGTACTATATCTCGAAAACTAATTACTGTATCTCGTTCAAAACAATTTTCGTTGAAAGCGTTTATTAAGATCTATAGTTTGGATTTTTTTTAGATTTTACACCCTCTTACTTTAAAAGTTAAAGGGGGGGGACACACATTTTACCACTCTGGCGGCATATATCTTTCAAACGGTTGACTTTAAAAAAAAAAATAGTCTTAGAAACCTCAATGTCATTTTTAAAGACCTATCTATAAACACCCCATAAGTATTGGTTTGATGAAAAAAAATATTTTCAGTTTCAGTTCCATGTATGGGGAGCCCCCCCTTAATCTTTTATTTTTTTTATTTTTGTATAAAAATCGTAAAGCGGTTCACAGAATACACCTACTTACTAAGTTTCAACTATGTAGTCTTAATACTTTTGGAATAAAGTGGCTGTGACATACGGACGGACAGACAGACAGACAGACAGACAGACAGACAGACATGACGAATCTATAAGGGTTCCGTTTTTTGCCATTTTGGCTACGGAACCCTAAAAACCGGAATCGAAAAAAAATATTACGAACAAGTTGAATTGTTATTTTACAAAATAAAACATTCTCTGGAAAAAATTAACTATTACACCGGAATGTCTTCCGGATCTAACATTTTACAGAAACCCCAAATAGCTAGTATAAAATATACCTCTATAAGTCTGCAATTTAATTTTAATTCATTCTTACTGTTGCGACAACTTCCTCAACTATTCATCCATTTATGTAATGAATTAGCGTCATACATTAGCGTCTGTCATCTTCTTATTCTGAAGTACCAAATCTCAAAAGACACATTCAAGATGCTCGCCCACAAATGATACAACAATAATGAAAAATCAAGCAGCCGAGGCTAAACATTCTGTATGCGTGGGCGCACACAGCGCGTTTCTAAGTTTGACTTAGACTTGGTACTGTCGGCTCATAAGTAACTAAACAATTTAGTACTTCGTCTAACTAATAACGTTTGCTCAGTAAATTTAGAACGTACTATTTGAATGAAACGGTTCGGTTGGCTTGACATGGTACTCAAGTTTAAGTTACTTCTGATGCCAACCGTTCACATCAAACGATTTACATTCAAGGAATGCGGTATCTATGCCTTATAGATATTCGTTGTCTTTGGGGAATAATAATATGAACGTAGAAAATTCCTTTTGCTCTTTATTGAGTACAAATGATTGAATCTCGATCACAAAAATATAAATAAGAATTAAAATATTGTAGAGTTTAACTTTACCATCACATCATATCATACACTCTTGTACGATTTAATTTTGTGTTCTAGTTAAATTTAAACTTTAAACACACAGTTAAGAAATCGCACAGTCACATAAACCATTTAAGTAAATAGTAAAAAGCGTTAATTACTTAGTTGGTCTCAATAATTGTTACAGTCCTTAAATAGCTTTTCTGAATATTCCTTTTTTCCACAAATTCGTTAACTTTGGTTTAGTTTCTAACAATGAAATAGCAAATAAGCAATCAAGTAAAACTTTTTTTGATCTTTTGTGGAATTGTTAAAATATCTTAAATTAACTTTTTACGAGTCGTAGTGTGATTTGAATAAGCAGGCAAAATAAGTTTTTACTAAAAGTAAACCCTGTTATCTAGATTAAATAGATTATTTCTATAGGACTAAAATAGACTTACATACAATTTCTTATAAATAGCAGAAGTCAGCATAGAAATCAGCATAGCATAAATTTACTTCATGTAGAAACTAACTAGAAGTAAGTACATAACGTATTTTGCCAAGTAGGATGATAAATTTTAAGTCTGTCTGTTAATGAATTCCGTCTTTTAAATACGTATGTCGTATGTATTTCATTAATTTTGGCCTGCCTCAATAATTAGTGGCATAATCGTCAAGGGTATGGGCGGACCCGTTCGAGACAAATGAAAAGAGTTGGTGATATTTCACTTAAGGCTTATTGTTAGTACCGAGCAAATATAATGCAAGACCATGCGTCATCTTCTCGGTCCAAACAATAAGATGTGGTGACAGAAGACGCAAAGAAAATAAGGCTCAATAGTTAGGTTGTAGTCAAGTAGAGAGCCAACTGACATTGAAAGAAGCGGATAATGTATCAAGATAAAAGAGCGTATTGCGACATCTCATGCACTAATAATAAGATCGGTGTACAATAATTTATCTTCATTACATTTAAAAATCACCCTGAAAGAGGGAGGATATTGCCAAACAGCCACTCAGATTCTAACGTATACCTGCATACTCCACTAATTGCCGCAAACCGATGCTCATGTAACGCCACTGTAATATTACCACCACAACAGCGACATACCAACCAATAACCGACCCTAACACATCGTAATAAAAACCAATATCATACTTAAACAACACTACATGCGGTTGGTAAATTTTTACGCAACTGCCGTTTCGTGTTTAAAAACCGTGCGCGGACGCCGAAACGAAACTCGATACTTGGGTGACTTACATTTTTTTTAAATAAAATCATTTATAAAACACTTTCTTCAAACTTTACTACAAAGACATAAGTCTTGAAATACAACTGTAAAAACACATGTTAACACTCGAACCAATACGTGTTAATTATATAAAAATGTGGTAAGTAGCCTTTTCCAGTCTACCATCGTGTATTGGTTTAAACTTACATAAACAAGAATCTCACTCAAATATTTCACTCATTATTTGACTTGATATTCTACTTTCAGTGTTGTAGAATTTCTAGTTAAAATGGATATTTTGCAAGCAAACAAGTATGGCGCGTGCTATGATATGATATAGACTCAACAACTGGTTAAACAGCAATGGCAGTATCTTTGTTCGTATAGGCACCAATACAGTTTAATATAAATGATATTGTTGAATCTGAAAAAAATATTAAAGGTGCGGGCACATTTGTCTGACGCCACGTCTTAACACGTGTTAACACGCCGTCAGATGACATCGGTTTTCATAGTAAATGTATGCACTAGGTTCAAACTTATCTTATAACACGTCCATAGAAATACGGCGTGTTAACACGTGGCGTCAGACAAATGTGCCCGCACCATTATTGGTACAGAAAAGTCAGCTTAGTCAGAAATGGGCAAGAATAAGCTGATCAACGGAATAGGACCACGTAGATAGGTAACCTAATTTTATAAACCATCAACAAATCAACTCCATTAGAGCAGGAATGGCCAAGAGGACGACCGCGGTCGCCCGCGAAGGCGATTTAACCGCGAGAGTTAAATAAACTGAGTGGAAAAATATGAAAACATAACATTTATCATCAAACAACTTAATAACATCTAACCTTTACATTGCAGTCGACTGCAAGAAATATTTTTCAAACACAAGTAGACCTCACAAGTCATAAGGTTAGCCACCCCTGCATTAGAGCGTCTACTGCAGAACAAAGGCCTATCTTGTGGGAAGATTTTATCATAATCGTCACGCCTGTCGTATGGGTTGGAATGGTATCTACCCATTATTTCGTCAACGACGGTTTTAATCCTAAAACAAAATCGTCAATAGAAGAAAGAATCAACTACTATTGATACAAGAGGAGCAACAAGCCACCGCGCCCAACAATGCTGTTTGCAAAGGCCAGTGAAACGATCCCATGCGCCTGCGCATTGTTCTGTTCAGGAAACGCCGCTTCCATTGTGCCGCAGGAACGCAGTTGGTAATGTGTGTTTAATCACGATTACTGACTATTGACTCACAACCGCCGGTAATACATTTTAATACAAATAGTTACGTCTACTTTGAGGTAAGTATAATCAGCTTTCGACAGGCCAAAGAATCAAGACTGTGTAGGAACTGTTCTGTCTGTACCTGTACCAAAACGAATATAAACTGTAAAACCTGATCAGATAATAAGTATGTTGACTAATTTGATAAAGATGAACTTGTGAATAAACCGTAGACAAAATATTAGATCCTTACTAATATTATAAATGCGAAAGTCTGATTGTTTGTTTATTTGTTTGTTTGTTACGCCTTCACATCCTAACTACTGAACCGATCATCATGAAATTTTGCATACACGTTGTCAGGGGTACAGAGAAGGACATAGGGTACCTTTTATCCCGAAAAAAAGTATTGTTCCCGAGGGATAGCAAAAAACCTTTCCACGCAGACAAAGTCGCGGGCGGCCGCTAGTAACCCATAAATAAAACTGCCACTCGAAAATATATACGATTTGCTATTATCATGACCATCAGCCATTTTTTAATGTCCCCACTGCTGGGGCACAGGCCTTCTTTATGGGTAGATAAGGAGTATGGGCCATAACCCACCACACGGGCCCAATGCAGATGTTAACGACTGCAATGCAGCCGGGAGCAACGGCTTAACGTGCCTTCCGAAGCACGGAGGAGCTCGAGATAATAAATGTTTGGTCACCCATCCCATGACCGACGCTTGCAAAAGTTTCTTAATCTCCGCAATCGCAGGGCCAGGCGTTAAACCATTGCGCCACCGAGCTCCTCGCTACTGCTTCCTCCTGCTATTATCATAGGCAAAGCTAAAATAAAAGCTAAATACAATCTGGGTTAATGTATACTGACTGCCTACTGGGTGAAAGCACCAATTTGAAGCTAACAAAAACACGCAATGTAACAACAATCTAACGACAACTATCTAGAAGCGAAATATTTAGTAGACCCTATATAAACTTGAAGCCTATGATTACGCAAATATCAAACAGTATATTCTGACAAGTCGAACAAATACGCATAAAGTTCTCATTTCATTCAAAACAAGAAGGTTAGTAAAAGGTTTGACCGTTCGCCCACACAAGAATATTTCACCATCAACAACAAAGATTAAAGAATATACTGAATTGTCAATAAAAGCTTGAAGGACTTCACACATTATTGTAAGATCACATTGTAGTTCCATCAAACGTAACCAATACTTTTGACGACCAATTGTGCACAATAAGTATTAATAGTTTAATGTTGATAAGCAACGACATGTTCAAGGGTGTAAAATGCTTATAAAAGTACATCTTTAGTAACTTTTAGAAAATACGTGGAGGTCATTTTTCCTATTGATATGAACATGATTTTTATGAATGTATCAACAATATGTGATTGATTAAACGAAAATCATTACAGCAATCTATTGTAAGTGATGATTCTAGTAACAACGAAAGATCGTTGAAAAAAATAGCACAAGGCTCTGTTACAACCTTCTCGCAAACATTCTTCATTAAAGGGTCTTGAATCAATTATGTGCAACCATAACAAACGAGATGTAATTATATATTTTTATCTCGAATAAATTAACACATAGCTGGTTGATGAATTAAAGTTTTTACGATGACCGCAAAGCCGCAGAGCGGATCGAATGGGGTGGTTATGAAATATGGAAATGAAAATTTAAAATTATACGGGTCGCACAATACAACAATGAAATTGCTAGTACCTAGGTACCCTCGTGGTGCGGTTGTATGAATGTGATCACATTGTACTGCTTTTTGTTCAGTTGGAATTGAACGAGAGTTTGTTGTTACAATGTAAAAAAAACCGGACAAGTGCGAGTTGGGCTCGCCCACCGAGGGTTCCGTACAGACCTACATCTATACATAAAATGAAGCTATATGAAAACTGTACTACGGAGAGTTCAAGCTTCATCCCAGGTTCTACCTACCGGAATTATGTGAAAAATTGCTTAGATTATAAGTTGGACTCCAAGCTACCAAACTGTAAAAAAATACCATCAAAATCCGTTCAGCAGTTTTTAAGTGATTCGCGCAAAAACATTTAGAATTGACTGCTATATATAGATAATCATTTGAAATCCTTTGTCGCCACGTAAAAAATAACCCTTCCAGGGATTACGACAAAGAATTGACCACGGGCGAAGGTTTGAAATGGAACATTTTAACTTTTTAGTTTTAAAAGTTTTAAGCTTTTTATTTTTATTTTAAATTACAGTCATTGAAAAAAGAAAATGGAAAGATTTTGTAATCTTTTTGGAATGTGCACATAAAGGCCTTTCATTTGATACCCATACTGCAAAAAAAAATTTTTCTTTCGTTTTTCATTTTTTTTTTTCATTTTTTTGGAATATGCTCATCAAGGCCTTTCATTTGATACCCATATTGAAAAAAAAAATGTTTTTCGTTTTTAATTTTTTTTTTCATCTTTTTGGAATGCACTCATCAAGGCCTTTCATTTGATACCCATATTGAACCAGAACATTTTTTTTCGTTATTTTTTTTTAGTTTTTTGAATGTGCTCATCAAGGCCTTTCACGTGATACCAGTATACCGAATATTAAAAAAAAAATTATGGAATGTGCTCGCTCATCAAGGCGATATTTGATACCCTTAAGTATTTGTGTTTCATTGAAAAGTTCTCTCCATATCTGAATTACACGTGTGTAATGAGTTTTAATAGAAACATTGCCGGACAGACGCCGGCAATTTTTGTATGAAAATCCATTATTACACGTTAGTAATGGATTCTCATACAAATATTGACGGCGCGGTTTAGGTCTGTCCGTAAACTCCGATTTAGCACGAAGAAGTTTGTCAAAATGATGTTCGAATTTCCAAGCATGTTTGAGAAAAAATAAAATAATTACAAACCCACCGCACCTGTATAAAATACAAGTACTGCTAATTGTCAACAGATGGCGCTGTATATCAATAGTACACTGTGTAATGTTCTGTGAAATGGTGTTATCTATCGCAATGTTATTAGAGAAAATGGGTGTATTGCAACAAGACCCTTGCTCCGAAAGTCTGTTTCCATCCCGTTCGAGTCACGTCATATCGGTGTGAAAAACGCGCTAATTGTTATATACCTACTCTGTGGTGATAGCTATTGGTCTGCTGGAATGCACTCCGTTGATTGTTTTACTCTTTGACCCCTGTCATGCAGCGTGACATACCGCCATGTTGCGAAAATATTTAGAGCCAAATTTATTACTTTTTAATTTTATTTTTAAAAGTAATTAACTATAACAATATTTGAAAGGATCTGAATAATAAATAATAATAAATATTGATATTTTAAAAATAATTAGTGGCGCGATTATCACAAAAGTAATTAGAAGTTAAACTATGACCGCGCATACCGTTGTTTCACCAAGATGATTAATAATTACGTATTTTAATGACCATATTTTTTATGATTTAATTCCAAATATACAGTTTTCAGATTTATTCCTGTTAGTGTAGTATAAGACGCTATTACCTGCCAAATTTCATAGTCCTAGCTCAACGGGAAGTACCCTATGAATTTTGATTCCTTTGAGAGTATCGAAAATGCGTTTTTTGCGCCCTAAATGGCAGTATCTTTTTTTTACGCTAACTTAGAAGTTTGATTTTTTTACAGCTTCAAGGGACCGTAGACCTTAGTATATGGTTTAAATTTCAACTCGATACCTCCACGCGTTCCGGAGATAAAGGGTCTTGACAGACAGACGGACGGACGGACAGACAGACGGACAACAAAGTGATCCTATAAGGGTTCCGTTTTTTCCTTTTGAGGTACGGAACCCTAAAAACTGATCGTTGAACAAAATCTATCGAATCACTAGATGTAGTAAAACTCTGCCTAATTTTGGCACTATGGATCAATGACAAATAATTTCCATATTGACATTCTGATCTTGACACTATTCACCGTTAAATTATCATAAAAAACAAAACTGGTCTAGTGATGACGCAATACAAAAGGCAAATAAGTCAAAATATTTTCACACACTAATATATTCTTTTCCTGCCTATTTAAATCGAACTACCTCCTTAACACTAGTATTTCTAACATTCATTAGACATATCAATGGTAATGATGATTTACCTAAATAACGTGATTTATTGTGTGATAATCATGTTGTTTGAAGTTCGGAAACATTTAAGATTTTGTTTTTAATACAAATATGAGATTATAATCAAGTATAACTATTTACTTAGCACTTGCATAGCCCTATTAAGAAAGCTAGAGGTGTAATGAAGTTGTCGCTGGACATTCTGCAGTCATTGGAACGCGCCAAGTATTTCTTCAAACGTCATTAGTTACCGTCAGACGGGCAAAGAAAGTCCACCATTACGATGCACATCCATTAGTTTACTTACACATTGAGTTCATGCCAACCAATGCTTTAAATATACACATCAACTTTGTCTAGCGATACAGGTGTTATTTTCATACAAACGAGGTAACTCTGAAGCCTTGGTTTCCTGCCAGGGATGTACTGTGCTGTGATCTGATGACGGCTATGCAGGGAGTGAATGGAGGAGATTCAGGTCGCTATACACACCCAACTGATCTGATCAGCATTCTAAAAGATTAATGGGTCCGAGTTCTCAGTTTGAGGATTTCCATACATTTTCATGCTATTTTCGCGGTTTTTTTTAAACATGGCCTTTACGTTTTAAGAATGTTGGTCAGATCAGTTGGGTGTGTATGGCGATCTGAATCTCCTCCATTCACTCCCTGGATAGCCGTCATCAGATCACAGCACAGTACATCCCTGGCAGGAAACCAAGGCTTCAAAGTTACCTCGTTTGTATGAAAATAACACCTGTATCCCTAGACAAAGTTGATGTGTATATTTCGTTCTTACCATCTATACTTAGTTTTGACGACAATGGCAAGAAAAGCAAGATAGAATTATGGTGTGAGTTGATCAACTATGCAAACACAAGTGCAACGCAATTATTCGTACTTGGTCGGATTCGTAAAGGTCGGATTCGCAGTGGTGCAAGTTGAATTCTCAATATAAACTTTTAATTTCGGATTTGAATACTTCCAAAACTAATCGAATACTTAACTCATTTCTTTTTCAAAGTTGAAAACTGAAATACAGACGATACGCGATGTCAGATATTGAACAATTTGAAGGGAATCAATTTGTTTATCCTACTAATATTATAAATGTGAAAGTTTGTGGGTTTGGATGTTTGTTCCTTAATCACGCAAAAACTATTGAACGGATTTGGTTACAATTTGGCACACAGATAGTAGATAGCCTAGATTAAAACATAGGATACTTTTTTATCCCGATATTCCCACGGGAACGGGAACCACGCGGGTGAAACCGCGGGCGGCCGCTAGTCTCAAATAAAGAATCTATGTGCGATTATTAATTTATTATTGAGAAACTAAAATTGCAAAAGTAAATGAAAGGATCTAGAGTTCGACTAGAATTAGATTATCCCATAGTTTAGATATTACATACTCGAACTATTTTCATAATTGTTGGAAATTAAGTGTAAGACGATAAATACATACTGAATTAAAACTACCTCAAAGAACTTGGCCATTTTAAATGAAAGCAATCTCTAGATTTGTTAATTATTTATACACGTAACTATACTTACTCGTAGGTACTTACATTGCAACGGAAATTAAGTGCCACAAAATAGAATAATAAACCGCCACTTGTTAATTAGGTTTAGAAATTGCTTTAACTATGCGTAATAAATGAAAATTATTATTATTTATTATCCATTAGCTAATAATTATCACTGTGGTTAGTCATAGTGATCGATGAAATTGTTGAGAAATTATAACTAAAGGCCGGATTTGCGGTGGCAGGAATACAAACTTGCTAGTGATTACCAAATTATCGTAAATGTTTTTATATATCGATGATTTGAAAATATTTTTGAAGTGGAACTTCTTTGATCGCGTCTGTATTTATTTTTTGTATTTTACCAAGGAGGATGTATTTCTTAAAAATTTGACATTGTACTTCACTCACTTTGACTTTGCTATCTTTGCATCAAGAAAAACTGCAGTGAATTTTATTATTTATATACATTTCACGATTTTCACTTTTCTTAATGTAGGTAGGTAATCCTTACTAATATTATAAATGCGAAAGTCCGTTTGTTTGTTTATTTGTTTGTTACGCCTTCACGTCTTTACTACTTAACCGATCATCATGAAATTTTGCATACATGTTGTCAGGGGTACAGAGAAGGACATAGGGTACCTTTCACCCCGAAAAAAACTATTGTTCCCGAGGGATAGCAAAAATCTTTCCACGCAGACAAAGTCGCGGGCAGCCGCTAGTTTCTACTATTTCCGACAGTAAGTCTATATATCACGTTACATAATTATATTTTTTTTATCGATAAATTACACAAATAGATAATCAAGTTGTCCACGCACTATTAAACGTCATTTTATTCGTGCCACCAAAAATCCGGGGTCTGATTATAACAGTGAAACAGAGAAACAATCATTTACGTTGAAACTTAAAGAGGTGTTAAATTACGTTTTCATTTGTGTGTCGATTTGTACTAACAAACTAGTCAAGTAGGTACCTATTATGCTTTTAACGGTAACAAGTTAGTGTTAGTGACTATATTTTTATCTATCATAATACATTGTTATTAGTACCAGATTTAATACTATTGATCAATACTTATAAATACAGCTATCTCCTTCACCTTCTACCTTTCACCATTTTGAAGTATTTTGAAGAAAAAAGTTATAATCCTCTAATATTTAGTACTAATTTGCTGCTATTGATCGTTTTCAAACACATGTCAATTATTCAAGGTAAGTAAGTAGGTATAATTATTGTGCATAATTTGACGTTTGAAAGATAAAGCGTGCGTTGAAATCTTATCTTAGGGGAAACTCTCCTTCAGATCGTACCTGGCTCGTTCGTACCAATTATTGTAGGAAAGGAAGGCAGTGGACCCCACAGTAAATCCTCAGTAGACGAAACTTTACAGTATGATAAAGTAGGGGAAGTCCGGGAGACTTGCTCAGGTGGGAGAGTTGAACCGCCTTTTAAAACTCAACTTAAATTTCGCGCTAACGAAACGTCAAGACGGTGATTGGTAGAGCGCGGGAGGCCAATAACCAGCACGCCGCCATTTTTCACAATGGCCGGTTTGTTTGGCTCTCAGGATCGAAAAGGTGTTTTTGTCACGGCGGAGTAAATTTTATTGTTTTTTGTAGTTTTGTGATTGCGGCCGTGTTTATAAAGGTACGTATTGTGTGTTGTTACTATTGTTCTGCCTAATTATTGTAGTTTGACGTGTGCTCAGTGTTTTTTCGCTAAGATTGATTGTTTTTTCTGTGAGTAAAATTTAATTTCAAAGTAGTACATGCGGGAGACTTGCACCATGGCGGGTGCGGGAGATATGCTCAGTGGTTCATGTCTCCCTCTATAGTGTTTATGTGAGGATATTTGTAGGTTTATTTTATAGATGTAGAAATTTAAAACTTTTTGACTAAATTTTAAAAAATGTTCGGAATTACGCGTCATATTTGTCTTTTCACACGACTGCCCAAAGCAAAAAGAGTGTAATTTTTTACTTATTATGTTTAAGTTATCTTATTTTCTTTCACAGGTTAATTGCATGAAAAATGCCATTTCGATATAAGCCTTCTGAAACAACACGCAAAAGAAAAAAACATACTATCACAGAATTAGAAAACGCTATACGTGAGGTAAAAGAAGGTGCATCTTTAAGAAAAACATCTATTAAGTATGGAATCGATAGAAGTACACTAAGACGTTATAAGTTGAACGAACAAAAATTACATAAATTTGAAGAAAAAAACAGTCAGTATAAAGAGTCACAAATATTTACTGTTTCTGAAGAAAAACTCCTGGTTGAATATTTACTATCATGCAGTAAAATGCATTATGGTTTGACTAGAAAGCAAGCATTGCAATTGGCTTTTGAATTCGCGGAGGCGAATTCAAAAAAGTATCCTGGTAGCTGGGCAACAAACAATGCTGCTGGAAAAGATTGGTTTCGTGGTTTTCTTTCCAGAAATCCAGAAGTGAGTTTAAGAACACCTGAAGCCACTAGCTTGTCCCGCGCTACGAGTTTTAATAAAAAAAATGTTAACGACTTCTTTACAAATTTAAAGATGGTGCGTGAAAAATACAATTTCGAAGCTCAAAATATATACAATTGCGACGAAACTGGATGTACGACTGTTCAAGCATGTCCAAAAGTGATAGCCAGTAAGAAGTCGAAACAAGTCGGACAAGTGACATCAGCAGATAGAGGAACCACCGTAACAATTTGTTTCGCCGTTAATTCGATTGGAAACGTGATACCTCCCTTCTTTATTTTTCCAAGGGTTAGATATCAAGAACATTTTGTATCGGAAGGACCGGAAGGATCATCTGGAGACGCTTATCCAAGTGGTTGGATGACCACAAAAAGTTTTGTAAAATTCCTTCAACATTTTGCAAAATACTCTCATGCCTCTGAGAATAACCGCGTGCTCTTGATACTAGATAATCATGAGAGCCATGTAAGCGTTGATGCTATCAATTTTGCCAGAAGTAATGGTATCACGTTGTTAACTCTTCCGCCACACTGCAGTAATAAATTACAGCCCCTTGATATTGCAGTTTATTCCTCATTTAAATCCCGATATAACACAACCATGAACAACTGGATGTTATCAAATCCAGGCAAAACAATTACGATATATAATATTCCTGGATTCATTAAAACAATTATGTCTCAAGCATTCAGTCAAAGCAACATATTAAGTGGATTCGAAAAAGCAGGAATCCATCCATTCAATCCAGAAATTTTTACTGACGTCGATTTTTTATGTTCTGCCGTTACGGATAGAGAATTATCTCAAGAACAAGCATCAACAAACGCACCTGTCTCTTTAGAAAGTCAGCTTGTGTTCTCCACCCGATTCCAGGAATCATCTCATCTTGAACAGAATAATATGACAAACCCGACTGTTTCCCTTCAAGAGTCCGAAAATGATCATAATATTGGCGGTTATGGTCATGTTTCTGATTTGGAACAATGTCAAGAATGTGCCGAGGAACCGAGTAATGTCATTATATCAACATCAAACGAAAATTTGGCTATTAATAACTTATCCACTCGTGAACTGGAATCTCCTTCTATTTTAGAAATGCATGAGAACTCTCCGCAGAACGTTCTAGATACTGCTGAAAACGTAAACATCATGAAATCAGAAGAATCTGTTAAAGACGTCAAATTCATTCGTGCTAGTTCAGAGCCATTAAAGATCAACAGATTTCAAGTTGCTATATCACCTTTACCAGAACATTTCTTGGGTAAGCGACCATCTTCTGCTCCGCCACATGGATATTTGTCTCAGGAGCCATCTAATGCCGAGTCACCGATTCGGAACAAACCAGCTATTGATTTACAATTCTCTTCTTTAGCTTCTATGGGATCAAGAGACCAAGCTATACTTAATCGGTGCACTAATTCATCACCAATACCATTTTTTTCAAATGTTAAAATAGTGACTCCAGAAATGGTGCGACCGTTTCCGAAAGCACCTCCAAGAAAGATGGCTCGACGAGGCCGTCAGCCTGGCAAGACCAAAATATTGACAATGACCCCCGAGAAGGAAAATAACAATGAATGTCAGTCAGAAACTTTAAACAACAGTTTTATCCCTAATAACGACATATTTGATGACTCCAAACGTCCAAAAAGGAAGCTACAAGAAACTCAATCCAATGTTACGAAGAATGATGAAATAAAAAAACGAAAGATGAATATTAAGAAAAGAGTTTTTGAAAATAGCGACACTGAATCAGAAAATAAAAATGATACTAATAAAACTAATGATAAGGTTCAAAAAGACACTAATAATAAGAAAGTAAAAAAAATAATAAAAACCAAACAAAATCCTAAACTAAAAGATGACAAAAAAAATAACGTTCCAGGAAGAACTAAAGGAAGGAAAACATTGAAAACTAAACAAGGTTCAAAACAAAAAGCCCAAAGAAAAAATACTGGAAAAGGCAAAAAAAATAAAATTGTTAATGATGATAGTGAAACAGAGTGTGAAGAAGAAGATGTTTCGTACGCTGATAGTTCCAGTAATAGTGATTTTGCAGAAAATCCTGATGTAAATGATCGTTGGTATTGTTTTGTTTGCCAAACAGAAGAAATTATGACCATGCGTCTATGTCGTTTATGCCGCAGATATGTCCATGAGATATGTGTAGGACTTACACAAGATATTGATGATTTCATTTGTCATGAATGTGACCAGAATTAGATTTTTAGACTACCAGCTGACTGAAAGTAATTATTAAGGCTGATTGATGATACCAAATGACTAGAATATGTATATAATTTAAACAAAAGGTTAAGAAAGACCAACAAGTTTGATTAAAGAAACGTTAACGGTGTTATTACAAAAGACTTTAAACATCTGTTTAACATAGACACTATTTAAATGCTATCTCTTTCAAACGATATTGTCAAAAAAGTGACAGCATCACATTTAAACAGTGTATAAGTGAAACAGGTATTTAAAAATATTTTGTAATAAAACCATAAATGTTTAATAATTATGTTGACTGTACTATGTTTAAGAATATGTTGATTTTTTTTTCTTTGTAAGAAGAGCAATAACTGTGTTGTTTTATTATTTAATTTCATTTTATGATGTTTTCTTTAATATATCTGTGATTTAAGCTGCAAAATTTTATTATTTTCTCCTTTAAAAAGCAATGTTCAACTCTCCCTAGACCCCTGTTCAAGTGTCCCTAAGGGTGGGGAGAGTTGACTCATACCCCATTTTTCATTCAAATATATATAACATATTTCAGTACTATATTATCGAAAAAGTAATTATGCAAAAGTAAACCTAAATAAATAAGCTACTGTTTATTATTATAATCGAATCACTAAGCCTCATTTATAAAAAAATGCGATACTTTAAACAAAAAGCGGTTCAACTCTCCCGGACTTCCCCTATCATAAATGAAACATATTTTTTAAATTATCCAAATCTTTTTATTTTGTTTTTGGATATTTGTACATAGGTTTTGGTTCATACTATATTGTATCCCTGCAAAGTTTCATCGACTGAGGATTTAATGTTGGGGTCTCCATACAAAAGATCGCTTCATTTCCAACACTAAATCTATCTGTCGTTAGATACGTAATATAATTTATTATTTATGCTCCGATCTTAATAAGAATGATCCATCATGAAGACACCATTAATTTTTTTCATTCACAACAAATTCTTGTTATCGCACGTGGGCGCTATCCGAACTATTTTATAAACATAATAAGTGACTAAACCGGTGACTGATGATGGCTACAATGAGTCGATCAAAACATTTTTCAATGTTATTATTATTATTAAATACCTGAGAAGTCGAAAACAAACAACAACCTCAAAAAATAAGGCGCATTAGGAACTTTTTTTTTGTACAGACCTTTTTGGAGGCGCAAAAATATTAGAGGTAACAATATTCACACAACTTAGGTCGAAAAGATTCAATGACCTTTGCGAAAAGATTGCATTTACGAGTAACTTCTGGCAACTTAAACATTCCATACGTTTTTTTTTAATTCTTATTACTTAGTGCTAATCGATGCTGTGCTAGAACGTCATGGGATTCGAATCCCATGCAGTTTCCAGCTTGCTTACTTTCAAAGCACATAAAACAAACACGTGGTTACTTCCATTTTAGTTGCAAAATAAAAGCTACAAGAATAACCTAATCCTTAAACATAAAAAATATTGTTTTGGATAAAAGATGGACCTAATTTTGACCACTTTTACTTCAGAAATCTAATATTTTTTAAGGTGATGATGATTAAAGATAAAGATGTACCGTTGCCGGGAATATTGCCTTAGGGTCGGGAATATTCCCAATATTGCCGGGAATATTCCCACACGGCACATCTTTAATGATGATGATGAAACAAGAGTTTTCATTTCATTGAAAACACTGCTATGATTTCTATTAAAAAGTATTCCATTGCTTAAGTGAAAAATTTGGTTTAGATTTTGTTAATCAGTAGGCGTATTGTATTAAGAGTTTACGCTTATACTCGATAGCAACTGTAATTGACATTTGTATGACAACTTTTAGTTTAGTGTAGTTACCGCCAGGGGCAAGTGCCAAATTGCATAAAAAATTGCTTATTACAGTCACTATAGTAAACGTAACTGTGCAAACAAAATACAGGCACTGGTTTACTCTTTAAAGTTTCAAACTAACTAAGCAGTTTTCCCTGCCAGTAGATTAGATTAGTAGATTTTAGACTATAGATTAGTAGACTCGGGACGCAGTAAGCAGGATCGCTAGCAAGCAAGTGGTCGTTCGTATACAGGACGACAGTAAAAAACAGACTTTAGATACAGTTACGGTAACACTTATGCAGTTTATTACTTACCTGGTACAAAACTGGCCTTGCCATCCTTCCTCTGGTCCCCTTGCTCCTCCGTCCTACTAAGGTCCTCCACCTCCGACCCAGGGTCCACATCCTCACACCTCCCATCACGGACCACCAACAACGCGCACAAACACACCAAACTAATCCTTAAAAACTCCCGCATTTTAAACATCAGTAAATCATCCGTCTATACTACTAATTGCCATTTTCAACAAACAGTGGGATCAGCCTAACAGTCACATTTTCGCCGATTGCAACTGGCTACATCGCCTCATTCAATGACATACGTGTATTCGCACATATGCATTGTTTAAAAACCAACACGTTCACTTTTCACATGCTACACGAACACGGTTGATTAAAAAGGTAATTATGAACATCGACTACAATCGAGTGTTTTCGAATCGGTTTATAATTTCGTTGTGGACACGCGCGGCGCTCGCGACGCAACAGTTGTACTGAGGCTGCTCTGCCACCCCCCTACCGATGCCTGCCGACCGACGCACGCGCAGCCTTCGCGCACTGCCATCGGAAACGCAAAGGTTTCTAATGGGCCGATAGCAGATAGCTTATCGGAGAAAACTGCGCTTTGATTTATTATTCTTGTTATTTTAATCTAACCATAATTAAGTTATTGTTATCTTTATTGACGACTAACGGTCGCCCGCGACTTTGTCTGCGTGGACAGTTATTTTACTATCCCTCAGGAACAGCACTTTTTCAGGATGAAAGATAAGTAATCCTAATGTCCTCTTCCATGTTCCTGACAAAGTGTATGCAAAAATTTCATAAGCATAACAAACAAACAAACTTACTTTCACTTATTTTTCAATCATAAAGAAGGTTATTTAGTACATTTTTAAAATAAACAAAAACATTTTTACCTAAAAAGTTTTTGATAAACCAATTATTTATTTGCTCTTTCACAAAATCAAACCTAAAAATCTATAGGAAACAGGTATTTCATAAAGAATAGTACGTATTCTGATTTTGCAATTAACAGGATTTTATACATTAATGGAAAATTTTGAATTACTTCAAAATTATTATTTATTCCATAAATATCAAAGTCAAAGTCAAATAAGCTTTATTCAAATAAACTTAATAATTAAGTACTTTTGAATCGTCTATATTTTCCTACCACCCGTTCCAGACTTTTTTAGCTGACAAGAAGAACGGGCGCAAGAAACTTATCAGCTGTAACAGCCATAAGTAACGATATTTACAAACTTGAATATCGTTACCAAATAATTACAACAGGGTGACAGGATTATTGGCAACAACATAGACTTATTATATTACTTCAACAAAGTGTACTTATAGTAGCAAGTTATGTGTTACATCATTTCCACGCATTTTGATCTTTAAGATAATCGTCTACTTTATAATAACTAAATACTTGATAATCGTCTACTAATATTAAGTACCTATGTATATAGGTGGTTGACCAACGATGTTACTTTGAAGTATTGAACAAATCAAAAAAAAACAGAGTGAGTTTGAATGCTGAAAACGCATGTAAAAGAAATTATACATGCATTTTCTTTCAGCATTAATATTTATGACAAACATTTTCTTCTTGTATCTTATTTCTATTTTTTGCCAAATTTGGCATTGAAATGAACGAAATGAAATGATTCTCTATTGCTGTAAATGTGGTCAGTACAAGATTATAACATTTATCAGTTTTGTTTCTCACATTTAACCAAATAACTTTGGTATGCAAATTAGAGATAGGCCAAGATTAATAAATAATAAATTAACAATGTCGAAAAATAATCATAAATAAAATTAAATAAAAATAATTAAAACATGTCCAAATAGTGATTGAATTGAATTATCATAATAAAAATAATACCTAATACATAATAATATATTGAAAAAAAATTGGTTTGATAGTATTTAAATTTTGCAATCAATAAATTCCTTAACACTATAAAAACATTTGTCAGTCAGGAATCGATACAACGCACATTTAAATTGTTTCATTGGTAAGTCTTTCATTGCCGTTGGTAGTTTATTGAATAATGTTATTGACATGAAATAACAATTCCTTCGCAAAACACGTTGTTGAGCAAGATGGCAACACTAATTGATTTGGATATCTGGATAGGAATGTACATACCTCATGCTTCTTTTTAAACAGATTCATATTACTTTTCGTGAAGACACATAATTCAAAAATATACATTGATGGAACTGTTAAAAGATTCAGTTTTTTGAATAATGGTCGACAGGAATCCATGGGTCCTGCACCACACATAGCTCTAACACACCTCTTCTGAATCAAAAGGGCACGGTCAACGTCAACCGAGTTTCCCCATAAAATAAGACCATACCTCAAAACTGAGCACATGTAACCATGATAAGCAGTAAGTGCTGTCTTTTGTCCACTTAGCCGCGTTAAACCATATAGAGCATACGTAAATCTATTAATTTTCTGACTAACACATGAGACGTGATTTTTAGATGTTAAATTGTTGTCTACTTTAATGCCAAGAAATTTAGCAGCAGTGCACTCTGCGATTTGTTCACCATCATGTATCACAGATACTTTTTGTGGTCGTCCATTTTTATTATAAAATTGTATAAATTTAGTCGTTGTTATGTTTAATAGTAGATTGTTATGCCTCAACCAATTTATTACATTAATGATCGTATTATTTATTTCAGTTTCATAGTCAGTATTAGGAATTTTATGTATAATTATGGAAATATCATCAGCAAACAGTGTGCATCGATACCCAGTGATAGACGGAAGATCATTTGAATATAAAACAAACAAGAGAGGTCCAAGGATACTTCCCTGGGGAACACCAAAATTATTTTTTGAATAATCAGAGTGACAAGTGGTTAAATGTAAAGACTTGTCAACTTTGTTAAGTTCTACTTTTTGGGCTCTATTTTCAAGATATGATCTAATCCACTCCTGTGCATGCCCACGGATACCATATGCTTCTAGTTTTTTTAGTAGAGTTTTGTGACAAACATGATCGAAGGCTCTACTTAGATCAAACAGTATCATTGAAACGGGAATACGCTTATCCATCATGGATGAAATGTGATGGACGATATGGTAACATGCCATAGACGTGGATTTCCCCTTTTGGAATCCATATTGTACTGAATCTATAATGTTAAATCTTGTACAAAATGATGACAATCTTTTATAGAATACCTTTTCAAAATTTTTTGATAAAATAGGGATGAGCGTAATAGGCCTATAGTTATTAATATTGTCTTTGTCTCCTTTTTTGTACAGCGGTTTCACTATAGAAAGCTTTAATAAAGAAGGAAATACTCCGGTGGCGAATGATAAGTTTATCAAATACGTCAATAAAGGTGCCAACTCATTTGCACATGCTTTAATAATTTTGGTGCTTATTTCATCATATCCTGTAGCGCCAGTATTATTTAATGATTTGATAACATTTTTTATTTCGACTTCATCAGTGGGTGCCAGAAATAGAGTGGAATTGCAATGTTTTAGAGTGCCAGGATAATTTCTCGTATTAGAATCTGGGATAACTTTTAATATATTAATAAAATGGGAATTAAATTTCGATGCAATTTGCTCGGTATCAGTAATTATTTCATTTTCATTAATTTTCAAATTTTCTATAGTATTTATTGAAACCCATTTTTGATCCTCGTTTATAATGTCCCAAGTTGCTTTACACTTATTTTTGGCATGATTTATATATTTATCATTTTTTGAATTTTGAGCCGCTATTATACATTTTTTTAATAATTTCGAATAGTTTCTATATTTTATTTTCACGGAGTCTAATTTATTTTTATAAAAAGATAAACGTAAATTCTCCTTACCACCACTTAAATGTAATTCACATAAAACATTCCCAATTTAACCTTTCGGGTACAGGAAAATGAGACACAACAGATTGTTATCTGGCCTCATGTGGCCGCCTTGCACTTGATCAATAAATTCAACCTCACCTGTCCTTCCCCTTAACTTGATTATTCTTAATCATGTGTTTAATTATCTGTTTCATTTGCTCAACCTTCTTTTCTAGCCTTTTCTTCTGTTGCCACATTAATGTGAGCCTTCTTTTCCGACTTTGTGCTATAACCTCTAACCTCCTTACTTTGTGCTTAAGCTCTATCACCTCTTCTGTATCTAATGGCCTAATGATTGGGTTTAAGTCGCATATCGTTGGTTTTTCTTCTTGACAGGCCTGAAACAAAAATAAACAGCAATATTATACTTGTTATGTCATGGCACAGTTACGTTCCCTCAAATATGTAGGTTGAGCGAAGCGATGGCTGGTTCATGCGTCATGCTCGTGAACGGGTGCTGCCAGTGGGAATGGGTCTGTTTTTGAGTACCTATCTTAACGCATATTGAATTGTAAGAATTGCGTTTATTGTTTTTATTTTTTATATCTTGTATAGTCTTTAAAAGCAGAGTGAGCCCCCCCTGGTGGTTTTATTTTTATAATATTCTATTAATTCTCTTGGCTATGAGATAATATCAACTACTTCTGTGTGTGAGCTACTGGTTTAATGTTAGTGACAGACCCAGTGGTACCAGGTTTAATACCCAAGAGCGAACAATTAACTCAATTTGGCCTGCTACCAATATTTTATAAAAGTCACTCGTATTAGAACACTTTTAAACTTTGGCCTTTAAACATTATAAGTGTGACTGGTAGAGAAGAAAGTTTTTCGGGATTAAGTGCCCGATAACTTACCACCGTCCATTTTGACGAGAGGTTCAAACATGGAATAAATAAAAAAAATTAAAAACCCGCCTGCCTAAAAAGCAAAGTCAACTGAAAAGATGGAAACAAGATTAAATATTAAAGGCAACATTATAACATGCAGTCGGAGGCATGCCTAAAGAAAGTGACATTATGAAAGATTTGAGTTATATGCCTCCGACTGCATGTTATAATGTTGCCTTTAATATTTAATCTTGTTTCCATCTTTTCAGTTGACTTTGCTTTTTAGGCAGGCGGGTTTTTAATTTTTTAAATTTATTTTTTTATTTATTTATTTTTAGTTATTATTTATATGATATACCTTTTTGAAATCCTTATAATAAGCCCTTTAATTTGACACCCATATTGCAGTATTCTAAAAAAAAATTTTTTTTTCTACTACGTATAATAGCACCGTACAGCCGCCATGTTGGTTTTTTTATAACGCCACCTTCTTAAGAACACTTGGGCTGACGAGACAAATCTAACGATATGTTAATCATGGAAATCTGTTCAGCCGTTTGAAAGATATGAGGTAATAAAGAATATTACATACAAACTTACATACATACTTACAAGATACGCGCGAAAAACATAACCCTCTTGCAGTCGGGTAAAAAAACAAAAATTAATCTGGCTTTTCTTTCCATTAGTTGGTCACGAATTTTGAGTTCATATTTTTTTATGTAAAGAACTAATGATATGGAACACGAATACCAAATTTTATGGTTAGGAACCAAATAATAAGCAAGAAATAAATTTCTGAAAATTGAGAATTTGTCTAATTTTAGACTAGTGTCGTCATTTTTGACGTTTAATGGTGGCGCACTAGGTTGGTAGCACTGCTAAATCGTTGCAATGGTGACCAAAGACCGCAGGTCACGTGATAGGTGCGAGGAGCGTAGCGACGAGCATGTTAGGTGCACATGAACCCAGCGCGCAAGCCGAGCGAGCGAAGCGAGCGTGCCGCGGCAACGGCCGGCGAAGTGCCAGAAACGACTTTTTTTTAGGGATGCGCCGATCCGATCCGATCTTTTGAAAGATCGGATCGGCAGACATACGATCCGGCGATTTTCGGATCGGATCGAGGCCATACGATTTTTTGCTGGATCGATACAAAACTTAAAAGATCGGATCGCTTGGATCGTATGAATTAAAACGCGGTTTATTTACAAAAAAATTGGGCACTTTGGTTTATTTGTTGCAGACTTTATCTTTGTTTACATCTTGAACTTGGCGGCATCCTTTGCGGGTGATTTGCATTAATATAATGATATTATTTATAAACGAATAATAATATCATAGGCCAATTTAACTTTGTGTGAAAGTCGCAACACACTGGATCCACGCCGTCACTCAAAAGTTCAGACTTCGAAGACTGACGCCTATAAAAATTGTACTTGACTGTTAGTATTATTAGGCACCCGCCTGCTCACCGCCATCCCAGTCGAAGTCTAAACTTTTGAGAAATATATAGTAAGTATTTTCTTAAGTTCTCCGAGTACAGTGTTTTTCTTTTAAATCTTCAAGGTACTCGTTTACAAGTTTTACAAGGGTTTACGTAACAAAGATCTAAAATCAATGGGGAATGTCCGAAAAAAATAAAAATGGCTGAATATTTTTTATAGGTGGGAATAAGCTCCCTTAGTTTTAGAAAAAAGTTTCAGAATTTTCGGTTGCGTCAAAATTTTTTAATAAATTAAAGCCTCTTCGACGTCACAAATGTACAAAAGTAACAGCAGAATGGCGATTATACCTTTGCCACCACCTGTCACAACAGCACCAAGTATTAAAAAAAAAGTTTTGACATTTTGTGTTGAAACTTTTTTTAATAGCATGTTGTGGTTATGACAGGTGGTGGCAAAGGTATAATCTCCATTCTGCTGTTACTTTCGTATATTTGTGAAGTCAAAGTGACTTTAGTTTTTATTTTTATTTATGCGCAACCGAAAATTCTGAAACTTTTTTCTATTACTAAGGGAGCTTATTCCTACCTATAAAAAAATATTCAGCCAAATTGATTTTTTTCGGACACTCCCCATTGTCTTACTTATTGGCATCCGATCCGGATCGATTTTCTAAAGATCGGATCGACGGCATGCGATCCGATCCATGGATCGGATCGTTGCTTTACGATCCATTACGATCCGAAAAATCGGATCGAAGGACCCGGATCGCGCATCCCTACTTTTTTTACGTGCGAAATTTTGTACGTATGTCCCCTCTCCTCTCCCCACCTCTTTTTAGCCTCCCCTGCTTAATTTCCATATTTTTTGTTTTGAGGTCATGTTTACACAAAAAAATACTTCTCAAAAACTACGCATCACCGGCAGATGGGGATTGGAGGAGGGAGTTGTTTCCCTTTCCCCTCCCCCTCCCTTCCTTTAATTGCCGAAAAATAACAGTAATTTGGCTGTTATTATTACTTTAAGTCTACGACAAGGAAATTGAAATTTCATTAAAAAAAAAGTATCCATTTCCTAACTCCCAAATTTTAGGAGGGGGGTATGTCCCCCCTCACTCTCACCCCCAAATTCGAGGCCAACTAATGGAAAGTAGAACCATTAATCTCATTTTAATACTTACAGAGATATTGATAGAAGGCACTGCATCATGATTCAGTTTACGAAGACCACTTTCTGTTAGATAAAAGTCACTAGGCTGAAAATGTTCAGAACAAACAGCGCTGTATACCGTTGAACACCATTCTGCTTCACGATTCACTGCTAAGTCCCATTGTTCTCGTCTTAATCTGTCTCGGGGAAACCTATAAAAAAGGGAGGTTTTGATATGATATTTAATTTTATAAACTTGATGTTTGTACAGTATAAAAAAACCGGCCAAGTGCGAGTTGGACTCGCGCACGAAGGGTTCTTTTTTTTTTTTTTTTTACATTAAATGGGCTTACTCTTGGCCACATTCGAGAACCATAAGGCTAAGAAGAGGCCGAAGATGAAGCGAGCTTGCCCAGAAGAAGCCTATTCACTCGTGCCTTAAATATCGCTGGGTTATATTCTTTCGGGAATACAGACGCAGGCAGGGAATTCCACTCCTTGGCTGTGCGCATTAAGAAGGAAGATGAAAAACGCTTCGTGCGCATGCATGGAATGTCAACCAAATAGGGGTGAAACCCCGCCGTGCGTCTGGATGTACGATGGTAGAACGGGGATGGCGGAATGAGCTCATGCAGCTCAAGAGCACACTCTCCGAAATATAGTCTGTAGAACACCGCCAGACAAGCCACTTCACGGCGGTGGGAAAGACTGTGAAGCTTGGTTTTTAATAGCGCATTATCCCCTATGAGTTTTCTGGCTCTGCGTTCAACCGAGTCGAGTGCGGCTAGCTGGTACTTTGCAGACCCATCCCACAGGTGGCAGCAATATTCCATGCACGACCGGACTTGCGCTTTGTAAAGAGTTAGAAGCTGTCCCGGCGTGAAATATCGCTTAACCTTGTTCAAGATGCCTAGTTTTTTGGCCGCAGTTTGAGCCTTCGACTCGATTGTGTCACCAAAGTTGAGATCGGAAGTCAACTTTATGCCAAGGAGATCGAGATTGTCGGTGACAGGTATAGTTACACCTCGGAAAGTAGGAGTCAAGTTCAGAGGACTCTTCTTTGCAGTGAATAGACATGCCTGCGTTTTGGTGGCGTTAAAAGTGACTAAATTGTTGTCGCCCCATTGGGAGACAAGACTCAAAGTCTTATTCGTCCGCTCCACCATGGCCTCTCTCACAAAGGTTCCATACCAAAAGACAGCAAAAAAATTAAGTTTGTTGTATGGGAGCCCCCCTGAAATATTAATTTTATTCTGTTAATAGTATTTGTTGTTATAGCGTCAACAAAAATACATCATCTGTGAAAATTTCAACTGTCTACCTACTGTTGTTATTAATATTGAGCAAAAAAAGACAAAAAATCCCGTTTGTTGTAAGGGAGCCCCCCTTATATATTAATTTTATTCTGTTTTTAGTATTTGTTGTTATAGAGGCATCAGAAATACATCATCTGTAAAAATTTCAACTTTCTAGCTATCACGGTTCATGAGATACAGCCTGGTGACAGACAGACAGACACAGACAGACGGACAGCGGAGTCTTAGTAATAGGGTCCCGTTATTACCTTTGGGTACGGAACCCTAAAAACACGTTTGCTGTACGGGAGCCCTCTTAAATATTTATTTTATTCTGTTTATAGTATTTGTTGTTATAGCGTCAACAAAAATACATCATCTGTGAAAATTTCAACTGTCTACCTGCTGTCGTTATTAATTGTGAAAATTTCAACTTTCTAGCTATCATGGTTCATGAGATACAGCCTGGTGACAGACAGACGGACAGCGGAGTCTCCCGTTTTTACCCTTTGGGTACGGAACCCTAAAAATAACTACAAAATAGTGTTACCTGTGAAAAGTGATTCCATCTTTTGACTTTGTTATATTCCTTGAACGATTCTTACAGTTGCTTACGACACAAGAAACCATTTTGATACAAAAAAAACATTTAAATATGAAACAAATAAATGCATATTTTTATAAACAAACCAAAAGTAATGTCAAAGTCAATTTTCATTGACAGTGACAGATGTCAGATGTCATTACTGTTTGTTCTGTCCGTTTCTATCTTATTCCCAAAAAAATGTTTCAGATCAATGATTTACATACTCACTTATAAGGATTATATAGGACTTTTAAGGAATATCTTTAAAATCTACGTTATTAAAACCCAACCAAAAGTCAAGCATACATTAATAATTATTTATTACAATAATACATTCTATTGTAGGTACTTACCGCGAGTTGTACTTTGTAGAAGATTCGGAACCAGTGCTGCCAACTAGTTTGAGCGAAAACGCGCTGTCAACGCTGTAAAAAAGCGCTAGATTGCGCTAAAATGGCATTTTAAAAAAAAGCGCCAAATTCCGCGCTAACCATACATGGTTTTACAATAAGGCCGGCCACACACAGACGTAATCACGCAACGGAATCACGCAACGTGATTCCGTACGTACCACCACACACAGACGTTTTTTTTCGTTCGGAATCACGGCTCAGTCAGGCGCCAGACTTTGATGAGTAAACATTGAGCGAAGGTGAATTATTTTGACTTTTAATGAATAATTGAAGATGAATAATTATAGACTATTTATTATTAATATTACGCTTAGGTCAATTCAATTGTTTTCTGTTTTTGTTTTTGGTAAAATAGAACTAATAACTTAAGCCGGGTCCATAGCTCGTGTTTTGCTCTACACAATCAACAAAAAGATCTACACAAAACATTGTTTCGCGAAACATTTTTGTGTAGAGAAACAATGTTTCTGCTTTCCATGCCTGGTGGAAAACACGTACACAAAACATTTTGCGCGGGTCGAGGGGCAGGGTATTGTCATAGCCCAGCCGCACATGCGCAATAATATTGGCCACAATAATTTTGAACAATATGATTTAACACTGAGGCTAACCGCAAAAAAAAATTGCGATTAGCCTCAGTGTTATTAAAAATTTTATCTTTAAAAATCATTTAAAAAATTTCAATTGAACCAGGTTTTTCAAAATTTTTCGAAAAGGTAAGGAAAAGAGATATAACAGTTATAACAGTTACGAAAAATGATCAAAATGTAACAAATTTTTTTTGTTACCGATGCAAAGTAAATGTTTTTTTTTATTTTTAGAAGATTAAGTCTTCTAAAAATAAAAAAAAACATTCACCATTCAAAACTTTTTTTGAAAATTATTAAGGTTGTGACTTTGATAGAACCTAGGACTGTGTATAACTATTTGCACAGTAGATACTTATTAGTTAAAAAAACCGGCCAAGTGCGAGTCGGACTCACGCATGAAGGGTTCCATACCAAAAAAAGGAAAAAATACGTTTGTTGTATGGGAGCCCCCCTTAAATATTTATTTATTCTGTTTTTAGTATTTGTTGTTATAGTGGCAACAGATATACATCATCTGTGAAAATATCAACTGTCTAGCTATCACGGTTCATGAAATACAGCCTGGTGACAGACAGACAGACGGACAGCGGAGTCTTAGTAATAGGGTCCCGTTTTTACCCTTTGGGTACGGAACCCTAAAAACTAATGTCTATTCTGTGTAAGTTGTTTTAAAATATTTCAATTCCAGCTACTTTTAGTGAAGCCTAATAGTTTATGCATTTTTACATTTGCAAAAGTTACATTTTCAGATATACCTGAAACTTTGGTCACTTTTAAGTTTATTTCATACATTTTCGAGTCATGATAAGTAATAGGCTAACATAAAATGCTAAATTGGCAACACTGAAGTTTTGTCTACTCAAGCCTTGCAATCGCTGTAGACGGCGTGTGTAGAGAAACATGTTTCGCGAAACAATGTTTTGTGTAGATGTTTTTGTTGTGTAGAGCAAAACATGCGCTATGGACCCGCTCTTAGCAAAATAATTAAAAAGTAGGCCAAAAGTCTGGTATCCAGAGCTGTAATAAAAAAAGTAGCATTCCGTACGTACGGAATAACGGTTGTGTGTGGCGACCAATACAAAATCTATGGGAGGCTTGCGTTCGGAATGACTTTTTTCCGTGCGTGATTCCGAATGCACGAGCCCTCATGTGGAATTCCGCACGGAAAAAAATAACGTACGGAACGTTGACGTCTGTGTGTGGCAGACATCGATTTTGTATGCAATCGCTGCGTTCGGAATTCCGAATCGGGATTCCGTTGCGAGATTCCGTTACGTGATTACGTCTGTGTGTGGCCGGCCTAATAATTAAATAGAATTTGTATAATTTTAATAGATTCACCAAGCATTTAACCAAATAAATGCAGCAGGCCAGCAGGTAAATACTTAATCTACTAAAATCTAAAAAAGCGCTAGATTTAGCGCTAGGCGCTAAAACGCGCTGCGAGACAAAAAAAGCGCTAGATCTGGCGCGAAACGCGCTAAGTTGGCAGCACTGTTCGGAACTTATACATAAGTCATGTCATGTCAACTTTTAGTGATGTAGTTAAGTAATAGTAACCGTAATCTAAAATAACCGTATTTATTTCGTGTTGCTGATTTGCTGATATTTTGCTGAGAATAAGATTCTAAGATGGCAAAAAAACTGTTGGCTCGATAGATGGCGTTGATAAAAATGTATGTGTCAATGTGTTTTTTTTTACTAAGCTTCGAAGAGTAATCAGGTAGGCAGGTAGAGTTACCCTAAAATGTTTTTCTTTGGGCAGATGTCTCAAGCCGCGATTACATATCCTAATCTAGCGTCCTAGTTAGGAACCAATTTAAAGTTGCCACCCCTACAATAAGTTCAATTTTAACAGTGAATTTTCACGAAAAACGTAAAGGTTTATGATTATTTATTTTCGATTCTCTTTTCCAATTTTAAACAATGTTTACCTTTCAGTTAGTGTAAATTCACTTTTAAAATCCAACTTATTATACAATATTTTATTGTCAAGTACGGGTGGCAACTCGAAATTGGTTCCTAACTAGGATGCTAGATCCGCAGGCTGATTATCTAATTGAAAACCACCTAGCGACCGGTTTCAGTTCACAGATGAATGTGATACCTACATTGCTACTTTTCTTTGGTATGTTTTATTTTTACCCCAAAAAGAAGTAGCAATGTATCAGATTAATCTGTCAAATGAGACCGGTCGCCAGGTGGTTTCTAATTAATCAGCCTGCGGGATATGTAACCGGCGTTGTATTTCTGTTGCCGCTATAACAATAAATACTAAAAGTATAATAAAATAAATATTTAAGGGGGGCTCCCATACAACAAACGTGATTTATTTGCCGATTTTTGCTTTATATGAAAGCCTGGTGACAGACAGACAGACGGACAGCGGAGTCTTAGTAATAGGGTCCCGTTTTTACCCTATGGGTACGGAACCCTAAAAATGGTAAATGTTCTTGACGTTTTTGCAACGAATGTAATATTAGCGTCAAATGAAGTTGGTAATACTGAAGTTTAGCGTCAGTGTCAGTGACTAGCGTCTTTGGTGTCGTGAATGAAGTATATGAAATATCTACTTATATGGCTGCCTTAAAAAAATATGTTTCAAAATTTGTAATTTTGAAAGTCATCTCATTGAATTTTATCACAATAAACTGAATTGGGTAAATAAATAATAATCATAATTACTTTCATAGAATTATGAAATTCCAACAATAAATTGAATCAGTTGCTCCATAACAATCAAATAGGTTATTTATTTGCAGACAAGTTCATTCTTGAAGAATAAATAAATAAAATATCACCCATCTAAAACCTGTGTTAAAACTAATAACACCTTACAAAGACGACAAATTCCATACCGCAATATTCTATTTTCGAAAAATAAGTGATCGTCGTTATCCCTCTTACATTTTTTGAATGATGGCTTCATTATTTATTAATCGTTCTGACGGCATGACCGCCACGCCTACATTTCACGGATACAATAGAGACGTTTAAATTAAGGGTTCGTTCGGCAGCCAATATAATAATACGCCTGGCTGTCCCTTCGATGCCATAGTTAGGGATGTAATGTCTTCATTATCGACTTGAATATTTTTGACGAATTTGTATTTTAAACAATCTCATAAGCAACTTATTAAATATTTTGCAATAAATTGGGAACTTATTCAGTGCATTAAGTAATTTAAAAAACCCATTCAAACTCAAACTCATAATTATGTATTCAAATAAACTTAGAAATTAAGTGCTTTTGATTTTATTTTTCCTATTTCCCGTTTATGACTTTTTTAGCTGACACACGATTTTTTAGCGTGAATAGTCACAAGAATTCTTATTTTTGATGGAATTTCAACAGGTTCACACATTTTGACGTGAATTTTTGATAGCAGTGGACCTTATATCACACGATACTTATACTATCTTCCTGTATTAAACATCCGTTAGTGCTTTGATTAACATTCTGAAAAACTTCACCATTTTAGGAATGACTGTATTTGAGTCCGTTTTTTTTAAAAAAAAAACAAAGCTAAAATTTTTAAGGGTCTCATAAAATGAATAGCTTTTAAAGTGGATGCAATTATTTAGTAAATAAATGATAAGTAAGAGATAAAAAATATTTCCTTTATCAAAAAGAAAACAAATGAAAAACAAATTGTTCTCTTACATTATTGAAATAAACTAATAGGGTAAAAGGCACTGTCTGTTCACAGTAAAGAGTGGATCTATTAGTTTTAAAAATGTATGGCGTAGTATCACAGCTGCCTACAAAAATTACCTGCTACTACATGCGACATAAGTATAAGTATCAGTAAACTGTGATTTCACTATTGGGGTAGCGCACTGCCTATATAAACGGCTATAAGAATCTCAACACGTCACTTTAAAATTTTTTCGTGCGCGTACTTAGAGCCGAAAATGTTTAAATCATTTTTTAATAACTTAGAAGATCCAAATAAACCTCTTTTCGGTCCAAATTATTGGATTCTCATGAAAATAGGATTAATTTTACCTGATAGTAAATTTGGCCGTTTTTTCTATGTTTTAATTCACGAAATCGTATCATACTTCGTTTTTACCCAATACATTGAACTGTACATAATACGTTCTAATTTGGATCTAGTACTTACCAACCTAAAAATTTCTATGCTGAGTGTCGTCTGTATTGTGAAGTCGAATACATTCGTCTTTTGGCAATCTAGCTGGAAAGAAGTCATAGATTACATGACTGAAGCTGACAAATATGAACGACAAACTAAAGATCCCAGCAGGAAAAAGATTCTGGACAAATATACAAAATATTGTCGTCGGATGACATACAACTACTGGATTTTAGTTTTCACGACATTTCTAACTACCACTGGGAATCCTCTGATGCATTATATGTTGTCTTCATCTTCATACCGAGAAGGTCTTAAGAATGGAACGGAGCCATTTCCTCACATATTTAGCTCCTGGATGCCTATTGATAAAAATCACACCCCTGGCTCTTGGATAACCGTGGTGTGGCACACAATTCTGTGCGCTTATGGAGCAACAATTATGGCAGCCTATGATACCAGCATTATGGTGATTATGGTATACTTCGGTGGTAAATTGGATTTGCTACGAGAGCGATGCAAGCAAATGCTGGGGACAAATGGTGTTACCGTTAGCAATGAAGAATTTACTGCAAAAATACGTGAACTACACAAAACACACGTTCTTATTCTGAAGTAAGTTGGATTATTATCTTAATAAAATAGATTTTAAGTCCTTAAATCATCTATGTTCGACACACTCATCTGGCACTCTAAAATGTGGTACTCATACAGCACTGAATTTCCTGCCGTGCATTTTTATACAGTATTACTTATTATTAAGTGTTTTCAGAACATTTGGCCTGCGATTGTGGTGATTAAGCAATTTTATTATCGCTAGAGCTTACATCGAAATGGCAAGTTCTTGGCTGCATTTGCACCCATCAATTTGCATTACGGCCGCGTGGTAGGTTATGGTTCACGTGGACAGTAGACAAATATGGTGACCAGTTTAAATGACCTAATTATTGTATAAAAGCTAGTACTACGGAGAGCTCAAGATGTTATCCTGGTTCTGCTTCTGACTGACTGATGACCCGAGTGGTGCAGTGGTCAACATGCCGCTTACCACGCAAGAGCTCCCGGGTTTGATTCCCGGCCGGGCAGAAATTGAAATGATGAATTTTAATTTCTGTGACGGGTCTGGGTGTTACTATGTATAATAAGTATATATTTAAAAAGTATATAAGTAGTATATCAGTTGTCTAGCACCCATATTACAAGCTTTGCTTAGTTTGGGGCTAGATGGCGCTGTGTGAAATTGTCCAAGCATTTATTTATTTATTTATTATTATTTATTTATTCTACTTATCCGAATAAGATGAAACATGGCTTAAATTTTGAGTTGGACCTCAAGCTACCAAACCTTGAAAAGCCGTTTAATCTTGAAAAGCTGTTATTAAAATCCGATCAGCTGTTTTTGCGTGATACGCGCACAAAAAAGATTTTACATTTTTATTATATGTATAGATATAGATTAGGAAGGTTTGTACCCATTACTCAATAGGTATGTAAAAATGTTAAGTGGTTCATGAAGATATCAATTTATATTAGGCGGCAATTTATATTACACATAATACGTCATCAAGGTGTAGCTAAAAGCACTGCTGAGGCTGATTACTTTGTTTCACCAACTTTAACGCTTAGTTATTTATTATAGGTATGCAATGTAGTCAAACTATACCAATAATTAAAACAATAATTGAAACGACATAGTACCTACTAAAATACGTAGGCACTTTTAAGTCTGTTACAAAGAATTAATATTTAAAAAATTGCAGTAATTTACGTCAATGCTGTTAAAAATAACATCCTACATTTATATACTAGAAACAAACGGTTTCCCTTTAGTTATAGTTCAGTGCTTTTTTTTTATATTTTTATTTTAGAATTAAAAATAAAATTAAAATTTTGTGAACTGGTGGTAGATTCAGTAGCTAGATCGTGTTTTCTAATTAATTTTAATCAATTTAATTCAATAATAATAATTAAAATCAGAACGCAGCTATAAAATAATGTAATAAACTTGAATGCATTTTTATAAAGTTCCGAGCGGGTAATTTCATAAAAATATGAGCAGCTCCTTATTTCAGTCGGTCCCGTGACGACGGCCCCTGGAAAGGTGTTGAAACGTCGGAAAGCCCAAAAAACCAACAAATCAAAACGAAATAATTCTAAAATAACATCTGAATTAACCAATGTACGCGCTGTAATCCGTAAAAAGTGTTTTATTTCTAATGAACTGTACGCGCGGAAGCCTTAGAAGTGTATGAAAATAAAAATATAAAATAATAAAGTTACAACAATATAATTTATAACAAATATAAATATACATATAAGGTACATACACACAAAAACATAAGCATATTAATGAATTGGTGATTCAATCAACAATAAGTTCTAAAAATATTTCTAAGGCCAAGACAACAGTTATAGTTAAATAATATTCAATCTTGTTTATTGTTATACACCTTGCAATATTGGTTTAAAAATTAAATGCTATATTAAATCGTGCACGACAGTTAAAAAATCGCTCAGCTCGTAATCGCATTGCATTGCACGTTCGTGTCATCGTGTAGGAAATGAAGCGAACTTTTGCATGGAGACCCCGACATTAAATCCTCAGTCGATGAAACTTTGCAGGGATGTAATACAGTATGAACCGAACACGGTACAAATATCCAAAAACAAAAAAAAACGATTTGGATAATTTAAAAAAATATTTTATCATTCATACTTTATCATTCTGTAAAGTTTCGTCTACTGAGGATTTACTGTTTGGGTCTACTACTTTCCTTTCCTACACTACTCAGGAAACACTTGAGGTTAGAGATGCGTGCTTAGCAGCTCAAAGGGCTTACGTTATTCATGTTTGCAATAAGAAAATTCTGAGCAACGTGAGTCTAAAACACGATATCTATCTGTTGAACAAGGGGCGCAGAGACTTGATTGGCGCATTGACTAACTTTTGTTGCCCCTTCCTGTAGCTACACTCATGAAATTGTAGCCTATAAACATTGCCAGGGTCTAATCTCTCACGGAATATCAGATTTTATTATAAATCTACAGGATTGTTTCAAGGAATGCAGATGTGTTTGAACAAACTCTTCAGCTCTTACAAAAATCTAACGTTTACATGAATGATTATTATTATGTTCTAACTATTCATGACTCCCATTACATTAGGCCCCATATCTCCGAAGATTATCGTTAGATCACAATGATACTAACTATAAAATCGGTAAACCAACGCCAGACTCGCCAGAGTGATCGGTGTACTCACATTTTTTTATTTATCAATTTAAGGTATGGTATATTTAGCCACGATATTATCTAAGTTACAATAGTCTTATGTCAACGGCTCATCACCTTTTATAAAATACTGTTTTTCCCGACACAGGGGCGTTAGTTGTTGAGGAATTCTCCTGGTACTTCACTATCAGCTTATATATTATAACGAACATAATTAGCCTAACAACCATATTAAAGTTGTCGAATCGCACCAGAGAATTACTTAGTATTGAATAGTTTCGATGATCATCTATCTATGGTCTTCATCATTAGTTTCACTTCACCAAAATGGTACTTTCCGAAAGCAAATATACAAGTTATCTAAGAAAATACATAAATCGGTACAGGTGTGCCTATAATATTTGAAGATTTTCCTTGATTTCTCCAGGATTCCGTCATCAGATCCTAACTTTATGACAATGAGACAGAAAAAGAATTTATAAAAAAACCTGAAACAAAAACAGCTTCAAAATTAAATACCTCTAAAAAAGCGAGAAACAATATTCTAATCATTAGTTACGCATAACATTATCAATAAAACACGTCTATTGAAGTCGGGTGGGGCTGGAAGACAAGTAATTTATTTTTTATATTTCTGAAAGCCCCACCCGACTTCATTAGACGTGTTTTATTAATAATGTTATGCATAACTAATGATTAGAATATTATTTCTCGCTTTTTTAGAGGTATTTAATTTTGAAGCTGTTTTTGTTTCAGGTTTTTTGAAGGAGGTTTTTTTTTGTTAAAAAAGTTTTTTATTTTCAACTTTTTAGTGGCAGGTATGTAAGCATGTAAATATTTTTTAACTTTATAAAATATTTTCAATGGTAAAATGCCCACAACTCAAATTACCAATTTACGCTGTTTGTTTTTGAGGAGTTCCATTGTGTCTTCGTAGTCCAAGTCTAGTCCAGAACCTTGCATTGCAGACCATGGTTTGGTTTGTTTTGGATTGTCATAAACCTACCAAAATCCAAATCACTTTACATATACAATTTGAATTTGAGGAGTTCCCTAGTGTATCTTCGAAGTTCAAAGTCCAATACCCATGAAATTAAAATGTGACCACTCTTGAAGTATACCCTTTCAAACAAAAAAAGAATCATCTAAATCGGTACATAAACAAAGATGTTATGTTCGAAAATCCGTAAAAACACGTGTGATGGCAAGCTAAATAATTGATATTTTTCAGGATTATGAAAAAACTACCAGCCAGATCTCTGTAATTTTTTTATGGAACCACACACAAACTATGTTCTTTAAGATAAAAAAAGAATTGTATAAATCGGTTAACAACTGACGAAGTTATGGTAAAACATACATAAAAAAAAAATACCGACTACTTGAGGACCTCCTCCTTTTTTTGAAGTCGGTTAAAAATCAGTTTATAATTCACAAAGTTATGATTATGAGGTAACAAGCATTTCAAAAAAATCAACTGAACTGAGAACCTCCACCTTTTTTGAAGCCTTTTTTTATTTATTTTTTATTTATTTTTTATGTATGTTTTACCATAACTTCGTCAGTTGTTAACCGATTTATACAATTCTTTTTTTATCTTAAAGAACATAGTTTGTGTGTGGTTCCATAAAAAAATTACAGAGATCTGGCTGGTAGTTTTTTCATAATCCTGAAAAATGTCAATTATTTAGCTTGCCATCATACGTGTTTTTACGAATTTTCGAACATAACATCTTTGTTTATGTACCGATTTAGATGATTCTTTTTTTGTTTGAAAGGGTATATATACTTCAAGAGTGGTCACATTTTAATTTCATCGGTATTGGACTTTGAACTTCGAAGATACACAAGGGAACTCCTCAAATTCAAATAGTATATGTAAAGTGATTTGGATTTTGGTAGGTTTATGACAATCCAAAACAAACCAAACCATGGTCTGCAATGCAAGGTTCTGGACTAGACTTGGACTACGAAGACACAATGGAACTCCTCAAAAACAAACAGCGTAAATTGGGAATTTGAGTTGTGGGCAATTTACCATTGAAAATATTTTATAAAGTTAAAAAATATTTACATGCTTACATACCTGCCAATAAAAAGTTGAAAATAAAAACTTTTTTAACTAAAAACCTGAAACAAAAACAGCTTCAAAATTAAATACCTCTAAAAAAGCGAGAAATAATATTCAAATCATTAGTTACGCATAACATTATTAATAAAACATGTCTAATGAAGTCGGGTGGGGCTTTCAGAAATATAAAAAAAAAATACTTGTCTTCTAGCCCCACCCGACTTCAATAGACGTGTTTTATTAATAATTTTATGCGTAACTAATGATTTGAATATTATTTCTCGCTTTTTTAGAGGTATTTAATTTTGAAGCTGTTTTTGTTTCAGGTTTTTTAAGGAGGTTTTTCTTTTTTGATATTCATAAAAAATATCTCTATTTAGATAGAATATTAGTGACTGCTGTTGACTGCCAAGGGACTGAAAAACAATAGATTTTTTATTGGCTCTATTGGCAGTGAGAGAATGTGTTAGTAATGCATATTTTTTGTATTTAAGAAGTCCATGTTTTGTTGTTATAATGACTCCACAAACGTAATTAATCAAAATGTGTTTAATGTGGACGTTATGACAACCATATAGTACTTGACAAAAATAAAAGAAATATAGAGAGTTGACGATCTCTTTGAATTTTTCAATCTTCTTATTTTACAAAATACAAAACCAAAACAAAGTAAGTAGATTATAATATTGGCTAGTTGAAAGCAGTTATAGGTACCACCTACATTGGGTATAAAACAAAAATCCAATTCGAATAAAGATATCGATACATTTCCATTTCCCATCCTACACCTACCTTCCACAAACACAACACAATGGTATTATAATATGGGTGCCATAGTCAATACCGTTACACCCAAAATAATAATTAGGTGCCCATAATTTACGTTTTCAATATAATTTGTTTTTCAGATATTCGAGACTCTTCAACTCGATGTTATCGCCTGTAATGTTCTTTTATATGGTTATGTGCTCGTTAATGCTTTGTGCGAGTGCCTATCAATTAACTGTAAGTTTAAATTCAGTAACAAAATTGCTAATAAATAGATTAGATCAATATATTCTTTACTTATATTGTTTTTCAGTCGGCAACTAATGCAGCTCAGAAGCTTTTGATGGCAGAATACTTAATTTTTGGAATAGCACAACTTTTCATTTTTTGTTGGCACAGCAATGATGTACTCGTTAAAGTAAGTCTTTTTAATAGATAGGTTTAACTTAATGATTGCAGTCATTATGTATTTACTGGTGGATTATTTTCAGAATGAGAACTTGATGATCGGTCCTTATGAAAGTCAATGGTGGCAATCAAGCACCAAACAAAGAAAAGATGTTCTTCTGCTGGCTGGCCAACTTCGAATCAGTCAAATATTCACAGCCGGGCCCTTCACGAACCTCACACTTTCCACATTTATCACGGTATGTTGAGTTGCCATAAATTGCATATTACGATCAACGTCAATTTTTTATTGAACTAATGTGTAATGCGACATCGTAATAGCAGGTGTACTGATTCAAAATGAGTTCTAGATTTGATTAATAAATGGAAAGTGGCTATCGGAAAATACTTAAGTATTTGAGTTTATTTTTTTAAGTATTTAAACAAGCTAAACTTTTAAATCTGATCATTCTTAAATTTTCGAACTCAGTAGTTAAAAGTTTTAACCGCGGCTACGGTTATTTACACGACTGCCCAAAGCAAAAAGAGTGTATATGTGTTCAGGGTTCATGTATGTTTGTGGGTATGTGAGTTTCTTTATTCCACCATAACTTCCAAATGGCTCAACGGATTCAGATGTTTGGGGTATTGTTAGAATCCTTATAACATTTCAAGTGACACTGGCTATATTTTTTTTAAAGTTAAAATGGCAACTGTATGACGCCATTTTCAAATGTGAAAAAAAAAATTCTTCAATAATTACAATATGCGCGGGCATCAAATGAAAGGCCTTAATGAGCACATTTCAAAAATATATAATTTGTCACTAAAATGTGTGAAATAAAAATAAATAAATTAAAAAAAATTAAAAACACGACTGCCCTGCTAAAAACAAACTAAAAAGTTAAATAACAAGTGTCATTGCAGTCGGGGGACCTCTTCGATTAAAATTGTTCCTTAAAACGGTCCCCCGACTGCAATGACACTTGTTATTTAACTTTTTAGTTTGTTTTTAGCAGGGCAGTCGTGTTTTTATTTTTTTATTTTTTTTTTGTTTCAAAATAAACATTACCTACATACGATATAAATCAACAGTGTAGTGGTGTTAAATATTCACGTCGTAGAGGAAAGTTAGTAGGAGTCAGTATAAAAAGCACCGATAAAATTTCGTGATCTTTGCAAACAGAAAATCATTGCGTTTATGATAAGTATTTTCTGTTTGAAAATATTGTTGGTAAAATTACATGTTTGAAAAGTTGTCCAACATTATTGTATAAAAGTTTATCTTTATTTTCAGATCTTGAAAGGAGCCTATAGCTACTACACTATACTTCGGAAATAATATGCCGCACGTAAAGATTTGTTTTAAATAATCGGAAAAATTTGATTGATAATTTTGGGTTATTTTTTAAATTACGTGTTTTTTTATTACATAGTTATAGGTAGTTAGTTTTCCATAATTTATACGTGAATTGCATAAATTAGACACGCAATAAAAAATACAATCATAAGATGTTTTTTATTTAGCACTACGTTTGTAAAGTGATGTAATTACCTAGTTTTTAAAAAAATCACCATTTACTTTAATTCATGAATAATGAAATTAATATAAAAAAAACATTATTTATATTATTAGTTTTCGGATGAGTGGCACATAATTAAATCGGGTGAGTGGGGAAGGAAAATAATTCAGATGAATTATGCGGATGAATGGGTAAAAGATCACGTTTTCTGCCACACACAACTACTGGCATGAATTGACATAGCAGTTACAAAAAAATACAACCGATTTTGATAGATAATTAATGTTATATAGCTACCTACAAGTATATTATGTTGGGGCTGACTACAAGATGCCATGCTCACAAACTGCAGATGTACACCTTGTTTTTGTGGGATAAGCTGTCAACTGTAAAACTAAAACTAAATAAGGTAGACTATTTTGATGTTAATAACTATTAAAAATATGTACTTTACTATTGTTCTGCAAAAAATAATGTCCATAATCTCAAAAAACAAAACTCAGTGTCCCAAAACTTTGCCACACGAAAGGAAAGTACCTTACATTTTAATTTGTAATAACCAGGAAATTAAATATTTATATTTTATTTATTACATATTTCATGGTATCGTATTTGATTTTATAAAAATTAATGCAGTTCCAATTATTTTCAAAAATAAAATGATCCCTTTTTTCAATAAAATTTCCTATCTTCAATATTTAAGATACTTTCCCTCCGTGTGGCACAGTTTTGAGACACCCTGTATACTGCTCAAAAGCAAATAGGGGCCACTATATGGTTTTCCATACAGACGACCAAATTTCTGAAAAGTATTTTTATGAAAAATTCAATCTGATTTTATTTGAATTAGAAAGCTTATTCGAAAGCTGTAATCAGCAAACTAAAATCTATGGAACAAGCGTTCCACTCAAAAAAAAATACAACCAATGGGCAGGCTTAAAAACCCTGGCATTTAGTTATGCAGCACAAAGCGACTGAACACTGGTTGCATATAGCGATTATAATTTGTATACTTATAGATATTTCTATTAAATTAAAGAATATGTGTAAGAATCCTCCTAATTTCTCACATGAGCTAGCCCGACTAAACACTGTGCGAGTTGTAAGTTTTTAGCCCCTTAGTGATATTTTTTAAGCAATATTTGTTTGCAATTACACTTACATATAGGTATTTTAGTTTGCTAGCTGTAATAGTCAACTTGCGGACTTTACTGCTGTTGAATTAACTATGTTTCCTATTCGCCGTGTGTCAGTTAGAATTTCTATTCTAAGTATGTAGCTGTAATATATATATGTTACCGGCAATGTGTATAATCCGGTATTGTATACAATGCCTAGGCATTGTATACAATGCCTGAAACGATCAGGCAATTTATGAAATACTATTCATATTATACTTTGCCTAGGTATTGTATACAATGCCTGCTGGTCCACCGGCAATGTATAAAATTCGTATATTTCTGTTGTCTGTTATAAAAAAATTAACAAGAAAGCAATGCTAAATTTTGTGTACCTACTCGGTACGAAGAAATGTATTGCGATTATACTCTACCTACCTAATAGGAATAGTAGGAGATATCTTGCATTAAGGATGTCGGCAAAATGATAGATAAATTATTTATACTTTTATACAAAGTGTTACAAAAACACCCCTAATGCCGAATATGGTAGATAGACAACCATATATTCGGCATTAGGGGTATTTTCGTAACACGTTGTATACCTAAAATGATATTAATCTACTTCTTCAATCAATATACCTACTATTAATACCAAACTCGGTACGAATAAGTGATATTAAAGATTTATTTACAATTATTTTTATAGTTTTTAATTAATAGATAATTAAATAATAGTTTTTAATGCGAGATGTTAATTATCTCTAAAGAAGAGTAACCCTAACTGCACTTGGGAGCTAAAAGATTTACATTGTTTTTTTTAATTCTTTTGGACATATAAGTACTTGAGATAATTAAATGATATTGATACATTAAAAACTCAATCAACAAGCTTTAAAATGGTACCAATTTTAATTCTTTGCAACAAATGATTCTGTGCTGAATTAGGAATGAAAGAATCTTAGCCAAGTTAATTTCATTGCTCTCAACTCAACACAACATGACACACAATTAGGCACAACATAACATTAATAAAAATTTGTATGATAAGTATAATATATTATTATACACAAAAAAGGAAGTCATAATTATGATACGTATAATGATTATAATAATTTAACAAAATAAAGTTAATTTAGTATTTCAAATAGCGTCATTTTATTCGTATCGGTCATAATGGTATTAGACAAATAATAATGAGTTTCTACATATTCTGGGAGTAATAGGATTGTTTTTAATAGTCAGCATTCCATTTATGTCTCATTATAAATGGTCTTTAAAACAAAAATATCTACATCTACCGGATTTTACGTCAGTAAATATGATCATAAGTTTACCATAAACGGATATAAGACGTATAGAGTTATTTTAAGGTAAATTTTTGTGGGGTGTGAAAATCATAAAAACTGTTTTTCTAAGGCGTAAATCCAAGCTAACTTCGAAACTGAAGAAGATAGATAAGTTTTGATGATTTAGCCTTTTCTATTCACAAATTTTAAGCTTTTTCTTTCTTGCTCATTTTTTTATAACTTAAAAAAAAGTTATGATTTTTATTTAAAATTAAAAACGTTTTTCGTCTCTCCTGAAAAGTCGGGTTTTGGTTTATACGACCTTTCTAATGGAACTAATTAGTTCCAAGTACACTCTAGAGATGTTACGAACGAATGTCTTTTACACATTCGCGAATGCGAATGCGAATATTTAGGTTGCGAATGTGCGAATGCGAATGTTAAGACATCAAGTATTACAAAACCGGCCAAGTGCGAGTCGGACTCGCGCACGATGGGATCCGTACCAAAAAACGGCAAAAAAAATACGTTTGTTGTATGGGAGCCCCCCTTAAATATGGATTTTATTCTGTTTTTAGAATTAATTGTTGTAGCGGCAACAAAAATACATCATCTGTGAAAATTTCAACTGTCTACCTATTGTCGTTATTAATATCGAGCAAAAAACGGCAAAAAAATCACGTTTGTTGTATGGGAGCCCCCCTTAAATATTTTTTTATTCTATTTTTAGTATTTGTTGTTATAGCGGCAACAGAAATACATCATCTGTGAAAATTTCAACTTTCTAGCTATCACGGTTCATGAGATACAGCCTGGTGACAGACAGACAGACAGACAGACGGACAGCGAAGTCTTAGTAATAGGGTCCCGTTTTTACACTTTGGGTACGGAACCCTAAAAAACCATATGAATTAATAAATCAATCATTTTATTACTACAACGGTAAAAACATTTACAAAATAATAATAATAATATACATATAATTTATAGACATCCATTAGTGAATTAAATTTGTAAAAAATTGCATGCTTCTTTAATGCACACGAGCACTTTAATATTATTGTCATAGTCGAAGTTCAATGAAGTTGAAAAAAAAATTGCCTTATATCACTTTTCTTTCCCGGTGCCATAATGAAAAACTGTCTAATTATCACAAAATACTTTAAAACACAATAAATTATTTGTTTACCAAAAGAGAAATTACAGCAGACTGGTAACTAAAACAAAATAATCAACAAACCAAGCAACAAAGTGAGCACATCAACAAGCAATCACAATGGGCAGTGGCGGATTTACAGTCTTGGCCGCCCTAGTCCAAATAGTACCAGCCGCCCCTTTTTAGCTCCCATCATGTGGGGGGAGGGGGGCCTGGAGCCTCGGGTAGTTACCATCTATGTAAGGGAGGATGTCTGTAGAGGATGCACAAAATGCCAGATTTCTTTAAAAATGCTTGTCTACAGCAAAAAAACGGCCGCGCAGCGCGATTCTTAGTCAGTTTCAGTTTTTAGGGTTCCGTAGCCAAAATGGCAAAAAACGGAACCCTTATAGATTCGTCATGTCTGTCTGTCTGTCTGTCCGTCCGTATGTCACAGCCACTTTATTCCGAAAGTATTAGGACTACATAGTTGAAACTTGGTAGGTAGGTGTATTCTGTGAACCGCTTTACGATTTTTTTACAAAAATAAAAAAAATAAAAGATTAAGGGGGGGCTCTCCATACATGGAACTGAAACTGAAATTTTTTCATGCGGGGTGTCTATCTATAGATAGGTCTTTAAAAATGACATTGAGGTTCCTAAGACATATTTTTCACAAAGTCAACCGTTTGAAAGATATATGCCGCCAAAGTGGTAAAATGTGTGTCCCCCCCCCCTTTAACTTTTAAAGTAAGAAGGTGAAAAATCTAAAAAAAATTTAAGCTATAGATCTTAATAAACACTTTCAACGAAAATTGGTTTGAACGAGATACAGTAATTAGTTTTCGAGATATAGTACATTTTCCAAAACCGCAAATATAACTTTGTCATTCATACAAACACTGTGAAAAACAAAGTTATTTTTTCAGACGAAAAATGATAGCGGTATTAAAATATGGTATGGTATAATGTACCTACGGAACCCTACTGCGCGTGGCCCGACACGCACTTGGCCGGTTTTTTTACATTTTCTTTGGTTTCATCCACTAACCTTGTACTTTTGCCTGTATGTATTTACAGCAAAAAAACGGCCGCGCAGCGCGATTTTTGTCAGTTTCATTCACTAATATTATAATCTATGGTTTCATCCGCGTAATTCAAAAATGCCTGTCTCAGCTTAGTGTTGGCCGCACGCCTGTTTAAACCGTAAAATGCCAGTCAAATGCGGCAAAACCCTGTCAGATCGTTTTAAGGTTTAAAAAATTCCAAAAAAAACGGTCGCGCAGCCCGATTTTTACTCAGTTTCACCCACTTATCGTGTACTCTTGCCTGTTTTTACCGACTTCAAAAGGAGGGAGGTACTCAATTCGACCCGTTTTTTTTTTTTTTTTTTTTTTTTTTTTTTTGTTTTTTGTATGTACACCGATTACTCAAAGACGGCTGAACCGATTGAAATGATTCAAACGTTATTACATTAGGTAAACTTTCAAGTTGGTCCCATTTTTTGAAATTTTGAAATCGGTTCGGTACTTTTCAAGTAATCTTGAAAAAAGTACGAAAATAGTATGATTTTGTGTGAACTACCTCGATGATCAGTCGTATAACTTCTTTGTTTATGAACTGAATAAGATAATTATTTTTTTGTTGGTAACGGGATATCTTAAGTGTAGTTCTTTAACCGACTTAAAAAAAGGAGGTTCTCAGTTTGACCCGCATGTATGTATGTTTCTCCGCGATTAACTCACGTTTGGCTGAGCCGAATTTTCTACCTAAATAATATACCTACACTACCTAATACAAAAGGTACCTACACTAAAAATAAAAAAATAAAAAATTGTTTAAAAAAACAAAAAACCGACTTCAAAAAACCTACCTCGAAAAAGCAAGAAATAATATTCGTAATAATAAAAACACGTCTATTGAAGTCGGGTGGGGCTTTTAGAATAAAAAAAGGAATCTGTAGGTATTCCAGCCCCACCCGACTTCAATAGACGTGTTTTTATTATTACGAATATTATTTCTTGCTTTTTCGAGGTAGGTTTTTTGAAGTCGGTTTTTTGTACAAAAAACGAATCGCCGCGCAGCGCGATTTTTATTCAGTTTCATTCACTTAACTTGTTATCTTGCCTGTCTATAGCAAAAAAAAATGGACGGTCAGCGCGATTTTCAGTCAGTTTCATCCACAAATATTGTAATCAGTGGTTTCACCCGCGAAATTAATAAATGCTTGTCTCAGCTTAGTGCCGGCCACACGCCTAAACCGTAAGACGCCTGTCAAATGCGGCAAAAGCAGATGGTGGTAACTCTGGTCTCGGACCACAAGATTTAAGAAGAAGAATAAAGTTAAGTATAGGCACCACTGACCCTACCTACTTACATAAATTAAAACAATAAAGAATTTGTTTTTTTTTGTTTTTATGTAATCCTCAAAGATAACAAATTTTCGCCACACTTGGCCGGCCGCCCCTAATATCTGGCCGCTCTAGGCCCGCGGGCTGATTATCTTATTATAAACCACCTAGCGACCGGTTGCAGTTCATAGATGATAGTGATCCATTGCTACTTCTTGTTGGATTAAAAAAAAACATACCAAAGAAAAGTAGGAATGTATGTGGAATGAAACCGGTCGCTAAAAAGTTTCTTTTTAGATAATCAGGGTGCCGGGCCTACTTGGCCTTAGGGCAAATCCGCCACTGACAATGGGGAATGTCCGAAAAAAATCAAATTTGCTGAATATTTTTTTATAGGTAGGAATAAGCTCCTTTAGTAATAGAAAAAAAATCAGAATTTTCGTTTGCGTGAAAAATTAAAAAAAATTAAAGTCTCTTTGACTTCACAAATATAGGAAAGTAACAGCAGAATGGAGATTATACCTTTGCTAACACTTGCCACAACCACAACATGGTATTAAAAAAAAAATTTCAACACAAAATGTCAATTTTTTTTTTTAATTCTTGTTGTCATAGTGGCAGGTTAAAAGTGGCAGGTTGGCAAAGGTATAATCTCTATTTTGCTGTTACTTTCCTACATTTGTGAAGTCGAAAAGACTTTAATTTTTTTTTTTATTTTTCACGCAACCAAAATTCTGATTTTTTTTCTATTACTAAGGGAGCTTATTCCTACCTATGAAAAAATATTCAGCCAATTTGATTTTTTTCGGACATTCCCCATACTACCCGCGTGAAATAAATGCTTTTTATTGATCAAATTGATGAAGTTATGCACACGATCGGCATTCACATAAAATTCGCATTAATTGATGCGAATGCGAATGTCGATGCGAATGTTTAAAACGATGCGAACTATTCGCATATGCGAATGCGAATATTCGTAACATCTCTAGTACACTCACTGCTGTCATAGTAGAATCTACTGCTCTCAACGCCAATATGGCGATTTTCAAATCGGCACAAAAAATTGCTGTCATTTCATGACATTAGCCTGTCTTTTGTATAATGGACGTCAGTGGTATACCGTATAGTAGGATAGTCACGCCGTTATTAGCATAGGTAGGTATGTATGAGAAAAAATATTTCAGCTCAATGTAGTATATTCATAAAAACCGGACTTTTACCGAAAAGTGTAGACTGTAGTGTAGTTAGAACATCACTAAAGGAAAGCAACATTTACAAGTTGCCATATTCACGCTGGCTGGCCAGAATTTAATTAACTGTCAACACTGAGTCGAGTATTTAAAAAAAATATAGGTTGTCTCTTTCTTTAGAAAGTGTGGTTTTGGTGTAAGAAATAGTAATCTATTTTTATTTATTTCTTCTACTGTCCCAAGTTTATGTTAACAAACATTTAATTGCATTTAATTTAAACAAGCTTCTTGAGTGATAACGTTCAGGCAAGACAACATAACAGCCGGTCAAATCTAAAGAGCCGGAGAGAGTTCAATAAACTTTTACGTCAAGGCTTGTTGAATAGAAATGTCATTGGATATTGCTGTTTTGTGTTTTTTACTTGAAAGTTTTGTGTGGTGTGATATCTAAAAGACCCAGAAACCCTGAATAGTATAGTGAACCCTCTATTGTTGCTATGGAAAATCAAAATTCTCAAGAAAGGACTGCACCAATTCAGCATGTCAGAGGATCTCGTGCATTTCGTCAGTTCAAGAATCCACCACAGCCCCACATGTGTATTCAAGATACATTAAAGGAAACATCGGAGAAACTATTTATCAACGTTTTAGGTTGGCAAAAAATAGCTAATCCTAAACAATTCAATGATCCTATTCCATTGTATGGGGGAATGCAGGTATGAATTACATTAAAATTTTTGCTAATGAATTTCAACAAACAATCTATAAAATTAGTGGGACTAGGAAGTATATAGGTACCTGAATATACTATTAAATAATGGTTTCCTTCAGGTACCCCAAGGTTGTGGACCAAATAGCAACAGACCTCCTTTACTTGTATTCGCTGTGATGGTGAACCCAGATATATTGAAAGCAAATGGAAAAAATGCTGCCAATCCAACAGTAAGTATGATTTAAGTTCTAAAGACATGTGAGAACTGTCATTTACTGTTTACTAAACAAGACAAGTAAGGATAAACAGACTTCAGTATTGTAGTGAACCGAGAGTGACTAGTTTCTCATTTTGGTACAGTATTTTGTACTAATTTATACATATACTGAAACTGTTTGAAGCAACATTTCTTTACCATCATCCTGACCTTATCCAAGTTTATTTGGGGTCGGTACAGCGCAGCACAACAGAACCTCTTTTTAAGGTTCCATACCCAAAGGGTAAAAACGGGACCCTATTACTAAGACTCCGCTGTCCGTCTGTCTGTCACCAGGCTGTATCTCATGAACCGTGATAGCTAAAAAGTTGAAATTTTCACAGATGATGTATTTCTGTTGCTGCTATAACAACAAATACTAAAAACAGAATAAAATTAATATTTAAGGGGGGCTCCCATACAACAAACGTGATTTTTTTGCTGTTTTTTGCTCGATATCAATAATGACAACAGTTAGACAGTTGCAATTTTCACAGATGATGTATTTTTGTTGCTGCTATAACAACAAATACTAAAAACAAAATATAATTAATATTTAAGGGGGGCTCCCATACAACAAAAGTAATTTTTTTTGCCGTTTTTTTGGTACGGAACCCGTTGTGCGCGAGTCCGACTCACACTCAGCCGGTTTTTTCATTCATATATCTCTTACTATGCTATAAAATAGCATTGTAAATGCAAAAATCTCAAATTTAAAAATCATATATCTCTATTACTTTTACTAGCAACTCAGGATTAACTTTTTTTCATTCATATATCTCTGTTACTTTTACTAGCAACTCAGGATTAACTTCCTTTCTAGCTAATTTGGTGATTATGACAAAATTTTGTACTATCTGTTCAGTATATCTAGTTAGGCTTGGTATGAGTGAAATGTCTTATTAAATTTGCTAAAAATGTGAGTAGAGCATGCAATACCGCAGTAATTATTCAATACCGCGATATTGTGGTATAGGACATGTAATACCACAAAATTTGCGAAATTGCGAAATTATGAAATCGTTAAATTGGGGTTAAAATAAAACTAACCACATTAACCACACATAACGCTAATCTTTCTTTTTTATTTGAAAATGCTTACGTATAAAAAGCATAGAATATCAAATTGTATCCTCATTTAAGAAACTCATCTAATTTTGTTACAAATGTATCCAGCAGCCGAAAACGCTCTCTCAGTTTCTACACTTGTGAAAAAAAATGTTACCAGACTTAGAACTTTTGAAGTCTTTTAATTCAATACCATTCATTGTAGTAATCTTTTTTTTTCAAATAAAGTTTGATACACGAATACGAGTTTAGTCAAAATAATTATTTTTTCACGCTTTCACATAGTAAACAAATAAAATAGGACACTTTAGTCACTTACGGGTGAGACTGAGACTGAGTTTAGTCTACAAACAAACATTAGTGAGCTGTTGGGAATTCGAAGTCGCTCCCGCCCGACCAACATGCGACGATTCGTAGGGGGGATTTCCCTATCACAGTTTATTTTTAATACTGCGAAATTAGTATTTCTAATCTCGCTTTTGCGGTACTGAAAAACAGCGCGAAATTCGCGAAATTGCGGTAACGATATAACGGTATTGCATGCTCTAAATGTGAGTAGCTGCAAGAAAGATTTTATTATTTTATGCTTTTGTATGTAACAGTCTTACCTACATTTTCAGGATAGAGAGGCATTAGTGAGTCTACTTTGTGACTTTGTGGAAGCAATGAATCCTGGACTATTTCTCACCAGGAACCCTGTCATTCTCAAAGACAGAGACCTGGCAGGGGAACTCAAAGATGTTTGGCTCGCTGTCCAGAACAAGCGCGAGCGTGAGAAAGGAATGACTCAAGACGTTATGTACAAGGTAAATGCTGATGTCTGAACCTTAATATCTTTGCTATGCAGTAATACTCCGCGTTACGCGAGAGATGCGTTCCAGGGAAAATCACAAGCATATTTCGCGTATAATGGGGTCTGTTAAAATTAAGATTCTGACAGATCAAACTGACGACCAACCTCTGTAGCTTTGCCACCATTTTCCATTTTTCTAACAACTTTAACTCCAAATTCAAGCTTTTACGCTCTTGTTTAAACGTTTTTCTTTTCTGAAGGCATTTTAAACACACTTATTTTACTCCAAAACCTAATAATATTTAAAGCTAGAAGGTAGATAAATAAACGCACGTAAGTAAATACAATTAAATAACAATTCCGTGACCAATCAGTGCACTCACATAAAGCGGGGCAATTTAGTGCGAAAATTTAAGAACCGTGTTACAGCGAATCCATGTTATATGAGTTCGGGTAAAGCGGGGTATTACTATAATGTATAGAACAATTTTTTTTTATTTTTCAGGTGTATGATATTGATGGAATTGGTGGTGATGAGATAAATGAAGACGAAAAAATGAACTCAAGGTATTGCAATAGTAAACAAAGTGACAAGAATTCACCAACCAGTTCACAAAGCGGCGATAAGAAAAGTATTGTCAAGTCATCCAAGCAAATACTTATGAATGCAGGACAAAAATCGGAGTTCGACTCTGGTATGAACAACTCTCAAATCACTCAGAGCCACTCTAACAGAGACAACAGGTGTGCTGTTACTAATGCAGATACAACCTATTGCACTCCAGTATACGGCCAAATAGTATCAAGTCGAGAAAATCACAATCAAATCAATGACATACAACAAAAGTTTTCAGCCAACGAAAACACAAAACCATCAAGTTCGTTTAGAAAAGATTGGAATCCTGTTCACGGTAAAACCACAGAAGGCTGGGATGAGTTTTCTAAACGTAACATATCTTCAATAAGCAACGAAAATGATATGAAAAAACAAAGATATATAAAAAATGAGAAATCGAACAAGCAAGTTAGTAATGGTAAAGGTCATTATGACTTTTTCCCCGTATTTGACAATAAGGCCGTAGAGGAAGACTCCGATTCGAGTAAAGATTCTGACACTCCAGCTAAAGGCATAGATCAAGAATTAAGGAACGAAGACAATTCTAAAATTATACTAGATGCAGTGCAGAAACTAGTTCTGCATTCGACTGATAATACAATATGTGATAATAAGACAAGTGCTCTCAGCTCAATAAGCTCATAATTTTAAAGCTTTTACAAACAATTTTGTATGGCAGTTAAAGTTGGAGTATGTATTTGCTTAATGCTGTTTATGAGATGTGTATTTTAAATATTGGGTTGGAGTGACCTAGCAATATTGCATTACACCATACTAGTCAAATTATTTTAATCATAAATATGTGCATCTAAGCAGTTATAAATTGCTTTGGCTACTATTAACGTAAATTATATAATTTTTTATAACATTGTTTGGATTCAGTACACAATTTTAATGAAACAAAAAACTAAAATATTGCTAGTTTGTCTGTCCTTTACCTTTGAAAGTGTTCCATGAGGTCTAAATCCAGATAGTTTATGGGAAATAAATGTATTAATAACTTGTTAAACATTGTTAGATAGTTTTTACAATTACAAAAGTAATCTGGATTTAGAATAATATGCATGTTGTGTGAAATATTATTTGATTTCAATGGTTGTGTATTTGAAAAGGTGATGTGAACACAAATGAGGCATTGATTGAACCTAATGCCTGATTTAGCACTTTGAATGAAGCCAACTTTGTATATTAAGCTATGTTTAATGGTTGCCAATGAATATATTATAAAATTAAATATTTTCGAGTTGAAATCAATGTAATTCGTATTGAAATTAATTTAAAAAATATATTGCTCATTTGTCTTCAATTTTCGTCTTGCTACTTGTTACAATGTGATAACAATGAACATTGTGTAAATTCCTGTTTGGTGTCCTAAGATCAATGTTAAACACTGCCAAAATATTTTTTATTAATACTTTTTCACTTGTACTCACAATTTCCATCCTCTCACTCTGTGAATAGACTCCCAAATCTCAGTTAAAAGTAGTAACCAAATATTGATAGGGGTGAATTTTATAAATGGTTGTTTAGTCCTTTATAATCCAGTCTTACTTTAAGTTACTATATCATGTGCAATTATTTGGTTCTTATAGCAATCTATTTTCTATTATAGTTTTTATTTACTAGTTGATAATCTCGTCATTTTATCACAAGAAATAAAGTTCAAAGTATGTAGATTATTAAAATACATTATGGTTTAAAATGGGTATTAAAATAAAATACTTTCATTCACTTTTATTTAAAATAAAGTGAATGTGTAATGCCTTAATGATATTTACAGATTTTTTTAATTGCTTGAAATCACACATTTTACTTGATTTTGTGGAACAATTGTCTTTTGCATTTATTTTATGGAAATTTGTACAGTAATTTTTATGTGCTACTTTTATTATTATTGTCGTATTGTAAACGAAAGTATTCCCGGTTTTTGATGTAATGTAGTTTAGATATAAATATTATATTGTTATTTTAGCATTTATACATTGAAAACAGCTGTTAACTGTGTAGAATATTCAATTATGTTCCTTTGCTACCTTAATGATTAATTATTATATTTACTTAGGTTTTTAAAAGTTGATTTAGAGGACAAAGACTCGTGAACAAACAATTTTATTCTTGAAATCTAAATATTTTTACTGTAAAGCTTATTTTGTGACATTTTGCTTAGTTTTTTTTATCTCGAATAACTTTAAGTTTCGGTTCTTACGGTTTGTAAAAACTTTATGTAATGTTTCTATTATAAGAGGATTCAAATATCAGATCTCTTGTTTACAGTATTTAAAAATTACATGTCATTTACAAGACTGGCCTTAATAGTTTTAATTATAATTGTATTTACTTAAAAGACAACCACTCTTAGTGATAGGTCACATATTCAGTACCTAAATATTGGACAGCTATTACTTATACATTTATATCACACAACAGCACAACTAAGTTAAATTGTTAAATTCAACTGCGAAAACAGCATTCGGAACTATGAAACTCGATACGTTCCCTGCGCGGAATATCACTTGCAGTTAACTTCCAAGCCGCCTAGTTATTTTGCGCATACCTGTAACATGGGAGTTTGCAATAAATAGAGTGAGACTCACTTTTTTGATAATTACCCTCATATAATAACCAAAGGATATACTATTATAAATGCGTAAGTAACTCTGTCTGTTACGCTTTCACACTTAAACTACTGAATAGATTTTGATGAAATTTGGGATAGAGCTTGAGAAGGGACATAGACTACCTACCTATCTACGGGGAGGAGGAGAGGGATAGGAAAAGGGGGGCAGCGCACTTGGTGGGGACCAGCCTATTCACGTAAAACGATTGATTCTTTTTTTGATGAAATTAAAACATAGAATACTATTTATCCTGGTTAAAGGTTCCCTAAGGATTTTCTCGAATATCCACGCGGACGAAGTCGCGGGCAGAAGCTAGTTATACTATAAATTGCATGAGAAGCATTTTCAAAATTGCAAGTTTTACTCAAGTCATTACTTACTCATCGTATATCAATGTATCAAAAAACCCTGTCAGATCCTGAAACAGGTTTTGCTGAAACTGAACAACTTTCTCCATGGAGCATAGGTTGAAAAACGAAAAAAAAAATTCATACTCCCATACAGTGTATTGGTCAGCTGACTTACTATTACTATGGAAAGGCGAAAAAAAGTAGTTTTTTGACTTTTATGTTACTTGGAGAATGTTGTTCAGTTAGTAACACTTTACCCTTAGAGCATCGCGGAAGGGAGCAGCCTTAGCGATTATTACTCTATTCAAATTATTCTGGCATTTTTTGCGGGGGGGGAAAGTGCACACAAGTGCAGTTCCTCATACTCACATACAAAAAAAACACTGTAAAGACGACACCAACACATAAAAAATAAAACAAAACAGCAAAAATTTGTGTACGGATGAGTCACACATCAAAATATGACACGTTTTTGACATAAAGGGCTGGGCCCAACTGTCGTTGCAGCAATATCGATACGGAAAAAGGAATAAAGGTAACAAACTCAAATATTTTACATGGGGTGAATAACAACAAAGACCCAACAAGCAAAAAAGTCTCAGGATGCGCACGTTATTAGAGTGGTAGGCTTACAGGGGCCCTATTTTTGAATCGCTCGGCTGGCGTTGAGCGCTCTTTTCGACTGATTTTCGTTCGACATATGACTTAAAACAATGAGATGTTGAACGAAGATTAGCAGAAACGAGCGCTCGACGCCAGCCGAGCGATTCAAAAATAGGGCCCCAGGGCTCTTATAATTATTTTGTACCTTGTCATCGTTCTTAAATTAGTCTTAAACAAGTTAATACGGACTCAAGAACACTCAGTCTTATTGTCTAGTCTCATACACTCTTGCGTGCACTTGTGTTTACAAGGGCTGATCGAACAGATGTTTCATTTTGATGTGATGTAATGTAAGGGGACAGTAGGTAGAGCTGTCTATGTTCGCCAGATCAGCTGTACCATCTGGAAGGAGCCTGTCGCGAAGAACCGCAAACAGATCAGAAGCTAGATAAGACCACAAATGGCCTTACTCCTCAGAGTTCATTAGATAAATTTGACATTTCCATATTTAAATTTTAAAGAAGCTTTAAAATGCATCTAATTTTCCTTCCTACAATACTTTAATGAAACATTAGGGTTTAATGTGGCATTAAAAAGATAAAAATCATTCTTGCAATTGAGTGTGAGTCTGTCAGAAGTTAAATAGAATTTATAAATATTTAAGGAATATTTCAGGTATATCACATTTATGAGACTGCCTGGAGCAGGACCAGGCCATGTCCTTTATCGACAAACATTGTGATACGGTAACATCACTAAGTTGCTCATCGGCGAGAACTCGGATTTATCTAGCGACAGATCTGAAATTTGTACGGACGAGCCATGGACGAGCAGACCCGATGTCACTGAACAAATTTGACAACTAATCAAGAATAAAATATACGAATTTAATGTTTAAATGTAAACAAATAGCAATAATACGACAAAAATTACTTTCATGTTAAATGTAACACCGTCTTTTTGTAAACTTGATGTTCCAGACCTCTTTTAACAGCAAAAAACTCATCAATTCGGCATTTTAAACACTGCAGCGTTCACATGCGCGACTGGACTCGGTCTAGAAAGAAATCCGGGCGCAACTGGTTTTATTAACCGCGTATGCCCATTTGGGCTTGTACTTCGGCAGAGGGGAACGCTTCGTATGGCTTCTCTTTCTGGGACAGAAGCGCGTCTTACTCTAAGACTTTACCTGTTTCAGGATCTGACAGGGTATTCTGATCAGGGAATGTTAACGTTATTTTTAAATATAACGTTAATTTTTACTTTTTTTACCGTTATTTTTAACATTAACGTTATGTCAATAAATAACGTTAATTTTAACGTTAATTTAAACTGAAATAACGTTAATTTTAACGTTAATTAAACGTTAATTTTAAAATTAACGTTATTCCAATTAATAACGTTAATTTTTTACCGATAACTTTACCGGTACTAAATTTAACGCTATATATTTAACGTTAATTTTACCGGTAAAATATTTTTAACGTTATTTTAACCGGTAAATTTACTGATAAAATGTTTTAACGGTATTTTTAACGTATTTTTTTTATATCGTTATTTTTTTTAACGGTATTTCAATCCCTGATTCTGATACATGATATAGATATGAGGATTTAGGCTAAACTCAAGCAAAGATTTTGAGTTCAAGTTTACAACTAAAACAAGTAATAGGTACATACATAATTTATTTTTTAATCATAACATAACATTTATAAATTAATAATTTTTCTACAACATTACTTAAAATTCAAAGTTAACTCTTTACACAATTTTTAATGCTTCAATACAAATATCTGCAGGTGAAAATATGTTCTCTATGTTTACATTTATAATTATAACAAAAAACATTAACAGTACATCAAGATAAATAACACATCAACTTTGTCTAGGGATACCAGGTGTTATTTTCATACAAACTAGGTAACTTTGAAGCCTTGGTTTTCTGCCAGGGATGTACCGTGCTGTAATCTGATGATGGCCATCCAGGGGCTGAATGGAGTAGATTCAGATCGCTGTACACACCCAACTAATCTGGTCAGCATTCTAAAAGATTAATGGGTCAGAGTTCTCAGTTTGAGCATATCCATACATTTTCATGCTATTTTCACGGTTTTTTTGAACATGTCCATTACGTTTTTAGAATGCTGGTCAGATCAGTTGGGTGTGTATAGCGATCTGAATCTCCTCCATTCACTCCCTGGATAGTCGTCATCAGATCACAGCACGGTACATACCTGGCAGGAAACCAAGGCTTCAAAGTTACCTCGTTTGTTTGAAAATAACACCTGGTATCCCTAGACAAAGTTGATGTGTGTATGTAGATGATTGCTTCCATGTTTCCCGATGCCCATAATCTTGAAGTACTGTACAATAGCTTAGTACTCCTGTGATGACCCATTTTGAGCATTGCTCGATTGGCTCTTCATCATTTTCTTTGGTAACAACTGAGCTTGTATGTGAGGCATAACTCCACCTCGAGATATAGTCACTCCTTTAAGCAGTTCGTCCAACTCTTCATCATTTTTAATTGCTAAGAGGATGTGACGAGGTGATATCCTGTAAAGAATATATAAGAAGTTTTATATGAAAAAGAAAGTATGTTGTTTTATAAAACAGTAGGTAATAAGTTATTCCCATTATCCCTACAATTTATACCTACTAGTAGGATAAGTGAGAATTTACTTTTTATTATTTCTACCAATTTTATCGCTTTGAATCAAAGACTTCTATGTTGTATTTTGCTTTGAATATTGGTAGGAATAGTGAGAGTTATTGTCTTGTTATTCCTACCAGCCGTTTAAAATGGCTTGTACTGTCGCATCCAAGAAGCTTATATCTCCAATGGAGATTGCACGGCCAGTGTCATAGTGAAGATTGAAAAAAGGTCCATAAGTAACGTGACAGCTTATTGCTACCTCTTTCTTTAGTGTTACAATACATTTTCGTTTCTCACGAACAAACGAACGACGAACACTAAAGAAAGAGGTAACAATAAGCCGTCACATCACTTAAGGACCTTTTTTCAATCTTCACTATGACACTGGCCGTGCAATCTCCATTGGGGGTATAAGCTTCTTGGTCGCATCGGCTGCCAAAGTGCAAAATAGTTATTTCAATTTCATTCCATGTAAATTTCTTTGATACATAATGATAAATTTATTTGTCATAATAATGACTAACTGCAAAAATAATAAAAAACTGCAGAGATTTATCGTCCAAGTGCATTTGTTTGAGGGTAGGTATTTATTTAAAACTTTTGTTATTGGATGCACTTGTCCTAAGTGTGAGTTACGCTAGGAATATTGATACATGGATTCTCCTACTAGTAGGAATGAGAAGAAAATTTACACTATTGCTACAGGTAGTGATAGTGGGAACAACCAGTTTAAGTACCTGGATCTATTGTTATCCTTGGCTGCTTTAGCAGACAGTTCCAAGATTTCACACGCCAAGTATTCAAGAACTGCTGCAAGATACACTGAAGCACCAGCTCCAATGCGACGGGCATAATGCCCTTCACGCAGGATTCTGTGTATTCTCGCAACTGGAAACTTAAGTCCTGATCGTTCACTTTGTGACCTTTTCTGAGACCCTGTAGGAGCTCCTCTTTTAGCTTTTGAAACACCTGTTTAAAAACATAAAATACAATTATTCTCAAGAGAACTTGAGCAAAATAATCAACAGAAAAATATAAGTAGGTATGGGTTTTCTCTCACCTTCGTTCTTGCGACTACTCATTTTATAGGTAATTGATTTCTTGTTAGGATACAATAAAAGTAAATGCACTAAAACACGATTTGGACACTTAATGTAGTAATTTGAAGAATAGTTTTAGTTTAGGAGGTAATTTAAAAATCGGTGGCGGTTTTTGTTTGATTTGAAATTCTTCTTCTTCTTCTTATTTTTGTTATGGCAATCTACTTTCCTCTTGGAAGTAATTTTCGCCAGTGTCATGTTTTGAATAGTTCAGTATTTCTAGATTTTCTAGTAGATTGTTTCAGTTTACATTAAAATGCGGGTGCATCACATTCCAATGCTGCTTGGAGCATTTGGCAGCAAGTATATCAAGACAGTTTACTCGGTAAGTTTTGCCGAGGTAGCGACCACTACAATAAAAGTCTCAGCTTCACACAACCAAGATCGCGCCTATTTCGATTATCCCACATATTGTTCAATTGCGTAGACACTTGTACCACAAAACTGCACCAATTTTAAGACACAACATCCACTATGAATCAATTTGCGAATAATTAAAATAGTCGCCGAACTGAACTCGACAAAATCCCGCCAAAAACTCCGATTTGAAATTGAATGTGATGATGATGACTCAGTCAGTGTTGCCAACAAGATCTTCTTCTATTTTTATTTTGGCAATCTACTTTTCTCTTGGAAGTAATTTTTGCCAGTGTCATGTGTTGAATGCACAGATTACTAATTTGTGTTGAATGTCAGATAGCACAGAGTACCTTTATTAAATAGGTCAGATAGTGATCTGTGCGATGTAGGCATGTCGATTCATGAAAAAAATAATCGATTTTTGAATCGATTCGAATCGAATGCAGTAGAATCGATCTTCGATTAAATCGTCCGTCGCGGAATCGATTTTCGATTAATCGATTTTTTTGTAACGTACCCGGTAAAGACGATAATAAGTAATAATAACAGCACCTAGCGATAGCTTGACGCTATTGGTAGGTCCGGCAACAAAACTAAGATTAAAAATTTTAGTTATTACTTACAATAGGAAAGTTTTATGGTACACATTGCTGCACTTAAAAAAAAATGTGTATTTTTTCCATTTGAATTACAACTTTTCATAAGTTATTTTTCAGTTAAAATCGATTGGATAAGTCTGACGTGCTGCTTGCTGTCCATTATAATAAGATATGCTAAAAAAATATGCTATGTGCAAAACGAAAAATAATATGCTAGACAGAAAGAAAATATGCCTCTTGCAATAAATATGCTACCTAAATTAGCAATACTAATGTTGAATCTTTTTTAATTCTCCTGTCATAGGGCAGACAAAGGAATCTAAATCCGTACAGCCGAATTTTTTTGTATTGTTGTCTTCTTCGGTTTGAAAACCGGTAAACCTGACCAATTATTAGATCTTTATCATTAAAAATGTGAATCGGTTCGATTCCGGAGATTCTTAGATCGATTCATTGAATCGATTCAGTGTTTCAGATCGATTTAAAAAAATCGATTTTAGGACCTTAAAAATCGATTATTCGATTAATCGATTTATAATCGACATGCCTAGTGCGATGATCGTACCAGTGCTGCCAACTTAGCGCGTTTCGCGCCAGATCTAGCGCTTTTTTTGTCTCGAAGCGCGTTTTAGCGCCTAGCGCTAAATCTAGCGCTTTTTTAGATTTTAATAAATTAAGTATTTATCTGCTAGCCTGCTGCATTTATTTGGTTGAATGCTTGGTGAATCTATTAAAATTATACAAATGCTATACTTAATTAGTATTTTTATGGTACACCAAGCATTCTAATAGATAATTCTCATTTTTCTGTTTCACCTACTTCATTTTTTTTAACCTCTGGGGGGGGGGGGGTTGGCGATAATGGCGATGCTCTTGCAAAGAGCAAATAATAGTAAAACCATTTGTGGTTGGCGCGAAATCTGGCGCTTTTTTTTTTAAATGCCATTTTAGCGCAATCTAGCGCTTTTTTACAGCGTTGACAGCGCGTTTTCGCTCAGACTAGTTGGCAGCACTGGATCGTACGTACGTTGTAAATTCGTGTCGTAGAATTCGCTAAATAAATTTGTTTAGCGTTTAAATATTATCTATTTACCACTGAGCTTACTATCTATTGTAATAGTAGTACTTGAAACTAACGAAACGAACGAATAAAAGGCGAAACTGTTTTCGTATTTGCCGCAACGCATCGTAAAATAAGTTAGGTTAAGTTTCAAGTTGATGTGTTCCAGCTTTTTCTAAAATGAGTTTCAATCAGTCTTCTGATTGGAATCGTCAAGGCTGGGATCGTAGAGGTCGTGGTGGACGGGGAAGAGGGGGTGGATTCAATCGTGGCAGCAGTAGGGGATCGTGGGGGCAAAATAATTTCAGAGGTCCTCAACAGTTCAACAACCAAGGAGGCTTTTGGCAGAACTGGAATCAAGATTATTCAGGTCCGGCGAATCGGCACTCGAAACAACAGTGGCAAAACAGAGATAGAGTGAAAAGGGATGTTCCGGCGAAAAGATTATCTGAAGACGATATCGGCGTCACAGAATTTGTCAGCGATCACGAAGGTTTTGGTGGCATTATTAAATCGAGGTAAGTTTTTCATTATAAAGGTTTAGTTATAAGCATTCAGTGCATATCTAAGGCTCAGTTGCACCACCTAACTTTAACGATAACAAGCTTGTTAAAGTACCGGTTAAGCACAAGTTAGCCAAAAAAAGAGGTTGCCAGCCAGCATGATGTCCTTTGACAAGTTTGACGTGACAAATAGGTAGCATTATCATTTGACGATAACTTTAACTTTGACATTGTTTTGGTGCAACTCACACTAAGGCTGAGTTGCACCATCTTACTTTAACAATAACAAGCTTGTTATAGTACTGGTTAAGCATAAGTTAGCCAAAAAAAGAGGTTGCCTGCCAGCATGATGTCCTATGTCAAGTTTGACGTGAAAAATATGTAGCATTATCATTTGATGATAACTTTAACTTTGACAGTGTTTTGGTGCAACTCAGCCTAAGGCTCGTGTACTTAACAAACATGTACTTAACAAGTACCGGTTAAGCACAAGTTAGCCAAAAAAAGAGGTTGTCAGCCAGCATGATGTCCTTTGACAAGTTTGACCTGACAAATAGGTAGCATTATCATTTGACGATAACTTTAACTTTGACAGCGTTTTAGTGCAACTCACACTAAGTATTTTAGTCATAATAATTAGTTTTGGGGTCAGATGTTTTATATCTTTGTCATGAAAAAGTAAACATCTATCCATAAACCTTGCAGATACTCAGACTTTCAAGTCTCAGAAATAAATGATGATGGGGAGGTGGCTAAGTTGACTGACCTGTCACTTCCAACCCCGCCCAAAGAGACATTTGATGAAGACGAGGATGTGCTCCTAACGAAGTACAACCTTGAAATACTTCCGATGGAGACCTGGGATAATATAAACAAATTGGTGGTGTCTACGGAGCCTGTAGAGAAAGTTGAGGTATGTGCTATTTGTATACTAATGTTAGTATGAGGTATAGGTGGTTGTTACTCTAAACCAAGGGTGGCCAACCCGCGGCCCGCCGTCTGTTACCTTGTGGCCCGCAGAGCTGAGCAAATTTTTTTAAAGTAAAAAAAATAATACTAAAATTACCTTATCATACCTACTATAAAAAAAACAAACACTTCTTCTCTCACATGTGCGGCCCGGGATAAAATTCTACTTCCGAATTTTGGCCCAAGTGTCGAAAAGGTTGGCCACCCTTGCTGCCAAAAACTAAACTCTCTTACTGCCAAAGTTGTAAAAGTAATACTCAACATTCTATTAACCTAGATCCTTCGCCCTGCATGGTTGGTGCAGTGACAGGAGATAACAGCAGTAGTTGGAGGACCTCTTGCTTTCCAGCGTTGTAAACGCCATGCTTGGGAATCTTACACAAAACCTATTCCTATAAAGGAACCCGGTATCCGGTCCCTTTGTAGGAATAAATATAAACATAACTAGGTGCATGTCCTAGCTAGGAAGTGACAGATTGTGGCAGGCAGTTTCTGCAAAAGGAGGGAGGCGGATCCGCAAGCAGGCCGACTTTGATAGCGGCTGGAGAAAGGAAAAGGCATTATGCACAACTTATTCCCCCCTAGTTTTCGTGAGGGGTTGGCTTTTGACCCCCAAGTGTTGAGCTTATGGGGAGCAAAACACCAAGACCACACAGTGCTCGACATCACAGTCCCATAGGTCTTGCGTGTTAGTGCAGATCTTAGTAGGGGGTTTAGTGGGGTTAGGGCCCATGCGTGGCCCTTGGGGTGTGTAAAAGCATTCCTCATACTATAAAAAAGCCTATATCCTGACAGAAATAGATTTGAAATATCCTTCACTAATTTCAAATCTATTTCTGTCAGTGTAGGTGCTCAAAAAATTTAACTAATAAATATAATTATTTCTATTATTTTCACATTTGTAATATAAGTATAGTTTTAACCAATAATATAAAAAACATCATTTATACCCTACAGATTGATGTAACTGGAATGTCTAAAGAGCAAAGAACTAAGATACATGATGCCGTAAAGAAGGCTTTTGGAAACAGCATTGTTGGTAGCACCGTCAATGTGGATGATAAGAAGTTTGTTTGCTTTGACCAATACAGGAAGGGAGGTAATTATCCCATTTTTTTTAATGATAGGTTTAAGGATAAAATTTTAGATATGCAAGCTCTTGCCCGCTATCATGCCTGATAGTAAGTGATGAAGTGATCTACGATGAAACGCCCTTGCCTAGAAGATTATTGCAAATTAGAATTTTATGTTAATAGTATGAAAAATATCCAGCCATAAGGCATGTGTGTGCCTCAATAGCTAGTGGGTACATAAAAAATGGCTGCTGTATGAAAAAAATAGAATAATGGTATGATAGGGATTTAGTGTTTAACTTAAAAAAAAAGATCTTTTTTACTGTTATAGTTTATCTGTAAGAGTAATGTGGTATAACAAAAGTTCTCAATCTTTTTGGAGTGGCAATAACTTTCTTATTTCAATAAAAAATCCAATTGATATTCTCAGTGCGCGTAGACAACAGAGTCAAGTGGGTTTGGCCCGGAGAATACGTGTACTTCATTGTACACAAAGAGAACTGTGACACTATGGATGCGGCCGTGCGCATCGCTGAAGCTTTGCGAATAAAGTAAGTTCGAATTTTACTTTATTCGCACATAATATTTTGTCATTAATTTCGGGGGTAGTAAGTAAGACTGCTATTGTTGGAAAATTATATGACTAGGCCAAAAATATTTACTATTGCTGACAAAATTCTATATTATTAAATTAATAATTATTTATTTGACTATTTACAATGGGAATGCATGGCATACTGAATAACTAATGGTGTCATAAGCAACTCATAAAATCATATGATTGGTTGTTTCTAATGTCAAATATTATTTCTGACATACTTAATTTAATCATGATCTTAACCATTGATATCGGTTGGGTCGCTAATGGTGCCATCTGTCATTTTATTATGTTTTTGCGTGTTTGATTATCTTTGCGTGTGGATCCCCTTTTTTGTTCCAAGATTACGACGTAGGGTTGTCTGCTATGTCGTTAATTTGGCTACTCAGAGCCCGATTCGCTAAGTCAGGCCCCAGTCGAGCTTCGTTGTCATCCAATTGTGTCATCCATTTCGACTGGTTTATATGCTTCCTGAACCTATATTTAAAAAAAGTTTAAAATTATGTGTACAATGTGATTAATTTACACAACAACGTACAACAGAGGGCCTAGTACGAGTTGGTTTTTTGCTCTCACTTCACTTTGCGAATAGTTAACTATCTTTTCCTCTCTTTCACTCGTTCACTCACTCGCATAATTTTCTCTCTTTCACTCGATACTATTCGCAAAGTGAGGTGAGAAACACAACTCGTACTAGGCACTCTGAAGTGGCTAATTCCGGCTCCCTGATTATGTAACTCTGTTGCTAACAACTGTCGATCGAAATTAATTGAAACCGCAGTTATATTGCTGCGTTAAGTAAGAAAGATAATTGTCATATTGGTTCATAAATTAATAAAGCAGCAATGTAACTGCGATTTCTGTAAGAGTTGATTGCAACAAAGTTACAAATCGGCCTGCAGAGCGCTTGTGGCCCAAAACAAATATTTCTGTTTAATTTACTTTTTGTCATCATACATCCTCGAGTGAAGTTGCATCGGATCACTGTCTATCGTCAATTTAATCGCGTTGTATTTGTGAACAGTGTAAAAGCATCGCTGCTCGGCTACGCGGGCACGAAGGATCGTCGCGCCAAAACCTCGCAGTGGTTCAGCGCGCGCCGGTTCGACCCGCGGCGCCTGCAGCGCGCCGCCAACACGCCGCAGCTGCAGAGGGCGAGGTTGCGAATAGGGAACTACACCTTTAAAGCTTCGCCGTTAAAACTAGGAATGCTACGGGGGAATAAGTGAGTCTCCTCAACTGTAACTTGAACAATTTCTAGTAATTCGGTGACGACTGTAGCGTAGAGGTTGCGAATAGGGAATTACTCGTTTAAAGTTACACCACTACGGTTGGGAACACTACATGGAAATAAGTGAGTCTTCTTCAACTATAACTTAACTGCAACGCCGCAATTGCAGAGAGTAATTTCTTTAAAGTTAGGCGACGGTTAGGCATGATACAGAGGAATAAAGGTGCTGGCACATTTGTCTAACGTTACGTGTTGACACGCCCGTCAGATGAAATCGGTTTTCATATGAACCAGAAGCACACTTATAACACGTCTATACAGGGTGGATTTTTAAAACGGTACATTAAGGGCAGGTACCTTCTCCGATATAGTTACAGGAAAACGTTCCTTGGAGACCATTCATAACTTTTTAAGATATTATTATTATGAACTGCATTAACAGATTTTGGAAAAAATTATGGTTAGCAAAAAAAAATGCTAAAATACCAAAATTTTTTTTTTATGCCAATCGATCCTATTTCGTGTGGGTATCAAAATACTCTATGGGACTATTTTAGGTATGAGACAGAAATCGCCAAAAACTTTTCCCATACATTTTGTACTGAAAAACGATAAATAAACTCGAAATATTTTTTATTGCCAAACGATCCTATTTCTTACTGTGATCAAAATGCTCTTTAAGGCCAACTGAAATTTGAGTATAGAAACTGTTTTTTTTTAGATCTAATGTTGTACAAAAATGATAGCCAAGTGGGCCAGGTTTAGATGGCGAGGTTTTGGGCCCGATCGCCGACCGCCGAAGATTAACGAGCGCGCCGCTCGTGCTCCAACAACTTTACCAAACCATCCACTAAAACAAGCCTGTACTTCTAGGTTCCGCATCGCCCTCCGCAACGTGACAGCTTCCGAGGAGGTAGTGTCTGCGGCGTGCGAGTTGCTTCAAACCCGCGGGTTCATCAACTACTACGGGCTGCAGCGGTTCGGGACTCGCAAGGACACGCCTACATACAGCATAGGGGTGCAACTGCTGCAGGGGAACTTTAAAGAGGTACTATTACATTACTATTTACTTTTTAGTATCGACAAATACACAACTTTGACACCGCATCGAGAGTTTTGTTCAAACTTACAATAGGTCAGCAGGAATGTCAGATTGAATTTGATTGGCTACTGCATTTTTTGTCGTAGTTTTGATTGGCTATGGCTCCTTCGTACTTTACGTGGTATATGATAAGATAACGCAACGTGACAGCCATTGAGGAGGTAGTGTCTTTTGCGTGCGAGTCGCTTCAAACGCGCGGGTTCATCACCTATTACGAGCTACAGCGGTTCGGGAATCAAGACTCGCAAGGACACTTCTTCATACAGCGTCGAGGTACAACTAAGGACCAGGCCCCTATTTCACCAAATTGACATTTGTCAGTGACATTTGTCGGCAATTTTTACAGTACTTTCCTTATTTTAATAGGGGACAATTTGTGTTGTGAAACAGGGGATATTTTTTACAAGTTGACAATTGTCACGCAAACTTGACTCAGCTCCAATGTCATATCAAGAATTACTGACAAATCTACAAATATGTCCACCTGTAAAAAATATCGCTGTTTCACAACATACTAGTACCTAATTAAAGTAATGACAATTGTAAAATTAACCGACATATGTCACTGACAAATGTCGACTTGGTGAAATAGGGCCCAGAACCGCTTACCGTTAAAGGGGTTTTTGATTGGGTATTTCATAGACTTATTTTCAAAAACCCTATCAATACAGTAACCCTATCAACACGATAAGCATGACGTCGACTAACCCTAAAGAAAGGGAAACCCTATCATTTGGTAAGCTTTTTAATAGGGTTTCCCTATCAATTGGGTTAACCAAAAAAGGGGTTTTCCGGTCCCTGGGTACAACACTGCAAGGCAACTTTAAACAGGTACTGTAACATTCGTTTTCCTTTACAGTAGGTTTTAGTATCGACAAATACACAACTTTGACATTGCATTCAGAGTTTTGCTTGAAATTGCAACAGGTCAGGGGCCCTATTTTTGAATCACTCGACTGGCGTCGAGCGCTTTGTTTCTACTGATTTTCGTTCGACATTTGACTTTCCATATTTTTGAATCGCTCGACCGCAACGAGTGGGTGAGGGCACTCGTTTGCAGTCGAGCTATATGGCGAGCGATATTCTTTTCTACTAAAAACAAAGATATTTATGTAACAGCCAATAGAAACATGGATATAACGTTTCGTTTTCGTTGCGGTAATTACTAGTTTTCTCTAGATTTTGCGTGGAACGGATAAAATCCAACATTTTGTATATATTGGTAGCACCGGAAACGAACGATTCAAAAATACGGAAAATCGGCGTCATGCGACTTGGAAGACGAGTGTGACTTAAGTCACATGCGACAAAACTAAGTCATACGAGCGATTCAAAAATAGGGCCCCAGGCTGGTGCAGAAATTACAGACGGAATTTGATTGGCTTTTTCTTGTATTGTCACGTCGTTGTTTTGATTAGTTACTTCGTACGTTACGCGATATATAATAACGCAACGTGACAACCTCCGGCGAGGCGGCCGGAGTTTCTTCAGCGTGCGAGTTGCTTCAAACCCGCGGGTTTATCAACTATTACGGCTGTTCCCACTAGAATATTACTGTATTAAGAAAATTGACGACCTGAGTGGTGCAGTGGTCAACATGCCCCTTATCACGCAAGAGGTCCCGGGTTCGATTCCCGGCCGCGCAGAAATTGAAATGATGAATTTTAATTTCTGTGACGGGTCTGGGTGTTACTATGTATAATAAGTATATATTTAAAAAGTATATAAGTAGTATATCAGTTGTCTAGCACCCATATTACAAGCTTTGCTTAGTTTGGGGCTAGATGGCGCTGTGTGAAATCGTCCAAGCATTTATTTATTTATTTTTATTTATTAAGAAAATATAGTTGATTTAAAAGCGCTTCGTTTTTAAGTTTATTTTAATAAAGTTATTTAGACTTTTAATTGACTATTCTTTTTATACTAGCTATGCGTTTAGTATCAACGAATAACTAGACACCGCATCGAGAGTTTTGTTCGTACTTACAATAGGTCAAGGAGAAATAGAAATGTTAGATGGAATTTGATTGGCTACTGTATTTCATGTCGTAGTTTTGATTGGTTACTTCGTACGTCGTGTGGTATATGATAACGCAACGTGACAGCCTCTAAGGAGGTTGTATCTTTGGCGTGTGAACTCTTTCAAAGGCGCGGTTTCATCAACTACTTACGGCTACAGCAGTTCGGGAATTGCAAAGATACGCCTACATGCAGCATCAGGTTACAACTATACTACAGGGGAAGTTTAAGGAGGTTTTATTAGCAGTTATTAGTGTGAAGTTTTTTTGAGTGAATGTAACTGACTTCAATAAACGTGTTTTAAATAATCGATTTGTACATCTTGCTTTTTATAGAGCTGTTTTTTTAAGGTTTTTGAAGGAGGTTTTGCTTTTTTAAAAGCTTTTTTTTTACTTTTTTTAAGCGATGACTTTATAAAATAAAACGTTTTAATGTTTCACATTTTTCAATGCTATACCCCTAGTAAATCAATTTCCACAGGAGTTCCGTTAGGCGACGGCTACCCGCATGGTAAATACTGTGATCCATCGCCATAGAGTAAATTTTAACCAATGAAAGTAATTTGTTTGGAATGTTCAATATACTTTCCATGGTTAAACTGTATTCTTTGGCGATGGATCACAGTATTTACCATGCGTGTAGCCGTCGCCTAATTCCTTCGCAGTTCAACTCTAGTCCAGAACGTCCTTGACGACAGATAGGTACTAAATTTGGTTTTAATTGTCATAAACCTACCAATATTTTAATCACTGTACTGTACAGTTCCTATTTGATTTTGAGGAGTTGCCTTGTGTATATTCAAAATCAAAAGTCCAATACCAATGAAATTGATATGGTATAATCCCTAAGGTGTCTTCTTTCAAACAAAAAAAGAATCATCTAAATCGGTTCATAAACAAAAAAGTAATGGTTGAACATCTGTCTGAATTCATATAAAATGGTAACGAAAACGACAATATTTTTAAGATTACTCGAAAACTACTTAACCGATTTTAAAATTTCAAAAAATGGGTCCAACTTGGGAACAAACCTAACGCTATGATATAACGTTTAAATAATTTCAATCGATTCAGCCGTCTTCGAGTAATCGGTGTACATACATATATTAAAAACAAAAATAAATGCGACGAATAGATAACCTCCTCCTTTTCAAATTTTTGAAGTCGGTTAATAAAAAGAAAGAACGACGGTAAAACTGTACTATGCTTATAGTAGAGGCCAGATAATTAAAGACACCAGTCTATTTTCATATAAACGTGGTAACTTTGAAGCCTATTGGGTCTCTGTCTCTGCCAAGGATTGTCCTAGCTGTGATCTGATGATGGCCATCCAGGTAGTGAATGGAGGGAATTCAGATCGCTATACGCACTCAACTGATCTAATCAACATTCAAAGAGATATAAGGATATGTTTAAAAAAAAACCGGCCAAGTGCGAGTCCGACTCGCGCACGAAGGGTTCCGTACCAAAAACGGCAAAAAAATTACGTTTGTTCTATGGGAGCCCGCCTTAAATATTTATTTTATTGTTTTTTTTTATTTTTTATTATTTATTAAAATTAGTATTTGTTGTTATAGCGGCAACAGAAATACATCATCTTTGAAAATTTCAACTTTCTAGCTATCACGATTCATGAGATACAGCCTGGTGACAGACAGACAGACAGCGGAGTCTTAGTAATAGGGTCTCGTTTTTACCCTTTGGGTACGGAACCGTGGGAAAAACCGTGAAATTAAGCATTAAAATGTATGGAAATCATGAAAACTCTGATTCATAGATCTCTTAGAATGCTGATCAGATTGGTTGGGTGTGCATAACGATCAGAATCTCTTCCACACACTCTAGATGGCCATCATCAGATCACAGCTAGGTCAATCCTTGGCGGGGAACCAATGGTTCAAAGTTACATCGTTTTTATGAAAATCGACTGGTGTCCTTAATTATCCGGCCTCCACTATATGTTTATGTGCATGTAGCAGTAGTGGTAGGGACCCCAATTCATTGTCGCCTTGTCAACACGGCCGAGTACCCCGCTATCAGTAATCATTACCTAATACTGTAGTACTCAGAATGATGTCGTTGTCTTTCTTCAGGCAGTTGCCAGAATAATGCAAGAGTACACCGCCGGCGAGCGCCACTCGCTGGAGGCGCGCGTGGGCGCCAGCCTGCAGCGGGCGCCCAACGACTACTTAGCTGCACTGCAGAAGGTATGTTATTACTGCTCATCAGTTACGTACTCCTGATATTGTTTGTAAAATGTCGTTACATTGGGTGCATTCCAGCAGACTAATCGCTAAGTCATCGATCAATTGTAAATTATGTGCGATAGAAAAAATGGCGTCTGATTACTAGGAAGTTGCTGAAAGGAATCGAATTTTTGGGTGCATTCTGCAGACAATTTGCGATCTGTGACGGGGCGGCGAACATTAAACATTTCTCCCGCGATGGAGCGCGGAGCCAGTAGTCCCGCGCATGTTTTCTATACAAACTGACGTATTTGCATACAACGTCCGCCTAAAATCCGCTGCCCCGCGCTCCATTGCGGAGCGCGGAGTAGTGAGAAAACCGTCTGATGACTCTGCTAGAATGCATCGGTGGCTCAAATAGGAGGAAAGAATGAGTATTTGAGTGATATAATTGGCATGATGACAATTTTTTTTTATTTTATGTTACATAAATTATCTGTCATTGGTAAAAGAATTATTTCGCTACAAAGACTTCTATGTGTATACTACACTAGACATGCTGGTCAAAATACAAATTGTCTCACAACACAGACGTGCGCGGGCTGAGGTACTGGGAGGCGGGAGAGGGGAAATGTGCAAAGAATAGTTCAGTGTTGACGCAGCTGCGACACTAACGTATTCTTTGCCTATTTCTTGTTGGACTCTGAAAGTACTTAACTTTTAAAAATAAAATTTAATAATTATGTAAGGGTTCCGTAGTAAAAAACAGCAATAAAATCACGTTTCTTGTATGGGAGCCCCCTTTAAATATTAATTTTATTTTGTTTTTAGTATGTGTTGTTATAGCGGCAACAGAAATACATCATCTGTGAAAATTTCAACTATCTAGCTATCACGGTTCATGAGATACAGCCTGGTGACAGACAGACAGATGGACAGCGGAGTCTTAGTAATAGGGTCCCGTTTTTACCCTTTGGGTACGGAACCCTAAATAAAAAGACAAATAATTATTATTAAATTTTTTGATTTAAGGCATTCATAATGCTATTTTTACCCGACTGCAAGAGGGTTATGTTTTTCGCGCGTATCTTGTAAGTTTGTATGTAATATTCTTTATTACCTCATATCTTTCAAACGGCTGAACAGATTTCCATGATTAACATATCGTTAGATTTGTCTTGTCAGCCCAAGTGTTCTTAAGAAGGTGGCGTTATAAAAAAACCAACATGGCGGCTGTACGGTGCTATTATACGTAGCAGAAAATTTTTTTTTTTAGAATACTGCAATATGGGTGTCAAATTAAAGGGCTTATTATGAGGATTTCAAAAAGGTAAATCATATAAGTAATAACTAAAAATAAATAAATAAAAAAATAAATTTAAAAACATTAAAAACCCGCCTGCCTAAAAAGACAAGTCAACTGAAAAGATGGAAACAAGATTAAATATTAAAGGCAACATTATAACATGCAGTCGGAGGCATATAACTCAAATCATTCATAATGTCACTTTCTTTATGCATGCCTCCGACTGCATGTTATAATGTTGCCTTTAATATTTAATCTTGTTTCCATCTTTTCAGTTGACTTGTCTTTTTAGGCAGGCGGGTTTTTAATGTTTTTATATTAGCAGAGCGGTAATATAGGGTTTGAGGTTAGTTTTCGCACAAGTCATCACGAAAATACAAAAATGTGGTATCGATGCATTCAAATGGTGGGGGGAGAAACTCTGATGTCATAAAGTTTTCAGTACAACGAAAACTTTTTTTACATACATTGCATTTTTTGCAGCCTAAAATCAATACTTCATCCTTTTGTCCTCCCACTACCAATTTCCGAATGTACCTCTGACGTCGGCTGTCACGTCACGTGGTTATCATGTGAAGTTTTGTGAGTCGCTAGCAAAAACCAGCAGGCTGATTATCTAATTAGATACCACCTAGCGACCGGTTTCAGTTCACAGATGAATATGATACATTGCTACTTTTCTTTGGTATGTTTTTTATACCCCAAAAATAGTAGCAATGTATCACATTCATCTGTCAAACGAGACCGGTCGCTAGGCGGTTTCTAGTTAGATAATTAGCCTGCCGAGCTGTAACGTGTGCGCTCGCCGCTGTGGGTGTTTATCAAAAAAATCTAAATTAAGTGGAATCAACAGGCAGCTTTGCCAGTGAGTACCTATCCTTTGGTTTTCAAAGTTGTGTCATCGACCTGAAAAAGCGACGTAAGGTGGGCGATACTTGATAAATCTAAACATCACCTCATACCATCGTGGTTTAGCGTTCAAAGTAATTGCAACCTCTAATGTTGCAAATAGATGTTTAGTGTCTTGTTATCCTGCATAATAGCTTTTGAAAATAATTTAAAAATTAGGTGAAATTTTCTGAATTTTCATTTTATGACAGAATGAAACAAAATACAAACACAAAACACGTAGAAATTACTCATTCGTTACTTACATCAAGGTGAATTTGCTCTTCTGAGAAACATGGTATAACATTAAACAGTAGAAACCTTTTTCCACATTTTAAGTGCACATCTGTTTGAATAATTTTCTTAATCTTTGACATCGATTCGGTAGTACTGCTTGCTCTATAATATTTCTAGTTAAGAGTAAAAGAAATGTCAATATTAAGATGGCAGTTGTCAGTTACGCCATAATGTGTCATTTATAAATATTGTTTTGTCGGAAATCAAGAAATAATAGAGTTGATTACCTAAAATAACATGAAAAGACATAAAAAAAATTCGCAGGTAAATGATATCAATGTTTTATTGTTCACACTAATCGATTTAAGTGTTAGTTTGTCGACTTCAACCTTCGGGGCCATCTACTGTTCCTCATCGTGGCTCGCAATAGACTAAATGAGTTGTTGATCATGCACCGTAACTCTGTGAGCAATTTTTCGGTGCTGACCAGCATATCTAGTGTAGTATACACATAGAAATCTTTGTTTCGCTAGCATGAAAACTGCTAGAGATATCACAGTTTGAATTGCATACAAATGGACTCACCCAAAAACGCACCATACTAACGGTTACTCAGTTATTACCTCACGCCTGGGTAGTTTGTATGCAACGCGTAGGAAGTTTGTTCCGCAGTTATTTTATTAATTCGTCATCATCGTAATTGTCAGATCCCGCGCAACACCCGGCTGCTATACTTGCACTCGTACCAGTCGCTGGTGTGGAACCGCGTCGTCACCGAACGCATCAAACGCTTCGGGCTGCAGCCAGCGGTCGGGGACTTCGTGCCGCTCGCTGAAGTCGACAGAGAAGGTATCATTGTTACGTCTAAATTACATCATAAGATCATTTTATCGGAAAAATCAGTAATGCCAAATAATAAAAAAAACCGGCCAAGTGCGAGTCGAGCTCGCGCACGGAGGGTTCCGTACCAAAGAACGGCAAAAATATTTAGTCAATTTTTAGTATTTGTGGTTATAGCGGCAACAGAAATACATCGTGTGTGAAAATTTCAACTGTGCCTACCTGCACGGCTAGCACGATTTAGCGCGACTTGAGTGAGAAAGAGTCGCGTCAGTCGCGTCGCGTTTATACATTTATGTCGCATGCAGCTAACACAACTGACATTAGAATTGACATAACTCGCGAACTAATGTCAGTCATATACTTTATCTCGATTTTTGTCGCTATGGTTAGCACAACTTTATGAAAAGCGACACCACGTGTCACTTTTTGACATTAAAAGACGACAGTTTGTCTTGGTGGTGTTACAGTACAGCCCGCACGCGACATAATATAAGTTACTCTATGCACGCGACTTCAATCAATAAGTGATTATCACCAGAAAAATGGCCTAATCCTTTTTAACTAATGAGGAAATATACAATAGGAAGACATAATAAGATATTTTGCCAATACTTTTCAGCAATTATTCTTTCGATACGAGAAACCTTGTCGAGTCGCTGTCTATGTCACCTCATAAGTTGTGCTAGCCGTGCTGTTGTCGTTATTAATATTGAGTAAAAAAAAACGGCAAAAAAATCACGTTTGTTGTATGGGAGCCCCCCTTAAATATTTATTTTATTCTGCTTTTAGTATTTGTTGTTATCACGGTTCATGAGATACCGCCTGGTGACAGACAGACAGACAGACCTACGGACAGCGGAGTCTTAGTAATAGGATCCCGTTTGGGTACAAAACAACAAACAACAACAATAAGCCAGGCACACTCCGCGCTTTAGGCACTCGTCTACAAGTAGGCGGCGGGTCCGTCCGGACTAGGGTTACCATATCTCAGGATTTGTCCGGAGATCTCAGGATTTTTGGACTTTGCTCAGGATTGCGGCCGGATTTCGGGATTTTTAGAATTTTCAATAAAATTCAGTACATTTAATAAAAAGTACATTTAATAGAAGGATAAATAAGCTTTCTATTATTTAATCAGTTCGCCGCTGCCGACTACCCCCCCCCCCCCCGTAAGTTATTCTCAAACTGCTACAAATCTCAGGATTTTTCAATGGATATCGGGCCTTTTCTCCGGACTTTGATTTTTTCATATGGTAACCCTAGTCCGGACGGACCAATGGGGAATGTCCAAAAAAATCAATTTGGCTTAATATTTTGTTATAGATAGGAATAAGCTCCCTTAATAACAGAAAAAAATTTTTAGAATTTTCGGTTACGTAAAAATAAAAAAAAAAGTCTCTTCGACTTCACAAATATACGAATGTAACAGCAAAATGGAGATTATACCTTTGCCACCACCTGTCACAACCACAACATGGTATTAAAAAAAAAATTCAACACGAAATGTCAAAACTTTTTTTTGAATACTTGCTGTGGTTGTGGCAGGTGATGGTGAAGGTATAATCGCCATTCTGCTGTTATTTTCGTACATTTGTGAAGTCGAAGAGGCTTTAATTTATTAAAAAAATTTGACGCAACCGAAAATTCTGAATTTTTTTTGTAAAACTAAGGGAGCTTATTCTTACCTATAAAAAATATTCACCCATTTTTATTTTTTTCGGACATTCCCCATTTTAGAGGGCTGCCGCGCGCCGGCCGCGAGCACGCTAGCAACATTAGTTCCATTTTGATACTCATTCACGCGCCGCGAGCGCGTGTCGCGTCGTTCGTTCGCACATATTTATTACCAAAATGAAAGCATATTTCATCTCAATGGGCTACCTTAACAATAATAAAAAGGATAACCTTACATTTTTCACACTTCCAAACGACATCGAAAGGTAAGAACTCGTTTACCTATAGGTAGGTATGGTCAGCAACAAAGGTCGTTGAACAATTTAGTACTTTGTCGTATTTACATTTTCGACCAGTGTTTCAAACTTTAAGACATCTGTCAAGAAAGTTGCTACGACAAAGTTCTAAAGTGTACAGTGGCTTTCGTTGCTGACTGTACAAGTATTTAGTATGTATAGTCCGTTTATTCTTAGGTTAAGTACTTGTCTTATTTGATAACCAATCTTCACCCAATTACTTATTGAAATAATAATTTAGTAAGTACTTACTTACTTACGAAATAATGACAATTTGATTTCGTAAGAAAGCATAATTTTTAATAAGTCTGTGTTGTATGACAACTGCCAAATCTGTATACTAAATAAATAAATAGGACAAATAAGGATAAACAACTAAGTAGGTACCTATAAGTAGTATCTGTACTTTAAACCTAACTATCAAAAGTTGACTTTTGTTATCTTTATGTCTAGGTCTCCCGTATTTACGTCTACAATAGTCCCGTATTTACGTCTAGGTACGTAAAAACGGAAGACCTAAAGTCGCATTACTAATTTCCTAGCAAAAATGTAAACAAAGGTGTTGCCAAAACAAAACAACACAAAAGGAAATAGTATATTGCTAAGTCAAGAAATAAACACGCTTACATGATTTTTTTCACAAATCTAATAAAAATAGATTAGATAAATATTCTGAATCGTGAGTTTTGCGGCAAAAACAGTAATATAATTTAATATTTCATAATAACAATTTTATAGTAGAATACATTTTTATGATGCTGTGCACACATCAACTGCAAACCGTATACTTCAACCTTTGGTAATTTTATAAAAATTCATAAAAAATTGTAGGTATTAAGAATAGTAGCTGTGGTAGTAAAATTTGTCTTTTGGTATTGGGGGGAACAGGTGAAGATGCTACGTATTTTTGGGAATGGGAATCAGTCTGGGCTCTTAGCCGCCCGCAAAATTAATGTTGGGGAGGGAGTTGAGATGTCGTTTCTCATTGCTAAGACCAAACCCAGCAATAGCTAAAATTCATTTTGAACATGTTAAAGTGACAAATAATAGTAAAGATAATTATAAAACATTTATAGTAGGGGAAAAAGTAATGGTGAGGGATTTAAGAAAAACTAAGAAAGACTGGTCATTAGGAAAGATTTGTGAGATTTTAGTTCCAGGGGTAACATATATGGTAGAGGTGGACGGTCTGCAATGGAAGCGACATGTCACCAACTTGTTAAATGTGGTCAAAATATAAAATGTTAGTTGGTTATTAAAGAAGGTTATTGTTTATTTTTTTTAAGTAGGGGAGAGTTTCATATAGTGTCTGTGCCAAGCATGGCAACATTAGTTTTAAGAAAAAAAGAACTGTCAATTTTGGTTGTCGGGATCTTACGAGTCTCATGCATAGAGTAAGATAAAAAAAATTGTCTCATGTGTTTTTCGTGTGGAAATGAAATGAAATGTGTGTGGGTTTCTATACAGTTAGAACTAGATAAATACTTAAATATTGCGTGTATATATATTCCGCGCGTGGCTGGTTATTGTGATACCTTAAGTTCATTCTTTGATAGCTGCAGTCGCATTATGAATGAAAGACCAAATGATATATTTTTCATATGTGGTGACTTCAACATTCCTGAAGCGAATTGGATTAAATCCGACCTCGCGTATATGAACTTACAACAATGTGGTAACCTCAGTGTCCAATTGTTGGGTGATTTTTTGGCTTTTTGTGACTTAAAGCAATATAGTGACGTTCGCAGCTTAAATAATCGATTACTAGACTTAATTATATGCAATGATAATACATGTCGGGTTACTGGTTGTGATCACCCACTTGTAACCGAAGATTCACATCGCAAGTCACTTATATTAACTATAAATTTAGATAATGTTGCATTTCTAGGACAGAACCCCTTGCATATTTATAACTTTTCAGCTGCAAATTATGACAGTATTAATGAAGAATTATCAGAAGTAGATTGGCATGCGATTTTTTCCGAGTTACCACTTGATTCATGTATTGGTATGTTTTAAGATATTTTAAATGGCTCAGTATCTCGTCACGTTCCTATTCGTGTTATTAAATCGGCTAAGTCCTATCCCATCTGGCACACTAAAGCACTTAGGTGTATTTTGCATGATAAGTGTAAATATCATCAATTATGGAAAAAGTACAATAATCCTTTAGATTATTCAAGTTTCAAGGTACTTAGAAAGAGAGCTGCCAAAGTAGAAAGGAAATGTTACAACGATTATATTGCTTTTTGTGAGCTAAAGATTAAATCAAATCCCAACTTCTTTTGGTCATATGTAAAGTCAATAAGGTCAAAGGATCTGATGCCTCATACAATGCATTACGCAGGACGTACTGTGTCGGGTGGACAGGATATATGTGAATTGTTTAGTGAACATTTTCAATCAGTTTTTGAGCCGGGTGGTTTGAATTCGTCAATACTTGACTAATTGGAACCATCTGGAACGACTTGCGTTAATATCGGTACAATTGAAATCACCCTACCTCTTGTGCAAAAGTATTTAGAATCTATTAATATAAATAAAGGAGCAGGACCTGACGGCATTCATCCGCTACTGATAAGCAAATGTTCACATACATTAGCGCTGCCCATTATGTTATTATTTAAAAAATCACTTACTGAAGGCTGCGTTCCAGACATTTGGAAGCAAGCTTGGATCACTCCTATTCCTAAAGGTGATGCCGGACCTGATATAGCAAAATATCGCGGAATCTCGAAATTGTGTCAATTTGCAAAGATTCTGGAGAAACTAGTGACTGATCAAATTTCACATGCCGTTCATAACATTATTAATCCGAATCAACATGGTTTTTTCCAGGGCCGTAGTGTTGATACTAATCTCTTGTTATTTACTGAATTAATTTTTAATGCTATGAATGATAATTATCAGGTCGACGCAATTTACACTGATTTTGCTAAATGTTTTGACAAAATTTCTCATAACACCCTATTGCTTAAACTATCGCGACTCGGTATTCACGGGGATCTCTTACGATGGATTAAGTCATACATAGAAAGAAGAACACAGGCAGTTGTACTAAGAGGTTTCACATCACAATATAGAGAAATTAGTTCAGGAGTTCCTCAAGGGTCACACCTTGGACCATTACTGTTTAATTTATATGTAAATGACATTAGTACCACCTGTAAATCAAATACGTTACTATATGCTGATGATACAAAATTTTTTAGAATAATCCGAAACACTCATGATTGTCAACTATTGCAGAATGACCTAGAAGCATTCGAAACTTATTGTCAAGATAATAAACTATTACTTAATTTGGAAAAATTCCATGTAATCAGTTTCAGCAGAAAGCGTAACCCTATTAGTTATGAATACAGTTTATTTGGCAAAGTTCTATCAATAGTAAATGAAATCAGGGACTTGGGGGTAACCATGGATTCTCAATTAACGTTTGTTCCACACATAGATAACATTATAAAAAAAATGTTATAAACAGCTTGGTTTTATTCTGCGTGTTGGAAAGCCTTTCAAATCTCCTTTAACATACAAAATTCTGTACAACAGTTTTGTTCGAAGTCACCTTGAGTTTGCTTGTTCGGTCTGGCATCCCTTTTCCAGAGTAAATATCAATAGAATTGAGAGAATTCAGAAAAAGTTTGTTAAATGTCTTGATTATAGGCTTGGTTATCACTATTCGGACTACGAAACCACACTTAAACGTTATAATATTATGTCTTTAGAATGTCGCCATAACTATTTCGATTGTATAGTATTATTTAAAATTCTGCGTAATATTTTTGACGTCCCCGCCCTTTTACATTATATTTCATTCAGAGTACCTCGTGGATGTGAGCGTAATTGCGTTAAGAAACCATTGTTTATTGTTTAGTATACCATACAGTAGAACCGTCTATGTCAAAAATAGTTTTATCAGGCGAGCATGTACTTACGTTAATGACGAACTTACTACCTTGGACATGTTTTTATGTAAATCTTTAGCCTCATTCAAAACAGCTGTAAGACAGCATCTACTATCAAAAATATGAATGCATCATTCTTGTAATGTAATACCTTTTGTTCTTGATAAGTAATTTATGTATGTAGTACGAAGTTATAAAGTTAGGAAACTATAAGGTCTCTATGTATTAATTCTGTTAATAATATTTATGTAAAAGACTGTTTGTTTCTATCTTAAATAAAAAAAAAAGTGCTAAATTCATATTGTGTATTAATTAATTACACATGTAGGTAATATAGCTTAGCTCAAGATACTACAGTCTGTTCATCCTTACTTGTCCTATTTAGTAAACAGCTATTGACAGCGGTCATACGTAAATTTAAGAGTGGCGTGGCCACACACAGACGGAATTCCTTTACGGAAACACAGATGTGGGATTTTTCCGTACGGAATCTTCATACATGATCGAAATTCCGAATAGGGATTCCGTCTGTATTTGGCTGTGCTAAATCGTTATTTATATATGCGAGGACCTGTAAATGACTTCCTACTGTCATTACGAGTGCTATTTGTTTGTTAATAGTCGTTGGTCTTCCTTAAGATTAATAAATAAATAATAAATAAATAAATTTAAATGGCCACACACAGACGGAATTTTTGTTCGGAATTCTGTAACGGAATCATTGAGAACGCAGCTAATCCATACGAATCTATGGACCTACCACACACATGCGGCATTTTTGCACGAAATCGTTTTGGAATTCCGAATCGGGATTCCGTCTGTATGTGGTCGGCTTAATTCTTTTCGTAATCAACCATTGTGAAAAACCATTTTGTTCTATTTTATAATTGTTTTTTTTAATAAAGAGTTGGGTGAATTGTGATTGTTTACCAAATAAGACAAGTAAGGATAAAAATACATGTCGCTGTAAACATATAAAAATATATAACTTATATCTATCCCCAGATGTAGTAGACGATGACTCAGAAGACGAGGAGACTGGTGAAAAAGATGACCCAGCAAAGACCGAATCCGAGAGCCAAAAAGAGACAGAAAAAGAGAAAAAGAGACAAAACAGCAACCTTCCCCGCCCTAAAGTCCCGGTGAAGACTTTGACTCAAGAAGATGTGGATAGTGGCAGTTATACAATTTTCGACATTATTATGCCACTGCCAGGGTACAATATCGATTACCCGCCGAATATGAAAGATTACTATGAAGAATTGATGACGAAAGATGGGTTGAAACTGGATTTAAGGAACAAAATCAAGTAAGTAAATAATTGAACGGGTACGTATCAGAATGTCTAAAGTTAGAATGTCTAAACTTAAAATGGCAAAGTTCAAAATGTCAAAAATTAAAATTCAAATGGTTTAAAATGTCAAAAATCATTATGTCTAACTTCAAAATAGCAAAATTCAAAGTATCAAATGTATCAAATACTTTACGAGTTAAAATATCAATGGTCATTAAGTCTAAGTTCACAATGATTTATTTAAATTGGGTTGGATCTTAAAATGAATCGCCTTCTTTAAGGTTAATTGAGTCTGTGGAGGTGTCTTTGGGCTTCGTCTGAAATGCTTCATAGCAAGTTTAGCTGCCGGAAATGAGTCTAAAAGTCTAAACTAGTCTATTGGGACTTAGAAACCGTAGACCGTAGGTCACGATATAGGTGCGAGGAGCGTAGCGACGAGCATGTTAGGTTGACATGAACCCAGCGCGCGAGCCGAGCGAGCGAAGCGAGCGTGCCGCGGCAGCGGCCGGCGAAGCGCCAGGAAAAAATCTATTTCAAACTCAATTGTTGGTTTTTGTTTGCCGGCTACTAAATCAGTGACTGGCATCGGCTACCGAATCAGGGAGCGGCGCGGCTATGGTGATGTGCAGCGGAGGCACAGAGGTTAACACACTATTATTTAACCTAATTAATTAGGTACCTAAATGAAAGAAAGGCATAAGTAAATTGTATACGTCATTATAATTATGTATTTGGACTATTAGACATTTTAAGTTTTGATCATTTGAACCTAGACATTTTTATTTAGGACTATTTGACCGTTTGACATTTTCGTTTTTGACATTTTTGGCATTATGAACTTTGCCATTCTAAGTTTAGACATTCTGATACGTACCCAATGGGGAATGTCCGAAAAAATGGCTAAATATCCTTACTAATATTATAAATTCGAAAGTCCGTTTGTTTGTTTGTTTGTTACGCCTTCACGTCTTAACTACTGAACCGATCATCATGAAATTTTGCATACACGTTGTCAGGGGTACAGAGAAGGACATAGGGTACCTTTCATCCCGAAAAAAGTATTGTTCCCGAGGGATAGCAAAAATACTTTCCACGCGGACGAAGTCGCGGGCAGCCGCTAGTTTTTCTATAAGTAGGAATAAGCTCCCTTAGTAATAGAAAAAAAAATCAGAATTTTCGATTGCGTGAAAAAATTAAAAAAAATTAAAGTCTCTTCGACTTCTCAAATATAGAAAAGTAACAACAGAATGGAGATTATCCCTCTGCCAACACCTGCCACAACCACAACATGGTATTAAAAAAAAAAAATTTCAACACAAAATGTCAAAACTTTTTTTTTTAATTCTTATCATAGTGGCAGGTGTTGGCACAGGTATAATCTTCATTCTGCTGTTACTTTTCTACATTTGTGAAGTTGAAGAGACTTTAATTTTTTTAAATATTTTCACGCAACCGAAAATTCTGAATTTTTTTTCTATTACTAAGGGAGCTTATTCCTACCTATGAAAAAATATTCAGTGAATTTGATTTTTTTCGGACATTCCCCATTGAACCGATTTCATGTTAAGTTAAAGATTTCCAATAAAATCTGTTTGAACATTCAGCGGTACACGTTATTTTAAAATGTGAACTTTTAGTCATTTGTCGATTTCGAACTAGTTCCTTATCCTAATGGAAGATCTTCCTCTGGGCTGGTTATCGATGATGATGATGGTTGGTAGTTGTGTGATATAAAATTAGGGTTGCTGAGAAAATTTCGTAAGCGAGATCTAGGTTTTCCATACTACAAGTTCGTCGTTATCTTAGATATCAGCGCCATCTATTAACACGGGTGATGAAACTATCCGGCTGTCAATACAATGTAAAAAACCTACGTAGTAAATAATCCACTAGTGACCGACCGAAGTTTCGGTTTCGGCCAGTTTCGGCCAAAAAAACTAGATTCAGCCACAGTTTCGGCCGAAACTTTCGGCTCAACCGAAACCCGGTTTTCGTGAATTGTCGTGTGACAATCGGCTAACTTCAACTTCAACAAAAAATATAATTTCTGGAGATATACAAATATAGGTTACGGCGGGTTGCGATCTGTAAGACTTGCGATTGCGGATTCCATACTAGGGCCTGTATTTATAAACCTCCTTCAACGTTGAGAGCTATTTTGACATCATACTTAAGATGCTGTTCTTTTATGAAACAGCATCTCAAGTATGATCTCAAGAGTGGTTTATAAATATTGGCCTAAGATTCCTTGTGTGTGGAATGCGAATTCCGAAGTGCTACCCTCGTGACTTCCTTTGACTCAGAATGCTATACCTGGCGCAGTGTACGTACCATATTATAACGGAGGATAATTTTGCTGATTCACAAATCGTCCACCAGTCGGCGCACTACCACTAACTTGGCGCTAGTGTAGATGTAGACCTGTTATTTCGACGTTTTCTATGAGTTTGCTTCTTCTTCTTCGTATCGAATGAGGATTAGTGGCCACCTCTGGTGTTAGAGTTTATCAAGTCGCCTGTAAGGCCTCTAACTTGGCTTAACGACTGTTATCAGATGACAACAGCCGGGACCGACGGTTTAACGTGCCCTTCGAAGCACGGAAACGCTCAGTTGTAATACTACTTTAACGGTCACCCATCTGACACCTGACCGTACCAAGCGTTGTTTAATAAACGTGATCGAGTACGATCAGTCTGTTAAGTTCCGCCATGAGCGCTTCAGCGAAGCGATTTTGCGTAAATATCAATTTTTCTTCCAGCACATTTTGGTTTTCTTCAATGTTTAATTCGTTTACTGTCTAAATTCCATAATAATTATTTATTAATATCAACCATTTTAGATATAATTTAAAATAAATGGGATGATCGGGGATAAAGCCCGTACAAAAGTCTTCAGCAACAGGAGCGTCACCGAGCGGGATAAATTTTTAAATTTGTATTTTTATACAATAATAAACAATATACTAGAAAAAATACGACTCACACCAGGGGCCGTACCGGCTAACGAATCGAGTTTCGGAAAATTTGCCGAGTTTCAAATTAAAAAAGATAAATTGAAGTAAGGAATTTCGTATAGTACTATTTGTTGAAGTTATTTGGAAGATATGGATGTTTGTGTGACCTCATGAATTAGGGTTCGCCATTTTGGCCCAATTGGAGCTCGATTTATCTGTTTTAATTTGAAACCCGGCAGACTTTTCGAAGCTCGATTCGTTAGCCGGTACGGCCCCTGATCAATTCTCGGACGAGAATCGAACCCGCGACCTTTAGATGTCTGACCTCTGAGCTACCGAGTCACTAGTGATATCGTCGAATTTCTTGTAGTATATCCAACTCTTACGCTGCAAGCCGCGTTTCACCAATGTGAGGAATCTGTGGTGTGGTGATCTGGTGCGAGACGTATTTTTTCTAGTATTATATACATCAACTTTGTCTAGGGATACAGGTGCTATTTTCATACAAACGAGGTAACTTTGAAGCCTTGATTTTCTGCCAGGGATGTACCGTGCTGTAATCTGATGATGGCTATCCAGGGACTGAATGGAGTAGATTTAGATCGCTATACACACCCAACTGATCTGATCAGCATTCTAAAAGATTAATGGGTCAGAGTTCTCAGTTTGAGGATTTCCATACATTTTCATGCTATTTTTTTAAACCTGTCCTTTACGTTTTTAGAATGCTGGTCAGATCAGTCGGGTGTGTATAGCGATCTGAATCTCCTCCATTCACTCCCTGGATAGCCGTCATCAGATCACAGCACAGTACATCCCTGGCAGGAAACCGAGGCTTCAAAGCTATCTCGTTTATATGAAAATAACACCTGGTATCCCTAGACAAAGTTGATGTGTGTATTTGGGATACATTTAGTGACACCCTTCCATTATGTTGTGAGCAGGAGCTACAGCATGTCGGGCGCGTACCGGCACGTAGTGACGCGGCCCACCGACATGGCGTGGGAGGTGGTGCGCTACAGCGACCCGCACGCCGACCTCATACTGTCCGACGCCGACGAGCTGGACGGGCTCAAGCTGACCGGCATTGTACCAGGTGGGGGTTGCACGAAACTGCGCCGCGGCGAACTAAAATCTATGGAATGAGCATTCTGCTCGAAAAATGGCACCACACGAAAAGCACAACTAAGTGGATGGAGCTAAAAATGCTGGCATTTAATTATGCAGCACGAAGCGTCTGAACACTGGTTGCTTATTAGCGACCATAATTTATTATATACTCATAGATATCTTCTATAATTTAACGAAAAAATAAGATCTTTTTCTGCATCTTTTTACTGCCTTTGCATCTTTTACACCATTTGACTATAAAGGGCGTCATTTCTAATAAACTCTCTCTTTCTATCTTTTCTCTACAATATAAACTGCAATTTATTGAAAATAACACTAACGTCAGTCAGTGGATGCGTGACTGGCCCGACTAAAGCTGACCGGGTTGTACTTTTTCGGCCACGTGGTGACATTTTTTAAGCAATATTTGTTTGCAATTACACTTCCATAGATATTAGTTCGCTACTGCGAGGCTTTTTTCTCTTATTCTCACGAACTGACAAACTTCGTGGGAATCGAACCCGGGACCTCTGTGTCTTACATGGGTAGGCGAACAGTTAGACCACTGACACACCCCGGACACTCCATACAACTATAAATAGCGCCATTATAAATAAATGACGTCGGATGACATTTTTGTACACGCGCAACTGTGTATAAGTTCAGGGCTACCATACAGTTTGTTCTGTATGAGCGGCGTTCAATTCATATTTAGAACTTTTTGATAAATAAAACTACGTACGACGCATTGCTTTTAATATCAAAATAAGTTGACAGTTGATAAACACGACTAAAAAGTTACGACGCATCGCTTTGAATATCAAAATAATTAACGTTGACAAACACGACTAAATGAGCACACGAACTCGCGCGGTGGGGTGAAGTAATTGATTCTGAGGCGGGGCGGAGTGTCCTTTCTGTACGGTAGTACTTATATCTATTCTGTGCCACGGAGACGGTTAAAATCGATGTTAAGGGCTCTCCACATCTTTCAATCTGACGCTCCGATTTTAAAAATTTCGGACAAAATTGAACTCTTAAGGTCATTAGTCTCCTCAAGTGGCGCCATCATCTTAATTAAATTTATTGCTCGCTAAGTACGTAATGGTTAAATAAAAAAATTTTTTTTCATGTCAGTGACGTAATGTATTAAAAATTAAAACGTTGAGATTGAAGCTAAGGTTCTATAGTTTATTTACAAACAATAACCTCTGTAAAATATAGTTCGTTGTAGTAGTAGTAGGCAAAAAAGCAAAAAGTGGCCACTTTTGGCACTGAAAACTAGTATTTTACTTGATTGAAAACTAAGTGTTTTCAAGTTAGAAAGTCAAAACAAATATACGTATTAAAATGAACGTTCTTGCTAACGCTATGCTGAAATACCTAAATTGATATGGGGAGAGAAATTAAAGATTTTAACTGTCTCAAAGCCTTGGTTTATTTGTTTTAGATACAAGGGGTTACCTTCTCTTAGATTATCTTATGGTAGGTAGCTAGATACAGCATTAGTAGTTTTCTTAAAATTATCTCTTACATTGAACACCATAGCGTTTGTACTCTAGTGGAGAAACATATATAAATTTAAGTATTGCAAATACATACGCCCAGGCCGGGTCGTTATTATGTTGGTTCGCGATTGTGATTAAGTAATTCCTACTCCCAAAAGGAAAATTATTGACAAACGACTCGTAAATTTTGGACGGAAAACTTCTGGCAGCCTGCCAAGAGATCCTGGTCGGTAGCGGCTTAGCATCCAGGCGGCAGCGGCTGGGCGAGAGTTAGTATGTAAAACGGACCCAGCGTCTGTCGACCGGATGTGGTGAACTGACCTTGAAGAATCCTTGGTGACGATAAAGTTACTTGCATAAGAGAGCAGCACATCGCTTCCATACCATATCAAAGAGGAGATCCGTGTCCATAGTGCCGGCAACAACGGCACAAAATTTGCTGAAATTCCATCCAGCGATGGAAGTTGAAATGATGTATCATTAAATTAATAAAGACCATGATACTACTAATAAAGATAAAGAATAAGAACCCATCTAAAACAAAAACATGGTGATGGATCAATAAAAATTACAGATATATTTTCAGACACTTTTCAGATTTTAAGTTGGATTTTTTTTTACAAAATATTGAACTTTTTGTAAAAAAAAAAAATATTATGTACTCAGCGAGCAATAATTTTAATTAAGGTGAGGGCGCCACTGTGAGGAGACTAATCGCCTTAAAACAGAAGTTTACTACGATATTGAATATTGAACGTGTTGTCGGACTGGTCAGACATTCTCGATCGAAAAGTGTGGAGAGCCCTTTAATAAGTTTTTTTGATTTTATTTGTTACTTACATCTGCTTTTACACATTTCAGACGGTGAATACAAGGCCCTCCTTGTAACCCTCTCGCTGCCGGCCAGCTGCTACGCCACCATGGCGCTGAGGGAACTACTCAAGGCCGACACTTCGGGCGACAGCCAGGCGCTAAAGAACAACTACCACAACAAAAACCAACAGGAAACCGACAAACAAACTACCACTGAGGACAAAGTTGACGATACTGACATGAAGGAACCTAACACTGGAAGGGAGAATGGGGAAAAGAGGAAGTTGGAAGATGACGTCACGGACGACGCGAAGAAAGCAAAGACGGCTTTCCCCTCGGTTTCTTCCTCGTCTTCCTCGTCTGATTGTTAGTGATAAGCAATAAAAGTATTTAAATTATTTTTGAAGTTGTTTTTATTTAAAGCAGAGGTGCGTTCCGTACCTACGCTCCGAGTACAACCAAACGCTCTGACGCCGTTCCAAACATTAGAGCGTGACGTTCGGTTGCAACAACTTTCCCGTTCCAAACGTCAGAGCGTTGCAACCTTTTAACCATCAAAAAAGGTGGTTGTAAAACGCTCTGACGTTTGTCTATAGAAAAAATGTCAATGTCATTTGACATTATTTTGTATTTTGATGTTTTTGTGTCTAATTTTCAAATAAATCATGGTAGCTTAGCAAAAAAACAGTTTTTATTTGATTTTGAATAAAGAAAAGTTTAAATTATTCGTATTCCAAATGGAAAATGAAGACTTTGTTGATTGACATTGACATTTAAAGTTCTTGGCCGTTCCTAACCTTAGAGTTAAAAAACAACCAAAAAACCGCACACTAAGCCTCTGAACGCAACCCAGCTGTTGTGTACAGCGCAGCGTGACCATAAGGGATCATCCACACTGCTCAGTCACGTCAACGGTCAGTATTTTAATACGAGTTTTGACTTGCCGGTGACTGACGCGTCACGTGGCTGTCAAAACTTGTATTGAAATTTGACTGGCCGTTGACGTGACGGAGCTGTGTGAATTATCCTTAAAGAGTTACAAAAAATAAGTGGTATCACTTTCTATATAAACACGTCAAAATCACTAATAACTTCCATTTTATTTAATTTCTGCTTTCTGGCCAAGCTTTAATATATTTTGAACTGTAAGGGTCCGTTTCACAATTTCTTGTTAACTTGAAAATTAAGAAATTCTGTTTTATTTACGGATTAACGAAAATATCTGTAAATTAGGAACTGGAACTTATAAAACAGACTCTTGTATATATAGTTGTATATATATCTGGAGGTAAGCGTGCCCGCCATAGACATAGAAAAATTCTCGCTGCGCTCACAACAATGTCAATAAACAGGTGATCCGAAAACGAATGCATACATTTTATATGAGATACGTAAAATATGACTTAGATTCATAAAATATGACTATATATGGCAAAGGAAATTAATAAACTATGTTCCATACTGTTTTCTTCGTCGATATACGAATAAATGTAGCGAAATTTGGTTTTAGAGAAATGTGTGGCAATATTTTATTTACCTGTGAAAAGTGTGATTACTTGGATTATTTCTTTTTGTAACATCACAATTAGTTAGAGCACAAGACACCAAGGCTCCAAGATACCTTTATTTTAAATTCTAATCAAGATTAACAAATATTTTAAACAAACTGTGATTGCTCATTTGCTAGGCGGGACGCTAGGGGCTCTTACTGTAAAAAATGTTGGCACATGTCACTTGATCCTTTGTCTCTTTTTTACATAGACCGTGTCCGTATGATGTTAACTTCTCTTTTCCACGCTTTGTTGGTCTTCTTGAGCGCAGCGAGAATTTTTGTGCCCACAGACTACAGATCAAACTGTTGGCCGATAGTTGGAATCAGTATGAAGAAGTTTACAAGTGCGCACACCAACGATTTGGTATCGGCCGATTCTTCATACAAAACCAACTATCAGCCGACAGTTTGGTCTGTAGTCTGCGGGCATGGAGATAAAGGAGTAAAAAACAATATTTTTTTAAATAATTTAATAGTAGCCATAGTGAGTGAAGTGTAAGTACCTACTGGAAATGTAAAGATCAAACTTATTATTGAATCCCTGAAAGACCTGTTAAAAAAGTAAATAATAAATTATTAATCGTTTTTTTTGTTTTGTTTCATTAGTCCAATCCAATAAAAATATGCACTTTGGTCGAAACTTTTTCATAATACCAAGAAGATTGCTGTTTCAATGGAATCATGCCCATTATTTGTGAATTTATTGGCTCCTTACTAAATTGACCCTACCATTATTTCGACCGAAAAAATATGATCCTGGGCATCGAACCTTGGACGAATCAACATCGAACCCTACGGATCTGACTTATTTATACTATCACTAGCGGCCGCCCGCGACTTCGTCTGCGTGGAAAGGTTTTTTTTGCTATCCCTCGGAAACTATACTTTTTTTCGGGATGGAAGGTACCCTATGTTCTTCTCTGTACCCTTGACAACGTGTATGCAAAATTTCATGATGATCGGTTCAGTAGTTAGGACGTGAAGGCGTAACAAACAAACATACAAACAGACTTTCGCATTTATAATATTAGTAAGGATAATATTATGTAATCTATGCTTGTCCATCAGCCTTTATTTATGTCCTCACTGCTGGGGCACAGGCCTTCCTTATGGGTGGATAAGGAGAACGGGCCATAACCCACCACGCGGGCCCAATGCGGATTGGTGGGTGTTAACGACTGCAAATGCAGCCGGGACCAACGGCTTAACGTGCCTTCCGAAGCACGGAGGAGCTCGAGTTAATATATTTTTGGTCACCCATCCCATGACCGACCCTTGCGAAAGTTGCTTAACCTCCGCAATCGTTGGGCCAGGCGCTAATCCACTGCGCCACAAAGCTCCTGTCTAATCTATGCTTATACGTGTATATTTTAGGCAACATAAAATTAAGTGAATATAGTATCATACCAGTTAAGTAGCAGCGTATGCGTGCGCTCGTGGTTGTCGCGGCCGGTGCGTGTGCGCGTGCGGCAGCGTGTGCGCGTGCGCGGCGGCGTGCGCGCGCAGCTCGCCCGGCGTCGGGAACGAGCGCGGGCACCACGCGCACTTGTGAGGCTTGTTCTGTACAATAGTTCAATATTGACGAATGGGGAATGTCCGAAAGAAATCAATTTGGCTGAATATTTTTTTATAAGTAGGAATAAGCTCCCTTAGTAATAAAAAAAGTTTCAGAATTTTCGGTTGCGTATAAATAAAAATAAAAAATAAAGTCACTTCGACTTTACAAATATACGAAAGTAACAGCAGAATGGAGATTATACCTTTGCCACCACCAGTCATAATCACAACATGCTATTAAAAAAAAAGTTTCAACACAAAATGTCAAAACTTTTTTTTTAATACTTGCTGTTGTTGTGGCAGATGGTGGCAAAGGTATAATCGCCATTCTGCTGTTACTTTCGTACATTTGTGACGTCGAAGAGACTTTAATTTATTAAAAAATTTTGACGCAACCGAAAATTCTGAAACTTTTTTCTAAAACTAAGGGAGCTTATTCCTACCTATAAAAAAATATTCAGCCATTTTCATTTTTTTCGGACATTCCCCATTATACGGGGTTGTTTGTAAAACACCAATAACCTCGCAGTAGTAGTATTACTAACATCATACCTATACAACAACATTTGTTCTACGACTTTCCCAAAAGCAGACAAAAACATATCGACTTCTCATACAAAACTCGATCGGGACATTCGTATGGAGAGTCGATTTTTTTTGTCGGTTTTCGGAAAAGTCGTGGAACAAATGTTGTTGTATAGGGGAGAGGAGGGTATTAGTATTACCGAGCCCCTAAGGAAATTAAACTATAACTAACCTCAGGTTGGGTTAAAATAAAAACTAAATATGACTATAGGTGGGGAATTTATCTAGCTACGCTAAAAAATCTTCAAATTCATCAAAAAATCAAAATGTATATGATGCTAGTAATCTACTCCTACGAGGTTGTTGATGCCTTTAGACGCATAATACCACATACGCAAAATACGCCATAAACGCAAAATACCAACTTAGCAAAACACCAACTTTGATTTACGCAAAATCCCAACTTTGATTTACCTACGCATAACACCAACTTTTTCGTAATTGACTGATTGAAAAAAAAACTTTCTGTACTTTGATTTGCTACCAGTAAAGTCGAAGTCTCCAGTAGTAAGGATTCCCGTTGACGGCTGTGGGGAATATGCTGACCGAATCTGATGAACAGGTATGATAAGACCTCTTTTACATTCATGCTAGCCTCGTACTTTTCAATAGACTGATTGCCCTGTTAGACCAACTCTTCAACAGTTAGCACTCCTGCGTTGAGAGCTGTGGGGAAAATGCTGACCGTATCTGATGAACAGGTACTTTGATTAGCTCCTTTGCATTCCTGATAGCCTGGTACTTTTAGTTTTAAGCATAGTCACAGATTAGATATGTATAACCTACCTACGATAGCTGAGTATTATGCGTCTAAGGGCTGAGTAACCTTAGCGAAATAGTTTCTTCGGCCACTCCACTTCAGTGACAAAATAATTCTAAGTGTGGTGTTTTGCGTTTATGGGATTATACGTAGTTGGTATTTTACGTATTTTTTTATACAAATCCGCAAAACACCACAAAATCTCGAGTTGGTATTTTGCGTTTGTGGTATTATGCGTCTTCAAAATTAATTATGTAATACCACAGAATAACTAATAGTACAAGTGTACTACTCCCCAAGCATTACAATATTTTTATGTGTAACATGGTCCCGCGGTTTTGACGTTCACCCACTTTCGATTAACCCATTTTAAAACTAACAGAAATAATCCTTACTAATATTGTAAATTAATGCGCAAGTCCGTTTGTTTGTTTGTTTGTTTGTTATGCCTTCACGTCTAAACTACTCACCTGATCATTATGGCATACACACTAGGGCCTCATCCATTAGCGTACATTCCTATTGGAATGTACGTCTACAATCCCATAAAGGCGGAAACATACCTACTATTTTGTTGTGTTGTGTCGCGACAGAAGCGTATCGGTTTCAGGCTTTGCATAATTAGTTTTGGAATTAGATAGTAAGTTAATCATGCTGTGTACACTACTAGTGGATTATTGTCTAGTCTAGCTATATCACGGGCGTAGCCAGAATTCTGTATCGGGGGGGGTTTTAAGAAAATAAAACTACAACAATGTAAATGAAATGACATTTATATTTTTATTAAATGAACCCATGGGCATTAGAGGACCACTCGGAGAAATAAATATTTAAAATTAAAAATGTAACTTAAATTTTTTAGTCAGTTTCATCCACTAATCTTGAAAGTTATGATCTTGCCTATCTATTAAAAAAAAAGGGCCGCGCAGCGCGATTTTTCTTCAGTTTCATCCACTAATCTTGTAAGTTGTGATCTTGCCTGTCTATAAAAAAACGGCCGCGCAGCGCGATTTTTAGTCAGTTTCATCCACTAATCTTGAAAGTTATGATCTTGCTTGTCTATTGAAAAAAAACCGCCGCGCAGCGCGATTTTTAGTCAGTTTCATCCACTAATCTTGAAAGTTATGATCTTGCCTATCTATTAAAAAAACGGCCGCACAGTGCGATTTTTCTTCAGTTTCATCCACTAATCTTGTAAGTTGTGATCTTGCCTGTCTTTAAAAAAAACGGCCGCGCAGCGCGATTTTTAGTCAGTTTCATCCACTAATCTTGAAAGTTATGATCTTGCCTGTCTATTGAAAAAAAACGGCCGCGCAGCGCGATTTTTAGTCAGTTTCATCCACTAATCTTGAAAGTTATGATTTTGCCTGTCTATTGAAAAAAAAACGGCCGCGCAGCGCGATTTTTCTTCAGTTTCATCCACTAATCTTGTAAATTGTGATCTTGCCTGTCTATAAAAAGAAACAACCGCGCAGAGCGATTTTTAGTTAGTTTCATCCACTAATCTTGTAAGTTGTAATCTTGTCTAACTATTGAGAAAAAAAACGGCCGCGCAAATAATATAAATTAACGCGAAATATTTCGGGGGGGGGGGGGGGGGGGAAATTTTTACATTGAATTATGATAGTTTATCAATAAAAAAACATAAATATTTTAAGGGTTTCATAATAAGGAACAATATAAAGATATTTTTAAAATAAAAAGATCTGAGGGCAATAAATAAAGCTTTTATTATTTACACAATAAAAATTAAAACAAAATTCAATTTTCAATTATGTTTGGAATTTTGTTTTTGAGAATAAAATCAATATTATGATAAAATAAAAATATACTTACTTACGAAAATAAATAAAATCAATTTAATAACAACCAAAGTTATGCTGGTAGTAAGTACTTATGTACTTACTACCAGAGAGGGGGGGGTGGGGGGGTGGGGGGGGGACCGAAGGTAACCGAACTAAATCAACTTGGTTTTACCTTATGAACACCTGTGCCAAGTTTCACATTCTTATCACGATGTGCAAGGGCATGGTGCTTATTTCCCCCACTATAAGTTTTTTTATGATTTTTCCATCTTCTTCCCTCCATATCTCAATAAATATTGATCCTAGCGATAAAGTGCACGTATAATTTTTTTGTAGATAATTTTGTAAGTATTATTTAAATAATTGAACACATTTTGTTATGGGCCACTGTTTACGAGTTATTTACGAAAAACTAAAAAATGGGACCTTTACACCCCCCTCCCCCCGTTAGCTCCACCCCCATCTGTCAGTACTTTGAGTATGTTGTTTTAGACACCATTCCCTATAACTATGCCAAAATTGACTCACGCCTGAATTATTTTCCCTATGGGCCAGTTTTTGGTGTTCCTTCGGCGTAGGTACTAATAGTGTGTCGTGTTGTGACATACAAAACACAACATGTTTCCGCCTTTATGTATTGTATATTCCGACAGGAATGAACGCTTGTGGATGAGGCCCTATTGTAAGGGGTACAGAGAAGGACATAGAGTACCTTTCATCCAGAAAAAAAGCACTTCCCGAGGGAAAGCAAAAAAAAGCTTTCCACGCAGACGAAGCCGCCGGCGGCCGCTGAATAATATTAGTATTAAAGATTATTTAAAATGTTTGAAAATATTTGACGTATCTCAAGATCAAGAAAACCTACAGCGTCTCCTTTTTTTTATTAAACGATCAATTTAGAAGTTATGAATTAATGTATTGGCGGTAGGTTCATAGATCCTAGCTAGACCATTAAATTATAATGTTGTTGGGTACCTTGGTGTGGGTCATCCTATGGTAGTAAAGGTTGGAGCTGGCAGTGAAACACTTTCCGCACTCTGGACACTTGTGTGGTTTTTCGCCTGAAATGGAACAAAACAATTGAATAAAAACAGTAAGAAGATACTTATCTTATTGGAATTACGGAGAAGAGAAACCTTAACCATGCACTCCCATCAAAACTCGTTCAAATCTTTTCCTTACAAAATTTCATTCTCCTTGTATTGTCAGCGTAAATCAACAACTGATTCCGGCAAATGGTCCCTACAAAAGAGCTACCTCATCACTTATTATGAAGGATTTCAATAGTACATTATGAGACAAGTTAGCTTAGGTTGTTCATTGCACACAAAGCTGTGGGTTGCAGCCCGAGCCGTAACTCAGCCGAGTGTGCAATTAGCAAGAGCTCACGAGTTTCATACGACGTTTTTCAACACATTTGCGAGGAAAATACGAAGTAATTTACCACACAGCAACAAATACGACAAAGTCAAAATATGACAATTATGGGAAAAGGCGCGTAGGTTTTTTTGTTTTTCTTCACACGCCCAATGCAAGAATATTTTAGGAACAAAAGGGTGAGTGAGCATACAGCCTACTTCAAAATTATAATTTTAAGTGATATAATGCAAATATTTTAATATTTTATAACAAAATATTGTGAATTATGAATAATTTGATAATAATAAATATTGTTTGACTTAATTAAAGACTCACACATTTATTTATTCCAAAAATGTGCATGAATTTTCAGCGGAATAAAACCTCTTTGTTGTTACTAAAAAACATTTGTCTAAATTTAAAAGCTAAATGTCTAACTTTAAAATCTATCGCAAGAACCTTAAGAATATGAATATAAGGTTCTTGATCTATCGCAATCGCTTTCATTTGACAGATAGATGTGACACATTGCTGCATTTCTTTGGTAAGGTTTTATTCATGCCAAAAAGAAGCATCAATGTGTGACATCTTAAAAGCGATTTTGAAATTAGACAATAGAAAGGCCGGTTAAATTGGAAATGCTCTGTTTTCTCGCATAGAACTTGCAGTAAGGTACTAATTTAACTTTGTAGGGATCATTCTATAACAAACTAGTGATTTATATATTATTGCACGCATTTGTTATAGCTCGGTTTATGGCTCAAAAAGCGATGTATTAGGGCTCACTTTACGAGCAAGTGTGTTGAAAAATACGTTTACATCATACTGCTCGGCAACTAGGATTTACTAATATAGTATGAGGCTGTGTAAGTTGCCATGTGCAACACAGTGCATTGTTTAGATAGAACGTTCCATTTTCAAATCACTTTACAATTCAAGGATGGTGAACGCTTTAACTGTAATAGTAGTTTGACACAAGGGATGTAATAGCTACTTACAACCGAGGTAAGCATACTATTTTACATCATTCATGCGAGGTAAATTTAATAAAAAAAAAATAAAAAAAAATATAAAAAAATAAAAACAAAAACATTAAAACAAAAATAAAAATAAAGTGTTAAAGGGTTATTTCATTGAAAACTCGTGGCGTTGATCAGACCATTAAACTGAACAACTTTCATTATGGGACCAACCTCGAAATCACGAAAAAAAAATCAGCTGTTTTTGCATTGCAGAATTTTGCATACCTAGCTTGAACTGAAATTAAATGTCGCCATTTTCATTGTTTTTTTTCAGCCAAAAGTTTCGTCAGTTTATAATAAAAGAAAAGAGATTGGGTCACTAAGGAGTTTTAAATGCTTGAACTGTAAAGTAACTTTACAGTTAAAGCATTCACCATCCTTGAATTGTAAAGTGATTTGAAAATGGAACGTTCTATCTAAACAATGCACTGTGTTGCACATGCCAACTTACACAGCCTCATACTATATAAGTAAATCCTAGTTACCGAGCAAGTATGATGTAAAGTTACTTTACAGTTCAAGCATTTAAAACTCCTTAGTGAACCAATCTCTTTTCTTTTATTATAAACTGACGAAACGTTTTACTGAAAAAAAAAAACAATGAATATGGCGGCATTTCATTTCAGTTCAAGCTATGCAAAACTCCTTGGTTAAACAATTTTATTTTCATAAAATGATAAGATTCATTTTGAAATCGCGAAAAAAATCTGCTGTTTCATACATTTCGATGGAGTAGGCATTGTACTTTTTTATGGAACAGCTGTTTTATTTCGTGATTTCGAGGTTGGTCCCATAATGAAAGTTGTTCAGTTTAATGGTCTGATCAACCAACAGACCATACAACAAGTAAAGGTCTGTGGATCAACCCCACGAGAAGTTTTCAATGAACTAAAAATAACCTTGTATGTTTTATTTTTATTGTTACTGTTATTTTTATATTTTTTTTTCGTTTTTGCTATTATTTTTATTAAATTTACCTCGCATGAATGATGTAAAGTAGTATGCTTACCTCGGTTGTAAGTAGCTATTACACCCTCGAACTATATTCGCCCTCGCTCGCTTCGCTCGCTCGTGCGTCTAAATATCTCGGGTGCACTCGATCCATTAGCGCCCTTTGCGAGCTGCGCTCGCACGGGCGCCAAATTGGATCTTGTTCTGTAATAGCTCACTTACGTCCCTTGTGTAACAAACTACTATTATCTACTCTCATATCGTAAAATTCGAATTATGAATTTCAAAGCGAATTTATATTGACATACTTTATACACGCAATACCGAAAAAAAATTAAAAAGTTATTTTATTCCATACCTTCGCTAACTGAAGTATACTATAAAATAACTTTTTTTCTCATTACGATACAGGGCAAAACCAAGAAGAAGGCAGTGCCGCAATATAAAAAAAATACATATATTTCCACATACTTTGCATGATTAAAATGTACTCTATGGTGATCGATGACTTAGCGTAACGATTAGTCTGCTGGAATGCACTACCTTATTTTTTTTTCTAATAGAATACGCGCCGAGTTTTTTGGCGCCATTTGTCAAGTTCGGTTCGGTGTCTATTTTAATTATTTGCAAATTGATTCATAGTGGATATTGTGTCTTAAAATTGGTGCAGTTTTGTGGCACAAGCATAGACATAGAAAAATTTTCGCTGCGCTCAAGAAGACCAACAAAGCGTGAAAAAGAGAAGTTAACATCATACGGACACGGTCTATGTAAAAAAGAGACAAAGGATCAAGTGACATGTGCCAACATTTTTTACAGTAAGAGCCCCTAGCGTCCCGCTTAGCAAATGTGCAATCACAGTTTGTTTAAAATATTTTTTAATCTTAATTAGAATTTAAAATAAAGGTATCGTGGAGCCATGGTGTCTTGTACTCTAAGTAATTGTGATGTGACTCAAAGAAACAATCCAAGTAATCACACTTTTCAAAGGCAAATAAGATATTGCCGCACATTTCTCTAAAACCAAATTTCGCTCCATTTAATCGTTTATCGACAAAGAAAATAGTATGGAACATAGTTTATTAATTTCCTTTGCCATAATATAGTCATATTTTATGAATCTAAGTCATATTTTACGTATCTCATATAAAATGTATTGATTCGTTTTCGGATCACCTGTTTATTGACTTTGTTGTTCTTTGACATTCTATTTCTATGGGCACAAGTGTCTACGCAACTGAGCAATATGTGGGATAATTGAAATAGGCGCGATCTTGGTTGTGTGAAGCCGAGACTTTTACTGTACCTAGTGGTGGCTACCTCGGCAGAACTTACCAAGTAAACTGTCTTGATATACTTGGTGCCAAATGCTCCAAGCAGCATTGGAATGCGATGCACCCGCATTTTAATGTAAACTGAAACAATCTATCACTGAAATATTCAACACTTGACACTGGCAAAAATTACTTCCAAGAGAAAAGTAGATTGCCAAAACAAAAATAAGAAGAAGAGAATACGCGCCATGTTTTGATTTAAAATTTTTACTTTTGCTTAAAAATGTCTGATAGTAGTGAGTGTGGACTCTACCCGCTATTTTAGATGCGGTGACGGAAAAACGTCTTACTTAACCTAGGTAAGTACACACACATACTTCCTACCTAGTCGTAGAAATTCAAGAAACTACTTACCTACTCTTTTGATCATTGTTAATTTATTATGTAGGTTCAATCACAAATTGTATGAGAGTAGATAAAGTAGTGTATGAAACTGTACATAACTAGGTATTATGCATCAGTTTCATAAACTACTATTACATTTCACTTGTTAGACTTAGTTATGTAAACCAAACACTGCTGATTTTTTTCTTCTGTGTGTCGTGATTTTGTGTGATGCTTCACGTATCTAGGTACCTACCTGTATGTATCCTGCGGTGCGTGTTCAAAGAGCTGGACGTGCTAAATCCTTTGTTGCAGACGTTGCAGATGTGTGGCTTTTCACCTGCGGAAACAACACCTTTTAACTGAACGCGCAAGCACTGTTGGACTGTTGAACACAGTAGGTAGTACTAATAGGTATCCATTCTGTGACTGTGGTCACTGCTTGGGCATATAGGTAATGGTGTCATTAATACTGTATTACTTTCCCGTTTTTTCTTGGGGGGAACGGTCCCAAATCTGCGATGTAGTCAAGTTTAGGTACCGACTTAATTATTTTTGTAATGTTTCACATTTTTTGTAAATTTGTTATAACATTATCAACATAATTAGTATTGATTTGCTACGCATAAGGAAAATTATATGCATGAAAGCAAAAAATTAATCAGTTATTTAGTATTTATTGGGTTGGTTTATGATTTCATAAATTCCATAAATTAATATAAAATTTTTAAAATAGTAAACTTAAAAGACGGCTGGCATACAAAGTTGTTTGTGATTTTCCCAATTGTTTGTTTTGATATTTTATGTAAACAATTAAAACAAATTGTTTCTTTCTCTCGAAATAAAAATGTCCAAGTATAAGCCTTTTACTTATTCTGTGGTATAAGCGCAAAGATACGATTGAAATCTTTGTTGTAGCGTGCAAGTTTTTCAAGCAAATATTGTAAAAGCTAGTAAAGTATCTTCTTTAGAGTTTCGTAGTCAAGTCAATAAGGAATCCTTACAATTTCACCATGTATGTTTTTTTCCAATTTTAGCTACCTAGGTACCTATTTTAAGATGATAATAATGTATAAATGGCATAATTAATCAAGTTCAGTAAAATACAATGTTTTGTGATAATAATCTTAAGGTTTCGGATTATTCACAGTTGGGGACTCATCATGTCTCTCACCCAGCGGCGGATATACGTAAGGTATATTTTGAAGAGGATAATCTGGATAATATTGTTCTAGCGCAAACACCATACGCACCAGTATGTGTTCTCATGTGCCTCTTCAGCAGCGATGGTCTGTCGAAGGTCTTCAGGCAGACCTGGCAAGGCAGAATATTCTTAACGCTGGTGCCTCTCTGCGGCACACACATCCCGTCTCTCCTACAGACCACATTTGTTCGTTCGTAAAGCCGCGCTAAATGACTGTTCAACCCCGCCAAGAATTTAAAATCAATTATACTTAATATCTTATTAACTTGTCCTGTTTTTGTCGAAAGATCTAACGGTTCCGTTTGAACATCCATTTGTATACCATGAGACACTTTTTTATGATTTCTTTCCGATTTTTGAAATGTAACTGTCGTAATTTCTTAGCAATTTTCCCTTAAATAGTGGTTCGGTTGACACATACAAATGGCAGTGTTATATTAACAGTATTAGATTGTATAACGGGCACGTCGAGGATCGTTTGAGCATTGTGGTGACGACAACAATGAGTTTTGTAGAGCACCAGCCACTAATCGACGTGATTTGACAATTTTTCGGGTTTTCGCGCGGAGCTACGAAGGGATTTTCCGTTTTAGATATGGCCTCCTGCCAGAAATAATTTTGTAACACCAAACAACCAACCCTTAACACTTAGTGGATGACGAAAAAGGCGAAAAATGACTTAAAAGATCCTCATGGTTTAAAGAAAATGATTAAAACTCTTCTGAAGGAATCGGTACGATACTGTGATCTCCAAACCAACCCTAAGTCCCCAAACCAACATGTCTAGCATGGATATTACGGCAACGTCCTTTCACTGGACTAGAGAAGGCTAGCTTCAGCAGTAGACTGGGCGTAGGCCTTTATGACACTAAAACAGCAAAGCACCTAATGAAGTTATCAAAGCGCATCCAATTTTACCTACCTCGTTGGCGTGTATTGAAGAAAAGGTAATCGCCTATAAAGGTGAGTTGGCAACAAATATTTGTATTTCCACGTTTTGTGTGGGACAGCAGTAGATCTATACGCCGGGACACCGGTCCCCCCATTGTCACGCACATAAACGTTTCGTTACACAATGTGGGGTGATCAACGTCTCAAATCTGTGACGTGCATTTCAGGAGTATTGGATGAACATTTTTCAATAGTTGCAGCGTTATGATAAATGAGATAACTAACTTCATATACTTGGTCTCAAGATACCTAAGTAGTTGAAGTATCCGTGGTTAGAAAGTTAGTTAAATGCACGACACTATATTTATACATGTCTAGAGACATGATAATAGTCAGTACATACCTTAGTATAGGTACATGTCATAAAGAAATAATTATTATTCAAAACCAAGAATCCTTCTAGGGACTTGGTTTGGAAAACTGCTACCGATGCTTCATCAAGTTATTGTCGAATTTATCGCAAAAAGAAAAGCTTTACTTATTTTCACCTGTTAGGAATTAAATTAATTTTAATCAATCGAAGCTTTGATTTTTAAAACCGGCGCCGGCGCTGAGTAAATGTTTTTTTCATAAGAAAACCTTTTTATTTCAAAAGTTTGCATTTTATTGTTTTGTTGGCAATGTTGCATAATTTTCATCAAAAAACGCCCGTTTTCTGGTTCATAGACCACGTTGGTGTTAGATTTTCTACCACCAGGTCACTTAGTCGCTTTTTACGCAACCTATGTGAAGAGTATGTGCTATATTTGCAGTCTGCCGGTTGCCTCACGGCTAAAGTTTGTTTAAGCTTATGCATAAATTCGATCGTTTAATAACGTTTTCATTTGATATACCAGATACATAACTAATTACGATAAGTTCTTGAGCGAACCTCCACAAACAGGCACGAGTATCGAACCTAACCTGCACCGAGGAAGTGAGTCAGCTGTTTACGCCATTGTGCCACTGAGCCATTACGTTATTAAACCTATATGGAGAAAGCTTCATTTATTTGCCTTTGATAGGTACATCGCCGTGACCCAATTTGTTATGGAACTTTGTGAATTTTGTTTGTATGGATTATTTGTTGCCTTGGAAGTTATTATGTTGTGTTATAATCAAATACTGTGTGGTTAATTAAAAAGTAAACGCTGGGGTTAAAGAATAACACATTATTTTATAATCGTGTACGTTACATTAGGTTGTATTAGGTTTAAAATTTCGAAATGTTGTTAATTAAAAAAGGATTAATGTTTATAACTATATATACTACCTACTTACATAATTATATTTTCCCGCCTACCCTATGCCTGAGTAGTTAGGCGTTGCTCTAATATATATTAGAGCAACGCGGCTTCCATCATTACTTTAATTAAGGCGGCTCTTGGTGAAGTGACAGCTAAGGATTTGACTCCCCTCACCCTGCCACCCTCTACATTACTTCGCGAGTCATTTATTAGCGACATCTTTTAAAAAAATTTGAAAAACTAAGATGTAATTTATTACCGACATCTATTAAAATTTTTGAAAACCAATGTGTAACATACACAATGCTTGGCCAAAATTCACGGACCATAGAAAGTTGGAGACACGGCAGCATGGCAATGTTAAAATGTAAATTTTTAATTTTATGTAGGTAAATTGAAAAAAGTGTTTTATAAAAAAACAAGATATCAGCAATGTTCAATTAATCAGCCGCAATTTATATTAAAATTAAATTATGTATGAAGTCAAGTTTGTTTCATGTTTTAGTTATTTTACTGTTTTTTTTGAAGTGAAAACTTCTTTAGCGGCTTTGTACCCTTTTTGTAATGGGGAAAAATGCTAAACTCGCGTCAGTCACATCACGTGATCGAAAATGCGTAAGACGGATGTGACGGATGGAGAGTAGACAGCTGGCGGCGGAAGTATCCCCCTCTCTTTCTACGGGGTGCGCTGAAAATGGTGGCGCGTCATTTTAAGACGTAAACACTTGTGTCACCAGCAACGCGCTAATTTTGAAAATGGAACTAATAACAGCGATCTCTTCGGTGAAATCATAGACTTATTTATACTCTGTGACTATAAGTTTAAATCGTAGAATGCGTGCATGTAGAAATTAAAAAGGTCACTGGCGCGAAATCTTTAGAATTTTTCTCTAATTACAAACTGATTGAATTGTGTGACTGTATAGTAACAGGAAAGAAATAATTTTAATCCTTTGCCGCTAATTTCAAAATATCAAAAATGCACAACGTTAATACTCAAGTTTTCACTTCTGCCGGCACTCCCGGAGTGCCAACCGATTTTTTTACGTTTTGGCATAGTACTTATACTCGTAACTAGGTACGTCTTATGTCATGCTCACTTTAAACATTTCTGCGGTGGTGTCGTGTGAGGCGGGTCGTTACGTTCCCTCAAATATGGTTGAGCGAAACGATGGCTGGTTCATGCGTCATGCTCGTGAACGGGTGCTGCTAGTGGGAATGGATCTGCTTCTGAGTACCTATCTTAACGCATATTGAATTGTAAGAATTGCGTTTCTTCTTTATTATTTAATTTTTATATCTTATATCAAGTGTTTTTTGGTAAATATTGCCTACTTAGGAGTAGCAGACAAAGTGATTTCTCAACTAGTTGAAACTTATTTACTCTCACAATCACCTATCCATTATATAGTAGGTAATTAACTTTAACCTACCTATTGCGTGTATGAAATATACAGGGAGAAAAAAGCAGCCCTTGACGAGTTTCTTGCCGGTTCTTCTCGTTACAAGGTCTCCCGCTTAGGGTTTGCGAACCGATGGCGTAGCTTCTATGACATTCATAAGTGCTTGTAACAGCCTAGACTGAATAAATGAATATATTTGAATATTGAATTTTTTGAATTTATTTCAAAGGTTTTTTTTAATAGTGATCGCGTCGCGCGCAGACTATTGTATGGCATCATTGAAATGATGATGTTAGTTCCTTTTCCAAATAATTTTACAAGATCGTTTTTTTTTCGGAAAAGAAGTATTTTGATTATCTACTTACTACATTTTTCGTGTTTTTTCAATTCAATTCAAATGAATTTATTCAGACAATAGAGATTTTACTGAAATGATTTACTAATTTTGTTGACAACTACATTTTGTTTATTGATGATGTGATATATTGGTATTTGTTGGTAAAATAGGTATACGCAATAATAAACATTATCACCAGAGGAGATTAATATTTCTGGTAAGTATATATAGGTACTTTATAATCTAACCACTACGAAAAAAAATATCATAGAATCTAAAACTTATATCAATTGACGAAGTTTGAGGCCTGAAATCACGACCGTTTAAAAGATTTCAATAATATAAATTATTTTTGTTATAAATTATAAAGTTGGATAAACAACAGTAATATGAAAACGCTTTTGTCGTAAGTAGGTACTAAACAAAACAGGCCAACTTTTTTAGGTTGGTGTGCGTTCACTGCGTGTCTGCCAATTTACAATTTACCATCATTTCAGATTGATTAGGCCTCATACAAAACCGGCCAAGTGCGTGTCGGGCCACACGCAGTAGGGTTCCTTAGTTACCATATTCCATGCCTCATTTAATACCGTCATTTTTCATCTGTAAAAATAACTTTGTTTTTCATAGAGTTTGTATAAATGACAAAGTTATATTTGCGGTTTTGGAAAATATGTTATATCTCATTCAAACCAATTTTAGTTGAAAGTGTTTATTAAGATCTACAGCATAAAATTTTTCACTCTCTTATTTTAAAAGTTAGAGGGGCAAACACACATTTTACCACTTTGGCAGTGTAGGTATATCTTTCAAACGGTTGACTTTGAGAAAAATAGTCTTAGAAACCTCAATGTCATTTTTAAAGACCTATCTATAGACTGTAGACACCCCGCACGCATAGATATGATGAAAAAATTTTTTTCAGTTTCAGTTCCATGTATGGGGATAATAATCTTAATAAAATAAAAGGATTTATATATTTAAGATAATAATCTTAAAAATAGAAATCCCTTTATCTTTTATTTTTGTGTAAACATCGTAATGCGGTTCACAGAATACATCTACCTACCAAGTTTTAACTGTGTAATCCTAATAGTTTCGGAATAAAGTGGCTGTGACATACGGACGGACGGACAGACAGACAGACATGACGAATCTATAAGGGTTCCGTTTTTTGCCTTTAGGCTACGGAACCCTAAAAACGTGCTAATAATCCAGAGCCTGTAGCCAAATGTCACATTAAAATTTTCTTTATCACTTCGCTCCGAAAAATGTATGAATTAAGACTAATAATCCATACATTTTTCGTTTGATTCTTAAATTCCATTACTTACTTTAACATATGATTTTAAAATTCGATTGTTAACGAAATGGAAACGGAAGCTGTTAATACCGAATTATCGAATCTGAAAAAAATTAACGCGCGTTCAGCGCTTGTCATCTGAACGTACCCTATGTCAATCCCATACAGTTTCAAAAGCGAAGCGATAACGATTTGCAAATATTACTTTGACTAGGGGGTCTCTGATGAGAATCCCTATCGGTTGGTATCGTAAAAATATATTTGGTGGGTTCGATTCCTGGATAAGGCAAAGTATTGGGATTGGGACAGCCTATAGATCGCGTGATGCGTTTTATCGACACTTGACTGTCAAAACCCTTGTCCTTAAAAGTAATAAATCGATATTATTATGGCGTTTCATTGGTCACTGGTCATGCTAGGGGGGGCAGGATGGTATAAATATTCTTACCTATACCCTACCTGCATGCATCCAAATCTGTTCAGTTCAGGCATTTAAAAAGTAATAGTGGAATAAATTAACTCACAGTCGTGTGATTTATTACCTACAAATGTTTGATTTGAAGACTCATAATAATATATAGTATTCAAAATTTATAGGTAGGTATTTTATAATAACCAACCTTACGCGTAATTTTATATCTATGGCAAAATAATGCATCAGAGGGCCTATTACAAAACAAAAAAGAAACCGATAGTTGGACGCAATTCGTCGTTCAATTTACTTGATATTGAACCTTATTAGTGAGGTAATAGTGCCACGGTATTGGACGAATATCGTACGCTTATCACGATGCTTTTTTGTAATAGTCCTTCAGTTCGAAATGAATTTTCAAAACATAATTGTAACATTCTGACAGTGCTAAAGCAAGGCTAAAACAAATGAACGAGACATAGAGAACTGTGTAGCTGTCAGTGGGAGCATGAGCGAAACGTGTTCCCCGTCCGAGCGCCGGTGGCGGTCTGCCGCCCGCTCCCCTCGAGGGCACCCTCTGTCAAAAATGTATCTGAATTTTTGAAAAATTGTCACGAAAATCCCAGAAATGGTCTTTTCGAAAATGTCTTTCGTGGAATTTGTAGCATTTTTTCTCCTCTATCGATTGGTGGTAACGAGATTTCCATAGGACTCGTAGTTACGGAGGAGATGCACAGAAACAAAAGTGTTAGTCGATTTTATTTATGATATTTTTGGCATTATGTAAAATGCTTATAACTACTGATGGGGAAAATGCCGGGCATTTTGGGCAGATTGGGAATATTCCCAATAAACGCCCATAAATTCCCGCCCACTGGGCATTTATCTGGGCATTTATTTTTTGTTAAAAAATTGATCTACAAAATTTATTTACACGTTAAAATATAGTTAATTTTAATTAAATTAGTTAATATTATTGTTCATAAGCTTATATTTTCATGAATTTGGATGTCCTAATTAAAATATTGTCTGTGAATCGTAGACGTAAGTATATATTTGTCACAAAATCTTCGAAAGTAGTAAAAATATTACTAAAGAAAAATAATTATATGAAAATACAAGTAGAGAAGGACACTCCCGATTTAAACTCTCTTGGCCACCCCGCACCACTCGGTGAGGTTAATACTAGTAGGTTGCCATTCATCGTTTTTGCTGAGAGGCAAAACTTTTGTCAAACAACGGCATTGGCGAGAGCGGCTCCCTACATTCCCGGTGTTCGCCGATAGGCAAAACTTTTGGCGAATAGCGAGAGCGACGAGTTTATGCGAAATGACGGTGCTTTGTCTATAAATCTGTATAATCTTATCATAAGTCGTCCAATAAACGAGTTGGTACAAATGGTTTATTAATCGAAGAAGTAAATTAATAATTTACTTTCATTGTGGAAACTATACCCCAAATTGAAAATACGAAAACATTGTTACATTAACATCCACGTTAACGTCATCCGCTTAATTATTTTCAATAAGATAGGGTCTAGGAAATAAAAAATATAAGCAATACAATTGTTTTTAGTTTTTTAATTTTAAGAATGGTCGTAAGGTTTTTTTGCAATTTACGGGGATACTAGGTACACCTATAGAAGTATAGATTATTTATCTGACATTTTGCCGACATCCGTAATGCAAGATACTACTATTCTACTACTACTATTCTTATTAGGTAGGTAGAAAAAAAGGTAGGGTATAATCACAATAAATTTTTTTAATGCTGAGTAGGTACTAGGCATAAAATTTTACATTGCATATAATATTATTGTAAATTATTAGTATGCTATTATTATTATTATTTTGAACTAATGAATATAATAACGTTCACTTCTCAAGCTTACGCGCTCACTAGACATGAAATAAAACACTTTTTAACGGATACTAGCGCGGTTTTATTGAATGTACTTTGGTATTTAGTTGGTATTTGGTTTGATTTTTGGTTTTCCCGACGTTTCGGCACCTTTGCAGCTGCCGTGGTCACGGGGGACTGAAGCTACCCGTGAGCCTACCCTCAAGCGATGAATTTTTTTAGACGTTCAGAAATTAAAATTATCAAAATTTTTAATTATTTTATGTTGATTTATAATATAATTGTTTGAATTATTTAATGCTAAAAAGAGAGAGAATCTACTGAAACTACCACCATTTCATAAAATTGGGAGACCCCTCCAAGAAAGAAATGGCGAAAGTAAACTTGGAGAGGAACTTTCTTTCGCTACCTAGAACCTTTTGATGTACCGACGTATAAATAAATGAAAAATAAAAATAGTTTTTATTTCCCAAATACAAAAACAAGTGTGTGTGTGTGTGTGTGTGTGTGTGTGTGTGTGTGTGTGTGTGTGTGTGTTATCTAAGAATTATTTGATTATTTATATGCATAATCAAAACAGTATTATATGATTTAAATTTAATTAAAAATGATATTTTTTAACTTATCCTTTCTAAAATTATTTCAGTTTCTGCATAATGCAAGGGTCTTTAGCCACTCCGTCAGAATTTTTTTGCATTTGTATGTCAACATTGGGTAAATATTGTTTTCCATTCTACGATACACATAGGGCTGCCATCTTTAAAACCTGCCGCTCAGGACCGGATGCGTAAAAACCCCGGACTTTGGAGCCATGACCCCGGACATAATTTTTTATATTCACTTTTAGCTTGATCAAGTTTAAAAGTTTAGTTAACTTTTACAATTTTAAGCCTTTTTTTCCCAATAAAACAAAACGGGGTTTCCCTGCGTGATCGAATCAGAAATAAGGAGATCCGCAGGCGAACTAAAGTAACCGACATCGCTCGAAGGATTGCTCAGCTAAAGTGGCAGTGGGCTGGACACATAGCGAGAAGAACCGATGGCCGTTGGGGCGGAAAGGTTCTTGAATGGCGACCGCGCACTGGACGACGCTCCGTGGGTAGGCCCCGCCCCCGACAAGGTGGACCGACGATCTGGTGAAGATTGCCGGAAGCCACTGGATGTGGGAAGCGCAGGACCGATCGTCGTGGAAACCCTTGGGGGAGGCCTATACCCAGCAGTGGGTGTCATGCGGCTGATATGATGAATTACTAATTCGGAAGTTTGTACGCATATTAAACAACACCTTTTGAAGTCGGGTGGGGGGAGGAAAGATTTTATTTATCTAAACATCATCAATCATATGTTTTAAACCAAACCCGACTTCATAAGACGTTGTTTAATATTAGATATTATGCGTACAAACTTTCGAATTAGTAATTAAGCAGATTTGAATATTTTATTTCTAGCTTTTTAGAGCCATTTATTTTTAAAGCTATTTTTATTAAGTCATTTTTTTAAAGAGGTTTTGTTTTTAAATAATCTTTTATTTTAAACTTTTTTGTGGTAAGTATATTTAGTGACGATTTATATAAGTTACAATAGCCTCATGTCAACGTCTCATCACCTTTTACAACATACTGCTTTTCCCGACGCAGGGGCGTTGATTGTTGAGGAGTTCTTTTGGTACTTCACTATCAGCTCCACTTCACCATGTGCATTATGATGAGCATAAATAGCCTAGCAATCATGCAAAAGTAACCATATCGCACCAGTGAAATAGTATTGAATAATTTCGATGGTCATCTATGGTCTTCATCATCAGTTCCACTTCACCAAAATGATATTTTCTTAAAGCAAATGCATAAATTACTTAAGAAAATACCAAAATCGTTATAGGTGTGCCTATAATATTTGAAGAGTTCCCTTGATTTCTCCAAGATCCCATTATCAGATCCTGACCTCATGACACTGGAACCAACTTGGAAGTATATACTTTCAAACAAAAAAGAAGAATTTTTCAAATCGGTCCAGCCGTCTTCGAGTAATCGGGTAACATACATAAAAAAACAAACATTCCGACGAACTGAGAAACTCCTCCTCCGCTCCCCGGACGCCCTCCAAACTAGGAGAAATCCGAGGAAACCCGGACGGATGGCAGCCCTACCGACACGGAATAGACAGAAGGCGAATATAAGCGAGTTTTTAAAAATGTTGATTCTATTTACCTTTGTTTGCTTAGACTAATCAGTAAAATATATACCCAAAAGACAAATTATAATAAATATTTGTTAAATAACTAATATTTCGTTTTATTTCTTTAAAACTTTTTCATTTATTCATCGTTGAACAAAAGTTTTTTTTCTGCCCACAGATTGGGCATTTATTTGGGCATAAAAGATTTATGCCCAATGTGCCTGGGTTTTTTCCCAATTTTCCCGCCCGGGCAGAAACACTTTCCCATCTCTACTTATAACAAATGTTAATCGTGGAATCGATAGGCAAAATGTTGAAGATTCTTATGGTATATTTACTTTGTTTTAATATTCATTAAATAAAGAGGAGATAGAGAATGAAAACCTACTAATAACCACGTTTCGCTAGTACAACCACCTTAATACAAAAATTTGAAAATCGAAAAAATATTAATTTTCTCTTTAGATTTACCAGCTTGTGAAACCATTGTTATTAAAGTCACTGTTGTTACTGAACTGAGCCAGCGATCTTCTTTTCGAGTCGACGGTGACCTCAAACACGGGCAGCCCAAAAAGCCGCAACCGTGACAGCTCGCTCGGAAGCCTTGTGCAGCTCTTCGTCCGTGCAGGTAGTCGGGCACGCTGGGCACCCAGTCATGTGCGCAATGGTCTGTCTCGGATGACCACAGATGCACTCCGTATCGTGTTCGGAGATATATCCCCACTTCGCAAGGTTTGCTTTAGACCTTCCAACCCCAGCCCTGAGACGGTTTAGCGACCTCCAGATGGGCCAGCTGAGATTGTGTCCTTCAGCCAGTTTCTCTTTCACGCCGATGTTCGGGTTTGCGATGTTTGGGCGCGACCGCCACATAGAGAGGCGCGTAGTAGTTGGGTAGTAGGGCGTTGCTCTAATATATATTAGAGCAACGCGGCTTCCATCGTTACTTTAATTAATACAAAAATTTGAAAATCGAAAAAATATTAATTTTCTCTTTAGATTTACCAGCTTGTGAAACCATTGTTATTAAAGTCACTGTTGTTACTGAACTAAGCCAGCGATAAATTTAATAGAATTCAAACATAATTTCATTTTCACGTCTAATTTGTTATTTTCTTTAATTTTTTGTAGATAATTTTGTATTGAAGAAGATAAATAAATTTATCAAGTAGGTACCTACCTAATATGTGTTTTGTGTTTTTACTTAGATACGGGATACAAAAATGTTTAAATCGCGAATAAGTTTGTATTAGATCCGACATTAATGAACATGAATAAAAAAACATTGAAAAACTTCGTACAGTAAACACTGACATGAAAAAATTTTTTTTTATTTAACTGGACTGGCTGTCTGTATGATTTGACAGCTAAGTTTTTGTGCCTATTTGAAACGCCACTAGCGTGCGTCTAAAGAACTAATTTTGACGTACAATGTGAAAATGGTTGCCGTGATGGTCTCTCCAGACTTCAAACTTTAGTACCATGTCCCGCACGCTATGATCACGTCACGCTACGTCCTACAGCGCCATAATGGCGGAAATCAAATAGGCACAAAAACAGTTTGACATAAGCCTGTCCAGTGTAAATATATGCAGGTCAGTGACAGTAAATCTATCCATCTATCTTTAGCATGCGATGAAGATATAGGATATCTCCCGGCAGGTTACTTATTTAAAAAGAAAAAAAAAACAAAAGATATTCAAATAGCCCCGTCTTATTCAAATAAGAAGACAAATCGGATTTACTTGCAACTTGTTAAAACTGTCTTGTTTAAATTCCCTGTTCCCTGCCTTTGCTGATTCATGTTTATTTAGACTGTTAAAAGAAAAGTTCGAACCTGCCATTAGCCAGAGGTTGATATTTGGGTTTGTTTTATTGGATTTTGTTAAGAGTTTAGAAGTAAATAAAAAGATTTGATGAAAAACTTACAGCGCAAATGGTATTGAAAAGGTGCTCCAAAGTCAACATGGTGACAATATTTTGTTGAATTTTTTAAAGATTTTTACTGAGTGATGAAAATATTCATTTGACTACGTTTACAATATAACTTTATGTTATTTTAATTATGCGTAGTTTTTTCAACGATATACCTACCTACGTAACTGAGTTTTTATCCCACAATTTTTTAATTAGGTACTAAAATAATTTGTTGAACGAATGCAAAATACATTGGATGATTATGGAAAAATCTTGAAAAAGTTACTTACGGCATTTCATACAAACTTTTATGTCCTCATTTTTCGAAATGAACAAATAGATTTTACTGAAACTACATACATATATAGGTAAGCAGGATACACAGGTCTAAAAAGTTAGTTGAGAATATTTTTGAATGTCCTAAAATTGGCAATTTCTGTTTATATAGAAAATTTAAAATTGGTCTAATTTAGTTGTACCTTACAAAAAAAGTTATCAATTATTGTGCTTATGTGTATGAAGTTTCATTCAAATCGGTTCATTCATTTCGAAATATAAGGACTTGAAAGCTCTTAATCGTAGACTCTATGAAGATGAGTAAATATTCATTTTAGAAGAAACCCGTTGGAATTCCTGAGCTGCATAACCAATAACTATATATTTTATTTTTATGTCAAAAGAGTAAATATTCGTTATCATGAGGTTTGGTGGTCTCATTTAAATCAGTAAAAAGAGTTTTGGCGTGAAAAAGGAGCAGGAGATGTGGCTCCTTGCGATGTTGTCCAAATTACGCGCTGTATCGATCTCCCGAGCTCTTGCATAAATGCATTAGCCTGAAGATAGGCGCTTCGCACTATGCTTGGGACGAGCGGCAAGAGGTGAGCGGAAAATTATCTCAAAGTAGGTATTTACTTAATTATCTATCTTCCTTATAGCATTATCAGTGGGGATATTGAAAAAAATAAGAATTTTAACTTTTACTTAAAGTTACATTTACAGTGACGCATAAACGGCTGAAGAGTTTTTTCTGTCTCTAGTTTGATGTAATTTTCAATTTCAATATTTATCTATTTATACACCGTCATTTTGTAGTCGTTTTAAATAACTTTGGGAGTGTTCTACCAATGAAACTAAACATTTTTGCCAAAGAAACACGGGTCGAAAAATGACAAAAAAAAAAAATCACTTTGCCATACTAACACTTTGCCTACATCCCTTAAATTAATTAAAATGACTACAAAATGACGGTGTATAAAAAGCACATGTTACCGTATTACTTTCACATCAATTACAGATTTTAACCAAAGTGTGGTGGCCCGAAAGACTTACCCACCCTGCTAGGATGTTGCTTATGCTAAGATGATGATTACCTATATAATGTTTGTAAGCGATAAGACTCTTTTGTATATCATAGTTGATTTTTTGTGTTAACTAGAATATGACTTGCAATTCTTAAACAAGAGAAAAACAAAATCATGTAAAATTATAAGTGTTGAACACTGGGAGTTTTCAGAGCTGAAGTAGTCTGAACTGGGAACCTGTAGCTTAATTTAAATAGGTTCGGCACAAGATAAATATATTTCTGTTTCTGTTGGTGTCGGTAAAGACTTATTATAGGGTGTCGCGGTTGTCTTACCTATTTTCTTACTTGCCTTGAAATGTTTTCAAATACACGCTTAAGGTCATTCCTTGGGCCAAACCCGGCTGTCCCGTCCACCCTAAATTTATTCTTAATAAAGCGCTGAAAGGCCGGCCGATGTGTTTTTTTGATATCTCTCGCTTTGAGAATGAAAGCTGGCAATCGGCGGATATTTCTCTGTATCCGTATTTATGAAATGTTTTGATCACGTACCTCGTTGGTCGATTTTTTCATTTTTTTTCTAAGTGGGTTCTTTTAAGGGTCCGCTTTGCCGGCAGGGCGCTTATTACGTATGCCGTGGGGGATCTGTTACGGCGAGGTAATACGGTTTATCTCTCTATTATACTTTTTATTGCATGGTTTTTGTAAAATAGACTGTATGATATATTATGAAGTGGTAACAATATCTTTTTTTTTCGGTATATTTAAAGAACATTAAGATATTGAAAGTGAAAGTGAAAAATTCGTTATTAACGATATCATGTGGTTATAGTGCCACTTTTATTTTAATATTGGCTTATACTTACGTACATGGGGGTGAAATAGATGGGTATTTAGTGACCTAGAGGTAGACAGCCCCTGGTACACATTTTCTGGGACATTCTGTAGGCTTATTCCACTAAACCCCAAAGTAAGTACTTATACGTACCAAAAATGAATAGAGAAATATTTCCATACTTCAGTTTCTTGGGGTTGAAGTAGAACGATTTTTGGGGTTAAGTGGAATAAACCATTCTGTATGGTATTTGAAGCTGTTTTTAAAATTATTCTAGTGGTTTAAATGCGCAAAATAATTTATAATGAAATACGAGTAATAGGTGTGTTGAAGATTTAACCCCTGATTTAAATTTCCCAAAAAGATAACTCACAGTTGAGTTTCCATCAAAGTGAGCGGTCTGTTGATTGATGGTTATTCTTGGAAGGGATGGTGTTCAGTGGATTGAAGGTAAACTGATGGAAAGTTTTCTGGAAATTGACTAGTTTTATGAATAGAATAATTCAAATACAAGTGTTGATAAACAAAAAATGATTAAAAAGGAAAATATTCTGCAGAAGTATTTTTATAATACGAATCTTTCCAACATATTTTTTTATCGAACTCTCGTTTTTTTCTAGAATATACCTACCATAAATTATTTACATTTTCTAATTAAGTAGAAAACTTAAGTAATAAAAAAAGTATCATTATGAAATCTGCGTAAAATATTCACAGGTTTCTAAGAAACTAATTCAATAATGCATAAGAATTTAATATTCTACGTGTTGGACATATTTTGGGAGCTGAAATCAAAGGTAATAAAATAAAACATATTAGTAAAAATATATAAATACACGGTGATTTTAAGTAAATTTAATCTAAACATTTTTGCCAAAGAAACATGGGTCTTAAAACGACAATAAATGTTGGTCCTCCCATAGGAATTAAGCTAGGGTTTCCTAGGATGACGGTGCCGTCATATTACGGCCGTAATATATTGATGCTATTTCTAAAAAAATTGAAAAAAAAATGCATTTAAGGATTGAATTTTTTACAAACACCTGTATGATATGATTTTTTTTTATTTGTTATCAACACTCAGATTGTTTTTTATCCCAAAATGATAAAAAATCCGGAATCGAATGAGTAGTTATCTTTTATTTTAAATTTTTGTGTCTGAAAACGTACTTTTGGTAAAAAAATACTTAACTTCATTTAACTCAATAACTATTTTTTTTGAGAAAAAGTTATATGACAAAAAATATTTGTTTTGACCTCATCTATAACCCCTTAGCAGGAATACGTCATATTTCCAGTGACCCTGTATATTACGACCGTAATATGACGGCACCGTCATCCTAGGAAACCCTAGCTTTAGTAGCTACTAGCTAGACAACTAAAACATAACATGTAAGTATTCGTTTTTCGATCTGTTTTTATGGCAAAAATTTTTAGTTTAATTGTAGAACACAGGGGATTAAAACGACTACAAAATGTTATTATTATAATGAATAGTGGTGTAAAATCATACGGTTTTCTTTTACTTTAAAAGATTTACTTTTTCACGTTTACTTAAATCGGAAATTAGTCGAAACCTTAAAACGAAGAAACCTTTATTCTGCCTACTTTGCGGCACACCCATAAACCCGGGCCAAGATAAAAAGACACGGTCGGGATTGTATAAATTTTGAACTTCCCGGGTAGCAATAAAATATAGTGGAGCGGGTGGGCGTGGCCCCAGGGAGGCGTGGCCTCAATCTGTGTCAAGTGTTCTTGGCGTATCTGCTTGGAAGCACTTGGTGGTATATTGGTGCTATATGAGGGGTATATCTTGAGTGTAGAAGGCAGTATTAAGTAGGTAGAAGTATGGGGGTTCGAGTAATTGACTGATGAAGCAATTTATTTCTCCGCCTTTACACCTGTATAATTATAGACAGATCTTTAATAATTCTAAAATGATAATTCCCGACTGACTGATTTATCATCGCACTACTTAAGGGGCCGTACAACGTCAATTGCACATAATTGAGTAAAGATTTCACTCAGTATTACTTGATGTATCGATGGTATCGGTCCGAAAAAATATGTAGATAGTAAGTAGATTATTGTACTCAGTTACATGATTAACAGAAACAAACATAATAAGTTTGCATTTAAGAGATTGGTCCGAGAACATTACCTTAGGTCTTTACGTTAGCCCCTTTGAATCTGACACACGGTAGTATATTTAATATTTTTATGTATATATGGATGTATTTTATGTATGTATATAATACATATAAAATTATTTATATATATTTGCATTTTTGAACATAGATTTTAGCTTTGTTGCCTACCTTATAGTTCTAACACCCTTACCGGTTGACTGTTAGAGAATGCCTTGCGGCATTAAGTCCGCCATTTGCTGTAATCTTAGCGATAAAGTTTAAATAAATAAAAAAATAATAAAAAACATAGCTAAAAAAATCGTAAAGTGACTTCCAATTTTGTAGTTTTTCAATGCCAAACTGCCAACCAATAATAAACCTATAACCTTGAAGCTATAATAAAAAAACCTTAGCTAACACTCTACTTTTGTGGTTTCAGTTTTCCAAAATAATAAATAGTTTATTAGTATAATCAATTAAAAACGAAAATGTTTTTAATAATTTCGATAATGTTTACTATGAAAATTTCTTCCAGCTTTGTATGCCCCCGGATCGGACTGAACTTATAATAATATATAATAATAATTCATTTTATTTCTGAATCCATCCATATCATTCAACTATAGAATAATATTGAATAAGAAATACTTACGGATAGTTATTATAAAGTAGGTATCAACTAAGAAAGGACTTCTAAGTACCTAATCTTTAGTGCAATAACGCTATTTAGTTGGAATTAATCTAAAAATATATTTTTTAAGAAGTCTTACCTACAAATAAATGCTTGCGTAACTCGCGGTAGCGCTAATAATATAAGTAGGTAGTCGGAAAAGTACGTGGCCTTTTTATATTTCTGGCAATACTAAACTTAGACGGGAATGTTATATATAATATTGTTTGACAGTTGACTTTCTAGTGATAGCGGTAGCTTGAAACAAATTGATACACAATAGTCTTGCTTTTTCATATTTTTTATATTTTTATAAGATACGTTTTGCATTTTTTTAGATAAGGGTTCAGACCCTTCATAAAAAACCTGCCAAGTGCGAGTCGAACTCACGCACGAAAGGTTCCGTACCAAAAACGGCAAAAAAAAATACGTTTGTTGTATGGGAGTCCCCCACAAATATTATTTTTATTATGTTTTTAGTATTTGTTGTTATAGCGGCAACAAAAATACATCATCTGTTAAAATTTCAACTGTCTGCCTGTTGTCGTTATTAATATCGAGCAAAAAACAGCATAAAAATTACGTTTGTTGTATGGGAGCCCCCCTTAAATATTAATTTTATTTTGTTTTTAGTATTCGTTGTTATAGCGGTAACAGAAATACATCATCTGTGAAAATTTTCAACTTTCTAGCTATCACGGTTCATGAGATACAGCCTGGTGACAGACAGATAGACAGACAGACGGACAGCAGAGTCTTAGTAATAGGGTCCCGTTTTTACCCTTTGGGTACGGAACCCTAAAAAAGAATCTGCTAGTGCTCAAGGAAAGATTTGAAATGTTCATGGAGAAGATGATTTGTCGAATACTACTGCAAAAAATATTTCAGTAGATTCAGTCTATCTATTGTCTAATTTCAAAATCTGTCACAATCGCCTTCAGAGTGTGATACATTGATGCTTATTTTTGGCAAAAATAAAAACTTATCAAAGAAATATAGCATTGTATCATATCCTTATGTCATATGTCTAAATAATAATAATCCTTATGTCAAATGAAAGAGATTGCGACAGATTTTGAAATTAGACTATTAACCACCAGGTCTGGTTATTTTGATAATAAAGATGTTCCCCGCTGTAGTATCTTTAATATTTTTAGTCCATAAACGCCGTGAACTTTTCCGACTACCTACTTTTAATAATATAATAAGTTGAAACTACAACGGTTCCATACAAAATTACTGGGCAACTAAGTATTAAGTAACTTGTTATTTTCCTATTTAAAAGATAATTTTAATAAAAACTTCAGCACCCAAATCAGCATAATTGCCAGAATCAAAGTATCGTTAGCAATACCAATATAAAAATGTATTCGGAGCGTAAAACAAACATTTGTGAGATGATCAAACAGGACATTAGCATAGAGACAACATTAGACAGGTACAAATGCCGCCACCAAGCCGCCCGCCCATAAATTGAAATGAGATGGCGAATTAAAAAATAAATCAAAAGAGGATTTTTCTCAACACGTCTCCGACTAGGGAGATTGGAAAATGTGCCGCGAGAGGGCGCGGGCACCGTGCCCGTTGAACCACGACACGACTTTACTAAAAAAATATAACTAAACTGTTGAAAAACTGAAGGCGGTAATGTGTAAGTACCGAACTATGAAAGAAAGTTTTGAGATGAATATGCTTTGTGAAGATGTTTGAATTAATGAAAAAAGGAACAATAGGCATATTTTATAAGTTTTCTATTGGAAAACTATTTTTAAAGGATGAGTTTTAACATTTGTAGTTTAAATTGGTAATTTATAAGTTTCAGCCCGTCTGAGCTGCTACGGGTGAGTCGAATTTTTCTAATATTTTTCAATTATATTAATAATCTTCTTATAAGTTTCATTTTTTTTTATTTTTATCTTGGAACATAGAAAATGTTTATATAGGTATTATGGTGATCGAGTATAGTGCCCCGATTTATGAAATTGTGACATTTGCCTGTAGTTTCGCAGATATGAGAGCTACGCGGATGGGCTATGTATATGTCAAAAGGTGCGTCTGTCAGATAACTTCAAAGTGAAATTTTAATTACCAAAATCGGTCGGTAACTTTTTGAGATTTTCCAAAATTTGGCAAATATTTCAAAATTTTTTCGCCGACTAGGATCGAGAATTTCTCAATAACTTTTTTGAATTCGCAAACAAACAAACGGACTTTCGCATTTATAATATTAGTAAGGATAAGGATAGTAAGGATTACATTTTCAATGCCTTTCATATTATTTACCTCTAAAATTGTGAAGTGTCGTGAGACAATGCGAACACTCCTCAGAAAACATAATAAGAATGTCCCCGTACATTATGAGGAGCGTCGCGGCGCGCTGTAATACTAACTTCATTTAAATAAACATGATGAAATTGAAAGAATTACCAGTCTGCGCGCCGCTTTATTGCATTCGGGAAATTGCTTGATATATCGCACCTACTTCGCGAAATTAACATAATCATCTAGATGAAATATTATACATCAATGATTTATAGGGAAACCTTTTTTGTTCTTGTCTATGATAAAAAAATCAATTCAAAACACTTGGGGACTATGACATGGTAGGTCAATGTAGGTAGCTAATCACTCGGATGTAGAAGAACCTTTTGTTTATCTATTGAAAAATGGTAGGTCACTGAAGGTAGTTAATCACTCGGATTTAGAAGAACCTTTTGTTTATCTGTTAAAAAGTGGTAGGTCACTAAAGGTAGTTAATCACTCGGATGTAGAAGAACCTTTTGTTTATCTGTTAAAAAGTGGTAGGTCACTAAAGGTAGTTAATCACTCGGATGTAGAAGAACCTTTTGTTTATCTGTTAAAAAAATACATTTCAATATTAACAAAACTTTTGTCATTCTTTGTATTTTCTTTAATTTCAACTGTTTCAGTGAAAGGTGAAACAAAATGGCTCCATACAATTTTGGTTTCAGAACTTACATGAATTTATGAGTGTTCTAGAAGTCTTGTAGAATTTTAATAGTGTTCTAGAAGTTTTAAAATATAACTACCTAAACATAACTTACACGAACTTGTAAAAACTTTCTTGTAAAGTGTAATTTCTGTTCGTGTAGACTTATATGTTAAAAAAAACAGGGCACTGTGCCCTAGTATTACAACCTCTTAAAACTTGGCAGGTTTATGAATTACTATAGGTAGATCTCTTTCTCGCTGTATAGTAAATAAAAAAAATTGTTTAAAAAAACATAAAACCGACTTCAAAAAACCTACCTCTAAAAAGCAAGAAATAATATTCGTAATAATAAAACACGTTTATTGAAGTCGGGTGGGGCTGGAGTACAAATCCCTTTTTTATTCTAAAAGACTTCAATAGACGTGTTTTATTATTACGAATATTATTTCTTGCTTTTTAGAGGTACCTTTTGTGTTAGGTAGTGTAGGTATATTATTTAGGTAGAAATTAAAATCAGCTCAGCCAAACGTGAGTTAATCGCGGAGAAACATACATACATGCGGGTCAAACTGAGAACCTCCTTATTTAAGTCGGTTAAAGAACTACACTTAAGATATCCCTTTTCAAACAAAAACATAATTATCTTATTCAGTTCATAAACAAAGAAGTTATACGACTGATCATCGAGGTAGTTCACACAAAATCATACTATTTTCGTGCTTTTTTCAAGATTACTTGAAAAGTACTGAACCGATTTCAAAATTTAAAAAAATGGGACCAACTTGGGAGTTTACCTAATGTAATAACGTTTGAATCATTTCAATCGGTTCAGCCGTCTTCGAGTAATCGGTGTACATACAAAAAACAAAAAAAAAAAAAAAAACGGGTCGAATTGAGTACCTCCCTCCTTTTGAAGTCGGTAAAGAGGCGCATTGATAGCCATTCAGAAAATAGCAAGTTTTAAGAGGTTGTAACACTGAGGCAGGTCCTAATAAATACTTTCCTACATACCTGCAAGCTGTTCTCAAGTTTTGTAATAGAAGATAGGTTTTTTTTCCATTTATTATCAATAAAGTTTTACAATTTTTTGTTTACATTTAAAGCACATTAGAAACCACTGAGATTTTAGATTAATGTGCTAGAATCCGCTATTTTATATGTATTAGGTAGTTAAATCTATGTTTATACTAATATTTTTACATAATTGTTACGATTTTACATTATCTTGCTTACTTATAATAAAACCCAGTTCGATCGCTGTTATCCAACTCATCAACGAGCAAAATCTTTAGTTTGTTTCTTATATTTTTTATATTTAGTGATTCCCGAAACTCAGGGTCAAGTTTATTTATTAGACGTGGTAGCAAATAGTCAGCAGTGCGGCTGCCATATGTGTTACCTGCGGCTATCGTAACCAGCCTGCCGCTTGTGATCGCCCGCGTACCTTTATTGTGGGAAGCCACTTTTTTAATATTATTAAGTAGATGGCCTACTATGAACTATGCCTTGTATGTTGTATCCACTTAATTCGCGAACCTCCATGTTCTGCGAACCTGGGTTAGTGTGCCATAGCAACATTTTTTTTCACTTTGGCCATAATGTGTAGGTATACGTTTGTGAATCAGTGAGTACCCACCCATATAGTATGTGAGATGAACATCTACGATGTCAAAAATCACTCTCCTTACAGTCTAATAATGATCTGTATTGATAAGATCATTCCAACTCTGAAATCACGAAAAAAAAACCGGCCAAGTGCGTGTCGGGCCACGCGCCGTAGGGTTCCGTAGTTACCTTATACCATACCATATTTAATACCACCTATCATTTTTCGTCTGCAAAAATAACTTTGTTTTTCACAAGGTTGGTATGAATGACAAAGTTATATTTGCGGTTTTGGAAAATATGCTATATCTCAAAAACTAATTAAGTACTATATCTCGTTCAAACCAATTTTGGTTGAAAGTGTTTATTAAGATCTACAGCATATATTTTTATTAGATTTTACACTCTCTTATTTCAAAAGTTAAAGGGGGGGGGGGGACACACATTTTACCACTTTGGCGGTGTATATCTTTCAAACGGTTGACTTTGAGAAAAGTTGTCTCAGAAACCTCAATCTCATTTTTAAAGACCTATCTATAGACACCCAACACGGGTTGGTTTGAAGAAAAAATTTTTTTTCAGATTCAGTTCCATGTATGGGGAGCCCCCCTTTATCTTTTATTTTTCTTATTTTTGTATTAAATTCGTTAAGCGGTTAACAGATTACATCTACCTACCAAGTTTCAACTGTTTAGACTTAATACTTTCGGAATAAAGTGGCTGTGCCATACGGACAGACAGACAGACAGACAGACAGACGGACAGACAGACAGATATGACGAATCTATGAGGGTTCCGTTTTTTGCCATTTAGGCTACGGAACCCTAAAAAAACAGCTGACTCACAATAAACAACGAATTTTGGGACTCAAATATAAAGATACAAAGTCAAACGAAACGAGTAGAGGCATAAATAACAAGTTTTTCTTTAAAGATAGTAGTTTATAAATACTAACACCATGCCGTATCTTTTAAAACAGTCCAAAGAGATTTACTTTATCGTTGCTATTTGAAACAATATTATCTATGGGGCGTCCACAAGATGGCGCTCGCAAAAACCCGGCAAGTAACAGATGATCTTCATTTAAATATTTTCGAGGGACACTAGGGGACGAAACTGTATAAAAACAGTCGATTCACACGGGTGGAATTTGGTATGCAAAAAGTATTTGATTGTAAGTAATACCTATCGGTAAGTTAAATAAGATATTTTGTTGCTGTTGTTTCTTATAATTCTCACGTTGTTAGGCAGGAATTATGTATGCCCACAAATATTAAAAAAATATTGTTATGAATTACTTATTACTTAATGTACATGTAAAGGTTTCTTGAATAATTTTTTAAGTATGTTATCTGCTTGTTTGGATGCATGGCAATAAATAGGTAAGTACAAAGAAAATAGTGAGTGAATACTAGTTTACTTCCTCGTTGGTGGGAGTTAACTTTTACCTTGACCAAATATTTTTCTAATTATTGGTTATTTTTTTTTAAAGTATTTAAAGTGTCTTTAGTAAAGGATATTCCTGTGTAGTACACTCACACTATCATAATTATGCGAAGATAAAAAAATACATAAATGATTATTTTTATTTTTGGCGAAATCATCCCGTGTGTGGTGGCAATGAGATGCGGGTCGCAGTCAATATCGCGGGATCAGGCAGCCACTTAACGCTCGCTTTAAACCTTTGCACAAAAGGGAATTTGTCGCGAATTTTATACACGAATGACATTACCGTGAACATTCTAGTTATCGCTGGTAAAGTTATAGCGAAAATGATCGAAATCGGATCGAGTAATTCCGTCACAAGCGCATGTCATGAGCATCAGTAAAGTGCTTATTACATTCAGAATACATACTTTCTTTGAGCTCCTTTTTAGCAAGTGATGCAATCAAAACAAGCAATGTATTCTGAATTAGGGCTCTAATTAGGGTAAACACTTAAATGCAATAAAATCAATGAACCACAATCTTCGATCAGATACCAATGATCGAAGACCAGAATAAATGAATGCGGGTTGTGCTTCTTATGGATAAAATTAAATAGACTTTTCATTCTAATCGATTGATAAACTTCTGCAAAAGTAATTATTTCGAATGTCGAGGGTACCTCACGCAAGATAAGCATCCTTCTGCTATTCTGACGTTCACCTTAATTTATTGTTAGAAAAAAATACCAAGTAACTAAGTAGGTATCTCAGTAAAATCAAGGAAACCAAGAATATCAATGGTACGGTCGACATTAAAACATTTGAGAGCACTAAAATCAATTGAGCTAGGTGTCTTTCAGCTTTTTCTGCACAGAATCAATTGATGATGTCGAAAGCTGATACCTTTTTAGGGTTCCGTAGCCAAAATGGCAAAAATCGGAACCCTTATAGATTCGTCATGTCTGTCTGTCTGTCTGTCTGTCCGTCCGTATGTCACAGCCACTTTATTACGATAGTATTAAGACTACATAGTTGAAACTTGGTAGGTAGATGTATTCTGTGAACCGCTTTACGATTTTCTCACAAAAATAAAAAAAAATAAAAGATTAAGGGGGGGCTCCTCATACATGGAACTGAAACAGAAAATATTTTTTTTCATCAAACCAATGCTTGTGGAGTGTCTATAGATAGGTCTTTAAAAATGACATTGAGGTTCCTAAGACAATTTTTTCTTAAAGTCAACCGTTTGAAAGATATATACTGCCAAAGTGGTAAAATGTGTGTCCCCCCCCCCCTTCAACTTTTAAAGTAAGAGAGTGAAAAATCTAAAAAAAATATATGCTATAGATCATAACAAACCTTTCAATGAAAATTGGTTTGAACGAGATACAGTAATAAGTTTTCGAAATATAGTACATTTTCCAAAACCGCAAATATAACTTAGTTGTTCATACAAACACTGAAAAACAAAGTTATTTTTTCAGGTGAAAAATGATAGCGGTATTAAAATATGGTATGGTATAATGTAACTACGGAACCCTACTGCGCGTGGCCCGACACGCACTTGGCCAGTTTTTTAAAGATCATAAATTGATCTTTGAAAGGTATCTCAATTCTCAACTGGGCCTCGATACAGCTAATGGTCACGTAATAATCGTGTTTCGATCGTGTTTCAGTTTTGGGTAGAAACAATAACTGTGCCTAAAAGCATTACAATTCAAACACAATACGATTATGACGTTAACAATAGCAGAATCGAGACCATTCTATGTCGGAAAGAACTTTAAATAAACCTACTTAGCCGAGTCAATTTCTTTGCTTTCCAGTATATTATCGAGTTTGAATTATTATTTTTCCAATAAAGTGCAACAATCAATAGTTTGTTACAGAACTATTGATGGAATTGCACTTTTTTGGAACAACAATTCAAAAATATACCTACTGAATATGCATCTGTAAATGCATTTTTACGAACAAACATATTCCCTGGCTGTATAGGAAGTTTGTACGTAACAACAAAATAAAAAACAAAGTGAAGTAGAAAGGTAAATATTTAATAGAAAAAATAAAACAAAAATGAAAAAATACTTTGTTTTGAATAAGTTTCCTAATCTCTAATAACAATGTAAACTTAATAAAAACTACACTATTGGGTGCTATTGGTTTCACTCATAACAATAATCTACTTGCTGACTTGCGAATGTGAACAAAAACAAACAACTTATTCATGGACTTAAAAACTATATACATTAGGTTAAACGCTATGCTAATAGTACTCCTAATTTATTATCGTTAGGCTAAACTCCCAGGAAACAAAAACTTAAAATACACAATTTACACAATTTAGTAACGGAAAAGTGAAAATTTATTATGACATGACGATTCTGGTGAACGAATTATGTACTATAAATGCTTAAATATAAGTTAAAGAAAAAAACTTGCTGGTTGCTCTGCTCACTGGAAAAGTTTTTCCAATTCGTTTCTTTTTCAATGTTGCTACAAATATGTCATTAGCCATGGAAACGGCAAACTAATCTGTAACAAACAATAAAGAAATCGTTTATGGTTGGTAAGAGTCTAAAAACTCAATACTTATAAATACTTACAATAAAGATAATAGGTTCGTGGGCAATCTTTTTTTAATTTTTTAATTTCAGACCACGCTTAAAACACCGTAGCTAAGGTGTTCTAAGTGTGGTTTGAAGTCTACTACTTAGAGTAAAAAAATATTTATTATCTTTAAACGTGGACGTGGGATCAGCGATTGTGCTGGAAGCATTGTGAAGAACTGTGCACTAAGCATGAAAAACTAATTGAATTCGTAACGAGCACAAATGTATTTTTTTGTATTTTTGATAGTTTTTGTTCCCTAAAGCCACGTACGCACACGCACTGACGTTCATTTCACTTCGCTACACGCTAGGTGTCTCGCTAGGCTTTAAAACTAAGCCACCGTCAGTGCGTACGTGGCCTTACAGAGGTTTACAGACGAAATTTTTTATGGTTTTACTCGATACGAATTCAATGTGCAATTGATAGGTTTTTCGTCTTACGGGTTAAGTAAACTATAGATAAACGTAAAATAAACTCACCTAACTAAAGATTATTAAAAGGCGCGTTCGCTGTGTTCGGCTCGCTGGGAGCCGAGGCAGCCGCGCGGCCAGCCGTGCGGCCGGGCGGCGTCGCGCGACGCCGGCGGCCGCCGCACCGGGAGCGCCCGGCCTGCTGCCGGCGCCAGCTAGGTCTGCCTGCGACATTTACACTTATAAGCCCCTATGACCACACGATTTTCACGGCGTCGAGGCTAATGGATTGATATTCAGAGGTCAGATAGTCTTACTCTTTACACTCAACCGAGTAAGACGACTGTCTGAATAGGTATTGTGTGATCTAAGAGGAACTATTTAGGGAAAAACAGCACCACGCTCACACACATAAATATAAAGTCTGTACTAATTGTTCTAAAATTGTTTTGTTGTAGTTGTAGGAACTAAAAAGACAAAAGTTTTACAAAAGATTAAATCATAAAAAGGGAAAACTGGGGGTAAAAGATTCAAATAATTTTAATCAAAATGAAACGCGAAGTGAGAAAATTACGTTTCCCATGTGCTACGGCGAGCACGTTGTCTTTTTTAAATTGTGGAAAAAAAGGAAGATAGTTACTGTTAAGAAAATTATAAGGGTTTAAACTCACCATCGGCAGCAGGCCACAGGAATCGCAGAACCCTGGCTCACTGAAAAGAATATAACAGTTTAATAAAACAAATCTTACATTTATGGCGCTTTTGATAATCACGTGGAATTCGCTAAGAAAACTGTGAAAAGCTTGGATTGGGCTTGGACAAGAATGTTAATTCAAAATTCAGTGAAAATTAATAATTCACCACCAAGAATTTTCTTTTTATATTAGGGATTCACTAAAATTCTAACACGTGGCGGCAGTTAGTGAACAAAATGGCGTCAAGGAATAGAATTAATTATGACGTCAAGTTATACTCACGTCCCGCGTCATCGCCCGAGTGCGAGGTGCGCGGGCGCCTCTGCGCTTTTATACCGATTATTCGGCACCTATCGGACAAATAGTGCATCCCAAATTCAGCTTTTTTTGGGATAAACAATCAATAAAAAACATATTTTTCAAAACGTTGCAAACATTTAAAATTAGTTGTGATTTTTTTTCATAGAGGTTTTCAAATAGACGGTTGTGTGTATTTTTTTCACACCTTGTTAATTATGTAACTCAACGACTTCAGTTGGAACAAACCGAGAATACAAAGATATTATCAACAGTCGTTAGGTGTGTTGTTTTCTGCGCACATAACAATCCATTTTACGTTGGATCCTGGAAAACATCCAACTAAAGATACTTTCCAGCAATTTCTACAGAGCACATAAATAACGACGGCCATCTTGTCCCGGGTAGATTTAATAACGTCCATCCCACTAAGATGGCCACCCACCTCCCTGAAAATATTATATAAGATTCAGGGAAAAAGGAGGAATTCTGTGAAGGCGGAGTAACGGGGCGTGGTTACGCCCCTCCCACCGAGCGTGTAGGCGGCTCCTATCCCTCCTCCCTCGTTTATTTCGCTGAAACAATTTTACCACGATTCTATGTAGATGGGGATTTCGCGAGGTAAATAATTACAGTGAGTGGCACATAGGCTTATGTACCCGAGTCTCTTTGTGGAGTACTAATGGCTCTTAGAGACAGGTATACCTACTTGTTTTATTACAGACTTGTGCTGAGAAGGGAAAATAATTTTATTTTTTAATAAAATCTGGAGGAAAAACTTGGAATGGTAATTTTTAACAACCAAACATTGAACAAGTTATTGTAGATAGGTTTTATGTTCATGACGTTCTAAAATCAATACAATTAAGAGTTAGGTAAGAAGCTTAATGTTAAAACTTCATATAAATCTAAATAAAACAAATGTTTACTTCATAAGCAAAATAAATATGAAAAAGACAAAATTAATTCGATACCGAAATTAAAAAGAAACGAATAATATCTTATCTTTCGTATAAAACTCCACCACATGAGATGCCTATGCACTATTATGTACCTATTCAGTGCCTATCAATTTTTAATCAGTCTCAATCTCAATCGATGCCATTATTCAAAAAATCTACTGATTAGTATCATGACCAAAAACATGAATTTTCCAGTTGTGTATATTTTTAGTAATTTGTTGGAGAGGTACCTGAAGATAAATTTTATTTCATCCACCTTTGATTTTCTGCAATCACCAATTTAGGGAAAATAAAATCAAGTATGAAATAAAATTTTGATTTAAAATATTATGTTATCTAATATTTAGCAAGTAAAAGCTAAACAAAAATCATTTCATACTGATTAATGGTACGATTTTAGGCTACGATTATTGATTGCTTAATTATGGGAAAAATGCAGGTATCATATCAGATAGATGGTATGTCTTATGAAAATAAATGGAAAAAATACGACTATCATACAAGATACTTAGATAGTAATTAGAAATAATAGTAGCAATCACTTTGTTTTTGTAAGAATTTGTCGAATTACGAAAGTCCTTCTTGATTGATGCGTACAGTATACCTAATAGATTTTTCTGGAAAAGATTCTCATAATAAAAACATAGATACAATGCGATAAAATGACAATAGACAGTGATCCGCTGCAACGTCACGTTGCAGCAGATCAAATTTTCACAGATGATGTATTTTTGTTGTCGCTACAACAACAAATACTAAAAACAGAATAAAATTATTATTTAAGGGGGTTCCCATACAACAAACGTATTATTTTTTTTGCCGTTTTTTGATACGGAACCCTTCGTGCGCGAGTCCGACTCGCACTTGGCCGGTTTTTTTATTAACTTATATCGGACATAAGCTACGATTTTTTTACAATATCGTCGGGTGTGTGTTTGAAAGTCGATCATCATCATCATATCAGCCGCTAAAAAAGGTCGATAAGTACTTAAAAAAACTTCCATACAAAAAAGACACCTAAAACCCATTTGATATTCTGAGCACACATTTTTAAGACAAACTGATTTATAGTGTTTTCGTCAATTCAACTAGTTGTTTACGAAATAGAATTGATTTTAAATTGAATATTGAATAAATTTTCACAAATACATAAATTTCAGTTCACTTAAGACACTATGTCATTTTGAAGACATAAGTATCACTTTGAAATCAATTTTACTACTATTACTATAGTTAACAATAATATTTTAATAATAACTTACATAGAAGTAGCACTGTAAGTAGGGTGAAATTAAATATCACTTAATTATTAGGTCTTTACCTATGAAATTGCCGATATTTTGTCACATACAGAGAAAATAATAACTTCTATAATTTAAAATTTTAACAAAATCGTGAATATTACATCGAATTATGATCATGATAGTTAACTATCAGTAAAAATAAAGTCCATATTTTAGCTTTCGTGACATTAAAAAAAGATCTTGAAAGTGACTCTTTTTTTGAGAGCAAAAAAAAGGGTGACCGAAGGGGTTGTAACTTAACCAAAACTTATTTTTTCGCTTATCTTAAATAGAAATAAGTTAGCATAGTGTTCAAACATTAGTACATAAAAGTTTTGTTACATGAGTGTTCATGGTTGTTAAATGAACAAAGAAAATGCTATTATGAAAAATGCAACTTCTTGAAAAATCTCCATACAAATCGGCAATTTCATAGGTAAAGACCTATTATTTAATTGACTAGAGTATTCTGTTATGCTGGTGATGAGGTATTGCGTTTTTTGAAATACATATCTTGTTTTAAATAATGTCATTTTGATGATGAAGAAGAGGGACTGTTATTTTTTAAACTTAATATTAAGGTTAAGTTAATTAAACTTCACTTTTGGCGAAAATAAGGCAGTGTTTTTTAAGTTAACTATTAATCTTCAAAGGTATATCTGATAAAAAAAATACTTTTTATTTTGTTTGGCAAAGTTTGAAAGGTTATTATCACAGTATATATATAAGTTTTTTACTTATATATATATACTGTGTTATTATTCCTATTTACTTCTAATACATTTTCTAATATTGTTGGAAAATCGGTTTGATCGAAACTATGTTTCAGATAATGTTTTTTTTATTTTATTTTACAATCTTCGAGAAGCTTACAGCTAGGTTAAAAAGAAAGTGGTCAACTTAAATAAATATTAAGTTCCAGTTACAAGCTTCCACATACTCGTATATAACTATATATTCCACATATGTTTAGCTTATGTTTTATTCAAATAACCTTTTATATTTCCCTAATTCATTTGACCGATCGATCAAAAGGCAACGTGTGCGACACGTGTAACTTTCTTTTTGGTCGCAGAAATGGTATAATACCTTTAAATGTAGATGTAACACTTAAAATTTTCATTAGCAACTAATTAGCATGGAATTCAAAGAGTCTTGCTGATAAAAGAAAACTGTGTTACCGAAATTTTCCCAGTATAAATATATCTATATTTTTTTAGGTTATGATTATAATTTACCGTAGATAGTTAGGTACTCTGTTTGAATTGTAAAGTATAAAATATTTTTTTTTGAAGAAGAACAATTTGATCATAATGATGATATATGTACTGTTATAACTGCTTTGGCTTGGAAAGAAGATAAGATAGGTTTTTTCGTTTAAACTAACCCATTGTATAATCTTGCTACATTTGTGATTTTGTTATGACACATTAAAAATAAAATCCACATGAAAAGGAGGTAGGTATACTTTAATTTCCCCTTAGCTTGTGGACACTTGGCGCTCAATTTGTGGCCCGCATTCCATCCACTTTAACGTAGTGTCAAATTGGCACCAGAATAGGTGGAATGTTCTAAATTATTTATCGAATAAAAAAAAAGGTCTATTTAGAAGGTAATTAATAACATTGTGGTTTTGATATGGCACATTAAAAAATAAAATCAACATAAAAAGAAGTTACTAAAAAGTACGTAGGTATACCTTTATTTCGTCACTAGTTGTGGAATGATCGAAACTAATTATTGAATATTGAATAGTCTATTTACAAGGTACTTAATTAATAAAACTGTAAAAAATGTTGAATGTGAAATTATGAAAAACACAACAGAAAAGAAGAAAATTAATCAATAAATCACGAAAGATTGATTATGTAATTTAGAAAATAAAATAGAAAAGTACCTAAATAATAATTCAAAATTAAATTAGTTTTTATGTTAGTAAAAGCCTTTTTAATTTCAACCTTTTAATAATACAAAATAAATAATCAAGTAATAACATCAAACAAATACAGCAGCACATTTGTTAAATAGGTAGGTACCTATCTATGGACAAGTAGCTACATTACTTTACCAAACAAAAAAACCTGCAAAGAAAAGCGGAAAAGGACAATCTCCACCCAGGTCCTGTTTTTTGTACGGGAACGCGTACATATTTTATTTGCTAAGTGGCTGTTTTGAATAAAAATGCGGTTTCCTCGACTCCCGCGACCGTTAAAAAGTACAAAATGTTCAAAGTGCGCTCCTTAGATTTATGCGCTCCTGGGAATTTATCGCCGCGCCACAATAGCTGGTTCCTGCCTAATATGTTTGTCTCTTTACATTTGCTTTGTTTCAATGTTCATGATTATGTGTGACCAAAAAAATACATTATTTGGTTATTTATGTTGTACCTTTTTCTAAATAGCAGGGTACAGGAAAATCGTCAACACACAGTGGTCTTGGTCAGTTTAGTAAATAAATTTAAAAACAATTTCAAATAACCGATAAATTAGATAAATTATTTCTATCATTTTCGAACAAAGGAACAATTTAAAAGATAACAGTTATCTAAGTGTTTATTATAATATTTTCGTAATAACAAATCTTTATTATTACGAAAATATGACCATGAAATGTTTTATCAAAAGAGGTAGTTCTCTTTTTATTATTAATAGGGTTAAAGTATAAAATTGCCAATTTTTCTCACATACAGAGGCTCTCATATCTTCTATGATGTTAAAGATACTTCAGTTACTTGTTATTATTTCGAATTATGATTATGATCATAACAGCTCACTATCAGCAATTAAAATATTTGTGATTTTTTCCTGAAAGTTAAAAAAATATCTTAAAAGTGACTCCTTTTTTCGTTCGCAGAAATTACTACTTAATTCGATGTAACTTAGCTGATAGGTACTTATTTCTTTCACTTAACACATGTGGCATTAGTTAGCTGAGTGCTTAAACATTTGTGCATAAAAGTTTTAAAACATTAGCGGTCATAGTTGTCAAATAAATTAAGACAATGTGAGAATGGAAAATACAAATTCTTTAAAATTCTCCATACAAAACGACAATTTCATACTTAAACCCCTAATATAATAATGTCAACAAAAAACAAAATAAAAAAAAAAGTTTATTTTGTTCACAAAACATTGGTTTTCAAAACAGCAAATATTCATTATGTATTTTTAAGAATTATTTAAGTATCAGAACATCAAACATAATTTTAAAGGGGACTAGCAAAGAATGACCTCAAATAGCAGTTCCAGGTAACATGAAAAAGGGTACGATAACCAAGGGGTCGGTGTTTGATTCCCGAGTAAGGTAGCGCGTGGAGAGGTCAGCCGCGCGGTGTTATTAGTTCTTTATGCAATGTTATGATTGGGTGTGGATCGCGGGCAGCGCCGCCGGGCACGACCTGTCCGCGCACACTGGGCCAACAATCATGGAATACGGGACTTATACAACATGTAACAGAATTAATTGCTAAACCAGAATGGCAGATAGGGATCATCAAACTGAACAACTTTTACTAAAGGACCAACTCTGAAACCGTGAAAAAAATAGATGTTTCGTACAAAAATTAGTAATCGAAAATATGAAAATGTATGAAACAGGTGATTTTTTTTTCAGGCTTTTAGATATGGTCCCATAGTAAAAGTTGTTCAGTTTGATGGTCTCTATCTACCATACTCCGGTTTAGCCATTAATTCTGTTTATACGTTGTATACTACTCAAAATAAAATAGGGACCACATATTTCTAATGCCAACGAGCTAATTTCTGTTTTTTTTTTGTGTTTTTTTGTAGTGTGTGTTTTTAATATAAATTCAATCTGATTTTATTTGAATTTGATGTTTTAAAAGCTGTAATAGTCAACTTGCAAACTTTACTGTCGAATTTACTCTATAATTTCTCCTATTCGTCTTGTGTCAGTTTGGTTCAGTTATACCTTATTAGTTTTGGAAAACATTAAAAACCAGGAAGTATCCTTGAACAAAAGCTAACGAGAAACCTTAGTGAAGAAAATGTTATCATTAATTTGTAATAACATTACAAACTGTTATTATTGCTTTGATTCCAAAGTAAGTAGCTCTAGCTAAAGTACTTGTGTTATGGTAATCAGAGACAATGGTGGAACTACAACCAAGACCTGAACACCAAGACCAACATATAAAAGTTCATTTTATAAATTGACTCAGCCGGGGATCGAACCCGACTTCAGAGATGGCGACACTTTAAAAGCCAGTGTACAAACCACTCGACCACGGAGGTGGAAGTTATTGAATTTAGATATTCTTAATTGTCTTGTATTTTTATGCTGTAATATGTTATTATGGCAGAGCGTTTTCACTGATATTAGGTACTGATATAGCCTGCTAGAGAAGCGTTCTGTTACTATGTTAACGGTTTGTTTAATAGTTTTAATAATTTCCAGCGTTCATCCGTTGATGCCCACTGTGTGCACCGCATAGGGCGGCGGCGGGCGGGCATCGTGATCTTTACCGATCGCTGTTCGATAATCGCGAGCTGAGCAAACAGACCGCACGAAGTGCGCGCGCCTGCACAGGGGGCTCGTTTGTGGAAATAAATGTTTATTCAACATATTTTATAAAACTTTTTTTCATTTATTCAAGTCAAGTGAATTTCGAAATTAAGATTAAGACTTTTACTTGTTATAAAAAAGGTATTTCCGAGGTTTTAATTAGGTATTTATTATTGAACTGTCTTCTGGAACATAGTATTGTGGTTTAACGTAAAAACGGAACAGAATTTCTATGATGATATCGGTCAAATAAGTATTATGTGAAATTAGTTAAAAATAATATTTATATTTAAAAAATAAATCGATATGAAAGAAAAAAAAAATGATTTTATTCCACAGATGCGATCACTATTAACTATCAAAAGGAGCGATCTTTCAGGAGTTTTCTGGCTGCAGAGTTTATTGTAATGTTTCCATTGTTTGCGCCACAGCCTGTAAGTAAACAACCGTGGGAGCGGCTCCCGCGCGACGTGCCACAGCCGCCGCCGCGGGCTGGTACTAGCTGTGGGCTGCGCAGGGCTGACTACAGGGGAAAACTACTACTTCTTCATACCTACCTAAATATGTGGTTTTTTGAAAATGTAAGGTTATACACTCTGAAAACTCAATCATTCGGATCCTGCAGTGAGGTGGTTCCACTCTTGAATACAGACTACTTTTACTATGGGGCCAACACTGATATAGTGAAAAAAAATCAGTGAAAAAAAATACTCGACCTTAATATGGAACAGCAGTTTTTTTTTTAGATTTAAGATTTGGCTCCTTAGTAAAAGTTGCTTGTAATCATGAGTAGAACCACCCCACTGTGAGGTCCAAATGATTAAAATTTCACGCTGTAGAAGCAATCCTGCTAATATTATAAAATGTGAAAGTTTAGAATAGTTAAGATGATTGTTACTCAATCACGCAAAAACGGCTAAATGGATTTGGATCAAATTTGGCTCACAGATAGTTGATAGCCTAGATTAAAAATAGGATACTTTTTATTCCGGTCAAAGATTACTCAGGGATTTTACAAATATGCATGCGAATGAAGTCGCAGGCGGAAGCTAGTATCACATAACTAACGGCCGCCCGCGACTTCGTACGCGTGGAAACCTTTGCCCTGTATCCTTAGCACGAACAGCTATCGAAAGAAATAACGCGCGTAAAATCATTCGATAGTGCAATTTTGTATTGGAAATTTGTACAACGCCATCTACCGCCGCATAGCGAAATTAAAATTTCCATAGATCATTCTCTATCAAGTAATTTTACGCGCGTTTTTTTTCTCGATAGCTGTTCGTGCTAAGGGTACAGAATAAAAAGTGCCAACTCTATTTTGTCTACCAAACAAATGTTAGCCGTTTAAGCGTAAAGAGACAGTAAACACTTTTTTGCTTATTTTGCATTGATTTAAATTTATTTTATAGCTTTCTATTTAAATAATAGCGCAACTTTTTACTTCAGATGTCAAATTTCTAGAAAGAATATCAGTGATTTCACGTTTTAAGTTTAAAGATTACTAATGTATATAAATGTTTTTCAGAATAGTTATTTTCAGATACTTACCAACGATATGTGTGATTTGGTCAAAAATGAAATAATAGGGGTTAAGGTGGGTTAAGGTATGAAATTGCCGAATTTTAGGGTTCCGTACCCAAAGGGTAAAAACGGGACCCTATTACTAAAACTCCGCTGTCCGTCTGTCTGTCTGTCTGTCTGTCACCAGGCTGTATCTCATGAACCGTGATAGCTAGAAAGTTGAAATTTTCACAGATGATGTATTTTTGTTGCCGCTATAACAACAAATTCTAAAAACAGAATAAAATTAATATTTAAGGGGGGCTCCCATACAACAAACGTATTTTTTTGCCGTTTTTTGGTACGGAACCCTTCGTGCGCGAGTCCGACTCGCACTTGACCGGTTTTTTCTCACACACGGAGGCTCTCATATCTTCTATGATGTTAAAGATGCTTCGTTTACTTGTTATTACTTCGAACTTCGATCTTACCGGCTCACTATCAGCAATAGAAATATTTCTGATTTTTTCCGACCCTTCAAAAAAGTATCTTAAAAGTGACTCCCTTTTTCGTTAGCAGAAATGACCACTTAATTCGTATTAACTTAGCCGATACTTATTTTTCTCACTAAACACATGTGGCATTAGTTAGCTGAGTGTTTAAACATTTGTGCATAAAAGTTTTAAAATGTTAGCATTCATGGTTGTTAAATAAATTAAAACTAGTGGCTCCGTGAGCTGTATCGCGATAAAAAGTGGCTCAAATTGTACAAAAATAAAAATATGTCACCATGAAGTTTTCAAAGCACACTTCAGTACGTGAGTATTCGCAGCTAGATGGTGCTTCTAATTTTGATCATTTTTCGAAATGGGTGAATATTTTTTCTAAGATGTATTTGAAAAAACTGACTTGACTAAATAGTTATATATAATTATCGAACCTGCTCACAAAATTTCACCAGAATCGGTTGAGATATGCAACCTGTAGAACAGCCAGCGCCGGAAAGCCGGTCTGAAATATGTTTTTTACATATCTCCGGTCTCCGCCATTTAAAAAAAATTGAAAAATAGTTTGACAAAAAAATTCTATACAGTTTTTAAACCTGCTTACAAAATTTCACGAGAATCGGTTCAGAAATGCGACCTGTAGAAGAGAACAGGCAGAGCTGGAATGTAATTTTATTACATATCTCCGCCATTTTGAAAAATTTTGTTAACCTGGCTCGATGAAAAAAATCTTTATAATTTTCCAACCTGCTCACAAAATTTCCCGAGAACTCGTTGAGAAATATGACCTTAGGTGAGAACAGACAGCCGGACATACGAAATAATTTTTGCCCAAGCTGAAACAGAGACGCTTCGCTTGCACTTCGTGCTACTTCAATATTGTTATTATGAAAAATGTTTGTTTTTTTTAAATCCGTACAAAACGGCAATTTCATGCTTAAACCCCTAATATTATGCTGAATGCTAATGATACAGATGCTACTAATTTGCGGAAGGGAAATAGGTAAAAATATAATAAACTCATGGAAACCAGTTGCTGAGCCATTGAAGTAAGTAATGAAAGGATAATTAGATTGTCCAAAGCGACAGCCCTAGCACCAGGGCTACTGAACAAATACCTGGCCACTGTGTGAATCATAAACACAGGCATCATTCGCCGATGGTTATCTGCGCCTCGGATATATACTTTCACTCGTTGGTCCACGGCGTATCATAGACATAGATCGTTTCTTTCCTTATATCTTTGTATCACCATGTGGTTTAGTATCACCCGTTTTAGGGTAACGTTTGAGCAAGTTTTTTGAAGTGAAAACTTCTTTAGCGGCGTTGTACGCTTTTTGTATGGGGAAAAAATGCTAAACTCGCGTCAGTAAGAATCACGTGGCTGATCGAAAATGCGTAAGACGGATGTCACGGATGGAGAGTAGACAGCTGGCGGCGGAAGTATCCCCCTCTCTTTCTACGGGGCGCGTTGAAAATGGCGGCGCGTCATTTTAAGACGTAAACACTTGTGTCACCAGCAACGCGCTAATTTTGAAAAATGGAACTAATAGCAGCGATCTCTTCGGTGAAATCATAGACTTATATACTCTGTGACTATCTTTTCTTCTTTAGAATTTTTCTCTAATTACAAACTGATTGAATTGTGTGACTGTATAGTAATAGCAAAGAAATAATTTTCATCCTTTGCCGCTAATTTCAAATTATCAAAAATGCACAACGTTAATATTCAAGTTTTCACTTTTGCCGGCACTCCCGGAGTGCCAACTGATTTTTTTATTTTTAGTTTTATTTTATTTGGCTTATAAAACTGGGTATAATCTATACTAACAATAACTTATTAAAAACTAACTCACAAGGGATTTACCCTACTCGAAGTAAGCACAGCATGCATTTACAACAATTCAAAAATGTTACCTTATTCTATTTTTAAATACTTTTAAACTTAAATAATACAAACAGTTTTAGATCGAAAACTTAACTACTTACAGAAAAGTTAGAACTTCGCCGGCTTTTCGGGACGAAGCCAGCGTTGCTTTAAGACAGAAAATAACTAAAGAGCCATTCTAATAAGTCATTCTTTTGAGATACCTAGCAATATTATTTACTTGTATTCCTATTAACCTTTTATTTAACAAAATGTTTACGTACTCCACGCATTAGAAAAATCCTTCAAATGTTTCAACTTTTTATTTTAATTATCATAGGCATATATTGTTTCTACCTTTTATCTTTGTATCGCCAAATGGTTTATTATCACCCCTTTTAGGTAACACGTTTAATGAAATGCTTTTTTAAGATAAATAAAATCGGTTGGCACTCCAGGAGTGCCGGCAGAACTGAAAACTTGAATATTAACGTTGTGCATTTGTGATATTTTGAAATTAGCGGCAAAGGATTAAAATTATTTCTTTACTATTGCTATACAGTCACACAATTCAATTAGTTTGTATTTAGAGAAAAATTCTAAAGATTTCGCGCCAGTGGCCTTTTTAATTTCTACATGCACGCATTCTACGATTTAAACTTATAGTCACAGAGTATAAATAAGTCTATGATTTCACCGAAGAGATCGCTGCTATTAGTTCCATTTTCAAAATTAGCGCGTTGCTGGTGACACAACTGTTTACGTCTTAAAATGACTTGCCGCCATTTTCAACGCACCCCGTAGAAAGAGAGGGGGATACTTCCGCCGCCAACTGTCTACTCTCCATCCGTCACATCCATCTTACGCATTTTCGATCAGCCACGTGATTCTTACTGACGCGAGTTTAGCATTTTTTCCCCATACAAAAGCGCACAACGCCGCTAAAGAAGTTTTCATTTCAAAAAGAATTGTAAAGGAACTATTATCACAGGCTGGTTGTTAGTCGTATTAAAATTAATATCTTTGAATTTATAAATGAAATGTTAAAATAACATAGATCAGTTTATTTTTTACTAGCTTTCGCCCGTGACTTCGTCCACGTGAACATTCGGAAATTCGCTAGAGGGAACTTTTGACCGAGATAAAAAATATCCTCAGTTTTTAATTATCTGTGTGTCAATCCTAAGCCATTCAGCCACTGACGTCCATTATACAAAGTACGCTGGACAGGCTATTGTCATGAAATGACAGAATTTTTTTTGGATTTAATTATGTAGTTCCAAGTACACTCACTACTGCCATAGTAGAATCTACTGCTCTCAGCGCCAATATGGCGATTTTCAAATCGGAACGAACGATTGGTGACGTTCGCCTGTCCAACGTACTTGAATAATGGATGTCAGTGCGTTCAGCTGTTTTTGTATGAATGTGCGTATATTTTTTATATTATTTCAAATGATACTTAACTATAGTGAACAATCAACACAAATGATGTCTGTTTAAATAATATTTGATTAAAAATGCATAATCTCAATGTTTAAATTACTGAAAAAATATATAGTTTACTTAATTTACTTTTAAATTAAAAAGTATGCACGAGAATAAGTTAATTTCTTTTACTTTGTGAAAATAGTAAAGTTTGTGAATAATTTCTGCCACGAAACAAACGTATATTTTACAAGCAACATTAAGTAAACTCGTTTCCTTCCCTTGCCGTGTTATATTCCATCAAGGTGCGAGGTAAGTCCGTTTGTCATACTAAGTTATATTTAAGTGAAAAACCAGCCAAACTCTTAAATGTCCAAACAAGTGTATGCAAAGTTATCATTTATTTATTAATTGATAAATTGTATTGGTTTCTTTAACGTACTTATTTAAAGACAATTAAAACACTGTTCATTTTTATCACCCCGTTAAGATAACATACCTAATTACCTATGGATATGGTTCACACATTATTGTAGAGTTGACTAGTTTCTTCAGTCATTATACAAAATGACCATTTTCCCAATTAGCCCGCGACTAGTTAATGTTTCCCTCTGCTTGCTTGCACCGCCCACTGCATTGCGCAGTCATTTGACTTAGCTCCCTAACGATTTGTTTTGTTACTTAACTCACAGCATTAGAAGGCTTAAACTTCTATGTATATTTATATGCTTTTGAAACTAAGTAGTTGTTAGTGTCCGTTGCGGACAAGAAAAAGAAAGATTTGGTTGGATTTTGAATAAAAGTATATTAAATCTCTACAATAATGTTTGGGTCACAAGGCAGAATATGAGAATGTAAGCAAGAGAAAGTTTTTTTTTACCATTTTGAAAAGTATTCGTTGGAACGCGAAAGTTCTATACAAAAATTGACGTTTTAAAGAAGGGATTGCGAGAGGGGCGGGCGCACGACGTCCACAGATCATTGAATGGAGTGAAATTGACAGTTCAGCAGACTCATCGCTTGACCATCGCGTCGCGGCGTAACTGTCTACGCCGCGACGCGATGGTCAAGCGTTAGACAAAATGTTCTTAGCAAGTTTTGCGATGAACAAAAAAGGGTTCGATTGCGTAAAGTCAATCGTATTCATTTGATAGTTATATCGATCGATCGGCAGCAAATTTGTATGGAATTTGACACTAATGATATACAATATGAATTCTCAAATGAATACGATCACCCTACACAATAGCCTATCTGATCTCGAAGGATAAGCAATTATCAAATTAACGAAACGTAATTATTTTTTTTATTCACAGTTTCATTTCGGGAAATCTAGTTTTTCGAATGAATCTGCTCAACAAGTTCAGTATTTAAGTATTTAATAAACATCTACTATACTATAGTAACTATAGCATTGAATACTTGCTTTCAAAACTTCTTACTAAGTACTCAATAAATAAATATTTCTATTGTCTTGTCAAAATATTCGACAGTGATTATGCCTTCTTGTTATAGTGGATCAAATACGTAGTTTTAACCAAAGACAGTTAATTATTATCAATGACGTAACATTTAATTGTTTCCATAAATCCATTCGCTTTGTTTTCATGCGTTCGTAAGAAATGTAAATACGGTGCTTAGCGACCTTTTCATTAAGGCGCCTTCACACGTGCGTGACGACGTCGCATAAATCTAGCCCTGCTGTTCGAACACAAACTTGAACATAAGAAAACATGTAATTTTCATTTTGATGGCTGCTTAGGAAAATACCGTGACATAATATGAATTATTTAAGCCAAATATTTTTCAGGTTTAATGGGGAATATTTTTAGAAGTCTACTTTTGCAACTTTCGTGCAAGAATATTAACGAGTAGTACCTAGTAGTTATTGTAGCAGCATTTTAATATGCATAATTTTTCTAACGTTTGTGTTCCTTCCAGTTCTAAAATTAGAGGAACACTAAACTACTTAAAATTATTCAACAATAAAATACAACTTAAATAATTACATGAAAAAAAAAACACCAAAGGAGCTAGGACAAAAACAATGTTTTTTTTATAAAAACCTACTTTAGCGAAAAAAACCTACTGATTCTTTTTGTATGATAAATGCTTTATTTAAGTATTTAATTTCCTGCTGTAAGTATCGGTTGCTCAGGCTTTAAACACACATATCTCACTAAACGAGATAATATAACCTTATCCAATATTTAATCCGAAACCAGCATGCACATCACTGAGATTGGATAACCACATCGCAATCTGAAAACACGAACAAAAATATCAATACAGACGTGAGTCATAAAACCAGCTTTTTGCAGACGGGATAAGGTTTGAGTTGGCTGTGAATGTAAGTTGGACGGGGTGTTGCTGCGAGTGACATATCCAAATTTGGATGGCGATGCAGCGGAGCGAAAAATGACATGTCACCTAGTCGCTCCGGCACCTACGGTCGCAGTCGCCGGGCGTGTGTGAGCACCTCAATGTGACGTCGAGTGCGCGGGAATGGTGGATTATTAAAAGGTTTTATTCCATTTTTGTGGTAGTGAATACAGATGAAAATTAAAGGATTTACTTATTCAGAAAAAGATTTTTAATTTTAACACATTAACGAGTTTAGTCACTCAACGTGTACTATGTAGTCAAGTCAATAACGTAAATAATGTTTTTCACTCGTATGCATGAGTGAAAAACAAAGTCATAAAAATGATACGGATTGTGAAAATATTCCTTAAGGACCATAATGTCCACTCCACTTGTAAGAAATGAGCCCAAGATAACTCATACAAGAAAGATAGAAAGAAAAAAGAAAGAAAGAAAGAATAAAATTAATTTATTTTGTCATCATCCAACGGTACCTACACAAGGTATCACATTTGAGTGACAAGTGCTCTATCCACTAAACTACAGTGACGATTAAAGCCATTTTTTATCCACAAAGGGATAGTGCTCGACCTTCACCTCACCTGATGTTAGGTATCTTAACTTACCTCTAACTGCCACAACAAAATATTTTTTCAATTGTTGTTAGGGCGTCAAACGTAGGCTAAGATGGTGGTAGCTAGCCAGGCGCTCTTGAAAATAAGCCCTACCACCAACCAAACTGAGCACAAATGTACCCCCCCCCCCTCCTGGGAATCGAACCCGGATCCCTGCGTCTAACACGGGTGTCACCCACTCGTGTAAGACGCAGAGACCCCAGGAACTACTAGACCACAGAGGTGGTTAAATTGCACATTACAGTTAAACTCAGTATTCAGAATCGATAATCAGTTACTCGTCTGTCTGGTTTTCGTGGAATCACAATGATCATAATAATTGGCCTACTTTGAACCAAAGTCTTGTACCTACTTATCATAATAAATAGCTAAGCCTAGACGACTCAAATTGTTTGAAGTTTAAGGACTAGGTTTGTGTCTTTGTAACAGATATGAACTGTGTTCTGTATACTACATCCAGAGCCTTTTTTAGTCTTATTCACCTTTCGCATTATGCAATCCATAGAAGAAGAATAGAATAGAATAAAATGCCCATGAAAAGTCTTTAAGTAGCTAAGTAAGTGTAGTCTACTGCATGCCCTATTGTGACAGAGCAGGATCTTAAGAAATAAACCCAAAAAAGGTAAAAGTAATATAAAATCAATAACAAACTCGCTACATTATGTAAAATGTCGTGTGAAAATGACAGCTGAAGGAACATAACTCGTCGTTTTGGCTTCTAAAAATGTGCAGATCCCATGCAAAAATATTCAAAGCGCGATGTTTAGGCCGCCATATTATTTTGATACACAACGACACGCGCGCCACCTCGTGGCGGTACTCACACTCAGCCAAGATGGCGGCCGCGCCGCCGCGCTCCATTGCACACAGCATCCCAACAAAACTGCATCCTCCCAACTTTCACGAATTTAAACTTCATTTGCATAAAAGCTCGGCTGAGGACACCTCGCGAACTGGCACTCACACCGCCGCCGCGCCGTGGTCACCCGCGGTCATCACTCACGCGCTAATTATCACAACCTCTAATTATGACAACGGAGCTATGTCTTCGGCGACAGCGAGTCGTCGAATGAAAACCTCCACCATGTTGTTACTGAATTTTATACTCCATCCCAGTCAGCAGAGCCTCCAAGTTTGCCTCCTTCAAATTCGTTATGCATACAGCACCAAGGGCTGTTGAATACCGTTCGCGTTTATTTATGAACAGGCAAACTTCTGGTGGCTGGTGGGACGTACGAAACACGATATAGGCTCGCCTCCCCTGCCGCGGCCGGCGCCGCCGCACACGCCGTCGACAATGCATGCGATCGCTGAAAAAGGGCTTTTTATGTATTCAACTTCACAACTCTGTAGCTCATCTGCAAGTCGTATTATGGACCTAATTAACAAGTTAATATGGGCGATCCGGGGGTGGCGCGTCTGCGCAGAGGCCCCGGGATGTCCCGATGCGGCGGATTTGCAAGCGTCAGTCCCGAATGCAGCGTGGCCTTCGCGGAAGCGGTGCGTCGAGATACCAAATCGACTTTAAAATTTGCGAGGGGCATTAGCATTACCTGAAACGGCGGGTCTTTAAAGTTGGGAGCATATTCGACGTGCACGCCGCGTCCTCGATTGCGACTTTGCAATGGTAAGGAGCGTTCAGAAATTCCGCCCCGCCCGACACCCCCATCACAAAGTATAATGATATCGTCGCCGGCGTTATTATGGCAGTCGTCATAAATATTTCATAGAGCAGAGGGCAGTAATGACCGAGTGACCGCCCGCTGCCGATTGCCCGCCAGATATCGCTCCAGTCGTTAGTCGCCTCATATCTTGCCGGCTTTTCCTGAAAACATCACTTTTCCTGCTTATAATTGGACATTAGACAACTCATACAGACACATAACTCATCAGGCGTTACCAAGTAGTTTCACACTTAAAGTAACAATTATTTCTTTATTCAGACACTCAAGAAAATGTCAATTAAACTAACTACCTTACCTACTTATTTGCAGAGAAACATGAAGAAGCTGATAGATAATGTTTGGTGCACGGGTACTTAGCATTGCAAATTCTTGGTTTGTATCATACGTCACACTGTTACCTGTGCTCAAGTTACCTTTCCATGATATCTCTTATTCAACAAGAAAAATAGTCTTTCCTTTGAGTCTCCGTAGGTTCTCAGTCAAAGGTACCCACAAGTCATCGAAATGGTAGTGGGATTTTAATTTGATGCACATCAGCAATTGCTAGATAAGTCGTTAATGATGACATAATCATTTCTTTATACTATATTATAATTAAGATGTACGTATATGCATAGCTTAAATCAAAACTTCGATATCAATGATTTTCCCTGCCTGTAAATTACAAGACAAGTAGGTCTTAGTATCATGAACTAAAAAAATAAAAAGCCTCCAGTAATTTGCTCATTACTTCTAGGTAGTTACAATAAGTGGTCAATGTAGTATTTATTATTTATTTATTTAATAAAATTTACAAAATTACAGGTTGCACATATACATAAATACATAAAATAAAGTAAATAAGTGGGCTCCAATTTTCTCATTCAAAACGTATTTCTGACCATTTTCTTTATTGTTGAAGTTTTATAAAATTTCTTCCTTTTTTTCAAATTCTCAAGTTCTAGATATTTCAGGTTTTTGGTCAACATTCAAAATGTCACAGAACAAAACTCTGCAGCAATTTCTTTGTAAGAGTGTTATCGTAAGTTATCACTGACCTTATAAAAATCAGTAGGCTGCTTATATTTCCGGTCAGGTCGGCGGTTCCAGTGGCTTCTCAATCACCGAAGTTGTCCGCCGGTTCGGATCCCGGCGGAGGTGTCTAATTACCCGCCGGTCACTCGGCGACGTCCTTTGATCATGCCGCTTTGATCGGACGTTGCGATGGGCCGTTTGCTATGAAACGCTTCGGACGTTTCGATTAGAGTTAAAAGTAAATATTTGGGTAAGAATAGTAATTGAAGTGAAGATGATTGTCATAACATTGCAAAACTAGGCAAAGGTACTTTCAATGGCATACTTTCGCGAAAAAACCCACGAAAAACAACAGGGTTTGGTAAAGAAAACTTACTTTTCTTGGTTTAATGTAAATGTTTTGTCTTATCTAGAAGTAGTTGTACAAGTACTTGTTATACAGTTTCGCTTAAAAAGACCTTCAAGAGACATTTGGAACAGAGCCTCAAGAAGCCGTGTTTTAAATAAAACTTGGTCGTCCGCTGCGCGCCTTGGCGGCGGTCCGTGCGAGTTCCACCGATCTCCTTTGACTGAAAACTTGTTAGAGTCCGTATTAAAATTCAAAAACGACGCACCGAACTCGGCCCTGATTCCTGAAAACATTATTCAGGGGATTTGAATAATGATTTTGTTTTAGTCCCCACTCTGCTAATGTATGCTGAAGATTGGAGCAAAGCGTCCCAACTTTGGTAACGTGATTTTTGGTCCGACTTAAAATGGTTTGGGAACTTAATTTTCCGTCGTGTCGGAGTTGCTGAGGTGTTTATGCAGTGCTTCCTTTGTGGACACGCTTCAGGTACCTTTGAACATTCGTTGTTACGAAATTCTTTATGTTAATCACAACTTTGGAGGCGGAAAACTTATTTTCATATTTCGTATTTTCCCACTTGAAAATTCCTTTTACATTATGTGGGACGTAATGCTGTTAACATAATTTGTTCCAAAAATATGTCACTAAAGAACACAAAAAAGTAAGAAAGCGCAGTGATAGGCGCCCAGTCAACGATTTGAAAGTATCTGTGTCAAAAGACCCGGTCATCTGATAGGTGATATCAAATTTTCATAATTGCTTTAGGTATTAGTTGAATCCTTTGGTACCCCATTGATAACATCGACTCACTTGCCAAACATTAAGTGGAAAAGAAAAGGCACAGAAAACACTTTAAAAGAAATCTTTGAAAAACTTTGGATGATTTCTGTGTGTTTTGCTCGCAGAGAGCGTGAATTTAATACAAGTAATTTTGTCGTAAAGTAGCGTGGATGGAGCTGTATCTAATACTACAATACCTAATACAAATAAAAAAAATGTATTTAACTGAAAATATTTATTACAGGTGGTCCCGAAATTCCAATCTCAAGATTCCAAGGTACTTATATGAAATTTAGTAATAATGGTGATACCAAGCTTCACAAGTCGCTATTGGAACGTAGAAAATGTATTCTATTTCACTTGTCAAACGACTTTTCACGGCTAAAGTAACAAAGCTAAATTCTGTGAAAACGTCCGTTTTATATTCTAAAGATCATTTATTTAAGATTTTCCGAGCAGTCATTTTAATGTGTTGTTGGCTGCAGTAACTTAGTCGACAAGGTTCCTTTTGCTTGTTAAAAGGCAGGATATAGTCCTTAAGGTGAAGTATTAGAGTGGTTCAACTCAAATGTGGAGATAAAAAGACATTTGTTCCGGTTGCAGTAAGTGATTCCTCTCAGTCTAGCCATAAAAATGTTAATGTAGCAAAAACAAATAGCTCCTAATGTATGCGAGGGGAGAGAATTAAAGGACTTTTGTTTGTCTTCCGTAGCTATACTTAGATAACAAGTAAATTGAATCGACGAGACAGTCCACATTAATTGATAGAAATGTACGATTGCTTATTCCTTTTTGAGGGAAAAACAACTATTTCAGCGGTGGCTGTCTGTTGTTCTATTCTGTTTAAAATACACTTTTTTCAATCATATTTTTAATGAATACTTCGACTAACTTAAATGTTGATAGTAATTGAAATTGGAAAGATTGTTTTTTTTTTTACATCAAATGGGCTTACTCTTGGCCACATTCGAGAACCATAAGGCTAAGAAGAGGCCGAAGATGAAGCGAGCTTGCCCAGAAGAAGCCTATTCACTCGTGCCTTAAATATCGCTGGGTTATATTCTTTCGGGAATACAGACGCAGGCAGGGAATTCCACTCCTTGGCTGTGCGCATTAAGAAGGAAGATGAAAAACGCTTCGTGCGCATGCATGGATTATGTTTATGGCATGTTTAAGGTGAGCTCGACAAACGGATTTGCGATGCAAGCTTGAGAGACAAACGGAAGAGCGACTCACTGACTAAAGTTCCATGATTATACAAAAATATAATATGGAATGCTGAAACCTTACAACTGTTAATAGAAAATGATTTTTCTCAAACATGCATGGTAATCCATCAACATCACAACTGTCAGCTTATGTTGTTACTTTATGTTAGCTTATTTAACAAACAAAGTGGTAACTAAATAGGTGATTAGGAATTTTCAGTTACAGAAAATTTAAATATAAATAAAGTTACAAAAGTTACTATTTGGTTTGAATTTCCACGCGTTATTTGAGAAAAGTACTAAGGATATAAACTGAAAGGGCTGAAAAGTGATCTAGAAATGAACAATAATTAGGTATACTTGAAGATAACATTAGGTATGTGAAAAATCTGATTCAAGGAACTATGGAATTTACAAAACAGTGAAACGTTTTGTAGCAAGATTCAAAATAATGACCTATTTCGTTCCCTTGGGTAACGATGGGCAGTGTCTTTGTATCATTTTTTCCTATAAATAGCAGGGTTTTTCCACAACATAATGTTTCAAAGTACAGTGTATATGATTACCGTGGCGATAGGAGGGTCTGTTTATCGGTGGCATGATGGATGGCCGCGATGGCGGCGCTAAATCAACCGGAAACCTGAGGGGGGTAATTATGAAGATTTCAGCAGCTGGCCTCCTTGAGGAATCTTATCGTTACTATTAAGATTGCGGAAAAATTAGAAATTAAATCTGATGTGCGAAGGATTAAGATTGATAAATTAATTAAGGCAACATTTTAAAATTGCATTTCCTTTTTACAGATTTCGATAAAACTTACAACGTTAATTATTTTGATGAAACAAAAATATCTGAGTATTGAGTTTAAATATCTTTTAACTATTTTTGGATTGTTACCTGCTCATTTTCTACTTTCCAGGAGAAAGTAGCTACTACTCAAGGATAAGTTGTAACTAATGCATGTCATGCGCAGGTTCTAATCTTTCCTGTATAATTACTATCCCTTAAATTGTTTTTTTATTATTTCGGCAAGTGTGCAGTGGACTATTAGGGAGTATGCATCAACTTATTTTTTTAATCAAAATTATAATGCGTGAGAAAATCAACTGTAATATTAAAATTTTTCTTGCATTTTTTTGTCGTTACATACTTAGTTACTTGAAGGTGCTTGAAGTTAGCACGCCGCAGTACCCGCCGAAAACGCTATATCTTGTTTTATACGTGTCCGCAGCGATCAAGCTCAAATTAATCAAAATCGGTGACTTATGCATATTCCCTATTGTACAACCTAACCTAACCTAATCCTACATCTCCCTTCATCCATCGGACAATCATGTTGAAGTACGAATCAGCGCCACCATTTTTGGTGGATATTCCAAAGACTCGCACTAAACGTTTTGCTTCAAATTTTATCATCCGTACTGTTAGAGAGTGGATCCCGAGTTTGTGTTTCCCGATAGGTACAATCTAATGGGCTTCAAGTCGCGAGTGAATAGGTATCGTCTAGGCAAGCACAATTCATCGTATATCACAATCATCGCTTACCATCAGGTGCGATAGCGGGCAAGCGCTTGCCTATATAATCATAAAAAAAATCTTGATCATCCATCCAATGATCAGCCGCTGCGGAGAAAGTTGCTTCACATTTTGTCGGCCGAAGCACCCTCGAACTCCATGGAAAAATACCGAAACATATTCAAATGAATGCGCGGGGCACGTGGCGCGCTCTGTTTTCCCGCCAACAGCATTTACATTACAGTTATTAAATGAAAAATGGATGATCCACTGGACGGATGTATCGGGTGAATTGTTTTTGTTTCTGGAACAATCGATTTTGAAGAAGTTTTTCCTACTCGTAAAATAGCTATGTGATATACGTAGCTATTTTACGAGTTCTGGTTAAGCAACAATTACCTAAGCTACTTGACAGAAAATTAAGTAAATCGTCTCTAAAATTATTGTTTTTTAGCTAAGTATAATTACTATCATCAATGTAAATAAGAAAAAAATATGATTAATTTTATGTTTGTAGTTCTAACGGTTCAAACGTTAATGCACGAAAATTAGAATACATCAATGCCATTAATATAATAATGTAAAGCACAAGTGACTTACTTCAGAGCGCTTGCGGTAAAGAACGATATACAATGCGTTTAAATTAACAATAAACAATGATGCGCTGCAACTTCACTACAATGTACGGCAAAGTAAAAATTTTGATGTTCGTCATAAATTAAACATGAATGCAATTAAACAGCTTTCTGACAGATGTAAATTCTGGTAAGTATGACCCTGTTTATATGCTTTATTCCTCCAAAGAGATCATTAGTACACCGAAGTACTCTCTAAGTACACAAACGACGCCCCGCCAGCAATTTACATAAAACAGGACGGGAAAAAAGCGATATACCGGTGTTTTGTGCCTACTATTGGGCCGGTTGGCACTGCCGTCTAATGACGCAAGAGGGAAAAACTCTTTTATTGTTTTAAAGTTTTTCAAAGTTCTTTGCAGCTATAGTTTGCCATAAATTAGAAACTCAACAAACAATAGTTATTTGTTATACAAGAGAGCAAAGTCATTTTTTGCTGCGAGTGCTGACTTTTAAATCACGAACTAGCGAAGTAGTCTAGAATTGAATCACGAGCGTAGCGAGTGATTCTAATATAGACTACTGAGCACAGTGAGTGATTTAAAGGCACGAGACATCAAAAAATTTGCTCTCGTGTTAAACATACAACTTTTCACCTCTACCAGCGAGAAAAGGTGTTAGAAATTAAAAAAGCACTTTGCCTCACGCTCGCAGCAAAAGTCGATTTTGCTGCGAGTTTTTGGTAAAAAGCACTTTGCCTCACGCTCGCAGCAAAAGTCGATTTTGCTGCGAGTTTTTACGCGCCAAAAGCACCCTTTTCGTGCTGGAGAGGTGAAAACATTATTACCTCTAGGAACTTAGCGAAAATCCACGACAAATGTGGCTCGTTGCCATCTCTAAAAATAAAAAAGCTTGACTTTTGGGTCCCAAGGCCGGACGCTAAGAAAAAAAGATTTTTGAGAATAAAACCAAGTATAATACATATAAAAATAAACTAATTAAAATGTTCTTTAAAAAAAAGGACATTTTCATTAGTACATCATTTAAATATTTACACTACTCTACTTAGTTGAAGCACAGTTTTAATATTAAAGTGATTTTTTTCAGTGTAAGTAAATTAGAAACCTACATTGTGAAATAATAGTACATTATGATACAAGTTAGCTTTGGTTGCTTATTGCACACAAGGCTGTGGGTTACAGCCCGAGCCGCAGGTGAGGGCGTAACTCAGCCGAGTGTGCAATAAGTAAGAGCTCACGAGTTTCATACGTCGTTTTTCAACACATTTGCGAGGAAAAAACAAAGTAATTTACCACACAGCAACAAATACGACAAAACAAAATGATAATCATGATGAGAAAAGGTGCGCAGGTTTTTTTTTGTTTTTTTTCACACGACCAATGCAAGAATATTTTGCGAACAAAGGGGTTAGTGAGCATACAGCCTACTTCAAAATTATAAATTTAGGTGATAAAATGCTATTTTTTTAATATTTTATAACAAAATATTATAAATTAGGAATAATTTGATGATAATAAATATTTGTTTGACTTAATTAAGGACCTACACATTTATTTATTCCAAAAATGCAAATGAATTTTTAGCGGCATAAAACCTCTTTGTTGTTACTAAAAAAATAACTGTATTACCCGGTTAAATTGAAAATGCTCTGTTTACTCGCATAGAACTTGCAGTAAGGTACCTATTTAACTTTGTTGGGATAATTCTATAACCAACTAGTGTTTTATATATTATTGCACGCGTTTGTTATAGTTCGGTTTATGGCACAAAAAAGCGATGTATTAGGGCTCACTTTACGAGCAAGTGTGTTGAAATAATATTTTATCTACATATTGACAGTGATTTTTTTATTTCAGAATACAGTGTGTCAAGATGGCGTCAAGTATTTAGCGCATGTGACGTCGAAAAACCTCCTAAAACATTAAAAAGTAAATTCTTGAACGACTGCGAGTCACAGTTTCAGCTCATTTAGTTGCCAAATGTATATAAAAAGTTGCGCCTCCCTCTTCAACTGTTTTTAAGACTTACTTTGAATAAAGGTCACCTATTCACGACACGACAAGAATTTTTTTTTAATAAATGTAATATTCCAATAAATTATTAAGTTTGGTTTAAATTAAAAAAGAAAGTGAGATTTCTTGTAGAAAAGTGTTCGTATGAAAAATATGATGCATACTTTTAGAAAAAATAAGCTGTTTTTTTGTTTTTTTAATTGTTTTTTTATTGATTTTATTTTCGTTTATTTCGAATAACAAAAACCATTAATTATTCATTTAAAAATGAAAAAAAAAATTGTAAATGTAATTACTACAGCTAAGGTCAATAATAGTAATCCTCAACTTTGATAAAAAAATTATTGATTGATTATGAATTGAGAAACAATGTTATATAATTAGACGGCACCTTTAAATATACAACGAGTTTTAAAATAACCCCTAATGCCGAATATGGTAGACCATCAAACTGAACAACCTTTACTATGAGACCAACTCTGAAATCACGAAAAAAACAGCTGTTTTATACAAAGATTTATAATAATAATAATACAAATATCTACAAATATCGAACTTATCTAAATGTATGAACGGCTGATTTTTTTGTTCTCCAGTGAGGTTATTTTCCATACTCTTTATACGTGGAGAAAAAGACTGAGACAAAATGATTTCTAATAACGGAGCCTTAAGAAGTATGCAACATATTACAGACAAATTAATCGGTTACGAACTTTTACTAATAATTATTATAAAAGGCAACATGAAACATAAATAATTGAAAAAATCAGCTGATTACAAAGACTTCTATGTTGTATTGTTGATTAATTTAATTAACTAATTTTTTAAGAAAACTTCTTCTTCTTATTTTTGGTTTGGCAATCTACTGTCCTCTTTAGGGAATAATTTTTGCCAGTGTTGAATAGTTCAGTGGTAGGTGTTGTTTCAGTTTACATTAGAATACGGGTGCAATGCATTCCAATGCGGCTTGAAGCATTTGGCACCAAATATATTAAGATAGTTTACTCGGTAAGTTCTGCCGAGGTAGCCACCACTACAATAAAAGTCTCAGCTTCACACAATAAGATCGCGCCTATTTCAATTATCCCACATATTGTTCAGTTGCGTAAACACTTGTACCACAAAACTGCACCAATTTTAGGACACATCCATAGGAATCAATTTGCAAATTATTAAAATAGTCGAACCGAACTCGACAAAATGACGCCAAAAACTCAAGAAAATGACAATGTAAAAATAATTCTATAGATAAATATATATCAACTACAAATTCGAATTTGGAACATAATAAATATCATTTTCTGTCAGTCACGACTCACGTCACGTGATGATACTATCCCCGTAAATTGGTAGTACGATGGAACCTTGTCACAATAACATACACGTTGACGTCACCCGCAACTAAAAATGAGACCATGTAACAATAAAATTGTAATAGGTAATTTAATATGTTAATTATTGAATTATTATTTTCAATAAGATAGGGTCTAGGTATATGAAAAAATTACAAATTGTTTTTCGTTTTTGAGGTTAAAAACATGGCCGTTAGGTTCATTACCAATTTGCGGGGATGGTGGGGATAGTATTACTGACATTCGTTGAAACATTTTTGGCGTGGTTTCCTGTTTCAGTGGTTTCAGCACAGTTTCAGTTTATAAGTTTATTGAAAAAAAGTCAAGTTGGAAATAAAGTGGTTCAGATTTTTTAATTTGTCAGTGTAACATAACATAACAAAGTATCCACAGAATTTGATGATCAAGTTATAATATAATCAAGTTAGTTTAGTGTAAAGTTGTGGCTTTGCTACACAAGTTGTGATAGTTTATACCTATGTGTTTGACCTTCTTAAGTCACATTAATGCTTTTTATGGAAATACAGGCAAGTGGTTTTTACTAATTACCTTATCCAACCTTACCTAGATGTATTATATTTTCTTATTGTCACTTGTTTACGAGAAAGTTTTTACGGCCAACACATAATTTGACTGTGTCGCAGAGACACTGCCACTGCGACACAGTCAAATACAACTTTTCGTCGCATCTTCCACAGCGGTTCCCAAACTTTCCTGAATAATGCGAGTGTTATGGCCCGAAATATGGTTCATTTGGCGCGAGGAAACTCTTCTAAGTGCGTGGAAATCGTATTCATATTTTTTACGCCTCAACTGGTCCCGACGCGGATTTGAATAAGCGGGCCGACTCTGTCTTCTTCCCGTTACGTCTCTTTGAGATGTATGAAATTTTCATTCTGAATGCACCCTTAAATTAAATAATGTTTGAACTTTTTAGCGGCGAGTTTTCGCGAGGAATTTTCTGTATTGAATGATCTAAGCGCTTTCGAATGTACAGTGTTATTTTTAGTCTGGCTGTATTTTAACAATGCTATAAAATAGGTATGTATTGTAGTAATAAGTGTGTTTTCCGAAACTTTATGTAACATTTACTTGTAATCGATTGTACATACTAACTACTATAATTAATATACATTACTAACTACTACAAAAGTTTCAAAGTTACTTTTAAAGTTCATCTTAAACTTACTCCCTAGTTTTAATTATTAATAATTTTAAATTAAAAGTAGGTTCCAGGGTCACATAAATCTAAAGAAGTGTTTTTAATTTGGTTCGGTTTTACGCCCATGGGTACAGCGGTAAAAAAATATTTTTCAAGGGAACAACCAATGGCATACAGGAAAAAAACCGGCCAAGTGCGTGTCGGGCCACGCGCAGTAGGGTTCCGTAGGTACATTATACCATACCATATTTTAATACCGCTATCATTTTTCGTCTGAAAAAATAACTTTGTTTTTCACAGTGTTTGTATGAATGACAAAGTTATATTTGCGTTTTTGGAAAATGTACTATATCTCGAAAACTAATTACTGTATCTCCTTCAAACCAATTTTCGTTGAAAGTGTTTATTAAGATCTATAGCTTATATTTTTTTTAGATTTTTCACCCTCTTACTTTAAAAGTTAAAGGGGGGGGGGGGGACACTCATTTTACCACTTTGGCGGCATATATATTTCAAACGGTTGACTTTGAAAAAAATTGGTCTTAAAAACCTCAATGTCATTTTTAAAGACCTATCTATAGACACCCCACAAGTATTGGTTTGACGAAAAAAAATATTTTCAGTTTCAGTTCCATGTATGGGGAGCCCCCCCTTAATCTTTTATTTTTTTATTTTTGTGTTTAAATCGTAAAGCGGTTCACAAAATACACCTACCTACCAAGTTTCAACTATGTAGTCCTAATACTTTTGGAATAAAGTGGCTGTGACGGACAGACAGACAGACAGACAGACAGACATGACGAATCTATAAGGGTTCCGTTTTTTGCCATTTTGGCTACGGAACCCTAAAAAAGGGGTTAAAACTTGGAAAAAATCTTCGTGCGTCAAATAATAGCAGAAGTAAGATCCCCTCACCTCTAAGTAATCAAATACACTTTCAAAGTTTGCTAACCAATATTTCTGAACGGTGTGCAAATAAAAGTTGCCTACTAAATCCTCTGCCGACCTTACCGCCGCCGAACTTAATTTAGCTCCCGCCGCAAAGAAAACTTACCTTAAAATTAATATTTCTTTCATTAAAATCTTGTAATATTTTCGCTGCTGCATGCATAAGTAATGCCATGAATAAGTTAGCAAAAACCTCGGCGCTCCGCACTGATTGCGCGGTTTTGCAGACGGTACTCCTGGACCCTTCGATTGGATTTTGTTATCGCAATTACTTTTATCAATATTATGACACAATTTTTGTGTGTTTTTCTTTGCAAAAGTGATTGTGTGAATCTTTGTCAGTTATAAAGGGTTATTTGTAAAACACCAACAACCTCGCAGGAGAGATTACTAACATTATAAACAACATTTGCTCTACGATTTTTCTGAAAACAGACAAAAAAATACTTTTCATTACTATTTTTTAAAGAAAGGTATAAATAGTCAGTTGTCTAATTATACCTTTCTTTAAAAAACCTTAAGCTTTCATTTCGAAGGTCGTAATTAGAATATTGTTTGACTGAGCATATTAATGGCGCACCGAGCTTCCACTAGCGCTGTCAATCAAGTAAAAGAACCATTATAACAAAATAACTATGTTTAATAAAATTCTAAAAAATATAAAGGCTAGTATTGACTACAAACTATTTTTATATGCGTCTTTTTATTTGTTTGATTGTGTTTATCTCTCTTATATAAAAGTGAAGGGCTGACTGACAGACTATTGCCCAGCCCAAACCACTGAACCTAGAGACTTGAAATTTTGTACTTAGATATTTTATACAGTGTAAACACCCACTAAGAATGGATTTCTGGAAATTCCTCCCCTAAAGGGTTGAAAAGGGGGTTTAAACTTTGTATGGAAAAAAAATAAAATAGACATTACGACTTGGAACTTTGTAGGAGTACTTCTATAAACAAATAATCAAACATGTATTTCGTAAATTTCTGAAAATCAACTCCTTAGGGGGTAAATTGGGTAAAAAGCCCAAACTCGATATGGATGTCGTTATTGAGGTTATATGGGATGTTGATTGTGAAAATTGCATTTATTTTTAAGTCCTACATAGTAGCTATGTTTCAACCCCTAAAGGGATCAAATGGGGTTCATGTTTTTTATGAAAAAGAAATATTAAATAGACATTTTGATGTGAAACGAGTACTTTTAAAAACTAACAACTTTTAAAAGCAAACACGTATATTGTGATTTTCGATAATTAACCCCTTATGGTGGATGGGGTAAATAAACCCATAGAATAGAATATCATTTATTTGCATTTGATTAGGGTACACTGGAGGTCTTTAAAAGATCTGCCTATTCCACTATTATAACAATAGCATGCAAATACTATTTTAAATTGAAATTAATAAGTACTTATTACTTTTTTTTCATAAATTGATTAGGATATCGTTATTGAGATTTATGTTGATAACAAAAACGATATTTATTATTAAGTCCAACACGGTGGCCATGTTTCAACCTTTCATTCAGAACATTCAGGGGTGAAATGGGGCTTATTTTGTACTAGCTTCCGCCCGCGACTTCGTCCACGTGGATATTAGAGAAAATCCTTAAGGAACCTTCAACCAGGATCCGACCAGCCGTTTTTACGCGGGTCCCCACCAAGCGCGCTGCCTAGCGAGGCAAGACATTTGCCGCGTGTGGCGGGCCTCGCACGAGGCTGCTCGCTTGGTGGTGACCCGCCTAATCGCGTAAAAACGGCTGGTCGGATCCTGGTTGAAGGTTCCTTAAGGATTTTCTCTAATATCCACGCGGACGAAGTCGCGGGCGGAAGCTAGTGTAGTTATAATCGAGAAAACCGTCAAAAGTGACCACTTAAAGCACGACGATCGGTCCTGCTTGGCCCGCATCCAGCGGCTTCCCGCGACCTTCACCCTCACGTCGGGCCACCTTGTCGGGGGCCTACCCACGAAGCAACGGCCATCAGTTCTTCTCGCTACGTGTCCCGCCCGCCCACTGCCACTTTAGCTGAGCAACCTTCGAGCAATGTCGGTTACTTTAGTTCTCCTACGGCTCTCCTCATTTCTGATTCGATCACGTAGGGATCACGGTGTGATAAGTATATCTTTTTATTGCATTGAAAACATAGTTAAGTACATGGATATTATTAAAGTTGTTTACAAAAGCAAAGGTGTATTTTGATTTATTTTTGTAACATACTCAACGTCTGTGATATGGTCTAACATTTACATTTTATTTATTCTTCACCCAATAAAGTACTTGTCAGCATACTTCCCAAGACGTCAGTACTCCATTTTCCCGGGTGTTTATTCGCAAATCGATCGGTCCATCAATCACCGGTATTAGCCGGGCCATCTCCCTTCCACAAAGGGTTAGGTTACGGAGCTTGGCCCCTGATGGACACTTCATCAAATAAATACCGTTTTTATATTAAAATCGTTTTTTTAACAATGGATAATTCCACGAGGCTCGTCTATCACATTTTCCTGTAGAAATTATAGTTGTTGACCGAGCGAGTACAAAACGTCTCCATTTCAGCTTGGGAAAAAATTCTTTCGTATGTATCTGTTTGTTCTCATCTACAGGTCACATTTCTCAACAGATTCTCGTGAAATTTTGTGAGCGAGTTCGATAATCATAAAGTTTTTGAAGTGAAAACTTCTTTAGCGGCGTTGTGCGCTTTTTGTATGGGGAAAAAATGCTAAACTCGCGTCAGGAATCACGTGGCTGATCGAAAATGCGTAAGACGGATGTGACGGATGGAGAGAAGACAGCTGACGGCGGAAGTATCCCCTTTCTTTCTACGGGGCGCGTTGAAAATGGCGGCGCGTCATTTTAAGACGTCATGTAAACACTTGTGTCACCAGCAACGCGCTAATTTTGAAAATGGAACTAATAGCAGAGATCTCTTCGGTGAAATCATAGACTTATTTATACTCTGTCCCCCTTACTAATAAAGATTGTATAGCAGCTGCATAGTTACACAGTGTTTTGTCACTTTCTTTTTAATGTCATATTCAAATAGTTTGACAGAGAGTAACCATTGTGTAACTATACATCTGCTATTCAATCTTTATTAGTAAGGGGGTAAGACTATAAGTTTAAATCATAGAATGCGTGCATGTAGAAATTAAAAAGGCCACTGGCGCGAAATCTTTAGAACTTTTCTTAATTACAAACTGATTGAATTGTGTGACTAGTAATAGTAAAGAAATAATTTTAATCCTTTGCCGCTACTTTGGCAAAATATCAAAAATGTACTGAGTTAATATTCAAGTTTTGACTTCTGCCGGCACTCCCAGAGTGCCAACCGATTTTTTTGTACGAATCAGATGGTTTTTGCCTGCTTTCTTTGACTTTTTAAACTACAAAATTTATAACTAGCACAATTTAAAGTTTTCATTATTTCGTAGTAGTTAGAAAACATGTTAGGTGTTAGAAAAATAATAGATAGACGATTCGAAAGTGCTTAATTTATTATGTAACTTTATTTGAATTGAGAAATTTTGACTTTCACTTTGTTGTATTATATTATTATCTGTGTGACATCATCATTATAATATTATGAAGTGCAGCATTCGGGCCGGATTTGCGCAGTTGTTGTGATGCATTAGGTGGCCGCGCGCTGATCCCCGGCTTTGCTCGGCTCTGTCGCGGTGTTGCCATTGTGCGGTGATAAATGCATAGGAAATTCATTTTCACGCTATACCAGTATTTCATAAAGAATACTTTCTCTTAGAGTCTGTGTAAAAAGTCAGTTTACATGAAAAATTATTAAATTATTTATAAAAACTTATACTGGTAACCCTGGTGCTGTCAAAATTCTAATTGTAAATATAGCTTGATTCAACTTTATTTAGATGGGTATTGGTGGGGTGGTTGGGGATTTAGGTGGGTATTAAAATTATTTTTGAAATTACCCATGTAAACTGACTTTTTAGACTCTACATAAAACACTGTTAGTTGAAAAGTTGGATGCCTCATCTTAAAAAAGTAGAAAATAATAATGATTTTTTTGCAAAAATGTAAAGAAAACTAATAGGCTTTTAGGCTTTGTTCAAGGGAAAAACCTTTTCAAACGATTCTTAGGGTCAGTTTCATAATGCATAAAAGTAAGTTCTGAGTAGCTTACTTGACAGAATTGACTTATTTCTTATAACACAACTGTCAAATCATTTTGTCAATTAATTTACATAGAACTTACTTTTACATTGTGAAACAGGCCGTTAAACTTACAAAACAATAACAGTTTTCAAATACAGTCTTCAAATTTTCTAACTGAAGTTGGCCTAGACATGGTTCTACTTATTCTTAGCATCACTTGTATGATACCGTGTGTCAGGGTGTGTTGTCGTCATATTTTTCACGCGCGCGTCACGTCGCGAGGGCCCTCGAGGTAAGCTATGTGCATAAATTTGGCGCAGTTGTGGCAGGCGTCTTTGACGCAGCGAGTCGAGAGCACTCTAATTGGTGGTTTGTTACATTAATGCGGTTGTATTATGTAGCTGTGACTATAGCCTCGGTCACAGAATAAAAAATAGTACAACACACATAGCGAATAGTCGTGGCAAGTGCATTCGCTGCGATTAATACTCGCAGCGATAATTCGCTGCCCGCCTATCACACACAATAGTGAGTTCGCGACAAAACAACCTGTAGCATGGAAATGTAGTCTAGAGCGGTGAGCTGAGCGGAATAGGCTATCAGCGCATACTTATGCTCAATTCTAAAGCCCGCCGGTAACGATCAATTGCGATTGTTAATTTTTTCGTCAATGCCATTGTTGGAGCAATTGTCAATTGCTTCAATTGCACATGTAAACGATAAATTTTCGCTACAGAAAAGTTAACAATCGAAAATGATCGTTACCGGAGCGCTTAATCGCGGCGAAATCGGTGAAATGAATCTTCAGCGAATAGTCACTGCGAGAGCCTATTCGCCGCGACTATTCGCTACCTATGTGTGACCAAGGCGTATGAGTTGCATTGTCTATGTTTTGCTCTCAATGTTATTTTCTACTTTTATTTCTACTCAATGTTATTTTTTAAACATTATCAAAACGTGTGACATGTCACACGTTTTGATAATGTTAAAAAAATATATTTAAATGACAACATACTTACTTTAAAACTTGTTCGTATCATTTTTTATTTTTTTAATTCTGTAAATTACATACATATCGTCTAAATAGATGAAGAACTAAAAAAAAATCACATAGATAATTAGGTACTTGACTAAATAGGCATAACCATTTTTAATTTCATAATCTGTAAATACAATTAGACTGATCAGAAAAGCTGTAAATAAAAGTTAAAAGGAAGAAAAGACCGTCAAAATGTTCATCCTGTCGTGTACATATTTAAATGATATTCACAAAAAGTAGGGCCATCTCTTTTATTGAGAGACTCAAGTGTATATAACTGCTATAACGGGTTAGGAGCCCGTTAAATTTAACTTTTCGTTTTTACGGCGCGTGAGAAAAAAGGGCAGGTGCGCCTTCGGGCCGATATTAAAATGTTTCATGTAAATTTCAGTCGTTCCGAGGCAATATTTCAGGAGATCTGTACGTGTACTTACTCCTTATTCATAGAGTCACTTAGTTTAATATTGGGGGTTAGAAGCTCTTTAATGTTGTTTTTCTCGCGAAGATTTCATGAAGAAAATGGGGTCACGGGATATTGTGAAAAACAGTTGATTTAAAATACTTTGAAATAATTTATTACCAAATATTTATATTATACCATAAGGATCTAATCTACTAACCCTATCTATAGACGAGTAAGTAATGACTTGAGTAAAACTTGTAATTTTCAAATGCTTCTAATATTATAGTCACATACAATTTTTATAGCATAATAAAACTTAAATGCAATTTTAGGTCAGTTTTGGTGCATTTAGGATTAATTTATAGGTACCATAAATTGCATGTGATTATAATATTAGAAGCATTTGAAAATAGCAAGTTTTACTCAAGTCATTACTTACTCATCTATAAATACGAGGGTGAGTGTAGTACTTAATTTTTAATATTAAGTAATGTGGCATCAGCATTTTGCAACACTGTTCAAAGTAATCTGTTACTCAAGTGAAATCGTTTCAAATTATTGCATTAGATTCAATTTGTCTTTTCAGTATACTTCAATAGCACACTCGGTTATTAAACCAAAGAATGAGTTGTTTGATAATATTTACTTGTGGAATATACTGAAAAAGAATGAAAGCCTGTCGAGTGCTGGTAAAGTATGAAAATGAGTTTACAGTGTAGATTAATAGGTGAGGTTGAAATGAAAGGAAGTTTAATAAAAGACTCGAGGGTCGCCTGGCCCAACCAGGGCAGGATTTGGGTATAGGCCAGTGATGGGGAAATATAATATTTAGAAATGGGCCATATAAAATAACTACAACATTTACGCGGACCAAGGATCATTTATTCTAAGTACATAACATAAATAATCAAGTATAATTAAATTGTTATGACGTGCTGGGTCGGTGTGACAGATGAAATTTTGATTGTTCATTAATTATAGCATCTAGGCTCCAAGTTACTTGAATTAGCTCATAAAATGCACACACGCCCTATTCGAATATTGTTTTTCGCAAGCCAATATATGACGGGTTATAATCGCGGACCAGATTGAATCAGTAATTGGTACGTGATCTTTCCGAAAATCGACGAAATGATGACTGACAGTGAAGTTGCATGTTGGAGAATAGCACCGCTGGTGTAAGCCATTTGCAGACGCACAAAAAACTATTTGCCAGAAATGATAGTTTTGCTAAAGCGTAAGTTTTACGGATAAAAATCACGTTGGATGTTTTGTCCAATCAAATTATAAAATATTTATATTCCTTTCTTCTTATCATTAAAGTGTTTTGTATTCAAACTTTTTAATTTTGTGTAAGTAGTAAGTTGAATTAACAATATAGTTATATAATTGTGGGTGCAAAAGACAGATCCAGATTGATTGTACATAACTACACAAGTATTTACTTTGGAACCAATCTGATCGTCGTCAGGTGTCCCAAATTTATTTAAATCAGTGCAAACCAGCATGTATTTATAACTAGTAGTTAAAAAATAACAGTTCCTAGTCCCTCCCTGGGGGTCATAAGCCGGCGGCCGCTGTTTGTTTTGATTGTATTAATTAAAACGGGAATCCCTCAAAGTTTTATTAAGATTAACACCTCTCTTCTTTTCTCCGACCTCTCCATATTCATGTCGGATTAACTCGTCCGCAACTTTGCACAGCTTTATTTAAACTTGTTAACGGCACAGAATATTTCGGGGAACGAAGAGGCTCAAAAACTGAGTCCGCAGTTTATTATTAGCTTTGTTGATATTATGTTTGACGCAAAGTGCCTATTTTATAGATATTAACACATTTTATTAGATTAAAAATTGTTTAAAAAAACAAAAAACCGACTTCAAAAAACCTACCTCTAAAAAGCAAGAAATAATATTCGTAATAATAAAAACACGTCTATTGAAGTCGGGTGGGACTGGAGTACAAATTCGTTTTTAGGGTTCCGTACCCAAAGGGTAAAAACGGGACCCTATTACTAAGACTCCGCTGTCCGTCTGTCTGTCTGTCTGTCTGTCTGTCTGTCTGTCACCAGGCTGTATCTCATGAACCGCGATAGCTAGAAAGAAAATTTTGTGAAATTTTCACAGATGATGTATTTCTGTTGCCGCTATAACAACAAATACTAAAAACAGAATAAAATTAATATTTAAGGGGGGCTCCCATACAACAAACGTCATTTTTTTGCCGTTTTTTGCTCGATATTAATAACGACAACAGGTAGACCGGTGAAATTTTTACAGATGATGTATTTTTGTTGCCGCTACAACAACAAATACTAAAAACAGAATAAAATTCATATTTAAGGGGGGCTCCCATACAGCCAACGTATATTTTTTTCGTTTTTTGGTACGGCACCCACCGTGTGCGAGTCCGACTCGCACTTGGCCGGTTTTTTTTAATTCTAAAAGCCCCACCCGACTTCAATAGACGTGTTTTTATTATTACGAATATTATTTCTTGCTTTTTAGAGGTAGGTTTTTTGAAGTCGGTTTTTTGTTTTTCAAACAGTTTTTTATTTTTTTATTTTTAGTGTAGGTACCTTTTGTATTAGGTAGTTTAGGTATATTATTTAGATAGAAAAATTGGCTCAGCCAAAAGTGAGTTAATCGCGGAGAAACATACATACATGCGAGTCAAACTGAGAACCTCCTTTTTTAAGTCGGTTAAAGAACTACACTTAAGATATCCCTTTGCCAATAAAAAAAAAAATTATCTTATTCAGTTCATAAACGAAGAAGTTATACGACTGATCATCGAGGTAGTTCACACAAAATCATACTATTTTCGTACTTTTTTCAAGATTACTTGAAATGTACTGAACCGATTACAAAATTTTAAAAAATGGGACCAACTTGGGAGTTTACCTAATGTAATAACGTTTGAATCATTTCAATCGGTTCAGCCGTCTTCGAGTAATCGGTGTACATACAAAAAACAAAAAAAAAACGGGTCGAATTGAGTACCTCCCTCCTTTTGAAGTCGGTAAAAATCACAGGCATTACACGCGTTAAAACTAAAACATAGTTGTTTCTTTATTATAAAATGTATACCTATGTGGTCGTAAAGAGGCGAGTGTCAGTGTGAAACAAACCAATACTAGTTTTTTTCACATTGTTAGCTTATATCTTAATTTTAAGACCTTTGTAATTTATTAATAGATAATAAATAAAATAAAATAAACACATATCTTTTCCCGACGTTTCTTTTTCGAGTTGCATCGGCCGTGGTCACGGGCTGACTGGAAGATGTTTTTAAAAGCACCTATATATTTACATATTCTAATTTTTATTGAAATTCCGACGACGTTAATATATCGAAAAAATATACATATACTAAGTTCAGCTCATCGAACTGATTAATTTAATGTATTTTCCATTTAATTTAATACCTAAACACTTTACTTTACTTAGTTTTGTTTTCTTTGCATTATTGTGATTTGATCAAATCAAAGAAAAACTCTCAAAAAACCAATAAACCAAAATTAATTAACTCTAAAATAACATCTGAAGCAGTATACGCTCTGAAAAAATTTTTAATTTATAATAAACTGTTAATTTTAACGAGAATTAAGTGTAAACATAGTAAAAAACATATTAGGTAAACAAAACAAGACCACTTCTCTTCACTAAACGTATCATCACTATTTCGCACGTTTCGATAATCAAATTCACACTCACTCGGAATATCATAACGGCGGGAGAAGAAAAGCAATAATTTACCCGCGCGGGCGAAATACCCCGAGATCCGGTCAAATTACCATAACACACGCTTGATACAGAACCAGCGTTACAGTAGACTTATTAAAGCAGTAGACTTATTCAAAAGTACTTAATAATTAAGTTTATTTGAATAAAGCTTATTTGACTTTGACTTTGAGTAATTCTAAACTAGATTTGCTTTAATTTATTTTGGTGGCTAAAAAGTCATTTATTTAGGTATTTTTATTTTAAGATAATTAATCGATTCGTAGAAATTTCTAGTATTTTTTTCTGTTAAATTAATTATCTTAATATAAAAATAGCATTGTAAAAATAATAAAATCTTAAATTTCAATATTTTTATTTTATTTAAATTTATGAAATTTTAAGGAATTGTATTTTATTAAAAGTTTGATAGACAGTTTTTGCCATTTACTTTGAATTTTGAGTTTTAAGTTTCATTGTACTGAATAAATATTTGTATTATGTCAAGATTCGATATTTTTTTGTGTGATATGAGCAAATGCATTGAACTTATTATAGCAGCTTGAATTACTCTCTTTTTGATGATCTCCTTCTGGAGAAATACACTGAAACTTGTAACAGTACCCATTGACTTACCAAAAAGTGAATACTGTAACGGACATTAAAAATGACTTTTTAAAAGATGCACATGGGTAAGTTAGAATAATTATTATCATCAACATTACAAACAACCTTTTTAAGTAGAAGATATTGTTTTATGAAGAATCTGCAAGCACTCAGCAAGTTTTTTTTACTTCAACTCTTAGAATGTTGTTCCCACTAAACTGTCTGAATTTTGTACAGTGAGCAGCACATCAGATAAAACACAATCAAAACTGTCAAAAATCTGCAATTTATTTTGATCTTCAATGTCTTCGCTTTTAAGTATTTGATTGACTTTGACCCTGTCAACCAAGCCCAGCGTAACGTTGATTGGGCTACCAAGCCCAGCGTGACGTTGATTGTCCGTTTAATTTGAAATACTGCTTTATCAACCCTACTGTGTCTCTCGTTTCAAATACAAGGTGTGGTTTAATTGTATACAAAAGATGCGTAATAAGGTTTTACTGCCTCCCAATAGGGGTTTATGTCTTCATCCTCATACAAACCATCCACTCCATGATATATAAGCTGTTATAATGAAAATTAGCTAAAAGAAAATCCATTTAAAAAGTCTATTGGTTAATTTGAATAGTAAATTAATCGGCGTTTTAAAAAACGTTCTGTAATAAATATAACATTTTGTGAAAGGAATAAGCTATTGCTTTTTTTTTAGTTAATATTGTTAGTTTTGTCAACTTACATAGTTCTAAATTGTGAAAACTATAACAGGCAAAAAACTAAACATCTATTTTATTACTGAACTCATAATCGTCTATGCGTAACGAACCTTTTCGGAACTTACTAAATGTTACCTACTGACAAATAATGAATAACCAGACAGAAATCAAAATTCTTGTTGTCAACACTCAAAACCCGAGCGTTCGCAAACTTGTCCGATCGGCCCGTTTTTATCGGAATTCCTTATCTGGCGATATCTTTTATTTTTACATCCGTCGTTTACTTTCGGGTTTCCAAAGGCAGAAATAAAAAGGTACACTTAAGACTCAGAATATCACTCAATGCTGCTCAAAGCTTTCTCCACGCGTCCTGTTTTTATCCTACTTGACTCGTAATGTGGTGAATTCATACATGCACAATTGAGATCTGGAGTGTTCTTGGGAGGAGTGGGGGAGGGTGGGGGGGGGGGGGGGTTAGTATTTTCCTTCTTTTAACAACATTTCGCTTGGGTCGGCTCCAGTGTTGCCAACTTAGGTTGCTACACTCGGAAATGTTTTCGAAGTTTAAGATTTTCGTTTCAACTTTTCACAGTTTTGCGTACAGCCACTTCTTTGCAATAATGTTTTAAAGTATTATTAATTAGTAATACTTATTCGATATTACAATTAATATATTACAATTAATATATTACTAATATGACACTCGATTATTGAAATTAATTATAATCGTACATCACTAAATTAAGTAATAGGAATATAAATAACCATGACTCGAGCACAGAATAGCTAATAGTAGGGGAGCGAGGGGATAGTTGTAACAGGGGTAAGTAGTAACAGTGCTTGTTCACTAAGAACTTAAACTTATTAATGTCTTTCTATGACTCAATCTTACCGTTATACCGCGTCCCACCACGACATCACACCCAATGTACCGCCAGGCAGGGCACTGAGTAAATATGTACAAGTGCTTCATTGTTGCCAGGTAACGTATATTTTTACTTTCGCAAAATTGGAGCTTTTTGTATTTTATTCGGTGTTAAAATTTAACTGTTTAAGCTGTTGTATCACAGTTTTCAAGATTACTAAGTCGATTAAATAGTTATCGTGATAAATATTAAGAACTATACCTTGGGGTTAATTGTAACAAAATCTTGGGGTTTGTTGTAACATGTTACAACTTGCCCCCATATTGTTGTATGATACGGTTAATATGTGTAATGTAATTTACCTGTTTTTTTGTGTTACAAGAGATACTATTTTTTTTTGTTTGTATCCAATTAAACTCAGATGAAGACTAAATTCATTGATATAGAAACTTATTAAAAGGCTGATTATTGTAAGATGTAAGGTAGAAGTAAGAGTTAATTATGGGATATAATTTGAAGGTTTATAATTTATCTTCGAGTACGAGTATTTAAGTATAAAACAAATAAAATCTAAAATTTTCAATTTGTTGATATAGAAAAAGTACATTACAGTTAATCATATCATAAAAATCATATTAAGGAAAGAACTAGTTATTTTTTGTTGAAAACAAAGCAAAATGGTTCAAGTTGTGAAACAAATAAGTTATTGAAAGTGTTACATTCTTGTTTTTTATTACTGGTACTACTTGCCCCAATAGATGTTACAACAAACCCCAAACACGGGGTAAGTTGTAACACCGCTCTGTTTTCAGTAAAAATGTAATTGTGAAAGAGTTACCTGTAGATTTAATATTTTTTCAATTTGACATAATAGAAGAATAGTTAGACTATCATTCAATGTTTAGTTGGTGGTAATTTAATCAATACATCTCAAGATATATACATTTTTGTAAAAATTGTTACAACAAGCCCTCGCTCCCCTACTCGAGTGCAAAAGAATCTGTCTATCATAAAATCCGGGATTTATTTATCACTAGACTAGATTTATTGAAAACCGTATGAAAATCCGTTCAGTAGTTTTTGAGTTTATTGCGAACAGACAAAAGTCAAAGTCAAAGTCAAATAAGCTTTATTCAAATAAACTTAATTATTAAGTACTTTTGAATCGTCTATATTTTCCTACCACCCGTTCCAGACTTTTTTAGTCTTTTTTTTTGTCCAGACAGACAGACAGACCCGGCAAAGGACTTTGTTTTATAATATGTAGTGATAGAACTGACGTTATGTAGTTTCACATTCTACATAATAAGTTAACAAACTATTTAATAATTTATTCTTTCTCTAAGGTAAAAATCAAAATATCTTATTCAAATAAACTTAGTATAATCAATTTTGGAGGAGCTCGGTGGCGCAGTGGTTTAGTGCTTGGCCTTGCAATTGCGGAGGCTAAGCAACTTTCGCAAGGGTCGGTCATGGGATGGGTGACCAAACTTTTTTTCTCGAGCTCCTCCCTGCTTCGGAAGGCATGTTCAGCCGTTAGTCCCGGGTGTATTTGCAGTCGTTAACACCCACCAATCCGCATTGGGCCCGCGTGGTGGGTTATGGCCCAAACTCCTTATCCACCGATAAGGAAGGAATGTGCCCCAGCAGTGGGAACATTAAAAATGGCCGATAGTCAAGCACTTTTGAATGGTTTAAATTTTCCTATCACCCGTTTCAGATTTTTTAACTGACAACAAATTGTACATTTTTAACGTGTTGGCAGCGCTGTTTGGGCGGCGTCTTCACGTAGCGATGTTACCGGTCGAGTCGTAACAATGCTATGTTATATAAGTTTTATGTGCTCATTGCTGGTTTATCTAAGAATGATAATATATAATTTCATGATCTTTCGTATAAAAATATATCAATTTATCGAGTGTACTTTATATGGTATTTAATTATTTGACCAAGATGCAATCTATGAGTCATGTCATCATGCAATCTATTTGACCAAGATCAAGATGCTATTTATGAGTTTTTTGTCAAGGTCTGATTTTACAGTTAATTAAGTATAAACATTTAAAATATTCGTAACTAAATAATTCTTCTAAAGTAATTTTATCTACTGATGTTTTTTGGCTAACATCCATAAAATTTTAATAGAATAGAATAATTATTTATTTTCCAAAAATGCAATACAATGCATATATTAGTACAATTTACCAAGTTTACAGAAAAATAGATAATAATAAACATTTGCCTGCTCTAGTAAAAACCTATATAATAGATTTTAAAATTGCACTAGAATATAGTGCTATCCAAAACCTGTGAAATCGGCCTTACGTAGGTTAAATTTTACGCACTTCTACTTTCGAAACTTGTAATGAAATGAAATGAAATGAAATGAAATGAAACGAAAAAATCTTTATTCAAATAAGCTCACATAATGAGCGTTTTTAAATCGTCAAATAATTTTTTTGCCCTACCACCCATTATGACGTCTTTTAGCTGACAAGAAAAACGGGCGCAAAAAACTTACCAGCTTTATCAAATGGAACGATATTTACAAATATGTATATCGTTTCCAGACTTTAACAAAGATTAACAAATAAATAAAATTTAATTAGATCATTACTTAATGAATTACAAATTTTCTTAATCAATTTACAGGCTTCAAGCTAAATTCAAAGTTTGAAGTTATTATTCAGTCTAGGCTGTTACAAGAGAGAAAAAAAAAACTTTAAAAAAACTTTACAATTATATATGCGTTAAGATAGGTAGTCAGAAGCAGACCCATTCCCACTGGCAGCACCCGTTTACGAGCATGACGCATGAACCAGCCATCGCTTCGCTCAACCATATTTGAGGGAACGTAACGACCCGCCTCACGCGACACCACCGCAGAAATGATTAAAGAGAGCATGACATACTAAGGCTACCCATGTTAAGGCATCGAATTGAAAACTAATATCCAAAAGCTTTTCATAGGCAATATTTATGTATTTTATATTTTACTTTCCATAGTCAGCACTTATGAATTTTATAATACACAAATACTGACTATAGAAAGCAAAAATATTGCAATTAAATAAATCAAAACAAGGTAAGTTATTATGATATATACGTTTCGAGTAAGAAGTGCCATACATACAGACAATATAAAACAGATTTTTTATATACGACGCCCTTAATACAAGCAGACAGAAGCAGACCCATTCCCACTGGCAGCACCCGTTCACGAGCATGACGCATGAACCAGGTACCTTTAGCACGAACAGCTATCAAGAAAAAACCCGCGTAAAAAATCAATAGTGTAATTTGTACAGCCCTATCTTCTGCTGAAAAGCGATATTAAACTCAGAAACACTCAGAAACAACTCACACTCTGTTACCGAGTACTTTTACACGCGTTTTTCTTGATAGATGTTTGTGCTAGATACAGGTCCGAAGTAAAGAGAGAAGCTTAAGATAAATGTATGCTTAAATAACGTTAAGTTGGTGAATCCAAACATTTCGCTATGTGTTACAGGGTAAGAACCACGCCTATATAGAAAGAGTCGCCGCCTCCGCCGTTATATAATACGCCGACATGCTGAAACAAGGGTTAACCCAATTTAGGCTATGTATAAAACTCAGCTTCGATTTCTTTTGACTTTTGCTACTAAAATCAAATCAAATTTTACTTTTAATGCAATTAAGTTACATCAATGTTTATTATGTAAAGACATAAATTATTTATGGGCTATTTTTTTAAATATTATTGTTACATTCTCTTTGACATTAGCTTAGTTAGCAAATGAAACATTTGTTCAACTTTTAACTGACCGAGCGAGCGCGAAGCGCGAGCAAAGCGTCTCTGCTTCAGCTTGGGCAAAAATTCTTTCGTATGTCCTTCCTTCCGGATGTCCTTCCGCCTGTCCGTTTGTTCTTTACAGGTCGCATTTCTCAACTAATTCTCGTGAAATTTTGTGAGCAGGTTCGATAATTATATAAAAATTTTCAGTCGAATCGAAATTTCAGTTTTTCGAAATTTTTCTCGGCGATATGTAAAAAAATCACATTTTAGCCGTTTCGGAAAATAATAAAAAATGTAACACAATTTCTTGTTAGCAGTGTAAACACAGACCATTCAACAAGTACTTATGTACCATAACATTTCTGGCCAATATTCGAAATTTGAAAATATTATATAAGGTTGTGAAAAACATACCATTTGAACTACTTTTTAACGCGAGGTCTACAGCTCACGGAGCCACTAGTAAATAAATATAAAACCAAAACTAAATAGTTATTGTTTCGCTGTAAAGTCTTGACTTAGGCATAGGGAAACAATTATTGCACCAATATTCAACTAAGTGTCTACATAAACATAATCAAAATTACATTTTCGTTACCAAAATGCAATGACTTGTAATGAAAAACAAAGTAATTGCAAACGAAACTGTTAACTCAGTACCTAAATCACAAAGGATGACAGCACCTGCTTGTGGTTACCTGCGAACACAAACGATGAAGTGGGGGGTAGGGGGGAGGTTAATGAGCCTCCGTGGTTTTTCCATGATTATTCATGCCACTTAGATACCTTCAGCTTCTGCGGAACTGACTTGAGTGCACGACTCGTTTTCCCTGAAAGTGCTGCGTTGGCTTAAAAAGTGGTAACGAGCAAATAGGTGCGACTGTGAAAGAATTTCGAAAGCTGGAGAGTTTCTGACTGCCATATTTAAATGGGAGACAGAAGAAAAAAGTAAAGGTACACTAATAACAAAATAAGGAATTTGAGGCCCTTTTGCGTATACATACTTGTAGGTAGAATCACAGAAAGAAAAAATCGGGTTGCACTCCGGGAGTGCCGGTAGAAGTGAAAACTTGAATATTAACGTTGTGCATTTTTGATATTTTGAAATTAGTGGCAAAGGATTAAAATTATTTCTTTCCTATTACTATACAGTCAGATAATTCAATCAGTTTGTAATTAGAGAAAAAAATCTAAAGATTTCGCGCCAGTGGCCTTTTTAATTTCTACATGCATGCATTCTACAATTTAAACTTATAGTCACAGAGTATAAATAAGTCTATGATTTCACCGAAGAGATCGCTGCTATTAGTTCCATTTTCAAAATTAGCGCGTTGCTGGTGACACAAGTGTTTACGTCTTAAAATGACGCGCCGCCATTTTCAACGCTCCCCGTAGAAAGAGAGGGGGATACTTCCGCCGCCAGCTGTCTACTCTCCATCCGTCATATCCGTCTTGCACATTTTCGATCAGCCACGTGATTCTTACTGACGCGAGTTTAGCGTTTTTTCCCCATTACAGAAAGCGTACAACGCCGCTAAAGAAGTTTTCACCTAAAAAAAAAATCGATGAAGTAATTTTGTATTAGGTGCAACGCTATCTACAGGCGAAAACCAAATTGAAATTTCTCCAATTACTCTATCAAGTACTTTTACGCGCGTTTTTTTAATCGATAGATATTCTTGTTAAAGGTGCTGATGATGAACATTTGTAGTCTAGAAATTCTAGTTTAAAATACGTGTTTTTATCTGTTAAGTTCTATTTCTGAAAAAAAAAAAAACATCATGGACTATCAAAATACTGCATCTGCACGGTTTGGAGTATCTATACCTATCTCTAGTTATTTATTGTTTAATATAAACGTTATGTATTTTATCAGTAACTCGGATAATAGAACCAACTTTTCTGAAACTAATATTTTTTCCCTCGTCAATTTCAAAAGTTCACGCCAGTTACCACTTGCGGCCCGCACCAACCGGCGGGTCGCATCTCATTGCGATGCGGTGACCTCACCAAATCGCGGACCGCATTATCATTCCACTTTTATACCGTCCCGGGTTGCCCGCTAATGTGATTGGCCGAATCCCCCGCTAATTAATTACATGGCGACAACTCAAGCGGAAGTAAACTACGCTCTGCGGTTTTACTGCATCTTTGTGGCAGTTATTTATTGCGGTTTTATTTGGATAGTGGCTGTTGTGTAGTTGTAAGAATGTATTTGGATAACATTCTTGCGGAATTAGATTGCTGGACTAGTTGGCTTTTGTCGTTAAACTTATCATTTGGGTACGGAGGTGCGTTTGGATGTTCAGAGTGCGGTTGTTTGGTTGATTTTTTACTCACTCTTGTGTTTAGAACGACTGAAGAACTTTAAATGTCATTAGTAAGTAGGATAATTTAAACTTTCTTATACACTAAATCAAATAAAAGCTGTTTTTTGAAGAGCACTCATGAACTCTTTGAAAGTTAGACAGAAAAACAACATTTTTAGAGTTCCGTACCAAAATGGTAAAAAAGGAACCCGTTATGGTGTGACTCAGTCTGTCTGTCTGTCTGTCACAGCTGTATATCTCGAGAACTGCTAATGGTATCAACTTGAAATTTGGAATGGTTTAAGATGACATTTACCCAACTATTTTGCAAATAAGAAAAAAATAAAAAATATATTAATTTTTTGCAACAGGGTCTGAAAAGGGGTCTTAAAAATTTTAAGTGGGGCTACTAGGGAATGTGGGGTATCATTTGAAAGAGCGCCGTTTGCATTTTCAATCATTTTTTTAGGCCACATAGTTCCCCCCCCCCTTATCTCCGAAGTTTGCTAAGAGAAAAATCTGAAATAATTTTATGTGATAGCAGTTTCTATAAAGATTACAGGATAAATAAAACAATGTTTCAATATAGCACACTTTTTTAGAAATTATCAAATTTCTAAAAAAGTTAACATTAGTTCCACGATCGGTCAAAAGATGGCACTGACCTAAACTGCAATAATAATTTTATTGTTCTACTCTGCAGTGTATTTATTATGATGGTACGGAACCCTCGGTGCGCGAGTCCGAATCGCTCTTGACCGGTTTTTTTCTTGTATAGATGAACTTCAGAGCGTGTTTCAACGACGGATTTTGATGGTTAAAAAGTTGCAACGTTTATGTTGTTTATTTTCTCACCAGATGTCATTTGAAAAAGCTATAAAAATCTTTAGAGTTTGCCAAGCATTATAAATATTTTTCAACATAAGTGTTTGATTATCATTGGTTTAATTAAAAGATATTGTACTATTTTCTTATGACATACCTAATAAAATACACATAAAGCTAGTTTCACAATTTGTGCAACACCAGCTAATAAGCAAAAGTGCCTAATACCAAAACACGTGAACTCACATTGATCAATCACGACTTCAAAGACTTGTCACGTTGAGTAAGATGTAGATCTAAAAGTTGGTCGAAAGTTCTGAATCCATCAAGTTCGACAGAATACACAGTCAAATGCGACTGAACTGCGATATTCAAATGGGTGAGCGACAAAAACCTGCCCCCGACCTTATTACCATAGTCTGTCGCGAATCCTGTAGATTTCAGAAATTCGGACGAGATATTTTCGAAGTTAGAAATATATAAGAGACGTAATTTAGGTAAGAAGAAGAAGACACAGTTGAAGTCGGAGAAATTAAAACTTTATAGATTCTTGAGCCCATTTGCGTCAGCGACAGTTCTTGAATTATTTTCATGTCTCTGGAAACTTAATAAAAACGTTCATAATTTTATAACACACGAATAATTTAAACGTTTTTTTTAAAGTGAAAACTTCTTTAGCGGCGTTGTACACTTTTTTGTAATGGGGAAAAAATGTTAAACTCGTATCAGGGTCACGTGACCCTGATCGAAAATTCGTAAGACGGAAACAGCCAGCGGCGGAAGTATCCCCCTCTCTTTCTACGGCGCGACGAAAATGGCGGCGCGTCGTTTTGGCGTTCAGCGGGTTGATTTTTCTGAGAGATTTCTGAGAGAAAAATTGTCATGTTTGTGTACGATAGCGCAATAAGTAAATATTTAATTCTACCTCATAAATGATAGTACTTTTATACTGATAATTTTAAAGCAATTCGGGCAAAATTCAAAAATTCCAAAATATCAAAAATGCACAACGTTAATATTCAAGTTTTCACTTCTGCCGGCACTCTCTGAGTGTAACCCGATTTTTTTTGTTCATAGTCAATTTTGATAAGTTTTCTAATCGTCATTATTAATATTAGTTTTATTACATATTACAAACAGTTATTTTTGTCTTAGCTTTTAGTTGATTCTTCTATTAAACTGTAAAGTAGACTGTACCTAATTTTATTATTATTGGTACTTCGTGTTAGGTTATTATCCCCGTCAATTGGTATTGCGCTGCAACCTTGTCACATTAACATCCACGTCGACGTGATCCGCAACAAAAAATGTCATGAAACAAGAAAATTCTAATAGGTAATCTAATATATTAATTATTAAATTATTTTTTTCAATAAGATAGGGTCTAGGTATATAAAAATTTCACAATTGTTTTTCGTTTTTGAGGTTAAAATCATGGCCGCCAGGCGCATTATCAATTGACGGGGATTCATCATATCAGCCGCACGACACCAAGTGCTGGGAATAGGCCCCCCCTAAGGATCTCCACGACGATCGGTCGGGGATTATACTGTATAAATTTCTTTTAATATTTTCCGTGATGAATCACATTATTATTTAATTACCAGATGAGTTATTATAATAAAAAGTAATTTTGGTCATGAGTCTATAATATTATCAGAAGTTCTTTAGTTTCCTTCATGGCGCTAATCACAAATATGTATCTTTGTGATAAACGCGCCAATAATTATTTCTAAAAATGACAATATTTATTATTATTCATTTATCAGATTATTTTAAATATTGTTTTACTCAATTATTTCCTAAAATAATTAAAAAGGAATAAATTTGGCTCTAAACATTTCCGCAATATGGCGGTAGTGTCGCGCCGCGCCGCTTGACAGGGTTTGAGGTTTGACTGAAAGCGTGGCAGCAAGCACGCGACGTTCAATTGTTTTGGTTATTATAAATATTTTATTAAAATTGTTAATTATTCTGAATGAAAGCGACAATATTGTCGAGTAAAGACGTAATACATGGAAAATATTATTTTATGTTGTGAAACGCTATCTCTGCTAGAGAGTGACGCCGTCTAAAGTCAGGTATGTTTGTATTATTTTCAAAACTGTATGATTTAGTACTAAAACTACTTTCCCATAATGTTGAGTAATTGTATGCTGTGGAGTTCTTACTTAAATATCGAAATTATGCATTGATGCAATAAATGTAGAATTTATAATTGTCCAAAATGTTTTATTTAAATCCCTTTTATTCGGTTCGGTTTAAAAACACTTCTTTCTTAACTCCAGATGTTCCTGATCTGTCATCTCATCAACCGTTATTATTGCAAGCTTCACATTGGGGTAAGTATTTCTTACGTTTTGCCCATCATTTTGCCAAAATGCTACTATACTATAAATATAGATATACATATTTTTTAAATATCGTTCCATCTGATAAAACTGATAAGTTTTTTTACGCCCATTTTTCTTGTCAGCTAAAAGACGTCATAATGGGTGGTATAGGGAATTGACGATTTAAAAATGCTTATTACTTATGTGAGCTTCTTTGAAATAATTTTTCAAGTTTTAAATTTTTACCTACATAATGGTCTTGAAACGTGGTAACAAAGAAAATACGTACTTGAGCAAGGAATACAAATATTTAGTACATATTGTGTAATTAAAATAAAGGTTTTGTGAAACCTTTAAATATTATCAAATGTTTTGATGTTTTGCTCTAAATGTTGTCGTAGGTACAAAATTACATCCATGAGTAAAGTTACTAGCACTATTATGTAACGTTGTGTATAATAACAGATCCTCCACCTCATCTTCCCTCCATCAATGGAAGGTGAGCAGTAAAAAACATCTTACAGGCGCCTGCGTCGGACGGCGCACTTGTCATAAGTAACGCCGTGATAAATGACTGCGCTCGCGACATCTTTCGCTCCTGTTAGTTATTGTCCCCTTATGTACACACGACACTATGTTCCGTACATCTAAAAAGAGGAATGGTAGTCTTTAAAACCAAACAGTAAGGTCCACATCTTAAGAACAGGAATGCAAATGTAAAATTTGCAGCTGCAAACCTTCAGGAAAGTTGGAGGGAGATATTGTAGCGAGCCCCGAGTAATGACCACGGTTATGTCGCCGTTATGATAAATTTGTGACTTAATTATCTCCGTTTCTGCACGTTTTTGTCTACCAGACATTTAGTTATGAACAGGAACTGCTTAGCTCCGATCGAGTTTAGGGTAACTCGAATAATTTCCGCAACAATAAATTAACAATAAACCGAAACGATAAATCTCGAATCACCGCATCGTCCATTCGTCATGGCCGCAGTGTAATCAATCTCTTTATTTTGCTGCGCCATAATTTAGTTTCGCCGTTCGCCGCTAGATGGCGTTTATCTCATTTATTATGCATACTGATGACCTGGCGTAATGAGCACTCGTGCTTCCTCGAGTTTTCTCAGATGGGTTTTCTTACGAAAATTTGGCAACAAGAGTCGGGAGATTACAGGAAAGAATGGGCTGATAAAACGGGAGGACTAGATTGGCCGCGAAACGGTGTCTGAACGGTTTTATTCGTTAATTTAGTCCGTGGGTGCTTAAATTGAGGTTCTTGGTATTAGTAGGTAGTAGCTTATCTTCATTAAAGTGACTATTTTTCAGTTAATAATGAAATTAGTATAATGAATGTCAGTTAGTGGCTATTCAACGTTGGCCATGGCAGATTGTTTATTGGTTTTTTTCAGCCCCTTTCCACCATCGGGGTACCAGACGCAGGTTAGCATATCACCCTTACACAGTAGATACTCCAAGGGTCCGCACCAAGCGCTTTGCCAATTATTTCTTATGAGAACTGCTAAAGAATGGAATGCGCTGCCTGCTCATGTGTTTCCCGATAGTTACAACCTTAGTCTCTTCAAGGCAAGAGTGAATAGGCATTTCCTGGCCAAGCGTGCTACGTCTTAGATCACATCCTGTTTACCAAACAAGATGGTGGTCAAATGCCTGCCCAGTTACCTATAAAAAATAGCCAAGTTGAAACCAAAAGTCTTTGAAAATTACCTATCATGTTTAATGTTTAAACTAGCAAATTTTTTCAAACGCTTGCTTTTGTAAAAATATTATGAAAGCCTTAGCATCCCCACAACCATCAGAAACTAAGAAAATGGTAGCAAAACGGAGGGATAGTATAAAAACACTATTTACACGTCAGGGGACGTTACGGGCGAGCGGTCAAAGGATCGGGAAATGCTTTGTATGAGTACCTACTGAAGAGATTGAAACCGATCGACCGAGCGGAAGATGAAAGATCACTAAAACTCCATAAATATGTAATTTCTGCTGTTTTGTTTGTGTTAAGACGGGGGAGGGACGTTATGATAAGCGCTTCCACGGAAAATGAGTATTTGGGTGATCTGGGATGAGAATTTGTTCATTTATTTATTGGGCAGTCAGTGATGCATGTTTTACTAAAAACCATAAACATGAACTAAAACGTTAAAATAACAAGTGTCATTGCAGTCGGAGGACGGTTCTGTGGAACAATTTTTAATCAAAGAGGTCCCCGATTGCAAGACACTTATTATTTAAGTTTTTAGTTCGTTTTTGGCTGGGCAGTCGTGTTTTTAATATTTCTGAAATTATTTCTTTAATTTCATTTTAGTAAAATAATCATTTTAGTGTGTATTGTTTTGCAATGTGCTCATCATGGTCTTTACAATATTTGTATCAAATGATACAAATATTGTAATACTTAAAAAAGAAAAACAATCGCTTTTCAAAATAGCGTCAGAGAGTCGACATTTTTACCTAGTATTTCTGAATGTAAATCCGATGACTATTCGAAACTGTTAAATTTGGCCTTTTCTATTACTTCTACATACATATTTTCCTCACAAAGCTTCCCAATCCAATCCATTAAACAAACAGCTTCCACAAAACAGTCAATAGTTGATAAATTACGGGTACCCATCCATCTTGCCGCTTGTTCCCAAATTAGACGGACACTACTTGCTATGCACCCTACCGGACCATAGAGGGCGCTCCGACCGACCGTTATGTTTTATTGTTATTGCAAGCTTTATTTTATCAATACGCCATTTTTCTGGCAGCATTTATTGATAAAAACGCTCGAGGGTATTGCCTGGATAAATTCATTGTATATTTACTATTTTTTAATAAAATAAAGTAAGCCTTTCGATTCGAGAATTCCATCGAAATGGAAATGTTATCGTTTTTATGGTTGAACGATATGCATAATAAAAGGTTGGTGCAATAATATACCAGATATTGATATGAAACAATCCTATTTTAATAATTCAGAATTGGGGATTTTATTTTAAACACTGCTTTGCTTAAATTACCTGCCTTCATTATATCTAAAATTTCAAGAAAATCAGTGACTTGGTCCAGCAACAAGTAAATGCTCGACGGTAAACACAACATATCGTTTTTACTTATATATTATTAATTTTTATTTACTTTTTCCTTTTAAATTTGAGATTTTGTATTCACAATGCTATTTTTATACAATACAAAATAATATACTAGAAAAATACGAAAATTGAAAAGGAAATGATCCGGGGGCTAATTGTCTAATTTTAAAAATTTATCGCAATCGCTTTCGTTTGACAGCTGGATGTGACACACTGCTGCATTTCTTTGGTAAGTTTTTATTTGTGCCAAAAATAATCTTCAATGGATTACATCCTGAAAACAATTGCGATAGATTTTGAAGTTAGACAATAGAAAGGCTGGTGCGAGTCGAATTTTTTCTAGTCTAGTAGTATAATGTATTTAGTATTACATTTTTCCGACTTCGATTGTACTTACTGTGAGTGTTTTTCTCCAATAGACTTGTTATACCTATCAGTCATGCAACCTTTATCGATAAATATCCAATGCATTAAAAAAAACCCGCTGTTTACCTCGTTCACACATATTTATCAGATTAAGGTGACAAATAAATTGTGTTCTTACGTGGAGTTGGATTGCTCGACGGCTGTTATGGTAAAAGGTCTATTTCAATTTGCTCCTTTAAGAATGTTGTGTTGCCTCTTTACTTACCTGGACTGTAATATGTTACTGGCTTTTTGTAGCTTTTCAAACAGCAACATTGTAATGTAAGCGCTTAAAGTGCACTTGGTTTGTAATTTGTGACAGAAAACCAGGCTTGTTCCGTTATGACTCTCTTTGTTAACAATCTATTTGACTTATTTTTACTAAATTACTAGCGGCCGCCCGTGGTTTCACCCGCGTGGTTCCCGAGAATATCGGAATAAAAAGTATTCTATGTTTTAATCTAGGCTATCTACTATCTTTGTGCCAAATTTCAACCAAATCCGTTCAGTAGTTTTTTCTTAAGTAACGCAAATATTTTTGTGTTACTTAAGTACTCTCTTTCTCTCAAACAGGCACTTATACTTAAGTCGTTATACTAACAAAGACAATAACATAATAAGTAAACTTAGTTTTTTTTTATTTTAACCAAAATTTGTATTAGAAAACATTTTGTAAATACAACGACATCTTAATCATAATTATTTATTGTTAAACATAGGTACCTATACATACATAGGTGTTACAAAATCCTTACATTTTCCCTACAGTACCGAGTGCCACCCAAGGCATCCGTTTCCACCTCCAGCGATACTTTGCTAAGCCACAAACAGATTACTTTCTTGTTACCGCGAACTGTTAAGTCCATTCGACACGATCTGCGCCTGCGACTAATTACTCTTCCAATTAACATACGATTCCCGGCCATAAGCAGCTTAATCCAATTTCTTATCTTTTACCGGCTAATGTCTTCCAATTTGCATTCCTGCTCTTACAAAAAGCCCGGGAGTTTGGCGCAAGTTCACGGTGTGCGGAAAAATTCCACGGCCGTTTTCCAGTAAATTGCCGAAATTATTGGAATTTTTTTAAGAATACAAAAAATATTACAGTTATAGATGAGTAGCTAAGTGAACAAAACTTATAATAGTTTCTCAGAATGTTTTGTTGAAAACCGAGTTTCGGCCAATATTTGGCCGAAACCCAAACTGTGGCCGAAATTGTTTTTTTTGGTCGAAACTGGCCGAAACCAAAACTGAACCTTCTTATTTTTTATTATCACTTTTACAAATTAAAATTTGATTAAATTAATATTTAAGAAGGAACTTATCATTTCACTAAACGCTTAAAAGTTGTTTGATAAATAAAAAAGATAATTAAAAAGAATAAGGAAAAAGCTGGTTTCAAAGGAGATGCTAATTGCCTTGCCTTGATATGGTAATGGGTAGCGACATCTATTGTCGAGTGGCTGAACTAATAACCGCGTGAAAACCCTGCCAGCGGACCATCGAAAGGGAAAATTTTATGTACATACATTAACTTTTAAAAAACTACAGATTTTAAAAATATGTTCGTTTAAATCAAAAGAGAAAAAATAAGAAATACGAAGCAACTTCGCAACAGTCACTCAAAACTTCTCTTTACTTAGACTTTTAAATTGACATCGGGATGGAGGGCGACCGGATTTTTTTAAATTTGAATATATTACTGTAGGTAATTTTTTAAAAGTTTCTGTTTGTCCGTCCATTATCTCGCAGGTTGGGTGTTTTTTTCAATTTCCCATTTATTAATTTTCTCCGGGCGTTGTGATAATTCGTCGCCTACGGTAGCTAAATTGAAAAGTTTCCGGTGAATTCTAATTTGGCCGTAGATGTATGTAAATTTAAATTATATGGAAAACAGCGGAGTGGTGTCTGTTTTCTTCAAAGAATTCTACTTTTATTTAAATACTAGCGGCTGCCCGTGACTTCGACTGCGTGAAAAGTATTTCCCTCGGGAAAAATACTTTTTTTCGAGATAAAAGGTACTTTATGTCCTTCTCTGTACTCCTGACAACGTGTATGTAAAATTTCATGATGCTCAGTTCAGTAGTTAAGACATGAAGGCGTAACAAACAAACAAAATATTATAATAAGAATAAAGTATTTTTTTATATTTGGTTATTGTAGGTACCTTTATTCCTCCTACTATTATTCCTCCGACTGCATTTTGTTTGCCTTAAATATTTGATCTTGTTTCCATCTTTTCAGTTGATTTGTCTATTGATGCAGGCGAGTTTTTTAGTTTTTTTAAATTTATTTATCTTTAATTATGTCTTTTTAGTTATTTTAATATGGTCATGATATACCTTTTTGAAATCCTTACGATAAGCCTTTTAATTTGATACCCATATTGCAGTGATCTATTTTTTTTTAAATTTTCACTTTAAATAATAGCACCTCACAGCCGCTATATTTTTTTTAACGTCATTTACCTAAGAATACTTGAGCTGTCAAAACCAATCTAACGACATCTTAATTATAGAAATCCATTCAGCCGTTGGAAAGATGTGAGGTGAAAAAGAATTTTACATACAAACATACATACAAGATACGCGCGAAAAACATAACCCTTTCCTTGCATGCGGGTAAAAATAGGGACAAGGTTATACGAACTTCGGGAAGTTTTGGGCATCAATACCGCTTCTAATACTTATTACTTGGCCGTTTCAAATCACGCAACATTAGTTTCGAAATGCCTCAAAAACGAACGCACAAATCGGTCTCATTACAAAAGCTGAACCCACGGATACCACGAACAATGTAGTACAGAGCCATGTGTAACGGTCACCGTACGTGGACACTTAAAACAATCCACCATATTGGTATGCGGCGCGCGCGCAGACCACTGTTGCAGACGTCTTTTGTAGTATCACTTTGGGACGCTTAAAAAGTTACGCTGATAGAACGGCGGTTATGTTCTTTTTTTGAAAATATTCAAAAGCTTCAGAAGCTTTTGTTTTTAAAAAGTTGGGTTCTTTTGTTTGGCATCTTGCTCTATAAAATGTTATGGTTTTTTAACATTGTTTGAAACTATAATAAGTATCATAAACTAGTAATTTTCGTAGTCTTTTGAGAAAAACGAGAAATGTTCATCGCTTGAATTTAAAAGAAAAAAACCGGCCAAGTGCGAGTCGGACTCACGCACGAAGGGTTCCGTACCAAAAAACGGCAAAAAAATCACGTTTGTTGTGTGCCCCCCTTAAATTTTTATTTTATTTTGTTTTTAGTATTTGTTGTTGTAGCGGCAATAGACATACATCATCTTAGAAAATTTCAGCTGTCTAGCTATCACGGTTCATGAGATACAGCCTGGTGACAGACAGACAGACAGACAGACAGACAGACAGACAGACGGACAGACGGACAAACGGACAGACAGACAGACAGACAGACAGATAGACGGACAGCGGAGGCTTAGTAATAGGGTCCCGTTTTTACCCTTTGGGTACGGAACCCTAAAAATCAAGTTCACCGATTGGGTACTATTACTTTCTAGTAGATGGAAAAAATATTTTCTTAATTTTCTTTACTTGTTAAATCAATTGCTGTGATTTTAAAACTTATTCCGTGATAATGAACAAGGACATTCTAAAAGTAGGTACTTACTGAATAATATTTTAATCTTTTCTCAATTTAGAATACGTATAGTTCATTGTTTAATTGATGTAATTCCATGGATATGCTTCTGTTTGACTAGTGATCAAAATTACATTTTTTATAATTAAACTTAAAATAAACAACAAAACATGTATCAGTCACTAATACTTTTATAAAAGCTTTATTTATGCTCGGTGCGAACTGGAATTACATTTCATATAGGTAGACCGCCGGCCCAGAGGCTCATTTTCAATCTACCGCATATTGGGACCAGACCAACCAACCACGTATGCCAATGGGCAAGATTGCCATTATCTTGGTATTATCAAATATCATCATCTGGGTTGCGAAGTACAATTATTGATTTTTTTTGCGATCGGAGGTCAAGTGCAGGGTGGCATATCTCCCAGAAGCTTTCTACTTTGCAACCCAGACGATGATATTTGATAACACCAAGCTAATGGCTATCTTGCCAATGCAGTCTGTGGGTTAATTGTCTAATTTCAAAATCTATCGCAATCGCTTTCATTTGACAGATGGATATGACACATTGCTACATTTCTTTGGTAAGTTTTTATTTGTGCCAAAAAGAGGTATCAAAGTATCACATCCTGAAAGCGATTGCGACAGATTTTGAAATTAGACAATAGATAAGCTGGTCCCAGTATGCGACAGAATGAAAATGGGCCTCTTGGCCGGCGGTCTAAAAGTTTTTCGTGTTAAGGAAAAGGAAAATAAAAAGGAAAATCTCCGAATAACCTATCTGGAAGAGTAGACAATAGCACACCGCGATTCGGTTGTCTATGCCCCGTAGGTCACGATGGCGCGTATTAAAAAAAAACCGTATCCCACATCGGCGATGTGGCGATAAACGCACGCACACACACCGGCCGCGGCGCATAAATTTGCATTTATTTCATAACCACTGAGCAGGGGAATAAAATTAGACGCACATGGGTCGCTTTTTTAAAACCGTTGTTTTTACTTTTTTTTTCTGTTTCGCTTTCCAACGGCTGTTGAGCGTGACACCGGAGTCTAGCCTCGCCGGTAGAAAGTACTGTCGTCTGTGGAGACATCGTAACCTTCTTTTCAAATTATTTTTCAATAACCTGCAAAACCGCAGCTATCCAGAAAAAATAAAATTAAAAAATTTTAAAAACACGACTGCCCTGCCAAAAACGAACAAAAAAGTTAAATAACAAGTGTAATTTGCAGTCGGGGGACCGTTTTATGGAACAATTTTTAATCAAAGAGGGGACCTCTTTGATTAAAAATTGTTCCATAAAACGGTCCCCCGACTGCAAATTACACTTGTTATTTAACTTTTTAGTTCGTTTTTGGCAGGGCAGTCGTGTTTTTAATATTTTTTAATGTTATTTATTTTATTTCACACACTTTAGTGATAAATTATATAGTTTTAGAATGTGCTCATCAAGGCCTTTCATTTGATGCCCATATTGTAATAATTGAAGAAAAAAAATTTTTTTTTCATATTTGAAAATGGCGTCGTACAGTCGCCATATAGAATTTTTTCAAAAAAAATATAGTCAGTGTCACTCGGGATACTGCAAGGATCCTAACGATACCCTATACATCTAAATCAGTTCAGGCATTTAGAAGTTATGGTGTAATAAAGAAACTCACATACCCACAAACATACATGAACCCTAAACACATATACACTCCTTTTTGGGCAGTCGTGTAAATGATTGCATAAAAGACTGGGTAGTTATTTGAGTTGCAAAGAGCGGTTTTCAAAAGGCAGTTTTTAAAAAAGTTGTTGTAAGTTCATAAAAAAACATCTAATCTACTACGTTATTACTCTAAATCTACCAACGTTATTTGTTTAATATTGTTTACAAACACGTTTTCAAAAAGTCAGACATTTATCAAAGTAACATTATTTTTTTGTCTTTCCATTTATAATTTCACTCTTTTAATATTAGCAACTGTAATTTATTTGAAAAATATTACACTATTTAACAGTTCATACTTATATATAGGTACTTATCATTATTTTTGACAATAGACTGGTCTCGTTCTCGTTCAAATCAAGTTAAAGCTTTCAAGTATTTGCATAAATGTTTTAGAAAATAAAAAAATGTACTTATTTTGATTTTAAGATAAACTTGTTTGTACTTTTTGTTTAGTTAACGATTTGATATAATGATACCTTACTTTACGAAGTCCCAGAATAAATAAAGCTACTTTCGCGGTAAGTTAGTTCCACGAATAATAAATGTTGAAATATTAAAAGTGTTTTTTGAAATTTCAACATTTATTAGAAGCGCTCATGGCGGAACTTGACAGACTGGTCGTACTCCATCACGTTTGTTAAGCAACGCTCGGTCCGGCCAGGTGTCGGATGGGTGACCGTTAAAGTGGCATTACAACTGAGCGCTTCCGTGCTTCGGAGGGCACGTTAAACCGTCGGTCCCGGCTATCATCTGATAACATTCGTTAAGCCAAGTTAGAGGCCTTACAGGCAGCTTGATAAACTCTAACACCAGAGGTGGCCACTAATCCTCGTTCGATAAGAAAGAAGAAAGAAGTTATTCTTCAATTCAGTTCATTTGACAGATAGAAGTGACATATTGCTAATTTTGTTTGTTTTTTTTTTGTGCCGAAAAGAAAGAATGTGTCACATCCATCTTTCAAATGAAAGCAATTGCGATACCAATGTAAGTTAGGCAGTAGAGCCGCTGATAGGCAAAATATGTTCCAGCGATCTAACTGAAATTAGAATATTTATATTAAAGAAATAAAATAAAACATCGTTGTTAATGAGAAGACTTTTAAATATATTTTTTGTTAACATAATTGATTACTTTGTATTTTGAGAAAAGCTTTTTATTTGGATTTTACTAGAGTTTCTAAGACATAACTTGTGAAATTCATATTAATTAATTACTATTTTGATGAATGAATGTACTTAATAATGTTTCTAAAAATAAATAAATGGTAAGTATTTTAAAAGTTATTAAGAACAAAAACTTTTTCCTTTGATATTTATGAATCATGTTTGTGTAGTTGTTTCGCTACCCATCAATAGATGGCGCAACATGCATTTCGTGTTACAAATCTGAGAGTATACCATACCATTAACATTTATTTTAGTTTTGTGAAAAGACATTTTGTTTACAATGAGTTATTTAAATCGAAATAGTTATAAATAAGAATTGATTTAATTCAGCTTTTTACTTGTGAGATATCAAAGATTTAGTATTGTGCATATGAATACAAATAAAGTTTAAGGTATGATTTATTAGACATGGTTAGATTAAAAAAAAACAATATTTGTAATATCTGAAAATAATTAGTCAAATACCTAGTTGCTGTTTATTTGTATATTTGCTTAGTTTTTATTACGATGGATGTATCACTATCGTAACTAGTAAAATAATTAAATTCATTTTTACAAAGGAATTTAGATGCTTTATTTTTTTAATAATATCTGTAAGCCAAGTTTCAGTCCGATTTTATCCATGTAGTTGTTTGAGCTGAAACGATTGCACTTCGATTTCCATAACATCACGTCAGCTTTACAAAAATCATCGGTTATCATTATCAATAACACGTGTCGTGTGTAATGAAACAAAAAAGTTGTATAAACCCACCTCTTAGCACCACGGTTAATGGAAGCAAATTTATTCTCATAGCGCGCACCGCATGTATAATTAATAATGTGAAATTCTTCCCGGCCATGTGCTCGCCGCTCATATGACTTTAGAATGCGGTAATTCAGTGTCCATTTCTTTTTTGGAGAAAGCTATTTTTGATGGGTTGAAAATAGGCTTTAAATTAGGAAAGTCGTTGAAAAAAAAATGAAAAAAATGTTTATTTCTGTAACAAAAATAGTTTAACAGAGATTTAAAGGTGGGCTCCCTCTTAAGTCAACAATTTAAGTTACGCAGACGACATGGTGCTGTTGAGCGCGTCGGTCTGTGGTCTGAGAAAGCTGATACGAATCTGCGAGGAGTATGATGTGAACATGGTTTAATATATAATGTTAAGAAAAGTCAGTGCATGGTTTTCAGGGCAGGTACTAAATGTCTACAAAACATACCACCGGTACGTTTGAATGGTTTTTCATTGGATTTTGTTACTCAGTTCAAGTATCTGGGACACATAGTCACAGAAGACCTTAAAGACAACGCAGACATTGAGCGGGAACGGAGGGCGCTTTCGATTAGAGCAAATATGATATCACGGAGGTTTGCACGATGTTCACAGGAGGTCAAAATAACGCTATTTAGAGCTTACTGCACATCACTCTATACGTGCAGCTTGTGGGCGGACTACACTAAGCAAAGTTACAGCACCCTCCGTATCCTCTATAACAATGCGTTTAGAGTGATTTTGGGGCTGCCCCGATTCTGCAGCGCCTCGGGCATGTTTGCGGAGGCGCGCACCGCCTGTTTTTATGCAACCATGCGCTGGCGGTGTGCGTCATTGGTGCGCAGGGTGCGGGCCAGCGCCAATGTCATTCTAAAAATGATAGCAGACAGACTAGATTGCCCGTTTCTCCGGCATTGCTGTGATAAACACATCTCAGTAGCTGTACCGGTGAGGAAATTCTGAATAAGTGACAAAAATGTGTGTGTACAATGGTTTATTTAAAATTAGATTCTATTTAAAATTAAATTAATTATTGACATTGTAAAATTATTTTATATAGGTATTTGACATTTAAAGTTTTATTTGATTCATTTTAATTAGGTACTTACTATGACTTTGTATATTTTTTTTTCTATATTTATCTTTACAATTAATTACAATTTTGGCATTTTGACATCTTGACATTTTAAAATTTGAATTTATTAATGTGACTTTAAAAGTTATTTGTATTTAAAAGAGTAAGTAGGTACTTATTATGTAATGTATGCATGCATGCACTAGAAATTGTATTATTATTTTGAGAATGACTGATACCATTATGGATCTTGTTATCTGAAATAAATGAATTATTATTATTATTATTATTAAGTGCCAAGGCACGTGTATCAGAAGGAGTCACTCTTCCTTAACAAAGCATACATGTACAGAATTATAAACCAGTACAGTTATAATCAAATAAACAATAATTATTTGGTCGTTGTTTTCAAATTCAGGAATAAAAGCTGTTATGTAATTTTTTTCTATTTTTCTAATCAGATTTGCATGAAACTTAAGTTACAGTGTTTTTGTACACATACCTACCGGAAACGGATATTTCTCCATTAAATTATTGCCTTGATGGCTTGATTGACAGTGGCATCCCGATTATTTTGGATTTCCATGACATATTTACTGTATTTTCTAAAATTATTTCTTTGTTTATGACAATACTTTAAAATACTTAAATCTGGACAAATCTTATCAGACGGTGGTATATTAAAACCTTCCGTTAAAAGTACAATAAAGTTGATATATCTTACGATTTACGCTAAATATTTGTGCAAAAATTCTGATAATCTTTAAGATCTTAATAATCTTTAACCTACCTATACACTTGGCCACAATAAGTTAATAATTTAGTTTAATTTGTTAATTAATCATCTTGGTTTGTATTTAGGTACAGAATCAACAGCATTACTGTCTTAGTCAACAATTTTACTGGACAATTCACTACTGAACAATTTTACATAGGTACAGACTTATCCTTACAGAAAAATAATAACATTCCGAACAAGCGTAGTAAACATAAATGCCCATAGACAACGAAACTAGGGATAGTTATCAGATATCTTCGATTCCCTAACTGGTATATCTTCCGATCAGCAGATCCGGTGGCGTATCACAGCGCGTTTGTTCATTTGCCCGTTCGTTAGGTGCGAGGGGTCGCATGCCGCTTGCCGCATGCATATGCATGAGGAACGAAATGCCCATATGCCGGCCGCATGACTTGCCGCTCGTATTTTTCTTGGTTTCTGTGGGAAACGGTTGGGACAATTTGACTTGGGTGTGTTAGATTTGGTCAGTTGTGATAAGGTAAGGAAGTGATTCACTGGGTTCGTACATTAATATACGAGGAGTCAAGCAGATTTTTTTATATTTATTTATTTTATTTAACAATTTATTTCAGGCATCAGGGGCACATATAATAAATACCTTATAGAGGTTAAAGGTTGGTTTTCCTTTTTAGGGTTCCATACCCAAAGGGTAAAAACGGAACCCTATTACTAAGACTCCACTGTCCGTCTCTTTGATGTCTATCACCAGGCTGTATCATGAATCGTGATAGCTAGAAAGTAAAAATTTTCACAGATCATGTTCTGTTGCCGCTATAACAACAGAATAAAATTAAATAAACGTGAACTTTTGCCGTTTTTTGGTACAGAACCCTTCGTGCAAGTCAGACTTGCATTTAGCCGGGCATCGGTTTCATGTAGAGAAATAACTTTTTATATTTTATTCAGCAACAATATTAACTAATTATTCACTGAGAATGCAATCTTCGAACTGTGTTTAATTTATATACGTACGTAGTGTGTCCTTCATCAAACCGTTGTGTCGAAATATGTCACTGTTCAATTACCATCATCAATGCTATGTGAATTAATGGAAAATTGGTTTTCACGCGATAATTTTACAACAGCCTTATTTTAATCCGGTTTGGTTTTCAAAATTGTCAATTATACGTTTAAAATAGAATCAAAAGTTTATATAATTTAGCTTTTTTTTGCATTCAACGTGATGATTGAACTAAAAATGGGAATCTTCGGATCATTAAACTGAAAAACTTTTACTATAGGGACCAACTCTGAAATTGCGAAAAAAAATCAACTGTTTCATATTATTATATTTTAATAATTTCGTTCTTAATTTTTGTATGTAACAGCTGATTTTTTTAGTGATTTCAGAGTTAGTCCCATAGTAAAAGTTGTTCAGTTTGACGGTTCGAAAAACGGTTCTCCCATTTTTGATTCATTCATTAACACCCTGTATACTTGCTAGAAAAAATCGACTCACCCGTAGCCGTCACTTCCGTCTCGGCTGAGGTGCTACGGGTGAGTCGATTTTTTATTGTATATGATTTATCAAGTTTTCTGGTAGGTAACCAAACTGTTATATTACTTACCGACGACATAAAGTATTATTATTAACTTAAGGGAAACCTATTATTGGCTATAGAAACTAACATGTACCTAATGTTAAGTAGTTTTGTTAATACGCTGTTGGTTTTCTTAAGAAAGTAAAATAAAAAATAAATAAATCAAAAGAAATTGACAAACAGGTCATATTTTTGGCAATCAACATAACTACCGAAATACAGATTACACTGGTCAACAAAATTTTATAACAAGAAAGGTGCTAGCTAATTTTAAATTAGCTACCTACCCTCATTTTATTACCATATTTATTTTGATTCCAACAGGTCTAGTTTTCGTGTTACAGCTACTAACCCACAAAATTTAAAATTAACCGTTTTTGTTTCACTTTCGCATTCAGATTTTTTTTTATTTAAGGAGCGTAGTGTTTTGTTCTGTTTTTAGAGTTAAGTGCTTCTTAAGTTATGCCAAGAAAGTGTAAAAATTATCCTGACAAGTTTTGTTACATTTGGGGTGACATTTTCAAAACTAGGCGAAGGAATTTGACACCATTAGTATCAAAGTTATATGAACAGTATTTTGGCTTTGCCATCGGACAACAAGACAAAGCGTGGGTTCCACATATCTCTTGTGTTACATTTGTTTGTCTTTTCACTGAATCGGTGAAAAGATCTCGATCTATGCCTTTAGCAATCCCTATGATATGGACGGAACCAAAAGAATCACTCATCTGATTGTTATTTTTGTCTTACTGATATCAAAGGTATTACAATTAAAACAAAAAGTAAAAATAAGGATCCTGACCTGCTATCAGCTAAAAGACCGATCCCTCATAGTGAAGATCTACCGGTACCAGAACCACCTCAAACTAGCGATCTGGCCGTTACGTAAGGAATCGAAAAAGAGACATTGGATCCTGAGTTTCAAGAATTTGTTGGCCCTCAAGTCAGGCAATTGATGAAAGATGATTTATTTAAAGAAAAGATTAGTAATTTAGAAAAATCAGCTTGGGAAGCTTTCATGAAAGTAACTTCCAATTTTCTAGGAAATCACGGATCAAGTGACTATAACTGTATTTATCGCGAAGCTTTTATCTACTTATAAGGCTTTGGGTTGTAATATGTCATTAAAAATAAATTTTATTCATTCACATTTAAAGTCCTTTCCTGAAAATTTGGGCGCCATCAGCGATGAACACGGTGAAAGATTCCATCAAGACATTTCTAGCATAGAAAAACGCTATCAGAGCTAATTGTGCCCACGTACGTTAGCGGATTTCTGTTGGACATTAAAACGAGACGTTTCAGAAGCAAAATACAGACGAAAATCATAAAAGTAAATTCATATTAATGTTGCAATAAATCGAGATGACTTCCTTTTGTTGATAAAAATACAAAATTTATAAAATGTTATAAAATGGTATTACAAAAAAACTATTCGTATTTAAAGCATTTTAATTTTATTTCTAGTATCGTTATCCTTGGCCTAAGCATAACTAGACAAAAGTTTTTATGTTACATGCAAAAGTTGTTTTTTTGTTGACTAGTGTTACTAGTAGTTACCTATTATTATTTAGTGTTTGCTGCTGTATTTAACAGGTTTTTTGTATTTTATTTTCTTTACTTTAGGTGGCCGTGGTATCTTTTAGGGATAAATAGATATAGGTACAACGTGTTACAAAATAACCCCTAATGCCGAATATGGTAGATAGGGACAATCAAACTGAACAACTTTTACTATGGGACCAACTCTGGAACCCGATAAACAAATCAGCTGTTTCATAAATTTTGATATTTTCTTAATTAATTTTTGTATGAAACAGCTGATTGAGTTTAATGGTCCTTTTATTTCATATTTGGCATTAGGGGTTATTTTGTAACACGCTGTATTACGTACATTTGATAATGCTTCCTATTTTTTTAGCTGTCGTCTCTTGGTCACGGTTTGGCCTATCCGTGTCACAGTCCCGGTGCGGTGGGGTGACGGCTGTTATTACCACCCATTAACGAATAATTCCACCTAACATTTTTCTATGGCTTTACACCGTCACGGTGGCTAATCACATGTGTTTTACGGGGAGTATGTGCGTGCTAAGTGGGGTTGACACACTATTATTTTGGTTTGTATATAATTTTTATATATGGACTTTTTTTATATAGCTTGATTACTATGTAGAAAAAAATATTTGGTAATATTTTATGTGGTAGATAGGTTATGTATATTTTGCGCATGACTGTCAGTTTTCCTCGTTAGAGTAACTAAATATGTCCCAATGGGAACACACCAGTTGACGTAGCATTTGTCAACTTTAATCTCCTAAGAATAAGGTCCAGTAACTCATCAAAGACGTATAGATGACACAGTAGTATTCTGAAGTGGAATAAATAAATAAATAGAGCATAACTCGACGTCCCACGCTATTAGGCTTGCAGGGGCTAGCCGGTAATTGCGATCCGGTTTTTTCCCGTCCGGCGGGTTGTCAGTGTGTCAGCTCGGTAACACCTAACCTATAAATAATCGAACGATCGACAGTTAACAAGTATCGAAATCGATCGAAAGCAGTTTTTGCCACCGCCATGATACAAGAATTTATGTTGCCAAAGAATTTTATAATGATTATCTTAAATGGTCGACGGAGGGGCTTCGATTTTAATCCTGGTGCTTTTGCAACTGAATGATTTTTTGTTTTGGCAGATGTTTCTAGCAAAAAGGTGCTAAGGAGTTGTTGGAAAATTCTTTCTGGTATCTAGGTATTGTATGCATGTGCTGTCTTAATGTACCTGTATGTACCCCTAGCACGAACAGCTATCGAGAAAAATAACGCGTGTAAAAGTAATCGATAATAGAGTAAATTTATCTATTGAAAATTTCATTTCGCTTTTCGGCGGTAGATGGCGCTGTACCAAAATTACGAATACGAATTTACTATCGAATGTTCTTACGCGCGTTATTTTATTCGATAGCTATGCGTTCGTGTATTAATAATTATTTTGATTGGTGTCTGGTGTTTTTAATAAATAAATGATTGGAATACGTTACGGCGGTATCGAAAATGCATCATTTAGTGATTGCAAAGAGGTTTGAAGCGTTTTAGCTACTAATTGCGTCGGATTGCGGTATTGTATCTAAACAAGTAGCGTTTAGTCACTGTATCTAAAATAAAAGCAGCTAAATCATCGATCGTATTGATTGTATGTGCTGGCTTAAAATATTTTAGTAAATTGGTTATAACAAGGGACAGCGTAACGTTTGTTTCCACCGTGGTACGGTAGGTCGGCGCGCATAACGACCCGCGGAAGGAAGTGCGCGCGATCGCTAGATACATGCATTTGCATCTCATTTACGCGTCATCTGGCGTTTTTGTGCGCGTGACCCATTTCAGTGGCGGTTATACCGTTGGCTAAGATAGCAGGGAATAGTTTGACGCTTTCTTTACATTTTTTGTGAAATGTTTTGGTGTTATTTTGTCGACTTATCAAAGGCAAAGTCAGAAAATTAAATGTCACTATTCAATTCGTAACAAGAAATTGTTATTTATTCATAACAAGACAGTTTATTCTATCCCTCGGGAACAGGTCTTTTTTTTCGGTACGAAAGGTACTCTGTCTTTTTTTGTACCTCTGAAACGTGTATGCAAAATTTCATGATGATCGGTTGAATAGTTAAGACGTGAAGGCGTAATAAACAAATAAACAAATAAACAAACGGACTTCCGCATTTATAATATTAATTTTTAGATATTATAAATTATTATATAGTAAGGAAAGTAAGGATTATAAAATTTTTTGCGGAATTTCAAATCACGGATTTTTAGAAATAGAAATAGTAATAATTTTATTTGCTTATGATTGGGGTACATTTATAGGCCTTAATTAGTAACATCTCCTCCCACTCAGCCAACAATAGCAGCATGCAAATTTATAGATAATAATTATTAAAATGATTCTATATATTTTTAGGTACAATAAGCTATTTTAAATTACATAAAGTCACAAAAAACAAAAAGACACAGAATTAAAAACAATAAAGGCAATCACAAATACAAAGGCTTTATGATTTTATTCCCTTCGCTTTCGCCATTAACTAAATTTAGTTTTCACAAAATATTTAATTATGATAAACAATACTACTACTTAAGTTAATCTAGTATTACTAGGCTATAATGAAATTATGACGTGTGTTAAACGAGGTAAATATAGAAAACATCACTACATGCAGGATTTAAAACTGTCACATTCTAATTTCCGTCTTTAATTATTAGTTTAATCGCATTCTACTTGCTATGTCTTGAGATTCCTTAACTGTGACTTATCTTTAGGGCTTATTACTTAACTATTAATTCGCAACAAATCCTCAGATGTTATCTCGCCTACACTCGCGCCCGGCTCCGGCCGCATTAATGGAGGGTTTAATTCCCGGATGATTCCATCCGGATGTCGCCGGTTAATCCACTTTCTTTGTGCGTGAGATGCGTTAATTGCATTCTTATGGATTCACCCATTTACTGTAAATAATATGTAACATTCGACTAACAAGAACAACATTTAGTGTTATGAACAAAGCTCTTCAGATAACTTGCTGAAATGGTTTAAACTTTAACGCATACACAAAAAGTTCGAGAGGGATTTTAATTTTATCCACCCTAATCAAAGAAAAAAGAGTTGTGTTTTTAGGTTTCAAGTATTGTTTTGTAAATACAGGTTAGGTACTTATTTATACTTTTTTAAACTTTGAATTAAAAGTCAAATACCTACCTAAACATTATTTAATTCACAGAAGAAATATAATTGGTTTTTATATCTGTACTAGCGGCCGCCCGCGACTTCGTCTGCGTGAAATGTTTTTTTTGCTATCCCTCGGGAACTATATGTTTTTTCTGGATGAAAGGTACCCTATGTCCTTTTCTGTATCCCTGAAAACGTGTATGCAAAATTTCATGATGATCGGTTCAGTAGTTAAGACGTGAAGGCGTAACAAACAAATAAACAAACAAACAAACAAACGGACTTTCGCATTTATAGTATTAGTAAAGATAGTTATGTCTCTGAAGTTACCCAACAAATGTACAATTGTACATTTAATGCACACGTGACGCAATCCATGTCAAGACCTTCCTTAGATGCGCGCGCAAAAACTCCTTGAGTTACGCGTCAAGGTGGAGTCATTTCAATGACTTCGACAGAACGTTTTCTCTGTAAATTAAAGGCGGAAACAATGAAACATACTATTCTGTCGTGTTGTGTTGTGTCGATACACACAAAACACTGTAATAATGTGTTTCTAGCCATACTAAATGTATGAAACCGATACGCTTCTGTCGCGATACAACACAACATGATAGAATAGTGTGTCGGCACCTTAGTGACAACTTTAGTGATAGGTACCAGTGTGGTGGTTGATAAAAGGATATTAGATTACGTAGTATTGTTTGGACATTTTTTTATTAAATTAAATGAATAATTACATCCTTAAATACTAGCACTGACAAGTTGAAGCATTGACATAAAAATCTTTAAAACAATTTTTTCAAGGCAGAACTCTTTTGTGAATTTTTTTAGACGTTCAGAAATTAAAATTTAACAAAAAAAATTTATTTTTCGACGTAGTCTCCTTTGAGCTCTATACACTTTGTCCAAAAGTTTCTCAATTTTTTTTATCCCGTCCAAAAAAAAAGATTTGTCAAAATAGGTATTTTTTGTGAGATGACTTCATCGTTGGAGTCAAATCTCTTTCCGCCGAGCCATTTCTATAGGTTTGGAAACAAGAAATAGTCACTCGAGGCTGAATCCGGAGAATAGGGTGGATGAGGGAACAACTCGTTGCCTAATTAATGGATTTTTGCCATGGAAACTGCACATGTTTGCACCCTTGCCCATTGTCCTGGTGGAAAAAAAAATTTTGTGTGGTCAAATGCGGTGTTTTTTTTTCATATTCTCATTGAATCAATCCATTAAGTTAGCATAATATTCCTCATTGATTGTTTTACCCTTTTGAAGGTAGTCGATGTGGATTTTACCGCGTGAATCCCTAAAAACGGTCGCCATGACTTTATTGGCTGACAAACCCAATTCACCCTGAGAAACTCACTGCCTTGACTACTTTTTGGTCTCAAGTGTGTTGTGGTGAATCCACGTTTCATCCACGGTTACGAAATGGTGCAAAAACTCGTCCATATTGCGGTTGAACAACGCCAAACACTCCGCGAAGTTGGCACAAGAAATTAACTTTTTTCCATTTTTTCCACAAATCACGATTTAGTTTGCTATTAATGGCTATCAAATACAAACTAAATGACGCAGCTTGTTCAAATTTTGGTAGAAGTCCACTGAAAGATGCTTGTTGACAGGAGCAGTGTTGTCCTTTCAGTAAAGTCACGGGAAATATAGAAAGTCACGGACTTATTGACCCGCCCTAGTACATTTCGATAAAAGTGACAGTTTGCATTATCTGAAGTGAATTGATATAACAAAACATTTGTATCGATACCGATAAGGGACATGACCATGAGGGACATTTTGTCACTAGTGATGTTCGTAACGCAAAACCTGCGCGAACGCAATTTACACGCAAAAAAAATAGTTTTCTAAATTCACTTTAATAATACTGATTCGAAAATCCGCTGAAAAGCGAAGTAATTATATGGTTGTCACTTGTAACAACGCGTAAGCATTTATAGCAATAAAGTTGTGTACAAACTGACTTCATCTTGGTATATCAACGTTACTATAGGAATTTTAATTGGAATTTTGGATGATTATCAGTTATTTTAATACACTTATTCAAATTGGTAGACTCAGGCATCAGATTAAAAGCATATTATGATATTATGGCACAATCATCAGTTATCCAAGCCTTACTTTTTAAGATTAAATTACCAATAATTGCAGTACAAAGACTGCTAAATAAATATAAAGTTGAACACATTCCTTAATCAGAACAATCATAAGAAGTAATTAATCAAGCAACATAATTGCATAGCAGTTATTGATAATTACTGTTATTGAAATCCACTCGGGATAATAAGTCTGTCAATGTATGTGTAGGAAAAACTGTTTGATTGGTTTTCAGGCTTGAGCGGAAATGCAAATAACATGCAAATTGTAATGAGTAAGCATTAATTATAGCAATACGTTGCAATTGACGTAGGCATCCGTAGAAAATAGTAAATTCACTTTTTTCTCGTGTTAATATTTCCAGTTACATACTTTTTTTTATTGGTCGTTAAAGTCGGTTGGTTTCCTTTTTTGGCGAATGCGTCCCACCATTGGTTATATCATACAATGTTGTAATCACTGAGTACCTACTTTAATTATTCTGAGTTTTATTTAGTTTCTTAGGTTTTTTAATTAAAATATTAGGAAAATTCACCAAGGGTTTAAATAGAAATTCGTCGAACTGTAGATTTTGCTCATTCACTTTTTTTATGACACGAAGGTACCTCTTATTTAACAAATATATATAGGTAGTTAGATTATTTAGTTTCAGGAGAATAATTATTTTAAATATTTATAGGATTAAATTTCATTTTAAATATGTAATTAGGCTTTCGTTAAGTTTTTTCTTTAAACGTCAAAGTAATATAAAAAATTAGCATTTTTAGCTAGAAATCAGGCGTTTTCTTTTGATTGACTGTTCATAGGGCAAACTGAAAACTCAACTAATAACTATAAATCAACCGAACAGTCAACTTGTTTCCTGTATTCTGTTAAATTTGACAGGTGATTTAACTAATTAAATTGTCTAATCATAGAATCATAAATGCCCCTCCATAAAGTTTATATCGCAGGATATGCGGTCGGGTTGCCCAATGGGGTCAGCGTGGGGTCCATGCGACCCCTACGGGTCCCGTAGTCTCGTACACTTTGTACACTCGCAGGACATAGCCGGTGCGTGACGCGACACCATTAGCCACCAAACTACCACGGTTGGTTAATTTGAGGGTGCTCTGGTATATACTAACATGTAAGTACCAAGTATGGGACAATCCATATACCACAATTAGGTAGGCTTTTTTAAAAAGGTTTTCCCATACCTATGATTATGTTTGCTTTATTAAAATTAGTTTTGGCCTACTAATTCGGGCATCTCGAATATCATTTCCCGAATTTAGGGAATATTAGTCTACGTTCTTTTACATGTTCCAATCTATCTCTACATAAAAAAGTCGCCGCCATCGATACGTGTAAACAAATAGATTATTTTTATTCAATAATTATGTATGTTAGTCTGTAAGGTATTGTATGTAGCCTGAAATAAATGTTTCAATAATAATAATAAAAAAGACTTCAAAATTGTATCAGTTGTTTAGGCGAGAACAAACAAAGAATTACTTTCACAATTTATATTATTAAATTCTCATGTTTTATTGCACTGCAAGATGTCTTTTAATACATTTTAGTTTCAGTAAAATTATATGTTACAGCTATTTGTCATCATGATGCAGATTCCTACAAGTTAAACAGTTGAATGTGAAATAAATACAATATTATTATTATTATTATCATGAACTGAATACATAATCTATTCATAGTTTTTGTAAACAATTAAGGTTTAAAATTTTCACGGTATTAATAATATTTTACATGAAGCTTGACATGAAGCTTGAAGTTTCATCCGATATTTACCACATAATTTGATATTTTTTAATATAGGCGTTGAATTTCAAAGTCACCGTAAAACACGGTGGCTTAGAGCAAAGCGGCTCTGCTCTAAGCACTGTGGTTATTAGAATATCGCTGGCATTTCGCAATCAAAATAGTTTAAAAAAAACAAATCATTCGAGCAGAAACAGCGGGCAGTGAAAACAATGGCGGTTGTGGCGCGGGTGCGGCGCGGCGCGGCCGCGGTGCGGCGGTGTTATCTCCCTGGTGTTATTTCACGTCGCACGGGGAACTGCGCAAATAGTCACCACCGCAATTATACATACAACCGGGTGCATAGAATACATGGACACAGAGTTGCAATTGTTGCAATTGAACTCTGAGAGACGATGTATTTATATAAGGTCCTTCTTAATAGTACACAAAAATTTAAGGGGTCAATGAACCCATGCATACAAACAACTTTTACTGTGGTACCAATATTGAGATCGCGAAAAAAAATCAGCTGTTCCATACATTTTGATCTATTCGATTTTAAATTTTGTATGGAACAGCTGATTTTTTTTTCGCGATTTCATTGTTGGTACCGTAGTAAAAGTTGTTTGTATGCATAAGTACATTGACTCCTTACAATTTTGTGCACTATTTAAGAAGGACCTTATATAATAGTAATAATAAGAAAGATTATAATCTTTACAAATATTGCCATGCTTAATAAAACAGTAAGTACCAATAATTAATACGACACTTATTTGTAAGGAGACTGACACCTAAACTAAGCCAAGGCCTGTATGATAGGATACCAGGATCTTCACCACTCAAAGACAATATTTGGTAACACTAGGTAAAATAAAAGCAAATATGGAGAAGTAAAATTGAATTTTACAACTCAAATATATAATATAGGGTGAGTTTCAGAGGTTTCAGATAATTAAGTTGCAATCAACTTATTTAATACATAATTCCGATGAAATTATTTTTATCATTTTCAGTTATTTCAAAATTAAAGATAGATTTCTAATACTGTTGACTCTGGGAGCTGTAGACTCCGCGTTTGTGACATTTTTGAACATTTTTCGAAATGGTTGAAATATGTTTTTTTTTTTAAGTTTTGAAAAAATGAATCGACAAAAATATTACACAATTATTGAACCTGCTCACAAAATTTCACGAGAATCGATTGATAAATGCGAACTTTGTAACAGACGGAGAGCCGGACATACGAAAGCATTTTTGCCCACGCTGAAACGAAGACGCTTCGCTTTCACTTCGCGCTCGCTCGGTCAACTATGACGAAGTTGAATGAATATTCATTCAAATCATCGCATTCCATAAGCGTTAAAAATTCTTTTAAACATCAATAAAAATACAGACTTGATTTTCGTTTTTCACAACTTCCATATAAAATAAATGTCAAAATACAAAAAAGGTAAACAAAATCGCCTGGTTATTATTTTTCAGTTTCCATATAACCCATCTGCATAAATGAGTAATCTTTGGCGATAGTTAGCGCAGGTATGATTCGGCAGGCTTCATGCGATTACCGCGCCACCTGTCGCCTTTCCCAGGGAATTTATAATTCGCTACGAGCCCGGATTGCGAGGATCGCCTTAATTGTATTCCGGGATACCCGGATTTATTACATCTGTATTTTATATAAATTTGTCCACCTCTATTTATTTATTGATCTTTCCGAAACTGAGGTTGGAAATCATATTTTGTGAGTCGTGAAATTACTTTGAAATTCGGAAATTATTATGTGATATTCTTGTAAGTATTGCTACTTAAGGCTGTAGACGCGCATCACGTTCCATTTTTTTCAACACAAATGATCAAAAAAATTCTGCGCGAGCCGTAATGAGGGCGAACTTTGAAAATTCCTATTAAATTATTGAATAGATCTTAATATATAAAATCGTAAACTGAATGACTAACTGATCTATCAACGCACAGCCCAAACCGCTGGACCTAGAGACTTGAAATTTTGCACACAGATACCTTATACAGTGTAGGCATCCACTAAGGAAGGATTTTTGAAAATTCTATCCTTAAGGGGATGAAATAAGGGATGAAAGTTTGTATGAAAGTCCCTCAGTTTTGAAGCTAGGATCGTTAAATTTTGTGTTTAGGCTGATGATTGAAAATTAATAAATACAGGTCTCAGCGTTTTTCAAAATTCTACCCCCGAAGGGGTCAAAAGGGGGATAAAGTTGTGTAATGAAGAAAATCATTTATTTTCGAAGTCAAAATTGCTAAATATATATTTTATGCTTATGGATGGAAATCTAACGCAACGTATATTGTTATTGTTAGTATTTCAACCCCTACGGGGATGAAATGAGGGTGAAAAGGGGTAAATAAACCTAAAAATAGATATGGATGTCGTTATTGGGGTTTTCTGGGATGACGATTGCAAAAATGACATTTATTTTGAAGTCCAAAACGGTGGACATGATTTGACCCCTCAAGGGGTGAAAATGGGGTTCAAATTTTGTATGGAAAAATAATATTAAATGGACATTACAACTTTAAACTTCGTAGGAGCACGTCTAAAAATAAATAAGCAAACATATTTTGTGATTTTGAAAGTAAACCCCTTAGGGGTAAATGGGGTGAGTAAACCTAAAAATAGATACGGATGTCGTTATTGGGGTTTTCTGGGATGACGATTGCAAAAATGACATTTATTTTGAAGTCCAACACGGTGGACATGATTTGACCCCTCAAGAGGCGAAAATGGGGTTCGAATTTTGTATGGAAAAATAAAGTTAAATGGACATTACAACTTTAAACTTCGTAGGAGCACGTCTAAAAATAAATAAGCAAACATATATTTTGTGATTTTGAAAATCAACCCCTTAGAGGGTAAATGGGGTGAGTAAACATAAAAATCGATGTGGAGGTCGTTCTTGAGGTTTTATGGGATGGTGATTACGAAAATGAGATTTATTTTGAAGTCCAACACGGTGGACATGATTTAACCCCTAAAGGGGTGAAAATGAGGTTCAAATGTATGGAAAAAGAATATAAAATAGACATTACAACTTTAAAATTCGTAGGAGCATGTCTAAAAATAAATAGGCAGTCACATATTTTGTTATTTTGAAAATCGTCCCTTAGGGTGTAAATGGGGTAAGTAAACATGAAAATCGATGTGGATGTCGTTCTTGAAGTTTCATGGGATGGTGATTGCGAAAATGACATTTATTTTGAAGTCCAACACGGTGGACATGACACATCATGGACCTGTACCTGGATATGCACATCCAGGTAACGGGAACGAGAACAGGCACAGGCACGGGCACGGGCACAGGAACAGGAACGGGAACGGAAACAGGACGAGAACGGGACGAGAACGGAACGGGCCGGAACGGAAACGGAACGGGAAGGGAACGGGAATGAAACGGGAACGTAATGAGAACGGGAACGAAACGAGAAAGGAACGGGAATGCAACGGGAAAGAGAAAGGGACAGGAACGGGACGGGAACGGTACCGGGAAAAGGAACGGAAGAGTAAGGAGTACGGGACAGGAATGGGACGCGAACGGGAACGAAACGGGAACGGAAAGGGACGGAACGGAATGGAAATGGAACGGGAACGATACAGGAACGGAACGGGAACAAAAACGGGACGGGAACGGTAAAGGAACGGCACGGGAACGGAGGGGAAAGGATCGGGAACGGAATGGGACGAGAACGGGACGGTAACGGGAACGTGAACAGGAATGGAACGGGAACGGGTACCGGACGGGAACGGGAACGGGACGAGACGGGGACGGGTACGGAACGGAACGGGACGGGGATGGGAACGGGAACTGGAACGGGAACCGGAAGGGGTACGGGACGGGTACGGAAAGGGAACAAGAACGGAACGGGACGGAATGGGAACGGAACGGAAACGGAACGGGAATGAAACGGAAAAGTAACGGGAACGGAACGAGACGAGAACTGTACGTGAACGGGAACGAGAACGGGATGGTAACGGGACGGGAACGGGAATGGCATCGGAAGGGGTACGAGAACGGGACAGGAAAGGGATGGGAACGGACGGGAATAGAACGGGAACCGGAACCGGAAACGTAAAAATGACTGGTCAGATCCTGGTTGAAGGTTCTCTTAGGATTTTCTCTAACATCCACGCGGACGAAGTCGCGGGCAGAAGCTAGTATAAGTATATACAACATACGCAATACATTAGACAACTACCTCATTATTCCTAAAAAAAATTAAAAATTACTTTGGATTCTGTAAATACCAGTAAAAAATCCCGTTAAATATCAGATCGATTAAAAACAATAACAGGTTTAAGAGTACGCTCAATGGCTTTCTTGCGGAAAAAGTGTATTATGATATTAGATCTTTTTTCGAAGACAAAATATAATTAATAACGTATGCTATGTTAAACAATGTAAAAAATAGATACCTATTTCAGTACTGACATCTACTTGCCTCTTTATTCTCTTATATATTCTTTAAGAAATGACTAATGTAATTTAATGAATGTAATGAATTAGAATGACTAAGTAAGTAATAATAATAATTAAAATTTTAATGTTCATCGTATACCTTAAGATGAATCATGGCTGTACCTTTTTTTTATATGACATCTTGTAATACCCATGCTTATGAACTAATAAATGATCCGATTTGATTTGATTTGAATACATGTCATTGAATATATGTAAGTGTACCAATTTGAGCATTTTTTTAATATTTTGTTTCTCAGTGATTAAAAGCATTTTTTTAAATTTTCTCTCTATAGGGAACTCCTTGATAATACAAACAATAAGTGTAAAAATAAATATGAGTCGTATTCTTATTTGTTACAGCAGAAACGTTTTTGTAAAATATCTCTGACAAGCAAATTTGAAATTCCACTTGAACAGATTGTCTTCGTTTTAAAATATCTAACAATTTATTATGTTTTTCTCTCTATACGGCACTAATTTAAGAATTCCGCTTCCTAATACTAAAGTTTACATCAATGGTAATGCTTTCATTCTTTAGATAACTTCATTGGAAAAACACTAATTTCGTTGAAATGCAAATATACAGCCTTAACTAAAATATTATCTTTGATGAGTGGAAGTAAGTAATTTACAGTCACAATCTTGCACAATCTTTTTTTACTTACATTTAAAAAGTTTTCTGTTTTCTTTCTGATACGTATTGTATTTTCAGCTATTTTACAGTAAGTACCTAATATAAACATTTTATTTATATAAGTAAGTTCTTTGAGGAGCATAAGTTCAAAATTTCATCTTAATTTGAGAGATTTGATACAAGTAAAGCCTTCCAGATATTTTACAGCGAACAATAAAAAGCAGTCGATCTGACTGCGATATAATGATCTTTGTTTGTAAATTGTATTTAACATAATTTAACATTTTGGATAACAAATGATTACAGTTTGTAGTTTGGTCTTATATTTGGACCAAGTCGCTGTCGTCGGTCGCCGTGGGCGTGCGCGCGCGCCGCGCCGCCGCGCTTATTTCACGCATCGCGCTATGCGCAAATCGGCCGCTCGCTGCGTATGCGCTGGGAAACACAGGATGCCCATTACATTTCCGTCTGATAAAATTTAATACCTAATATTAATTTGCTGGGTTTTTCTGCTATTTCGACTATGGAGATTTTTGCAACGAAAAGTTTATTGATTTTGGAGGCTTGGTTAAATCTTGCTGCCAGACACAGTTCTACTAGTTTACAAATAATTAAATGATCATGACGTGAATGATGACGTAATGCTGAATCATGACGTAAAATGCGAAATTAATGTGACATTTAATTGCAACTTCGTATATAAGTACGTGTATGTTTAGCATTTTAATAGCTATAATATGTAATAGAATTGTGTTTTACAAGATTAAAATAGATTCACCATGATTATAGAATACCTATTCTATACGTCTATGTTATTTGTTTAACAAATACTAGTGTGTTATGCCATAGCTTCAACTTAAAAAAACGTTATAACATTAGGTAATACCATAAAATAAAACACTTTAAACATTTATTAGCGCAGTTTTATTGAAAGTACATTGGTAATTAGTTGGTATTGATTTTTATTTTTATTTTCCCGACGTTTCGGAACCTTTGCAACTAAAACGTCCGGAAAATAAAAATCAAACTAAATACTAACTAATTACCAATGTACTTTCAATAAAACCGCGTTATTTCATGTCTAGCGAGCGCGTAAGCTTGAGAGGTGAATTAATCCCATAATTTTAGTTTTTAGGAGTCCAAAAAAACAAATAAGTACTGTTTTGCGTTATTAAGTTGCTTAGATTCTAATTTATTAGCCAAAGTGCTTGTATATCCGACGTTTATAACTCGTAATTACAACTAAAATGTATAATTTACAGATGTAATATATTTAATAATGTAAAACTTATTTTTTCCATTGCAATTAATCACTTTTTACGGATAGCAGCTTGGTTTCATTAAATATTTTTGAGGTTATTTAATTTTTTTTCGATTTTCAGTTTTCCTTCCAACAAACTTAGATAGTTTATCCTTAACACGAACAGCTATCGAAAAAATACACGCGCGTAAATATATTCGATAGAGTTAGTTTGCAAAGGAAATTTGTACAGCACCATCTACCGCCGAAAAGCTAAATAATATTTCCCATAAAGATTACTCCACTATCGATAGATGTTCGTTCTACGTACTAAAAAGCGCTAAAGGAGGTAAGAAATCTCAGCGTTATTGTAACTGTTCTTATGCGTGTCAATGACGCCTCCAGCAATTTAGCAAGTTTTGTTGAGTGGCCGGCAGTCGGCTGAGGTGATTATTTTCGTTCATTTCACGGTTGAGGAGTCGCGCAAATGGTCGCGACCGCTCGACGCCACACACGGGCGATGTCGCTTGTCTATGGCGGCTGGTAAATAATGTGCTTATTTACCTCAGGGTTTTTGAGGGGAATGGGTGATAGAAAGCGTTTGTTTCACGATGTATTTGAAACTTTTCCGAATATGACTGTTTCAAATGAGGTCTAGCAACGTTTCATGAAGGGTCTTAAAATAGCTTGGTTATGATTTTTTAAAAACAATGAATCGAATTGCATCTTCCTCTGTCACTAAAGTTTATAATCCACAGAACATAATGTCGCGTACCTACATAATTCTAACTTTCAATAGACTTTGTACTATGATTTCATGATTTTTATATTTGAATGAATTTTACTGTTTTACTTGATTTAAACGTTATTGAAACCTCCAAACATTATAACTATCTTTGATTAGACCACAAACTTTTTATTTCTATTTTTCACTTTTCCCCCGTTTTTTATTTTAAACTTACCTCAGAAAAGAACATTTTTTTCATAGCTTATCGACGATTTAGCCACCTACTTCTATTATTTATTATTTAATTATGTTTCATACTGTATTTATTTCAAGACGTTGTTAGTCAAAGTAAATATTCTGATGAAAAAAAATAAGTGCTTGTCATTGATATATTAATTAGCGGCAAGATATCAAAATAATTACAATATTTACAAGCTCAGCTGTATAATGATAAAAATGTAATAAATGAATACGTCTTACGGTAATAGCGCTGCGTGTAAACACTATAAAAAGCTGTTAAAACTCCGAACAATGATAATGTTCTCATGTATAATTTATGTTGCTCGGCATTAATGAAGCAAGGTCATTTGAATTCATTTCCTTCGAGTACGTTCACACTGCTCTTGTGTATAATGTTACATCACATTTTGTATGGGTTACGGCACCTTTGAAGATATGCATTTTGCTTTTTTTTTACAACTTTCAAAGGTTTAGATTGAAACCACTTACGTGTAGTTCTGCTACTCGATACGAGATGGCGCCAGTGGTAGCATTCGCGCGAGTGCTGCGAATCGCCCGAGGGATCGTTTCGACGCGGCACACGTAACACCGTAGACGTTTTAATAAAACTTTGTTTCATGTTATACTCGAAGTAGACGCCGCTTGTCTGGCTCGGCGACGTGTCTCACAGCAGTTTTTAATTTAAATAATTATACACTGGTGAATGACTTCAAATTGCGAGCATTTAGTGTTTGTTTTGTGAAGACTACTTTGCCATTTTTTATGAATAATAGTTTCATGCATACTAGGAACATATACTTGTACGTCGAAGTGTTCAATACGTTTCAACTATAATGGCTTCCGGAGAATCGTAGTTTAGGCCTTTATAATAGCTTCCAGTAGGTACAATTAATATCGAAACCGTCAAAACAAAAACAACTCGTTGAAAGCGCCGAGCAAATTATCAGCCTCCGTATGTACCTTAATTAATATTTTCCATTATCCGATTGCGAAAGTATATGGTAATCGCAACCCTTCCGTGTCGCCTATACTACCTCTAGTGCGGGTGTACAACGAATCATATTTCTACGTTACAATCGTTATCAACCGGCGTTCACTCACAAATACCTACATTCCGTTTCACACACGCAAACGCGCTTTTCCCGTGTGTGTGAAAGGTTTTCCCGCCTTGTCGCTGTGTGCGTGTTGTCCGTCCCTTTCTTGCGGCCGTTCTCATTCACACACGTTGCTATGCGACTTGTCGCGTCTTGACATATACTTGTTATGTTGTTATGTCCTTTTAATCTTTTGTAAGTGAAGTTATGTTTTAGTTTGGTGCAACGTTTAGACATTTTATTAATGATATTAGATAGGTTTTTAGTTTTAAAGGTGAACGCAACTTTGACCTTCGTCCTTTGTTATGTAAATGGCAGGGTCAAAGTAACTCTGCTGTTTCATGAGCGCGCAACTTTGTTTATTTTCGGAGATTCGTTGTGAAACAACGCTTGGAAACGGTCTCGACTTTGGAAAAAAATCTTTTGTTTCATTGCTGCAACATGATAATTTGTTGCATTTCGCAGAAAATCACAAGGCCTTGAAGTAAGTATTTTAGATACAAGGCCGGTATTAATAAACCGCTCTCAACGTTGAGAGATATCTTGAGATAATACCTACCTGAAATATAAATCCGAGACAATAAGACGAGCATCTCAAGTATGATCTCAAGATAACTCTCAACTACGGGCCTAGGTATATTTTGCAATAAGACAAGAACTATCTTATCTCGTTTGTAGTAAACGTATGTTTTCTGGGCCGGATAATTTAATTTATGATTTCGTAATATCATTATAGAATCTTTACGAAAAAATTATGTTACTTCTTTGTCAACCTAAACTTTTCTGAACTTTGTTGCAAATTCTTATTTGCAATACTTATTTGAAAATTAAACAACAAACTATGAAATGTTTAAATTTCAAAATTTATATTATGCAAATATTAGTTTGCATAATCCTTGATGAACAATATTTTATTAGATTATTCATCAAGGAAATCTCTCAAATGAGGTAAAATTATGATTTCATCTGTTTTCATGTAGATAAGTCCTATAACAATAACTGCAATAAAGATAGGTATTGGTTACTTTTTTTTCAATAATTTATTTATTTTTATTAATTTCAAGCGAAGAATCAACAGAGTATATAAACAGAATGTTTACTTTAAATTTTCCATTGATCGTTACAAGAAAATATGATTGAAAACGCACCAATACGTCGGTGACAAGACAAGTATCAGTCAGCAAAAAGCGGTAATTACACAGTACCTTATCCTCAGACGGCCAATCATACTGAAATGCGGCGGGCGGGCGCGGCGCGGCGGTGGGCGGGCCGCGCCTGCGCCGCGTTGCCAAGGCGACGGCACGTCGCTGCGGACCTGTGTGCGTGCGATACAGTCGCCACCATTCGGACGAGTTCCTTTTTCGAATTTTCCGAGTCTGTTTTGTTTTGATAGTTTTTCTTTCCGAAGGTTTTGATTTTCGAACTGTTTGATGTTTTATACAAAAATCGAAGAGGTTAGTTAGTGTTACAAACTTTTTTAATATCTTATGCTACGGCTCCACCTTCGTTAACGTTAATGGTAATGTCCAACTACGAGTTAGCTAAGGCATTATATATATTTAGTACTGTCGCTTGTAAATTAACACGTTAAACTCCGTTAAAGTGTTGGAAACATCTGCATTACGCCTAGATTAACGTGTTAAGTTACGCGTTAAGACGCAGATGGAGCCGTGTTTTTTTTTGTAAGTGTTTTTCAAATATTTTTTATGATTTATGGAAAAATAAGAGGTCTTAGAGTGTGAAAATCTTTTATTAGAATTCTTATGAAAACTTGATGTCTGTATTTTCAATTTTCACTTCGTGTCTATATATGTAGCAATATACAAGTAGTATACAAGCAAGCTGAAATAACATCTATATGTTATTTCAGCTTGCTTATTACAGCTATAGTAAATTAGCAGATAAAGAAATACCTAGCGATCAGCATACCTATTTTTTGTAAAGCTTGGACAGATAGATAGATTTCATTTCCAGAATTGAAGTGTTTCATAAAATTTTCTGAATTTTCTTATGGTTTACAACAGTATTAAAAACTCTACCAAAGTTAAAATTGTATTGTAATTAACTAAAGAATAATGTGTCCTTTGATAAAATAAACTTTTTAATACTTACTCAAATACTTACAGAGGATAGTGTCATCAATTTATGAGATTATAAATGAAAATTATTAAAAGTTCATTATATATTTCAATGGCAAGTTAATAATAGTGGTATTGTAATTCCTTGCGTTACATTAACATTCCGTAACCCCGGCGGCCCATGACGTCACACCTGCATTAATATGGCGGGCGCACTGTGCCCGAGCGTACTCCTACCGCATTCCATGCACACACACTCCCCGCTCGCTGGTGTGCGCGTCACGTCGCACGCACACGCGCGCACCACCTCTACACGCTACGCCCAACACTCGCCGTAGGTATTTTTATATGCACACGATCTACAAACTCCTTAGAGACCTGAAAAGGAATTTTACAAGGGCGTCTTTTCTTTTGAGCGCAAACCTTTTGCTGTAAAACTGCGCGGACGGCTCTTAACCGTTATAAAGGGATGTATTGATACGAGTTAGTGGTTCGCCTTTGTAGTTTGCATCTCGTGGGACGCCTCGGGCTGCTATCGTAAACTTGATAAAAAATCCATATTCTTTTAAAGTCGCCACTTCACTGTGAGTGCTCTATAAACTCGCTGAGGTGGTATTTTACGACGAAGTAATGTGAGAGTAACTCTCGCTTAAAATTGTTTATTTACTGAACTCTCAAGATTTTTATGAGTTATATTATAATCTATGTGATGTGCATTCAGTAACTAATTTTCACATTAAAGTATAATCGAAATATACATTTGGTTTTATTTTTGTAAGTTTAAAGTTTTATGTTTTGAGTAAGTAAGTGTAGTAGGACGTTCTCTTTCCCCAAAAATAAATTTTCATCATAAAATTAATGCGAATAATGTTATTGCCTAATAAAGTATTAACAATACTCGAACGAACCATACAACATTTTTCAGTTTTCCTACTCCATATAAGACAAAAAAGACAAGAAAGACCTGAAACATTTAACAAAATGTTTATTACAATTATTTCATGTCAGTATTGATATTCACTGTGTGAGTATTTAACACGATAAAAGCTATTCGTAATTGTCCTTAATCCTACAATAATGCTAAAGCTGTTTTATGCGAGGCAGACACCAATCCGCTAAGCCAAATCAGCTTACTGAGGTCACTGCTACCTCCACCTTCAATATGGAACTTCTCGAAATAAAAAAAATAATCAATTCAGTAAGAGGCATTGCGAAGGTCATGGTGCCAACGATCAGGCATAGACCTGAAGTTCAAACACCTCTACCATCTTTCAAACTTTTCAAAAATTCGCGGTAAAAAATCGATCCAGGAGCCAAATAAGAGGCATTGCGAAGGTCACGGCCTCATCGATCCGACGTAGAAAGTGAGACCGGCTGCCACTACTAACACCGTCCCACCGGCTATGCAGCCTGAATTAATCGCGCATATATTTGAATACATTCTGGCGCAGTTCGGGCGATGTCGTCGCCCCTTAAGTTTTACCGATTTTGTTGCGAGCTCTTTCGTAAACACCGCTGGATCGCTCGAGGCTCGAAGCACACTTCAGTGTTACGAGGCTGGATCTACAGACTAGTTATACATGAGATCCATCATCTTATGACTGCCATGTAGAACTTTATGGCGAATGAGTGCAACACAACGAATGTTTACACTAGAAAGACTGTAAAACGTCTTCTGAAAGAGAAATCAATCGTTTTTCTAAAGTACAAATTACATAAAAACTTTATGGAAAAGTTTATAATAAAGTTTTACCATTATAATGTTATATTTAATGTACAACAGATGCGACCAACTGCAGAGCGAAATTTACTCTTCTACTTACTTTTACTCTACACTTTAATCTGTAAAATTTACTCTTTGCCATATACATATTCTCGAGTGAATTTGCAGCAATTTAATCGCATTGTATAAGCTTAAAAATGTTGTTTGCCTAATACTTAAAAAGTAACTTTAGACTTTCATCATCTCCTGTCTTCGTCTGACTGACTACTGTCTGCGTCTTCTTTTGAAAGTTTCTAAAAACATTGAATCCAATGTAATTATATTTCTTTCAAGAGCTCCTGAGCTCGTATTTCATGTTCTAAAATATGTTGAAAATATCGACGCACGATATTTAGGTGGCGGCCAATGTCGGCGTTAACAAGCGGCGAATAAAAGCAAATGGGCCGATTCATTTTCTTCAACCCTTATTATGTGCCAAATACGGTAAGGTATTTTGATAAGCGACCAACGGAACCTAAGGAACGTTATGTATCCAACTTGTATGAATATCTTTTTTTATGTATTTATCGTTCGTTTCCGAACAACGATCATTTGCGTTTAATCCATGTTTTTCGTTAGTTTTTATTCGTCTGTAAATGGTCATGGAGCCGCTTAGTTCACGATTCATTGGCTGTTTCACTTGTTGGATCGAAACGGGTGACTGTTTTATTGCATTAATGAAGAAAAAAACTTTATGCATTGCTGAATGCAACAGAACTGCTCATTTAACTATTGTAACTGTTAGTTGCAACTGAACGGTGCTGTTGCTAGGCTGAAAATGTGTAATTTTCAGCCTAGTAATAGCACCTTTAATTTAAAATCCCCTGAAGTTAACTTTCAAGTCTGTTGAAGTAATTTAGTGGAAGTAGGATGGCTAGGGAACAGTAGATTTTACCGACAAATTGGAGCACTCGTCAGGGGAGGTAACCTCTTTCTTAGAGAAAATTCTGCTAAATAACTCTATTTCGTAGCGAATTAGCTTGGTAAGATCCATTGTTGCAAACAATCGATAGGGTTGATAAAAGAGAGGCCTTTCCCCAGCAATAAGCATGTGATACGCATTGTGCGACTGATATGATGATGAACATAATTTAGCGAAGTGATAGAGTCCCAACAGAGATACTCTTGCCAGCACTACTTACTTTCGTTCTTTAAATTGCATTCTTTTTACTCAGACAGTAATAATAATTAGACAAACATTTAATCTCATAATAACATTAGAATCCATAAATATCCATTTAGTATTTATGCTACAAGTTTATTCATTATCTTTATTATAATCATGCATTAATTGTAGCTTAAATTCTACAGTCTATGAAGCTCTACATGCAGTATATTGTTTATATTCAGCGTTAGGAATACATACTTGAAAAAACACTTAATTTCTAAGTTTATTTGGATAAATAATGTTTGATTTTGATTCGCTTTGTAAAAATTTCTTACATATTTTCAATTTTATTAAAAATCATCTTTAATCATAAGATTTATAAGTAATTAAAATTAAAACAATGGTTTTTACAAAAAATTCTTTTACACAATTTTGGTAGTGAGTAGTGCCACATTTTGTTGAAATTTATTTAGGTCTACTTACAGTTTATGCACTAATTATATCATTTCATACTACGGTATCTTATTTTAGCCAAGTACATATACTACATACCAGTAGACACCTCCTGCTTCTAAAATGTTAGAGTACAGACTTATCTTAATTATTACTTAGTAACTAAAGTTTTTTTTATATTTTTTTTGTAGATAGGTACCTAGGTACAAATTTGAGTAAAAAATTAATACTTATACAAAAGTGACTGTTTAACTTGTATCAATAATATTGTGATACACTATTTTGCGGATCCTGTTGGCAGTCATGAAAGACGTCAATCAAATCGGAATATTTGTTTAAAATTCGGGATAGATGGCAGAATTGGCACCTAAAACCATCTATCTAAGAAGAGGACAAAGTGGTATCATAGGCTTTCGAGGCATTCCTACGCGGGGCTATGAATTTAAATTGTGATAGTAGAGGGGGGCAGTTGATTGTACTTGTTAAGACATTATGCAGAAAAATTATTTCAAACTGATCCCTTCTTTTTTCGAGTGACATCATTTTGAAATGAAATCAGCTTTTCAATTTTGAACATGCAATTATTTTCGAGAATTAAAACTTTAATTAATTCATAATATTATAGGATTAACATAATAATTAACAAAAGCCTTAAGGCATATTCGTATCTTCTCTTCAAACCATCCGTGTTCAAGTGTTCTCGCAGCCATCCTGGGGTCACGTTCCGGCTGGAACAAAAAACATTTTTTAATAACAATGCCGCTAAGAGAATCGGCGCCGCGGCGGTTACTGCCTGGGCCCTGGCGCATACGTAATGACGGGGCACAGTAGCTGCTCGCATGGACTATTGCAGTTAACTCTATTTAGATTTTTTTGATAAAAACATATTTAATACCAATGCTGCTAGGAGAATCGGCGTCGCTGCGGTTACTGCCCGGGCCCTGGCGCATACGTAATGACTGGGCCTGTGTCCAGTGATTACCTATGCGCCAGGGCCTGACTGCTCGCATGGACTATTGCAGTTAACCCTATTTCGATATTTTTGATAAAAACATATTTAATATCAATGCTGCTAAGAGAATCGGCGTCGTGGCGGTTACTGCCCGGGCTCTGGCGCATACGTAATGACGAGGCACAGCAGTAGCTGCTCGCATGTACTATTTATTTTATATCGATAGTTTTACTTCAATAGAAACATTTTTGAATAGCATTTTAAAGCCACTAAGAAAAGCTTTATGTTACGTAATGATGAAAAATTTGATAAAATTGCTATGCGTTTTCGCTTTGCGATATTATCGTATCAATCTATAAGTGTCAACATAGTTTTATTGACAATAACAATTTGCAACAATATATTTTAAGGTTAATTACACTACGTTATCGATGCCGCAAAGTAAAAACGAATGCCGAAACTTTTGTAAAAACCTACAGAAAACAGTTTAGAAATTGTAAATTTCTTGGAGGTGGTTACTGCGTTCGCGAGCACTGTGGCCAGTGGAAAGTGTCGCGGTGACAACGGCCATTACTATGCCGCCGCCGTACGCCGCAGATGCGTACGTATTGTCCGCGGAGAAAGGTGGCCCAACATAATGACTTTGGGAAATTCACACAAGGATATATGACACTCAATGCCCATAGCTAACGTAATGGTTAAAAACTTTGATTGCTCTTATAACTTGGTAGGGAATAGTCATGCAGGTATTTATTTGTGTTACAAAAAACGACGGTAAAAATATATTTTATTTTTATTTATTCAGGAAAACTTCTAAAAACATATTCCTGAACTAAGAAAGAAAAACACAGGAAACAAGCAACAGTAATTCACAATAGCTATGAATCTTGCGTAACGGACGCCGCTCCGTGGGTAGGCCCCCGAAAAGGTGGACTGACGATCTGGTGAAGGTCGCGGTGCACCGCTGCATGCGGGCCAAGCAGGACCGATCGTAGTGGAGATCCTTGGGGTAGACCTATGCTCGGCAGTGGGTGTCGTGCGGCTTATATGGTGAATCAGCAGTTGCTGGTAGCTTTTTTTTTTTTTTTTTTTTTTAATTATGCAAATACTCCCCGAACATAGGGTCCAGGTCTTTTATTTTCTAATTCTTAGTCTTATAATATTTATTTTCATTATTTCTATATACATATTTTACATTTCCAATATTTCTGTCATTATTTCCATTTATACATATTTTACACTACAAAATTCCTATCTTACTCTATGTCTTGTTTCTTTCATTTACAATTTTTATGATTTTCTTCGCATACTCTATTAACTTATCTCTCTCTTTACTGTTTTTCATTATTTCTTTTAGGGTGTCTTTGCTAAGTGGTGTGTCTAGCGTCTGTGTTAATGTGTACCTATCAATACAGTGCAGAGGGCAGTAATGTGGAAGATGTCCTCACTCGCTGTCGGGTCACAAACGCATGATGGGTTGTCCTTGCATTTGAACCTGTGCAAGTACGCTGCGAACCCACCATGTCCCGTCAGCATCTGCGAGGTCGGCCGGTCCACCTTCATCTTCCGCACTATGCTGTACGCCTCCACCCCATTCGGTAGGAAGAATTTTGTAGTGCTCGCCGTGCTTTCAGAAGTGTACCTACGGGCCCACTCTACCTTTGTAGCTGCGCGCAAATGGCGCTTCACAATTGCTGGTAGCTTAGAAGTCTTAGAACCAGAGAAACTGAAGAAAAACTGTACACAAGAATTTCATAATCGTATCGTACTGAATAAAACTTGTCACGGTTTGAGTCAATGTCGATAAGTCAATTATTTTCAAGTTACTCGAGTATACAGTATGTAAATATGTTTACTACATCACCCACTCCCACCATATTCCGTCGTGGAAAATTTTCTGTAAACACGATTTTATACGTCTTCGAACCCACGACATTTCGTGAAAAGTTAATCGACGATAAATAATCATTCATGATCGCTGAACATTCCATATTCCATACCATCCTTGCGTTGCGTAACCCCGTTTACGCAGAAATAGACTTGCGATAAGTAAAACCTCATTAAATATTTATTTATGTATGTGCAGATACGTACATCGCAGAGGTTTACGCACCCCCGTATGCCAGTAGCGATAAGGTTCAGAGTGCAGTGACACTGTATTTATAAGGTAGGTGTTACACGTCAGAATGACGCATTGCTTCTGACGTGTGAATTCGGAACGTTGATAACAGCCACGTAAATACACGTGTATTTACCAATTTTATGTTATACTTTAACTATTTCGCTTTCATTTTCTGAATAAAAGGGCTTTATTTGTTATTATTTCTACTAAATAAGTTGATATTTTCATTAAATTTATGATAAATCATCAATAAAAAATATATTGTTCAAAAGCAAGGCATAATCATATTTTAGCAGCCCTTTTGTAATGTATGTATAACAATTAACGAATAAAGCTAACGTAAATAAAATCTGTATTTTTATTCGTATGAGGGAGATTATATTATCAGTCTGGCGTCAGTCCATTCCATCAGTCTGTATAGACTTTGATTTTTTCCAGACTGATGATCCAAAATTTGTACGAGACTGATCCTATCATTATCAGGATATGCTTCCATTGTAAGTCCGCCATCAATTCATACCATCAGAGATACTATATATTCTGTGCCAGAGACTTTCTTTATTTGCAAACAGTTTCTACTAATGTGTTGGTCATACTGACAACATGAGATTCTTCATGAACGTTTCGTAGCTAAAAAGGTCTCGATACCAGCGTCCTTCTGCTATCATTCCAGTTAATATTTCTATAGCAAATAACCTCATCAGATGGTTCTATTTTCGTCGTCAGCGTTATATTTGTCAGTTTCATATCGAACTTTCGTGGTGCCCTTCAAGGTAGCCCCTAATGGTGGTTAGAACTTCTGCAGAATTCATCGAGGGCATCGACCTTGCTTGTGATGCGGCCCGCGCGCCGCCGAAATAAGGTCACACGCTGCGTGGATGGGATACGTTGGCTATTTACAGTAATAACTACAGTTTTGCGGCTACCAAATAATAACGCTGAAAAAAACGACTATTTTGTAGAAGGAATTTTTAAGTTTATTTCGATTTCAGACGCACGTGTCCTCTTGCCATTGCCACTTTTAAAATTGCCGGAGTTATTCGTCCTATAGAGCCATTCATTTAAATTTCAAGATGATAAATCCAACCCATTTATCGTAAAGTTTTCCATCAGCCAATTTTTTGGCTTTAAACTCAGTGTTTGAATCTTGCTCAGATTTGATGTAGACTTTTTAGAAAGCCGTAGGTATAAAAGGCTTGGAATTCTTTTTGCATGACTTTGGTCATTGTCTTCACTTTCAGGCGTGTAATGTTGAACAATGCTGGATGAATTCTGGATTCAGGAGAGTTGGGGTGCGTTGACCTTGTGATTACGATGCGGCACACGCCCGCACTTTTGTCGCTCCTCGAATGAGGTCACACCCAGTGCTGCTGCGATCTGGGTCGGCGGGATGTTGGACCCTCAAGAGCGAGTCGGACTCGCGCTCCGAGGGTTTCGTGCCATCATAATTGCACCATCAAACCACACTGCAGAGTAGAATAACAAAATTAGTATTGCAGTTTTAGGTCAGCGCCATCTCTTGACCGATAGTGGAACTAATATTCACTTTTTTAGAAATTATCAAATTTCTAAAAAAGTGTGCTATATTGAGACATCGTTTTATTTTTCCTGTAATCTTTATATAAACTGCTATCACATAGAATTATTTCAGATTTTTCTCTTTGCAAACTTCGGCGATAAGAGGGAGGGAACGGTATTTTTTTTACATTTTTCATCATAAGTCGAAAACTATGCGGCCTAAGAAATAAAGAAAAAGTGATTAAAAACGTGCAAACAACGCTATTTCATAATGATACCCCACATGCTCTAGTAGCCCCACTTCAAATTTTTAAGACTTGTCAGTCCCTGTTGTAAAAAATATATTTTTATTTATTTCTTATTTGTAGAATACTTGGGAAAATGTCATCTTAAACCATTCCAAATTTCAAGTTGATATCATTAGTAGTTCTCGAGATATCCAGCTGTGACAGACAGACTGAGACACACCATAAACGTTCCTTTTTAGGGTTCCGTAGCCAAAATGGCAAAAAACGGAACCCTTATAGATTCGTCATGTCTGTCTGTCTGTCTGTCTGTCCGTCCGTATGTCACAGCCACTTTATTCCAAAAGTATTAGGACTACATAGTTGAAACTTAGTACGTAGGTGTATTCTGTAAACCGCTTTACGATTTTTAGACAAAAATAAAAAAAATAAAAGATTAAGGGGGGGCTGCCCATACATGGAACTGAAACTGAAAATATTTTTTTTCATCAAACTAATACTTGTGGGGTGTCTATAGATAGGTCTTTAAAAATGACATTGAGGTTCCTAAGACTATTTTTTTTAAAGTCAACCGTTTGAAAGATATGTGCCGCCAAAGTGGTAAAATGTGTGTCCCCCCCCCTTTAACTTTTAAAGTAAGAGGGTGAAAAATCTAAAAAAAATATCAACTATAGATCTTAATAAACACTTTCAACGAAAATTGTTTTGAACGAGATACAGTAATTAGTTTTCGAGATATAGTACATTTTCAAAAACCGCAAATATAACTTTGTCATTCATACAAACACTGTGAAAAACAAAGTTATTTTTTCAGACGAAAAATGATAGCGGTATTAAAATATGGTATGGTATAATGTACCTACGAAACCCTACTGCGCGTGGCCCGACACGCACTTGGCCGGTTTTTTACCATTTTGGTACGGAACTCTAATAAATAAAATAGGTTATAATCAGTTGGACAGCCTATGTTCAAGCTTTTTCTATCGTTAGCATCGACTTAATTATGCTGTGATGGAACTGCTTATCTAAGTACAGTATTTTCGTTGAATAATATCTCGTAATACAGTGCCAGATTTTGATTGGAAGAGATATTACATTGGTTGGATAGAAAAAAAAAAAATTCAATCAATTCAAATGTCAAATGAATATGGTCGTAATAGTTGTCGCGCAAATTTTGAAGGGACTTCCCATTTTGCAATTTACTTTGTGTAAAATACTTATTAAACTTACTTAAATTAATAAATACAGCAAGTTCAGTGTTATTTCAGAGGTATACGCTTAATGAATGGTCGGAAAGATTTTCATGCAAATTATAAGTGTTCTATCCATTTTGCAATTTATTTTACGTACAATACTTTCTTAACCTCACTTAAATTAATAAACACTTGAGCAAGTTCAGTGTTATTTCAGGGGTATACGCTTTCTGGCGCGCGGTGCGTATAGCATTACCGTGGTACGGAGACGATCGCGAGACGGTCTCCGTATGAGCGCGTCGCTTATGCATTTTACATGAGCACTGGTGGCGCACTTTGCCTTGCCCTTGAAGCTTCTACGTTTCAGAATTACTCTTGAAAGATTTACTTTTAATTTAATTTCTATCAGAATACGAAAAAAAAACGAAATCTTGCCTAAAACAACTTTTAATAGTTTTCTCCTTACTACTGAATCAAAATATTACATCGACTCTTTTCTGATTTCATGAAAATTTCTATTCTTCATTAAGTTTCTAGTAAGTAATTTGGTTAAATTCTAGAGCAGCAATAAATTTGCTATCAACTTTTAAATCCTTTTCCTTTAAACTGAGCTAATTTTTCATTTTTCACTATTGATGTAAAAACTTTATGAAGTAATGAAATACAGTCAACAGCACGTCACACTATACATGTTGACTTGAGACCTTGTCCATGCCGTGCGTAGCTATTTTCTTAGTTCAACTGTTTGACTTACCGTGCTGTCGTGTGTATCTAAATTACTTTAATTTGCAACTATGGTGTTTGCACAAATCAATTGAATCACAGAAACCTTTAATTTTTTTAAGCTGAATATTTTTCTCTACATATTTAAATATTTTATTGAATAAACAAAACAACGCATGTTTTGGTAAATTTTGGTTTGTCCAAAATATTACACATCTTTTGACTGATACGTGTATTTGGTTTTGGTAGGTATCATAGTTTCGACAGCAAAAGCCTTTCAATGCTTACCTTCATAGCGCCATAACATCCACCTCGGCTCAAAAGCAGAAATTTCTAATTACTTGTTTATAAACAAGCTGTTCCATTGTTCGCGCAGAGCCGTGTCAAGGGCCGCTCCCACTTTGCATATTTTTGTTCGGATATGCAATAACGAAGTACCTAAATTTACTTAAATTCTCACAACTATGGTGTTTGCAGAAATCAACTGAATTACAGAAAAAATATATTTTTAAACTGAATATTTTTCTCTACATAAAATATTTTTATTGAATAAATAAAACAACGCATGTTTTGGTCAATTTTGGTTTGTCCAAAATATTACACATCTTTTGACTTATAACACATTTATTTAGTTTTGGGTATGTATCATTGTTTCAACATCAAAAGCCTTTCAATAGAGCGCCATAACATCCACTTCGGCTCAAAAGCAGACATCTCTAACTACTTGTTTATAAACAAACTGTTCCATTGTTCGCGCAGAGCCATGTCAAGGGCCGCTCGCACTTTGCAAATTTTTGTTTGGATATGCAATAACCAAATGCCTAAATTACTTTAATTCGCCAAACTATGGTGTTTGCACAAATCAACTGAATTACAGAAATATTTTTTAAGCTGATTCTTTTTCTCTACATAAAACATTTTTATTGAATAAACAAAACTACGTATGTTTCGGTCAATTTTGGTTTATCAAAAATATTACACATCTTTTGACTTGACTTACACATTTATCTAGTTTTTGATAGGTATCATAGTTTCGACATCAAACGCCTTTTATTGCTTACGTTCATAGCGCTATAACATCCACTTCGGCTCAAAAGCAGACATCTCTAATTACTTGCTTATAAACAAGCTGTTCCATTGTTCGCGCAGGGCCGTGTCAAGGGCCGCTTGCACTTTGCATATTTTGGTTTGGCCGCGTCCTCATTACCATCTCCGCACGCCCCGCGATCTGAAACACAGGAGATGCGATGAGTGGTGAATTTTTCATGCGAAATATTAAGAGTTTCTCGTATTCTTTAAGCTTTTTTATGTTAGGAAGTAAGGTTTTCAAGTGTAACTTGGTTTCGAAAGAGATTGTTATGATTTTTGGGACAAAATGTACTGGCACTCGATTTACGTGATCAAAAATTTATTACGAGGTAAAAAAGATATACTGAAAAAAATATTTTTTTCCAATGTTTTGTTAAATAAGTAAGAGCTTAAATAACAATTTTTAATCGCTCGCTGAATAATGTTACAATATATCAATAGGTACATATTTTCACGTTATAAAAAACCGATTAAAATTTTCAGACAACAATTTTTAGGTTTAGATAGACAAATCCATAAGTTAATTTTTTACGGATGTATTACGTCACTACTCTAAAAGTTTTCCTTCCACAAAACCATACGTGACGTAAGCGCTCGTATTCTAGGTCTTCCCATTTAATATCGCGCTATACTAATGTTTATCTGTCGGGGTGGGGGGAGGTTAATGAACTCGCAGGATGCGAGTCTGCCGCGCAATAATATTGGTTCAGCGCCGATGGAAGCCAGCGTAGCTATGGTTTTGGGGGAGCTTGATGTGAGAAATACCTTTACATTATTATAGTTTTTGGATGGAGAACATAAATCACGTATATTTTGGAAGTATTATGAAGCCGCCCCACGTTGGGCGCCATTGTCACGTGCGCAGTAAATGTCAAAGTCAAAGTCAAATAAGCTTTATTCAAATGAACTTAATAATTAAGTACTTTTGAATCGTCTATATTTTCCTACCACCCGTTCCAGACTTTTTTATATATATCTTAATATATAAAATCGTAAACTGAATGACTGACTGACTGACTGATCTATCAACGCACAGCCCAAACCGCTGGACCTAGAGACTTGAAATTTTGCACACAGATACCTCATACAGTGTAGACATCCACTAAGGAAGGATTTTTGAAAATTCCATCCCTAAGGGGGTGAAATAAGGGATGAAAGTTTGTATGGAAGTCCCTCAGTTTTGAAGCTAGGATTTTCAAATTTTGTGTTTAGGCTGAAGATTGAAAATTAATAAATACGGTTCTCAGCGTTTTTCAAAGTTCTACCCCCGAAGGGGTGAAAAGGGGTATGAAGTTGTGTATAGAAAAAAATCCTTCATTTTCGAAGTAAAAATCACTTAATTTATAGTAAAGGCTTATGGAAGAAAATTTAACGCAACGTATATTGATATTGTTAGTACTTCAACCCCTATGGTGATGAAATAGGGGTGAAATGTGTAAATAAACTTAAAAATAGAGATGTATGTCGTTATTGGGGTTTTCTGGTATGACGATTGCGAAAATGACATTTATTTTGAAGTCCAACACAGTGGACATGATTTAACCCCCTAAAGGGGTGAAAATAGGTTTCAAATTTTGTATGGAAAAAGAATATAAAATAGACATTACAACTTTAAACTTCGTAGGAGCACGTCTAAAAATAAATTGGCAAACATATATTTGGTAATTTTAAAAATCAACCCCTTAGAGGGTGAATGGGATATGTAAACATAAAAATCGATATGGATATCGTTCTTGAGGTTTTATGGGATGGCGATTGCGAAAATGACATTTATTTTAAAGTCCAGCACGATGTACATGATTTAACCCCTAAAAGGGTGAAAATGGGGTTCAAATTTTGTATGGAAAACTTATGGAAAAAGAATATTAAAATAGACATTATAACTTTAAACTTCGTAGGAGCACGTCTTAAAATAAATAGGCAAACATATATTTTGTGATTTTGAAAATCAACCCCTTATGTGGTAAATGGGATAAGTAATCATAAAATACTTTATATGGATGACGTTCTTGAGGTTTTATGGGATGGTGATTGCGAAAATGACATTCATTTTGAAATCCAACTCGGTGGACATGCATGATTCAGCCCCAGGGTACGGGGAGAAAGGGAAACAGGAACGGGAACTGGACGAAGCGGAAGAGAACGGGAACGGGAATGGGATGGGGCGGGAACGGGAGCGGGACGGGAACGGGAACCAGAAGGGACGGGAACTGAACGGGACGGGACGGGGATGGGAACGGGAACGGGACGGGACGGAGATGGGAACGCGAACGGGAACGGGGACGGGACGGGAACAGGACGGGACGGGACGGCAACGGGAGCGAGAACGAGAGCGGGAGCGGGAACGGAACGGGATGGGATGGGACGGGAACGGAATGAGAGCGGGGACGAGAACGAAACGTAATGGGACGGGACGGGAACGGAACGGGACGGGAACGGGACGGGACGGGGATGGGAACGGGAATGGAAACGGGAATGGAAACGGGACGGGTCGGGACGGGAACGGGACGGGACGGCAACGGGATGGGACGCCAACGGAACGGGACGGTAACGGGAACGAGAACGGGAGCAGGACAAAACGGGAACGGGAATGGGAACGACCAGTCGTTTTTACGCGATTAGGCGGGTCCCCACCGAGCGAGCGAGCCTCGTGCGACAAACGCCTTGCTGCGTCTTGCGTCTTGGCAAACGTCTTGCTTGGTGGTGACCCGCCTAATCGCGTTCAAACAGCTGGTCGGACCCTGGTTGAAGGTTCCCTAAAGCTTTTCTCTTATATCTACGCGGACGAAGTCGCGGGCGGAAGCTAGTTTATATATGAAACTGTGACATTTAAATCCTCAACAATTATAATTTCAAGTCAATTATATAACAAGTCAATTATATAACATATTAACAATATTTTATAAAAGATTACAGGATTTGAAATAATAAAAAGGAAAAACAGGTCTCACAAACGAACAGTCAATTTGAAGTCTGTCTTTTTCCGAACAAAAAAAATATAATTTGACATAGTTTCGAGTTCAAGATTGCGAAATAAGTTTTTACTCTGGGGAAGGAGGTCGCACGGCCACGTTACAGGTTCTACTTCTTATCGAATGAGGACCAGGAGTGGCCACCTCTGGTGTTCGAGTTTATCAAGCCGCCTGTAAGGCCTCTAACTTGGCTTAACGACTGTTATCAGATGACAACAGCCGGGACTAACGGTTTAACGTGCCCTCCGAAGCACGGAAGCGCTCAGTTGTAATGCCACTTAACGGTCACCCATCCGACACTTGACCGAGCGTTGCTTAACAAACGTGATCGAGTACGATCAGTCTGTCAAGTTCCGCCTTGAGCGCTTCATGAAGTAGGTGAACGGTTCGGATCGGTAGATCCTTCTTTTCCACTCATAACAAAGGCCTGTGGGGATATTTATTGATTTTTACATTAAATGTAAGTAATTGCTTCTGTTACTAAGTAAATAGAATTTCCAATGCGTTTTTTGTCCACCCACAATAGTTTTATTGACCGAGCGAGCATGAAGTGCGAACGAAGCGTCTCTGCTTCAGCTTCACCGAAAATTCTTTCGTATGTCCTGTCTCACCTACAGGTCGCTTTTCTCAACAGATTCTCGTGAAATTTTGTGAGCAGGTTCAAAAATTATATATTTTTTTTTGTCGAGCCAGTTTTTGAAATTTTTCAAAATGGCGAAGATATGTTAAAAAACAGATTTCAGTCCGATTTTCCAGCTTTGCCTGTTCAAGAGAACTACTAGAAGACTACAGGTCGCATTCCTCAACCGATTCTCGTGAAATTTTGTAAGCGCAGGTTTAAAAAATGTGTAGATTTTTTATGTCAAGCCAGTTATTTGATTTTTTCTAAAATGGTAGAGATATGGAAAAAAACATGGCTATATCACTGAAAGTGGCCTCTCAGAAGTTTTTATATAAAAAGTTGTTAATAGAATATGATTTTAATAAAACTTTAAGTGGAATTTTAGGACCTAAGGTCTAGTATTTTTAGAAAGTACTAGCGGCCGCCCGCGGTTTCACTCGCGTGGTTCTCGTTCCCGTGGGAATATCGGAATAAAAAGTATTCTATGTTTTAATCTAGGCTATCTACTATCTGTGTGCCAAATTTCATCCAAATCCGTTCAGTAGTTTTTGCGTGATTGAGGAACAAACATCCAAACATCCAAACCCACAAACTTTCACATTTATAATATTAGTAGGATTAAGTAGGATAACTACATTACCTCGTAGTCATTCGTAGAAGTAGATAGCAAATGTGTCAAAGCCGGCCACTTTTAGCAGTTATGCTATCAAGTATTTACTTCAAGTGACTACGAAGGAATGTAATGATACGGTCTAAAAATATTGTCTAGTATTTGGCCCTAAAAATTCCACGTAAAGTTTTATTAAAATTGTGTGAATGCGGTGACACTCGGTCAGGGTGCCACCTTAAGTACTAAATGCTTTTTATATCATTGTTAACTAAACTTCTAAATAATAATAGTACATTATGAGACAAGTTAGCTTAGGTTGGTCATTACACACTCGGCTGAATTACGCCCTCGCCTGCGGCTCGGGCTGCAACCCACAGCCTTGTAAAAGCTGACGAGTTTCATACGACGTTTTTCAACACATTTGCGAGGAAAATACAAAGTAATTTACCACACAGAAACAAATACGACAAAAACAAAATATGACAACTATGGGAAAAGGCGCGTAAGTTTTTTTTTTGTTTTTTTCACACGCATTGGGCGTGAATATTTTGCGAACAAAGGGGTGGGTGAGCATACAGCCTACTTCAAAACTATAATTTTAAGTGATAAAATGCAAATATTTTAATATTTTATAACAAAATATTATGAATTATGAATAATTTTATAATAATAAATATTCATTTGACTTAATTAAAGACTTACACATTTATTTATTTCAAAAATGAATACGAACTTTCAGCGGCATAAAACCCCTTTGCTGTTACTAAAAAAATAACTGTATAACCCAGTTAAATTGGGAATGCTCTGTTTACTCGCATAGAACTTGCAGTAAGCAACTAATTTAACTTTGTAGGGATAATTTTATGACAACCTAGTGTTTTATATATTATTGCACGCGTTTGTTATAGCTCAGTTTATGGCCCTAAAAGCGATGTGTTAGGGCTCACTTTACGAGCATGTGTGTTGAAAAAAATCATACATATTTTTCTCTATGTAAGCATAATTTTAAGGTCGCGTCATTTTCGCCGCGTTTCGTAAGCGCGTGCAATTTGTAAAATAATCAGATTTTATAATGCAATAAATCAGTGACATTTTAACACTCGAACGGGACGGTTTTATTTATCATACATTGATCGTTCTACCTTATCAATTATCATTTACTATTAAATGTAAGAAGGTTCACGCACGAACCCTTACACATAATTATGGGAGCAATGCAAAAGTAATATATTTACCATTTTCTTAGAAATAATTAATCAATGTCCTTTTATGTCGGCGTAAGTTGGGATTATTTCGTCGGACAAACATTTGTCTGGAAAGGAAATCCAATTAACATAAAATCCAGTCAATAAAATCTCTCCTAAATTCCAATATTGCCTATAAACGTGTCTAATGGAAAAAGGAAAAATTGCAACTGATTACAAATCGGTACGCGAATCGAAGCATTCTATTGCGTTCCTAAGGAATACCTAAACCTTTTTAGGGAATAGTCACCAATTAAGTACCTATATAGAAAGCAATATCGATTTTTTCAGAAAGTGCAGCTATTTTTAATGTGTAAAAAATTAGTTTTCAGCAACGTTAAATTTTATGAAATGTTAAAGGCAGAGTTTGTTTCTTCTAATTGTTTTCAAGATCCAAGATAAAGGTGCCTAATAACGTGACAAAATTGTAGCCTATGTAATATTAGTACGTTGAGTATTCCTAAAGTAAAATGTTTGGGTACTACGGCGGCGGCGTAGCAAACTTCTACAAAACAGTTCGTTTGTTCGTCGTGAGCATTTTTACAGTTTGCTATAATGTAGTATTGTCTTCTTTGTGGAGAAAATCAAATTAATTAGACAACTATAAAGAAAAATAGCAAAAACAAGAATGAACGAAACTGAAAAAGTGAAACAGTATGAATATTACCATGTAATATTAAACTTGGTGCAAAATTACTTGGGTGCTCGATTTTTGTGCTGGTTATGTCACCCGGCGCCGGCGGGCGGTTGGCGCGCGCGCTGAATGTTAATGGTTATTAATCAGGCGTCGTGTGCAAGAGTCGGCTCCTCGTGTTACGCGCGCTAGCTGAGTTACTGGCCATAGGCCTATGTGTGAAGAAGATCTCTTTTAGGAGCATTATCAAATAATCAGGCGTCGTGTGTAGGACTCTGCTCCTCGTGCGTGTTACCCGCTAGCTAGGTTATTGGCCATAGGCCTGTGTGTGAAGAGGTTCTGTTTTTCCAAACCACTGTAAACAGACCAAGTACTCTCTGTCAATCGGACATAAGAAGGCCACAAATTTTGACCATTCACCACAAATTCTTCATTCCGAAACTAAGGCTAGGAGCTAAACTAAGAAATATGTGCAAAATTCCTTATAAAATGTGATGACGTGTATCATTATTAATCACAATTATTATTATCTTTGAATTTATGCTATTATTATTTCTTCTGTCTTTCAGTATTTACATATTATCAACCTTCACGTTATGGTAGTGGGTTTATTTGTACGGTTCGTATTGAAAAAAAAAACATGTTGATTGTTAAATAAGAACGAGTTGGCGTTCGGCAAAATGCCTTAAGTCCGTTCACTAATTTTTCATTGCCATTTCCAACTATTCAAAGCTTATCGACGCTCGAAATAAGGCGTCGCATTCACGGGAATACTAAAAACACACCGTCCATCCTATTCACGGAGCGGCGACGATGGCACAATGCGCGCGCGCCGACGTTTCAATGGGCGCTCATTCTGGAAATTTGTTCGTGCGCTTGCGCTGCATATTTGTCAATACTGTCTTCAGCAGTACTGTTTAATCAGCGCATTCAGCTGTACCGCCGCTGACGAGTAATTGCTGTCGATTGAAATGTTACTCAATGACTTACTTTTACTTTGACGTCACTTTCAATTGAAATTTCAATGCGTTCGGAAAAAAAGTTAATTCTCTACAATTAAGCAGGAACTCAGAAGTGGGATCCATTAAGCCGCAATGATATGGATAAATGGTTAGTGAGACGCAACCGACACTTCCATCGTGGCAGGAAGCCGACATGAATTACCAACATTCCTACAAGACCATCGAGAAGCCAACAATCACATTTGAGAAATTCACAATCCAATAACTTTTTTGTCGAAACATGAATTGTTTTCAATAGAACAGGAACGTTAAAAATACATTTCTTCGAACAAGCCGTCACAAAAACGGTCGTCGCTCGCCAGCAATTAGACTCGAAAATAATATCGAGAAGTCGGGAGGAACAATAACGAAGCTAACCATTAAAATAAGAGCGGAATAATAAATGAAGGCTGAAATTAAAAAAAAGAGAATCCGTCGCGACGGATGCATAGAAATATGGCGTCCGTAGCGGGACCAATCAAAATTCTTCGTCAATTAAGTGAGTGGAGATCGCAGCAAAAGGAAAATTGAAGGAAAAACTGAGGGTGGCTTGTGGTAGGGATGGTGCTTATCTATTAGAAATATATATTTAAAAAAAATGTTTTGTGTATGATAATGGTGTAATATTTTTCTCAATCTTACGCTGTCTAGGAAATCACCAGAAATGAAAAAGAGAAAATAGAAAAAACTTCCATCGAGCACTGTTACGTTCAAGGCTTCACATAGCGTGTGCGATTCCTATAGTTTGCAATGTGTAAAATTTTTAAAATCTGAGTGGCCATGTCCGTTTTTGCAAATTTCAACACTTAGAGTGTTGTAATTTGTAATACCCTAATTTATCCGAAATTGATTGTTTGATGTTTCTATGATCTGTTTTTGATTACCTATTCTGTGTACGCTGACACAGGCTCAGAGCATCATAATCGATATCGGTTGACAGTCGACAGTGTCGACACCCGTCGGCCCTTGGCTCCGCAGATATGGAGCTATGGAAATAAAGTTTGTTCGGGCGTTGCGCGCTCGTAAATGGATTTATCACTATATAAATATCCGCGCTGACGACACGCCGCCGTTACGTCACGTACCGATGCCTTGTGGGGGTAGATTTTATGTGGATTACTATGGACAATATTACAAATCTAATAATTGTTGAGATTTGTGTTGTTCTATAAACTCCTTTATCGGTAAAAACCATTTTAATTACATTGCTGTTTTGTTGTTCTGCATGTTTTAGTCATATAGTTAATGTCTCGTAAACGTTTAAAAGATGGACTGTTTTTTTGATTGATGTAATAAAATTTTACGATTGAGAAATATAATTTTCCTTTTTTATGTAGGTATTGCATGTTTGTCATTAGATTATGAATAGTCATTACTGTTAAACACCGGTGGCTAAATATTACTGAATCTACAATTTGAGTCTATCAATAATAATAGTTCGCACGAACGATGAATTTGAAGACTATTTCAAATCCATTACATTAAGACGAATCGGAATCGTAAAGCCGTTTGTCTTGCGCCACCCCGGCGTCCATTTTGTCAAGAAGTGACCACGGTCCAAAGGGACACTTGTGAAATTGCGCGCGAAATCTCCTATGGCTCATTTACTTTAAACGCTGCATCTTTGATACTCCATTGACCCTTCCGAATCGCGTATTAATAACGAATGAGGATCCCTCCAGTATCGACCTTTAGCTACGCCGCTTTATAATAAGTTTGCAAAATTCGCCTGAAGCTTCTGAACTCGGCGTAACACCGACACCACCTGCCTTTCCGTGACCTAACCACCTTACGTATTTAGGCTGCAGCGGTGCACAGGTCTAGCAACCTCGTACTAAAACAGAATATCGATTACTTTCGCTACTATAACGTAATCCCCCGCCCACTTTTCGTTTTTTTAGCTCAGGATAATAATATAGTGGTCTCTGTCTGGCGCGCGGGCATCCTGCGACGTCGCGGCGGTCCCTAGAGCCGGAGCGTCCCTCTCGCGCCCCCGCGCCTCGCCACCCCCGCCGTATGTAAATGATCGTCTCCTTGCGCCTGTGTGTTTGTGTACACACGAGCGCACACCATCACAGCGACGTTTGAGGTTTACTGCCCTGACGGCTTTTGTCCTATTTTAAATACGAATTTCGAATTTGACGCGGTGACGTCCGAGGACGGCTGGGTGTCGTTTTTCCATATTGCACCCGCGCGGTCCAAGTTGCGGTAGTACCGTGATATGCAAATGCTACGTCTAACTGATGACAAAGATAACAAACCGAGGGCAGTTTCAGCAAAAACCTTCCCAGCATGCTGTTTGGTCGCAAACTTGGAACGAGCGCAGGCGACACGGTACTCTCCGTTGTTTGTATAAAGCTGGAAGTTGTTTCTTCAGCGGTTTCGAGTTGCGTCGTTGTTGCGCTCTCTGTGACGTCACGTGTACGTCGAAAATGACACTTTTACGAGCAATAATTTACATTATTTCGGTGTTAAGCTTCGCGTGCCAGCCGATTGATTTTATGTCAGTCGCTTCTCCTATTTGCGTTGGTAAATCGAATCACTCGGTACACGGCGGAGTTATTTCGTAATGGTCGTTTCGCGTGAGCTTTCTGACTTTTTCGTTTGTTGTTATTTAGTTTGGCCGGAGAGTTCGCGGTACCCATTCACAAGCTCGCCGGTACCGTTTAGTAGATGTTACGATGTCAGTACTACGCGATAAGCCATCTTTTTGTAACTTGATGTTTTTCATACGAGCCCTTAAATTTCAGTAATATTTCAGATATAATTAGGTTGTAAGTAGGATTTGGCAATAGCGTGTCTCATGGCAACCATGGGCTACGTGTAGTGGTGTAGGCTGTTATTGCTTGTATGACGAATGCAATGTTGATTGAAGTACACTTTACTTTTTATGTAACATACCTCTATTTGTTCAATTATTTACACATACCTAAAAAGCGTAAAAAGCGTAGCGGGTAAAAGTTCAGCACAAATATAGTTGTGAATGACTTTACAATAATAAACATTGAACTAACATTTTTTAGGGTTCCGTACCCAAAGGGTAAGAACGGGACCCTATTACTAAGACTTCGCTGTCCGTCTGTCTGTCTGTCTGTCTGTCACCAGGCTGTATCTCATGAACCGTAATAGCTAGAAAGTTGAAATTTTCACAAATGATGTATTTCTGTTGCTGCTATAACAACAAATACTAAAAACAGAATAAAATAAATATTTAAGGGGGGCTCCCATACAACAAACGTGATTTTTTTGCCGTTTTTTTGCTCGTTATTAATAACGACAACAGGCAGACAGTTGAAATTTTCACAGATGATGTATTTTTATTGCCGCTATAACAACAAATACTAAAAATAGAATAAAAATTATATTTAAGGGGGGCTCCCATAAAACAAACATATTTTTTTCCGGATTTTGGTACGGAACCCTACGTGCGCGAGTCCGACTCGCACTCGGCCGGTTTTTTTTACTTTTTCCCTATCATTATGATCAGTGTCTCGTGTATTATTAACCACATTTTCTAAGAGAACTTAATTTCTACTTGCAAGAAGTCCCATGAGTGCAAGTTATTCCTGTAGATAATCTGACAGGATAATGTCCCCGCCATTAAGTATAAGTTTTTAAAGTCACAGACGTAAAAAGCCAAAGAGTGGTTGTTAAAAATTTTCGACTTCCGGCAAAGAGTTCGTAACGCTTAGTTTTCATAATTTTATGACAAATAAAATGATAATTTCAACTTTTATGGGACTTTTTGTTTTATGTCCTTAGTCATCATCATTGTTTTTCCTAAGGCAGGCTGTATACCTGTAGAAACTTGGAATTATTTTAAATTTGAAATTTTTGCATTCACAATGCTCTTTTTATAGAATACTAAATAATATAGTAGAAAAAATTCGACTCAATCACCAGATCAATTCTCGGACGGGAATCGAACCCGCGACCTTTGGATGTACGGTCCAATGCTCTGACCGCTGAGCTACCGAGTCACTAGTGGCATCGTCGAATTTCTTCCAGTATATCCTGCTCTTACGCTGTAAGCCAGCGTTATTTCACCAATGTGAGGAACTACCTCAAAATTCAATTGAAATATCTTTCCAGATATTTTAACAATTGATAGAGATGAAACAGCTGAAGCGAAGGTGCAAGTCGAATTTTTTCTAGTAAATTATTTAGTATTGTAATTAATTTTCAAAAAAAAAAAATATTTTTCCTATCTTTATATTTGGAATCTTGTATCATTTGAATAGCTTATCTCCTCTGATATTATGTTGCGATCATACAAATGCAGTTGTTACAATTTATTTTCCTTTTTATACATATAACTCTGAACTAGTATTTAGTAGATTCTCGTATGTATTTTTTCTTGCTTTTAATGTGTTTTCGTCTCGTAAGGTCGACTATATTCTTCAATCTATTTTTTTATTTCCATATCATCCGTTAGCGAGGCGAGGCGAGGCGATAAGGGCAAAGACACACGTTGTTCCAATTAAGATCTTCATTAGGGCTTCCGCGAACGTGCGCGCGCGCCGCACGACCTCCGAGCAAAACAAATGCCCGATTAGGGACAATGACGTTCTAACTTGATGACTTATATGTTTTGTAATTCGAAGTCAAAGTCTAAATATTTATATTGTCTCTATTTTCCTACCACCCGTTCCAGACTTTTTCAACTGATAAGAAGAAAGTAAAGTAATTTATAAATTTCTTCACTAAATGATAAAATAGGTATTTTTCACTTATGCTCTGATATATGATCAATAAATACATTACATTTGAAAAAAAAGTGGGAGGTTAAAAATTTTCGTGGTGGTCTGGTTCATGACGTTCTAAATTTGAAATTCAGTGCGGAAATTAATTTCAATACTTACTTAATGCACTAGTATTCCAAATTCAAAACGCCACCACCCAGGCCCAATGCGGATAAGTGGGTGTTAACGACTGAAAATGCACCCGGGCTTAACGTGCCTTCCAAAGCACGGAGGAACTCGAGATAATACATTTTTGGTCACCCATCTCATGACCGACCCTTGCGTAAGTTGCTTAACCTCCGCAATCACTTGGCAAGGCGCTAAACCACTGCGCCATCGAGCTCCTCAAGCCTTGTACTATAAGCTTTTACAAATGCTAACTTCCCGTTCTAGGCTGTAATGTACTATACAATTTTTTTTAATTTGCGTTGCAGTTTCATTTGTTGTAGAGATGTCGTATTTACAAAGTAATGTTTTCACATAGCGTTGCTTTCCGAAGGTATATTCCAATACGTACAAAATCCGGAGTCTCTTTGCGGAATTCAGTAAGCATTCATCGTATCTATCACCAACCCAACTTTAAATCTCAATCCCGATTAGCACTGCATTTTACAAGAATACGACGTACAGAATTTTATAAAAATGGCCTGTCCTTTTAACAAGCTTTTAGACCTGCAATGTGCATGAAAGTGTTTGGTATTTTTATGGAACTTTAAGTATTCATGAGACGTTGACCTATTAGCTAAGTACCTAGAAGATGGATAAATGGACTAAGATAGTATACCACGATCGGTGCTAAAAAGCCACCACACATATTGCTTCTTAACTTTGAAACCATCAAAATATGCAATCACATCAACTTTGAGCTAATAATCTAACTTTTATTGGACGTATGCAAAAGGTTTTCAATTGCAGTATCCAAATTATACCTGTTTCTATACATTATTATTGTACTTCCGTATCGTAGTTTAGAACAATAATTTGTATATAAAGCGTAGACTACACGGGGTTATGTACCGTCTGGGGCGCTCGGTGAATTCTTGCTGATATGAGCTGCAGTTTGCACCGGCCCGGGTACAATACTGTACAAATTTGCTACAAAGTTGCTTCATTCGCCGAGATTATTTTGCGACTATGATGCCGAGTCGTTGGAGAAGATAACTAATTTAAATGAGGCTTGTGATTCACATGGGAATGTTTTATGAAACCACGTTATATGAGGGTTATTAATTGGTATTGAAAAGATTAGTTTTTGTTAATGGTGTGTTAGCGGATTAAAATTAATACAATATTTATACGTATGTTTAATATTTTAAAATTCAAAAACGTACCATTTCTAGAAGTTATCTCTCCCCATCTTTTTCTTCGTGTTTGTTCATAATCACCTATATACCAAAGAAAGTTAATAAACAGCGCTTCAAAAATAAATACCGTCTACACACATACATAAGATTAAGGTATACCGGTGGCACTATCTACAAGTCTATAAATACAGGGCACTACAGGTTGCCTATAGTCACTGCCAATTCGACTATTATGTCGAAGTTTGCTATGTGAAGTTGTGTGACAAACTTGTTCTGTGCTGGTAGGGAATTAGGAGTGACGGATTGGAAGACATCGACTTTATAGCACGATGTTTGATGGTTGGAGATTTTTATTGACCTATGAGGTGTTTTTAATAAGTATAAAAACAAGTTTTGCAGCGCTTAGCCAAATTAAAAAAGCAGGCACATAACACAAGAAAATCACATTGCATAAACATGCAAAATAATTTTATTTTGGATGTTTATGCAATGTGATTTTCTTTTGTAGCAATTTTGCTACCATTCATTTAATATGACCTGCCTTTCTACTGTCTAATTTAAAAATCTATCGCAATCGCTTTCAGGATGTAACACATAGAAGCTTCTTTTTGGGACAAATAAAAACTTACCAAAGATATGCAGCAATGTGTCACATCCATCTGACAAACGAAAGCGACTGCGATAGATTTTTTGAATTAGACAATTAGCCCCCTGGTGTAGTTTAAAATTATTTCCGTTTTCATAAGTGTTTTGCTCTGCTTGCGAGTGTACTTGTATCGGCAGATTTATCATATTCGTGCGCAGGTCGCGGCGACAATTGTAATGTAAAACCGTGCCGGAATCCTTGCCGGATCCGGCGTGCCCGGCGAGCCCGCGCACCAAACATGGATTCTGATGCGATTGAGCATTTTGCTTACCTGCAAACTAGATGTAGCAAGTTTCATTACAAATTATTTTCAAGATAATTTATTTCAGAATCGATGTATAGAAGAAATGTTTTATTTAGTTCAAGTCACCTTCAGCCAATTCATACGATGTGAGTATGAGACGAAGTTTGGTTAATCATAAAAGAACAATCAGAAGTTTTCTTTCAATCCTGTAGGTGTCATCCCGTTTTTGTAAACATTTTGAGAAAACAAAGAGATTTTTTTTAGCATAGTCCATATCCATAAAATCACAAACAGAATAATCTTCAAGTTATAAGTTGACGTATGGATAAACAGAGCAATTTAGCCAAGTGTATTGGAAACAGGGCACATTATCAATTATGTAAAATCGAATAACACCTGTTACAAGCATGTTAAATAGAGCGCCTATGGAAAATTTGCAAGTTCCTAATTCTGCCCACGAATGAAATCGTCAAGCCGTTGTTATTGCAATACTGTCAACTCCAATCATTCGGCACAAGAAACACGGCGACGCAACCGAATGGCCAACCCAACGTATATCGCAAAAACGCTGCTGTAACTGAAAAATCCTTTAAATTTCCTCTTTCCCTTAACGGGCGAGTCGTACGTGCCGTTTGTCAGCTGCCTTGTACAACAAAAATAGTATATTCGTCGCCAGCGCGATTTTGCTGGGAGGTTGTGGACTTTATGCTGTCGGGACAAGGTCGGGGGGTGGGCGAGCCTGAACAGTGGCAGGTATCGGAAGCAACAATGATGTACCTTGGCCAGTCCGATTGCGAGAGCTTTTTTCGCGAGGCTCCTCGCTGACGGCTGCGAGGAGTCAAGAAATGTGTTGGATATGTTATGTTTTTATTTATACAGTAATTTATACTTCATTTACAGCTAAATAACGTAAACGAAGAACGAAGCGCTCATAGCGGAACTTGATAGACTGATCGTACTCGATCACGTTTGTTAAGCAACGCTCGGTCCGGCCAGGTGTCGGATGGGTGACCGTTAAGTGGTTTTACAACTGAGCGCTTCCGTGCTTCAGAGGGAACGTTAAACCGTTGGTCCCGGCTGTTGTCATCTCATTACAGTCGTTAAGCCAAGTTAGAGGCCTTACAGGCGGCTTGATAAACTCTAACACCAGAGGTAGCCACTAATCCTCATTCGATAAGAAAGAAGAATTTCCAAATTCAGTCGGTAACTTTTCAAATTTTTCCAAAATTTGTCAAAATCTCAAAATTTTTCGCCGACTTACATCGAAAATTTTCGAATACCTTTTTTTTGAGCTCGCGATTCAATAAACAAATAAAATTGGATCTCGAAGTTGAGTTAAGCAACTGTTTAGGCCATCTTAGGAGGCGGGCGGACAAAGCTGTAGGATGTAGCGGTCGTTAGGTCAGTCTGCGCTCCATTCACTTTAACGTCAGTGCGACAAAGAATGAATTCCCATTTATGGCGTGATTTATATCTAAATTACATTTTCAATACCTTTGATAGTTGGGCATAGTGTGAGATCTATAGATTTTTATTAGATTTTCTGATGGTGGTTTAAACAGCAGTTATGTTTTGCTTTGCTACATAAACTGCGATGATAATACCTAAATTCATGTGATTTCAAAATGTGACTTATGATCTCAACATAATTTTGAAGGATATCTGTTTTATTATAGACGCCGCATCCACGTTTCCGTGCGTCGCGTTTGCAAGACAATGAACGCGGGCCCACACCGCGTCACTCCTTAAGCCTTTTCGCCTTATTTCACTAGCGTTCCTTTTGTTTCGAGGGCATTTCTTTATTTTGTTGTGCGATCTTATTATTTCGCTACCGTTGGCTACATTGCATCGTCCGTTTTGTTTTTGCTCGCATTTCGACGGTACAGTAGCTGCTCACGGAATGAAGTAGTGCAGGCCAGGATCTTGGCATTGTGTATTTGCTGGTCTGTTTTTTCCTGTCAAGTTTTTGCGCCAGCCTGTTTCTGTGTGATGTAACGTACGATGTGATATGATCTCGATGGGTACATATAATGGCGAGTGAGTTCCAATTAAAGCTGGCATGATTGAAACGGTGGATGAGAGGTATTAATTTGTCATATTTGTATGCGTCGGGTTTTTGTTATGTGCTGCGGATTGTTTTGCTAGAATGTTAATTTACAGTTGTGAGCTTATCTAAGGTATGTTTTATAAACGTGAGAGTATTCGAAAAAAAATCCAGACTTCATTAAATAAAGCATGTGAAGTCGTTTTTCGCTAACAATTTACATTTACCCTGTATTTCCAGATGTGGATATAAGTGAGGTAATTAAGTTCGTTATACAAATACCTCTTTAACATTTTTAGCAAGTCTTTTTTATAATCCTATTTACATTCAAGTATAATAGCTACTGCTCAAGTTTTTCTACACTGTCTGTCGTAATAATTTAATAATACTTCAAAACCTTTGCAGTGTTAATAAAGTATAAACATCAGTTAGTACGCAGGATGACAACTGGTTGTGAGAAAGAGATACTATGAGTGAAATATTGATGGTAATAAGTTTACAATGGGCATGAAGACGTAGCGGGATATCATTACGATAAGCCAACTAGCTAATTGGCACCCCAATCGGGCTTAACACAGCACCGGTAATGTCTTAACCGTCGGACCCCCAGAAATGCCTACAAGCTTGCATACAAAACGAACAATCGAGTAACACAGGCGTCTACTTAAGGCTAACTGAGATCGCCTTTTTAGTCGGGAGTGCGAGAGCCGCGTGTCTTTGAGCTAATTAAGTGAAACATGCGCTTGCGCCGCGTTAATCACAGCCAACGTGGCGCCCTCCGAACACAGAGTTGCTTTTAGTAAGCGATGTTGCCGTATCTCTGGAATTCCAATCTGGCTGTTAATGAGACCGTTTTGGTGTAAGGAATAACGGTATCGCTCGGATTAACGCAGATATGGTATCACTGATGGGGCCTGTGAGATTCATATCTGGCGTAACGCAATAAGAAAGTAAAACTAATGGTAATCTTATACCTTAAACTAATGCAAGAAAGTAAAAAGTTTGTTTGAAATATTTGTTCCAAAATTATAAAGCGTTATCTGTCTTTTATTTAAGTTACAGTTAATGTAAACAAAAGAAACAAAATCCAAAATGCATCCAGTTTTTGCTCATCACATCAGTTCGCCTCATAAATATTGCAACTTCAATACTCGAATCACTATCAAAGAAACGATCAGATAGGAGCTGCCAATTTAAGCCGTTTCCTCATTTCGAAGGGTCCAGCCTAATTCAGTCAGACAATAAGGGAGTAAAAACGGTCCCCAAGACATTGTCTGCTTTTTAAAGGACAATCGGTGCCGAGTTAGGAATTTATTGAGTCGAAGGGAAAATAAACGAGCGTGGCATATGTAGGAGGACAAACCCGTCTGAGCGGATTGATCCTGCGCATCAGCTGTCTGGTTGTGTGTATGTCTGCGCGTACGGCTGGCGAAGAAATACTTTTTAAGTTCGTGAGCTACAAAGAGGTTTCGACTCATTCAATTTTTAAATAAATTTAAAACAATGTAGTAACTCCAAATAGCTACAGAAGGTTGAGACAAAAGGATAAAAGAAAAATGTGTTTAGCTTTATATTGTTTTCTATTTATATGAAAAGTCTCTGGAAGTGAAATACTTTGATGACGAAAGTAGATTTTTGCAAAATCATCGAAGTCCCATTACACAAGCTACTGTCTTTAACGAATTAGCTAAAAATCATGCCGAATCTTTAGTGTCCGAAGTGTAATGTTGCATGTTATAGATGATTTTTTAAAGATTTAGTTACTTACTGCTAAAGAAGAAATATTACTTACCTTTTGGATTTCATGGACTGTGAGTACTTTTCTGAGAAACAAGAACAGCTTTAACAACAACCTGTATAAAATGTGGGAGCAGGCAAACTAATGATATCGGCAAGTACCCAACACGTTCCGTGCTCGGGACAACATGTCACACCGCCGTACATCACCTACCACCATTGTTTTACTCCCATTGTAAGAATAAAAAAACAATTTATTTTTTATTTAACTTTATTATTTGTAAGTTAGAGCATGATAAAGCTTTTTATTCCTCTATTAAGAACACTGAACATATCTCTGATTGGATTTGACGAATGTCAACTTTTGGCCAAAACAACTTTAATATAAAAATAAAATACACGTCGAAGCTCTTAGCACGTAGGTATTAAATGCAAGAAGATATAAAAGAATGAGATCTATCTAGTAACTTGGGAAGAAAAAGTTATACTTTATTAGAGCTATTTCAATAAAAAATATTTTATGCAAAAAAAAATTGCTTTTACTATTGTTAAGCTGCAAGGAATTTGTAAGTCGATCGACAAGGGAATAATAAGAAAACGCAAAATCAAACGGATCGAATCAACAAATATTTAAAAGATGCAAATCAATCCGATTTGTTGAGGACATACTCCATCATATTTGAGCGTTCTCCGCGGTTCAGACACCATGAAGACCCAAGGAGGTCCATCAATTATTCATAGTCTACAAATCCGCAGTCATAACAATGTTTTACCTCGCTCCGTAAACATACGATCTTGTATTAAATCAACAGGCAGATGGAGAAATAGATGCGAGTCGTGAGTGGATTGTTTATCTTATCCAACATAATTCATCGGGTAAACGACGAGTTACCACTTTAGTATTGTTTTCAATTTTAGTGGAAGACTAGTCTTCTTGTTAAATCAAGTTAGTTGGAAAGGGGTACAATTAACTGCTCTAAGCTGTCTTTAACGTATCCCAAAATATTTTTTTACCAATCTAACTAAAGATCAGGTTTTACTGGATAATAGTAACCTGAAACCTTTCTGAAACACATCTCTCTATCTTTAATTCCTTCCTCATTTGTACAAGCTGCCTTTCGATGGCCCCATCCCATTCATGTTAGTGGCTGCTAAAGACCCTCCCGCGTCCGTTCACAGAGGTCGCCTCGGTCGGAGCCAATCAGCCCATGATTGGGGTGGCTATGGACCTTTAACGACCACCGTGGTGACCGGGGTATTGGGAAAATATTAACCCTTTTAGAAGAAAAGCATCCTTTCTTTCCTATTGGGACATGCAACTATTACTTTTGGAGAGTAACATCAGGAGTGGAAGTATGAGTTAAGTATTATCGACAGAATTAATTTCTTTAAATTCATAAATTATATTTGAATAGTTAAGAAATAAACCTGTACATACAAATCGTCGCCCGAGAACACCATTTCCGTGCTTCGATCAACATACACTTTAACTCTGTTTGGTATATTGCAATTTTTAAGATAAAATTTTTATGTGTCTTAAATTAAAAGCCTTTTCTTTCACTTGCCGAATTATTCAAATCGATTCATTGATTGGCTTTGTCGAATTCTGTGCCCTTAGCCTCTTCAAACAATTCATCTATATAAATTCACCGACAGCATTCATATCATCATTTCCCAATCCCCAATACCAATTAAGCTTAAACTACAGTCCGCACATACCGATACGGTCCCAAAAGGGTCCAATTTCACGGGCCAACCAAATTGGCACCCACTGGAGTGTTAAGGGCCCGCCACGCCTCTGAAAGGTCATCTGTAATTAAGATGGAGCAATCAGACTGTGACCGACCGCGAGCGAGATCAAAGACGAGTGTCACTTGTCAAATGGAATATTTTAGGTGCCCGTTTGATCTCGACCAGACTTATTTCGACTGAGATTGGAGGGACAAGCGGCTTGTATGTTTTTATGGGTTCCGAATATTTACTTTTTGGGTGGGTGTGCTATGTATTAGTTTTATCATTACTTATTCGTAGTATAGGGTGCATATAACGCATTTGCGTAGTCATTTGAAATCTAGGCTACAGCTGCTAAAGCATATAAATTAAAATATTGGGAATGGGTCTGCTTCTGAGTACCTACCTTAACGCATATTGAATTGTAAGAATTGCGTTTTTATTTTTTATGTCTTGTATCAAGTGTTTTTTGGTTCGAGTAGCAGACAGAGTGATTTCTCAACTAGTTGAAAGTTATTTACTCTCACAATTACCTATCTGAATGTAGTAGACATTTAATTTTAACCTACCTACCCATTGTGTGTAAACCTTTGATAAATTATTGTGATGGAAAATGACCTCACTTCAAATGTGGAGGTCATTTTTCAATGTTGACGACTCTGTATAAAATATACAGGGAGAAAAAAGCAGCCCTTGACGAGTTTCTTGCCGGTTCTTCTCTTTACAAGGTCTCCCGCTTAGGGTTTGCGAACCAATGGCGTAGCTTCTATGACATTCACAAGTGCTTGTTACAGCCTAGACTGAATAAATTATTTTTGAATTTTGAATTTATTAAAAAAATATGTGTCGTTGGCAAGATGTCTTATAGAACTAATCATCAAAACATTATTAGAGGGCTCGAAGTAAAAGGGGAATAAATAACATTGCAATGTTTTTGCAAGCTCAAGCTGAATTTCCACAAATAAACTTCTAATTATACAATAAGCACCCGGCCTCTGCTTTCAGGCGTAAATGGGGCTTTCTTGAGATACCGGCAGGTCTTAGAGGGTGTAAACAACCCTTTAAAATAGTGTGCTATTAGCAGGAGCGACAGGGGGAGGGCAAGGGGGGCGGGGGGCAGCTAAATATCTTTTAGTATCTGCAAAATGTCTAATTTAGTAGCGAGGCTTTGATGTTGCTTGGACTAAAATAGTACTAGAGTCGTCAATGAGGAAGCAATGGAATCTTTCAGATCTAGATACTTTTATATTGAATTGTGTGAAATGTTTTTGAAGAATGTAAGTTTCGTAAAACAAAAGCAACAAGACAGGACCTCTTTGAAAACCTTTTGTAAAATTGTATTCATTTATTCATGAAAATTTATATTAAAATAGTGTAAAAAAACCAGAATATTTATCAATTATTTTTCTTTTTCTTTCGTTATTCGTCAAAGCTTTGTAGAAAACACGAGATTCAAATGAATATTACACTTTATTATTGTCACTTCAGAAATTTTGAAATTAATAATTCAGATAGGTATCTATTAAAATTCAAAGTCAAGTAAAAGTCAAAATATCTTTAAAAATTAATCTTTTGAATCGTCTATATTTTCCTACCACCCAATTCAGACTTTACACTAGCTTTGTCATTGTTAACCTACCTATGAAATTGCCGATTTGTATGGAGAATTTTTAAGAAGTTGTATTTTTCATACTAGCATTTTCTTTGTTCATTTAACAACCGTGAACACTCGTGTAACAAAACTTGTATGTACTTATGTTTGACCACTATGCCAACTTATTCCATTTACGAGAAGCGAAAAAAATAAATTTGTTTGGCTAAGTTACACCTCCAGTCACCCTTTTTTGCTCACAAAAAAAGAGTAACTTTCAAGATCTTTTTTTTGTAAAGAAAGCTAAAGGACTTTGTTTTTACTGATAGTTGCCCATCATGGCCATAATTCGATATAATATGAAGATGTGGTTAAATATTTTAAATCACAGAAGTTATTATTTTCTCTGTATGTACAATTTCATAGGTAAAGACCTAATAATGTTCAAAAACATTAGTCTTAATATCGTCTCCATGCATCCCTTAGCCTTAGCTTGTACGAGGCGACTCCCCAGAGACAGTCCTCTCGTTTACTTATCCATCGCTATCTGATCATCACCGGCGGGAGATTTCAGTGCGTGGGTACAATTGTACCCTTGTACCTACGTACCTATATCAACAGTACATGAACACGTTACGGTACCTACTGCGCTGCGATGCACGAAGACTGTACTTTCGACCAAAGTTTCGGGTACTACGGAAACTTATTATTTATGGACAGTAAATCTACTGTTTGTTCTGTATTCCTACCTACCAAACTTTCTCTTTCACTATTGAGATATACTGTAATTTAAAATAATTATAATTTAATTCGTACTATTAAATTAAGACCATCATCATTTAAAGTTATTTCTTTGGATTCAACACTGAATGGTGTTGTTCATAATTTGTAAATTATAGCTTAGCATACATGAACCAAAAGCATTATTTGTGTTTTGTTCCTTTATATGCGTTCGCAAGTACAATTTAAAGGAGTTGTACTTCCGTTTAGTTAATCCAGCCGGAGGGTTTGGGCCAAGTGACAAGTGGTTAGGAAAATAAAATAATGTTGTTATCCAATTGGAATTAATATAAAAAAATATGATTTAATTTCTTGTGAGTTCAATAATGATTCAACTTCACAACACAAGAAAATCTTGGACCTTTTTGGATGCAAGAAAAAAAAAATAAAGGAAAAGAAATATTTTTTTATAAAGCGGAGTTATTCTTATTATTTTCTTCTTATTTGATGTGATCTGAAAGTTAAATTGACAATTAGTAGTAGAGTGGGAAGGATTTTTGTTGATGAGATGAGCAGTTGTACAGTACCGTCCATTTTACTAGGTTAGTAGGTACCTATTAACCTAATAAAATGTAAATTTGAAGTGAATAAAGAGTAAGAAAGTATATTTTTCTATCATATCGATAAAATGCTGTTAAAGCTGTTCAAAATCAGCATAAAAAGGTGAAAGGGTGACCAAATACATAGTTTCTAAAATTGTTAAAATTAATCCAATTCACTCTATTGTGCTTGTAGATTATGTTTAAAATTTTCTTGAAACATTTTACTTTGATATATTATTGTTACTCGAAAACCACTACACAAATCGCTTTTGCTTATGTTTTGCGCTTGTACCCTTCCTTGGCCGATTGTTCGACACACGCTCCGTAAATTTCAGCCTTAATTGTCCTGAAAGTAACTTAAGTAACGCTTAGCTCTTGCCAATTTGCCAACTACCCGCTGGAGAATAACATGCTGATAATTTCTTAAAGTGAAAACAAAAGTGCACTTACAAATGCACATGAAGATGCACCTACTTAAAAAAAAATTAAAAATGTTTATTTCTTACAAAATCAGTACAAGCAATATTCTGAGGCTGGAACCAACCAAGTAGGTATTAATAATACCTGTATTAGGCGGCTCCGCTCCTCCATAGCAAAAGGTACATTATTATGTATGCAATTTAAAATAATAAAAATAATTAACAAATATTCTTACAAACTATTGAAATTATTACTTAACTTTATAAATTTTGAATAAACAATGGCAATCAGCAGACTTAATGGCTTAGCTATAGGACGTAGTATTAATATCCTATTCTGTGCTATAGGATTATTTTGTAAAACATCAAAAACTACGCAGGAGTAGATTACTAACTTCATAAACAACAACGTTTGTTCTACGACTTTTCCGAAAAAAGACAAAGAAATCAACTTTCCATACAAATGTCCAAACAGCTGATCGAGCTTTGTGTTAAAAGTCGACATTTTTATCTTTTTCGGAAAGTCGCAGAACAAACGTTATTGTTTATGATGTTAGTTATATACTCCTGCGAGGTTGTTGGTGTTTTACAAATAACCCTAAAAATACGAAATACAAAATTGAAGTTAAATCGAAATTTTGGCTTTAAAAAAATTAAAGGTGATTTTGACTAAGTACTTAAGTACTCAAAGTTTATATTTTTTTTGCGTTCGAAGAAAATACTTATCGCGGTATAGTGACAAGGCTTCCAATTTGCGTGATAGCAAAATAAAATTGTGTAGTTTACTTGTGTCTGCAGACTAGTTTAAAATGAAAAATTTAGAACTAGTCTGTAGACTCAAATATTAGTCTATAGATCCTTATCCGAAATATCCACATTTACTTTTACATAATTTTTTTTGTGATTCGGAATAAAAGAAGGCATTATTTTTAGCAATCCAAATTTATAAAATCTTTTCGATATATTATTATGATACTCGTATGAAACTCGAGTGAACTAAGTCAAGTAATCCAATCAGCGAGTTGGTAACGAGAAATCACAACCGAGAGTTCATATTTACATCTCCGCCAGTAAATGGTGGCTGCCACCAAACTTCTCACAACTTCCAGTATGAAATTATGGCTGTTCTAAAACAACGGGTCTACCGCGACCCAGGCTCCCTCTACCACAAGATTAAGAATTATTGCCTCTTATCTCCAGGCTAAGTCGACAACTCGTCGACTATTCGCTTACCGATATCTAAGTGAAATTATTTCGACAAACTTTACCTAACGCACGGACACCCTTGCGCCGAGGAATACACAAACAACTTCAAACTATATTCTTTGGAGTGTAAGGTTACAAGTGGCGTGGGCATGTCGAAGGCATTTAAGACACGTGATTAGAGAAAAGCGGGAAAGTGGAAATCATTTGTGAATCCGAGAAAGGGACAGGTGACGTGATATTATGCAAATTTGTTGCGAGTGCGAGCGGGACGGCGCGCTCGCCGAGGTTGGTCTGAGATGGATAAAATTTATACTCGGATGAAACGATTTATTACAAAAGCGTTGAGTAGGTACCTACTCGAAATTAATTACACTAAGTTTTGCTTTCATTTCGCTCCATTGTGCGGGGTCTCCCTGTCTGGTATCGGCGGCTTTTTATTGCGGATTTTGAGGATATTTATTATAAGTTGTGGGTTTATTTTTACGTTTGTGCGGATGTGTCATATTTTCTGTTTATCTCTTTGAAAGATTACTGATTATGTATGATATGCGGACTTATTGAAGACTTAGAAGAAATTTATAGTGTGTTGATTAGACATATAGGAATATTTTACCGCGCTCTTCAACATAATAGAGTTCTCTATATCAGACGGCTAAAAAGGAAATTTCCTTATTGAATATAATTCGTAGTGTCCATCCGTCTCTGTCTATTTCATACGTTTTTACTAAACCAACTTGAACTAAAAATTTAATTTTTTGTATTGAGAAAGTAGAAATAAGTTTCTATTATTAGCAAAATTGCAATGGGACACGAATTTCCACGTGCGAAGCAATTAATAACATTTTTGTTTTTTAGAATAATAAGTAGCCACATAGTGAATACAGACATTCCTTATTTATAACATAAGGACAGCACTAGATCTTCATTATCATCGGTCATTGACCTCGCAAGACGATAACGTGCAATGCGGCGACTTCCGGTTCCGGCGGGCGGCGCCACGACCGCTTCCGGTGTCCGGTGACGTCACACCCGGCGCTCGTGTGACGCACTTCCGTCCAACGGTATACCTTAGCTTAGAAACCTTATGTTAATTTACAGGTTAATCATAATTTTACTTACACTATCCAATAATTTATTTACAATCTTAAAATACTTACCTAATATTCTTAACAGATTATTTGTTTCAACTTACAACTTTTCAATGCTAAAACGTGCTAAGATATAATAATTATTGTATTTTGATAGGATTTTCATAGATTTTTTGATACTTACCGTTTGAAACAATTTCTCATTCAGCCTTTTCCTGATAATTTGAAATTATGGTCAGCAAAGTTAGCTACAATAACAGTGTCCTCCATAAACCGCAAACTAAGCATTTAATATTTCAGTTTTACAAGTTTACAACACACATGAATCTCCCGCACCGGCCCAACTTCCCGACCGCGCAAAACAAACGCAATACAAACGCCACCAAGTTACTACCCGAAAAACCCAACAACATTTTGTATAACCAACTCTAAAATCCATTTATTACACCCTATTCCTATTTCTATAAAGTCCAAAGTCGAAACAACCAGCAAACCTCCACCAATGCTTTGGCTTCGTCGATACCGCGCACAAAATGAAAAACCGCAACATGTGTTCCAGTTACAGAATATAAAATAGTTGATACAGACTTTGAGCACCGTTTTTTCTTTTTTCAGGCTTGGCCGCGACCGATATTGTCACTTTCTACTGGTTTTCAGGAAAAGTAGCCTATTTACATTCTTGGCTTTAAAATTAAAATCAAATCCTAATTGAGATTAATTTGGCCCATTCTCAATATGTTTTATAGTTCAAAGTCGTAAAAAATTATCTTTGAAAGTGACAACGTAAATTCGCTGCCTTACCTCCAATTTCAAAGAAAATTTTACTACTTTATATCACAAAATATGTTCTCGCGTATTCCTGAAAATGTGCAATATTTCATCTCGGAAAAGTCGCAAATTCCCGACGCTGACTCGAAGATAATGGTTGATATTTCTATCTAACAAGACAAGGAGGATAATGAAAAAAGTATCCATAAATCAGGCCCATTAGTCGTCGAGATTTCAGTACACAGATCACACGAAATATCGCGCTGCACGGAGAAAGTGTACGGAGGGTGCATCCAATGAATATGGATGAGGAGGGGAGGGAGGCGGCGTGTAAATGGAAATTTCAAATAAAAATACCTCACATATTAACATGAGCCCGATTCGTGTTTTGCCGAGTTTTCGTCAGTCCCTGGACTGGTCAGTACAATAAAACTCCGTTTTAGAACGGATTCGCTGTAGAATTATGTTTTGGATGATTCGTTTTGTAATAGCGGGAAATATACGCCCCGCCCCGCTCCATGGCTGCGGGGCGGTTGCCGTGATTTGGCAATAATTTGATACAATATTTCACTGCCAGAATTGTGATTGAATGCAGATTAGGATTTAGAACTCATAATGGCAGGATAATTTGGCTGATTCACAAATCGTCCACTAGTCGGCGCACTACCGCTAACTTGGCGCTAGTGTAGACCTGTCATTTTGTTGTTTACTATGTGTTTGCTATGAATTTTTGAATGTTGGAAGCGAATTTTCGTAAATATCAATGTTTCTTCCAACACATTTTGGTTTTTTTCAATCTTTAATTCTTAAGGTACTGTCCAACTTCTATAATAATAATTATTAGTATCGACCATTTTTACATATAATTTAAAATAAATGGGAAAATTAGGGTAAATGCCCTTACAAAGGTCTCCAGCAGCAGTAGTAGCGCCACCAAGCGGAATACATTTTGATATCCCACCATTGTAAGAAAACAGTAGTATAAACTGTGATATTAATTAAAATAAGTCATTAGTTCTCTGATATTAAAAATTTTCGAATAAAGAATTAAGTAATGATACACATTTTTGCTACTCTATTTGAGCTTTTTCCACTTAGCGTGACCACTAAGCCGCGTATCAGCCGATCACTCACACCAATCACTTTTATCCTAATTATAGCGCGTTTAATTATGATTAATAAGAAAACAATTTCAACACTACATGGCATTCAATCACCATAATAATAAAGAGTTCCTTAATACGAATATATTCGAAGAATTCGCCGGCAACACGGCACGGTACAAAATAATACGTTCACGAACATTTTCTAATTATTTCGTCATTTGACAACTGTATTTCAATTATGGAGTAATTTATGCTCTGTGTTATTAACCAATGCGTATTACGTGAAGGAAATATAATAACGGTGTACTTAATGAGCGGAACAATACTACAGTTTAGTGAAATGGGTACCCTGAAGGAAAATGTGTTGATTCACTTGAAGTTGATGAACGAATGAAAATCGAAGATATAGATGGTTAGTTGACAAAAGAAGATGATTCGGAATTAACAAATTTGAAGAACCAAGGGTTATCTTATGCGACTTTCATTCCACAGCGAAAGTCTCGCCAAAAACATATTTCATTGTCGTCATTGAACTTGATGGATTATGAGTTACACTTATGGCAGCCCAAGTAACACAGATAGCTGTATAACTACTCACTTTTAGACTTATTTAAAACTCTGTGCTTATTAAGACTCTTCTAAGAGTACACTGGTGACCCTACAGCTGCATAATAGCAGTCAGTGATATTTAAACAGCTTAGGCTAATTAAGAGCTGTATTAAGGTTTATTAAGACCGACAAAACCACCATTAATACGCTAAGAGTGCTATAAAGGTATATTTTCTCGACTCTATTCAGCTTCTAACATATTCTAAAGCCTAAACCCTAGAAAGGACTGTTTAGTGGATAAAATTTCGCTAAATACTGTATAAGGAGGTATTTGTGAACTCCTATTACACTAACTTATTAAAGAGGCACGTGTGAACTATTATGAAGTGAATAGCTGTATAATGGATGATATGTGGCGCATATTTCAACTTATAGCTGAATATGTCTACCGCTAATCAGCCTTTATACTGCCATTGATAGTATCTGCATAGCGGCTGTTTATAAATTCACTAGATGCCTCGCAGCTGCTTAGAGACTCATTAGTGTATCAAATTAACGGCTTCTACTTTATAATGGTTCACATAAGTACCTTAAAACAGATGTTATCTGAATAAAAGAACATATGTGGTACTGTAATCAGTCAATGTAATTAGTAACATAATCCACCATTTTTTGTATAACCTATAAAAATTCTGATTGATTTTTCAACCTTTACGATGTTTTGTGCAAGAAATAGGAATGTAATGTATCAGTTTCAACTTCGAAATATCTTAATAATAACTTTTTATCTTATAATTCTTTTCAAAGCACTACATTTTTTTTGTCAAGATTACATCACAGCATATTTATAACTAACAACTAATTCAAAACAGAATATTTTCGTGGCGCACTAAAATTTTGTTAGATAATATATATGTATAATGTCAGTAAAATTACGTTCCCAGTCATTTTCCTTTTATAATACGTCAAACAGAGTATGAATATGAATATTATCCACCAATGTAATTCATTCACGTAACATAAAGTGTTCAATTGTTAGCTTTATATATGCTTTAACTCGTTTACACTTCAAATATTAGTTCACTTAATTTTACACAGGTCGCAAGCAGCCTTGCGCTGTTCAAAATATGTATTAAAGCGTACATGTGACATATTTTCAGAATAAAGAGTAACTTGTGATCTCTTAGTCAGTCGAATTTCAGCGCATAGTACTGTCGTTACCATTTATAACACTCTTAAATTTCTGCTACACAGCCTGTTACCCTTTATTACACTGTTAACTTGCTGCTACACAGCTCTTAAGCAGCTATGTGAACTTAAGGCTGAATAATTTGTGCCCATTTAAGATCTATAAGAGCTGTATAAGGTCGTATACAGCCATTATGCAGGTTCCTTATTCAGCTTTAAGCGTGATGGAAATCCGTTATTCGGCTGTTAAGCAGCCTTCGTGTGTTACTTGGGAGTACTCTAAGAATGCTTCAATGCAGGACTGTAAAAAACTAACCGTATCCGAAGAAAGTTGAAGAGTGCTCGTGTGGAGTGGTATCTGGTGCAGCCCTCAAGATTGGCCTCGCCAATAAAACGCACGCGCTCGACAAAAAACCGCCACCTCAGCAGCTCGCGACGTTGTTGCCGATGTTAGGGGTAGTCGGAATATTTCATTCGGAAATGGAACATGGTGCAAAAACACTCCTTGAATCTTCGGGTGCTCGAGACTGGAAGTTAGAAAAAATGGCAGATGCTTTTGGCTTGGATGCTTGTTGGTAAGGTTATTCTTTAGACGTGTCTGATCCATGAACGAGTTTTAGGTTTGAATGCTATCTGTGGCAATATCTTTTTCTACAGCACTGACTGAAATTTTTAACTTTGAATTTAAATTTGACGCTTGCTATAGACAACTCATTTAAGCCTCGCTCATGGATCCGATGCGTTTGAAAAATGACCCATAAAGCTTTCAAATAGTTTTTATTGATGCTAATTATGTTTATGTGGAGGGTTGTAGTTAGCTTCAAGTAATTATTAATGTAAAACATTATAAATTACAACTGTAAACCTTACTAAAATAACTAATAAATAATTTTGATCACGATTATTGTTAATGGAAAATATGGTTTTGTGTCATGAATATTGAAGCAGATTCGTTCAATTAAAATGTCATGATATTAAATTTCACATCTCAACTAAAAAGCGTACACTTCGCAACCGCACCCCACTAGAACACCCAAGATATTATCAAGGGAGTTTTAATTTTGCAATTTGTCGCGCTCACCGGGGTCCGGTGACGTACAGACGGACAGATGGAGGCGCGAATGTTGTTTAGATCCCATTCCCTGATAACATACTTATATGTTTTTTATGAAGTTGTCAGGATTGCATTGTGTGTCTTCCTCGGTGCGTGTGATGGGATCTTTGGATCTTTGGATGACTTTGTTTATCACTGTCATTGACAACATTTTTTGTTAAGGCTGCATGTATTTCCTATGTTTTAGTATTATGTTATTTTTCTTTTATCTACGAATAAGTACAAGTGCTTATCAAAATTGCTAAGTCTAACATTAGAAGGAGTTTGAAAGTAGGGGTTTCTATAAAAGAACAACAGATGGAGTAATCTGGAAAATATAATCCTATTTCATCCGAAAAAGCTCATACAGAGTAACTAACACCAGCAAAATGCATAAATGTGTCCAATCAATATTCACGTCCCCTGTAAGCTTGTCAAAGTTATCTTTTTATCTACAATTAGGATTTCGTCACCTCCCTCCCCCTCCCGGGGAGTGCTGGGAACTCGTCATCAAAGGCCGTCCTCTCATTATGCGACGTTATTGAGTTATCAAACGCCACGGAGGGAGATTAGTTCATACTTCCATACACAAATCCTATCATACAAGCTGACGCCTTTCACCAAAAACAAGCTCCATTTTGGTTCACCGCAGAATAACTTCCCTTAACTACGCATACGACCTTTCGACCCTACACACAACTTGGGAATATCAACCTTCTCTAAAAGGAGTAAGTATGCAATTCGCTTAGCTGGATAAGTTATATTGGGACCGTGTCGAAGTCCACGCGGTTGTCCCCTACAAACTGATTCGCTAATAAGGAAGTTGCCAGGGTGTTATTTGTCAATGCAAAGGGGCTATTTCGGGCTTTTATTTAAAACAAACCGATAATGAGATGCGGGATTGGATTATATTTCTATTTTAACGGCGTTCCTCTTGATTGTACTATTGACAGACGATGCATTGATAATTTCTAAATATAATTTCCAAATATAATTATCTCATATTTAATTTTTGTTGTAACGTATTCAGTTCAGGTGTAATTTTAATTGAGTTTGAAAATAGTTTTGTACTTATTTCGGATATTTATCAAATTAACACAAGCGTACATTTGTGTATAGTGACTCGGTAGTTCGGCGGTCAGAGCATTGGACGGGACATAAAAAGTCGCGGGTTTGATTTCTGTCCGAAAAATGATCTGGTGCGAGGCGAGTCAGATTTTTTCTAGTATATTATTAATATTGTATAAAAATAGCATTGTGAATGCAAAAATCTCAAATTTAAAAACGTGTACATTTGTTGAAAACAGAAGATATAAATTGGTTTTCGACATTAATCATTACGCATACTTATGGTAGGTTACCTAGTAGTTTACGATGCATGTCACACATTTTATATTTAGACGAACAAAACATGCAAAGTTGTTGCTAGTACAAACTAAATGGAACGCACGTGAATTGCTAAAAGCTATCAAAAACAGTATTCGCCAATTACAGCAATCAAAATATTGTTACCACAACACAAACAAAAGAACGCTGACACGCGAATCTGAACGCGACCGCCACAAAACGTACAAAATATAAATCATAGCCGCGAACAAGATAGCAATTAACAGACGAACGTACCCCTGCGATTGGACCGGGGGCCTCGGAGACCAGCGAATTTGAACGGGTAGGTAAATACGGTACCTGCGTAGGCGGGTATCTGCAAACACCGAGGGCGACCGGATGATTCGTTAGGAGTCACTCGAGCGTTCACTCGTGAACGGGGTCGCTATGTGCGTGCCTATGTGTTCTGATAGTAAATATTTGCATATGCTCGTTTAGGGGCTAAAGATGTCGTCACCCCATTCGGCTATAAGATTTTTATTAAGTTCCACTGAAATTCTAGTTATGGTATGTTAATGTGAAATAAATGTTTTCTTTGGGTTATTCCAATGAAAACATAGTAAAACAGTATCGAAATAATTTTATTTTATGTTCAGTCAATATCATCAGCAAAAGCTCATTAAGTAAATGATTATTTTTAAAGGATTAAAAAAGAAGGAAATTACCTATCTATTCAGATGTTTTGGATTGTATTGTGCCAGTCGTATTGTTAACTACAAAATTACTTAAGATGCTTTATTATTAGGACATCCAGTAAATATCCTTAACTTGATTAGGATTACGAGGTTAGATTTCTTAAATTTCAGTGTATTTTTTTTTAAATTTCTAGTTATAATTCTTAAAAGATTCTGTCTTGATTAATATTTATTTAATTTTGAATGCTTCACTAGTGAACAGACGAATATAATAAGAGCAGTGCATTTGTTATGAGCGGTCCAATTGAGTCGGCGAGATAAGTGCGAGACCTAGCGCGCTCCCCTGCGAAACCCAATCCGCCAAGTCTCCTGGTAATTAACTACCGATTTCATTTCTTGATGCACTTTTAAAAGCGTCCGACGGCTTTTTAATGGTTATTTTATGGTGACGGATCGCTTATTAAGTTTTTATGGCGGCTGCAGTGACAGATGGGATGTAGTTTGACACCAGATTTGGGGGTTTGCTCGCCTGTCATATCGCTGAGGGATAACCGCGTGAAATGTATCGCCAGGCTATTTGTAAATCGTAAATCTGTTTTACTGCCTATTTCTATTTTTATTCTTTGTAAGATCTGTTAAGTGTTCATTCTAGGCTAGCTATAGCCCTTTCTTCAGTCTGAGTTTACTTAGTTGAATCAACATCGTCTCGGTACTTAAAAATGTCAATCTCTTAAAATGCATTTTCCAGTACGATTCTTTATTAAGTCTTCTCTAGTTTGTGGAGGGTTGTAAGTAGAGAAAATTAAACAATACAAGAGAATATACGACTCATTATGACAGCGACTAGGTAACTAAACCTTAACGTAACTAGCAAAATTAATACTAACGTCCACATATCGCGTTTTATTATCTCACTCCCCGAGGACAGGGGAATTAAAACAGACGATCTGGCGGAACGTCGCTGCGTTATAATTAAAAAGATAAGGAATATTTTCCTTTCACGTCGGTACAACCCCATTCGGGGGGACTGGGACCGGTTAACCGGTTAGGAGCACCCCAGAGACCGAATCGGTTGCGTTTCGCTACTGATTAAGTAAACTAAGATAACACGCCTATAGTGAACGTCAAAAGTCAACAAGGGAACGCTGAGTTGATTTGGTCTCTCAAGGGTTACCATTGTTATCGCAGATAGTTACTGTTTGAGATGATTGGATTGCTCCTCGAGATGAGTGCTTTCGATATTCCAGAGCTATCCGATCGCGGGATTGACTTAATGTAATACGGCCATAGTTCTTTTGTCAACTCTCGAGTCTTTGGACTTTATCGTTTACTAAAGTATCTTCAAGTTTAACTGTTCTGGACCACTGTATCTATGGGAAAATAAAAATAAAACCTTTTGACTCTGGCCATATAAGAACCTGCCAAAAAGCCATAAAAATAAAACATTGTTCACCCTCATCCCAAAGGCCTGCACTGGGCTTTCATTCAATATTCTCGAGGTTCCATACTTCGCATGACAAAGTTTATCTACGCTTCATGAGCAATACTATTTCCATAACAAAGACGGCTTAACTTACGCTGAACATTTTTGAAACATGGCTTATTTTTTATAGATATGAAAAATATTAAACTGATAAGTAAAACTAACAGATTTATTATAAATCCATGAACCCTGAAAACAATACACACCTTTTTTTCTGGGCAGTCATATAAAAAAGTTATAGAAGTATGAGTGGTACTAAAGAGTTGTCATCATATTTTTTATGTACTGAATGAACTAAAAAATAAATAAACATTGTTATAGGTTATAATTCCATAAGCAGTCCTAAAGAGTTGTTCATCATTTTTTTTTTGAAGCGGATAAAAGTGAATTAATGTAGTCTGACAAACTTCCATAATATCACTGATACTTTTGAATGAACCGGCGAAGATTTACTTATTAACAACTTTGTGAGAGTCCACGAACTGTATATTTATGTGTGCGTTGTTTCGAAGTTCAAGGGTGAACTTTGAATTGCAAATCGCGCAAGTGCTCGCCGCCGAGCCGCGGTAAAAATTGGTTCAACTGTTTGTTACATACAGTAAAACAGTCTAAACAAACGTTACAAACACAGATCGGAGAAAGTGAGAGTTTGGGCGAATGGTTATTGTTTCTCGAATTTATTATAGTAGGAAAATATTTTCATATCAATTAAAAAAAATATAAAAATTCCATTAGGTTCGAGCACAAAGCGAAAAACAAAACAAAGATTACTCATCCTAAGCGAGGTTACTAATTTCTAGCAGCTAGCAGGTTTGAATATTAGAAAACAACAATTTTCTTTAAAAACCTAACGATTATGAATAATTTTTTCATTGAATAATTTCTTACAACAAAGTTTATGGTTTTAAGAATGCGAAATAATTCGGATTATTACAGCGAGGCACACCACCCCCTGGCCGAGGCAGCCGTACCGCGGAGCGCGGCTGCTTAGCATTCCGCACGAGCGCCACAATATCGATTGTCATTCAAAAAAACAATCCTCGTCGTTCGCAGCCTCCTCCGCTCGAAGGAAACGGAGAAAAACTCCACTTTTTGTTGTTGGACAAATTAAAATGCCTGCTGATGGTATCGGTTGAAATGCCTCGGTCATTTATAGAACTGTTGTTTTTCAGACCAATATAATTTCAATTATTCCCTAATGATAAGTGAAATAAATTAATTCAGAATATCCCAGGTGGTAATGAATACACCAAATATGTATAATAATGAGTGGTATAGTATTATTGTTTCGTTACAAAACATTTTGTATTTAGCTTATCACAACTACATACCTACATTATAGTCTCGTCGAATGGTTACTTTTAAATGCCTCAAAAATTGCAAAGGTTATGACTATGAGCTAGTATTATTAATTGTGTCAGTCGATATGAAGATGTATTTTATTGGAATTTCTAACTTTAATATCCCACAATTACTTTTTGCGTAAAAGTATACGGTACGTAATAGATTTGATACTGCTGATTATTTTAATTATGACCTCACTTACCAGAACGTGCAAAAACTATGAATAGAAAAGCGTATAAAATAATTACACAAGACATTGAGTGCACCTATTTATTTATGGAAACATGTTATTAAAGTAATAACTCGTTTTGCGATAACATCTAGAAATTTAGGATTAGAGGCACAAAAAGTGTAGTAAGTTTTTAGTAATATAATAATAGATAAAGCAACATTGTAACGACAGTTAGATAATAAAATGGTAGATTTATGTCCTCTAATAAGAGCTCATAAAAAATGTTGATTTGATATTTCCTGATATTTTGTAAAGCATTTATGCTCAACACAGTGAGTAGCTCAAGACCTAAGTTAGGTCACTATATTTTCCCCAATGAAAAATTACAAACTTCACCATTTTCGTAATGTAACTGTTAGAATCCCTATACTTTCATGATTCGGTCGCATGTTATTTATTTATTTACCAATTGTTAACCAATTTAAGTATCGTTGAAGTAGGTTTGTTCCCGCTAATACTTCACTGATGACATTAGCTTGAGTGTCTGCCTCAGTCGTCACGCCAAGTCTGGATTTTACAAACAAAATTACGATTATGTCGGTGCAGGAAACGAAGCCACCCCAGCGGGCCGGCGCTAGGGGCAAGTACCTGCCCTGCTTAGTATTCCGGCCGAGTGCGGCCCTGTATTGATTGCCGTCCGCCGTAGGGCGGCCTTTTTAAAAACAATCCAAAGTAATGATTTTTCTCGTATGGATTTCTGGTATGAGACGATGCTGATGTCGTTTTGATGATGTTTGTTAGGTTTTTAATTAGAAATAGTACTGTGTAAAGAACACACTAAAATTGGTACTTACTAGGTACAAAACTGAAAATTTCGTGTTGAAATTGAAGAATCTCGAAACTGAAAATTGCAGCTATTTCTAGATAGGTTACTGAATACTTCTGTTTATTCGTACCTGTTTTTAGTTTTAACTAAAATATTGAAATCAGAAATGAGAAATTTCTGGAATTTTCTTGAACTGAAACATTTCGAATGAAACATTCAAAAACGGATTGCGAAACTACTGAAGATGGAGCAAAGTAAAACAACCAGCTAAGATGCCAGACAATTAAATTGAACCTGAGGCCAAGCTAATTGTGAAAATATTATTCAATTAAGTCATCTTTCTTATTGTGCGGCTCAGCTGTTTGCTAAAATCTTAAAACCGAATAATTATGGTAACTAGAAATAACAGTTTTACGTTGAGAATATTGAAGTAAATGGATATTATTTAAGATGAAAATGATAAGAAAGAACAATGCGAATGGCAGAAATGATAAGTTTGTTTGTATTATTAAAATAATTTTTAATTTTCAAAAACAATATTTAGAAAAGATTTTTTTTTTAATGTTGTAGCACTACGAAACCAATTTCAAAAATACTTGTCATCTACGCTACTTATTATGAACGAATTTTCTTCAACAATCGTTTTATTTTATTATTCAACAAATGAGAAAAGTTATTTTTTGTTGCGGGTGCAAACTTTCAATCATTTTTTATTAATTCTAATTTGAGCACAGTGAGTAATTTAAATGCACGAGACATAAGAACAATTTGCTCTCGTGTGAAATATAGAACTTTCCACCTCTATCCACGAGAAAACTTACAGCAAAATCACTTCGACGGGTGAAAGCCTATTTGGTTTAAGCGACACCTAGGGCCATATAGAATTATATACATATTTGGAATCAGCGGATTTTTCTGCGTCGATTGAGCTAGGTCCCATAAATATCGGAGCACTTTTTTGGCGCTTAAACCAATGAAAATTTCGGCCTCATTTTAGAGCATTGGTGTATGAAACGCCAAAAAATCAATACCATTTTTAGAGACAGTGGATATGAACCATACAAATGTTTGATTAAAACCCGTTTAAACTGTTTGTGTTTTCACAATAATAGTACTCGATGGCGGTTAAAGCGTTTTGCCTCCAACTACTTTTTAGGAGTAACCGTCGCTTAAAACATTTTGCTTTACATAAAAATCATCAAGGCTGTCGCTTAAAACATTTAGCTTGAATCTAAAAAAAATATGTTATGTCGCTTCAACCTTTTTGCCTTTATATATTTTCATCATAACATGTTGTTTAAATCATTATCGTCTGTATGCAAAACTTGACTATAATGTCGTTTCAGAAATTTATCCGCACTCTATAACTTAATTGGGTGTCGGTCCAACATATCTCAAGTTTTCCTTGTGTTACTTGAAGCACTTATCAAAACTCAAAATAGTGATATCTATGTCCGTTCAGACATGCAAATATTATTATGTGTCAATTTTGCAACGTTGCATCAAACAATGATTGTTTGCCGCCGACGTATTTGACTCGCGCGGGTATGTATCAGCCTCTCCTCGTTCCTACTGAAGACACTGGAAAAGATACTAGATAGACATATAAGAGAAACTAAAGGCAAAAGTAAAAGACCACTACATGACAACCAACATGCTTATATGGAAGGGAAATCCATCGAGACAGCCCTCCACAACATGGCAGTCAGAGTAGAGAGATCAACTTCAAACAAAGAATACGCTTTAGCGTGCTTATTCGATGTTGAAGGCGCCTTTGACAAAGCGTCTGCGCAATCTATAGTGGAAGCCCTAAACAGAGAAGGTGTAACAAAGCAAATATCAGGTTGGATCACCAACATGTTACAACACAGATCTATACAAGCAGAACTATCAGACACCAAATACACCATCAAAGCTAGAAGAGGCTTTCCCCAAGGAGGTTGTCTGTTTCCACTGCTATAGTGTATCTTAATAGATGAACTAGTTACAAAGATCACTGCTATGCACATATACATCCAAGCGTACTCGGATGACGGCCTGTTACTTGTAAGAGGCAAAGTTCTAAGCGTGGTCAGAGATATAATGAGAAGCGGAATTATGACAACATTGAGATGGTGTAGGGACAAGGGACTGAACCTCAACCCTACAAAAACTAAACTAATGTTGTTCACAAATAAAAGAAAGATTGATAGCATGATCCCAATAAACATTGAGAATGTAGAACTTGAGATAGTAAAGGAGTTTAAATACCTAGGGATAGTCTTAGACAGCACCCTAAGTTATAGAACACACATAAAAGAAACTAGCAAAAAGGCAATGACAGCTCTCATGCAGTGCAGAAGAGCCGTTGGCAAGAATTGGGGCATGAAACCCGAAGTGGTCCAATGGATCTATAGGGCAATCATCCTACCGAGAATTCTCCACGGAGCACTAGTACGGTGGCATAAGGCACAACTAGAATATAACAGAAAAGAACTCACAAAGGTACAAAGACTAGCTAGCATCATGGTAACAGGAGCCATGAGAACAACTCCCACGGCCGCCTTAGAAATGATACTAGGCCTTAGTTCTATAGATCTTGAAATCGAAAAGAGAGCTACAGAACAATGGTTTAAGCTGAAAAGCACTAACCTATGGATAGGAAGACATACTGATAAAGGTCACGCAGAAATAGGGAAGAAGTACGAAGATAACCTTTCTATGATACTGGTTAATAATGACCTAATAAAAAAGGAAAGGATATTCGATAAAAAGTACAGAATAAGCATCAGATCCAGAGAAAACTGGAAACTAGAACAAGACGATCTGGATAGCACCGCGGTATGCTACACTGATGGGTCAAGAAAAGAATCGACTAAGATATCGGGTGCTGGGGTATACATAGCTAAACCCGATACAAAAGGAGCCACTTTCAATCTGGGCAGATACGCCAGCGTATTCCAGGTGGAAGTATTCGCGATACTGGAGTGTGCACACATGATCAAAAGTGAGATAAGCAACCATAACATAGGAAAAATAATAATATACAGTGACAGTCAAGCTGCCATCAAAGCCCTTGACAAAACGGAGACTACCTCAGCCTTGGTGAAGGAATGCAAACAAAGCATTCAGGAACTTGCAAACTTGGTTGAGGTGGAAATTGCCTGTGTACCTGGACACGAAGGTAACAAAGGCAATGATGAAGCCGATGAATTGGCTAGGATAGGGGCTGGTGAACTTTTCATTGGCCCTGAACCAAGACTGCCAATCACACATAGAATTACTAAGAACATTATTGAAATTCGAACAATCAAAGAAACCAACCAAAGATGGATGGAAAGAAAGGACTGTAGACAGTCCAAGATCTTCATCAAATCGGTTGACAAGAAGAAAACTAGAGAATTGCTGAAACGAAGCAGGAGAAATATAAGAACGATTGTAGGTGTACTGACAGGACACTGTCCACTAAACAGACACCTATCAGTGATCAAACGGACAGAGGATCCCATCTGTCCGCAATGTAAAGAAAAAGAAGAAACAAGCTACCACTTCATGGCAGAATGCCCGATATACGCATCACTGCGCTGGGAGCTCTTTGGGGTGGATAAGCTTAAGGAAGAGGATCTAAAGCAGTTAACGATAAGTCAACTCAGCAGGTACTGTAAGCGTACAGGTAGGTTCGAGGGTCCGACGCCGGTGGGGTAAATGATAACCCACCTCTCCCTCCGGGGATTTAGGGAAATGGGTGAAATGGTCCCAATCAAGGTGACTGATCACCCGTCTGGCTTCGCTGGTGTCCCCCCTTCTAAATAATAATAATAATAATAAATAATAATAACATTGAAGTTTTTAAATGAGAAATTATTGCATGGTATCATTCACCATTCTTTAAAAAGTTATACAAACAGATGCGATTTAAAACAAATGCTGTTGTTTTCAAATTGTTGTTTAAGCCATTATGATTTTACTCTGAAATATTTAATTTTGGAGTTTGAACAAAATAGATTTATTCTATCCAACTGATAGAATGTCGGTTAAAGCACTTAGCCAGACTCTGAAAGACAATCAAAGTAACACTTAAGCCATTTTGCTTGGAACTGTCAGCAGAATAAAGTGGCGGTTAAATCATTTTACCTTACTCCATTATATGGCTATTTTGAATGAAGCGACATTTTTTTTCAAAATTTTTATCTTTACAAAGTGAAGAATGTAACCGGAATTTGAGACTTTTAAAACGAAACTAGTTTGTAACACTTTCAGGCAAAATTAACAAACCGTTTTGTTTTAATAATTTTTTTTCCGAAATTAAAAACTTTGAAACGCTCTCCTGTAAAGTTCCAAAAATGTCGCTTAAACCAAATAGGCTTTCACCCGTCGACTTTTTGCTGGAGCGTGAGACAAAGTGATTCTAAAGTCACGCTCGTAGCAAAAAGCGATTTTGCTGCGAGTTTTACGTACCAAAAGCGCCCTTTTGGAGGTGAAAATAAAATACCTACATGTAATTTGATTCTTTTGCAACATTAACACAAGTTTTCATTACCTTTTCATACGATATTTTTCAGAACAATTACAATGATTACTTTGAAAACTTCCATAAAATAATCAAGCATATTTTTACCGACTTCAAAAGGAGGGAGGTACTCAATTCGACCAGTTTTTTTTTTTTTTGTTTTTTTTTTTGTTTTTTGTATGTACACCGATTACTCAAAGACGGCTGGACCGATTGAAATGATTCTAACGTTATTACATTAGGTAAACTCCCAAGTTAGTCCCATTTTTTAAAATTTTGAAATCAGTTCAGTACTTTTCAAGTAATCTTGAAAAAAGCACGAAAATAGTATGATTTTGTGTGAACTACCTCGATGATCAGTCGTATAACTTCTTTGTTTATGAACTGAATAAGATAATTATTTTTTTGTTGGAAAAGGGATATCTTAAGTGAAGTTCTTTAACCGACTTAAAAAAGGAGATTCTCAGTTTGACCCGCATGTATGTATGTTTCTCCGCGATTAACTCACGTTTGGCTGAGCCGATTTTAATATCTACCTAAATAATATACCTACACTATCTAATTCAAAAAGTACCTACACTAAAAATAAAAAAATAAAAAATTGTTTAAAAAACAAAAAACCGACTTCAAAAAACCTACCTCTAAAAAGCAAGAAATAATATTCGTAATAATAAAACACGTCTATTGAAGTCGGGTGGGGCTTTTAGAATAAAAAAAGGGATTTGTACTCCAGCCCCACCCGACTTCAATAAACGTGTTTTATTATTACGAATATTATTTCTTGCTTTTTAGAGGTAGGTTTTTTTACTGTTATAATTATGCTAAATCTACTACTTGCTTGAGCTTCATTGGCATGTCTTTACGCAATCAAAACTATTTTCCAAGACGTGTCTACTGAGTGCATGCAATAAGCACCCAAATTCTCAGAGATATTAAACCTCCTCTATTGTACAATCTACAGCTTCAGTCGCCATTTTGACGTTCTCACAGACGGAGATCTGATACAGTAGAGGAAAGGGAGGGCTGTTCACTACACCCATAGTGTAGGCAATGCACGGTTGGAAATAATTGTTTGAGTCATGGAAGAAATACATTTTGGTTAACAACAATATTGTACTGTACGTAGGTACACCTATGTCTTCCTTCGTGAACAATGATATTAAAAGTAAAGATGAGTTATACGCCAACATCATTGCTATTTAAAACAGCGCAAAGGTACTATAGATACACACATTGACCGCTGCATGCGCATTGGCCGTGAATTGAAAGTGCGTCAGCTGTCTCCTTCACTCACACACGCAAAGCAGACAGCGCGCTCTTTGTACAATATGGCCGGATAAAGTAATAGAAAATACATATTTTATATTAAATACAGTACTTACGTGTGAAATTAAGCATTTTTCCGATCTCTGACTGTTACTGTATAATTTGTACATCGTCTAAAGATACTAGGAGACATATTTTTTTAATGGAATTTCACAATTTTATCGCGTCTGACTGACGAGAGCCGCGTGTGTTTCCGTGTCGCGAGCCTGTGCCTGGCTAATTGAAAGTAGGGCAATTACCTGACTTTCGTCTTGCCATTTTGGAGTGCGCGTAACGTATCTATACTTTTAATATCATTGTTCGTGAATTAAAATTGTCTTCGAGTAGCATCTTAGGAATGAACGTACCTATTTTTGATTATAGTATATTTCTTGCAAGCATTTTGAAGGCTAAAATGAATCATTAGCACATTCTGCAGGCAAACGTTTCTTTTTAAAATCTTCTGAGACAAAAATTAATCATTAGCGCATTTTGAGGACATATGTTAACGTATCTTTCGAAAAACTTGTTAGCCTTTTGGAGAGTTTACAGATTCGACGCTCCACGATACTATCAGGGTACATTCAAAATAGCCATCAAAAATAAAAGTACTATTAATAGTATCTAGTTCAGCCATCTGTACTCGCCCATTGAAGTCGGATTAGTTTTTGAAAAACATCTCAAAAACTACCCGACCGATTTTCTAAATTCAAGCGTCATACGATAGATCTCAGCGCCGCCCTGCACATTTTTCTCAAAGTAATATTTCTAATTTTGACTGACCCACGGTCATATTGCACTTATTGCTGACCATCGGGCACATACATTGGTGATCAAACATTTCATGTTCTGAATACGGCAACAATAAAAACAGTAACAGTTGAAATAAGGGCTTGTATTTGTAATAGTTCGGTTCCAACTTTTTAATTCGAACAGCTAAGATGTGGAGAACCTGCGTCTGTAGTCCCCGAACAATATAACTTGGGCGTCTTTAAAGCCAGAGTAAATAGGCATTTACTGACTGTGCGTGCTCCATCTTAGTCCTCCTTGTCACTTCCCATCAGGTGAAAGTGAGGTCAAACGCGCAGACAGTCCAAACATAAAATAAACAGTTAAATTTGGAATAGAACGTGTCATACTACAATGTAGTTACACTGTGCCAACTGTAGTGCTAATGCAGTACGTGACTGAAGTGTTGCCAAAATGCCCGCAGATAGCATCTAACTATGGAATTAAATCGGGCACTCGGCCAACCCGCGATAGTTTCTAAATGGTACAATATTCACATGAATTTTGATAATTGTTGTGTTATATTTTCTTTACTTCAATTGTTTTGTCCATCAGCCATTTTTGATGTCCCCACTGCTGGGGCACAGGCCTTCCTTATGGGTGGATAAGGAGGACGGGCCATAAACCACCACGCGGGCCCAATGCGGATTGGTGGGTTTTAACGACTGCAAATGCAGCCGGGACCAACGGCTTAACGTGCCTTCCGAAGCACGGAGGAGTTCGCGATAGTAAATTTTTGGTCACCCATCCCATGACCGACCCTTGCGAACGTTGCTTAACTTACGCAATCGCTGGGCCAGGCGCTAAACCACTGCGCCACCGAGCTCCTCGATCCAATTGTTTTATACCTACTTAAAATACTGTCACTTTTCTATGACTTTTAAGTTGGGCTACTGTTTAGCACAGAATACATTATTATAGTAAAATTTTTGCAAATAAAAAAAAGAAAACATTGTGAAATAAATTTTAAGCATTTAGCATGAAGTGCATGTAAAAATTATATTCTGGAAAAACAAAAAAAAAATTGAAACCAATTAAGAAGCCTTTCCATTACTTTTGAAATAGTCTAATTTAGTTTATTGGCCGACTCGAGTGGTGCAGTGGTCAACATATGCCGGTCTAACACAAGAGGTCCCGAGTTCGATTCCAGGCTGGGCAGAAATTAAAACTATGAATTTTAATTACTGTGATGGGTCTGGGTGTTACTATGTATAATCAGTATATGTTAATTGTCTAGCCTCCATATTACAAGCTTTGCTTAGTTTTGCATTAGATGGCGCTGTGTAAAATTGTCAAAGCATTTATTATTAGTATTTACGATATTCCTTTTAAGGACATCTCACATGACTATAGCGATAGATAAACGATCCGTTGCGCTCGCGCGTGCTACAAAGAATCGATATTCCCAAAACAGTGCGGGATTAGTCGGCGTTATCCCCAATTTCATCTAAATGCTGCTATAATCCGCGGTACAATAGCGACAAAAATAATAAATATACCGCCCCGCCCACGGACGTGGCCCAGCGCTGGGGTATAATGAGGGGGCCAAAACAAACCAGCTATTGATACGGTGACTCTATGGGGTCGGTGAGGCACAAATGGTCAAAATATTGCTGTGATTTTTTTAAGAATATCCATAGCTGAATTCAAACTTAGGTTTGAAAAACACTTTAAAAACTTTTATAATAACTAGGCCCTGAAAGATCGATGCTTAGGTATAGTTTAATTTTGGTGTTATTTTTTACATTATCACTCATACTGACAAAAAAATATGGGAGTTTTAAAACTAGGAATCTCTCGCAGTTAGACTTAGATCTCTGGTGAACAACTGAGGATAGAGGTTGATGAGGGCTAAATTATTCTGCCTTTGAAGGGAATTAGTATCTTCTTGATATTTAGTCTGTAAATTGGAGCTAATATTGTTCTTAAATATGACTGATCCCAGTTCAAAATTTTCACTCTATTCAGTGTTGCACAGTAAAAATTTAGTTAAAAGCCAATTACTTAATTATTTAAGTAAGCTCGTATTCGTAAAATACCCGACGGAAAACAGACCAGTAGCGAGTCGACCCTCACGCCTAATCTCCGAACAAAGCGATGTTGGAACATTTCGGCGCGAAAATAATGAACAGCACGTGCCCCGAGGGTTCCGCGACACGTGGCGAATACTGGCGATGGTATCGACGCCTGCGCATTCCTAAAACATTAGACGACAAAACGCATGACGCTGTTTTTGTGTCGCAGATTAATAGTTCCGTGGGAATTGTCTGTGTTTGTCTGTTTGGGACTGTGTGATTGGGGTTTTATGTGGCGAAAAGCTAAAGCCAGATTATAAAGTTTTAGCAGGATGAAATCTGAATTATGTGGATAACATTGCACAACTAAAGATAATTGTAATACGTCCCATAACTATTAATAGGAATCCTGGATTTTGAAATTCACGATGGAAATAATATGATAAGCACAAGTAAACTGTCATCGTATCGTCACGGTAAAGAAATCTATCAGAATTCTAACTCGGCCCTGTCCTTGAAATTATTACCTAGAGCCGCGCAGTACATCAACGCGTGATAGGGCCTCCCGGCTACAGTATTTTAATTTCATCTAAGTACTTTCGTATCTTTCTAGTTTTGTATGTAATATTTTAGAATCCATATTATAGGGTCTATCATCGCCGAGAAATCAATTTCTAAGCAATAAAATACCTAGGTTAACAAAACGGATGGTGAAAACCAAAAACTAAAAAAGCTAAATACCTAGATATTAAAGGGAGAAATTAGCTTCAAATCCTTCTGGCCGTAGTTAGTAGGTAGGTAAACTTCAGTCTTATTTTTTGGACTGTCCAGGTATTTCAAAATGTAACTGGATTAATTGGTTAATTAAATGTAATAAAAACAGCACAATCTGCACTTTGCCATAGTAAATACTTGTATTTCAATCAATACTACGTAAATGTTTTGTTCGTCACTGCGGCGTATTTGCGACTGTTGTATACCGAGTGCCGACCGAACTCGAGGCGCGTAGGTATGGCTCGCTTTTTGACTATTTGTATGAAGTTAGAGTACTGATTGATTTCTTTACCGTAGTATCGTATTGTTAACTTGATTACCTACTTAAAATTATAACATTCACGTTGCCAACCAAGAAAAATAGTTGCCTAAATGCGGTCGGTGGCACTATATGTTAATGAATGAACCCAAAATGGGAAAATCGTTTCATCAGACCATTAAATTGAATAACTTTTACTAAGGGACCAACTCTGAAATAGCAAAATAAAAAATTTGCAGTTTTATACAAAAGTTAATAACGAAAATATAGGTTAGGTTTTTCAAAATGTACACACTGAACTAAATATCGAAATTTACACACTGAAATTTTTTCCCGATTGCAAAGTTGGTCCCATAGTAAAAGTTGTTCATTTTAATGGTCTGAAGAAACAACTACGTTTTCCCATTTTGGGCTTATTCATTAACACGTTGTATAGACAGCGTTTTAGAATCTGGCTTGTATGAGAAATATTTCATTCTTAGTAATATTATATGAGGCCTTAGAATAATAACACCTAGAAGCCGCGTCCGCGTATGCAAAGTGAGGCAACTTATACCAAGCCAGAATGGCTTAGTTTTCAAATTTATATCCTTCATATGTTAACTAATCGTAACTGAAACCCAATAATATAGTAATTAGTCTTATAAATGTGGGAAAATTGAAACTGTTTTGTACTTAATCGGTATAATTAGGTAATAATGTAGAATAACAATCTGAAAACGTAGCCATTTCGGCTGTTTTAGTTGCCTCACTTTTGACAGTGCGCTTTGTAGAGAACTATCGTTCTAGGTGTTATTATTCTAAGTATGAGGCAATGACTCTACACAATAATATATGAATGTTCTGTTCTGAAAAATATCAAGCAGCAGCTTATTGCCAAGTTCTTTTAAACATCGATTTTTTTATATGGTAAGTATAAGTACTAGTTACTTACATTTAGTTACATTTCGTCGTTAATATTGCAATTTGTTCTATGTCAAAAATGACTTAAGGAGATAAAAAAAACAGCATACTGGAAAAAAAAATTAAGTCATCAACATGTTTTTTAACTAATGTATCCTAACTATTTTGTTCTATTTAATGTGAATAATGAAATCTTCATAAATAATTTATATTTTGTTAGAAATTCGACATAGAACCTATTGACATTGAACAAATTGCAATATGAACGACGATTTGCCGAATTCTCACTAATATTATAAAAGTATTACGAAAGTCCGGTTGTTTGTTTGTTTGTTTGTTACGCCTTCACGTCCTAACTACTGAACCGATCATTATGAAATTTTGCATACACGTCGTCAGGGGTACAGAGAAGGACATAGGGTACCTTTCATCCCGAAAAAATTTGTATAGTTCCCGAGGGATAGGAAAAAACCTTTGCCACGCAGACGAAGTCGCGGGCGGCCGCTAGTAAGATATAAATCGGTATCACATGACAGCTCGCGTACAAGCTCGCGTCACACCATACACGATATCATACAGCCCACGCGTGGACATGAACAATGAATGAGATGAAAAGGCAAATTTGTCGATGGCCTGTCTGGATCTATAGGGTTCAGTGTCAATTCAAAGTCCTCAACATTAAAAAAATATATTTTGTTTTACAAGTAGGTAAGTAATGTATTTTGAATCACTTACTTAGTATTTTCCATAATCAATATTCCTATTGAATTGATACCAATATCGGAAAAAATACATTATTTTTAGAGTGTTCTCATTACATTAAGTATTTTATTCTATTCTGAACTTATTTGGTGGTTATTGATAGAAGAAGAAATTAAATCTATTGTATTGTTAACATTTTGTTTGTTATGAGGAAATGTACGGATTACGAAATCAGTCGTAGGTTAATTAAATCAAAAAGTTCTACGCTCTGTTCCACGTTTTCTCCTTTTGTTTAAGAAAATAAATATATCAACAACATTGCATTGTTGTAATATTTGCAATGATCCCTAGAATCAAAATAAAAAAAAACCGGTCAAGAGCGAGTCGGACTCGCGCACCGAGGGTTCCGCACCATCATAATTGCACCATTAAACAACACTGCAGAGTAGAATAATAAAATTAGTATTGCAGTTTTAGGTCAGCGCCATCTCTTGACCGATAGTAGAACTAATGTTAATTTTTTTAGAAATTTGATAATTTCTAAAAAAGTGTGCTATAATGAAACATCATTTTATTTTTCCTGTAATATTTATATAAACTGCTATCACATAGAATTATTTCAGATTTTTCTCTTTGCAAATTTCGGAGATAAGGGGGGGGAACGGTATTTTTTTTACATTTTTCATTATAAGTCGAAAACTATGCAGCCTAAAGCAAAAAGAAAAAATGATTGAAAACGTGCAAACGGCGGTCTTTCATATGATACCCCACATGCCTTAGTAGCTCCACTTCAAATCTTTAAGACCCCTTTTCAGTCCCTGTTGTAAAAAAGATATTTATTTTTTTATTTATTTCTTATTTGCAAAATAGTTGGGCAAATGTCATATCAAACTATTCTAAATTTCAAGTTGATACCATTAGTAGTTCTCGAGATATCCAGCTGTGACAGACAGACAGACAGACTGAGTAACACCATAAGGGTTCCTTTTTTACCATTTTGGTATGGAACCCTAAAAAAGAGGAGATCTGCACCCAAACATAAACGTTCATGACTTGCATTCGAATCGCGGGCAATAAAATAATAATTATACACATCTGACTTATTAGCCGTACACATTTCGAATGATGCAAAAATAAAAAAAGTTCTACAACTCCGGACAAAAAGAGGCTTTATCTTATAGTAGCTAAAGTTGTTAATAAGTTTGTGGTATTGTTCACTTGTGTCGTTTCAACCCCCTTTGTAGCAAGTACGAGCAAAACAACAAAAGGTTTAACAATAGAAGTATGCCGTATCATTTGTTAAACGTCCCTTTTGACGACGGCAACTATTATTTTATGAATTATGTCGGCGAGCGGCGGCCGGAGTCGCCGTGACGTCATTGTTTGAATACATCCAGTTAATATACGCGATAACGTCGCGAACTGCTATAACTTATCATGGATTTAGTTTTTATTAATGACGAATGTGGTAGCCGAGTTTAAGTTGTGACTTATTCGAATTGTTTGTAGCAACGTTGAAAGTTTTTTAGCACTCTACTTAAGGTTATTTTAATAGGAATGTATGTTAACTATAAGATTTCAGACGGTGCGCAGACTGAAAGTGGCGCCGCGGTGAATATTATTTAATATTGTCATTAGAATACATAATTTTATTTAAACTATGTGGAATTTTTAAGACTCATAGTTTAGTATTCACATTACATTACCTCGTAGTTATTTCTAGGAGTAAATAGCAAAACTGCTGTTGTTTTTGCCATATTTACTTCTACGAATGACTAGGCAAGGTTCTGAAAATACTAGACTATGGTTTTTAAAAATTCCACATGAAGTTTTATTATAATCCTTTTCTATTGACAACTTATTTAATAAAAACCTCCGAGGGTGCAACTTTTGGTATGGGATGCATTTTATCACTATATTTCGAAGATCAGTATCGATTTCTATGTTTAGACGAAAATTGTCTAAATATTACATTACATTGTTTTCATTTTTCACAGTGAACTCGTAGAAAATAAAAAATCGACATGAAACGTTTTTATTGGCTGAATCGACATCAAATAGCGATCCCATAATGTCTTATCAGTTTACTGATCATACCGAAGAAGCCAAATATTTTTATGGCCAGTTACTACTACTAACAATACACTTCTCGTAAAGCAATCGGCTTGAATTGCCGAAATCGTCACACGCCACCCCATTCATGAGGATTTTTATCAACCCTCATTTACGGCAAAAAGTTATAAATAACAAAAGTTAACAAGCGAACTCACACTCAATGAGGAGGTTGTAAGCATCAATATTGAATGTCGTTGTAGTTATTTATACATCTAATCTGTAGCGTCGTTACGTCATTTGACTAACGACACCTTAATATGGCGCATTTAGCCAGGGATAGGCTCATTGTGAGAACGCAATGTATCGAAAAGTTTTAATTTCGGTTTATGGTTCGTGCAGAATGGGGTTGTTTGGAACTGTCAACAGTATAATGAAAACAATTGAAAGCGCATTAATTGAAAAAAGTTATCTAAAATTATTCGAGTAAAAAAGCTTTTGCAAAATATAATTTAAATTAAGAATACATTTTAATTACTTTTTAAAGTATTATTTATATCTGCTTTTTAATTACGTATTATTTTTAGGCTCTATTTGCTTTTTAAAATTATTCTTACGCCCGATTGCACTAAATTTAAGGATCGCCTAAGTCTTGTCTTTTCCTAACTACAACACGACCAAATTAAAACGGTGTCGTAAACTTAGCCGTCATGTAGCTGTCATTCGCCTAGTTATCTTGGTCGAGTTATAGATAAAAAAAAACCGGCCAAGTGCGTGTCGGGCCACGCGCCGTAGGGTTCCGTAGTTACCTTATACTATACCATATTTAATACCACCTATCATTTTTCGTCTGCAAAAATAACTTTGTTTTTCACAGTGTTGGTATGAATGACAAAGTTATATTTGCGGTTTTGGAAAATGTGCTATATCTCAAAAACTGATTACTATATCTCGTTCAAACCAATTTTGGTTGAAAGTTTTTATTAAGATCTACAGCATATATTTTTTTTAGATTTTTCACTCTCTTATTTCAAAAGTTAAAGGGGGGGGGGACACACATTTTACCAATTTGGCGGTGTTTATCTTTCAAACGGTTGACTTTGAGAAAAAGTTGTCTTAGAAACCTCAATGTCATTTTTAAAGACCTATCTATAGACACCCAACACGTGTTGGTTTGAAGAAAAAATTTTTTTTCAGTTTCAGTTCCATGTATGGGGAGCCCCCCCTTAATCTATTATTTTTCTAATTTTTGTATTAAATTCGTTAAGCGGTTAACAGAATACATCTACTTACCAAGTTTCAACTGTGTAGTCTTAATACTTTCGGAATAAAGTGGCTGTGACATACGGACAGACAGACAGACAGACAGACAGACAGACAGACAGACAGACAGACAGACAGACAGACATGACGAATCTATAAGGGTTCCGTTTTTTGCCGTTTAGGCTACGGAACCCTAAAAAGACTTAGGCGATTCTTAAGTTTAGTGCTTTTGCACCCTAATCTTTTTTAATGAAATTGAAAAGTATTGTTACGAATACCTTGCAATTATTTTCCATTGATTTAAAAGAAACTTATAAGTACTTATCTGACATATTTTTAACCCAAACGCTTCAACATTTAGATATTTTTAACTCTTGTTAATTTTTCCTTAAGCTTTTCGCATTATAAAATTGTTATTCTTATGCTACTGCTCCATCTGCGTTAACGTTAACGTTAATGGTAATGTCCAACTACGCTTTAGCTAAGGCGTTTGGTAAATTTAGTACTGTCGTTTGTAAATTAACACGTTAAAGTCTTGGCCACATCTGCGTAACGCCTAGATTAACGCTTTAAGCTATGCGTTAACACGCAGGTGGCTCCGTAGCATTAAAAAGAGTTAATATGGTCGAATCTTATGAACAAGCCATGGAAAATTATGGCAAATTTTAAAGAAACAGAATGAAAATTCTGTAACTAACAAAACATTTATTGAGGAAAACTTCTAATTTAATCTAAGTTGTCTATTACTGTGACATGATTAGGGACATGTATCTAAATGGACGGTAAAAGTAATAAAAGCTGAACCGGGGATCCTATCGAGATTAACCTAACGCCACTGAGCTATGGGGCTCTGGTCGCAGCAGGGCGCCTTTGTGCCGTTTTATTGGCGCCCAGGGCCCCGGGGCCCTGTCGCTTTGTCGCCATCGATTACGGAGCACCCTGTAGTTGTAATGATACGCATTCTGTTAATTTTCGCGACATGATCGCTGTAGTTAAATTTGTGGGTGTCGCGCGTTTTATTTTTTTCGATGGTGATTGATAGGAAAATCTATATTAATAAAAAAAGCTACACAGATATTAAAATAAGTTTTTTTTATCTATTATGGAATTTATGGAAGAGCCGATTTTATTACATGTCATAAATAAAACAATATTGATTTTAATGTTCTAGTGTACAAAGCTTATAAAATAGCATTTACAATTTAAAATTATAAATTAGTTGTAGTAAATGCATTACTTTCCTTGTTAAATTAAAAGCTATTTTTTTAAGGGAATCACTTTTATATTACAATAATTTTCATTTGGTGACACGACGACGTTAGAAAAGCTTCAAAAAATTACTTACATTGAATTATTTTTTTCAAGTGGTTAATTTTTATACATGTTCAAAAAATTTAATGAAACTTATTCCCAAGCCATATTGGCGTAGAATGTACTTATCAGCAAGTAAAGCGGGTTCTCAACAAGCGTTAAATGGCTGAAGTCATCAGTAACCACCCTTTGGAAGTAAGTGTTTTTTGGAAGTGTTTGCCCGCGGCTACTGACACCACTGTTGCAGTTCCCATCAAGAATCACTTGTCGACAATATTGAGTGGTTTCGAAATACTTATCCAACTTTGAGTCCATTGTGAAATGATTTCGAAATTCATGCCACTGTGCATTTTTGAGTAGCTCTGAAGTTTGGAATAAGCTTTTTATGACGTACGATATGATTATGCAAATTAATTTTCCTTAAAAAAATAAGCTGAACATTTGTTTAACTTTCTTAATAGATTGCTTTACTTTTAGCAAACGATTTTATACTAACTTCCTGATGAGCTAGAGACTTATAACTTTGAACAGGTCAGAACTGGAAGGCGATGCAATATTATGGTGTCATTATTTTCTGTGTTCAAATTCAATTCTTAGTGGAAAAAATTGGCCAAGTGCGTATCGGGCCACACGTAGTATAGATAAACTTATATTTATTTCCTGTTTTACACAACGAACACCTGAAATTAAGTTTATATAAATTAATTTTGTCAGTAATTGATCGAATTTTACTCGTTACGTTATAAAGCCTAGCAGTGCTAGTTTTCCTTTTAACTTCATTATAAATGTACATGTCCTGAATTTTTTCACGATTCCAAAGTAACCGTTTATCTGGTTGAGGGGGGGGGGGGGGGGGCACTTGAGAGACACCCAACACTAGATTGACCCACTTTACATGTAGGAGAGGTATGTAGGTGTCGTGATGAAGAATGGGTGTAAGATTCTCCGATCACGATTAATGCTTAATATGAAAAATGAACGAACTCACCGTTGAGGATTCCTTTCTTTATCGACATCAAAAGTCAATTGTCCTTGCCAATGGTTATATGCTTTGCCTTAATATATTATGAACGGTATTCTTATTTCCAGCCCTGAGGTGTAGTGTTGTGAATTTGTTTTGAATTAGTTACATCAACCTCCTGTAATTATAAATAGAGTATAATGCAACTGACATGTGCATTCTAAGTATTTAAGAAGTCAAGGTATGTTCTGGCAAGCCGTTCTCACTCAATGCGACTCTCAGATATCATTAACATAATTAAAGGCTCAGTCAGTCATGTGTCTGTTACACTATGTGGCTACCAGAGGATCTCTCATCACTACTCTAGGGACGCACCCAAGTAGTGGTCTCAGAGTACGCTATACCACTAGCATCCTCCGGATTTAAGAATATAAGAATGTACCTGTGTTCCTCTAAACCTATGTCAACACCGTGACTTGGGTGATCTTGTCTCATCAAGCTCTTGTCGTCCTAGAGTAACTTACTTACTTCATATCCTGTAGTATCTTTTGTGATCAGCCCACTTGAGGAACACCCAAGGGGACGTTCCATCCATGACGTATCTCATTCCCCATTTACTTTGATAAACCATTGCAGTTGAGTTACGCCATGGATCACATCCCAGACCTGATCAGATCTCTGTAAAGCCACACCGAAACAGTCATCAAGCAGTTAATCATAATTTGAAGTTAGTTAGTTTTAGCAAGTAAATTTGTCATTCCACGGTTAATAATTTTATCGTAATTGTCTTGTCATGTTTAAATACTTAGCTTTATATTCATAGACCAAGCTCCCGTTGCATGAAACCTTACCTCACAGCCCGGTTTCCTGTCTTGAAGCACTTTAAAACTATTTATTCGTTAGAAACATTGACCTGCATGTATTTACACTGGACAGGCTTATGTCAAACTGTTTTTGTGCCTATTTGATTACCGCCATGTTGGCGCTGTAGGACGTAGCGTGAGCATAGCGTGAGGGACATGGTACTAAAGTTTGAAGTCTGGAGAGACCATCACGTCAACCATTTTCATATTGTACGTCAAAATTAGTTCTTAGACGCACGCTAGTGGCGTTTCAAATAGGCACAAGAACTTTGCTGTCAAATCATACAGACAGCCTGTCCAGTTAAATAAAAAAAATTTTTTTCATGTCAGTGGTTAGAAAGAATTTCACTTACTGTACTACTGTCATTGAGTGACATTTGTAATGTCACTTCATTGGCGCCAAGTTCAAACTTCTTCGCGTTCGTCGCGACAGTAGGTAAGTAAACTAAGAAATATTTTTCAAGATTTTATTTAACATCTTTTTTTTGATATAATTAATATTTACATTCATGCTAAATTACAGTTTTCTAGTACTTAGGGCCTCTGCAGCAAAGCCACGAATGGACGGACGGACGGACGGATAATGCGAAACTATAAATAAAGGTACCTAGTTGACTTGACTAGAACTAGAACCCTAAAAGAGACAAAACTTTTGGACTAAAAATTTACTAAGCGTTTGAATGTTTTACGGATAACACGGCATATTTTTATTTATAGACATGATAAATTAGTTATTTGTAAATGATTATGATCATCGTATAATAGAAGCAAATGTTGAACTAACTACTAGTCAGTATTAAAAAAAATTAGGACTACCGTTTCACAGAATTTTATATGTGATTTCATCTTTTCATCATCTTTTCACCCATTTTCACGTCATGAGTAAGCGTTTCATAATTTCGTCGCAGCAGACAGAAGCAGAGTGGCGCAGTGGAAGCGTGCTGGGCCCATAACCCAGAGGTCCGTAGATCGAAACTACGCTCTGCTAAGGTTTTTTTTTATTTGGTTTAAAATTAAATCAGTCTTTATAATTTATATCCTTAGTTAAGGCGCTTATATTGGTCCACTAGCGCCGCCAACACATTTATTTTTATTTCTCTTAAATCAAGTAAATATTAAAAAAACCGGACAAGTGCGAGTCGGGCTCGCCCACCGAGGGTTCCGTACAGACCTACATCTATACATAAAATAAAGCTATAGAAAAGTTGTGTCGGTACAAAGGAAATATTTTGAAAAAAAGTGGTTGGTAGTTATTAGTTTACCTGTTTCCTTGTGATCCTAAAACTGTACTACGGAGAGTTCAAGCTTTATCCCAGGTTCTACCTACCGGAATTATGTGAAAAATTGCTTAGATTATAAGTTGGACTCCAAGCTACCAAACTGTAAAAAAATACCATCAAAATCCGTTCAGCAGACTGCTATATATGCCTATAGATAACCATTTGAAATCCTTTGTCGCCACGTAGAAAATAACCCTTCCAGGGATTACGACAAAGAATTGACCACGGGCGAAGTTTGAAATGGAATAGTACATTACTGCAGCGGCACTCAAGACAGGCATTGAAGAACATATGTGAGTCCATCAATGCCTAGTTGCGGCCAAGGCTTGTGTAGTACATACTTGTAAACTTTTAACTTTTTAGTTTTAAAAGTTTTAAGCTTTTTATTTTAATTTTAAAATACTTACAGTAATTGAAAAAAGCAAATAGAAAGTGGAATGTGCACATAAAGGCCTTTCATTTCATACACATATTGAAAAAAAAAACGGTTTTTTTTCATTTATTTCCAGTTTTTCATTTTTTTTCCAGTTTTTTGGAAAGTGCTCGTCAAGGCCTTTCATTTGATACCCATATTGCAAATTTTTTTTTTTTCAGTTTTTTGGAATGTGCTCATCAAGGCCTTTCATTTGATACCCATATTGCAAATACAATTTTACCTTTCGTTTTTTTTTTCAGTTTTTTGGAATATGCTCCTTGATGAGCATATTCAAAAAAACTTTTCAAAAAACTTTCATTTGATACCCATAGGTATTGAAAAAAAATTTTTTTCGTTTTTATTTTTTTTTTAACTTTTTGGAATGCGCTCATCAAGGCCTTTCATTTGATACCCATAATTGCACCAAAACAGTTTTTTTTTTTCGTTTTTATTTTTTTTTAATTTTTTGGAATGTGCTCATCAAGGCCTTTCACGTGATACCAGTATACCGAATATTAAAAAAAAAAATTTGGAATGTGCTCACTCATCAAGGCGACATTTGATACCTATATTTGTGTTTCATTGAAAAGTTCGCTCCATTTCTGAATTACACGTGTGTAATGAGTTTTAATAGAAACATTGCTGGACAGACGCCGGCAATTTTGTATGAAAATCCATTATTACACGTTAGTAATGGATTCTCATACAAATATTGACGGCGCGGTTTAGGTCTGTCCGTAAACTCTGATTTAGCACAAAGAAGGTTGTCAAAATAATGTTCGAATTTCCAAGCATTTTTGAGAAAAATTAAATTATTACAAACCCACCGCACCTGTATAAAATACAAGTACTGTTGATTGACAACAGATGGCGCTGTATATCAATAGTACACTGTATAAAGTTCTGTGAAATGGTTTTATCGGGGCTGTCTGTCACAAGTATTGTAATACTCACTAGGCAGTCCCAACCTGCTGTTTTGAAAACAAATGTTTTGTGAACAAAATAAACATTTTTGATTTTTTTTTTTTATTTTTATCTATCGCAATGTTATTAGAGAAAATGGGTGTATTCCAACAGGACCCTTTGGTTGTGTGAAGCCGAGACTTTTATTGTAGTGGTGGCTACCTCGGCTGACCTTACCAAGTAAACTGTCTTGATTATACTTGGTGCCAAATGCTCCAAGCAACATTGGAATGCGATGCACCCGCATTTTAATGTAAACTGAAACAATCTACCACTGAACTATTCAACACTTGACACTGGCAAAAATTACTTCCAAGAAGAAAGTAGATTGCCAAAACAAAAATAAAAAGAAGAAGACCCCTGTCATACAGCGTGACATACCGCCATGTTGCGAAAATATTTAGAGCCAAATTTATTACTTTTTAATTTTATTTTTAAAAGTAATTAACTATAACAATATTTTAAAGGATCTGAATAATTAATAATAATAAATATTGATATTTTTAAAAGAATTAGTGGCGCGATTAATCCAAAAGTTAAACTATGACCGCGCATACCGTTGTTCCACCAAGCTGATTAATAATTACGTATTTTAATGACCATATTTTATTATGATTTAATTACAAATATACAGTTTTCAGATTTATTCCTGTAAGTGTAGTATAAGACGCTATTACCTGCCAAATTTCATAGTTCTAGGTCAACGGGAAGTACCCTATGAATTTTGATTCCTTTGAGTGTATCGAAAATGCGTTTTTTGCGCCCTAAACGGCAGTATCTTTTTTTTACGTTAACTTAGAAGTTTGATTTTTTTACAGCTTCAAGGGCCCGTAGACCTTAGTATATGGTTTAAATTTCAATTCGATACCTCCACGCGTTTCCGAGATAAAGGGTCTTGACAGACAGACGGACGGACAGACAGACAGACGGACAACAAAGTGATCCTATAAGGGTTCCGTTTTTTCCTTTTGAGGTACGGAACCCTAAAAAGGAAACAACCATGCCCTTTTACATTGTCTCTAATATTTTTTGAAAAACACTTTAATATTTTTCATTCTTTGTACTATAGTTTTAAAATGCAATTGAAATGACATTGGCCACTTTTGGTTTAAATGGATTTTAAAACTTACAAAAGAATGAAAACTGTTGAAGAGTTATTAAAAAAATATAAATTGTTTTTTTTTTATATTGGCCTGGTTTACGTATGATAAAAATAAATGAATTGGTGGTGCTAATTGACGGCTATAAGGGCCTTAAAAATATTTTCATTTGTTATCGATAAATTGTTGTCTTCTTGTTTTCGTCACAGCTTTATAGATGGCGCTCGTAACGTAAGCGACGCATCACCACACCAAGTTTTGTTTAAAAACAACCCCACAAACACAAACAATTCGCGTTTGTTTTATCACGGGATACTGATAATTCGTACCACGTGCGCGCCGCTCGTGTTTTCACAGTGGCCGCCAGAGGGCTCTGCAGTACGCTCCGATAAAACCACCAAATAGGCAGCCGATAATGCAAACCTCTATAAACAAATGAAAATAAAAACACAGTTAGAAAAATGTTCGAAAAAACATTGTTTTTCCACCAGTATTCCGAGAAAAGAGAATAAATTGGAGGTTTGTTTGAACATTGTCAAAATAAATGTACATTGACCAGAATTTATGTAACGTATTTTATATAAAAAAATCATGGTTTCGTAGGGCTTATTTCAAGTACGCCTGGCTAGCTACCACCATCTTATCTAAGTCTAACGCCATAACAACAATTAAAAAAAAAATGTTGTTCCGGCAGTTAGAGGTAAGATAGCCAGTTCTTTGGTGATGATGATTTCGGGTGTAGTGCGCTTCCACCTTCGGCCATATCATCACTAGTAAGGTAATGGCCAAGCACTACCCCGTGGTGTTTAAAAATATAAAAATCATGGTACAATCAAGCGCTAGTCAGCCGTCATTCATCAAAATCGAGTTTGTCAATGTGCATACATAATGAGCGTGCAACGCGGGAGGAGCCGCGCGACAAGACGAGTGCACTACCCTCGCAACTTCGTTACGCCCGCACGCATTATTATGTAAATTCCAATTTTAAACCACTTGTTAACTAGTTAACGACGAAAAATACCTAACAGCACCCTTAATAACCCTAAGGCTGCTTACTAGCTGTACATAATCGATAGGAATTGACAAACGAAGCGTTCGGCTGTCAAATTCTTGTTTTCAGTGCAACAAAAGACTGTAGTTGCAACCTTTTTGCTGTTATTTTTTTAAAATTCGACCTTAGTGTTGTAACAAAAGGGATTTCGTAGTTGTAAGTGAGTTGTCGCATGTCTGGCGTGGCCGTAGGTGCATAATGGGGTCTTGTTATGGTAATCGGTGCCCTGAGGGCATGGGGCTGCAACTGCAGCTAAGACGGTTATCGGAGACCATCGATTCTAAGCCTAATCGATATTGGTGTTAAAGAAAATTCAGTAGCTATTGTAGAGATGTGAAAAAGAAAGAAATACTTAATCCACGTCTTTATAGTGATACTAGAAGTATTTATTATGCAGAGTAGAACTGTGTCAATATCTAATTTTGAATGTTGAAAAACTAATGAAATAATAAAATCAGTTACTACTTGAAATCCCAATTTCGAATATCGTCTCGTAATATGTTGTATTTCATTCAAAATAATTAAAGTACAACTCCTAAAAAACAATAGCTGTACTTTTATGATGTTTGTAGAATAGAAACCATAATCTAAAATGTCATCTACAAAATACAATAGAAGTCATTTTTTTTAATAAATCTGTAATGCTTTTACAAGTATTTGCATAACGGAAAGTACCTAGTAAGTAAACGAAAATCAGTTTTTACAGTCAAGTCTTTCTGAAAACTGAATTGCTAAGAGACTGTGTAAGTGCGTACCATAGTAATATTCGTATGGTACGTTCGGTTCGGTGGTATGTTTTATATAAAACAAAATTACTTAAACTCTATCTAAAAAATAATTAAAGAAAATAAATTATAATACCAGTAACCCTATTAGCACCGTTACACAGACTCCTCTAGAGTTGTAAAAGATCATTGCGAATTTCTGAAAATGAAAGGGCTAAATATAAACAGCGAGGTTCGTTCCGAAGTCAGTTAATAGTCGCCCCCTCGAAGGGTTGCCATAATGACTGAAATTATGTCCGAACGGTGGAGCATCTTTATATTTCATGCCGATATAATTTAGTATCGCGGATTAAATTAAATTATCGTTACGCAGTCGTCAGTTCGGGTGATGTTTTGAAATTGTTCAACCGTAATAATTTATTGGGAATCCTATTTGATTGTGTTTGGAAATTAAATTACTAGGTTTATTTTAGAATAGCTTTGTTTGTTAATTGTAAAGTTACCTACGTGAAAATAAATGACAATTTCTTGATTGAGGCAAAAGTTTAATCTATCATATCTAATGTGTATATTCCTGCTTATTAAGCACATTAAGTGAATAAAAATATTATGCTTTAATAACGAATAAAAGAGAATCATTATCCATTATATTTTTTATCACAATTTCTTATTACATCATAACTTTCGTTTATTAGCGGACGGAGTGTCATATCTACTAAATAGTTGTATATAATGTTATATAGTTTGATTCGTATGAAAGGAAAACTGGGACGAAGTGAAGCCTGCGTGGTATGTCACGTCCTCATGACGCATACCGAATGCCATACTCGAACCTTGATGAGGTCATTCACTATGAGTTATGCCTCTTTCGAAACACAAATACCTTTATTTTATTGAAATTCCCCACCGAATTAAACATCACATTTATGACATCAAAGTATAAAGCGTTATCTGGAATGTAGTAAGTATTTTTGTTTACTTACGATCGGCACTGCACGCAAGCCCGCCCCCTCCACCTTTATCTTCCATCTCTGTCGCATTTTGACAGATCGAAACACCACGTGAACGTGACACGTCACTTGTATACAGTACTCCGAGCAGTTACAACGGGAATCGCCTTGCGAAACGGAAATAGCGTTTTTAATCTATGCTACGGTTGGTTTTGGCGCGCTTTTCCGTCATTTGTTTTTCGAACACTGTCCATCACTGACATTTCGCACTTTCGTTCAGAGCGTAGAAAAGAGGTTTTGAACAATAAAGGTATAAATTCAGGTATTTTGGGTTTTCCCAAGCGGTGGGAGCGTTCAAAAGCAGCGAGTTGGCTGAAAGACGTAGCCATACTGGCTGAATACGCTTACTCTCGCTCGTTCAACTAAATTTTCAATTCAAACAGGGTCTTTATAAGGGTAGTGACGCTGTACAAAATTTACATATCGACGTAATAAACCAGCCGGGTGTCTGATTTGAATTCTGAACACGTACTTATATGGATTTTTGTTTTTGCTAAAAGTTCGCTTAATTCTTTTGATGGACGTTCTTTTACGGATATAATTGAACATTTGTTTTCTTATGCAAATGAGGCAAACTTGGTGCTCGTGTAATTTCTCTATTAACATTTCGTTTTTACTTTGCTATCGTTTTCATTCTAGATTTTTTCTTCCGTTTCTGTAAACATTGACATTAAAAGGTTGAAATAATCTTATTCTTATCTAAGAATACAACAAAATAAAAAAAGAAAATGATATTTTTATTTAACAAAAAGCCTGTGCTTTTGGAGCAAAATTATTTAGCAAAATTACTCATTTTCTACACGTGTACCTGTTCAGTGTATTAAGACACGCCCACACAACAAACATCAATGAATGTCTAATGTAAGACCCGCTCATAATTCACGCTAATAATTCACATTTATGCAAAACAACATCAAGATAACATGTGATTAGTGATCGTTTTAATGCTCGTATTCATAATCAGACATTATACGTACGTACGTAGTATTTCAATATTCATTACTTACACCATGTGTCCGATGTCGGGCGCAATAAACCTTTTTCTTATTGCTTATAATGCTACTTGTTATTATAAGCTACTGTTCAATTTAAATTATTATTTATAGTTTTCAAAATACTAAACAGAAAAAAGTATGCATTTAAAATAGTGCGATTTAATGGTGTTTTGTGATTAAAAACTATTTGGTGCCAGTTATAGATTTAGTCAACCTCCTTGGTGCCAATTAAACAAATAAAAAAAAAGAAATGTCATAGAATAGATTCTTGGAAACTTACATGTTAACACTGATTCCAAATTCAAAATTCAAATTGAGTCGCTGATCACGAGACAGCGATGATCGGAGTCGACCGTTTGCGGCCAGTATCGATTTTTCCGTCCGCCCCCAACTTTGTTGACAAAGGCAGGTTCTTAAGGCAAATGAGATGCACCCCAAAGAATATTATGGGCAGACATCGCTCCACTATCGCTAGATATACCGTTGTGCGCAGATATCCGAGCCTCATATCGCCTCTTTATTGATCTTTTAACCGAACGGATTTTCCTAAGGCTTATTAAACTGTTGCCGATCGATTTTCGTGGTAGTTGGTTTCGTTGGTGTGCGTTTTTCTTGTCTTTCTTGCTAACAATTTATTTGTTGTAAGTCAATTCTTATATTTCTTCGCTCTAGCTGAGTAAGTTATCCATACTTTAGTAATTTCTATAATTCACTTAGCCTAAATACTTTATGAGTGTTGTTAATTTTTTTTACAATTTTTAAGAAGCCAGTTTATATTTTTCTTAAGAAACTACTAAATTGATGTGTTCTGTGGCTTCTGTCTGTAAGAAATGACACAAAATTATAGTTAACAGGCTTGATTGGTTTTTTAAAATTGACATGAGAGGATTTTGGCTTAACAAGTAGCTAGGTTTAAAAATCGTAAACGTTTGAAAATGATAAAAAGGACTAAATACAAAACTAGTCAAAAGACATGAAAAAGGGCAAGCTTTTCATAGCGAGTATTCGTAAAATTGAAACAATGAATTGAATAATAAAACCATGTTAAAATGTTCTGCTTTATGCTTTATTTACCTAATAAGTTTTTAATTAACATTAAGCGTAAGCGTAATACCACAGTTACTGTGGTAATACTGCAGAAAATTGTTTACAATTCCGTTAGCAGCCAAAACAATACTTAAAATCACTTTCAGTATTGACCTAACACAAAACCACAGAGCGTTAATCACCACAACCCGTTATCACCCCACAAACACAGTACAACAGGCCACTCACAAAAATCTTTTGCACAAACACCCGGTTGAAACAATGTTTACCTTTATTTATTTACGTGTTCCCGAATAAATTCCCATAATGCATCTCTTTGATCCGGATGCATGCAAATGGCGCAAGGGCTGCGTAATGCTCTTAATGCGCCGACGTTAATATTTGAAAATAGAATAGATAAAAATATTCAAATCTGTAAGCCTTATCTGGGAATCGCGCGTGCCTTGGCTGAGTGCTGGGTGATAAACTGGTAGGAATACAGTTGACGAAGAAGGTTTGGTGGGTCATTGACCGATTTGGTGGCGGAATTTTCTTGAGTAAATGGTTTTTCCTTCTAGCTTCTCAAGTTTGGTTTTTCGTCAATGGTGATGAGACTGATGTCGAGTGTTGTTGAGCTAAGCTTCTTTTATAATTATATGAATGGACTAAGTGCAAGGACTTTTTCATTGTGAAGATAAAAACTTGCAGTTGCTACAATGCTCGTCGTTTGTTGCAAAGTTCACGTAGCAAATTTCGAAATTTTTCTCTGTGATCTTTTGATAAAACCAATTTCCATTGTCTACTTTAAAATTCAATTGATAACCCCCTCATATAAAAAGCTATATCGAATCCACTGTCTGATGTTTAACACCTTTTAGAGCATGACTTGACTTGTTGACACCTTATTAAGTGTACCTCCACAGTTGCTTCCAAGGAGGTTGCGTACTTCGAAAATTCCTTGGCGAGGAGGTTTCACTCGGCACGTACGTTGGAGTATTCCGTGACACATAGAGGTCACTAGCGTAGCGTTTTACCGTATCGATATTCGGTTCGGCCGCGTCCGGCGCGATGCGAAGATAACACGCCGTATACGATCCGCGCGTGACGTGAATAATAATTAATTCCACTCCCCTCTGATAGATTTTAATCGGTCCTGGCCAGTGACAGGACGAGTATGACGGTTTTGCTGTTTTTTTTTTCATTTGTTTAAAACTTATTGCTGGGTTATGTCTGCTATTACTTAATGTACACACATCAACTTTGTCTAGGGATACCAGGTGTTATTTTCATACAAACGACGTAACTTTGAAAAAATGGTTTTCTGCCAGGGATGTACTGTGCTGTGATCTGATGACGGCTATCTAGGGAGTGAATGGAGGAGATTCAGATCGCTATACACACCCAACTGATCTGACCAGCATTCTAAAAACGTAATGGACATGTTTAAAATAACCGCGAAAATAGCATGAAAATGTATGGAAATCCTCAAACTGAGAACTCTAACCCATTAATCTTTTAGAATGCTGATCAGATCAGTTGGGTGTGTATAGCGATCTGAATCTACTCCATTCAGTCCTTGGATGGCCATCATCAGATTACAGCACGGTACATCCCTGGCAGAAAACCAAGGCTTCAAAGTTACTTCGTTTGTATGAAAATAACACCTGTATCCCTAGAAAAAGTTGATGGCGTTGTTTGACTATTTCGCTAAACTATGATTTATGTTGCATAAGACAGTTTTTAAGAAAAGCTTTTATGGAAAAAGACGAATACTCATTCAAATTAAATGGAATATTTTAACACATTGAGTTATGTTACCAGAACAATAATTTTCATTCAAATTATGATCTACGTGTTGAGCCACGGAGGAATTTCACACTGAACATTGAATTTACCATCTATTTTTCAGAACCCAGTTATAACGACTGCCTACATGCCGGGATCTCAAAAAGATATCGGAATCAGCAATTTTAATGACCCCACTGCTGGGCCACAGGCCTTCCTTATGACTCCTTGGTGATTCCTCCAAGGGCTCCCAAGAGCAATTCGGTGGCGAGAGGTCAAATATCGGAGTTTTTAGTAAAAAAATAATAATAAAGGCCTTCCTTTTGGGTGGATAAGGAGGACGGGCTATAACCCACCGCGCGGGCCCAATGCGGATAGGTGGGTGTTAACGACTGCAAATGCACTCGGGATCAACGGCGTAACGTGCCTTCCGAAGCTCGAGATAATAAGTCTTTGGTCACCCAGCCCATGACCGACCCCTGCAAAAGTTACCTAACCTCAACAATCGCAGGCCAATGTGCTAACCCATTGCGCCATCGAGCTCCTTAAAACTGAAATCTATGATACAACTACTAGGCACGTATCTTGAAATTTTTTCGACGGAGTGGGGATAATTTCGCGCATGTGCTCTTGTGAGCGACCAATAGCGCGCGCCCCTCTCCCGCCGCCCGCGCCCCTCACCGCTACGCATACCCAAAATACGCGTTTCGCGCAATCCCCACCCGATTTCAAGTTATATGCCTCGTACTTGTACTCACATATTTATTGTTTTGAGTCTGAGTGACTAATTACAAACCGTTGATATCAATAATTCCAAATAACATGGTAAAATGTTGACTAAAATATCTTTTATTATTTATATATTTTTTTTATTTGATGTACCCAATAGAAATTAAGTAATTATTATTATACAAAACGAAGACTACTAATCTGACTCGAACAATACCCCGATTCAGCGAATATACAATACACGCCTTAGAAGTCGTATCCGGGTGTAATTATTAAAGTTATCCGGGATTGCCGATACAAAGCCGGGTATACCCGCTATGTGTAACTTCGGAGACAGGTGTTTGCTCACCGAGATGTACTTGAGACATTCACATGTTAAGACTCGACCGACAAACCGATTTATCAGTGTTATTTTTACGTTCGCGTTGTTAATGTCAAGAGATGAATTACTATTTTAATCTTTAGGGAGATAAAAATGTTAAACTTCAGTAGATAAAATCTATTTAACTTTATATGAGACAACAGTTAATAAATAATATGATGTTGCATTTCGCTGCTGCCTATCAAAATAAAGATAACTTTAATAAAATACTACTGGAAAAGTTGGTGCCATGCAAATTTTTCTCTTTGTATAAATGAAAAATAATAATTCATTGATAAAATAAAATAGATATATCTCCCTGTCTCTATTATGAATGAATAAGTTACCTTAAAATAAGAATAATTATATTGACTCAATCATTGTTTATTATTTTTTAAAGAAAAATGTCTGAAGGTGATCATGAAGTGTTCAGCTATCCAAGTGTCTATGGTAACTTTGTCTACATTTAATAAACGTATCAATTTGTCACAAGTCATGACAATTTTATATTCATTGCCTCAACCAATTTGAAAATGGAACAAACTACTCATAGCTACACTGCAACGTAAACCAATTTGTCAGGCGTTATTTACAAAAACGGCCTTTGTCAAATTTTTGGCACATTTTACTTTTTGACTGTTAGCAACACTTAGGATTGCTGTCTTTTAAGCTGTATTATTGGTCTTGACAAAAACAGGCCACAAGACATATAATCTTGGTGTAAAAAATGAGTTTTTATAAAAACTGCCAATTTTTGTATTTAGATTGCTCGTATTTTACAAAAAGAATCAAAGTCCAAAACTGCTTATACTGTGTCCTGAAAAGTCAATATGGACAAAGGCAAATATTTAAATAATGTTTTGGAAATAACACCTCAATAGGCATGTTGACTATTTTTTTATTTTATGTTACATAAATTACCCCTCAAAAAAAAGAAACATTTGTATAAGAATTATTACGCTAGCATGAAAACTGCCCGAGATATCACAGTTTGAAATGCACAAAATTGGACTCACCCGAAAACGCTCCATACTAACGGCTACCAAGTTATGACGTCACGCCTTCCTACGTTGTATGCAACGCGTAGGAAATTTGTTCGGCAGCTATATTAAATATTGTGTTTATCAAAATGGTTTTTTTGACAAATTTGCTATAAATTTTACGGACTAATTAAATGTATTATTTATTTTAACAAAATTTATACTTTTTAAATGGACTTGTCCACCCAACTTTGAAGGGTCATAAAACAAATAAATAATATGCAATATATAAAACTAAGAGGTATACAAGCTACTCCAAAAGTTTGATATGATTACGATTTTTATTAGTATTTCGTTATTTAATTCATAAGTCAACATCCCTATTGACAAGTTGTCACGCTATTAAATAGGTTCCTGCCCTGTTTATAGTAGTCTTTTCGCATCATTGGAATAATTTAGTGCAAATATCCAGTATTGAAGATGTAATATTTCAGGGGTCCCATCGGAGGCGCCGTCCACATTAATCTCAACATACGTCGCGTCGCAGCGCGCCGTAAATCAACCGCCTGCGCCGATCCCCCGCGCCATCCATCCTCCTCTCTGTAACATTCATGTGAATCACATTAAAGAATTGATATCAAATTAATGGGAAGATTCAGTATGATCAAACTTACAGCTTAGATAGGTAGCTTTTGGCTCTTAAGAGGTGAATCGTTTATGAAGTAGGTTAAGGTCTTTATTTCATCGTCTCGACGTACATACGTACTGTCTACATTAAACGCAATTTATTTCACATGCAAATTATTTTGGAATTAAATAACTTTGGGAAATATCGATTTAGGTCATAGGCGCACTTGCATTTTTAATTCAGTTGCAATCTTTATTAATATGTTACTTCTGTAAAGGCTTACGCCCATCTAACGGCCCAATTTTAAAATACCGTGTACAAACTTTCGATAAAATTTAAAAATCATTATTTAATTTAATATGAATAATGCAATTGGAATTATTATGTAATAAAGTCGCCATCACTAAAACCATTTTAATAACAATTCTAAGATTTTTATCCGAGTGACGTTGCTCTAGGTATGGAAAAATCTCGTAAACAATCGATTTGATATAAAAATCGTTACCAACAAAATATATTATTAATTATTAACATTATTTGTTACGGCCATTCTTGTTTGACTGAGTATAACTTAAAAAAATATAGTTTTTATTAAAACCAGTAATATGATATAGTATTTTTTTTAATTAGAACAGTATTGAACAAGACTAAAATCGATTTAGTAATGGATTCCAATACAAAAATGGCAGCACTGTGTACTCGGCTGGTCTACTGTCAGTTTGACAGTATAGTGACAGTATACGACGACGGCGACGTCACAACGATTGATTGTCGTTTGTTTGTGTTTTGTTGTTTTGTTTTGTATTGGAAGTAGTGATGGGGAAAATCCGGGAATTTTGGGCGGATTGGGAATATTCCCAATAAGTGCCCATACATTCCCGCCCACTGGGCATTTATCTGGGCATTTATTTTGTATAATATAATATATTTACAAAATATATTTTACTTTGAAAGTTAATGTATTTAGATAAATTAGTCATAATTCATTGATCAAAGCCTAAAAATATGTTCCAATCGTGCCGGTAGTATACAATACGACAAATTTTGGATTAGTAAAATATCGGTGGAGTAGGGTTACCATTTATGTAAGGTACTTTTTCCTGAATGAAAACACCCTTGACAACGTGTGTGTAAAATTTCATTACTTACTAAGCTTTACGAACAAATAAACAAATTCGCCTTAGCATTTATGATTTTGTTGATTGCTTTTTGTATGGTTTCAACTAAACTTAAATCAGAAAAAAGTACCAAAAAGTAAAATTTTTGTGAATATTTGTTAAATCACTAATATTTTGTTTTATTTCTATAGTAATTTTTTATTTAAGTGTCGTAGGATAATGTTTTTTTTCTGCCCTCGGATTGGACATTTACTGGGCACTTATGGGTTAATTCCCAAAGTGCCTGGGTTTTTCCCAATTTTCCCGCCCGGGCAGAAACATTTTCCCATCTATAATTGGAAGTGTTTTGCAGTAAGTGTGTTTTTTGTCGTGCATCCTTTACTTTTTGTCCCATTTTACTCTAATGGACTTCGAGTCTCCGACCCTATCCCAAAGTTTGGAGTTAGGCCCCGCTAGTTTATATGACGATAATCTGGAATGGAAACTGCCCACTTGATTCTCGCATGCATTGGATTCTGGAAGCAGCTCTGGTTAGTTTACTCAAAGTAAACAACATTACATTTAGTTAAAATTGACTTCGAGTGACTAACGATAAAACAAATGCCTCTGATATGAAAATCGTTGAAATAAATTGTGCCCATACTGACGAAAAAAAAGACGTTTTATCTAAAAAAGGCGACTTATTTTCTTAACCAACATTCAGTTTATTGAGTTTTTGACATGCCATGTTTCATTTAATGCACAATTCGTCTGTGTACACCGCGGTGTCCCGTGGGCCGACGTCTATATACCCATGGGCATGGACCTTTTTACAATCTCTAGGTGGTACATTTCCTTTTATAATGATTATCGATTTCCTTATTATGTACAATTTCATTTATATTTTGCTGACTGAAAAGCTCATGAAAATCAATTCAGCAAGTCGGTGAGTTTTCTATCAAAAGACAGTTTAAATATTTTTATGAGACTTTTGTACAGACAAACGATTTTCCTTTAATCGTGTCGTCGCTTGTAAACGCTCGATAAGTCGTGAGCGCTCCAAAGAGAATAACTTACTGAAAACTTGATTAGTCTCCACTTCAGCCGACGGGAGCACATAGAGGCACTCGTATGATGTACTTGGCGTGCTGCATGATAATTATCTTAGCTATTATTTACTTGTTACTTGTTGAAGTTATGTTTCTAGTTCTTAAACTACAAAAAAACTTTCACGAATATAACGTATAACCTGCCTTTCTATTGTCTAATTTCAAAATCTATCGCAATCGCTTTCAGGATGTAACACATTGATGCTTCTCTTTGGCACAAATAAAAACTAACCAAAGAAATGCAGCAATGTCTAACATCCATCAGTCAAATGAAAGCGATTGCGATAGATTTTTATATTAGACAATTAGCCCCCTGTTTATTTTATTCTGTTTGTCTACTTATCTACTCATATTTTATTTCTTAATCACTACCTAGTATAAAACAAAGTCGCTTTCTCTGTCCCTCTATCCCTATGTATGATTAAATCTTTAAAAGTACGCAACGGATTTTGGTGCGGTTTTTTTAATAGATAGAGTGATTCAGGAGGAAGGTTTATATGTATAGTATAAAATATGGTGTCAAATTCCACACTATACCGAAGCGAGGCGAAAGCGGGTCGCTAGTCTATAATATCAGATGGAAGTTTAACATAAACAATTCGACATTAATATTGAGGAAGAGTCGACAAAAAGCTACTTTTCTAGAGGGAGTAGAAGTTACATCGTTGGATTCAAAATAGGATAAATGTTGTTTACTTTGGCCTCCTTTCAAGACAGGAAGCGCTGCCATTCCCGGAAGCTGCTGAATAGGACGACACCAGCACACCACCTCCTTTTATATCAATTTGATGCAAGTAAATATATTTAACTTTTCAAGGAATTTTTAGCTGTGAATTATTGTTTTTCTTAATATTTAGAGAAGTTGCACGATAAAAGTCTGTAAAAACATAACTTTATTTTAAATTTAAAACAGAGTAAGATTATTCCTGTATTTACGTAAGGTACCTATCGTACAAAAAACTGGGAATATTGCATATTTCATCGGTACCAATACAGCGACGATGCGTAAACCGAACGCCGTATATCTCGGGATTTACCTCCGTTTTCTATTAACCGGTCCGGCGCCGGGCGACGGATCACCGGACTTATCCATTGTCTGTAATAAACGTTTTGTATAAAAACCGGCCGCTTCCGGCCCGGGCGGCTGTTTCATCATGGCTTACCATAGTGCACTGTGAGACCAGTACTTTTTAAACTAAAGTGGCAGGCAACAAGTTTTCATCTTTATTCAAAATTAAAAATTAGTTTATTCCCCAATTTGTATTCAACACTTTTTCATTGAATAGAAAAAGCAAAACCAAACCAAAAACCAATAACTTAAGAGTGGGTAATGTGGGTATCGATAATATATCCCACGAAGACCGTTTTGCTATGCATAATACGAGAGCGTGCAAACACACGCTTGAAAAAAGTGCATGTGCACTATTGTGCGTGCACGCCTAACATATTCATAGCAAAACGGTCTTCGTGAGATAGAATAACTATTTAATTTAATTTAATTTAATTTATTTATTTAAATTGCCCACTGCACTAACAGTTTCGCACTAAAGCGTGCAGTAGGTCAATTATATTTTATACACAGAATAGACGAATAACACTAAAGGTCATGGCACATATAACGGCACCGCAACAGCACCGCTCCAACCCAGCAATTAATTTGTCATTCAAATTAGAGCTTTAAATCATGTGTCGTAAAATATATTTCATAATGTCAATAAGAAAAAGCCAACGGCGAGCCGACCGCGTGCTTACGGCGCGCTGGTGGCTAGCCGTAGCCTAAATTCGAGGTGACGCCGTGCTGTTGCTGTGCAGTTGCGGTGCCGTTATAGTGTGCTGTGACCTTTAGGTTATACTACACCTACTTCTCCACGAACCTACATCAAAAGTTCGCACATATAGGTACACACTATGGCCACATAAACAATTTTGCCATGCCACACTATTCCAGGTTCGCGGAGCGTGGAGGTTCGCGCCACCCGCCCTGCCTTCCCTACCCACCCAACCCAATATCGGCAAATTAGATTTTACAAGAGCTTTCAAAATACTACTGTACAATCAAGACAGGAACGTTAGAACTAAAGCTTAGTCCAGAAAATTTAAAAAAATAAACACAACTTTACTCTAGCACTGTGTGCCTTTGGCAACTTAATTCTATATAGATTGCTCAAAATAGACCTAGGTTAGTGCTAGTGTTGTTACAAGTTAAAGTAGCAAGCACGCAGAACGCTTGTATAGAACTCATAGAAAAAGTGACAAAGTGTCTAATGCCGATGTGTAAGTAAATGTAGACATTGGTGAAGTTACGTATCTGTGTGCACTTTAACTGTGTAAGAATCCTCAGAGGAGCGATTGCTGCGGTGGTGATAGATGGTGCGATTCAGTTATTTGGTTTATTGACGTTAGAAATGGCTGTCGCCGTAGTATACAAATGTTACCAATGATATACGGCAGATTATTCATGCCACTGGATTTAGGAAGACCAAGTTGTAAATATTCGAATCATTTTTCGTTGATTTCACTCGTAGACCTCTATAATGTAATTTGATTTTAATTTGGTTTGGACTAAAATTGCAGCTGTCACCTCGAGTTTTCTTAATTTCTTTAAGTAGAAGTAAACCAATGTCCAATTTCAGTTCTTATCACAGCTTTAAAATATTGTTTTAATCAGTGTTATTAATAACACAAATTGCTACTAATCCAACGGGACAGAATATTCTTACCCCCGTATCTATAGACGAGTAAGTAATGACTTGTGTAAAACTTGCAATTTTCAAATGCTTCTAATATTATATTCATATGCAATTTTATAGTATAATTAATCTATATTATACAGGGTGTCCGAAAACTTTGCCATACGGAGGGAAAGTACCTTAAATATTGAAGATGGGAAATTTTACTGAATAAAGACTTCATTTTGTTTTTTCAAATGGTTTACTAATGAGGATTTTTTCTTAAGTGACACAGCATCTTAAATAAAAGGAAGACCATGAAATTTAACAGTTAAATTCTAATTATTACGGATTGAATTAATTTGTTATGCGAATTTAAAAAAAATCTTTTTATGCAGTTCCGTTTCCTTTTAAAAACAAAATTTTCTATTTTCAATATTTAAGGTACTTTCCCTCCATGTGGCAAAATTTTGGGACACCCTGTATACTATAAATTGCATTTCGATAAAATATTAGAAGCATTTGAAAATTGCAAGTTTTACTCAAGTCATTACTTACTCGTCTATAGATACAAGGGTTAGTCCACAGTAAAAAGAACAATGTTGTCTTCAGTACCTCACTTTTTCTCGTAGGTTCTCGTACAGTATCATGTCATAAAGGTCACCCCACACTTGCCTTCCTAATCGGGGCGAGATGACTTCTTGATATAAGTTCATCGAAGACTTATCGGAAGTTAGTAAAATAAAGGTGTTACTTTTCGCCGCCCTCGGATTGTCTTAAAGACGCGGTTTCTTACATAGCGGTGTATTGGAAGAGCGATTTTTTACGAATATTGTTTAGCTACGATTTTGATTATAAATGAACAAAAAAGTTAACAACGAAAGCAGAGTTAACCATTAGGTAATCTTTTTATTGTTTATAGCATCACTATACTTGTATTTCAATCCTAGGAGGTTTTAGTTTTTTTTTTTTGACAATTTCACATAGCGCTATCTAGCCCCAAACTAACCAAAGCTTGTAATATGGGTGCTTTAGACAACGGATATACTACTTATATACTTTTTAAATATATACTTATTATACATAGTAACACCCAGACCCTTCACAGAAATTAAAATTCATCATTTCAATTTCTGCCCGGCCGGGAATCGAACCCGGGACCTCTTGCGTGGTAGGCGGCATGTTGACCACTGCACCAATCAGGTCGTCAGAGTAAGTAAGTGTTATAAAACATTTTCTCAACTTTTACTATGGGACCACTTCAGAGTGGTGTTCCACGTGATCAGTCACGAAAAAAAATCGGCTGTTTCATACATTTTGATATTTTCGATATTAGTTTTTGTATGAAACAGCTGATTTTTTTCGCGAATTCAGAGGGTCCCATAGCAAAAGTTGTTCACTTTGTCGGTCCTCATCTACCATATTCAGCAGGGGTTATTTTGTAACACTTTGTATAGCTTATAGCATCTAAACATTACAAAGCGGTGTCGCGTTGTGAGAAAATCACCAATATCGCTATTTTCGAACCGCGGCCTGAACTATTACCTAATGTCGCAAGGGGAGGCGATGTCAACGGTCAGCAAAACAGTTAATGTGGATTGATAAGCCCGCCCCGCTGTTGACTCTGTCTTGTAATCTGACGAACAGCGTTTAGAAGACTTTTGTAGGCGGGGCGAGGGAACTGACCACGTTAAATGAGGGGATTTACGTTTTTGCAAGATGTTTTACACATTGTAATTTGATTTTCGATACTTACTTGACCAGGGGCCTAATTGAGTTAATTTTCAACGATAAAATCAATATAAAATCGTTACCGTTTCGCTTATAGAAAAATACTCGCTTTAGTTTTGTTAAACTTGTTGAGAGCTATGCCCAGGAGCCTAGGATGCCAATCTTGGATAATTTAAATGCATATTCTAATGCAAAAGTAAACATTTTTATGTAAATATAACCTAAATGACAATGTAATGGTTTTGATTTTATCGTTCAGAATAGGGATGTTGACTTATAAATAAAATAACGAAATACTAATAAAAATATCAAACTTTTGGAGTAGCTTGTACACCTCTTGGTTTTATATATTGCGAATAATTTGTTTTTTGACCCTTCAAAGTTGGGTGGACAAGTCCATTTAAAAAGTATAAATTTTGTTAAAATAAATAATACATTTAATTAGTCCGTAAAATTTATAGCAAATCTTTCAAAGAAACCATTTTGATAAACACAATATTTAATATAGCTGCCGAACAAATTTCCTACGCGTTGCATACAACGTAGGAAGGCGTGACGTCATAACTTGGTAGCCGTTAGTATGGAGCGTTTTCGGGTGAGTCCAATTTTGTGCATTTCAAACTGTGATATCTCGGGCAGTTTTCATGCTAGCGTAATAATTCTTATACAAATGTTTCTTTTTTTAGGGGTAATTTATGTAACATAAAATAAAAAAATAGTCAACATGCCTATTAGCGCGAGCGCTTACCAAACGATAGTCCTCTGTAATGATGGTCAGCAAAAACGTGATTCGAATTGTATGCACAATATAGTAAGATAGTTGTATGAAGTATTATCAAACATAATCAAGGGTTTTTTAAAAATATATCCTTGCTTTTTTACTTTTTCTTGGTATACAACAAAATCTCTAGATCAAAAATTGTTATCTTTGCAAATACATTATTCAGTAGGTAGTTTCCACTATTTTACACAACTTTAAGTCTTTGATTTTCCTAAAAAAAAAAACATTTTTTTGAACTTTCACATATTCAAGTTCCTTTCTATCAAAAGCAACATAAAAAGCATTAACCAGACTTCTTATAGAAACAAAAGAAGGATTTTCCCAAATAGTTTTCCCGGCAACACCCTAAAGGTCGCAGTGCATCAGCGATCGCCCTATCTGGCCTCTTTAACGCCATCCTAGCCGTTAACTCCTGGACCCGAGGCAACTGTCTGATACCGCCGTTTATGAGCTGTCTTATTGGGACAGTTAGGGCGACACTCGATAGCCGCCGGAAAATGATTTGCTAGTTACGCCTTGAGAGTGGATTTGATGGTGGGCGGATAAGGGGTTGGAAGTTGGGAAACTTCTTGACTCGGATGAGATCGAATTGAATGTGCACTAGACACGATAAATTGAACAAATAAACATTGAAAAGACAAAAAGAATTAAACCTGAAAATATAAAAGGAAATCTTAATTACAATCGTGAACTTAAGGAACTGAGAAATGTTTTATTGAAAAAATCGGTGGTAATGTCCTTTTTGGAAGTCTGAACTTGTATAAAGGACAATATACACTACTATAACGAATTCCTAACCAACTGAACGGCAAAATCTAGCAATTAAAGCAAGAAAAACCTAACAGCTGCTTACAACAGACATGAAAACTCCTCGTAAACGGCCAGTGTTTAATTCAGTGTAAACTTTGTAACAGTTTTTCTCGTAAAACAACACTTTCTTTAAGCTCGCAAGCATCCGACGATGACAAGATAATAACACGAGTCTGCTGAAAGAAAAACTGCGTTAACTGGTCCAAAACAATCACCAATCATAACAAAAACCGTGAACAAATAGAATGACATTATTGAGGTGATTATCACACGAAACGGCCACGCACGGCCGTCCACAAATTGGGCCGTAATTACACGTCACCGTGAAAAAATAATTCACGTGTGGAGGAAGTTGGTGCGATTAAGTTTGATATTTAATTATGATTGTGCTGTAAAATGAGGTCGATTAACATTTGACCTAATTAAACTTTTCTTCGGGTTCTGATTGCTTTATTTTCGTAGGGATTGTTTATTTTGATTTTGTGTGTTTGATATAAAGTATTCTTATCAGTTTTACATTTATGAGAACTGTTACTTGTTTCAGGAAAAATATTTAAATTAAATGCAGCATAAATTAAATATCACTTTCAGTTTTATTTATCACTACATATTATAAAACAAAGTCCCTCCCCACGTCTGTCTGTCTGTCTGTTTGTAATAAACTCAAAAACTACTAAACGGATTTTCATGTGAGCATGCAAATGAAAGCGTGTGAAAATAAATTCAAGCGCGTTTCTTACACCGATGAAACACTTTTGGAGCTAATGAGTAACGACTGTAAGGTATTTGTTTTCTTTTTGAATGTTATTGGAAGGTCGCATTTAGCAAAAAAATAAGAAAATTCAATGTGAAGTAAGGTCGGGTAGCTAGTTAAAGATAATTTGGTGTATAATTTTATTACACAAAGCAGTTTTTTACAAATCGCAACTGACTTTACATTGAGGTTTGTTACCTGAAGTCTTCCAAATACGCTCATATAACAGTCACGCACCGCGATATGCTATCGATATCGGCTCGCATATGCGCGTCGCCGCCAGAGGCCGCGGCCGCCTTTGTTTTTGGCTGTCGCCTAGTCGTAAAGCAACAAACTTTTGTTGTTCCCCGTATGCACATCGCTAGCCAACCTTCACGCTCTCGCATTAAACACAATCGTCAGAGGTACCGATGCCTTATAAATGCATCGTGCTCGAGCCACAACAAAGAGGGCCTACTTTTGTTTCGTCTTGCGGCACATTTTGTCATTATTGGTGGCACGTGGTGTAGAATATATAATATTTTATTATTGCGGATTACGACTTCACGCCTTGGCGGCGGCGCACTGATAATGCTTTCATTTGTTCCGAGAAGCGCTATCTGCGTTTGGGGCATGAGGCGCTTGCGACACTCATTGTGTATCGATGTCTTCATACAAACTACTCTTGATATTGTTCCCGGTAAAGAACTGCGTTCAAAAACAAAGTCATCATAAAGTTTTACCTCACGAATGCGGTTCGGCTATGAATGTTGTTAGGCGTGCACATGCACATTATTTTAGTCTGCGTAATATGAGTGTGCAGACGCACACTAAAACAATGTGCATATGCACGCCTAACAATATTCATAGTTGAACCGTATTCCGTGAGATAAAACAACTGTACTCACGTCTAAATTAATTAAGTTTGATCAATGCACTTTGGAAGGCATCATTTGTTTTATCAAGCAGAAAACCATGAACTAATGTATCTTTGCCGCAGAGTAAATAATAGTAGGTACTATCTCCATTTACGAATCAATGAAAACTGGTTTAAAAATTCGGAGTTAAACTAACAATAGGAAAAAATCCATGACAGTGCATTTTAAAAAATCGACTTGCCCGTTTACAATCACGCAATGTCCAAAAGTGTAATTTCCGAATGTTTTTTGATTGAGCAGATACATCACAATAGTGGTAACGAGCCAACAAAAGAATTAAGTTTAAAATTTCCAGTTGATGGTGGAGATTAGTGCATCAATCATTTGTCGCGCGCAAGCGAACCATGGCGCAAATCATAGTCCTGTCGCGTCACACTCACACCCACGGATTGTGGTTCACCCTTTTGTCAATGATGTTTTATATGCACAGATGGTTGGCTAGGTATAAAATTGCAAGCTGATTTCTCTGAGAGGATTAGTAATACAACTTTTTACTCATTAAAATTATTTATAGTGAGAAAATGATTTCACGAATGTACGCCTTGGTTGACTTTTCAGATTAAAATAATTGTTATTTCACTACATTGTTATAACAAGTGGAAAACGTTTTAACAGAGACAGAATTCACTGCTTTGTTTACTTGTAATGAAAAATTATCCACTTATTCGAATGACGTCGTTTTTCTCAAAGCAATGACCGGCGTTATATGCCTGTGATATCTCCAAATTAGGCCAGCTTGGAGAACCCTCGAGCCGGCTAGCCTGGTGTTTGTAAAGTCTGTGCAAAAAATCTAAAAATAATGACCCTCGAAAGTTCATAGCGTTTTTTAAGAAAAACATGCAGTGGATGATCATCATTGCCATGTCTGCTAGTACGTCATCTTTGCGTGCGCCCGCGCAGCTTTGCCGGGGAGACGCCTCGACAATGCACAGGAAGTGTCGACCAAATCGAATTACACGCGCGGACATACTGACTAATTTTTAATATCACGGCCCATTGTCTCGGGCTGTTTGGGATTTTATTCATACTCATGGTGAGACATAAGGGCATAAGTCACGTATGAGAGAGGTTTTCAATGTTTTTAACCTCTAAAATTAAATTTCATTGGCTCTTAAAGAGACAAAGACCAAGTCGACAACCTAGTTGAGTTAAGATATATACAAAATGAATTTCATTTCAGTACATATATTCGAAAAAAGGGGTTGACAATTGACATAAATTCTACTTACTAAAAAAATCTAAATATTTACTTATGGAATAGAGATCGATTTTTATTCAAACTTAATTAAATGCAAAGAAAACTCAAGAAAATAAAAAAAAGTTCTGAAAAAATACAACTAGCACGTAGAGGTGACCATTGAATTTCAGTCAGTGTTTTATTTTCTTCGTCAATATATTTAATAGGAAGTGTTAGGTACATAGTGAATAACTAATGGTCACGTCATTAATATTATGAAATATAGTGATACAATATTGCAAAAAGTTGGTGATATTGACTGTGTCGTGTTTAAGAATAACGATGAAATGGGAAGTTTGTTCATTTTTTAAATATTCTATAGATATCTATTGAACATCTACAGTCGACTAGGTCATGTTAATAGAATTAACTACCAATAAAACTCACTCAAATAAGTCAATTAGATAGCACTACTTTTACATCGATTCATCTTTTACGCACCAGTTTAATTCCACGGTTTCTCGTATACCGTTAGATTTACAAGATATCGTAAAACCTTTGTCATCGTTCAAATAACACTTACGAAAACAATATCGGAGTAGGTAGGCAATCGTTGCGGCCATATATCGCAGTCAGCCCACATGTTCGAAAAGCAATTTCGCGACTGCACCCGCAATAGAGCACTCGCACAGTTCTGGGAAAACCGCGGGCGCGCCTTATCGCGGCTGTAAATCAATATATGATTACAAATTTAATGCTACTGTTGAGCTATAAATCAGGCATTTTAAAATACGAGGTACAGAGATGTATCGCAACGCGTGAGGCCCCCTAGTGCTGCGCTGCGGTGTCGACACTCGATAAATCGGCGCGGGCGCTTGCGTGAGTGCGAACCAGGTAAAAATAGAATCAAGGTGCTCGAAAATAATTAACTGTGCGCCGGATTGCTGCCTTAAATGTTTGTAATGCACTTTTTTATTTGTTTGGCGAGTAATTTAGAAAATATATTGCGGTTGTATTTTGAAATATGATTACTCTTTAATTAATTGCATCACTGTTGGCGAAATAGGTTTTCAAACATCTAGTTTTAAATTTAAAAAAAAAATTTCTTCATCGTAGTTACTGGATGCCGGTCTTCCATACGCATTATACAAAAACATAGTAAGTGTAATCGTGCTTTATTGGCACGGAGATGTTTAATATTATTTATTTAATTTGATTAAGGTCTTTTTGACTTATAAAAGTAGCACTTGTAAAGTTTTTTCTCATCGATATCGATGTCCCCCGTCTTGACATCCCTTATTACTATTTCTGTCAGCAGTATTCGCGGTGATGATCGACTGCGGACAATTCTTGCATCTCTTTCCGTATTCGATGATATTTTAAAGCCGTGGGCAGTTGTAGCGGATTGATAGCTTAGCTTAGTGTGCTACGGTCTGCTCACGATCTTAAACGTTACTGGATGGGTGGCCAAATTAGGGTAAATACTCGTAGATTAAACATATTCTTTAGAATTTTAGATAATAATCTGGATTATTTGTCGCGGCAGTAAATAACATTAGTTCGGTCGTTCCTAAATGTTTGTTTCCGTCCCATAGGCATAAGAATGAATAAAATGCCATAGGCACTATTTAATAGCTTCATTTCTTGAAATAATCTTAACTATCTTTTCTATTTAATTTACGCTTACAAAGTTGGGTTCTATAAGGTAAAAATTCAACATCGAAACGTCAAATGCTCGACATTTTGACGAGTTGTTTATTTTTAGGGGTCATATTGTTTAAAGCACCTGCTTCCTTGCATCTTTGATATACAGCTGGCGTTTGAATTTGTTTGCTAGTAAAAGATAATAAAAAAATTGGGTTGCACTCCGGGAGTGCCGGCAGAAGTGAAAACTTGAATATTAACGTTGTGCATTTTTGATATTTTGGAATGGTTAGGGAATAATTTTGCACAAATTGCCGTCTTACGAATTTACTCTGCATTTGAATTTACGAATACAGAACAGTATTGTACGAAAGTCTTATCCATAGCTTGACAGAAAATCTAGAGTTATGACATTGAATTAAAAAATTAGCGCGTTGTTATGGTGACACAAGTGTTTACGTCTTGAAATGACGCGCCGCCATTTTCAAGAGAGGAAGATACTTCCGCCGCCGGTTGTCTACTCTCCATACGTCACATCCGTCTTACGAATTTTCGATCAGGGTCACGTGATTATTACTGTCCCGAGTTTAGCATTTTTTCCCCATTACAAAAAGCGTACAACGCCGCTAAAGAAGTTTTCACTTCAAAAATATTACGGGACGATGATTGCTTTGTTTTGACACACAGATAGTGTTATTCAGAAGTTTTGTCTCTTACCTGAGACGCATCCTATGCACTGGTCAAAATTTTGTTGTTGTTTGCTAAGTACTATTTTTGAACTACCATGATTTTCATTGTTAGAAGGGAATAATGGTGCTGGATGTTTGAATTAAATTATATAATGAAATATGTAAATGTTGTTGTATTCTAAATAACTATGTAAGTAAAGTTAAAATAAAATAAATCAGGCCAATTGGTTAAGGTACACACATCATATCATTATTGGTGTCCCAAATTCTATTCCCAACTGGTCATTTACGCAAACGAATTTCATTCTTGGTTTCTAGTGCTTATACCATAGCTTATACGTGGAGTCGTCGGCATCGTTATTGTTTCTGATTGGCATTATAAATCCCGAGTTAATTTTATAACAAATTCATATTATATACATCCTAATTCGTCCATGACATCAACAAGTGTAATAGTACAGTAGCCCGTAGTACATTTAAATTACCAAAAATGTTACCGTTTGCCGTTGTGATTTAGTTATTTATTACGAAATTATAGATACTTTAACCCAAGTCTTACAGATCGCAACCCGCCGTAACCTATATTTCTATATCTCCAAAAAATATTTTATTTTTATTTTTCGAGGTTTACCACATAATTTAACTATTGTCGTGTTCTACAGCTTTGTTTGATTGCCACAGATAAAAGTAAGACTATGAAAAGTAGCCATACACAGATTTAAGACCAGATGAAAATGGTTGGACTTTATCTGGTCTTAAATCTGTGTAAAGACACTTTCCATAGTCTTACTATTATCAGTGGCAATCAAACAAAGCTGTAGAACACGACAATAGCTAAACCATGTGGTAAACCTCAAAAAATTAAAAAATATCATTTTTGGAGATACACAATAGTACATTATGATATAAGTGCGGTAAGTTGAAAATTACAGCCGAGGCGATATTGCTAGCCCGAGCCGTAGGCGAGGGTTACAAGAAAGCAGAGGCTGTAATTATCAAAGCGCACGTATGTCATACGACGTTTTATAACATATTTGCGAGGAAATAAATAAAACTCGGACTTTGCACCTTTGCTTGTCTTCCATATCAAATGATGAAATTTTGATACGCTTGTAAGTATCTATCGGTAGAGGCTTAGAGTAGCCTTTTTCGCTGCCTCGGAGACTTCTGGCGGTGTCGAATTAATAAATTCATCACTACTTGACGACATTTTCAAATAAAAACAATAAAGCAAAAAAAGCGCGTGGAATAATTTTTACTTGTTTAAATTAGCTATGCTCATCAGCGCTTTTTTTAAGGCAAAGGCATAAAAAACAGCCAGTATTACTAATAAAGTAAATTAATATTTTAGTGTTTTTGTTACAGATAAATAATTGTAATTTATTGTTAAAATTAATTAAATTAAATAATTAAATGTTTATTTATTATATTTTATCTCCCAAAGTTAATTTTATTCATAAAATGTTGACCTCTTTTCTGACATAAAAACTCTTTGCTAAGATTTAAAAAAGTACCGTTCGTTTTAGACGAAGCATCAAACCGTGCGGTAATGTAAAGTAAAACGCACGGTTTTACAAGGAAACCGTGCGTTTTACTTTACATTACCGCACAAGTTCGTAATGCGATGCAATACGATATTGAAATTGGTGTAATAAGAGACCCTTTACGAGCAAATATGTTATAAATATAGGTTACGGCGGGTTGCGATCTGTAAGACTTGGGTTAAAGTATCTATAATTTCGTAATAAATAACTATATCACAATGGCAAACGGTAACCTTTTCCTTAATTTAAATGTTCTATGGTCTACTGTACTATAAGTGAGAAGTCCAGATTTTGATCAGAGTTGTTTCGGCGAGTGTCGGCAAGTGTCGGCGATGTCAACGGGCAGGCATCTGTCAGACACCCACTCAGCTGTATCTTACTGCCGCTGATCGGAGATAGGGGCAGCTTGTAATTTTAATGCCCAATATGCTTATGAACCTGTAATCTGTAAGAAAACGAAAGTAAGTAAGAGTAATTTATTTTAATTTGGTAAGTGATGAAATGAAAAGTTCTGCGGATAAACAGCGCATAATATTAAGTTATTTAGATGTAGTTTTAAGTGGTTTTTCTTTTTAATTTCCCGTAGCTCCTTGTAGGTCATTGTAGTGTAGACAAGTGGTATCAAAAGGATAGGTATCGATTAAACTAAATTCAGTAGTGTTTTATAATGTCGAGTACCTGACACATATAATATAAACAAATATTTATTAGTTTAAGTTTTAGTCTATGTAAATAATAGTTATTTCTATTCTTAATTATTTTCAAAGTACAAAAGATTGTCAAAACATTGTACAACTCTGCACTAATTTTTACATTGCATTTAAACTCATTGTTATGTTTTTAATAATTTGAAAATAGAAAAAAATATTGATATTTTTTTTTAGTTAGCATTTTTATTAGTTGTTCGTTAGATATCCGGTAACCCGCAGCCTTAACAACTTAGCGTAGTTGTTTATTAATGATTACATTAATTAGGACCTTCATTAAATATATAATATACATTAATACACTGAAACCAGCTTTATCAGTTAGTCTTTCCATAAGATAGGGGACAGGACCACCTGGAATTCTTACGGAATGTTAAATGTTGCCCCTATGATGCTGAACCTGTACTTTTTTGTTCTGACATTCAATTATACTTACGATGAGTCCGTTGACTTAAAAGTAAATAAAACCGGACAAATGCGAGTCGGACTCGCCTACAAAGTTGGTACTTAAATAAAGACTACCTATATTTTTTATGATTTAATTACAATCGTTAACTAACGCCATAAAACAATTTTTTTTTGTGTCCCGGCAGTTAGAGGTAAGATAGCCAGTTCCTCAGTGGTGAGGATTCTGGGTGTAGTGCGCTTCCATCTTCGGTTTTATCTTCTGAGATGAAGGCAAAGCACTATTGTGCATAAAAAGAAAACACAAGATCTCGTAAAAGTTTGGACCTAAGACTTTGTAATTCAGTTTACGTCTCAAAAGTTACTTCAACCCATGATGCTTGATTGTAAATCCTTTTTTATGGTCAATATTTTTCAATAACCATTAATTGTATTCCGTAATTGAATATAGCTCCGGCGGCGTCTTTCCGCAGATAACATCGCCTTTTGAGATTGATAGTCACCGCCGAATTAATTGGCGGGAATATTAATATGTGACGGATCATATCGGTGCCACTTTCGACATGACGAAACATCGACGGGTTAAGATCCGATCATGATCAATTGACTTTTGATGCGTATGTCATTTTGGGCTACTGTAATTTAATTAAAGGTTTTCACAATTAATAACTTCTGTGTACATGTGATATATAATCACTGACATGTGTTTCCCTGTCTTATGAGAGCGTTTCTGTACCCTTAGCGCGACCATAGCTATCGAGAAAATAAACTCGATGAAGTAATTTTATTTTCTACTAGCGGCCGCCCGCGACTTCGTCTGCGTGGAAAGGTTTTTTGCTACCCCTCGGGAACTATACTTTTTTTCGGGACAAAAGGTACCCTATGTCCTTCTCTGTACCCCTGACAACGTGTATGCAAAATTTCATGATGATCGGTTCAGTAGTTAGGACGTGAAGGCGTAACAAACAAACAAACAAATAAACAAACAAACGGACTTTCGCATTTATAATATTAGTAAGGATGGGAAATCTCATTTCGTTTTTATCGTTTTTTGACGGTAGATGGTGCTGTACAAATTTCAGATACAAAATAATTACCTACTCAATGAAATGTTTTTACGCGCGTTATTTTTTCAATACCTGGGGCTAATAGCGCTAATTTCTGAACGATAAAACGAAAACCGTTACATTGTCAATTAGGTTATATTTACCTAAAAATATTTGGTTTAGCTTTAGAATTCGCATTAAAATTGTCTGAAGTTTGGCATCGTAGACTCCCTAGGCATAGCTTTCAACAATTTTAACAAAACTAAAGTGAGTAATTTTCTGTAAACAAAACTGAAATGGCAACAATCCAGTTTTGGTTTTATCGTTGAAAATTAGCGCGATTGGCCCGCTGTTTGTGCTACAGTCTGTTACTGAATATATTTTAACACGTCATCGATAGTCTAAGGTAGCCATTGAAATATAACCCACCACAACGACTATATTGCATATCAGCAAATTTTTTTCCCCCACTACTGGAGCACAGGACTTCTTTAAGGGTTGATGAAAAGGACAATTGTTTTACACAGGCTTTTTGACTTTAAAGAGTTTTTTAAAACTATCTACCATCGCTCACTGATATGGGTTAGTTTTTAGGGTTCCGTACCCAAAGGGTAAAAACGGGACCTTTTACTGAAACTCCGCTGTCCGTCTGTCTGTCTGTCACTGGGCTGTATCTCATGAACCGTGATAGCTAGAAAGTTGAAATTTTCACAGTTGATATATTGCTGTTGCCGCCTATAACAATAAATACTAAAAACAGAATAAAATAAATATTTAAGGGGGGCACCCATACAACAAACGTGATTTTTTTGCCGTTTTTGGTACGGAACCCTTCGTGCGCGAGTCCGACTCGCACTTGGCCGGTTTTTCAATTTATGCCACCTAGAAAGTGTTTAAAAATACCAAACAATTTATAGGAACTAAAACAAACATTAAAGTAAACAAATTTAATAGATATAATATCAATAGTCTGTCGGAGTTGAAGTTAATGTAATTTGACTCTTAGAAAAGTAGTGGTAATAGTAGCTAAAACGTTATTCACTGCAATCCCTCGTCGAAGCTAGGAGCCTCATAGCTCTCGCTAAGTCAAATAAACTCAGTGCGCCGTACGCGTAATTGCCCGGCGCTGTAGATTGTTCAGCGCGGTAAATTGTTCAGCATGACAGCCACTGACCAAACACTAGTTTCGTTGCGCTGTACGATCGTATGAGGGCGAGCTACGAATAATTTTCTAGTTCACTTATTGTAACGTCTATTCGATTACACTTTTTGAAACTATATTTTAATATAAAATTTAAAAGATACAACAATACTTTATTTGAATTAAGTGGAATTAGCCGTGGAAATAATTAGGAAAGCCTATATCCAGCAGCGGGTGTCATGAGGCTGGTATGATGGTGTTGATGAACCGTAACTTCCGTATAGGCTCGCGAATATTGTATCAAATAATATACAATTTGAAGTACTTTCATTGGAAGTTTCATATTTTACCTAAGAGTAACATAAGTGAATTGAACCGAAATTCAAAATATAAATGGGCTCACTTAAAATAATCTTCAGCATCTGCGATGCAAAGATAAGATTTTGATGTTAAAATTGAAGGCATCCGAAATTGCAGTGTAATGTAAGCAGACAGGAGTAAAACCAGTGTTTTATGTGTTGAGCGAGGGCATCCAGTGCAGCTTCCCTTTAAGTGGGAGCAAATTCTAGAGCTTAAATCAAAGCTGGCCGCCGCCGGCCGCGTCGATTTGTACTCGTCGCGAAACGACGCGCCCGACATTTTTCGACGCAAGCGCAAATCAATCATCACCTTTTAACATAATCATTGACATTTCCCCAAAACTCTCCCGAACCAAGCCCGAGAAAGCCCATGAATTATTCCAGATAATCGGTAGAAATTTCGAAATAGCAGATCGAGCAAAGGTTAAGATATTAAAACGTGATTTATCTCCAATTTTCCCGTCATGATGATCTGGGTTATGTTAGCACTGATCGCTCGTCGACTTTCGGAGAGAGCTGGTTTCAATATAAAACTCGACACAAGATTCGTGTTAACAAATTACTATGCAAACCTTCGTTGTTCCGAGTGTTGTCTATTTAACAGAACACAACGGGCGCTGTCGAATGGGAACAATGCGAGAAATAGTCCGTCTGGACCGGAGCACCCACTAATGACTTGGCGAAACCGGCGCTCCTACCAAAATTAAACAAGGTAAAAAAGCGGGCAAACGATCGATCACCGCCGGCCACAAACAAAACACAGAAAAAACCACGTGAAACGATGTATGGAACAAATTAAAAGCTCAGCATGAGGTGTTCAGGCGTCCACGATCCACGGCTAAGGGCAAATATTAAAGCTGTCAGTTTTGTGTAATTTGAAGGCTCGTTTTCGAGACATAACTTATGTTATTGAATGTTTGGAGGCTCGCGCCGTGTGAACCTGCTCGTTTAATGAGCACTTCTAAAACAAAATATTCACTTAGACGAGAATTTGGGAAAATTGAAATAACATTCCTTTGAACACTCTCATCTAGAATATTTAACTGAGCCGTAGATTTGATATTTCCACCAGTTCTCAATCTGTTTAGGTAAATGTTTGTAGAGACAAATTAAAAGCCGGTGTGGTGTCATAAAAATGTCGATGAAATGATGCTGCCTTATTCTAAATACACCGTGGATACTATAAAAACTGGAAAAGATGCTAGTAAAACGTTGAAAATTACGGCTGCGGCCAGACAACTCCATTACCAGATGTGACACTAATAACAGACGCCGACACGTCCGCCGTGCATTTCGCCAAATTGGATGCAATTATTGAGAGAAAACGTCAAATTTTGAGCGCATCAAAATGGAGACAGTAAGGTGGCGGCGCGAAAGAGATTCTCTGGATATGGCCACTTTTTCAATACAAAGGCAATAAAAAAGCACTAGTCATGCACTAAATGCCTCTTGACTCGGAGCTCGAGGCGTTCGCTCAAAAGAAACAAACAAAAGTAACAAAAGCGCACCATCACGCACCCACAAAATTATTTTCGCTCCGTAACACGTGTCAAGTTTCAATTTTACTAACGTCGATATTAACAGTGGGCGTAAACAGATTATTGATATATTCCTTGATAAAAAAGTAATCGATGATCGCATAGAACGGACTAGCATTGTGATGAAAAAATCACCTATTGTTGCGCGCTTAGAGGGCCATCTTTTTTCTCGTTAGGAATTAAATGGACGCACGAGTTTTGACAAAAAATTGACTTCATCAATCTGAGATGGTTTTATTGGCTCGACAATAGAGTTTCTCGCGATCAAATCGTGTAATCTGCTCGTTTCTCAGAATTGCGTACAATTTTTCACTTTATAAATGGGATCAATTTAGCGTTTTTTGAATTTCGGACGATACGATCTATTTAACAAAAATCAATTTTGTGCACGTTTTAGGAATCGTAGTTCGGTTGAGACATTTGAGTGTAGATAAATGAAGATAATGCAGACTTAGTAATGACAGCCATAAATAAAACATGATGATGGGCGGTTCATGAGTATACGTAGTCAGTAGTACCAAACATTATTAATTAATTTTAATTGAAGGCTTCGTTAAGTTGATTAATTGGAATGACGATCGAGCAACGAATGTATTGAATAAAAGTCTGGATGAGAGGACACGAAATGAGTGGGTGATTATCTGTACAAAAGAATTCTTATGCTTTATCAATTACATTTATAAAATAAATATTTCAGTATTTTACTGTCTTTAAAACCCACACCACAAAGTGCAATTTATTTTACATCGACCAGTAACAATAGTTTATTTAGGCAGAATGGAATTGCAACGTTTTTTCACCACATAGCTGGCCCTCTAATAATACTCTAATCATAGGTTTGTCACCCCTCTACATCTATTTACGGACTTGAGAGCAACCGTACTTAATTGTGTTGTATTCATTGCTGGATGTGTAGGTGTCTACTGATCTTTGAAAGGGTGTTGTGAAGCAATGGATTTTGAATTTTTAGTTCGAACAGAAAAATTGCCTCAGGGCTAACACCGAGCTCAATGTTTAAAGGCGAGACGGTTAATACAACGGATTGTGGGGGCCAAGGGGTAATTATAGCAAATGTGCCGTATTTCTGTTGACAATGGGAGCTGTATTTAGGAAAGTCTAGTGTAAAGCAAAGCTGAACAAGCTTCAGCAAATTAAGTTTTACGTTCAGTTTTGCAGTGATCATTGTCTAAGAACAAGTATTTTCTAACTAAAAAAAAATAACAATGATTATCAAGAATGTTCATTGATTTGTAAAATCATTTTACATCGCTTACCTTCTTAGTTCCCTTTATTTTTCATTCTTCTTTACTTGCACTTTTTAACCAGCATATTGCAGTGGGCGTGTCCAGCAAAGATAAACTTTTTTACCAGCACCTCAAAAAAGAAACTGAATTATGCAAATCATCGAGTCATTCATTGCGTTACTCGGAGATGTCACAACCATTGACAATTAAGCCCACTCACAGGATGTGCGCCTACGTGCGAGGAGACAAAGGCTGCATTAGCATAGCAGGGTGGGGGTGGGGCGCCCATCGCGGCTCGTACCTGCGCCCGCGCACTCAATGATGAAGAATACTTACTGGACGAAATGATGGTAAGGAACACTAAGTTTAAAAGTATTAAATTCAGGAAACAAACTCTTTTGGTCGCAATTTTTATTTAAATTAATTATTTCAAGATTTTAAGTTATGGCCTTTTTTCACGTGACAGTTATTTGTAGAAATAAATGAAAGATAATGCCTTTATAATAAAATAATTTTAGTAGGTACCTGTAGTTACAAACAAAGTAATGGAAGGGTGGAGAACTTGTAAAGGTCAAGTAAACAGAATTATTGTATTTACCACGTGTATTATTGCTGCTTATCAGAATCGTACTTGTTGACATTAAATTGGTGGTCTGACGTTAAATATTTAACCTTTATTATCTATCAATTAGCTGTAGCAGGCTTACGTTACGTGTGCCAATGTAGTGCCAGTTTTGAAAATAAATAATAGGTAAACATTGTTTAATGAAGTGTCAAGTCATTTAAATCGAAACACATTTGCTGCGCCATTACCTTTGCCATCTCAGATATATCTTATTCGAGATATTAACTTGCAATAAATTTTACTGCGTATTGTTGCCACAATCATAATGCTTGGACGCCCAACCTGATTTACTGCGATACGTCGTAAATGTTAAAAGTGACGCTACGTATTTCGCGTGAACCATGGATGATCCATGAATGAAGCTTGATCTCCATTCAAATTACGAATCGTATCGAAACATGAATGGTCTTGTTCTTGAATGATGCATATGAAAGGCTATAGACGTCTACTTCGTGTATACTATAATGAGAGGTTCATTGAGTCTTTATTGAATATTGATCACAATGAATATTATAATAAAGTTAATATCGGTGAAGTTAAAGTTACTTACAAATTACGTTTTGAAACAAGCATTGATTCAGTTGATACAAGGGAAATTAGCACTTATAGCCCAATTGATAAAACTGGTATTGGTGATGTACACGTAGGCATCAATGATCGATTTGAGTTTAAAAGTGCATTGTCATCGGAACACGTAGCGAGCGATGAAGATGGTGCTCGATAAAGAGCAACACGAGTCACAATACTCAATTTAAGATCGTACGATATAGTTCTAACTCCACACCATGGAGTGGATTAGAATCGATACATTGAATGATTATTATTGGACTTTCAATGAAGTTATTAAAATGGAAAATATATAAAAGTCACTGGTAAATATGTCTTAAAACAGGAAAACAGGAAAGCATGGGTGTATATGGATTTAAAGTGCCACCTAAGTTAGAAGTCTGAAATTATTATTTTCCAAATAGTCAATCAGTTATCAAAGTTAGTCAATCTTTTAGAGTTTTCCGAAAGTAATGACAAATTTTATTATCACGTTTCCAATTTTATGATTTTTTAAGATATATTTCTGCTTTAATCAATCTTTTTTTGAAACTTTCGATTTCAATCGATCTGCTTCATCATATCCCGATTATATGTGGCATTGCGTCCGAATAAAATTAGAGGGCGTCTACACCAGGGTCGGGGGGTTATTATGTTTGTTGACCCACGTGTCCGGGAACAATGCCGCCTTGTGAGGCCGGGATTAAGACCGGGTCTTTTTGTCTTCGCGGCTTTCGACGCCGATGCACGAAGCTGTGTGGATGGGTGATGCGAACATATTGTCAGGTGGAATTATGGATTTTGTAAAGTTTGAATTAGATTGGGACGTGTTTTTATTTTATACATAGCTTGCCTCTTTAATAGTTACAATGATGTAATGGACTAATGTCCCGAATAATTTTACATGCGGTTGGCTGAAATCAAACGTTGATCTTGCCAGTTGTCTCTATTTTTTTTCATTTCACTACAAAAAAGATAAATGTTATCTCAGATACGCTATTAGTTAATGCTGTTTTTTTATTTAATTTCTGGTTTGTTATTGTATGTTATCATTATATTGCTAAATTTTGAAGTGTAAGATCACCAGTGTGATCGTGACTCGGTCCTCTGCGCAGACGCAACATTTTGTGAGGTCGAGCGGCGCGCGCGCCTCGTCCCAACAAAGACGGCTAATTGTCGGTTATACGACAATAAATCCTGTAACCACTCATTACTGGACTTATCGGATCATTGTTAATTGAATAACACTCTTTTGCCCTTTTTATAAGGATCGAAATGATTTTGGCGTGTCCTCCGCTATTGTTTGTTGGCGAATAAATACGTAATTTGATGGTAATTTTCAATTAGGCACTGCGTTTATAAAATTAAAGGTGGGTGAAGAAAGTCTTATCTTTATTTTGAAGAACTTAATAATTCCTCTTCTCAAAAAAAAGAAAATCAACAAGTTAGTTGCGGTAGCATGTTGAGTTGAGCAAAAGTTATAATTCATAATTCATTTATTTGCAAAATATGGTACATACAAGATGTTATAATTATATTTCCAGCATATTCTGTCGAATGTTTCAACGTGCAAATACTTAGATTTAACTAGATAATACAATTTTATTACATAATGTCAATATTTATCAAATCACTAAATTAATAAAAATGAAATTAAATTATTGGAATGTCAGCAATAGAAGATGTCAAAAGTTATAATTAGCGTGCAATGTCAATAATTTTATCGTTTAGGAAATCATTAATACAGTAATATGTCTTTTCTATTAAAATGTTAAACAATTTGCTTTTAAATTTAGTTGTAGGTAGTTCTCTTACGTTATTTGGTATTTTATTGTAAATACGTATTGCCATACAAAATGAGTTTTTGGAATGTAATACCAGACTTTGACCGGGAATTCGTAAGTTGGTACCTTTTCTACCTCTGTAGTTGAAGTCTTGATTTTTTTTGAATAAATGATCATGTTTTTTTACAAATATACTAATCTCATAAATGTAAAGGCAAGGCAAGGGCAGAATATTTAAGGCCTTGAACAAAGGTTTGCAGCTATCTAAATAGCCAGCACCACAAATTGTACGAACACATTTTTTTTTGTAATTTGAAAGCCCGATGCATTTCTACCGAGTTTCCCCATAATATAATGCCATATAGCAGGACCGAGGACACATAGCCATGGTAGGCCATAAGTGCTGCTTCCTTTGATGCAACATGTTTCACTCTATATAATACGTATACAAATCGATCCAATTTACTAATCATTAAATTTATATGCGATTTCCAGTCACATTTGTTGTCAATATTTATACCTAGAAATTTTAATTCTGTCACCTCTTCAATATTATTATCATTATAAGTTATGTCTAAATGCTTACGTATAGAGTTACAAGTCCTAAAATTAATGAATTTGGTTTTATTTATATTAATATTCAGATTATTTATCTCGAGCCATTTTATTACTTCTTTGAAATTACGCTGTGCAATATTTTGAATGTCATCTTTATTGTCAGATTTAATTATTAGAGTAGTGTCATCAGCGAATAGTATACACTGCTGATCGCAAACCTTTAGGCAAACCTTTCCTTTCCACTTCACAGATAAAAACAATACAGGAGCCTGAAAATAAGCACATACATCTTTCTCACCTCGCGTTCCAATCGGACATTGATTTATCGATACTTTATTTGATTTGATTGTATCATCGGAACGTCATAAATCGAGCTCCCCCGACTTGTTACAGAGCCCTCGGCATCGATATTTTCTCGATACGACTCGATTTTTCCTGATGTCATTATGCCGTGTGTGATAACTGAATCTGGGGTGAAGTTGGTCGCTGTGAATTAAGAAAATACAGTGTGGATCTAGTTGTTTGCGGACATGAGGGCGATAGCGGTAATAAGGTTTTATGGGTGTTTCATTGAGTTGAGGAAGCGATGCGACGGAAATAGCACTGAACTTGTGTTTTAATAACGAAGTTACATTGCAACAAACAGTTTCGGTAACTCACTCAAACATTCTAGACATAGGTATTTTAATTGTCCAGCGTCTAATGAATGTAATGCTCACAGATGTTTAACTAGATAGCTGTCGTTAAACTAGTGAACTTTAATAATACTTTGTATGTTTTTTCATTGCATTTCTTAACCGTTGTCATGATAATTAATATGATCATTTGTAATTGGCTTTGCATTTCTTTTATTGAAGAATGTAGTTTTTGAGATCTATCGTGAAATTCATCACATTTTGACTTTTTAAAAGCCTTTTTACATTTAATGTACCATTTTTACATATCTGTGTTAATGACGAGAGTGGGTATTTTTTTATATGTGGTACCTACCATACAGATCAACACCTTAAAGGTCACAAAAATACACTTTGGTGAAATGTAGTGTAAAAAGACTAAACTCTATGACATAATGAATCACCTGAAATGATACAAGCTTAACAACCAACCTTCTCTCATCATCTGATGAGCTCATTTGAGCTGAAGTTAAGTGGAACAGCTATATAGCATCTTATTAATTGTTACGAAAATAAACACCACATAGTGACATTATTAATTGTTATGATATTAATAAAAAGGTATTATGTAGAAAATATCTCACTCATCTATAATCAAATTTTTTTCAATAGTAGTTTCTCAAAATCAAGCAACTGAGTATTACGAATCAATACTCAGTCGTTACACGAGAATAACAGATGTAAAAACTACTCGGTGCCACCCTCGCCCTGTGGCGGCCATTTTTTCCCGTCAAACAAATTAATGCAACCGTCTCCAGACCGCTGTGGACTTGTCAAATTAATTTCTCCTCCAAGACAATTTGTCTGCGGAGGGCGAAAAAACTTGCCATCGATTGCTCATCAATATCGTCAAAGAGGGGCAGCGAGTTTGTTCACTTGCAATGTTGTGTCTTTTTAGCTATGAATGCTGACCAGAAACCTTTATAGATTAAACTAGCTTTATTAAACGGTATTGGTTTAAAACTATCTCTGAAAGTTCATTTTAAATTCTTGATACAGCCAAGATACAGAATTCACAGATTTTCCTTCCTTGACGCATAGTTTGGACAACTTTAGTAAAATACTGGGGGCCTATTACGAAAATAACCTACGCAATTGCGTAACGCAGTCACTTGGCCACGATAGTCGTCCGTAGTTCGTTGGTTGTAGTTTTATCAAACATTTTGAATTTTTCTATCGTAGTCCATAGACTACTAAACGAACGATGTCGGATACGCAAGAGAGAAACTGTCAAACTCACGCAATCACTTCGCAATATCGCATACGAAAATGATTTGTAATAGGAAACAATCAAAACGAAGAACGGACGCAGCTGCGTGTATCGCATTAAACTTTTCGTAATAGACCCCCTGTTTATTCACAATATTTGATTTGGTTTGATAGTGCCACATTGTCAAAGTCATTAACGATTTTCCGAATGACAAAGTTACAAATCAATGATCGACAGGAAAAATATTTTTGGGAGTCTTTTTACTCGAATTCATTGATTGAAAGTAACACGTACTCCTAATAAAATAAAATCCGTACAAATTAGTACTTAAAACAGCGACGCTAGAACTTTTATAGGTAATAAAATAAATAGGTGGCCGGCACGCACGGGTGCGTCCACGCCGCGCCGCTGCCGCCGAAATTAAAGTGCGCTTTTTTGAAAGCGGCAATCTACTCGGTCACACTCGATAAACCCGCTGCGTGCCGATTGCGACCGCGACGTTGATTAGGGTTAAACACCGCGACTAGAGGTTTGCAGGTGAAAGTGAGGGTTAATTATTGCGAGAGACTGTGCTAGATGCGGAGATAACAAGGAATTGCTTTTGCCAAATCTTGCTTATGTTTTTTTTTGTGTCAGTGCATAGATAGGTAGATAGGCGGGTAAAAGTTTAATTACTGTCTTGTTTAACGGTTATTATGCTATGAGCAGTAGTAGCTGTCTTATAGAGAGGCAAGTTGTTACAGAAATGAAATTGGTATTTCAAAAAAGTTTAAACCTAACGTTATTAGAAATTGCCGGTGTTGGGTTTAAATTGTAGAGACAGGTTATATAATTGGGACAGCCTTTACTTATCAAGTTCTACAAAAATTCATAATAATATTCACAAAAAATATTTATAAAAATACTAGCATAACCGCCACGACTTTGTCTGCGTGGATAGTTATTTCTCTATTCTTCTGGAACTAAACGCTATATCTTCTGCTACCCTTGATAACGTGTATGCAAAATTTCATGATGATCGGTTGAGTAGTTAAGACGTGAAGGCGTAACAAACAAACAAACTTACTTTCGCATTTGTTGCCTTTTGTTTTTTATTATTTTTATCCCGCATTTAGTGTCCACATATTCCCCTCCAATCAACCCTCAAATGTCAACTCCAAACCAAAACACAGGAAAGTTCTCCAAATAGGCAGCCGTAACTGCCTGTTGCGTTGTTGTTGCCCGCGACGTATGTTCAAGTTGGAGCGACACGCCGATTTGCGACCGCTAACTGCAGAAGTTGAAACCCCTTTAAGGGGTGAGGGGTATGTAATTGGGAAGCAAAAAGGTTTGCATGATTTTGGTCGAATGGTTATACATAATATCATATCATTGAAGATATGTATGTAGGGTTAACATGTTGAAATAGCTTTACACCAAAGACAAAACATACCTATAAGTAGTACATTTTCATATCCAAACAAAAAATAAGTTTTTTCAATGTTAATCGTCTTTCTTTTAATTACTGCAATTAATGAAAACAACAATAGTAATAGCAAGAGCACTCGTAAATATAAGTAGATAAGAAATTTACTCAAATCCTAAAACAATTCTTCTTATTTTCTAAAAGTTATCTATATTTGAGTAAAGTTTTCAAAGTTATGTCGATATTTTTTTAATGAAAGTTTCAATGTTCTCAGCTTGAGCAACACCATAGTTTGTTTTATCTTTGCGTTTCAACTCTATTTATATCAACTACGTTTTGCAACGTCAGTCGGTCGTATAAAGTGAATACTCTATCATTACACATACCCTTTCCTTCTCGATCATTGAAGGATTCAAATAATGTCAAATTCTTCAAAAGCCGTCCTCGGATCATTATTGCTCATGAGTGCCCCAAGCACCCCACCACTCCTCACGTCTGCCGTCCATCCATCACGTGCATCATCAGCGTCATCACACCCCTCGCTCTTTATAATTTGATTCCAACAAGCTGTCGCTTGTGGAATTTTCTGAGGACTTTTGAAATATTTATTTGGGATAAAACGTTTTTGTTGAATTTTGATCATCGATGGTTATTGTTTTATTTTAAAATAAGACTTTAACATTATTGTTGAAAATGATTTCACCTCTTCTTCTCCTTCTTCCTAGACCATATCCCATTTACGTGGAGTCAGCCCTTTTTTATGTACAACGGGATAGTTCTAGGCCTTCACCTCACCTGATGTTAAGTGACGATAAGTCCGAAGGTGGAAGCGCACTACACCCGGAGTCCTCATCACTGAGGAACTGACTATCTTACCTCTAATTGAAGGAATTATAAATTGTTGTTAAAGCGTCAAACTTAGGTAAGATGATGGTAGCTAGTCAGGCGGACTTGAAATAAGCCCTACCACCAACCAGACCGAGCACAAATTGTACCCCCCTGGGAATCGAACCCGGGACCCCTGCGTCTTACACGGGTGGGCAAATCACTAGACCACAAAGGTGGTTAAATCATATCCGAATCCAGATCAGCGGCTTTCAGGCCTCTTTTAACCGTCTTATTCGCTATTTCGTCTGATATTTATAATTTCTTCTTCAACTTCGTCAACTTTGGAAACGTAATGGATTAATGTTTTTATTGCATAATTATCCTACAATAATTTCTTGGCGACATCTGGTTTAAAACGTCATGTTGTCGTGACGCACCGCCAATATCGTAATATTAAATCGTGTAACGTTCACAATCAGCCCCAGTAAATTAATTAGTGGGCCGAATCAAGGCAACAATAACCGCAAACAGAGGGCCGCCATCTTTGTCAATATCTTCAACCCTTATTGTCAACGGCAATCACGAGTATTGTTTTGGTTGTATATTTTGTGCAGGCTTAAAGATTAAACTGACAGTAATTTTCAAGATTTTCTTTCAGGGTCTTTTAAACCTTAATGATCAATAATTTTAAATACAAACTGAAAATCTGAAAAAGTGTTTGAACCAACAGAAAACAGCCACATTCTGTTTTCAGGAAATGAAATAAGATGGCGTAGAGATGAATAGGATTCATTATTTACAGTAAAAAGTCCGCAAAAAAATTGAAACATTCCTAATTTCCAGATCAAGGTAAATTCATGCCATATTGTTTTAATGGGCCATGTCCATACAAATTGAATTTAATTCCCAAACAGCCAGACTTGTCGGAACGTCACCTAAACTTAATTTTTAATGCGGCATGATCACATTACTGCGGGATTAGCGGTAACTAGCGACACGGAGGAGAAATTGACCACATATGGCGCGCTATAGGGGTATACCCTTCTGAGGGAGTTCTGTTCGATTCCCGATACTCAAACATTGCGGATTAATAAATAATCTTTACGGCTTCCGAAATAAATCACATTTTATAACAAGTTACGGGGGATTGAGTGAATGGGGTTTTAGCTGTTGGCAATATATGCCGTGCAAGTATTATATTTTTTCATCGAATTGACTTTTTTCGTGGATAACTTCAATTGTTTTGTAAAACATCCACTAATTTTCACATGAGTATTTAGTCATCACAAAAATACTCTTACCCATTAGGCTTTGCTTTGCTGCCCATTGCTAACATATACCACGATACCGCACAAAATATTATGTTTTAAGTGGTTGTTTCTTTCTTTTCCTTTTATACTGATGTTTGTTATTGTGTGTTTTAGTTTAAATGTCTCTGTTTGTACTAAAGTGCTGAGGCCAATAAAGGTTTTATTTATTTTTTCTTTCTTTCTTTGTTTTCAATAAAATTATACACAATACCTATGTAGGTATATCAGGCATGTGCCTGATATACGCAACAAAGCAAATGAAAATCACCAGAATTTATCATACTAAACACTAAAAAACGCCCTCTCAGAGTCAATGGCTAGAATAGCACGACACACAAACTCGAGAGAGCAAACTCTACCTTTGCCAACATAATTACATACTCTTCTTGACGCTATTACAAAGCAGTAAAGATTGTTATCTTGTCGCGTAAACGCAAAGGGTTTTGCAAGGAAAGTGTGCCAAGCGAGCGGTTTTCGAAAACGTCACTCCAGTGATGTTTCGCTGACAACGCTCCTGAACTACAAAGGGACGAGTTATGTACCACTTATGATCCGTGTGCTGAAGAAATTTGAGCTTTATTTCTCACTTTTATATAAATATTTTGTATTTTTAAGAAAAATGCAAAACTTTCAACCCACTGTGCATGCACTAAATATCCACAAAAAAAAGCTATGTTACAACTTGTTTAGATTTGAATGATGCACCCATATTCGAAAGAGAATTATAAAAAGCAACCAAGAAGAAAAATTTAAATTTTCAATTCCCCTCAAGTTAATATTTACCACAAACCAAAATCATATTTGCAAACGTCAAAAATCAAGTATTCCAACAATGAGGCGCAGGCGAGAGACTAAAATGGAACAATTTGTTTACACTACGAACTAGTTATCCGTCTCCATTGTTGAAATAAAAATTTGGATTTTTTTTTATGCCGCGTAACTAACAAAGGGCGAATTTAGTTGCTTACATACTATGGTGACACCAGAATATAGAGAAAATTAATTAGATATTCTGTTTAATTTATTTTGAATTAAAAGTAATTAAAACATTATTGGCTTAGTTTTGCTGTTACATTATATTATTTACAGTGATAGTGATCATAATATCTTATCATGTCTAGTTTGAAAGAAGGTTGTTATAATCCTTTAGTTTTTTCCAGTAACTTGTAGATGTCTTCCAAGTTGATAGAGCAGTTGCACAATTAAGTTTTGTTAGGTACTCTGACAATACTCTGTGATGTGTGTACGTACACTGCACAGAGGGACGAGCGTGACGAAAGTTGTGTGTACGGGGTAGCTTGATGCAACCCTTCCTTGTTCTCGCTGCGATCTGCGGCAATGGGGATGTTCGGAACTATGCGTCCGCTGACTTGATCCGATGCCGTTTTTAAGTTGAAAATTCTTTAGGAGAGAAAATTTAAAGGTAAACGAAATGGTTTGTAATAAAAAACAAATGTATAAAGGAAAATTATTTTTATACGGGCATTAAATCTCTGTTTTTTTGTTGCTATTCTCCAACTAGATCTAAATCATTTTTAGACAAAATGAATAAACAGATTCATTAAAAATGTGATTTATTCATACTCAATAAATTAGTGATCCATATCCTTACTTAATATTATAAATGCGAAAGTCCGTTTGTTTGTTTGTTTATTTGTTTGTTACGCCTTCACGTCCTAACTACTGAACCGATAATCATGAAATTTTGCATACACGTTGTCAGGGGTGCAAAAAAGGACATAGGGTACCTTTCATCCCGAAAAAAAGTATAGTTCCCGAGGGATAGACAAAAACCTTTCCACGCAGACGAAGTCGCGGGCGGCCGCTAGTTTTTTTATAATAAAGAGAAAAAAATTGAGTATAAAAATAAGAACGCTCAAGTACCAAATAGCTTTGGTCGCGTCACAATCAACCCCACACGAGAGCGTGAAATTCGTACAATAAATGCCTTTGTATTGCGGCGGGCTGTTGACTCTGGTCTGCCGACACCGCTCTAAACAATACCTATTTTATTTTGTCCCCGTGCGCGTTGCGACGCACGACACACTGTGCACTTTTATATGTAAAAATATTATATTTAATCTTTCATACGAAACAATAATATCGAAAAACGAGCCCAAAATCGATGAGGTTGCATGGTTTCAATACTGAGTTACAGTGGCCTTCTTCCGGATTCATCATCAGACCCTGCACTTCTTACTTTTTAAGACGATTCTTTCAAGCCCAAACTTACAGGGTTGCATGATTTCATCATAGAGTTCCTGTGTCCTTCTTCCGGCTCCATCATCAGATCAGCTCAATGATACTATCATATTGCATTGCGTTCCAGTTCTGGCCTATGTTCAAAGTTTTAAGTCTCTACTGTCTAGCTCTTTGGGAAGAAAAATAAGATCACTATCCCCGTCAATTGGTAATGCGCTGGAACCTTGTCACATTAACATCACGTCAACGTGATCCGCAACTAAAAATATCATGAAACAAGAAAATTCTAAAAGATTATCTAATATATTAATTATTGAATTATTATTTTCAATAAAATAGGGTCTAGGTATATAAAGATTTTACAATTGTTTTTCGTTTTTGAGATTAAAATCATGGCCGCCAGGCGCATTACCTACCAATGCACTCCGGGAGTGCTGGCAGAAGTGAAAACTTGAATATTAACGTTGTGCATTTTTGATATTTTGGAATAGTTAGGGAATTTTGCACGAATTGCCATCTTACGAATTTACTCTGCATTTGAATTTACTGTATTTACTGTAATTTGTATTGTACGAAAGTCTTATCCATAGCTTGATAGAAAATCTATAGTTTTGACATTGAATTAAAAAATTAGCACGTTGCTATGGTGACACAAGTGTTTACGTCTTGAAATGACGCGCCGCCATTGTCGCCGCGCCCCGTAGAAAACGGGGGGGATACTTCCGCCGCCGGCTGTTTACTCTCCATCCATCACATCCGCCTTACGAATTTTCGATCAGGGTCACGTGATCCTGACTGACTGACGCGAGTTTAACATTTTTTCCCATTACAAAAAAGCGTATACAGCCGCTAAAGAAGTTTTCACTTCAAAAATTGGCCAAAAAACGATTGATTACGCAACAGCAATGATATATCATTGGCAGACAGTATTGCATTGCACCAACTCACATACACATAGACTTAGACAGTTGATTATTGTCGACCTATTATTATAGGTTAGGTATCATAACATTTCTATATCAATACCAGTCTATCAATATTCAGTTAAGTTTGTGTTATTCCACAATTATGTAATTACAAGCGTTGCGCAGGCGTCGATAAATCGTCGATATGCTGTGGGCTGACGCGGGCGGCGCGTATGGACTGATCGTGCGCGTGGGCCGTTGCATACGGGCGGTTTAAACGCTCTGTCCCCGAAGAGTCGCTAAAATATACTTTTACTTAACAAGTTGAGTAAGAATTAAGTAAGGTAAGTCTTTTCATAAATAGTTACTATAGTAAAAATTGCTCAAGGCAAAAACAGAAACAAATGTAATAAAAAAGAGATCATTTCTATAAATCTCCTCTAGGAAACATTGGGTTCCTACTATCTCAAGAAGCCCGTTCAGCTATGAATGTTGTTGGGCGTACACATGCACATTGTTTTAATGTGTGCGTCTGTACGTTCTCGTACAATGCACACTAAAATAATGTGCATGTGCACGCCTAACAAGTTAACGACATTTATATTTATTCTTTGACTATGCAGGTGGTGTTTGTCCAAAAGTCACTAAAAGGCTTTAAATTGTTCTTCAAATACATCTTACCGACCATAATACATCACGTTTTCATTAAACCACAGAACCGCTAGTCTGCAACGTAAACTCGTACAAAATTATGCCTTCACAAACCTTATAATTTAGCGAGAAATGGGACAATGTTACGTTGCCAAATGATGCGTATACGCGATACTAATTAGTTGTTTCGTGGTACCGCGGCCTGTCGCGGCGTCGCGATTCATATCGATACGATCGATATTACGTTACGGACAACACTAACCATATGTTATTCTGGGGCCGAACCGGCTAACTTACATGGTTATCGTAATGCTTTCATTTGACAGATGGATGTGACACATTGCTACTTCTGTTGGGCATAAATAAAAACTCACCAAAGAAAAGTAGCAATGTATCACAACCATCTGTCAAATGAAAGCGATTACGATAGCCATGTAAGTTAGCCGGTAGGGCCCCTGGTTCACTATGACTCGTTTACTTTCGTCTTCCCGTAACCCTGGTATATGTGGTATATGAGCACAAACGATGGTTTATACTGATCTTGTACCTTTCCAATATTAAATTTTAACTAATATAAGTAAAATAAAATTGTGAATTTATTTGACGCAATTATAATTTTGTGCTAACCACTAATCAAGAAATTATTTAGCGAATTTTTAGAAAGAGATCAGATTTTTCTAATTGTTCAAATGTTTAAGAGAGTAATATACATGTACTTAATTTGAAGGTGCAGCTACGGCACGGCTACATTTAATAACAGACATTAAAGAATGATAGCATGTGGTTACGATTAAATTTTTGATATAAAGTTTTACATTCTAAATCAAGAGAGTCTTTCGACCATGAAATAGAATAGAGAAAAATAAATGTTTTTGTAAGATCACCTTCAAATCTTTATACAGTCTGACTAATGCAACTGTTTTTTTCGTATCCATACACTATTAAAGAAGGCGAGAAGTTATTAAGAGTGGTTCCACAAATGGTTTTGCTAACACTATTCCCAGTTGAGACAGTACATAATATGTGTTAACCCTCCGGCGATTAATCTGATCTATCATTATTGCAGCCATCCTGAACCGATAAGGCAACTTTTAATAATTACTTACACTTCTCAATTTAGAACGTAAATGTTTTTGCTCTGTACATCACGGGTTTTAATTATGAAATAGATGTAAGCTTTGTGAAGGTGTCTCGTCTTTATAGTTTAATCTTGCATAATATCTTGATAAACTCTGGATTGTATCCAATACTTAGATATTATGAACAAGTATCTGTAGAGAATTAAATTAGAAATAGAGAAATATTGCGGTGAAAACGGTTTGCTAATGTTTTACCTTATTTTAAATGCAATAATTTCATTTGCCATAATTGCATATGCCATAATTTTATGAACATAATGTCATATTTGCCATAACTAACAAATGACATAAATTTATTTTCCCTCATTTCATTGGTCATAAGCAATCAAATGACATATTATTCTTATTACATAATTTTATTTGCCATACTCTTCATTTAAAATATTGTTATTATCCATTACAATGATTTTCAATAATACTTACTTATATTATATTTGGCAAAACAAACATTGGTTTCTATTATTTTAGCAAAGAAGTAATGAAAGAAGCCAGCATAATTCATATTTATTAAAGAATTAATGATATTTATTTTTATTAATGAATAATTAATGACTGCCATGTCTCACTTATGGCAGCCAAACCTGGATATTCAATAACCAGACAAAAAATAAAATACAAGTTTGTCAAAGGTCTATGGAACGTAGTATATTAAATATAAAAAGAAAGGACAGAAAAAGGAACACAGACATAAGAAAAGTCACAAATGTAATCGATGCCTTAAAACATTGTAAAAAACTAAAATGGAAGTGGGCCGGTCATATTGCACGAATGGACAAAGATAAATGGACATACACTCAACCACATGGAAAGGGCCACCACACAAAAGAAAGAGAGGTAGAGCAAAAGAGCGATGGTTGGATGAGATAATTGAGGTGGCCGGTAAGGACTGGGAAACGAAAGCGAAAGACAGGAAGACTTGGAGTGAAATGGAGGAGGCCTTCACCCGATGAGGGGACCTTAATATATTATTTTAATTTATTTATTTAATAATAATTGGTTTTTTCTATTTAATTTTAATGAATTTTACCTAAACAATTTAATTATTTAATTTTAATGATTTGTTATTTTTTTATTTTTTGAATTGAAATCAATTAATATTAGTAAAGCTTGCAATTTAATCATACAATAATTATTATCACATTCTAATTGAAATGAAATGTATGTTTTTTATTAAGGAAAATAAAAGGCTATAATAAAAATAAATGAATTAATAAAGATTTTGACCAATCAAGATAATTTACTGATTATAATAATGAAGAAATTTTGAGAGGGTTGGCATTGAATCTGAATTTAAAATGACAAAATTGTGGAACTTAAATTAAATTGTTTATATTTGATTTATAAAATTATAATTAACTTTATGATTATACGATTCAGGTTTTTTTAAAAATATTTAAGTTTTAAATATAATGAGTAAGCATGCAAGCAGGCATTCAGCATGCAACATGCATGCAAGCATTATGGAGCTCCGTTGCAAGTGGTCAAACACTAACCTAATCTACAAGTGGTGGTCGCATTAAAAGTTTGCTCTCATAACCCCTAGGTACGTTTAGGTGAAGAGATATGTTATAGGTTATGTATATTATGTCAATTATTGATTATGTCAAATAATATTTATAAGAACTAATCATTATGACACTTGTTATTATGGCACCTAATTTTATGGCAAATGAAAGTTATTACTAATGGATTGTTATGTCATACGTTGTTAGTATAAAACACATTATTAGAAATGAATATTCAAATGCTTTTAATATTATATTCACATGTAATTTTTAATATAAATTAGTTGTAAATGCACCAAAACTGCATTTAATGAATATTATGACCGAGGATCATTATGGCAAATGAAATTATTACAAATATTATGATAAACGAAAGAATACCGGTGAAAACCACAGTAAAATCAACTTAGGGTCTTAGGTTTCACGGGGAAGGAAAAAGAAAAAGTTGGGACTATATTGCGTAATTCGTTTATCTTTTACGTGTAGTTAAGGCACTGCTATTTCAAAATAGAATTAATAGATTCATTTATTGCACATGTAGTTTGTTCTAATGTTTGTCGAAAGGCGCGGTTCAATATCCTACACACACTATTTTTTCGCGGTTATATGTATGGTACTCTATTTACTACTTTTGGAATTATAAAAGCGCCGAAACGTCTGGAAAATAAAAAAATCAAACCAAATAATAAAACCGCGCTAGATCCGTTAAAAAAGGAGTTTATGTCTAGTGAGCGCGTACGTTTGATGGAGAGGTGATACTCTGTATGTGAACAATGCACTTTATTAGAATTATAAATTCAAAATGCTTCTCAAACATTCAAAATGCTTTTATCTGTAAATTGTTGTGATAAACAACATTACCTAAAAGCACGAATCCCGAAACAAACAAACGTAATAATCCACCTAAATGGCGTAGTATAAGTATTCTTAGTCTTGGTTGATGCCTCTGAGCCGCGAGGTGATGCGTTGAGCTCCGCGATTGCGCGTAATGCGACGCGATTCGCGCGCTCATCAACGCGCCACTTCACGCGATCATAAGCCCTTAATGCGGGGTGCAGCGGCCGATATAAATTAGCCCGCGATGAAAACGATGGGCGCTAGTGACGTTTAATTCATCGATGGATTTTACAAATATCGATATTGCTTTTTAAGTAATTACATCTCCCATACTTTTCAATGTTAAATTATCTGTCGCTTTAGGCTGACCCCAGACCTACCGGTTTCATTTCTTTGCTTGAGGCGTGTTCAGAACCTACGCTCCGAGTGCAACATTAGGCTCTAACGGTGTTCCAAACATTAGTGTGTTGCAACTTTTTAATCATCAAAATCGGTCGTTGAAAAACGCTCTAACGTTTATCCTTCCAAAAATTGACAATTTCATTTGACATTATTTTGTATTATGATGTTTTTGTATCTATGTTTCAAAAAGTTCATGGTTGCTCCTCAAAAAACAGATAAGATTTGATTTAGTGTATAAGAAAGCTTAAATCATCCGTATTCTAAATGTAAAACGAAGACTTTGTATTACTAATGACATCTAAAGTTAAAACAATAAAAACAACCAAACAACTGCACTCTGAACCTCGGAACGCAGCCCTGTTCTAGTAGAATAGCAAAGCAAAGAAATGAAACTGGTAGGTCTGGGGTCAGCCTTACAATTATTTGGCTTCAGTTTTTAAATCAGTGTCATTTTAACTAGTCAGCAGTACAGTACAGTCTTTTTATTTATTTCAGCCAAAGTAATAAAGTAATAAATAAAGAAAGTCGTTATCATTTTATACTTTTCAATAACAAAGAAAGTGAAAAAAAAATGAAAATGAAAATGAAAAAATGTTTATTTCTGTAACAAAAATAGTTTAACAGAGATTTAAAGGTGGGCTCCCTCTTTTAAGTGCCAAGACACCTGTGCCAGAAGGAGTCACTCTTCCTTAGCAAAGCATACATGTACAGAATTATAAACCAGTACAGTTATAATAATAATTAAAAAAAAAACAATAAATTTACTTAAAATTACGACTTAACTAATTAAAAAATAAAGTACAAAATTGAGCTTGTTGTGTGTGTGTGTGTGTGTGTGTGTTTGTGTGTGTGTGTGTGTGTTTGTGTGTGTGTGTGTGTATACGTGCGTGTATGTATGTTCTTAGCAAAGAGACTATGTTAGATCGTGCTTAAGTAAATTTTCGGTTTCGTCATAATCTAATGTCTTTAACCAGTTGGTACGATTAGATTTACATTCTCGATAAGTCATTGGATATATTTCTAAAATGTTGTTTATTTTATTATATAAATATGCTGATAAGTGTTGAAACTGATTTCGAGCAAAACTAGTGCGTGTACATTGTGTTTCGATTACCATATGCTTCCTTCTTTTTTGGGTAATATTTGGTCTATATACCAGTGTCCTGTGTTTCATACCGTGCAATTTTAACATACCAATTATCTTAAACAAAATAATCATAGATTCTCTATGGGTTTACAATGTACTTTATTATTCTATGTATACCTACCAAAGACTTCTATGTGTATAAAAGTCTTTGATACCTACCATCTTGATAACATTGTGGAATGCAATAAATTGAAATTAAAATAGTGCAACATGGTGATATTTTTTGTTTTTGGTGTAATTGCTTTTGTCCCAATATATTTTTGTGTTAATATCGATAAATGCTGGTCGCATCACTATTCAACCCTTTCTGGGCTGCATAGCCCTGGGCGCAGCGGAACTGTTAACTAAATTAAAGTGAGTGTGAAGACCGCTGCAGGGTTAACTATTCCATTTCGTTTATTGCGCACAATTCAGCTTAACCCTCCGCCACCTAATAAAGATATAGAGGCCTATTAGCTGTGACGCGCTGTACTTTTAAATAGGCACAATTTAATGTCTAACTGCACAAGGGTTATAACGAGGTCTTTGAAATATGTCGAGTTGTTAAAAAAATAAAAGAGTCTAAAGCGTTTAAAACTCTGAAATCAAAGACTTTAAATGATTTTGTAAAAACAAATTAACTAAAATTTAAATTGAGTTCTGTGAATCATGACATGATCGCTATTAATTTTTACTTGGTATCCTAAAAAATAGTAATTTCTTAGAACTGAATACTTTGTGCAAAATAAATGATAATAAATAGAAAATTCAGTTACGTAGCGCCGACATATTTTTTGCACAAACTGAAACTCATTTATTAGAACTGAAACTTCATAAAACTTCAATAGTTTTTTTAATCAATTAGAATCTATTACAAACGTCCAGCGGTCTATTAGATCCGGAAATAATATCATCAAAATGCATTAGTTTCCGGTAACTAGGAAAGGCTTTCATCCAAATGTTTATGTATTAGCGCGGAAATACCGCCGTCCATCCGTCCGCATGGTAATGCAACATGGTTTACGTATCTGCTATTGTTTTTGATCACGCGTTTTGGATGATCAATTGATTTTAGTGATGGGACACGACACTCTTCAAACGTGTCTTATGTCCCACCATAAACAGTTTCTAGTGTTTCCACTGTTTTCAAGGTCCTTTTCAATGTATAGCTAGTTTGAGAGACTTACTTGTCAATATGAAACTTCATATTTTCGTTTTTCATTCATTAAATGGGCTTACTTTTGCAACATTTAAACCAAGTCTAAGAAGAGGCCAAGATGGAAGGATTTTGGCCAAAAGAAGCCTATATAACTTAACACCAATATAGATAAAGAGTAGAGAAAGAAGGGCCTAAATCTTTCAGGTTAACATCAACCTAGGTGTTTTCTGCTCATGTGCACTGAATTGTACAATAAAAAACCGGCCAAGTGTGAGTCGGACTCGCGTACGAAGGGTTCCGTACCAAAAAACGGCAAAAAAATGCGTTTGTTGTATGGGAGCACCTTAAATATTAATTTTATTCTGTTTTTAGTATTTGTTGTTATAGCGGCAACAGAAATACATCATCTGTGAAAATTTCAACTTTCTAGCTATCATGGTTTATGAGATACAGCCTGGTGACAGACAAACAGACAGACGGACAGTGGAGTCTTAGTAATAGGGCCCGTTTTTACCCTTTGGATACGGAACCCTAAAAATGAAACAGTTTTTTTGACTCCTCGTCCCGCTGCGTCGCACACTGGCATCACTACGGCAGCGTCGCGAGTGCCAATCAGTTGACAACCGTTAATGGGTTTTGTTTTGTGATTGGCCATTAATCTATGTACATACGTAATCGGTCACGCTCGCGTCTGCATTTCTGAAACATTCTATTTTTAATATGTTGCCTATTATTTATGCGAAATTTTATTCCGATCTGTAATGGACTGACTCTTGGTCAGCGCAAAACAAGCGCTTGTATGTAAGAATAAAACATTTACTTAGTAAAATATGTTAAAAACTGAGTGCGGTTCTTACTTATCTTAATTAACCGAGCGAGCGCGAAACATCTCTGCTTCAGCTTGGGCAAAAATGCTTTTGAATGTCTGTACGGCTGTCAGTCTGTCCAGGCAAAATAAAATTTTGATCACATTAAATCCTACAGTTCATTTTCGTTTTTCTAAATAAGGATTAGGGTTATTATAACATCGTACTATGGCTGCTTTTCCTCTCCGCCATAAGCGTTATGAGATATAGGTAAAAAATACCTAACTTCTGGAAAGTAATGTTCATAAAATTCTACAGTGGAGATTTATGATGCGTTTGCTTATTTACATACTTAATATTTAATTAAAAAATAATCACTGATTTTATGTTTAAGGTTAAGGAGATAGGGTGCGTTACAATCATATTTTTGGAGAAAGTATAGTAATGTATCTTAATAAATCGTACACAAGGTGATTTTTTTATAATATGTTTTTAAGCTTAATCCAGGAGCATCTTTAAGTTTTCACTCCAGTGACTTTAATATATCTAGTGATTTTTATGTTTTTACGTGATTTTTGCCATTTATTTTAGCCAACAAAAAATCCTACACCAAATATTTTATCTCGTCTTCGTTTCTACCCTTGCAATAAACCCTCATAAAAAAAATCACCAGCTTTTATGAAAAGCATACGAAGTTTTAGCCATTAATAGCTGTAGTTGAATTGCGCATCAATCGGACGGAGTCAAGTGACAGATCGAAAATATTATTTCGTCCCCAATACATAATAGTTTTATCGCTTGGCGGGTTTCTTAAGTTTTATTGTCTGCCACTCCTACCACTTGATCGTTTTTCACACTAAATTGGTTGCAACTGTTCGCATCGAGTTGCGAGAAGTTCGGGTTAGTAGATAAGTTAAGGTCCGCTAAGAAACAGCGGCATAAATACGACGATCAAGTATCACTAGTATGAGCTCGCGCAGACCGGTGCAAGTTTGAGTTGTTGCAAACTGTTTACGTTACAGTAAACTATCGTTTTCTCTCTTTCACTCGTATTGACTGTGAGCAGTATATCCGACAGTTTACTGTAACGTAAACAGTTTGCATCAACTCATGGTAGGGCCACAGGTATTCTCGAAACCGTAGTGATTAACCGGGGCCTCATTACGCACCAACGGACGTGTATGTAGTTGTCTCATTTACACCCGCTCCCTCACCGACTGGGGTCGGTTCGCCTGTTTGGTGCTCTCTTTCATTCCTAGGGTGAAATGCCCTAAATTCGGCCACGTCAGCAATTTTAGAGATTAAATCTAAAATATTTATATTAAAATTGAACTACAGCATTGTAATTTTTGTTATTAACGATTGCTACATGATTGTTCTTTATAATAATTGTAAGAAAATCAAGGAAACAATAATAGTAAAATTAAGAAAAAATAATATATGACGAGTGACCCAATTTTCCTAAATTCTGACGCGTATGCCCTTAATTCGACCCATTTTTCCCTAAATTCGGCTAAGGTGAAATAAGCATGTTAATTAGGAACTTCAATTGTTTTTATTGACATTCAAATAAAATAATTAACATAATTATTATTCCGATCAACATTAATCATATTAGGCATAACAAAAATCTACGAAAAATAAGCTTAAATAAAAAATTATATCAAGTCTAATACTTGAATGCATTTATTGTATATTTATCAACATCAATAATTTTAGGCTTATTCAAAATCAACAAAAATATTGTTGGCTATATATTGTTCTTTATATGAGTATAACAACAATCATATCAAAATTATGAATGTTTATCAAAAACATTATTTATCAAAAATTAATAAACATAATGAATACAGTCACGTTCACACTAATATTTTTAATGCTAGGTAGTTCTATTTTTATCAGTTAATATATTAATAATAGTTATTTAGGAATTTATAGATTTTATTCAGAAGTTTTTCGTGAATATTTATTATTAATATTACATTGATTACCATCAAATATTATAATTTTAAAAATAAATTCAAATGTTGATTTGTGGTATCAAATATCTAAATTAAATTAATTTTAAGTTATTCAAAAGTTTTTATTTTTGTTTTATTTTTATTTTATTAAGGATATTTTTTATTTTATTATAAATAATTATGTTCTTTTTTGCAGTGGAAAGTTTTTTCATTTAGATCTATAAGTATTGTAATAAGAAATTTATAAGATTGGATGTCAGCAATATTTATAATATTTGTTTTATAAATTTCTTTTGCAGTAATCTATTATAGAAAAAGATAAGTAGGGTAGGTGCACCAGTGAATGAACACCCCCCCAGTGAAGGAACAAATGTGTTATTTTTCTATAAAATAAGAAATCTTTTGTTTTCTACACGCAACAGAATTTTTTTAATGAAAATTATACTTTATTACCTTAACTGGCTGCACAGACGACTATGTGTGTTCCGTACTTTCTAAATGGCGATTGCTCAAAGTAGACACGTTGTGTAGTGTTCCTGTTTCTATGGACCAATACTAAGAACTATGGTGCGACAACATATTTTGATAATAGCTTTTAAGTTGATATATGATTCATTCTACAAAGAAAATTAGTTTCTTAGATGTAATAATGATTATTTCGTCTAATAGAAAGCAGATTGTAAAGAATTTCATTATTTTAAACAGAATATAGGGGTGTTCGAGTACTGGATTAAAAAATTGAGAAATAATTAGTTAATGAACCAGGTGTTCATTCATAGGATCTAACGTATTTTTTGGTTTAGGCTTATTTTGTGTCTTACTTTTAAAGGAGTTTGTTCATATTTAGGGGATAGCTATAGTAAATCATTGTCAATCTTTGGACCAGTCTTCGAACTAGGGTTTTTATTCATTCGTTTTTAAAATTTTAAGATTCTTCTATAGTAAATGCCTAGTTCATTTACTGATTATTAAAAAACTAGTAAATAAACTATACATTTCTTAATTGTTACATTAATTATTTTTTTGTTTTTAATTTTAGACCACTTCTAAAACAATTAGAATAACATAGCTGATGTGAACTATAAAGCAATATGGTGGAAAATACTAAGGTCTAATTTTTTTAATATTGGCTGTCCTAAGTTAAATAAACTCTTCGACCTGACTCTTCAACTCATGAAACAGAGACATGAAGTGAGGATACAGGTCATACAGAGCCCCAGGAGCATCCGGAGGATTCCAGAAAGGAAAATAGGCAAGCCTCAAGAGAGGCATATGCCAGTGGGTTGGGTATCTTGCGCCATTTAGAATTTAGGTTTCTTTTAAAATTTTATATGTTTTACCAGTTTGTTATGCTATAAAATATCGTGTACAGACATAAATTAACGATTTCTGTTTACATCCACCTTATGAAACTAGTAGTTCATTTATCGGATTTCAAACATTCGTTAACTGGATTTTGCCGTTCCTTCACTGGTGATTTGGGTGGGGTGCTTTTGTGTAAAATTCGGATTATCTAAATAACTATAAGCATTTCAGAAATACTGAAGATATAATATTGAACATTAATAAATTCTGAATAGTATGTAGTGCCATTATTATAGCAAAGTCATCCAGAAATAGGTATTCGTAATTTTTAAAGTTTCAAATCGCCTTAAGGGTTCATTCACTGGTGCACCTACCCTATATGAGATCTGAGTTAAATTTAAATCATTTTATATTATTAGTATTATTATTTGTATTTTCAATAATTTTAATAATTATTATTATTAATCATAAAAATAATTATATAAGACTTTTAATTATATTTTTATTATATTAAGTTTGACCATTGTCCGAATATAAGATCATATTTATTCTATTTTCAGCCACCCTTTCAAAAACGGCCGAATTTAGATTTTTGACTAGTTTTTAGGGTTCCGTACCCAAAGGTTAAAAACGGGACCCTATTACTAAGACTCCGCTGTCCGTCTGTCTGTCTGTCTGTCTGTCATCAGGCTGTATCTCATGAACCGTGATAGCTAGACAATTGAAATTTTCACAGATGATGTATTTCTGTTGCCGCTATAACAATAAATACTAAAAACAGAATAAAATAAATATTTGAGGGGGGCTCCCATACAACAAACGTGAGTTTCTTGCCGTTTTCTGCTCGATATTAATAACGACAACAGGTAGACAATTGAAATGTTCACAAATGATGTATTTCTGTTGCCGCTTTAACAACAAATACTGAAAACAGAATAAAATAAATATTTAAGGGGGGCTCCTATACAACAAACGTGTTTTTGCTGTTTTCTGGTACGGAAACCTTCGTGCGCGAGTCCGACTCGCACTTGGCCGGTTTTTTGAATCCTGATTTTGAACAAGCTTTTATTAATTAACTAATAAAAATATATGAAAAAATATCACTTCAAATCATTCTTTGGTTAAGGTTTTATCACATAAATGCCAATGGATTGAGAAATCAGTAAGTATTTAAATAGTAAAAGTATTTAAAAATTTATTTCCCAGAACTTGCTCGTAACTAGAATTTGACACCAAAATGGTACAATGCGTGGCACAACAACGTAGGTCACTGGTCAGATCGTTACTGAGTGCAAACCATATGACTGCTTACTGCCATTTTTACAAATCTTAATCTATACATATAATAAATCTGTAGAAAAGTTGAGTCTGTACAAAGGAAATATTTTGAAAAAAAGTGATTGGAGTTTTTAATAATTACAAGTAGAACCCATTTATAACATTTTTCGAATTTTGTCTGTTTGTCTGTATGTTGGTGCGCTAAAAATGTAAAAAGCGCTAACTTAATACTAAATAATGTTTACATACAAATATATGGTGTATCTTGCAAAATAATGAAATCTTTATTTCATCGCAATTGGTTCACTGAATCAAAAGTTAAACTAATTTAAAATTTACGATGAATTTTTGTTGTAATAATATCTTCGGGAATTATACTGTTAGAAAAACCGACCAGCTGGTGTATCCACATCTGGCACAGAATAATGGTCAATGGCTAAAAGTAAACAAAAACGTGTGGAGTTTTGGGTCTTTTGTAATTTCTCAGAAACAAAATGCACATGCATGCAGTAAAATCAAAGCCCGCTTTCTATTATATTATTTTTAAACACACACACTAACATATATAATTTAAAAAATAATTTCGATTATATTTATATAACTTAACTAATTAGTTGTTCATATTCATACATAGTATGTAAGTTTTAAATTTGAGATTTTTGCATTTACAATGCTATTTTTAAACAATACTAAATAATATACTAGAAAAAATACGACTCGCACCAGATCAATACTCAGACGGGAATCGAACCCGCGACATTTGGATATCCGGTCCAATGCTCTGACCGCTGAGCTACCGAGTCACTAGTGACATCGTCGAATTTTTCCTAGTATATCCTAAACTCTTACGCTGTAAGCCAGCGTTATTTCACCAATGTGAGGAATTACCTCGACATTCAATTGAAATATCTTTCCAGATATTTTAACAATTGATTAAGATGAAATAGCTATATAATTTTTAAATTTGAGATTTTTGCATTTACAATGCTATTTTTAAACAATACTAAATAATATACTAGAAAAAATACGACTCGCACCAGATCAATACTCAGACGGGAATCGAACCCGCGACCTTTGGATATCCGGTCCAATGCTCTGACCGCTGAGCTACCGAGTCACTAGTGACATCGTCGAATTTTTCCTAGTATATCCTAAACTCTTACGCTGTAAGCCAGCGTTATTTCACCAATGTGAGGAATTACCTCGACATTCAATTGAAATATCTTTCCAGATATTTTAACAATTGATTAAGATGAAATAGCTATATAATTTTTAAATTTGAGATTTTTGCATTTACAATGCTATTTTTAAACAATACTAAATAATATACTAGAAAAAATACGACTCGCACCAGATCAATACTCAGACGGGAATCGAACCCGCGACCTTTGGATATCCGGTCCAATGCTCTGACCGCTGAGCTACCGAGTACTAGTGACATCGTCGAATTTTTCCTAGTATATCCTAAACTCTTACGCTGTAAGCCAGCGTTATTTCACCAATGTGAGGAATTACCTCGACATTTAATTGAAATATCTTTCCAGATATTTTAACAATTGATTAAGATGAAATAGCTATATAATTTTTAAATTTGAGATTTTTGCATTTACAATGCTATTTTTAAACAATACTAAATAATATACTAGAAAAAATACGACTCGCACCAGATCAATACTCAGACGGGAATCGAACCCGCGACCTTTGGATATCCGGTCCAATGCTCTGACCGCTGAGCTACCGAGTCACTAGTGACATCGTCGAATTTTTCCTAGTATATCCTAAACTCTTACGCTGTAAGCCAGCGTTATTTCACCAATGTGAGGAATTACCTCGACATTCAATTGAAATATCTTTCCAGATATTTTAACAATTGATTAAGATGAAATAGCTATATAATTTTTAAATTTGAGATTTTTGCATTTACAATGCTATTTTTAAACAATACTAAATAATATACTAGAAAAAATACGACTCGCACCAGATCAATACTCAGACGGGAATCGAACCCGCGACCTTTGGATATCCGGTCCAATGCTCTGACCGCTGAGCTACCGAGTCACTAGTGACATCGTCGAATTTTTCCTAGTATATCCTAAACTCTTACGCTGTAAGCCAGCGTTATTTCACCAATGTGAGGAATTACCTCGACATTCAATTGAAATATCTTTCCAGATATTTTAACAATTGATTAAGATGAAATAGCTATATAATTTTTAAATTTGAGATTTTTGCATTTACAATGCTATTTTTAAACAATACTAAATAATATACTAGAAAAAATACGACTCGCACCAGATCAATACTCAGACGGGAATCGAACCCGCAACCTTTGGATATCCGGTCCAATGCTCTGACCGCTGAGCTACCGAGTCACTAGTGACATCGTCGAATTTTTCCTAGTGTCACTAGTGACTCGGTAGCTCAGCGGTCAGAGCATTGGACCGGATATCCAAAGGTCGCGGGTTCGATTCCCGTCTGAGTATTGATCTGGTGCGAGTCGTATTTTTTCTAGTATATTATTTAGTATTGTTTAAAAATAGCATTGTAAATGCAAAAATCTCAAATTTAAAAATTATATAGCTATTTCATCTTAATCAATTGTTAAAATATCTGGAAAGATATTTCAATTGAATGTCGAGGTAATTCCTCACATTGGTGAAATAACGCTGGCTTACAGCGTAAGAGTTTAGGATATACTAGGAAAAATTCGACGATGTCACTAGTGACTCGGTAGCTCAGCGGTCAGAGCATTGGACCGGATATCCAAAGGTCGCGGGTTCGATTCCCGTCTGAGTATTGATCTGGTGCGAGTCGTATTTTTTCTAGTATATTATTTAGTATTGTTTAAAAATAGCATTGTAAATGCAAAAATCTCAAATTTAAAAATTATATAGCTATTTCATCTTAATCAATTGTTAAAATATCTGGAAAGATATTTCAATTGAATGTCGAGGTAATTCCTCACATTGGTGAAATAACGCTGGCTTACAGCGTAAGAGTTTAGGATATACTAGGAAAAATTCGACGATGTCACTAGTGACTCGGTAGCTCAGCGGTCAGAGCATTGGACCGGATATCCAAAGGTCGCGGGTTCGATTCCCGTCTGAGTATTGATCTGGTGCGAGTCGTATTTTTTCTAGTATATTATTTAGTATAGTATGTAAGTGTTACGATGGAGCGGGGCTGTCTGTCACAAGTATTGTAATACTCACTAGGCAGTCCCAACTTGCTGTTTTGAAAACCAGTGTTTTGTGAACAAAATAAACATTTTTGTTTTTTTTTTATTTTTTTTTATTTTCTACTAGCTTCCGCCCGCGACTTCGTTCGCAAGGACATTCGAGAAAATCCTTCGGGAACCTTTAACCAGGATAAGAGTATTCTATGTTTTAACGTCCTGCCTCGCTAGGCAGCGCGCTTGGTGTGAACGTACCTCGCGCATGGCAGGCCTCGGGTGAGCGTGAGTGCTATGTCGAGCGCGAGGCCTGCCACAACGCAAGTGGCAAACGCCCTGCCTTGCGAGGTTCGTCTACACCAAGCGTACTGCGTAGCGAAGCAGGACGTTAAAACATAGAATACTTTTATCCTGGTTAAAGGTTCCCTAAGGATTTTCTCGAACGTCTCCTCTACAAGTCGCATTTCTCAACCGATTCTCGTGAAATTTTGTAACCAGATTTAAAAAATATATATAATTTTATCGTCAAGCTAGTTTTTGATTTCTTAAAAATGGCCGAGATATGTAAAAAAAAAACGTATTTCTGCCTTGTTTTTCGGCGCGGTTTGTTCTCCTCTACAGATTTCATTTCTCAACCGATTCTCGTGAAATTTTGTGAGCAGGTTTGAAAATTATATAGGCTTTTTTGTCATGCCAGTTTTTTGAAATATTGGATACAGTTCGAAAAACTTAACCTAAAAAAATAAATAATTCACACATTTCGAAAATACAAAATTAGAAGCGCCATCTAGCTGCGAATATACCAAATACTTAATATACCAAACAACATGAACCCCACTATATGCTTGAAAACCTCGTGGCGAGAGGGCGAGATCTATATTTTTTTAACAATTTACTTTTCAATGCAAGGTCTACACTACAGCTCACTTAGCCACTAGTTTATCTTAAATTACATAACTAATGTGAGGTAATTTCAATAAAAGGTTTTTAAATTACTTTGTTAGGTACCTTGTCTTACCCTTACCCCTACTGCCCTAACAACGGCTTACCTCAATTACTTGTTTTTAGGGTACCTCAAAAGGAAAAACAGATACCTACTCTTATCTTAGGATCACTTCGTTGTCATGGTCAATTACTTCCTTAAAAGGCCAGGTCCCTATTTCACAGACGTCACAATTGTAAGTGACAATGACAATTTGCTGTCCATGGCGTCAGCTAATTTGAATTTAGAAAATATACTGACCAAACTACATAACGCACAGATACCACAACGAACATAAAATTGTCATTGTAATTTACAATTGTCCTGTATGTAAAATAGGGGCCAGGTATTGGGCAAATCACCCTACTCAGTACTCGCGTCGAGTCCGAGAAGTCCGTGTTGCACTTGATGGGTTTTTTCATCTAAAAATAATTACGAATATTTGTTTTTTTTCCTATAGATTACGTCAACGAAAGATGAGATTGAAATGGTGGCGCCACTTTCCCTGTTTAATTAACGTTTAGAGGTTAAGTCATTGGAAATTGACCTTAAAATAAGGCGCAAAATTAGTTCCATTTCCAATCGAGTCTCATCTTTCGTTGACCAAACTCAACGTAAATAAACCTTTTTTTTTTGTTTATTTACTATAGGTAATTATATCTTGTCGCGAAAATGGTGCCACTTTGAGTAACCCTGATTTTGTTCCGATAGATCATCGAAACAATTTTTTGATCACTTATACAAATGTTGAAAAGTTACCGAAATAATCGTAATATTCGTAACCTTTTGTACCGGCTCGCGTCACTGTGCGCCACCCACCGCCGCGCGCCGATTACTTACCTTACGCGCGTCCGTCCTTCCGTGCACTACCGCGTTGATATTTATTTTCGTACATTTCTAGAAATCCTTTGGGAATAATTGGGGGATTACTTAATTTTTAAAAGTAAATACTTATTTAATATTTAACTTTTACGACTGTAGAATTAATGCTTCCTATATAAAAATTAATAAAACGCAATAAAAAAAACTATAATAGTCACTCGAGTGAAAACTTTTGCTATTAGTGTAGTAATTATAGGGAATCTTATGCTACAAAATCACTTATTTTATAATATTTGTTTCTGAGTTAGGATTTTTTATTTTTTATTGGCCTTTATGAAAAAATCCTCTGAAATGTAAGTGGTGATTTTGTAAGGTTTAGTTTCTAATGGTTTTAAGAAATTCATTAAGAAAATTCCCTTCATGTACGATTTAATCTCGATGTTATAAAATAAAAACAGTCTTTAAACCGCCTTTGTAAAAAAAACAACCTAGATATTTTGGGGAAAACTTGAAATTTATCATTGACAAGTTTATTTTAATCAAGTTTTCAAAAATCACCTCTGTAGGATATAATGTGATTTTCTCGAACAAAGTATTTTTCATTGCCCGGAGACTCATGACACGCCGCGCGCCGTCGCGTCATCGTCGCTCGTAGGTACAGAGTGCCTGCTATTCGTGCTCGCTCACCACTCTATATTACGCTCCGTCTTGCTGATATTTTCGTAAATTTCTAGAAATCCTCTACTTAGAATTGAGGGATTACTTAATTTTAAGATGTTATTAATTATTACAATATATATTATTGAACTTTTACGACTGTAGAATTTATGCTTCATATTTAAAAATGAATAAAACGCATTTAAAAACAAACTATATTAGTCACCTGAGTGAAAATTTTGTTTTTAGTATAGTTAATTATAAGAAACTTTATACTGCAAAATCACTGATTTTTTAATATTTGTTTCTGAGTTATGATTTTTTTTTATTTATTAGCCTTTTTTGCAAATTCCTCTGAAATGTAAGTGGTGATTTTTGAGGTTTCATTTCTAATGGTTTTAAGAAATTCATAAAGGAAATTCCCTTTGTGTACGATTTATTCTCGATGTTTTAAGACAAAAACAATATTTAAACCACCGTTGTAAAAAAAGCACCCCAGATATTTTGGGGAAAACTTGAAATTTATCATTGACAAACTTATTTTAATCATGTTTCCAAAAATCACCTCTGTAGGATTTATTGTGATTTTTTCGAACAAAGTATTTTTCCTTGCCCGGAACAGGGTGCATCTTCAAAAGCAGTGTTAACCTCTTGGCGACATCTATTAGATCAATTTTTAAATAACATACAATTTTAGCGAGGTCTGCAACTCACTAGTATTATTATTGACAGCTCATTGTTACACTTCGTAATTAAATTCACGAAGTTGCTTGTTTGAACAGATCTCCAACAGCTATAAATACACTCCCATATACAGTTTTATTTTGCAGAAGATGTACAGCTTGAAAATATGCTGTTTCATTTATCAAGTGAAAACCCGAGTCAGTCTCCTGTTAGAAATGACAAGGATAGCTCCTTTGCTATGACAGAGTTCTAACTTTAGCCAAGGTCTTCACGAGTAGATTGGTCTGCAGCCTGTGTCCAATTATAAAGGCTCGGATTAGGATGTTATCGTGGTAGCCGGGTTTAATTGCGGTCGTGACGGCCTTGGGGACGCCAGTTCCTCGTGTGTTAGTAATGTTAGTATACTAGTGCATGTATTATTGTTTATGTCGATATTGGAATTGTGACAGTTTGTCACTCCAAGATGTATGGACCTGATATTTTGTTGTTCAATTTAATTTAATTATTGAGTATAGTATTTAGAAAATTATAGCAAAAGATAATCATTAAATGTATCGCCATCTTTTTCTTCTTATAAAAGAACTAAAGGACGGTGATACGGATACTTTTAATGACGCATTAACTTTAAAGATCGTTCTTGCAACTGACTGAAAGTTGCTCAGTTTCATAGACGGAACACTTCGTTAAAGTTTGGAGTGTGAAAAAAAATACTGTATGTACAATGCGATTGAATAGGGATGTTGACTTATGAATAAAATAACGAAATACTAATAAAAATCGTAAACATATCAAACTTTTGGAGTAGCTTGTATACGTCTTGGTTTTATATATTGCGTATTATTTGTTTTATGACCCTTCAAAGTTGGGTGGACAAGTCCATTTAAAAAGTATAAAATTTGTTAAAATAAATAATACATTTAATTAGTCCGTAAAATTTATAGCAAATTTGTCAAAGAAACCATTTTGATAAACACAATATTTAATATAGCTGCCGAACAAATTTCCTACGCGTTGCATACAACGTAGGAATAAAGGCGTGACGTCATAACTTGGTAGCCGTTAGTATGGAGCGTTTTCGGGTGAGTCCAATTTTGTGCAGTTCAAACTGTGATATCTCGGGCAGTTTTCATGCTAGCGTAATAATTCTTATACAAATGTTTCTTTTTTAGGGGGAATTTATGTAACATAAAATAAAAAAATAGTCAACATGCCTATTTGACAAAAGACAGTGATACGTTACAACTTCACATGAGAATGTACCTATAGCAAAGATAACATTTTACAGATTAAAATACCTACGTCGTTTTTACCGCACGCGCTTTGAAGTTAGTCACTTCTGTTGTGAGTACTTGTTAAATTAATAGCATTGTAAATTTTTTGATGAGTTCACTCGTTTTCTTAAGGATCTTGGCGGTTTGATCACAATTCGCATGTTTATACGTTTTCTCATCACTTAAAAGTTCTTGTATTTTTGTGTTATAATCCGACGTATCCATAACTACCGTTGCGTTGCCTTTATCAGCTCGGAGGATAGTTAATTCGGGTCTAGTGCGTAAGTTCTTCAACGCGACGTGTTCATCATATGGAAGATTGTGTTTGGGCAGTTTATGTCTGTCTATAACAAGTCTGCAGTGAGTGAACACGCCTTTGAGGGGCCCAACCATTATATTAGATTTGACAAACCCCAAATCCTTGCTAGGGAACCTAGATTTATCCCTGGAATGCTCCGCGAGGCTATCGAAATAAATAAATATCCTAATTTCAATAGAGATGATGGTTGGAAAATTCCACCAGCTTGGGACCCCATTATTCACAAGCTAAAGCCCCTCACACACACTGTAAGATCTAATGATACGGTTAGTTCCTTTTGCAAATAAATAAATTAATACAAAAGACGGAGGTCGGCATCCTCTCTAAATTTTCTTTCGCCATTTCTTTCTTGGAGGGGCCTCCCAATTTTATGAAATGGTGGTAGTTTCAGTAGATTCTCTCTCTTTTTAGCATTAAATAATTCATACGATCAAATTATAAATCAACATAAAATAATTAAACATTTTGGTAAATTTTAATTTCTGAACGTCTAAAAAAAAATTCATCGCTTTCAGGTGGGCTCACGGCAGCTGCAAAGGTGCCGAAACGTCGGGAAAACCAAAAATTAAACCAAATACCAACTAAATACCAAAGTACATTCAATAAAACCGCGCTAGTATCCGTTAAAAAGTGTTTTATTTCAGATCTATGAAATATAAATAAGAGATGTAGCTTTAATTTCGTATTACGTTTTATATTTTGAAAATTCAATTGATAGTTTTTGCATTAATTTTATTTAAATGTTGTTACTATGCGGAATGCTACGAGAATTATCTTCAAATTAAATCATGCATTCTTTGTCTGTCTGTCACATACAATAACATCTGAACTGTTATAAAGGTATTTGTTACACGCACGCTACACACAACAGTGGCAGGCTCGCCTACCGAAAGTACGGGGACAAGCATGTATTGTCACTGTGACTTTGGAGCCAAAAAGTATGCGCTAATGGAGGTGGCATTTTAAATAATATATTTTTCTATTATTCTTATATATTATTCTACACTAAACCGTAATTCCGTAGCATCAACGTTCTGTCACCTCTATAACCAATGAAAGAGTTTTGTTTTGTGTTGCGATAAAAACTGAAAAGGTATGAAAAGAACTAGTTCTAACTTATTAAAAGGGTTTTTTTATTATTATTAGGTTTTCAACTTATTGTATTTCAATGCTGCTACGTCGTAGTTCCCCACATATTTTTCCCAAACATATATATAAAAAAAGTCTGGATCATAATGATCCAAACTTTTAGCCCGATTATTTCATATTGAGGCAGGAGGAGACAGGAACCGTTTGCCAATATTCAGCAAATGCGATATGGAAAGTACTTCCACCTGGCTAGGTGTCTGCGCTCGGAGACCGCGATCCAACTATTCGTTATTGGAATTTGTATTTATGCGAAGCGCGTAGAAATCTCCGATATCATGAGTCAGGTCTCCATACATTTTTGACTCGATGTTAGCTTGACGTAGTGTGACGTCACGTATGCGTAATGTTTTTTAATTGTACTTTTCGATGATTCTGCATATTTTATTAGTGATTCGTCGATTGCTTATGTAGCGTCATGCCTTTCTGTCATGCCCTTTATGTATTTGGTTTAAAGAAATTAATGAAAGGGAATGTGCATACCTCTATAAAATGTAATTATCAAAGCCAAATTCATACTTTACCAATGCCGTTACAAATGCCGTATCCAAGTTTGTAATCTTGTCACTCCCGCGCCAGCCTACACGGGGAGCGCGACATGTCTTTTGACAGTGGTTTTTCACAACCGCGGGTAGTAAAGGTTATTAGAAAGTGGGTAAAACAATGCGCGCGCGTCGTCCGTCACAATGGCCATTGTATTTGGTGTTGAGTCACTGCGCCTACGCAGCCAGGACTTCGCCTGCCAGCTGGAAATTTAGGTACTGATGTGTATATTGTAATTACTTACAATATTTGAGATGAACAATAATTTCAGATGTTTGCAGAATAATATTATTGATAGGGTATGTAGCCACTATGATATTTTTCTAAAGTTTACCATTTTTCGTATTTCAAATACTTACTTACAAATCCTAAAAATCACTCAAAACTAATTTTACAAGTTTCTAGTTAAGATAAACTTTGACTGATAGTAGAGAGTAGTGATTTTTATCGATACAAGTATCCGATTATTAGAATCGATGCTCCCGTACATCTCTACTGCGCCCGCGCCGCGATCCAATCACTGATAGCGCGCACCGAGCGCTTATTAATTGCTTCCACTCGTAATCATCGTTTAGTTTTTGTTGTGTAAATACCACTAATCGCTGTTCGCTACTGCCAGTCACAGGAGGCTGTGAGGGAACAGAAACAAGGCTTAATAAGACGTCCTTCGTGGCCGAGTGGTTATGGCTTAGCCATTTCTGAGGTCCTGTGTTCAATTCTAGGGAGTGCTACTAAATTTTCTCAAGTCGGAGTAGATGTGGTGTGTGACAGAAATCCTTTAGCTTATTTACTTGCGATTTTGTACTGCTCATAACGCGGGTTCTTGTGGGTTTTATCTGATTTTTATCCTTCCCTAACTTATTCCTTTTTTAGGTTTCCGTACCCAAAGGGTAAAAACGGGACCCTATTACTAAGACTCCGCTGTTCGTCTGTCTGTCTGTCTGTATCTCATGAACCGTGATAGCTAGACAGTTGAAATTTTCACAGATTATAATATATTTCTATTGCCGCTATATGAACAAATACTAAAAACAGAATAAAATAAATATTTGAGGATCCCATTCAACAAACTTGATTTTTTTGCCGTTTTTTGGTACGGAACCCTTCGTTCGCGAGTCCGACTCGCACTTGGCTGGTTTTTTTTTATTTATATTTCACGATATTTATTGTACATTTATAAAAAATATTACAAAAGGCGGACTTAACGCTAAAAGCATTCCCTCTCAGTCAAACCTTAGGAAACATATATCAATGAAGGCTCTTATACTAACGTTTAGCGTGTACTTTATGTCAGTACATAAATCAGATATAAAACAAATATTTGAATTGGCTCTCTAAAAAACTGAATAGAATCACAATCATACTTGTACGTAGTGATTGTCAAATAATGAGCTAGTCCTTACTAATATTATAAATGCGAAAGTCCGTTTGTTTGTTTATTTGTTTGTTACGTCTTCACGTCTTAACTACTGAACCGATCATAATGAAATTTTACATACACGTTGTCAGGAGTACAGAGAAGGACATAGGGTACCTTTCATCCCGAAAAAACGTACTGTTCCCGAGGGATAGTAAAAATACTTTACACGCAGACGAAGTCGCGGGCGGCCGCTAGTAATGTATAAACTTTTGCCTCTGTTTAACAGTTGAGTCCTGTACTGTCTACTATATTCTGATGTGGCGAGATTATCGCTCCTCTGTTATAATGAACTGTAATCACAGCTCAAAACAACGCCCGTAAAGCATTTTACTTTTAGTAATAGCTGATATTAGCTACCGAAAATTAATGAGTTAACAGTTTTAATAATAGTAATGTTAAAATATAATTTACATAATACAAGTTTTTTCTATTATCGTTATAGGTGTCACACAAGTAACAATTTGCTAGCTGGATTGACTACTTACGGCCCGGTCACAGCTCGCCGCGGCAGGCGGCGCGGCAAGCGAATTCACTAATCACTGCGTGGTCGTGACGACGAGCTGAGAGACCGCCATCGAGACAGCGCGCAGTGATTATTGAATTCGCTTGCCGCGCCGCCCGCCGCGGTGAGCTGTGGCTGGGCCGTTAGACCTGAAAAAAAACCGGCCAAGTGCGTGTCGGGCCACGCGCCATAGGGTTCCGTAGTTACCTTATACCATACCATATTAAGTACCACCTATAATTTTTCGTCTGTAAAAATAACTTTGTTTTTCACAGTGTTGGTATGAATGACAAAGTTATATTTGCGGTTTTGGAAAATGTGCTATATCTCAAAAACTAATTACTATATCTCGTTCAAATTAATTTTGGTTGAAAGTGTTTATTAAGATCTACAGCATATATTTTTTTTAGATTTTTCACTCTCTTATTTCAAAAGTTAAAGGGGGGGGGACACACATTTTACCACTTTGGCGGTGAATATCTTTCAAACGGTTGACTTTGAGAAAAAGTTGTCTTAGGAACCTTAATGTCATTTTTAAAGACCTATCTATAAACACCCAACACGTGTTGGTTTGAAGAAAAAAATTTTTTTCAGTTTCAGTTCCATGTATGGGGAGCCCCCCCTTAATCTTTTATTTTTCTTATTTTTGTATTAAATTCGTTGAGCGGTTAACAAAATACATCTACCTACCAAGTTTCAACTGTGTAGTCTTAATACTTTCGGAATAAAGTGGCTGTGACATACGGACAGACAGACAGACAGACAGACAGACATGACGAAACTATAAGGGTTCCGTTTTTTGCCATTTAGGCTACGGAACCCTAATTACGGTTTTCAAAAGAGTTTTGACAACCCATTTTATTACCATTAATTCCAGATCCATTTCTATTTACAGAAAGAAGAAACTATCAAAACGATGACTACGTAAAACAAGTAAATATGATTATATAGTATTGGTTAAAAATAGCTTTTTAAACTTTTAGATTTTATGCATTCACAATTCTATTTTTATATTAAGATTATTAATATAATTGAAAAATATTAGAAAAAATCGACTCACCCGTAGCAGCTCAGACGGGAGAGCTGAGATGGCGCTGGCCTACAGCGGAAACGTGAAAAGTATTAGAAAATTTCGCCAATCCTGCTAGCGACTCGGTAGCATTATTGGTTAGTGCATTGGGCCGGAATCCTAAGGGTGCGGGTTCGTGTCCCGTCCCGTCTGAGCTGCTACGGGTGAGTCGTTTTTTTCTAAGATTTTTCAATTATATTAATAATCTTTATATATAGCTTTTCATCTTAATCAATTCTCAAAATAGCTGGAAAGATATTTCAATTGAATGTCGAGGTAAATAACGCTGGCTTGCAGCGTAAGAGTAGGATATACTAGAAGAAATTCGACGATGTCACTAGTGACTCGGTAGCTCAGCGGTCAGAGCATTGGACCGTACATCCAAAGGTCACGGGTTCGATTCCCGTCCGAGTATTGATCTGATACGAGTCGTATTTTTTCTAGTATATTATTTAGTATTGTTTAAAAGTTATATAATTTGGCCACCACCTCCTGTAAAGTGTAGATAACTTGACAAAGTTAAAATGAAGACCAAAATTGTGAAAACGTGAAAAAAAAAACCAATTTGTAAACTCAGTATCTCAACCAGAAAGGGGTGTATCAGTTTTCTGAATCTGTAACTGAACATGTTAACAGTAACTTTCGTTAACAAATATTTGCAAATGAACTCACGTAAGCAGGCATGAAAAAAAATTGAAAACACGACTGCCTGGCCAAAAACGAACTAAAAAGTTAAATAACAAGTGTCGTTGCAATCGGGGGACCTCTTTAATAAAACAATATTCTATGAAACGGTCCCCCGACTGCAATGACACTTTTATTTAACTTTTTAGTTTGTTTTGGCAGGGCCGTCACGTTTTTACACGTTACACGACTGCCCAAAAAGGAGTGTATATGTGTTTAGGGTTCATGTATGCTTGTGGGTATGTGAGTTTCTTTATTCCACTTAACTTCTAAATGGCTTAACGGATTTGAAAGTATAGGCTATCGTTAAAATCCTTATATTATTTCAAGTGACACTGGCTATTTTTTTTAATTAGTCACTATGGCAGTCGCCATATTTTTTTTCACGTTTGAAAATGGCGTCGTACAGTCGTACGACGCCATTTTCAAACGTGAAAAAAAATTTTTTTTTCTTCGATTATTACAATATGGGCATCAAATTAAAGGCCTTAATGAGCACATTTCAAAACTATATAATTTGTCACTAAAATGTGTGAAATAAAAATAAATAAACTAAAAAAGTATTAAAAAAGTGTCGCTATATTGACTTTCTTACTAAAAAATTATAGCCTTTGTCACTTGGAATGATGTAAGAATTCTAACGATACCCCAATTATTTAAATCCGTTGAGCTATTTAGAAGTTATGGTGGATTAAAGAAACTCACATACCCACAAACATACATAAATTCTGAACACATATACACTCCTTTTTAGGCAGTCGTGTAAATTAGCTTTCAATTTTCCTAGAAATTAGGCTACGTATTATGTTAGTTCTTTGATCATGGCAAACAGTGATATTTATACGTTTTGTTTTCTCCATTTTTAGGGTTCCGTACCCAAAGGGTGAAAACGGGACCCTATTACTATGACTCCGCTGCCCGTCTGTCTGTCTGTCTGTCACCAAACTGTATCTCATGAACGTGGTAGCCAGACAGTTGAAATTTTCACAGATGATGTATTTCTGTTGCCGCTATAACAACAAATACTAAAAAGGGAATAAAAAAAATATTTAAGGGGGCTCCCATACAAGAAACGTGATTTTTTTGGCGTTTTTTGGTACAGAACCCTTCATGCGCGAGTCCGACTCGCACTTGGCCGGTTTTTTAATAAAAACGGAAGAAAAATGTCAAGCAACTTTTTCAAGTAACTTTTCTACTTACCATTCTATCTTCGTGAGTACGCCGGGATTCTGCGCGCGCGCACCGGCCGCGGCGCGTCAATCATCCTCTTTTTGTAACCCATTCACCGGCCATTCAGCCAGCGACCGCGGGCAAAAACTCAATGACTTATTACCCGTACCAGCTCCATTATTGACCAACTTTATCTTGCCACTGATCAGATGCTAGTGATGTGGGCTATTGTTGGTGCGATTTGAATCTGTGTTGTGATTGCATATTGTATGCATTTGTACGTCTTCATTCAGGTGTTGTATACTGAAAAGGTGGTTTATAGAAAGCGAACAATGTGTAATATTTGTACAATATCTTTGATAACATTTTTAAAAAAATATTGAAACATCGTGTATCAGGGGGCGTACGCAATTGCGTAACGCAATCACTTAGCCACGATAATCGTCCGCAGTTCGCTGGTTGTAGTTATAACAAACATTTTGAATTTGGCTACCGTAGTTCATAGACTACTAAACGAACAATGTCGGATACACTAGAGAAAAACTGACAAACTCACGCAATTACTTTGCAATATCGCATACAAAAGTGATTTATAATAGGAAACAATCAAAACGAAGCACGGACGCAGCTGCGTGTATCGCATTAAACTTTTCGTAATAGACCCCCTATTCTGTGGTCGATATAACTTTTTATACTTAAAAAAGTGTGTTGAAGTGTTACTACACTTAAAAAGTGGTGCTTAAAAGTGTTACTTATATTATACCTACATCAGCCATTTTTACACAGGCCTTCCTTATAGGTGGCTAAGGGGCATGGGCCATAACCCACCACGCGGGCCAATTGTAGATTGGTGGGTGTTAACGATTGCAAATGCAGCCAGGACTAACGATTTAATGTGCTTTCCGAAGCACGGAGGAGCTAGCGATAGTAAGTTTTGGTCACCCATCCCATGACAGACCCTCGCGAAGGTTGCTTAATCCGCCGCAATGGCAGGATAATTTTGCTCATTCACAAAGCGACCACCAATCGGCGCACTACCACTAACTTGCTGCTAGGGTAGATGTAGGTAGACCTGTCATTTTGTTACTTTCTATGTGTTTGCTATAAATTTTTGGATGTTGGAAGCGATTTTTCGTCAATACCAATTTTTCTTCCAATACATTTTGGTATTCTTCAATCTTTAATTCATTTACTATCCGACTTTCATAATAATTATTTATTTGTGTTTACTATTTTTTAAATATAATTTAAAATAAATAGGAAAATCAGGGATAAATGCCCATGCAAAGGTCTCCAGCAGCAGTAGCGACACCAAGCGGGCTAAATTTTGTGGCATTCCGTCATCGCAGGGCCAGACATCCGGGACCACTTCACCAGCAATCTCCTCACTTATCCTTACTAATATTATAAATGCGAAAGTCCGTTTGTTTGTTTGTTTGTTTGTTTGTTTGTTTGTTACGCCTTCACGTCTTAACTACTGAACCGATCATCATGAAATTTCGCATACACGTTGTCAAGGGTACAGAGAAGGACATAGGGTAACTTTCATCCCAAAAAAAAGCACTGTTCCCGAGGGTTAGCAAAAAACTTTCCACGCAGACGAAGTCGCGGGCGGCCGCTAGTATTATATAACTTTATAAAAACGAAAACGGCTCCATGACCAGTCAGGTCAAATCTTACATTTGAGCCCAGGAAACTCGACAAAGTCTTCTTTAAGCCTTTGCAAGTCATAAGGAAACAGCTTAGCACAGTAACACCAACGCCACGGTCGTCGTGTAACACCGGCATGACCGGCGGCGGCACGATCGTCCGATACCGATCTGAACACGTCAGAGGTCTGATGCTATCAGGTAGTCTCGAAGTGGTCGGATTGCTGTATATCCGTGCCTGAAAGAAGCCAGGTCGCCTCGAAGTGGTTAGATCGCTGTATATCCGTGTCTGACGTGTGAAGAAGCTTTATTCTACACGGGAAAACATGTGATAATAATTCTTTTTTAATCTTCTGTTGCTTCAATGCAAGGACGACCTTCACGGTAGAGTGGCTAGTGCATCAGTTTTTATGGTATTGTCATCTCTGAGGTCCCGGATTCAATTTCCGGCTGGTTCAATTTATAAAACTGTCCTTCACAAACACCATTGAGTTGAGTACCTAACCTCCTTGTTTTTTTAGATATCCACGACACAAGTGCTTTCCCTACTTTCTTTAGAATAAATCAGGTTGGGTATTAATTGGTATTAATTTCTGATGAAAGAAAGTGAAAATGAAATGTCTTTTACCTATTTGATACAGTACAACATTAGTCTCCCGAAACTATTCCATGTTAGTTACAAATGGCTAGAAAACAACATTATCTACATAATAAAGTGGAGGCGAATAGAGAGAGCCAGTGGCCAAAACGTAATTGTTTCCCACAATCGGACTGGAGGCAGAATCTCGAATAAATCAGATAAGAGCGGAATAAAACGTCTGCCGGATAGGGCGGGTCGCGGCCAGCGAAGTGGCGCTATGAAAATAGCGATTTTGGACGTTGATCAACGTGCAGTACCAAGAATTTCTCGAGACCATCCAATGAACGCCGACTGTGATGTTGAAGTGAATGCAAGCCCTCATACTCAAATGGCCAACATTCTATGCGTTTGAACGCTACGTTTACTATTAAAGCTTTAAAATAAGCAATAAACTATAAAATTACGTGTAAGCGTATCGTTCAAACGTGATTGTTGGCTATTTGAGAAGGGGGGCAGGTCAACCACGCACAAAAATAATAACAAATTCAATGTTACCCAATAATAATGCACCAAGTTCACCTAACCATTGAATAGGTTTATTCAATGGTCAGGTGAACTTGTTTAGAGCGACTATATACGTACTACTTATACATATATGCACGGATTTCGAGTAGCCCCCATAACTATCATTTATGTCCGTAAAAATATTGTATTTCTTTTATGAGTGTTCGCAACGGTGCGTGCTAGGATTTGACGGCTTTATAACAATTGTAAATCGCTGGTTTCATAGCCTTGCCGGACACACAGGGCGGGCGGACAGTAGTGCGGAGCGGAAAGTCCATCCCGGAAGGTGGGCGGGCGGCTATTAGGGGACATGGTGTTTTTGCTGCCCATCCGTCATACGGGACGGCAGCTTCTTAACACAATTAAGTTGCGGACCATATGTAAACTGCTTTGTAACTGGGTTATGGGGGGCCAGTTTTTATAGATTGTCGATAAAACCGTTGCAAATGACTATAAAAAAAATTGTGTTAGTCAGTTGCAAGATATTTTTTGTCTTATCCTTTTGAGATGCACATATAATAGGGACTAGATAAGTTCTATAAGTAGTAAAAACCGTAAGTTGTTCTATATCAGGGTTGTATTGTTTTTAGTTGGTGGTAGTTGATGGATAGGCAGTAGGTGGGACCTCAACCTTACAGCTTTTAATAACTCTAATGTATTAATAGTAAAGTAGCCAAAGCACTTGTGTTTTAAAAATAAAGTTATCACCCAGACCAGAGATTTTAACCGCCTCTATGGTCTCGTGGTTCGCCCACCCGTGTAAGACGCAGAGGTCCTGGGTTAGGGCTTATTTCAAGTCCTCCTGGCTAGCTACCACCATCTTACTTAAGTCTGACGCCATGACAACAATTAAAAAATTGTTGTGTTCCGGCAGTTAGAGGTAAGATAGCCAGTTCCTCAGTGATGAAGATTCCGGGTGTAGTGCGCTTCCACCTTCGGTCTTATCGTCACTTAACATCAGGTGAGTTAAGTGACGATAGTTGGCCTTCACCAAGCACTGTCCCGTGGTGCATAAAAATAAATAAAAATGATATTGAAGTTTATTTTAAACTGGGTACCCGACCTGCAATCAAACTGAAGAAATTGCATCACCAAAATCGATATAACATAACATCTATTTATTATTATCGATATAATATTTAAGGCTTGGTGGTGATTTTTTATTTTCATGTAAGTGACTTATGTAAGTCTTTTTTGAAAATAAAGTCTTTAAACCTAAAATATATATTATTATTTTTTGCAGTCTCGTCTCCATTAATATGTTATTCATCCTAATTTAGACTCTTATATGCCTTCATTTGGGCGGCGGCCTTCACCCAAACCTCGTGGGTGGCGCTGATTGCGGCTTTTGCAGGCACATTGAATCTTTGCCTTGGGGACGAGCCGCCAACCACACTTATTTATCGCTTTCTAGACCCTTGTCTTGAAACATTTGCAGTTTTTAGGGTTCCGTACCTCAAGAGGAAAAAACGGAACCCTTATAGGATCACTTTGTTGTCCGTCTGTCTGTCTGTCCGTCCGTCTGTCTGTCAAGACCCTTTATCTCGGAAACGCGTGGAGGTATCGAATTGAAATTTAAACCATATACTAAGGTCTACGGGCCCTTGAAGCTGTAAAAAAATCAAACTTCTAAGTTAACGTAAAAAAAGATACTGCCGTTTAGGGCGCAAAAAACGCATTTTCGATACTCTCAAAGGAATCAAAATTCATAGGGTACTTCCCGTTGACCTAGAACTATGAAATTTGGCAGGTAATAGCGTCTTATACTACACTTACAGGAATAAATCTGAAAACTGTATATTTGTATTTAAATCATAATAAAATATGGTCATTAAAATACGTAATTATTAATCATCTTGGTGAAACAACGGTATGCGCGGTCATAGTTTAACTTCTAATTACTTTTGGATTAATCGCGCCACTAATTCTTTTTAAAATATCAATATTTATTATTATTAATTATTCAGATCCTTTCAAATATTGATATAGTTAATTACTTTTAAAAATAAAATTAATAAGTAATAAATTTGGCTCTAAATATTTTCGCAACATGGCGGTATGTCACGCTGTATGACGGGGGTCTTCTTCTTCTTATTTTTGTTTTGGCAATCTACTTTCTTCTTGGAAGTAATTTTTGCCAGTGTCAAGTGTTGAATAGTTCAGTGGTAGATTGATTCAGTTTACATTAAAATGCGGGTGCATCGCATTCCAATGTTGCTTGGAGCATTTGGCACCAAGTATAATCAAGACAGTTTACTCGGTAAGGTCAGCCGAGGTAGCCACCACTACAATAAAAGTCTCGGCTTCACACAACCAAAGGGTCCTGTTGGAATACACCCATTTTCTCTAATAACATTGCGATAGATAAAACCATTTCACAGAACATTATACAGTGTACTATTGATATACAGCGCCATCTGTTGACAATCAACAGTACTTGTATTGTACACACCTGTATAAACAGGTGAGGTGGGTTTGTAATTATTTTATTTTTTCTCAAAAATGCTTGGAAATTCGAACATTATTTTGACAACCTTCTTCGTGCTAAATCGGAGTTTACGGACAGACCTAAACCGCGCCGTCAATATTTGTATGAGAATCCATTACTAACGTGTAATAATGGATTTTCATACAAAATTGCCGGCGTATGTCCAGCAATGTTTCTATTAAATTAAAACTCATTACACACGTGTAATTCAGAAATGGAGCGAACTTTTCAATGAAACGCAAATATAGGTATCAAATGTCGCCTTGATGAGCGAGCACATTCCAAAAATTTTTTTTTTTATTTTCGGTATACAGCACGAACAGCTATCGAAAAAAATAACGCGCGTAAAATCATTCGATAGTGCAATTTTGTATGGGAAATTTGTACAACGCCATCTACCGCCGAATAGATATCTCTATTCGGTAATTTTATCCATAGATAATTCTCTATCGAGTAATTTTACGCGCGTTTTTTTTCTCGATAGCTGTTCGTGCTAAGGGTACTGGTATCACGTGAAAGGCCTTGATGAGCACATTCCAAAAAATTGAAAAAAAAAAAATAAAAACGAAAACAAACTGTTTTGGTGCAATATGGGTATCAAATGAAAGGCCTTGATGAGCGCATTCCAAAAAGTTAAAAAAAATTAAAAACGAATAAAAATTTTTTTTATGGGTATCAAATGTAAGTTTTTTTGAAAAGTTTTTTGGAATATGCTCATCAAGGAGCATATTCCAAAAAACTGAAAAAAAAAAAACGAAAAGTATTTTTTTTTGCAATATGGGTATCAAATGAAAGGCCTTGATGAGCACATTCCAAAAAACTGAAAAAAAAAAAAACGAAAAGTATTTTTTTTTGCAATATGGGTATCAAATGAAAGGCCTTGATGAGCACTTTCCAAAAAACTGGAAAAAAAATGAAAAACTGGAAATAAAGGAAAAAAAAACCGGATTTTTTTTTCAATAGGTGTATCAAACGAAAGGCCTTTATGTGCACATTCCACTTTCCATTTTCTTCTATCAATTACTGAAAGTAAATTAAAATTAAAATAAAAAGCTTAAAACTTTTAAAACTAAAAAGTTAAAAGTTTAAAAGTACTACACAAGCCTTGGCCGCAACTAGGCATTGATGGACTCACGTATGTTCTTCAATGCCTGTCTTGAGTGCCGCTGCAGTAATGTACTATTCCATTTCAAACTTCGCCCGTGGTCAATTCTTTGTCGTAATCCCTGGAAGGGTTATTTTCTACGTGGCGACAAAGGATTTCAAATGGTTATCTATATATAGCAGTCTGCTGAACAGATTTTGATGGTATTTTTTTACTGTTTGGTAGCTTGGAGTCCAACTTATAATCTAAGCAATTTTTCACATAATTTCTGTAGGTAGAACCTGGGATAAAGCTTGAACTCTCCGTAGTACAGTTTTCATATAAAAAACTAATAACTACCAACCACTTTTTTTTTAAAATATTTCCTTTGTACCGACACAACTTTTCTATAGCTTTATTTTATGTATAGATGTAAGGTCTGTACGGAACCCTCGGTGGGCGAGCCCGACTCGCACTTGTCCGGTTTTTTCTATTTACCTCGCTTTTTGTGTTCTAAAGAATAGTGAACTCTGAGTTTTGGGACTCTTTTCACAGCTCAGTATACAAAATATAAAATCTCTTTGTTCAACAAATAATTAAAAACCCAAGTATATGTTCTGTTTTTATTTTTTAAATCTTGTATCAAGTGTTTTTAGTAAATATTGCATACTGAGATGCACTTTCGAGTAGCAGACAGAAATGATTTCTCAACTAGTTGAAAGTTATTTACTCTCACAATTACCTATCTGATATGGTAGTAGGTAATTAATCTCAACCTACCCATTGCGTGTAAACTTTTGTTAATTATTGTGATGGAAAATGACCTCACTTTAAATGTGGAGGTCATTTTTCAATTTTGACGACTCTGTATGAAATATACAGGGAGAAAAAAGCAGCCCTTGACGAGTTTTTTGCCGGTTCTTCTCGTTACAAGGTCTCCGGCTTAGGGTTTACGAACCAATGGCGTAGCTTCTATGACATTCACAAGTGCTTGTAACAGCCGAGACTGAATAAATTATTTTGAATTTTGAATACTGATTGATTCTTTAACCTTTAAAAACCCTGTACCTACATGTAGGTCATCACCAAGCCACCTAAAACGTCAACTTTACACAAGTTAAACTGAACGACATTTCACAGTAAATGATGCATTTAACCCTCAAACCGCAAAGGCTTGTAAAAAAGGCCGTAATATCACATTCCAAACCGCAGTCGTGAAAACGAGCCGTTGTCTGTGGAGCCGGCCACGTGGCCACGAATGTCCGCAAATGGCCTGAATTAGAGACACATTAGCGGTTCCTCGTGAGGGTCCGGACGAGGTAATTGATTCGTTTGCTGTTACTTCAACTTTTTTATGTTTGAGTGGTATTTATTTTGTGGTTACAGTTAAATGTTGGTTTCTTATGTAAGTTTTGACTGACACTGATATTTTCTCAGTTAAGCCACTATTAACTGCATTAAACAAAACAATGATAAGCACTAATTGATAATCTTAATAAGTACAAATAAGTATACAAACCTTTAACTGGCTTAAATTTTCCGCAAGTTAACGTAGGTTCATCAAAATTATGATAATCTTCTTCCCAAAAAGTCTCCTAAACGAATTACCATTTCCTCAGCATAATTCGGTTAAAATTCGTCCGTTTATACGTAAGTCAAACACGAGGGGGGTACACAAATCAGCGTCTTGGCGGCGGCGGCGCGCGGGCAAACAGCGCTGCACTCTGATTGGCTGCACTGAGCAAATATGGACATTTAAACATTTTGGGCTATGGACAGGACCAACTTAAACAACACTTACAGGACATTTTGATGTTTCTTGTTAAGTATTTAACAATCAGAAGCTCTTTGAGTCAAATTTTAGGCAGTAATAAGAAGCTTTGAGAGTCTGTTATTATAAGAATCTCTTATTTTGCAAACCGGCTATTTTGCGTTTCTTATATTATGCTCCTAAAGGCTTAGAATACATGACGAATGCTGCATGATAAAGAATTGATTTATCGAAAATGTATTCTCTTTCTAATCCATTTTTGTGGATGATGATGATGATGAAGACTATTTCTACAAATGGACAGTAAAAAGCTGTTGAAACTAGATTGGCCTCAATACAAATAAATGTAATGACTCAATTGATGCAAAAAGTAAGAAGTAATATTGAAAACTGACCAAATACTAGTAATATACAGAACTTCCGACCCCCTTTCATACTAAAACACTTCGCTGCCATCCATCACATTCTCCGAACATGAATAGATCCCCAAATACACTAGTAGTTTCCTCAAAGTTCGATTGGCACATTCTTAGCAGAAGGGAGCATTCCGGAGGTGGCGAATTTTTGCGAGACAAATGCCATGTTGACCGGACGGGGCCGTACGGGGCCGTGCGGGGACATACGGCCCGCGCCATGGTGATTTATGCGGACGCCGTGTGTGAATGCAAGGACTTGCTTAAACTTGGTCAAGGGTTCGAGATGGACTTGTTGAGATTGAGAAAGTAAATAGCTGAAGTTAGCATATTCTTATAAAATGATTGTGTGAATGACAGCATATATTTTTTTATTTTGATGATATATTAACACTTTCTATATACCAGTTCACAGCCTTAGGACTAGAAACTTGTAGCTGAAGGATTATTTTTGTAATGTAGGCGAGCACTATAAACAGATTTTTTGAAATTCAACTGACTGTATTAAAAAATCATTTGCTATTACCTACGATACGGGTTTTATTATAAGTTTTGTTAAAGCCCATCTTTGTTTTTATCTTTAGTTCAGTATATAAGCCTTGCTCGTTTATTGCAGGTCTGTTTGCCAGTCGGCAAACGCCTCCTCCAACCTTTTCCATTCACGTCTGTCCTCAGCCACGACACGGATACGAGATGGTTATTCGTTATTATTATCCATCCACATCAGAAATAGCATTAATCAAAAAAGCTTTAACAGGACAGTATTTAAAAACCTCTAAGTACGTGGTAACTCATGAAGGCATAGCAAGTAATAGATCCAAACCGCTAAAAAGGTTAACCGTGGTGCAGTAGTTTAAGTAACAAATGGCGCTCGGGCCGCGACAAATGAGCCGCAAACGATCGCCGCTAACCGCACTACGGCGGAGAGGTTTGAGCGTCTTACTGTGCCCTGTTTATCAAAACTTACAAGCTACAAGTAAAATTTACATAAATATTTTACAAGTTCATGTAAATTATGTCTTTTTCCAAATAATTTATGCAAAACACTTTTAAAAATTTGTCAGATGGAATGGAGAGTCGCCGGACACCCTCAGAAATACTCAGGATTTTCCATGAGTTTTTTTACAAGTTGTAAGTTTTTAACACATATTAGTTAAATAAACAAAAAAAATTGTAGCGTTTAATTCAACGTGTATTGATAAACGGATTTGTGGAATAATTATTTTCATAAGGAAAATGCTTGTTTTTAAAAAGTACAAGACTTGTAAGTTTTGATAAACAGGGCATAGTTTTTCAAAGTAGTGCTATACATAAAGAGTAAGTAATCTGTGAAAATTGAATATGTTAAACTTGATGAATTAAATTGTAAAAATGCAAGATAGATCGAATGACATTCTTAAAAATCGACTAAACGAAGCATACAAGCAAAGGCCGGCTTACATAATCTTAGCTGTTAGTAGAAAGTAGACGTACATTAGGGTGGGCCAATTTTAATCATTTTTTGAATTTTGTATCAAAAGACCCCTCAAAAGTTGCGTAATGTGACGTAGGTAATAGAAAAAAAAAATAAGATTATCACTTTGAACTCTAGAGATTTTTATAAAAATACCTGTTTTTCGTGTATTAACTTAAAAATTGTGCATTAAAAACCCCTCAAAAGTTACGTAATGCGTCGTAGGTTGTAGAAAAATAATTGAAAAATAGTATTCAATTCAATTCAATTCAATATTTATTTGCAAGTCTAGTAGATAGATAGATAATCGAATTTTGTGTAAAATATTTCAATATTTATTAACCAATATTAGATTTTTCGATTCGCTTCTTATAAAATTCCTGTATCAAAGTCATAAGCTTATTTTTTTAAATTATTTTTCCTACAACCTACGTTTCATTACACAACTTATGAGGGGTCTTTTAATTCAAAATTTTTTAGTCTGAAATACATGAAAAAACCAATTTTTCATGTATTTCAGACTTACAATTTTTATCTAAATTCGATCGCTAGTAGAGGGCTCAAAGTGACATTTTTTTACTGTTTTCCCATAACATATGCCGCATTACGAAATTTTTGAGGAGTGTGATGCAAAATTCTAGAAATGATTAAAATCGGCCCTCCATAACGTACATTGCCTGGTGTGGCAATGTTTACTCTTTACTAACAGCTAAGATAATATAAACCGGCCATAAGAGAACGAATCTGTTAATTGTTTTTTTTTAGTTACATTTTTACAAGAAAAACCTTTTTACTTTTCGGATTTACTTAGAGCCCGTTTCAAATCATTTGCCAACGAAGCCCTAGTCAGATCGACTGATTCATTACTTGTTACCCGTCTTAGAGACGTCAATCGCAATCTCCGCACCGGCGTCAGGCGTCCGGCACCGTCGGTCCGGCCCGGACCGCCGTAATCCGTATTTGCGGAGCTGACCGCCGGGCATAATCCGTGAGCTATTATTATTGACGAACCTCCCTACAACGATGGGCTTGTATTGAAAATGTTGGCCCAAGTCATGAGAAACTAAATGTTGAAAAAATAATTTGCTCCGGATTTTTTTTTTTTTTTTAATCTTTTTTTATTTAGAGGCTTTTACCTATTTTAGGTATGTCAGCCTCATCATACCCTTATCCAAATAACTTAACAATTCATAAATATAAGGGAACACTTGGGTCATTGATACAGAAACATATTAATAAGTTCTTTAAACACCGCAGATTGCGGGTCTGCTAGTATTGTCAGAAATTTTCCTACGTCTAGTCTATTTATCTTATGTTTCTGTATCAATGAATCCCTCGCCCCACTGTATTTGACGCATTCCAAAAGCATGTGTTGGATGTCGTCAACGGTACCACAAATTTCACAATTTGGAGAATCTATTTTTCTCATGAGATGACCGAATTTTTTGGATGGATAATGACCCGAACGAATACGAAGTGCTGTTATTATGAATTGTCTATTTGAATTATTTATATTATAGAACCATGGGATCTTAGGAGGCTGACATTGTAAAGTTTTATACCAAATTCCTTTTTCTTTGCTCCTTTCATCGAAATATTCTTTAAATCTTTGAAAACATTTTAATTTAAATTTATTTAATATTTCTGAATACATAGGTAAAATAGTTGTTTCATCGCCTTCATTAATTGCTAATTTTGCCAATCTATCAGCCTCCTCGTTTCCTTTTAAGCCTATGTGGGAAGGGATCCATTGCAATCTCAGGTTAATACAGTTATAATTCATTTGATGGATTTTGTTTAAAATATCATAAGCTATCGATGCACCTCTGCTATGTCCAGAGGCGCATCGAGCTAAATGCTGTAAGGCACTTTTGCTATCCGTGAGTATAACAAAATAATGTCCTTCTAAACTATCAATGTATTTCAGAGCTTCTGAGATTGCAAATAGTTCCATGGTCATTATTGAGATTTCTGAAACAGTTTTGAAAATCGCTGACCTTCCCCTATCATCACAATAAGCAGCACCTAAGCCAAGAGATTCTTTTGAACCATCAGTAAAAATTCGTGCCCAGCCTTCATACTTTTCATTCAGCTCCATAATTACTTCGACTCTCAAAGAGGTGGGTGAATATTTACTTTTGGCTTCTCTTACACAATTTAAATTATCTACTATATTTGTCCTTACGTCTATATATGATGCCCAAACATCCATTTTAAACATATCTAATGGGTTCGACTTATGAATATTATAATTCTTACATTCATTATAGACAGTCACAAGTAGGGGTTTCTTTTTTGGTTGCCAATATCTTTCATTAATGACAGCACCTAACTCATTAAGGAGTTTGATGGTATCATTATCCACCCAAGACATGCTTTTGATACAGTACTTAAATGCTAAATATAACCTTCTAACAAATAATGGTTGAACACATAATTCACTCTCCATCGCATGGATCGGTGTACTCTTAACAAACCCACCAATGATTCGTCCACTCGGCCGACTCGACTCGACCCACTCCGGATTCGTCGTGTTCCTGACTCGTCGTAATAACGTACAATCTCTTGTTTAATTCACCAACTCTATAAAAATGCCAGCATCTGTGAGTTTGTGAGGTGTGGGGTGTGTAAATACGCCAACAAAACAATGCACTAAAGATTTGACACTTGAATTGCAGCACCTGTAGCTAGTAATAGAAGAGCCCGTAGTAGCAAGATTCTGAGATAAAAGTGGGCTAAATTAGTTTTAACATTGAAAATGATTTTTTTGAGGCATCTGTATAGGCCCGATTTTGAGCCAAAGTGAGATTTCACCCTGGTGTCGTAGATATTAGAGCTACGTAAATGATTGAGATATTAAATGACGCGTCTAATCAAGGGCTATAAACTGACAAAAAATTTTTTTCAAAAATCTCAGAATAATTTTTTGAAAATCGCAAAAATGTGAAAAATTTGGTCGATTTTCGACCGGTTTCGGCGAGAAAAAAAACATATCTCGTAAACGAAACGCGATATCGGGTCGATTTTAAAAACACCTCGAGATATGACATTGGTCTACTTTAATAAAAATATTTGAGGTAAATTACATAAAAGGATAATTCTGTAGCTTAACCTTTATGAAGTAAAGTTTGCGCGGAGCGTGTGAGTGAGCGCTGAGCGCAGTAGTGTACGTACGAATGTAACGTACCTAGTCGTATCAACGCTAATGGTCTGAAAGACAAATGTTTGTTTATAGTTATATTTTGAGTTGTTAATGTAATAAAATGTTATTTTCTTATTGTAAAAAAATCGGATAGGTACCTAATGAAAGTGTTTTTAAAAGCAAAACAAAAATATATTTTTAATTTATTGATACTTATGTAAAATTCTTTAATCAAGTAAAATTTGATTAAATGAGATTATATTTGTATCAAATTTTGTTAATGTGATTTTTTAACAATGATTTCAAAAGGAAGGATGCGCCCATTTGAGTATTTTGCCTTACAATTCCTTCATACTATCAAAATCAGCGACATCTGTTAGAACCCACTCGAACTACTACGGTATTAGAGGTGAGCAAAAAAGATTACTGAAGTGTACTTTAGTTCAATTGGAGTTAAAACTAGTTCACTCATCTAGTTCAATTGGGCCGCTAGCAAATTTTTTTTATGGTTATCATAACAGCTTTTCGATGCTCATAAATAAAACGTCAATCATAATAAAATCTCAATCAGGTTTATTTAAAATTAGATATTTTTGATACTAATATTATAATCTATTCACTCAGGGGTCTCCAAACTACGGCCCGCGGGCCAGATCCGGCCCGCGAGCACCAACAATCCGGCCCGCGAAAGCAGGTTGGATCGTACCAACAATACTGTAATTTACAGTATGTTGGTACGGAGCTAGCTAGGTCCTGGCCCTTGGAACTTGGTGGAGGAGTAAGTCTGGCCCTTTTGCTAAAAAGTTTGGAGACCCATGATTACTAGTGTATTATTAAATATAAAGAAGAAAGCTTTGTTTGTTGGTTTGATTGTTTGTAATGAATAAACTCAAAAACTTACTGATCTGATTTTAAAACTCTTTTACCTTCATCAGCGACTAACATTAGCTCTTAGATAATCTAAGCATTAGCTGTATTTTATTTAAAAAAAATTAGAGATCCCTATGAAAATTGGAATAATGAAACCCACAGTATCATATTTTTTCTATAAAAGTGATTATTGATCGGAAGACATTTCGTATCATGATATTAATCCTTGTCCAACTATTTAGTTGGACAAGGATTAATATCATATCATATGGATAGTAGGCGCCCCTTGACAAAGTATATTTATACTTTGTCAAGGGGCGCCTACTATCGTAGGGGGTAATTTGCCAACTAAGTGCGATAGTAGGCGCCCCTTGACAAAGTATATTTATACTTTGTCAAGGGGCGCATACTATCGCACTTAGTTGGCAAATTACCCCTAAAATATAAGTATTAATTTACTTCAAGTTTTTTTAAAGGTAGGTATATAAACTTATTATCAATTAATTTTTATGTACAAAATCCATAGTTTACACCGAAGTGAAGCGAGGGCGGGTCGCTACTTGATTTTAAAAATATAATCTGTTCAATATGTCACTTTACATGAGTAAATTTATTAAAGCTACCTATCAATCGTCCATTTAATCAACATTTTTGAGTAATTTGTGCATAATTTTTTGTACTAAAATTATCAAAATTATCTTTTGGTGTTGTAATCAAAATATTTTTTTATTATTTTGTAAATCACCAACATCTAAATCAAATCAAAATAAAAAAACTTTATTCAAATAAACTTTTAGAAATTAAATGCTTTTGAGTTGTTTTTATTTTTTCTACCACCCATTTGCTGAATTTTTTGCTGATAAGAAAAGCGGGCGCAAGATAAATCAGCTTTATCAGAAATCAGAAGTAATACGTAAACTGACTTATTGAACAGACTTTACCTATTTACATAAACTTCTGCGTTTGCGCAAGCTTGTTAATAAAAATGAAATTTAAGTCAATGTAATTTAATAAATACAACACATCAGAGATTATTTTATCCTAGGTTTTTACTCAAGTAATAAACCTTAAAGCAAAGCTGCGGCCGGTCACTATACTGCATAACATGGGAGGCAGGTGCTTCGTTTTCTGAGTTTGAGGCTTGAAATAGGGCTCTTTTCGGTGTTTTGGAATTATGTGACTACATATTTCTTTACGCACTGGATCATTAGGAAATCTGTTCAATTAATTAATTGAAACGTAATGTACATTATAATTTTTGCAGCGAATAAGTTTCATAGGAGACGTTAATAATAGCATATGTATATGAGAAATTTCTGTACGCAGTGTTCGTAATTTATCCTTTCCCTTTACTTTCGTTCTTCGAGTTAATTAACTATAGAAATAATGAACTAAAGATTTAATATGGACTCAAGTGAACTAGTACATTTGAATCATGATGGATGACCCATCTCTAGTGCCTCGAACAATAACTAGTAATAGCAATATTTCAAACTCAATTAAAATTGTTAGACATGCAATAAAAATAATGTAAAGCTACTTACGAATGATTCAATATTCCATGCAACTTTTTAACTTTTGCAGCATAATTTTTGCAATCTACAAATGCACAATTCGGCATTTTTATGTCACGTCAATCACCGTCTGTCTACCATAGTGTTCCGCGGATGACTGAATCGCGTTGGCCCTAAAACTGTAATTTTAGGGCCAACCAACTGGCGTCATTTCGTAGCGACGTTGACCGTGTCCTTACGCTAGTAATATATAAGTCTATGTTTTTTAATAATTATTTATTTATGACTTTTTAATGGTTAGGTGTCAAATCTAACGTAAAACAACTAAGTTAAATAAACACCATTAGTATTACCCATACGAGGAACAAGATATCATTTATTTATTAACCCTATTATACTTATGCAAAAGGCCGGGCTTTGCCTTGCAGTTGCACGTAAGCATCGAAAAAACTATTTCGGTGCATCTGTTTCTATTGTTTTGGCCTATATTTCCTCACCATTGCCTGCACAGCACGTAGGATTTCGTGATATCCGGCACTTTTTTGTATAGGCAAACAAATAAACGAATCTTGAGCGAAGGTTGAATAGAAGAGAGTTTGTAGTTACCATACTTAGAAGTAAATACAGAAAAGCATTTGCACTAGTTGGTTAGAATTTTTAAGATAAATTACACTCAAAACGTGTAAAAAGTGAAATAAATAGGTACCTATGTCAATGTTAAAGATGTTGCTGTATATTCGTGGGTTGCTGTTATTTCAATTTTGAGATTTAAAATTACTCGATCGGGCATGTCTCATGTTTTTCTTAGTACGCTACGATTCCCAATGATTTTTTACAACGGTCTCTAAATGAGAATGTGAAGATGATGCCTAGATAAACATTGTTATAGCACATATTCAAATGATGATGAAATCAGCGCGAGACTGCATTTGATTTTGATTGTAATTTTTTATTAGGTATTTTTTTGTAGAAATCCTAAGATGTTTTTAGTTATAGTACTTACATAGGTATATTTAATAATAATTAAAAAATGTTTACGAATAAATTTTGTTTTAGTTAAATTCATTTTCAATGTACCAGAAGGTCGTGAAAGGCACGAGATCTGTGAATTTTTTTTTATATACACAACGGGGTAGTGCTTGGCCTTTATCTCACCTAATCTTAAATGACGATAAGGCCGAAGGTGGAAGCGCACTACACCCGGAATACTGGCTATCTTACCCCTAACTGCCGGAACACAACAATTTTTAAATTGTTGTTATGGCGTCAGACTTAGGTAAGATGGTGGTAGCTAGCCAGGCGGACTTGAAATAAGCCCTACCACCAACCAAACCGAGTACAAATTGTACCCCCCCCTGGGAATCGAACCTGGGACCTCTGCGTCTTACACGGGTGGGCGAACCACTAGACCACAGAGGTGGTTTTTAAAGATTAGAAGGCTTTAAATTTCATTGGATATGTAAAAAGTTATCTGTGCTGTCTTATTTGTACTTATTAAGGATTTATGCGTAGATTTAGACGAGATGTTGAAAACCTTCAATTTAGCCACGTATTTAGTTACCTTGCACTTATTGGCAGTTAATTAAAAAACCTCTGTAGCTTATGTTTTGTGGCACACCCAAAGAGGACACCGGCCAGCAAGGGTTCGCTTAGGTATGCCAATTTACCTCGCGCACGTTCCTTAATAGTGTTTTATTAAAATAGGCCGATTCCGCCTGATACGGACAAGGCTACTCTATTACGCCTAATTTGCCGTATTTTTACCGGACGCTGCTAAGATGACGTTTGTAGCTGGGCTTAGCTTTAAGCTATATCATTACGATACGAACTAGTTTGTTTACTTTTTTTCTAATGGAATTTACACTGCACAAATAAAGATAAGTAGTTACGCTGATAATCATTACAGCCCACATCTGGAAACTTCTTTTAATTTAACAACCATTAGTGTAAGGAATAAAATGCGTATTATTGCACAAAAAGTTAACTCTGTGTAGATTACTATCTAACAATTTTTATTTGGTAAAAGGAAATTATGAAACTCTGTTATTATAAGTGGTGCCAATATTTGGTTTTCAATACTTTTTATTTTTATTCTTTCCTTTAAAGTTTATTTTTATTTTTCTGGAAATCTACTTAGTAAGATAATATAAACGCAAAACGGTCATACACATACCCGAATTATTTTCGTATTTCGATATTACCAACTTTTCGATCAAGGGAGGGAAAGAGTTCGCAAACTGCACTACAAAACTTTTTCAACCCTTTCATAATTTTATAGAGCTGTGAAAACTATTGTTATCAGGCACTCTCAATTGTGTAGTATTTTGATTTGTGACTTCTAAGCCAATAGCCTAAAACAGTTTTTAGACTATTAGACTAAGAACATTTTGACTGCAAAACCGACCTCTTAACCGACTTCTAAAAAAGGAGGAGGTTCTCAATTTGATTGTATATTTTTTTTATCGATGTTCGCGCATAACCTCCACATTATAGACCGATTTTGATATTCTGTTTTTGTTCGAATAAGCTTTCTGGTAATAATTTTAGCTTTGTGTGTTCGATCAGCAAATTTTAAATCACACTGCCCTTTTAACTTGCTTATTGTCAACAATTAATGTCATTACTTATACTTAAATTTAATTTCATACATATTATTATTTGTGGTAAAAGCAGCTCATTGTATATATCCCTCTAAAACTAACTTAAGAAAAAATGTCTTTTAGAGTGAGTATGGAGGCTGACATTTCACCCAGGGGCTTTTTATTGCCGGGTATCTGATGACCGGGGTCTTATCGGCCTTCCAGTGACTTTTCAACCCTACTGTTTAGTACTTGCTTACTGTCAGATTAATTTTATTTTCTCTTTTTATTGCAGGTCGGAAAGGAAAGCTGCAATAGAGACTCTAAGCCTATTTAGGAGAATTTGTGAGTTAGTTTTTAAAACTTATTAAAAATTAAGTACCTAATTAAAAAAGGTTCGAAATATAGTTTTAAGAAATTCTTTTATCTGATCTGAAACTGGCAAAAACCACTTTTTATTTATTATAAACAGACTCGCATCAATGAAGTTTTTTTAAGTAACAGATCGCAATATTTTTGTTTGGATTAAAATGGAAATTAAATAACTATTCTAAAAGAAATGAGAAATAAAATAAAATGTCATAAAAAGGATTCAATCAAGTACTTTATATATTTTTGTCGTATTATTGTTAGGTAGGTCTTCTTATACAGTAAGATTAGCCGATAAAGCGAGACAATATAGTGGGGTCACGGGTGGGTCTTATCGGCCGTTTGTGACGTCACTGTTTACGGCGTCGTATAACTTTACAGTTGCAGTTCAGCTTCTTGAGGGTTGACTAGGGGATGAAGTGTTAATCAGAAGTTTAAATATATACTTGAGTTTACTGTCTTATGAGTAGTTTTAAAGTAAGATAGATAGATAGATAACATTTTTATTTGACAACTACAGACACACGCATAAAACAGTGCATAAAAGCAATGAAACTTAAATGACCTAAAACTATCATGAATCTTACACTAAAATAAAGTATGTGTACTGTAGTAGTGCAAAAAGGTCACAGCTCAGCGTTTTATTTGCTTTTTTAGAGCAAATCACTGATTTTCAGCCGCAACCATAGAGGGCCCACTGAGGCAAAAAGTGCTCGGGATTTATAATTAACATGCATTTTATGATCATTAATATAATGATAATAAAACAAATTAAATTAAATTAGTAATTGGATTCAATGTGTTAAATTAAAAATGTATTCGTAATATTTTCATTTCATTTCATATAGATAGATAAATAAATAAATTGCTGCAAAATCGTGTAAAATATATTCCATAAAAAATTGAATAATAAAAAAAAAATAACCAAATTAAACAAAATTGTATACCCGCCCATGCAATAAGTGCTAGTACCCAAATTTCTGACTCTCGAGAAGAATCATCTTAATTTTTAAGTTTGACTTTGAGAAAATAGATCAACATAAATATGAATCTTTTTCTCGCATTATTTCTTTTTATACAACACCAAATATTATACTAGAAAAAATACGACTCGCACCAGATCAATACTCGGTCGGGAATCGAACCCGTGACCTTTGGATGTTTGGTTCAATGCTCTGACCGCTGAGCTACCGAGTCAATAGTCTTGAGTCAGTAGCTCAGCGGTCACTTCCTTCATTTTTTCCTTTTTAGGGTTCCGTACCCAAAGAGTAAAAACGGGACCCTATTACTAAGACTCCGCTGTCCGTCTGTCTGTCTGTCTGTCACCAGGCTGTATCTTATGAACCGTGATAGCTAAAAAGTTGAAATTTTCACAGATGATGTATTTCTGTTGCCGCTATTACGACAAATACTAAAAACAGAATAAAATTAATATTTAAGGGGGGCTCCCATACAACAAACGTAATTTTTTTGCCGTTTTTTGGTACGGAACCCTTCGTGCGCGAGTCCGACTCGCACTTTTCCGGTTTTTATTTAGCTGTTTTGTTTGTAGATACTGGGGGCTAATTGTCTAATTTAAAAAACTATCGCAATCGCTTTCATTTGACAGATGGATGTGAGACATTGCTGCATTTCTTTGGTAAGTTTTTATTTGTGCCAAAAAGGAGCATCAATGTGTTACATCCTGAAACAATCGTTTTCAGGTTAATATATATATTAACTTTATAAAATATACAGGATAAATTTTGAAGTTAGACAATAGAAAGGCAGGATGTTTTGTTTGTAGGTACAGGAATATGGTATATGGGGACCATCATAGAGCTATTTCATACATTTTGATATTTTAGTTATTAATTTTGTCTGAAACAGCTGATATTTTTTTCGCGATTTCAGAGTTGTTTGTTGTTTCCAATCACTTTGTATAGGTAGCTGCCAAATTAATAAAGTTTTATTTAAAAATTCGTAAAATAAAAATTAAAAATAGATAATTGTTTTGCAAAACTATATACCTATTGTTTCTATTATTCAAAACTGTCCTTTGGAAAATTTAAGAGCAAACATTTGCAACTTTTATCCCTATCATTGTCAGCTTGTTTTGGCAAATTATAATTACTTACTCGTATTTAGAAGAAAAATTACAAAACAGGACCCTATAACCTCCTATTACAAATCAGGTACAAACCTGTTAACATTATAACATGTGGCAGTTATATTTTCCTCACTTACTTTGTAACATTCAAATGCGTCACGCACCGAACGTCCGCAGCATGCACAATTATTTACACAATTATAACCTCTATGATAGTGTTAATAGAGGCTATTTATTGTTCCTTAGATCGGTGTCATAGTCTTCTCCGTAAAATAGCTTGTTTATTGTAGTTGTAGCTATTATGCTGTCATGTGGATACACGCAAGTATGTATTAGCTAAAGTTATATGCGAAGTTGTTGCGTTTCTCCTGAACTTTAAGAAACTAATCAGCTGTTTTTTTTTAAATATTGACTTCAATATTTTGATTATTATAATGTCTTAAAGTTGATGAGAAGTACTCTGCAATGACCCTTGTCCTTCCCGAATAAAAAAGTTGAGGAATGAGTTTGAGATTTCAGTACTTTTTCAAAATGCTATAAACTAGAAAAAAATCGACTCTACGTGACTAAGTCACTATAGTGACCCTGTAGCTCAGTTGACAGAGCATTAGACCGGACTTCCAAACTTTCAAAGGCCGCGGGTTCGATTTCCACCTGAGGAAATTATCTAGTGACGAGTTGAATTTTTCTAGTATTATCAAAGCAAAAATTTAAAATAATATTTATTATATTGTTTTGTTGATCTATAAGTAGGTACTCTCCTTAGAGTAAGACGGGCTTCTACAGAAACGAAGCCTTTGTTGCTCGAAGGTACTCTCCTTTGATAAAAGGAATCCAATTATTTTCTATTGAAGCTATTGTAGCAAATATTTTGACAATTTTTTTTAGTGTTCGAATGGCAGTTATACTAGGTGTTGTAATATTTCTCCCTTCATGTTTTGTTCCTATAAATAACCGAATGAACATTACTTCGAGGGGCTATTGGCATGTATTGCAATTTATTCCTTACTTCCTTGTGGGAAACCGACATTAATATTGGGCTTTGTATTACTATTACTAATCATTATTAGCAATATTGTATTATGACATTTCCTTTGTTTTCTACTGAAGATGATGATTGCTATTGTTATTTTAATTAAATTTAGTTGAACAAATATTTAAAAACATCACAGTGTTCTTGATATGAAAACATATTTTATTATATTGTTTAGAATGGTTTTTCAATGAAGTTGGCTATACAAAAGGATGCTAATTTTAATTTGACTTCCTTAAAGGGCATACTTTACAAAATAATTAAGCAGATAAACGTGTGATTATTTGTTGACCAGAAACAATTTAAAAAAGAGCAAAAAGATTTTTTCTACTGGAAGCTCAGCACTATTACAATTTCGCTTCCTAACGATTGATTTATCCATTGTGTGTAAAACATCACTAATTTTGTACAATAGACAATCGATTCGCTACGAAATATTATCGATCAATTTATAAGTCACGGTTGTCGGCCATCATTAATCAAATCGACACAAAAACCAACATGTCACCCATCAAATAGTTAATTTCCTACTTTCGGTTTCACCGGCCCCTATCGACTGAGATCTCAACGGATAGTCGAATTGGCCGTCTAAGACAGCCGTATCCACTAATACAAAACGTCTTAAAAAGCTACACTTAGCTAAATAACCTTAAAGATGGGGTTCCGCGTTTATAACCCTATTAAACTTAACAAGAAATTCCCACTTTATGATAATTTACATTAAGTTGAGTTTCCCTTGTGTTTTTGTAAGGTATTTGTGTCGTTATAGGGTTGTCACGCACGATATCTTGGTGCATCTTGGGTAGGCGCGACGCAAGGTGTGCGCAAGGTGCGCGCTGACCGTTGGCGCACCTTCGGTAATGCTAATAATACTGGCTGCACGGTAATAACCGAACCACCGTGTAACAACTGATTAGTAACGTACGATGACACTCCGAGATCCACTGATATCAACTAATGATTAACTTCCTTAACTGGAACGGAACAATTGTTTAATGAACGCTCGGGATAGGGGGAAATTTTGACGTTACGGTTATTACTTATAAGAATTATTTGAAAACCAAAAAAACGTGACGTTATTATCAACTACATAGCAATAGCAAGTCTATAAAAATTAAATTAGAAATCACTAAAAGATGAAGGGAAAATCTCCTTGTTTGTATTAATCTAAATGAATGACTTTCTTTAAAGCGTTTTTATAAACTAACAAAATGAGATAAATATATTTACAAGAAGTTTTTTTTAATATGTACACGATTTTTCGGTCATTGAATAGTGACTTTCAACATACTGGACTTACTTTTTAAACGATTCTTTAAATTTTTATTTGCAATGAATGAGTTTTCAATAATATTGAAAACTCATTCATTATGGTGGTATTAGGTTTTATAAAACCTTTGAAGGTATAGTCATTTTCACTTATGTATCGTATTTCTTTTTATTTATTTTAAAAAGTTTTTATTTAATAAAGTTGAGTGTACTACGAAAGACAGAATGAGATTTAAGTTGTAGTTTCCTCATTCAATTCATCTAAAGTAACTCTACAACTCAAGCACACCTTTGTACAACAATGGTCTATTACTTAGTTACCTAATTTCAATAACACAGAATATTTCTAAAATGTATGTCCCATAAATTCAGTGGCATATGTCAGTAGACTAAGAAACAATTTTGTATGTATAAAATTACGATAACTGCCGTCTTCACATTAATTTATTGATGCAATTGAATTGTGTAAGCTTTGCATAGCGTAATTACGGTAGATGTGATCAGAAAAACATTCAGTTAATGCGATAATTACACTGTCATTCGATGCGCGAGCGCACGATCGCAAATGAACTAACACTAGTTGTTGCGCCCCGGCATTCCTCGAGATTACTACCCAGAACAGCAGGCCTATTACATAAAACAATTGCGATAAGCGGACGATATTCGTCCCACTCCGTGACACTATAAACTCACGAATAAGGTTCAATATCAAGTAAATTAAACAACGAATTCCGTCCGATTATTACGACTCTTTTTACGTAATAGGCCTTCTGCTCGCAAAAAGACAATAGTATGCTTGAATCTAGAGGATTTCACAAAAAAAAAATGCTAACTAAGGTTAGTATACGGTCGAATAGTTCACTCACGTTATGGTCAGTAAAATCTTGAGTCGTTTAAAATTCAAATTTTTATCATAACTTGCTTAGTTTATATGAAGATAGGTAAGTAGAATTTGAACGACAAAGAAAAAATATTTTCGAATAAATAAAAATATAATTACAAAATAAATATTATGATCACTGTGCTGTGTTGACATGGATATGATTATGTGATAGATTTTCTTTTTCATAATATATGACACTTTACAGTTCAATCTGTAGCACTAGCACAACAGACCTGCAGTATTGCAATCGGCAGATTTAAATAACGGATTATCATTTTTAAGGGTTCCATACCTAAAGGGTAAAAACGGGACCCTATTACTAAGACTCACTGTCCGTCTGTCTGGTTGAAATTTTCACAGATAATGTATTTCTGTTGCCGCTATAACAACAAATAAAGGCAGATTAAAATAAATATTTAAGTAGGGCTCCCATACTTAGTAAACGTGTTTGTTTGCCGTTTTTTGGTACGGAAACCTTCGCGCGCGAGTCCGACTCGCACTTGGCTGGTTTAGCAGTAATTCATAAGTTTAGTTAACAAAAAACAATTTAAGGACAACTAATAGCATTTAGCCTTCAACTTCTACTCATAATATTTTTATTTCACTGTTTCAGAATTCATACAATGTAAAAAAGATGTATCATAATTATTATGCAATAGGCAATTCACGAAATGCGTACACGCAGTAATGAACGTGCAATCGTGTACACAAGGCAACAGAACACGCGTATCATATTCATTAAAATTTATATCACATGCCTACGTATTATGAGCCATATTTGTCTGCCAAGTTAACGTATCTATTGGTATTACTAATAACACGCTCAATTTGACTAATGTTAATTGGTGTACGTTCCTAGAAGTAGTAAATTAAATAGTTGTTAAATTCATAAAAAACTTAAATGGATTGTTTAATAACGGGTGAATTATTATTACTAGCATTAAAGAAACAGTGTACAGGATAAATTGTATATGAGCTTAAATGGAAAAGCTTTAAGTTTCTTATATTGTCCAAGTTCTAGTGGTGCTACTCAAATACTTCATGTAAATGATGTTTTCATTATCTTTTTGAAACCCTAAATAAATTGGGATAAGAGCAGAGAAGGATTGGATGATGATGAAAGCTCTTGTAAGAAGCATCTTAGAATATTCAAGTGTAGCTTGGAATCCTTTTTACGCAAATCATTCACAATGCATAGAATCCATACAGCGTTCTTTTACTCGGCACTTGTATTGGAAATATAATGGATTTAGACAACGAACTTCTTATATAGATCGACTTCGACACTACAAACTAAATTTCCTCAGAAAGCGTCGAAAAATAGCAGATATGGCCTTTTTACATAGTATATTAAATGGAAGAAACAGCGACTCTGATCTTTTAGCAAAAAATAAAGTTAAAAACTCCAAATAGACCTCCACCTCTTAGACAACCTATTAAAAGTACATTTGTTTTGCCCCGGTGTCGTACTAATCTTGGTAGGAACTCTCTTTTAACCAAATTATGTGACACGTATAATTATCTAAATAAGAACAACTTTAAAAATATAGATATATTCAGTAAAAAAACCGGACAAGTGCGAGTCGGGCTCGCCCACCGAGGGTTCCGTACAGACCTACATCTATACATAAAATAAAGCTATAGAAAAGTTGTGACGGTACAAAGGAAATATTTTGAAAAAAAGTGGTTGGTAGTTATTAGTTTTTTATATGAAAACTGTACTACGGAGAGTTCAAGCTTTATCCCAGGTTCTACCTACCGGAATTATGTGAAAAATTGCTTAGTTTATAAGTTGGACTCCAAGCTACCAAACTGTAAAAAAATACCATCAAAAACCGTTCAGCAGACTGCTATATATAGATAACCATTTGAAATCCTTTGTCGCCACGTAGAAAATAACCCTTCCAGGGATTACGACAAAGAATTGACCACGGGCGCAGTTTGAAATGGAATAGTACATTACTGCAGCGGCACTCAAGACAGGCATTGAAGAACATACGTTAGTCCATCAATGCCTAGTTGCGGCCAAGGCTTGTGTAGTACTTTTAAACTTTTAACTTTTTAGTTTTAAAAGTTTTAAGCTTTTTATTTTAATTTTAAATTACTTACAGTAATTGAAAAAAGGAAATGGAAAGTGGAATGTGCACATAAAGGCCTTTCATTTGATACACATATTGAAAAAAAAATCCGTTTTTTTTTCATTTATTTCCAGTTTTTCATTATTTTTTTCCAGTTTTTTGGAAAGTGCTCATCAAGGCCTTTCATTTGATACCCATATTGCAAAAAAAATATATTTTTGTTTTTTTTTTTTTTTTTTCAGTTTTTTTGGAATGTGCTCATCAAGGCCTTTCATTTGATACCCATATTGCAAAAAAAAATTACCTTTCTTTTTTACTTTTTTAATTTTTTTTTTAGTTTTTTGGAATATGCTCCTTGATGAGCATATTCCAAAAAACTTTTCAAAAAACTTTCATTTGATACCCATAGGTATTGAAAAAAAAAATGTTTTTCGTTTTTATTTTTTTTTTATCTTTTTGGAATGCGCTCATCAAGGCCTTTCATTTGATACCCATATTGCACCAAAACAGTTTTTTTTTCGTTTTTTTTTTTTTCAATTTTTTGGAATGTGCTCATCAAGGCCTTTCACGTGATACCAGTATACCGAATATTAAAAAAAAAATTTGGAATGTGCTCGCTCATCAAGGCGACATTTGATACCTATATTTGTGTTTCATTGAAAAGTTCGCTCCATTTCTGAATTACACGTGTGTAATGAGTTTTAATAGAAACATTGCTGGACAGACGCCGGCAATTTTGTATGAAAATCCATTATAACACGTTAGTAATAGATTCTCATACAAATATTGACGGCGCGGTTTAGGTCTGTCCGTAAACTCTGATTTAGCACGAAGAAGGTTGTCAAAATAATGTTCGAATTTCCAAGCATTTTTGAGAAAAAATAAAATAATTACAAACCCACCGCACCTGTATAAAATATAAGTACTGTTGATTGTCAACAGATGGTGCTGTATATCGATAGTACACTGTATAATGTTCTGTGAAATGGTTTTATCTATCGCAATGTTATTAGAGAAAATGGGTGTATTCCAACAGGACCCTTTGGTTGTGTGAAGCCGAGACTTTTATTGTAGTGGTGGCTACCTCGGCTGACCTTACCGAGTAAACTGTCTTGATTATACTTGGTGCCAAATGCTCCAAGCAACATTGGAATGCGATGCACTCGCATTTTAATGTAAACTGAAACAATTTACCACTGAACTATTCAACACTTGACACTGGCAAAAATTACTTCCAAGAAGAAAGTAGATTGCCAAAACAAAAATAAGAAGAAGAAGACCCCCTGTCATACAGCGTGACACACCGCCATGTTGCGAAAATATTTAGAGCCAAATTTATTACTTTTTAATTTTATTTTTAAAAGTAATTAACTATAACAATATTTGAAACGATCTGAATAATTAATAATAATAAATATTGATATTTTTAAAAGAATTAGTGGCGCGATTAATCCAAAAGTAATTAGAAGTTAAACTATGACCGCGCAATGCCGCGCATACCGTTGTTTCACCAAGATGATTAATAATTACGTATTTTAATGACCATATTTTATTATGATTTAATTACAAATATACAGTTTTCAGATTTATTCCTGTAAGTGTAGTATAAGACGCTATTACCTGCCAAATTTCATAGTTCTAGGTCAACGGGAAGTACCCTATGAATTTTGATTCCTTTGAGAGTATCGAAAATGCGTTTTTTGCGCCCTAAACGGCAGTATCTTTTTTTTACGTTAATTTAGAAGTTTGATTTTTTTACAGCTTCAAGGGCCCGTAGACCTTAGTATATGGTTTAAATTTCAATTCGATACCTCCACGCGTTTCCGAGATAAAGGGTCTTGACAGACAGACGGACGGACGGACAGACAGACAGACGGACAACAAAGTGATCCTATAAGGGTTCCGTTTTTTCCTTTTGAGGTACGGAACCCTAAAAATTAACTCAATTTAAGACTAGTATTAAGAAATGTGTGTTAGATTAATAGTAATAAAGTAATTCTTTAATAATAATTTAGGTAGTGTAGTGATACAGTTATTAGCATCATATTATAATATTTACCGTAAGTAATTAGTTTTTGCGTTATTAATATATATATTGGCAAGTGTTGTGGACACATGTTATTTGTGTGTGTACTAGTATAGATACCTTTAAGAACTATAGATAAGAAAAAAGTTTTGTACAATACACTGTTTGTGTTCCTTATATAAATAATAAAAAAAAAAATAAAAAAAAAGTTCGTTTTTATTTTTACTACACGACTGCCCAAAAAGGAGTGTATATGTGTTCAGGGTTCATGTATGTTTGTGGGTATGTGAGTTTCTTTATTCCACCGTAACTTCTAAATGGCTCAACGGATTTGGATGTACAGGGTATCGTTAGAATCTTTACATCATTCCGAGTGACACTGGCTATAGTCTTTTTTGGAAAAGTCACTATGGCGATTGTACGATGCCATTTTTAAATGTGAAAAAAAAATTTATTTCTTCCATCATTACAATATGTGCATCAAATGAAAGACCTTAATGAGCACATTTCAAAACTATATAATTTGTCACTAAAAAATGTAAAATAAAAATATAAATTTAAAAAATATTAAAAACACGACTGCCCTGGCAAAAGCGAACTAAAAAGTTTAACTGTGCTTATAAATAATGAACCTATTATGGAATCGGAATCTCTTACTTTTTTGGGAATAGAGATTGATAATCGATGTTCGTGGAAAAATCATGTACAAAAAATATGCAAAAAGATAAATAGATTTGCATATGCTTTATGGCGGTTAACTACTCAAGTTAATAAAAAAGCTGCTTTAATGGCCTATCATGGGTATGTCGCATCAAATCTAAAATATGGTATACTTTTGTGGGGTAACTCGGTTGACGTAAAAAAAGCTTTCATATCACAGAAACAATGCATCCGAGCTATATGCGACGTCCCTCCAATTCCGTCCTGCAGGGAATTATTTCCTAAACTAAATTTGCTTACCCTCCCCTCTATCTATATATTAGAATGTTGCATTTTTGTTAAAACACACCCCCATATATTCAGTTTTAAAAATACAGATAACTGTAGATTAGCGAGACACCATGGTAAGTTGATGTTACCCACAACGCATACAAAGTATTATAGAAGGAATTGTTATCCTAACTGCATAAAAATTTATAACAAACTACCAAAGACCTTAAAGGAGCTTAGTTTACCTATATTTAAAAAAAAGTTACAAACATGGTTAAAAAATAAATGTTTCTATACAATTGAAGAACTTCTAAATTCAAAAATTGACATAAAATGAATTATTCTCATCGCATGTAATTTTAATTTGTTTAATCGTATTTAATTTACTATTCTAAATTGACATTTCACATGCCTTTTCTATGGCAAGGCAGAGAACCGGAATGTAACCAATAACAACTGTATGCACTCTGTTTTTTGTGAATAAAATGATTTGATTTGATTTGATTTGAAGTTTAATAACAAGTGTCTTTGCAGTCGGGGGACCTCTTTGATTAAAAACTGTTCCACAAAACGGTCCCCCGACGGCAAAGACACTTGTTGTTTGGTTCTGATGGCCAACTCTGGGCCGTACCGGCTAAGACTCCGAACTCCGGCAAGTCTGCCGAGATTCAAATAAATACAGAGAAATGGAGCCCCAATTAGGCCAAAATGGTAAACCCCAATTCATGAGTTTTAAGTCAAAGCCTGGCAGATTTGCCGAAGTTCGGAAAGTTAGCCAGTAGGGCCCCTGGGTAAATATTTGCCAGTTCGTTTTGTTTCATTGTAAAGTAGCTCACCCTCTACTCAATACCCATAGTTCTTTGTAAATTTTGTAATATAATATCTTTAGCATCTTTTACCTAATTGGAACATTAGACATTGACATTGTTGTGATGGTATGGTAGAACAGTGTGTGATATCCACAAGAAAGTACTTACTCTGCAAGGATATCTCTCTTTGAAGGCTAGATTTTTTTCAATGATGTTTAAAAGGCAGTGGATACACTTTACACCTAAAATAAATAAATTGTTTTACTTGCACAGTCCTCTATCTAACGCTTGCAATGTGCATAAACTCCTAGGTAGGTTGCTAAGCGAGTGATTTAATGGTGGCCACACACGTCCCATGTTTTCGTGACAGTCCGCATATTACGCGCGCCGTCACCGCAGCCGGCCGGCGTCCTCGCAAATGTCAACGCTTCCTGACATTTATTAACGGCTAGAAGGGTTCGCCAAGAATTCTCTAAGGCCATTTTCTTTTCCCACCGGGGGTGTTTAGCCGTTATTGACGGAGCTGCCCGATCCCCGCTCAGAGGAATGCCGCCAACAATCCCATAAAGGAAACAGATGGCATGTTTATTTGATTTGGATATAAACTCTTTTCTTGTAAAGCACCCGAGGGATGGACTTAGGATGCCGGAGACGGTCGTGGTGACCTTGGTGCGAAGGCTAGCGGGCATTGCTGTCAGCTCCTGACGAAGGAAGGTAAAATTTGACATGTAAAAAAATTACACCGAAATATTGCAATTAGAAGGGCTTTTTGGAAAAACAACCACTAGTCAAATAGCGTTTTTTATCGACAATCGCTTGTAAAATCGGATTGCCACCTCATTGAAATGCTTGTAAATTCTAATCGCATTGAATGAGGTTTGCGATTAGAATTTACAAACAATTGTCGTTAAAAAGCGCTAATTAAATAAATTCGACCAGCAAGTGTGCCAGCCGTGTAAATACGATATGAGTATTCATAATTTGTCTATAAACGGTTTTGATAATAACTTATTTACTGCTAAACTTAAGCCATATATTTCATTGGCTGTAACTCCTTAACCTACTTTAAAAGGGTTGGGACTAGTTTAAAACTCATGGACTACAAATCAAAATGTCGTAAAACATTCCTTAAACAGCCATCAGCGTTCATAATGATAACAGTTCAGTTCCCAACGAATAAAACACAACTTGCTAACTAACTATAAATTATAATCTATTTATCTGATTTGTAAGTTTTCGATCATTAATAAGTTTAAGTCTGTAGCTTTTTAATTAGGGACAGACACGCAGAATTCAGTTCTTTTAAAAAAAATACGAGTTCGCTTAGATTTCAAAACTTTGATATACAGGATTGTAAGACCCGTAAAAAAGGCATTGGATCATCAATTCACAACAAAAGGTTTTAAAGCAATGGATTGACTATGATATTATTTTCAATATAAACCTACTGAACAGAATATATAGTTAAGTAAAGCGTGAACCGTGTTTACGGAGTGTCGAAATCGCCCGGTGCCACGACTTAACGCGCCATCAAACGGAGCCGAGCCATCACGGCCCGTCATCGGTTTATGATGTCCCATCACTACTTTATAACGAAATAAACTAGAGTTGTTTGCACTTGGTTTGCTTTCCTACGCGGTTAACTGAAGAATAAAAATTTAATAAGCTGAATTTCTAAGTATATTTTTCTACCATTGATTTTCAAATTTCTCCTAAAGTTGTTCAAATAATAAAGTTACAATTATTTTTAATCAGTGATTAATTATTTTGAAAAAAGGAAATAAAATTATGTAGTTTACTTCCTCAAATAATATAATGCAAGATGCACCTCCCGCCCGCCCGCACAAAAATGCACATGCACAACACAAAATATCAGTGCACAATACCTGCATTTAGCCAGACAGCAACACACCTTGCACCTTCACCAATTAGACTACTCGACCTTCACCAATTAGAGTAGTCTAATTGGTGAAGGAAGGTGCAAGGTGTGTTGCTGTCTGGCTAAATGTAGGCATTGTGCACTGATATTTTTGGGCGGTGCATCTTGCATATACTTATTGTTTGCGGAAGTAAGCAACATATAAGGTCCTTCTTAAATAGTGCACATAATTTTAAGGGGTCAATGTACTCAGGCATACAACGTTAGCAACGTTTACTAATGCTGTTGGTAGCAAAATGTGTCTCTCGTTGTCAGAGAAGCTTGTGGTGATGGGTTCCCCTTGGTCAATGGTCACGCCTGGTGAGATCGTCGCCGTTGTTGATACGGCAACTACCTTGGCTTTATTGAAATGTAAAAGAGAATGGTGTTTTCTCTTGCAGATTTTGCAGCGGGTAGGCAAATAGCATGAAGTGACAGAATGGTTTGGACCTAAACAGTTATAACAAAAATTGGAAGCTTGGACAAACCTACTACGTTCTGATAACGTTTCTTTGGCAAATCTTTCGCATGTTCCTAACTTATGGTTAGTGTTGTAACAAAAGGAACATGATGATTTTTTATTGTTACAAGAATTCCTCGTAGTTGCTACATGGTGTGATTGAATGTTATTTACTGGTACGGGATTCAAAAACTCAAGTGACCTAAATCTGTGCTCTAAAAATTCTAAAAAATCTTTTAAGTTTGGTAATTTATCAGTAACGTTCGATATTCTAGCTTCCCATTGCTTGCGGGATTCAATGTCTAATTTTGATGACAAGATGTAAATAATTATTATATCCCAATTTTGAGTGTTGACACCAACATTTTTTAGAGCGTGCAAACACTCGTTGGTGGTATCAAAAAGTTGTTTTAGAGCATCAGAAGATTCATAAAGAATGAACTTTTGATTTAAAAATTTGTCAAGAATACGGTTAGTGACATATTTTTTGTTGTTGAATCTGCATGTCAAAAGTTCCCAACACACAAAGTAGTTCTCGCTTGATACTGGTAGATGTCGCAGAAGTTGTTCAGCTTCACCACTCAAATAGCTCTTCAAGTAATGAAGTTTCTGGACATCTTGTAAGGAGTTGTTGTTGTGTATCAGTGACATGTAAAGATCTTGAAATGTGGTCCACTCGGAGTATTCTCCGGAAAAAGTTGGAATGGAGATTTCTGGTAACTTCACTCGGATTGGTTCAGTAGTCGCACTCTGAGGGTCTGAATGAATTGGTTTTTCAGAACAACGAAGTTTCATCAGATGCTCCTTCAGATCAGTTTTGTAATTGGTGTACAAGTCCTCGGTAAGTGAGTAGAAATCCTTAGTATTGTATGCAGATTTGTCAAACGCGCCTTCAACGTCTTCTAGACCAATCAAGCTCCGATGTGTTTTCTCAAAATTCGACCATTGTTTTTCTAGAGTCTCTATTTTCGTTTCAATATAGGATTCTGTTACTCTGTCTGGTGGAGATTTTTTAAAGTTGATGTAACTTTTACCAATTTTGTCAAAAATATCTTCCTGAATTCTTATCAATGAGTTCATTTTGTAAAGATTTGTTTGTATTGTTGATAAAATTCAAAGGATTCCGATGATAGATCTAGGTTTGCTTCGCAAAAACTGTTCCAAGTCCGAATCGATCAAAAAAATTTCAAAGTCCAAAATTTCCAGATTTTTTCTAAGTTGAAGTTTGGTGAAATTATTCTAAGTGTTTTAGAATAAGGGACTTAGGTGAAATTGGGCGTGGATTCCCCGTCTCAACCGAGAATTGCGTGAAATTTCACAAGTCTAGATGACATTACGACTACTCAAATTCTTCTAAGTCACTGACAATTCTACGGTATGAATGGTTGAGACAGTACTTACAGTTTTGGCCCAAAGTAATGTGTGTTCATCGGTACTTTACGTGACTTCCGTTTTCCGTTAGGTGGCGCCACAATTGTTTTAGTTGGTCTGCCGCTGGTTCTTTTCCTTTATATCCGGTGTCGAATGACCATGACCCTATAATTTCTTTTTTCAAAAAATTGTTTAAAAAAACAAAAAACCGACTTCAAAATACCTACCTCTAAAAAGCAAGAAATAATATTCGTAATAATAAAACACGTCTATTGAAGTCGGGTGGGGCTGGAGTACAAATCCCTTTTTTTATTCTAAAAGCCCCATCACCCGACTTCAATAGACGTGTTTTATTATTACGAATATTATTTCTTGCTTTTTAGAGGTAGGTATTTTGAAGTCGGTTTTTTGATTTTTTAAACAATTTTTTATTTTTTATTTTTAGTGTAGGTACCTTTTGTATTAGGTAGTGTAGGTATATTATTTAGGTAGAAATTAAAATCGGCTCAGCCAAACGTGAGTTAATCGCGGAGAAACATACATACATGCGGGTCAAACTGAGAACCTCCTCTTTTAAGTCGGTTAAAGAACTACACTTAAGATATCCCTTTTCCAACAAAAAAATAATTATCTTATTCAGTTCATAAACAAAGAAGTTATACGACTGATCATCGAGGTAGTTCACACAAAATCATACTATTTTCGTGCTTTTTTCAAGATTACTTGAAAAGTACTTAACCGATTTCAAAATTTAAAAAAAAATGGGACCAACTTGGGAGTTTACCTAATGTAATAACGTTTGAATCATTTCAATCGGTCCAGCCGTCTTCGAGTAATCGGTGTACATACAAAAAACAAAAAAAAAAAAAAAAAAAAAACGGGTCGAATTGAGTACCTCCCTCTTTTTGAAGTCGGTAAGTACCTCCCTCCTTTTGAAGTCGGTAAAAATGGTTTGGAACTTCCGCCAAGTGATGCCTGATTCAATCAAATAATCATGATGATTTGATTCATGAAGTTTCTAATTAACAAACTTTTAAAATCGATATCCTTACTAATATTATAAATGCGAAAGTCCGTTTGTTTGTTTGTTTGTTACGCCTTCACGTCTTAACTACTGAACCGATCATCATGAAATTTTGCATACACGTTGTCAGGGGTACAGAGAAGGACATAGGGTACCTTTTATCCCGAAAAAAAGTATTGTTCCCGAGGGATAGCAAATAAACTTTTCACGCAGACGAAGTCGCGGGCGGCCGCTAGTAGAATAATAAACTTTATGTTTTGCAGGTATACTAGAAAAACTTAACTCGATTATTTTCATAAATAAATAATCGGCCAATTTATAGAAGCGTCATTGGGCAAAAACAGTGATCTATCGATGCGGCGCCGGCGCATCCTGGAGGCAACAAACAAAATCTGTAATTATCCGTCAACGCAACGCACTCGTTAGCGTTTTTCCAGTGCCAATTTTACGCGCAGTTTATCTCCGTGTAATGGTAGGCCGTCACGAACCAATAGAAAAATGCATTATTAAGCCCCATAACCGCTTCCAATACTCTCCGATAGAGGTGCGCAAACAGAAATACCCTTTCGCACAAAGCACGTTGGTGTAAATTATCCGAGAGATCGCATTGTGCGCGGGCTTACGCTCCCATTGTCCGCCGGACACCAGGCCACTTTGGGGTGACTTAAATCCGAAATTGGGTATTTCGAAAAATGTGCATGTGTCATTTATCACAACCCTCCCGTTAGAGGGAGGAAAAAACGCGGACCTAACCCTATTTAAAAAACTACTCCCTCTATAATCCGGCCGATAGTCGCGAGCGGCACACACTAACAGTATTAAATTTTTCCACTATTAATACGACGGCGTCGGCGTCAAATAAATATTGAATGAATGCGACGGGAGCTGCAAGGAGATAATCCTTATTAAGTGAGGACGAATAATAGAGCGGCCGTGTGAGGTGATCAGCGCTGTGCGTGAAACAAGTGCTACTGTCGTCATTATTTGCATAATTTACTCAATATTATACACGTTTCTACATTAAAAACTTACTTATTATAAATAACTAGCTTCTGCCCGCGACTTCGTTCGCGTGGATGTTAGAGAAAATCCTTAGAGAACCTTCAACCAGGATCTGACCAGTCATTTTTACGTTTCCGGTTCTGGTTCCCGTTCCCGTTCTGTTCCCGTCCGTTCCCGTCCCTTTCCTGTACCGTTCTCGTACCCCTTCCGTGGCCATTCCCGTTCCCGTCCCGTTACCGTCCGGTTCTCGTTCTCGTTCCCGTACCGTTCTCGTCCCGTTCCGTTCCCGTTTCATTCCCATTTCATTCCCGTTCCGTTCCCGTTCCGTTCCCATTCCGTCCCGTTCCGTTCTTGTTCCCGTTCCGTACCCATCCCGTACCCCTTCCCGTTCCCGTTCCCGTCCCGTCCCGTCCCGTTCCAGTTCCCGTTACCGTCCGGTTCCCGATCCTTTCCCCTCCGTTCCCGTGCCGTTCCTTTACCGTTCCCGTCCCGTTTTCGTTCCCGTTCCGTTCCTGTATCGTTCCCGTTTCGTTACGGTTTTGTTCCCGTTTCGTTCCCGTTCCATTCCGTTCCGTCCCTTTCCGTTCCCATTTCGTTCCCGTTCGCGTCCCGTTCCCGTCCCGTACTCCTTTCGTTCCTTTTCCCGGTACCGTTCCCATCCTGTTCCTGTCCCTTTCTCTTTTCCGTTCCGTTCCCGTTTCGTTCCCGTTCCCTTTCAGTTCCCGTTTCATTCCCGTTCCGTTTCCGTTCCGGGCCGTTCGGTTCCCGTCCCGTTCTCGTCCTGTTCCCGTTCCCGTTCCTGTTCCCGTGCCCGTGCCCGTGCCTGTTCGCGTTCCCGTTACCTGGATGTGCATGTCCACGTACAGGTCCATGATGTGTCATGTCCACCGTGTTGGACTTCAAAATAAATGTCATTTTCGAAATCACCATTCCATGAAACCTCAAGAACTACATCCACATCGATTTTCATGTTTACTTACCCCATTTACACCCTAAGGGATGATTTTCAAAATAACAAAATATGTGTTTGCCTATTTATTTTTAGACATGCTCCTACGAATTTTAAAGTTGTAATGTCTATTTTGAGAGGAGCTCGGTGGCGCAGTGGTTTAGCGCCTGGCCCAGTGATTGCGTAAGTTAAGCAACGTTCGCAAGGGTCGGTCATGGGATGGGTGACCAAAAAATTGTAATATCGCGAACTCCTCCGTGCTTGGCTGCATTTGCAGTCATTAATAACCACCAATCCGCATTGGGCCCGCGTGGTGGGTTATGGCCCGTCCTCCTTATCCACCCATAAGGAAGGCCTGTGCCCCAGCAGTGGGGACATCAGAAATGGCTGATGGACAATGTCTATTTTATATTCTTTTTCCATACATTTGAACCTCATTTTCACCCCTTTAGGGGTTAAATCATGTCCACCGTGTTGGACTTCAAAATAAATCTCATTTTCGTAATCACCATTCCATAAAACCTCAAGAACGACCTCCACATCGATTTTTATGTTTACTCACTCCATTTACCCCCTAAGGGGTTGATTTTTAAAATCACAAAATATATGTTTGCTTATTTATTTTTAGACGTGCTCCTACGAAGTTTAAAGTTGTAATGTCCATTTAATATTATTTTTCCATACAAAATTTGAACCCCATTTTCACCCCTTGAGGGTTAAATCATGTCCACCGTGATGGACTTCAAAATAAATGTCATTTTTACAATCGTCATCCCAGAAAACCCCAATAACGACATCCGTATCTATTTTTAGGTTTACTCACCCCATTTACCCCCTAAGGGGTTTATTTTCAAAATCACAAAATATGTTTGCTTATTTATTTTTAGACGTGCTCCTACGAAGTTTAAAGTTGTAATGTCCATTTAATATTATTTTTCCATACAAAATTTGAACCCCATTTTCACCCCTTGAGGGGTCAAATCATGTCCACCGTGTTGGACTTCAAAATAAATGTCATTTTTGCAATCGTCATCCCAGAAAACCCCAATAACGACATCCATATCTATTTTTAGGTTTATTTACCCCTTTTCACCCCCATTTCATCCCCGTAGGGGTTAAAATACTAACAATAACAATATACTTTGCGTTAGATTTCCATCCATAAGCCTAAATAATATATTTAGCAATTTTGACTTCGAAATAAAGGATTTTCTTCATTACACAACTTCATCCCCCTTTTGACCCCTTCGGGGGTAGAATTTTGAAAAACGCTGAGACCCGTATTTATTAATTTTCAATCGTTAGCCTAAACACAAAATTTGACAATCCTAGCTTCAAAACTGAGGGACTTTCATACAAACTTTCATCCTTTATTTCATCCCCTTAGGGATATAATTTTCAAAAATCCTTCCTTAGTGGATGCCTACACTGTATAAGGTATCTGTGTGCAAAATTTCAAGTCTCTAGGTCCAGCGGTTTGGGCTGTGCGTTGATAGATCAGTCAGTCAGTCAGTCAGTCATTCAGTCATTCAGTTTACGATTTTATATATTAAGATTTAAGACAAAGTTCAAGTGTCTTTATTCAAATAAACTTAACAATTAAGCACTTTTGAATCGTCTATATTTTCCTACCACCCGTTCCAAACTTTTTTAAGGTGCATATTAAAGCTTATGTTACTTTTAAAGTATATTTAAAACACGGAAGACGTGTAAAACAAGTTCCTTTATCGTTACATGTATAAAAATAGCTAGAGGTTTTACGATTTCAAGATGATGTATTGGTGTTTTGATCTAACTAATGCCAAATTAAATTCTACCTAGTTATTCAATTAGAGTGCTTCAATTTCATGAGGAAAATTAAACGAGGCACGTGCCACATTAAAAACCGCTATAGCCGCGACGGCGGAGGGCGCACAATAGACGCGGTTAAAGTTTTCAATATTTTGGGCGCCGCGCGTGCGGCCGCGTGCGCCGGGTTAGCCCCCCGCCGACAAACACACCGCTATATTTTTTATTATTTTCATAATTCATATTTCACAATAACAACTGAGAAGGCGTTTCGCACGGTTAGCTTATGAAACCACTTTTGCGACTCTGCTAGGGCTGAGACCTGGCGTGCCGCAAACACCACTTATGGGCCCGTTTTTATTTATATTGCACCGTCGCGTTTTGTGATCCACTTTATCAAACGCTTTGCTGAGATCGCCCGCCGTGGGGTTGGAATGACTCGGATCATAATTTAGCTTACATTCCTCGTGTGACGCCACGCATTGGCTTATTGTGTTTTTTGGCCAGGGATTAGTGAACCGTGGCCCACTGTCCATAAAAAGCTTCTGTTTTGAACATTGCTCAACCGAACATAATCCTCTGTGCTTAAGATCAACTTTATGAAAAGAAAATTGTTTGCAATTTTTATGTTATAAAGTGCGAAACAATATTCTGTTGTTTCAACTTCAAATACAAACACCGCGACAACAAAATTATCCAGTTAAATTAAAAAGCACCATTGGGGCGTTATTCAATAGTAAAAGATAGGAACGTTTCTGCATTTCCCAGAAAGCCCTCATTTCGATTAAAACCGTTCAAGTTTTATGAGTTCGTGCTGCAATAGGGAAGACACCAGAAATATAACCGTGTGCATATTGAGAGTTGTTTCTAAGTGGAATTTTTAGTGTTTCGTACCAGGGGAGTCTTATCCAAATTGCCGTAACAGTAAGGGTTCTGTGCGCTTGAGGGAGACTTTTTTTATTTTAGAGTAATTTCCCATTACATTTTACGTGAGCCAGGATCTTGTGGGGTAACGTTTTTTGCAATGTTCTCGTTCTGTGGGTAGTCGTTTGTTGCGACGTATTTTTTAAATGATTTCTTGAGACATGTTTAAATGCAACTTGTAGGTTTATATTACTGATTGATTAACGTTTTTCATTTTTGACAAACAACGAAAAACTTTGCGTCTCATACATTTGATTTCATTGGACTATTTAAAGTCAAAATATATATTAATGTATCATTATTACTTTGTTAGCTAGAATAACTTTATTTAAGTGTGATTTGTTACTACTACCTAATTAATTAGCGGTTCATAAATGTTATGAATTAATTTAAATGTGATGATAATTTCTAAACGTATTAATTAACCTTATCCTTACATTAATTGACAGGAACAAAAGGCAAACAAGTTTACTGAAAATCTACGGTAGCATTTTCTATAGTTTTGAGTAAACTGACGTTTTCAAATTAAACGTAGGTACTATTCATTGTGACTTTTTGAATACTAGCCATCTTAACCCCAAAAAGTCACGGGACGTGTACGAAGGAAGTATTAAACTCTTACAAGTTAACCCCACGCGGGGACGGTTTAAATACATCCGATAAAAAACCGAGCACCCTCGCAGAAAAATCATCCCCCCAGGAGCGACGGATAGAAACGTCCATAAAGGAAAATTTATCCGCAAATTAATTTGTACCAGTACAAAATAAAATTAAAGGAATTTCAATACCATCCCCGATACGGTTCGCTTTATGTTCGATTCGAACTTTAATTGTTTTAAACTGTTCTTTAAACGCATGAACATGCTAAAAGTAAATATTTTGTGAGAAACGATTTAAAACATTTACGACTATCTTATCAACATACTTATCTTTTAATTATTACAAGTGTCACAGAGTAATAAAACGTGTGGGAAATCGATGACGAAATCAAAGAGTTTTTGCCATTAAAGTCAGCCTCCGAGCGCGCTCCTCAGCCGCGCGCCCGCCGTTCCTCCATAGTGATTTATTTTGTACAAACGTACATTAGATTTTTATGTTCGTGTCTCGAAGGTTGTAAATAACTTCCCTCACTCCGGCAGAAGATTAACGTTACTGATTTATTTATTTAAGCGCTATGATGGATGGCTTTGGCCGAATTACTCGTAAGCTGTTATTAGTGAACTTTGCTTTGAAATAAATAACGTCTTCATGGTTGACCTCGCCTTTGTAATAAGTAGTCAAGGAAAGTTTATAAGACGCCTTTTAGATTGCCATTTATCTAAGACATCTGTTTGCGTGAATTCTTGTTTGTTTTATCTGATCATTATTTAAATGTTAAGCAATTTTAGAGTTACTAATGCCATTTTTTCTAAAATTTTCCCATATGATCCATATTTGACAGAGCCAGTGCGAAGAGCGTGGATTCTTATGAAATTTTGTAAGCAGGTTTGATAATTATACAGGGTCATTTTGAACTTACCATCCAAATTTTAAAGATGTGTCCAGTCCATGAAACTAAACAACTTTTTCTAAGAAACGTGTCAAATTTCGCCAAAAAATTTTGGTCATCCCATACTAAATTGATCACGTGATCTCTTTGATTTGTATGGAAAGTCGATTTTTATTTTACATATTTGACCATGTGTTCCTTACAGAAAGTTGTTCAGTTTCATGGACTGAACACATCCTCAAAATTTGGATGGTAAGTTCAAAATGACGCGATATAGAACTTATCCCACCAAAAACATTTTTATGTATAGTGTTGCCAAGACTCTATATGGCTTGCACTGTCAAAAAGTTATCAGAGCTCATGTAGAGCCAAACTTCTAACTCTACGCGCCCTAACTTCAAAAACTCTTTACCTTAGTCGAAATATGTGGCTTGGCCATTTAGTACCATAATAGTTCTTGTAGTACCGAAACGGCCAAAGGTGAAGAGTTTTTGAAGTTAGGGCTTGTAAAGTTGGGGCGCGTAGAGTTAGAAGCTTGGCTCTACATGAGGTCTGATAACTTTTTGACAGTACAAGCCATATAGAGTCTTGGCAACACTATACATGAAAATGTTTTTGGTGGGATTTCATTCCTTTTTGCAAATAACTTTCCATAAACCGGAAAAGCAAGGTGGGTTCAGAATTGTAGTCTAGAATAGTGTTAAATTCAATCACCATCAACCAGCGTACTTGTACAATTATTAATTTTATTCTGTGGTAGAACTAATTCATTTATGCTTTGATATTATTTTGCTCTTTGACGTAGAATATGACAGTGCAAAGAGCAAAATAGAGTCTGCGTGAGGTTTGCGCCACGAAAGAAGTTTTTGAAATGAACACAATTTCTTTTTTAAGAATATTTTTTTCCGTTGCTTTAACAGTGACTTACTAAGTTTTAAAAATAATAACTAAATATTTAAAGATTTTTCGGATACATATGTCTCATTTTTTTAGACCTCTAGCATCAAAATTTGCGGAAGTCTCATACAAACTTCCATACCGTAGTTTAAGGGTTGGGGGATAAAAGTTCCAAATTTTATAATTTTGTTGTTGTTTGTGTACTAAAACTAGCTTACATACCAAATTTTAGCTTTCTAGGACTTCAGCAAGTACCCTAAGAATTTTGATGATTATCTGTAAGTTTTGACGAAATCAGGGTTTTTTAGATCTCAATGAAATCTCAAAGTTTAAGAGCTATGCAATTGAAACTTTGTATGTTTAATAAGTCTACTACTGACATCATACTCTGAAAATTTTGTTTTTCTGGTGTAATTCAAACCCAAGTTATGAGGGTTAAGCGGTTGGAGGGTTAAAGTCCAATTTTATATTTTTTTTGTTGTGTGTGTCCTAATACTAGCTTACATATCAAATTTCAGTTTTCTTTGAGTTTTGATGATCATGAGTGAGTCAGTGATGATGATGATCAAAAAAATATATTATAGATTTTATTGATATCTATATCAATAAAATCTATATTATAAAAGCTGTACAATCGAAACTTTATATATTTAATAAGTCTACTACTGACATCATATTCCAAGAATTTTGATTATCTAGTATACTCCAAACCCAAGATATGAGATTTAAAAAAAACGACGAAGCGCTTCGAGAAAAGGTAGGTAGTGCACTTGCGCTTCGCTTCCTCGTCTTGACAGGAGCACTACCGTACTCCCAGATTAATCGAGCCGGTTATACGAAATTCAGCCATTTCGGAAAATGATCAAAAATATCACAAACGCGAGGTAATGCTTCCATTTTAAACAAGAAGCTGATTGAATTGCATTATTCTGGCAGATCTGTTCAATAAGTTTCTGACCCCAGCTATTGAAACTAATCCAATTCTTTTGTATAATTGCCTAATCTTTCGAGTTTAAATAGGTGGTACTTAATCTTGGCGAGCCCCAAGCGGAGCAAGGTGAACTAACCGTCCCTAAAATGGTTATTTTTTTAAAGTCCCCATTATAATCTGGGTGAAGTGGGGTGGAATTAGGCAAGGGGGATAGATTTAAGGCCAATTTCAGACGGCGCTTTATATTGATTGTAATGGTATGCACCGTTGACTGCGAGATTGAGTAGTCGGAACAAGACGGGATAAAGAAATTGGTGGCGGTAGAAATTAAAATGTTCTCGTAATTGTTTATATTACAAGAAAAACATCTTTAGTGTGTAGAAAACTTCTTTAATTTATTTTCCTTCATCAGGAAAATAGTTGTTGTCAGAATTACTTGCAACATTAAAGATAAGCAAATTCTATTGTTAAAACATATTTTTGTCTTCATTCTTAATGAATCAAAAGATTTTACTTTAGTTCCTTTATCATATCAGCCATAAGACGCCTACTTCTGAGTATAAGCACATATTACTAAATAGTTACTACGTGTCATTACTTTTTGTCCATATTCTTCTTCTTCTTCTTCTTTTTTGTTTTGGCAATCTACTTTCCTCTTGGAAGTAATTTTTGCCAGTGTCAAGTGTAGAATAGTTCAGTGGTAGATATTGTTTCAATTTTCATTAGAATGCGGGTGCATCACATTCCAAAGCTGCTTGGAGCATTTGGCACCATACTTGGTGCCAAATGCTCCAAGCAAGCTTGATATACTTATCGAGGCAGTTTACTCGGTAAGTACTGCCGAGGTAGCCACCACTACAATAAAGGTCTTAGCTTCACACAATCAAGATCGCGCCTATTTCAATTATCCTACATATTATTCAGTTGCGTAGACACAATATCCACTATGAATCAATTAAAATAGACACCAAACCGTACTCGACAAAATGGCGCCAAAAACTCGTCCATATTCTTATTGTAACAATAGATTTGGCTTTGTTTAGCGCATTACCAGTCATAATAATGCCAACGGCTTGATATAGGAGTCCCTCAAAGATTAGCTTCCTAGTTAGTTAATACTAATACAGTATAGTTACAGCTTGGACATCGAACCTTAGCCAGTTGCGACATTCCTCACACCACACATCTGCATAAGCAAAGATTACTGCTACATTTTTATGGAATTAATTAACATTCCAAGCATCGGCAAGGTCGCGCGCGCAGCTGTGATATGATATTTACGATCAGAAGCTCACTCATAGCGCGCCATTTACATAATATATGGGAAAGTACCGCTTTCTTACTAATGAGGAGCGAATGTGTTATATGCTCCGAAATTCGATATTTCACTTGATATTATTAGAAATGAGAGGATGGCAATTATGGTATCTAATAGCAATATGATTTGAGACTTAATATCTCGAGTTCAACTTAGTTATAAATAAGAAAAAACACCCTAACTTCACGTTATGGTTTTTTAGCATGGAAACTACTCCGCAGAACTTATATATTTGTCAATTTTAAAATAACATCTTTGTCTGCCAAATATATGTAACCCTATAATAATTAAATCACAATTTCAATAGCATTAAATATAATCACAAAGTAATGCGGTAGTAGAACCAATTTTATAGACGGCCATATGCAGGTTGCGTGTTCACTATTCGTTAAATATCTAGCTTTCTGCAATTAAATTCTATCGAATACCTATTCCAAATTCCAATATTCCCGCCGCCTATGTGAGTGGTTGTTTGTCGCAAACAGTAAAGCAAGGCTCTCATAAGAGCATATCCACCGATCCTGACCGCTGATTGGCTGGCAAAAATACAAGAAATTTTGCCGGTTTCCGCGACACGTCGCGGCGTTGAAAATTATAAAAAACCAAATAAATTCGGAGTGTGTGATTCCAAAATCGCTTTAATATCGTTTATTGTATGTGCTAGCATCTATATAATCGTTTTCAAAATAATCGAGTGCGTGAAAGTGCCAGCTGGACTCTCTGTTCTGGGAACCACGCGGTGGGACCACCATCATCCCCCACCCTGAAGGAATACAATTGATGCTGAAGGATACGCAAGAGATTTCAAGGTAGGGATATACTTACTTTGGTGTTAGCTCAAACGAACCTATCGCTTTTCTGAACGGCGGGAATATTCTATCAAAATTAGTATCTTCCCGAACCAGATGATATCTAAGGACCCATTTGCTTATACTATAATCGTTCGGCTGGGTCGCGTTGTCACACTATGTGTTTTTGAACTTTGTCATTGGTTTTATTTATTTGTGTTCTTTTTAATTTATAAGTACTTATGCTTAGACCATGTTTTTAAACGTTTCTAGATCTAATCAATAAATATAAACAGCAGTTATTTACGTCTTCGAAATGCATGCATTTCGGCATGCTTTTCGGCGTTTTACCGTTGTACCAAAGTCCGTTGTCGAAATATTATTTACGGAGATTGAAATTGATACGCTCAAGACAAAAACATACAAAGTAGCAATTTTGGCGAAATGGAGTTAATGATGCAGATCAGTAGTATTTTCTGAAATCTACAGGCCTAATGTATAAAACCAACCAAATGCTCACTTTAAACGGTCAAAATACATGACCGAAAATTCGACTAAAGTTAAAAACAGACCATGTTTCGGTTAGGTGGGCGGTTTTTGTCTTGAATGCATTTGAAGAATAAAAAATCAATCCCGGTGACCGCTCTTAATCAAAAGAAAATAGATTAATATATATGAATCAATTAAATGTAGGTACGTATAAAAGAAGACAAACTTAATGATAAAAAAGCTCTATCCATATTTTTTCGAATATGTCTTTTTTTATTTTAACTTAATATATATGAGTCCTGGAGATGCTGAAAATAATTCCAAGTCCGATGAAAATGATGGGAATGAGACTGGCTCAAAAAATATTAAATTTTGTATATTTGTATCATTTTACTAAATCAAACTAGACCTCAATCCAAAAACAGACCATATAAATATTTATGTCTTAATTTTTAAAAATATAAAGAGATTATCTTTGTCTATTTTGATGACGTAAAAATGTGACTAAAGAATGAAATTACTTTGTTATATTTTTTGTTTCCGATGTTTGGTACATTTTTTTAAACCATAGATTTTTTTTAATTCTCAAAATTAAAAAAATTGCGCTTGGTCTGTTTTTGACTTGAGCGTATCAATTACAGGTTTTTAGTAAGAAACACACAAAAATTATAAACATCGGTGGTCTATGCAAATAGTATGGGCTACTAGAAAGCAAACTTGTGATACATGGCCTTATGATTGCTCGGATTTGCATTTTTATGTGTATAAATATGAAATATTGAAGCTTTCGATTATTTATGGATTACTAATTGACTTTGTTTGAGTAAAATGTAGGAATCCATTAATTATCATTACTGAGTTTTAGCAGCAAACTTTTTAATATATCCCGATTCGATATTTGAAAAAGAAGAAATTTATAGTTACCAGTAAAATACCGCTATAAATAAATTATCGAACAGATTAAGAACGAATGATGACATACGGAAGAATTATCTAACGCCTACGTAAGCGATGTCAATCAGAAGAAAAATATTGCTCGAAACCTCCTCGTTACTTAGATTGACGGATCATTATTCAACTACGCCACTTATCCACTTAATTGAATGACCAAAAGTGGTGGCGCATACCATTCTCGACCTTAACCCACATTATTACAATTCGCGGACATTCAAATTTACATACAAATCGTCTTGCATTATGCTAACTATGCGCTAAGTCTGAGGTTGGTCGTCCGTGTTTGAGACAACATTCGTAGCAACGCTGGCCGTTTCCTTTCTTTTTCTTGAAACTAAAGAATATTGACACCCATCAGGGTTGTGATCCTATCTCTTGAGCATGGGTATGAGAATCCTGGTAATGTCAAACGTTTGTGTTATGAGTATAACTAAGATCCCGAGTTATAGATGTTTGTATTCTCATTTAAGAAGCAGTGCTTTGGTTTTGGACTAAATAATTGGTCTGACGTGTCCAGAATAATTATATTCAGCTGTTTGTTGGTGAGCAACACTTTAATCGTGTCGCTCGTCAGTTATTCGCATTCTTCGGTTTGCATTCCAATCGTCACGTGGCTTGTGAGGCGAGTAGTCTAATGGATAATTTGCTAAAAGGATTGCTGGTGTATTGTCAAGTTCGTAAGTAAACTAGTTCTGCTCAACGCTTAAACCGTTTCAATTTGAAAAAGAAAGGTTTATCTCATGTGGTTTAGATGAACGGTAAAAGTTTATGGTAAGTAACTATTAGGGATAACATTATTGGCATCACCATATTGAAATCAAATACCATTACTATATGGTTTTATTATTAATTTCTCATAAGTAAAATGTTTGATTTCGAAACTTTTATGTTATGTCATGTTGCAATTCATAATCAAAATGTCAATGTCTACTTTAAAGACACTAATAATTGAATCGTCACGTTTTTTATTAAATCTAAAGCACCTATTATTACATTTGTTACTACATTTAATAGGATTATCAATCAAGTCAGCCTGGTATGCTTTTCATTTGTTCTGAGGTATGGGATAAACTCGTCGCCATTGTTGGAACACGCCCATGGCAGAGGAATTAGCATTTCCTTGTGGCCAGCAGTAAGTCAGTCAAACTGTAAGCCCACAAAATTGCCGTTCGACGCACTGCAAATAATGGGTTTAGTACCATCAGCCAAATATTATTCCGCAAATCTTTGTGACTGATGTTAAAAGAAAATGGTTTTTTTTTGTAAAGCTTTTCAACGCTTTTAAGATAGGTTAAAATATTTTTTTGGACAAATATTGACAGATTTCTAAAATGTTTCCGTCATTATGACTTTTGACTCAAATTAGGACAACTTAAAAAATCTAATGTAACGTACCTAACTCTAATGCTACTAGTTATAAACCTAGTATGTACATAATTCCATATTATCAAACTTTTAGCGATTGATCTGGATTTCTTTTTTCGAGTGCGTAACGTGAGGTCCAACATCTGTATCTAAACTTAGCAACTTTCCATTCATTTTCCTTACCCATACTGATACATAATAAGACAGACGTTATGTTTAAAGTTGTCTCTAAGGCGTGAAATACACAGAAGCGTCGCGGCTCGGATACGGCGGCGATACGGTGTAGATGTCATTGTGAGACGGTCGGGTCGGCAAGGGAAATACACGTATCGCTGCTGTATCTGCGCCTTATCTCCGCCGCATCTCTTCTGTGTATTTCACGCCTAAAGGAAGTGTCAGTCGGGAGCGCACCGATAGTAATGCAATTTGTGCGACAGGCCGCGTCGCGTCCCGTCGGGTGTATATTATGACGCGCTCGTTACCCACCGATTGTTTATACTTATTGCTGGCTGGAGTTTTGTCTTCTTAATTGTTGGACGAATGAACAATGACGAGGCTTCAGTGGAACGGGAAATCTGTAAATTTTGGTACTGTTTTATTAAGGCATGGGTTTTATTATGCACAACGGGGTAGCGCTTGGCCTGTTGATGTTAAGTGACGATAAGGCCGAAGGTGGAAGCTCACTACACCCGGAATCCTCATCACTGAGGAGGCTGGCTACTTTACCTCTAACTGCCGGAACACAACAATTTTTAAATTGTGGTTATGGCGTCAGTCTTAGGTAAAATGGTGGTAACTAGCCATGCAGACTTGAAATAAGCCCTACCACCAACCAAACCCAGTACAAATAGTAACCCCCCTAGGAATCAAACTGGGGACCTCTGCGTCTTATACAGGTGGGGGAACCACTAGACCACAGGGGCGGGTGGTGGCATCTTTAACGAAACCCTGGGCCTTCGTCTACATTCATCAGATTCAACCAGATATTTAAATCATGATTCAACCTGTTTAAGTAATATTCATTATTTTAAACCAATGTATTTTGATTCATTTTGAAAAAAGAAATATATCTATTTTGATTCATTTTATGTATTTTTACCTACCTATTTTGCATGATGTTTTTCATTACTAAGCTACTTAACTTAGTTATAGTTCGAAGTTGTCTTGTTATTACATATCTGAATTTTCATAACCAAGAATTTCAGTAACTTTTTTTTTTACTTACGGCGAATTAAAAAAATGCTTAAGTACTTTCATAGTACTAATAATAAAGGTAGTGTGTTCTTCCTGGTAAGGTGTGCAATCATACCTGTTCGGCACGAGGGCATTACCACCCCGCACCTGCGCCCGCGCAACTAATAGTATACACGACGGCACATCACACTATACCATGTTGATTATGAGACCGTCTGTATGTCCTACGTAATAGAAGCTTTTTCCGTAGTTCAACTGTATGACTTGATGGGCTGTCGTTTGTGCCACCGGGCAGAGACCGTTTCATGATCGATATGGATTATTATAAAAAAACTTTAAATGGTGTTCAATAATCGTTACTAAATGTTTTTTTGAAGTGAAAACTTCTTTAGCGGCGTTGTGCGCTTTTTTGTATGGGGAAAAAATACTAAACTCGCGTCAGGAATCACGTGGCTGATCGAAAATGAGAGAAGACAGCTGACGGCGGAAGTATCCCCCTCTCTTTCTACGGGGCGCCTTGAAAATGGCGGCGCGTCATTTTAAGACGTCATGTAAACACTTGTGTCACTAGCAACGCGCTAATTTTGAAAATGGAACTAATAGCAGCGATCTCTTCGGTGAAATTATAGACTTATTTATACTCTGTGACTATAAGTTTAAATCGTAGAATGCGTGCATGTAGAAATAAAAACGCCACTGGCGCGAAATCTTTAGAATTTTTCTCTAATTATATACTAATTGAATTGTGTTACTGTATAGTAATAGGAAAGAAATAATTTTAATTCTTTGCCGCTAATTTCAAAATATCAAAAATGCACAAATTTAATATTCAAGTTTTCACTTCTGCCGGCACTCCCGGAGTGTCAACCGATTTTTTTAACACAGCACATGTCCATAAAAGAAAAAAAATTCTATTATTGTCACTCTGTGATGTCTAATGCTTTAATACATGCGTTTGAACAGAAAACATTTTCCTAATTTAACCAGGAGATATTAAATTACACGATGTAAAAGGAAAAATAATAAACAACTGCTCACGTTGCTAGCTAGCCACCTAAAAGTCGATTATTTTTTTCATCTCATCTTTGTCTTCATTACCAAGTAAATGATTTTTTACGAATTCTATGGACCGGTTTCGTTCCATTTTTACTCGGAAACAGAACAAACCGACAGTGGTACCTCGGTTCCAGGCATTGCATGTGTAACAAACTTTTTCTTCCATCAAGAATCGAATTGCAAAAAATTCGCCTCGATTTCCACGCAACAATGAGAAAAACGTTCGGCCATGGTTCAATGGCAGCCATGTATGGACCGACCCGTTGTTGGTCTAACTAAGTAGAAATTCAGAAAATTATAAATGTATACTTATTTATAGGTGCATTTCGAGTGAATGGTCTCTGTATTGAAACACTTTTAACGGATATTTAGCGCAGTTTTATTGAAAGTCCTTTGGTAATTATTAGTATAAAAATTTCGAGATCGTAAAGAATAAATAAATAAAAACAAGCATTTAACTTTAGGGCTTATTATTTAACTTCAAAGTTTTTTTTTATTTACTATCCAACTATTTCGACATCAACCATTCAAATGTCCCCACTACCAGGGCAAAGGCCTTCTTTAAGGGTAGGTAAGAAGAATGGGCCATAACCCACCACGCGGGCCCAATGCGGATTAGTGGGTGTTAAGAACTGCAAATGTAGCCGGGATCAACGGCTTAGCGTGCCTTCGGCTGCGTTCAAACGATAACACACGACCCGACCTCAACCCGAACTCAACTCAAACTCACCTCAACCGCAGCCCACCTTGAAATACATCGCTTACAATTTGGAGTCTTATGACACATTAATAAGCTCTTGTGTAATGTTCAGGTGAGTTTGAGGTGAGTTCGGGTTGAGTTTGAGTTGAGTTCGGGTTGTGTTCGGGTTGTGTTTGAGTTGAGTTCGGGTTGATGGCGAGGCGTGTGCAGTTGCATCAACAAAATATAACGCAGCTTATTAATGAGTTATAAAACTCAAAATTGTAAGCGCTGTATTTCAAGGAGTGGGCTCCGGTTGAGTTGAGTTCGAGTTGAGTTTGAGTTGAGTTCGGGTTGAGGGCGAGTCGTGCGTTATCGTTTGAACGCAGCCTTCCAAAACACGAAAGAGTTCGAGATAATAAATTTTTCGTCACCCATCTAATGACCGACACTTGCAAAAGTTGCTTAACCTCAACAATCGCAGCTCCATTGCAACATCGAGCTCCTCATCGAATTCCTCCAACTATGCTTGTTTAATTGATATTTTAATCACCATAGTACAACCCCTGCTTAGTTTGACTTTGAGACTAACGGCCGGTTTCTGAATTGAGAAATTGAAGTTGAGCACTACTTAAGTACAAATTTTGTATGGGTGAGTAAGGTTTGAGTAGTGCTCAACTTCAATTTCTCAATTCAGAAACCGGCCGTAAATTATTTACTATAAAGTAGAGTGAGTAGTCCGTTACAGACACATAATTATTTTTAAATACTTTTTCTTACGTTGAAATGTACTTTTCCAATCGCCTGCTGGTATTTATTTTTTCTTTTCTGTGTATCAAAATGAACGATTACTTACGATCTATAATGCGAGAATTTGGAAATGGTTTGTTTTTATCAGCTTTGGCGTTCTAAACCATTAGCGATGATGCTTTAGGAATGCTTTCGTAAATTCTTGATCGTTTAAGAATGTTTTTTGTACAGTTTATTTCTGAGTTGAGCTATTTTTAATTGACTAGTACGTTATGACTGATCGCTGATTTGGTCTAATTTGCTGAGATACATTTATTTACGAAGACCTGCGTGGTGCAGTAGTCAACATTCTACCACGCAACAGGTCCCGGATTCGATTTCCGATCAGGCAAAAATTTAAATTATTAATTTTAATTTCTGTGACAGGTCTGGGTGTTACTATGAATAATAAGTATATATATATAAATAGTATATAAGTAGTACAGTTTACTAGCACCCATATTACAAGCTTTGCTTAGTTTGGGGCTAGATGGCGCTGTGTGAAATTATCCAAGCATTTATTATTATTTATCTGCCTGAGAAAAACCAGTAACTGAGCTCAACAACGCTCGGTGTGTTGATAATTAAATATAAATAGGTATGTACGCATAATAATTCATTTTCAGTTTGCTTTTTAATGGTCATATTTGAAAGGAAATGTAAAAAACTGAAAAAAGTCTTAAACGGATGATAGGAAAATTAGCCATTCTTATTTTGACTTTAATTTTGACCGGCCTAAGAGGTTTCCTTATCATGTCACTTCACATATCATCTAACACCAAATACCTTAGTAGTTATAAAATTAGGGCGTGCACACACCCTGGCCGTGCGTCACCGCGAGGGGGCGCACGTAGGAGTCCGTCAGCCGCCAGGTGAGACGGCGGCCTTATTTATTGCGCGCCGCGACCCGCCAGATTTATGACGCCCAGTGCATCTAGACCAGGAGCCGGCTAACAAATATTATTATTTGATAAAACAATTGTTCAATCGATTCTCGTGAAAGTTTGTGAGCAGGTTCTATAATTATATAGATTTTGTAGTCGAATCAGTTTTTCGAAATTCTAAAAAATGGCGGATAATCCTATTTCAGCCTTTTCGAAAAATGTTCAAAAATATTTTGGAATGGGAGTATTTTTTTAATCACTTGTTATAATAATATACGAATTATAATTCAAAATGCAACTACATTATATTCGTTACTTACTTTATTTTTATTGCCAGTAACAAAAAAAACCTATTCTTATAATCCATAATTACAAAATCAAACAAGCAAAATCACTAATAGTTGCATTTCCACACGACATAAAAGTGCATACGGCATTTCGTGATCGAGGGATATCCTTTGGCAGAGTGAACCTTCTGAACCCTTAGATCATTTTAAGAAGGGGAGCCATCTTGGATTTTTGTATGGGAAGGAGATGTAATACAATCTTTATTTGTATGGAATTTTTTTTTTTCAAAACCGTGGAGGGATCGTGTGGGATATCGGATGAAAGGGATTTTTGTGCTGATTCTAAATATAGACAATATTATAGCATTGTAGCTACTGGTTTAAAAAAAATCGGATTTTTTTTCCAAACATACTAAGTTTGGGCTCTTGCAGGAAGATAACCACTGAATGAATTCTTATGAAACATACGCCAAACAACTCGTAATATACTTTTATCTAACATCCTGGAAGCATTAAAAAAAAATATTTTTTTGATTCTGGTACTTTAACTCATACAATACTAGGATCAAAATATATCAAAATTTTAAAATGTTAATTTTTTAAAAATTGCTTTCATGACGTTAGATAAGAGTATATTAGAAGTTATTTGGCGTATGTTTCATAAGAATTCATTTAGTGGTTTTATTCCTGAAAGAGCCCAAACTTAGTATGTTTTGAAAATGTTTTTCCGATTTTTTTTAAACCAGTAGCTACAATGTAATAATCAGCTCAAAAATCCCTTGCATCCGAAATCCCACACGATGGGTTATGAAAAAAAAAAATTCAAATTCCATACAAAAAAAAGATTGTATTATATCTCTTTCCCATACAAAAATCCAAGATGGCTCCCCTTCTTAAAATGATCTAAGGGTTTAGAAGGTTCACCCTGCCAAATGATATCCTTCGATCACCAAACGCCGTATTTTTTATTGAGCACACGCCACTATAACGAAATTTAGAAATACTAAGGTCCGTATAAACCACTCTCAACGTTGAGAGCGGTTTATAAATACGGGCCTAAAACTGTAGTCAGCTCCTGGCGCAACCTCTCATCGCAAAATAAATGAGTGTTTTGCGTATTTACAACTTCGAGAACGTATTTACCGAACAAGCCACCTGACTTATGAACATTGTTATTTTAGAATTAAACATGTTTATGTTGTAGTTAGTAACTTGTAAAAGTGACAGTTAATTTTATGACGATTAATTTATTATGAAATGCATTTGTTTCTAAAAAAATAACCTTTAATGCCAAATAATATGGTAGATAAGGACTATAGGCATGTTGACTATTTTTTTATTTTATGTTACATAAATTACCCCTAAAAAAAAGAAACATTTGTATAAGAATTATTACGCTAGCATGAAAACTGCCCGAGATATCACAGTTTGAAATGCACAAAATTGGACTCACCCGAAAACGCTCCATACTAAAGGCTACCAAGTTATGACGTCACGCCTTCCTACGTTGTATGCAACGCGTAGGAAATTTGTTCGGTAGCTATATTAAATATTGTGTTTATCAAAATGGTTTCTTTGACAAATTTGCTATAAATTTTACGGACTAATTAAATTTATTATTTATTTTAACTAATTTTATACTTTTTAAATGGACTTGTCCACCCAACTTTGAAGGGTCATTAAACAAATAATACGCAATATATAAAACCAAGAGATATACAAGCTACTCCAAAAGTTTGATATGTTTACGATTTTTATAAGTATTTCGTTATTTTATTCATAAGTCAACATCCCTATTAAACTAAACAACTTTTACTATGGGACCAACTCTGAAATCGCGAAAAAAAATCTGCTGTTTCATATTACATTTTGATATTTTCGTTATTATTTTTTATATGAAATAGCTGATTTGTTTCGCAATTTCAGAGTTGGTCCCATAGTAAAAGATGTTCAGTTTAATGGTCCCTATTTACCATATTCGGCATTAGGGGTTATTTTGTAACATGTATATTTGTTCGGAATCCGTTAAAGGGTAATAGTAAAATAAAATAATAATTAAAGGATAAATGTGAACAAATTGAGTTACTTCCAGTTTCGAAATTCTCAGTACATTTCAATGGAATAGAATGAGAAATCAATTTAAAGTGAAAATATCAAATAAAAAATCTAGTCAAATAAAATGTTTCTACAGCGCTACCAAATACGGCCTATTCCAGTTGTCCCCCATCGTTGTCCACCTCTGGGGGATATCGGGAAAAAGTTTTTTCCATGCATTTCTTCCCAATATCCCCGAGTTATGGACAACGGGAATAGACCGTTCATATTTTATTTTCCGATGTTCACGAGTATACCGAAAAGTTTTTTAAGCACAACGGGATAGCCTTTATCTCACCTGATGTTAAGTGACGATACGACCGAAGGTGGAAGCGCACTACACCCGAATCCTCATCACTGAGGAACTAGCTATCTTACTTCTACCTGCTGGAACACAACAATTTTTAAATTGTTGTTATGGCGCCAGACTTAGGTAAGATGGTGGTAGCTATCCAGGCGGACTTAAAATATGCCCTACTACCAACCAAACTGAGTACAAATTGTAGCCTCCCTGGGAATCGAACCAGGGATCCCTGCATCTAACACGGGTGGGTGAACCACTAGACCACAGAGGCGGTTAAAATATATCCTAAGCGGGAGCGAAAATTCGGGATTTAGAAGTTTAAAGAGGTTATAAAGTAGTCATCGATGCTCCCCTCGCATCTCTCATCAAGGAAGGGTTAAGATTTACACCATTAAGTCCTGGGAGTAATCCAACCCTAGTTCGTTCAGTATTTTATCTCAATTAGCGACTGGGGTCAACTGGAAAGGATTTTCTATATTGATGAAGTCTTTGTAAACAAAGTAGAAAAACCGGCCAAGTGCGAGTCGGACTCGCGCACGAAGGGTTCCGTACCAAAAAACGGCAAAAAAAAAATACGTTTGTTGTATGGGAGCCCCCCTTAAATATTAATTTTATTCTGTTTTTAGTATTTGTTATTATAGTAGCAACAAAAATACATCATCTGTGAAAATTTCAACTGTCTACCTGTTGTCGTTATTAATATCGAGCAAAAAAACGGCAAAAAAACACGTTTGTTGTATGGGAGCCCCCCTTAAATGTTAATTTTATTCTGTTTTCAGTATTTGTTGTCATAGTAACAACAGAAATAGATCATCTGTGATAATTTCAACTTTCTAGCTATCACGGTTCATGAGATACAGCCTGGTGACAGACAGACAGACAGAAGGACAGCGGAGTCTTAGTAATAGGGTCCCGTTTTTACCCTTTGGGTACGGAACCCTAAAAAGAGTTAATTACTATTTTCAGTTCAACATATTATTATGTAGAAAATATAATTATTGCTATAAATGGTTATATTAGTATGAAAAAATTCTACTCGCCACCAAATCATTTTCTCAGGCGGCACATGAACTCGTGACCTTTGGAAGTCTGGGCCAATGTTCTTACAACTGAGCAACCTAGTCACTTGTGGGACCGTTGAAATTTTCCTATCCTACTCTTTCGCTGCAAGCCAGCGTTATTTCATCACTGTGAGGACATCCGATTGAAACATCTTTCCAAGCAGATGTTTGATAATCGATAAAGATGAAACAGCAAAGTATATAATTTTTTATTTGAGATTTTGGCATTCATAATGCTATTTTAATATAAAAAAAATATCAAAAATACTTAAGTTGAAAAAAATCCCGTCCGAGAAAATTATCTGGTGGCGAGTTGATTTTTTTTCTTGTAAATTTAATATTATTACTTAAAAAATGACATTGTGAATGCTAAAATCTCAAATTGTAAAAAAGAAACTCATAATTAATTTTGTTATAAGAAGGTTCTTAACATCTCGCCTTAGGTCTTATAAACAAAATTAAAATAAAGTTGTAACATCGTAGGATTCGTAGGACAATTCAATAATATTGAAATGACTAAAAGTATATTTCTTACATTTACCTTTCATAATAAATTATATTAACCTCCAAAATCCGTATCGGGAATCTTATTATGTCATAATTATTGCTTGGTTCATAACAACCGTAAAAATAGTTGTAAGGCCATAAAGACCTTCCGACTGACCATTACATTTGTTTGTGCTATTAGTATTAGCCCGATCATTATCCAACTATTCGGTAGATTCGACACATCATTATAGGTGCACGTATTTTACCTACACTCAATCTGGTGAGTTACTCCCGAAACACGAACGAGGTTCTGAAATCGAATCGGTATCGAGTAAACTTCAAAACAGTACAATGGTATACATGGCAACCATTTTCAATGTACTAAATATATCAGATTATCTCAAATCATAACAGATTTATGACGTTTATTTAATACCAATTCGATCTCAGAACCTCGTTCGTATTTCGGGAGTAACCCCCCTGAAGCCTTCAAAAATGCAAGTATAATGTCAAGATTTTATTTTGTTTCTTTTTTCAATGCAGAATGGAATTTGGAAATTTTCTTTTTAGGAATTTTCTTTAATTGTTAGATAAGTTTTTTCACAATAACATTCGTAAATCATCAATATAATTTTCCTTTCATTGTTAGGTAAGTTTTTTCGTAATAGCATTTGTTAATCATCAATACATAATGATTAGGAGGCTTCTACTTATGTTCTGGAAACTAAATAGGTATGAATACCAAAGTTTCAATCACTTTTATACAATATTTTCTTAAAAACTTACTAAACCTGATAACGAAAATTATAGATACCTATTTACAATCGATCGTAGGTACGTTTATCTATTACTATATCAGCATACCAATGTCAATACGCGTCTGTATTGTTTAAGGTTCATAATCTGTGGCAATCGCCGCAGGCGACTGCGAGCGGCCGCGGCCGAATGCGGCCGAAATAATTTAATTAGTCGCCGTTACCGCCGGAGTGCAGGTGCTCGGCCCCTGCCCTGGGGGGACCACTCTCAACCCAAACCTCTTTTAGCAAGCTGGCACATTTCGATAACCAAGAAGTTTGGAGGCCTGCATCACCTATTTTGTGCACGATATTGTTTTGTTTTTGAAAATGGAATCGTTTCCGATCGCCATTTTTTCGCACACATTGCAAAATTAAATACTGCGGACATACAATCTGCACAAAATTAGGGTTTTATTTAGGGAATATTTAGGGTTGCCAAAACTTCTATATAAATAATAGCCTACTATATTTTGGGCCATGCTACTATTTACTGTTGGAAAAAGCCAAATCTACTACATTTCAGCAATACAGTGGTAAAAATTTCGGTCAGGTTTTTAAATAATTTCCATTCTTAAACCAGGGTCACTTTAATAGATCACATTTTGACACTTCATCAAAACTCAACAACGTAACCTTCTAACGGCAGGTACACAATATTTATTTATTCAAAGGCACAATTGTTTGACTTTTTTCAGGTAATAATACATATTTTATTGTAATAATCACGAAAGAAAGCACGATTTACTTTGATAAATTGCACTATGGACTGACTGTTTTTTTTGACCCCATAAATCGAAATCTACTATATTTTGCTTCAAATTTTTTGGCAACCCGAGGTATAATTAAATAGAGATGTAATGTAAGTAGGTACTTATTACTTTTGGCAATGAGGTCTTTTCAAAGTGACATTAGAAAAATAAAAATAGTAACTATTTGCCTCACTAGATGGCGTTGATAGAAAGAGAAGTGTCAAAACTTAAAAAAAACAGCATGTACCAAAGAAGCAAGTAAGCGCTCGCTGGCTGACATTTGCCCAAAGAGAAACATTTTAGGGTTACATCTGCCTGCCTACCTGAGTACTCGTCGAAGCTTAATAGAAAAAAACACATTGACACATACATTTGTATCAACGCTATCTATCGAGCCTACAGTTTTTTGTCATTTTGAAAAGCCCTCAATAATAGAGGTGTGTCTTTTATTTCGTTTATTTGCCATGAATTTCAGTTGACAGATTCTGAGCACTATATTGACTGCAACCAAACTGAAACCTTAATTAAAGCGATATCATTTTAAGATTTACATGATTAACTTTCGCTTATTAAAGATAATTAAAAAGCTCGGGGCAGTACATCGTTCAAGAGTATAATTTCCCTCTAAATGTTTGGGCTACTGAATAATTGATCAGACGTTTAAACCGAAGCTGTGTAATCAGAGTTGGCGGACAAAATTGATAATAAGCTATAAACGTATTGCGTAATACAATTATAAAAAAAGTGGTATTACATTGCGTCTATACCCTCATCACGCCTATCTCCAATAATAGTGATCACTCCTTTCCCCTTGCAACGATCTTTACATAATTTATTTCTCTTAATTTTTCCATCACAGTTCATAAACAGTCAAAAGAGCGTGACCGGCTAATTTTAATGGAAACCTTAGAAATATCAATTGGGTCTTTTACTGCTGTTTAATGTTTTAGTATTAATACGGTGTCAAATCTCCATTATTATTGTCCATAATATTTAAGTAAAGACTTCCACTCCACGCGGTTCATGAGTAATGTCATCGACGGTTACTGCATTTTTTGCCCTTAGTTTAAGCTTCATCCACGCCCAAACATGTTCAATTGGATTGGCGCCAGGAGGCTGTGAGGGCCAATCCAACTCATCAATACCATGTTCCGCTTTCGTAGCGTATTATAGTCGTTTCGTTTCGTAAGTAGACTAGCCACCTAACCCCCTCATGCAGAATCCAGAAATCATAGAAAAACTTATGTTTTTTTACAAAGTATTTTAGGCAAAGGATTGTTTTATCAAGCCTAATATTTCAACTGCATTCCGAAATTTCAAAATATGCCGGTCACGCTCTTGTTGAACACACGTACATGCCCACCAATTTCGGCTATTCTTGACTTGGCTCTATTTTAAAATGTTTTCGATCTAGGCGATAATCGTTTTGGAATCTATGCTTTAATGCATTTTTCATCGGTACATGTAAAATTTAGAAGAAACAACATAATATAACACATTTAACTCCTTAGTTTACCAAGGTGTTCTAAATCTGATCAAACTTATATCTCAATAAATTCGTTCTTTCAATAACTGTCACTTCAGGCGCACAAATAAGACTGGTTTCTTGTGATGGATGTGGTGACAAGTTCTCAAAGTTTATAGCCCTTATGTCTATGAGATTAAAGTTGTATTTAGCAAAGGAGGTTGTTGTAAGTAGGAACTGATAAGCGTTAGAAGTGAATGTTAATTAATATCGTAGGCCTCAGGGAATGCAGCCGGGCCTGTTGTTGTGGCGATTTGCACTCGATTTGTTTACCTGTTGCTTGTCTGTGCGATGCAGATCTTTTATGTTTCGTAAAAAACTTGTTTTATTGAGGCAATTGTAATAACTGATGGATATGTCAACATTAAGTAAACTTACTGTGCAAGTGGTTCCAAACGAATAGGCATGATAAAAGTTGATTTTTTTAAAGTACTTCTTACTCTATTTGTGTTTTGTATTCAAAACAAGTTTGTTAGTGATTTCAATATGATTTAAGAAAATAAGTATGATACTTCTCAATAGATACAAAAATTTACAATCTTTAGCAATAATTCCAATTCTAAGTCCCTATGGCGACATTTTGCGAAAGCGATCTTTTGCGAAAGAGGCATTATGAGAAAGCGACATTTTGGGACGGGCGACATTCTGCGAAGTAGACATTTTGCGAATAAGCTTTCCACAGGCTTCACAACAGTTGGTATAACATGCAAAAACAAGATGCATTTTGCAGTTTGAAATATAGGTGATGTACATACTTCAGAACATCCATGTCAATTGATTATTTTAGTCCTCAAAGCGACTAGCTATATTAAGTGTATCCAACAAACGTAATTGCAAATGAAATGCGATAATTATAGTAACGACAAACCAACAAATACATTAATGTCAGAGCATAAACAAATAAATTCCTATTAACCGATGACGTAGATCTTGGGATCAAACTGGTATTAGGAATAAATAGATATGACAAAATATTTTCCTACTTTACGCTATACATGATTATCTGTTTAAAAAAATAAGTTTTCCAGAAAAAAAATATAGTGTAACGTTAATTATCTCAGTTGACTTTTGAAATTATAATAAGAAAGAAGTTAAATACTGATTTGGAAAATAAAAAGCTAGGCAATGCCAGCAATATACAGGACATCATGCACTTATAACTATGGTTGGACATTATGCACATTTATGACTCTTACATTTTATGAAATTTTACGTGTCTTATTAGTGTATAGGTAGATACATAATGAACTGGTTGGTTGTTTTTTTTAAGAAAATATTTTTTTAGGTTTAATGTAAAAGGAAGGCCAGACATTTCCTTGGACAATTCTATGAGTTTTATTGTCAAAATAAATAGTAATATATGGTGTGGGGTAAGCGAGGTGTTATGACCGGACTAACTGCGGGATTACTTTCCCTGCACACCGCAGGAATCACAAATAGTGTTATTAGCAACCATTACTTTTGCCGGAAACGATTGCATTCGTGGCAATGAAAACTACATAAAAAGCACTGGACAAATGTATTGGTTAGTCGTTGGTGGCCTCTTTTATTAAGCAATAGTTATTTGTTATACAAGAGAGCAAAGTCATTTTTTGCTGCGAGTGCTGACTTTTAAATCACGAACTAGCGAAGTAGTCTAGAATTGAATCACGAGCGTAGCGAGTGATTCTAATATAGACTACTGAGCACCGTGAGTGATTTAAAGGCACGAGACATCAAAAAATTTGCTCTCGTGTTAAACATACAACTTTTCACCTCTACCAGCGAGAAAAGGTGTTAGAAATTAAAAAAGCACTTTGCCTCACGCTCGCAGCAAAAGTCGATTTTGCTGCGAGTTTTTACTTTTGCTGCGAGTTTTTAGTAAAAAAACACTTTGCCTCACGCTCGCAGCAAAAGTCGATTTTGCTGCGAGTTTTTACGCGCCAAAAGCACCCTTTTCGTGCTGGAGAGGTGAAAATAATGTTACCACAAACATGCGGTAAGACCACAAAAAGCGCGGTAAAAATGACAAGGAGCTTGTTTTTCTTACGCTATTTTACGATCGGCGCTTATGATGACGTCGTCGTCTGAAAGGGTTAGATTCTGATCTTCATTTTGTAATCATCTAAAACGTCTAATTAATAATACAGTAAATGTCTCTGGAAGTATTTAATTGAAGTTCTAAGTGCTGTTGCATTTATAAATAATCGTCCAATTGACGCAAAGCTTTATATGGAAACTTGAAATGTTATGAATAACTAAAATACAACGTAGCTCTGTGGCAATTATGTTAGTGTTAGGTTAACTTTTACTGTATATTTCAGCTAGTTTATTATACTCTATTAAATAGTTTTTTACCATCTAAATTACTACTCATCACAATTTTATTATATCCAAGCTTATTTATGCTATTTATGGTCTATAATTTTTAGCTATTTGGAGAAATGACTAGACACACAAGGCTTATTTGGCGAATTTGCTAGTTGTAATACTCGTAAGCCATACCAACTCGTCCAATAGAAACATCTATATGGAAACCAATACAATAAAAGTGCTCCCACCAAAAAGCGACAATAACAATAACTATACGCGAATAGTTATGCGCGGTCGCGTTTCAGAAATCACTATTTAGGTTATCGACGCACCACTCAATTCCGCGAATAGATTCCGGATTTTTTTTCTAGTATCGGGTGCATGAAATATATTAGTGCCATAAAAAGAGCCTCCTGGCATCGTGGCGTCGTAAAAATAGATGTACAGCGCGTAACGCGCGTTCCGCATCAATAATTCAAGATTACTCGCGGCATCGGCACTCCGCGTGGATAGATTTCTCATTTCCAGTAGTTACTTCGCTCTATGGTCGACGCAATTTTCCGTCATATCTTTCAGACATAGAATCGAGTTCAGCTTGGCGGGACGTGTGGGGCTTTTTGCAGATTTCTTGATGTGACGGCATAACAGTGTTAGCGTAATTACAATAAATTATTATCGATACGAAGGACATTCTTGTTCGTGGTTTCGATGAAGTTTCTATCGATTTCGTCAGAAAATAAAATGTTTGCTTTCCCCTCAAAATGATAATAAATGTATAAACGACTAACATGCTTTGCACAATACTACAGATATTTTAGAAATCGTAGAAACTTCAAAACCAATTTGTTTTGTGTTATTTTATATTATTGTAGTACTTAGGTTCATTTATCTGCTTAGCTTGTCCTGGACACGCCAAATCTTTACAAAGCAATAAAGCAACACAGAAAATGCGTGATTGATACTATCGTGAGCTATTTTACAGCCTAGAATGCTGGTTACACTATCTTTGAAAGAGTTCGCAAGGCATTGTTAAGGATGCTCTTTGCACACTTGCTGAGCACTTCAACCACCGCCTTTATCTCATCAAAAGTGTTTATAAGGCATTCTAACTTCTTATTAGTAGTCAATAACCATCTGACCCAAGTTGCCAGCTCCTTAGCCGCTTCCCTCGCAGTCCCCCTCACGTTTCTCGTTACAATACATCTTTTTAAACGCGCAACGCAATTTTTTTGACAGCCACGCTGTTGTCCCCTAAACAGCGTTATTTTTTTTATTTGGAGGACCCGGAATTTGATAGTCGAGTAAACAGGTATATTGCACTGCTTGTGGAGAGTTATGAAATCATATGGGGTAAAGGGAGAAAACGTAATTTTGGGATGAAATACGAGGTGAAATCATAATTTCACAAATTAAGGTTTACTAGTCCCCTTAAAGAGAAAATTAAATAAACATCTTTAAATCCCGTTTTCATAATTTTATTACGTTTTGACGAGATTTTAAATATAGAGAGCTGTTTACAACATTACCATCTAGAACCAATTTCTTTCATAGTTGCTTTTTGAGAAAATATAAATTTCAAATCTGAAACAGATATTTCAGATTAGAAAAGGACACTGTAATAATACTTTAGTATAGACAACAAGTGTCAAAGACAACTCACGGTGACCCACGGTCCCTTTGCAGTGGTGATTGCGTATGCAGAATAGCAGATGTATCAATCTGTTGGTAATAAATAGCATTTGCCATCAGATTAAAGATGCCAAATATTTTTTAATATTTTCCTGTATATCACCATTATCACAATATTTTTCTGCATTCTAAGTATCCGTAACTTTCTTTACATCCCTGGTAAAGCTCAAAAGGTAAAACACGTAGGTTCGTAAAGAAATTTAAAGAAAAAAAGGTAAAATAATTTGAAGAGCTTGCCGGCGCTGCGCCCCCCCGCGCGCCACGCACGTACGCGCGCCCCCCTTCACGCACGCAGGGGTGGGCAAAATTGCGCACCCGATATCAATGTTTTGGTCTCCACTTGATGAATTCAGAAGCTTCCATTTTTTAACCATCTCTGATTAGAAATACAGCCATTTATTATTTCTGATCTAGAAATACAAAAACATGTTTGAAGAAACCAAAACTCTTTTATTTATTTCAGAGTAGGTACTTATCTGTTAATGCAACATAAAAACGCACACATTCATAGCGCACACAAACCATTTTTAACAAAGAGCATAAGTGCCTATAAGAACAGGTTCGACCTATAGTTTAGGTACTTAAGTGTCATAATTTTAAGCTATGTAATATTTTTTGGAACAATAAAAGATTTTTATTATTATTATTATTATTTATTAATTTCTAAAAATATCACAATCTGGTTAAGTGTTTTTAGGGTTCCATACCCATAGGGTAAAAACGGGACCCTATTACTGAGACTCCGCTGTCCGTCTGTCTGTCTGTCTGTCCGTCTGTCTGTCTGTCACCAGGCTGTATCTCATGAACTGTGATAGCTAGACAGCTGAAATTTTCACAGATGATGTATTTCTGTTGCCGCTATAACAACAAATACTAAAAACAGAATAAAATAAATATTTAAGGGGGGCTCCCATACAACAAACGTGTTTTTTTGCCGTTTTTGGGTACGGAACCCTTCCTGCGCGAGTCTGACTCGCACTTGGCCGGTTTTTTCTATATTACTCCAAGTGTCCACTTTAACTTAATGTAGTTCTCGTAAAGAGTATCAGCTGCAAATAATTTTTCACAAGTTAAAACTGAACAGAGTTTTCTGAATTTTGAGTCGAATTTAATAATAAATAAACGTCGAAAAGACAATATTTGTCCTGTTCCATATACTAATTTTACATTCACGAAAAGATTTTCTTATTATTTGGCTCCACTTCTCTATAATAAAATAAACTCTGAACTAAATTTTAATAGCTTATCCAGATTTGAGTGTAAAAATTCTGTGCAAAATTATTTACTTAACAAAAATTACACAGAAACTGAACAATTCGTAACGCCCTATGTATCTTAATAAATTATTTATTTTCACTCATAGCCACAAATGCACACACTCATACTTTTACACATACACACATATTGTACACACATAGGTACATCTCAACACCAACCATTAATATAAAAATATTATGGCGTCCTCTGTAGACTATCTTGGCGATCTGTCACATCTGTAACATATATTACTATGCTGTTACTGCTTTGCTCAAGCCATAAAAGCATGATCTAACTGAAGAAGATTATCCTCTGATCAGCTGCAGAAAATTACAGCAGGACATCAAACTAAACCAGTACGTTTCCTCACCAGAGGTTTGTTTAGTAAGAAAGAACAATTACAGTTCTTGGTTTTGATTACACCTCTCCTTAGTTCACCAATTAGAGGCATAGCGTTGGTATTGGAGCGTCACGTATGACGCATTCCGCCGATAGCGCGTATCCCGGGAGAGGCATCGATTGACCGAATCCGGGCCGTTCCTGCGGGATCGACGCGCGTAATTTCTCCAGGAGCTACGTGCTCCGCATGCGTAATCACGCGCAATCGCTCACCCCATTACGCGGCGATACGCTAGCGACGTTGCAAGCGATGGCAGTTAGCGGGGATGTGAGGGTTATAGGCGAAATATTATTTTTTAAATTAAAATTAAAATTAAATTAAAATATATTTATTTCTTCACAAGGTATGTAAAATTAAACAATGTGCTGGATAAACCTTTTAAGTATAAAGATACTTGTGCCAGGAATATCCGCTCCTCCATCATACTTTTACTTTATACCTATGATAATATAATATTACATATTATGTGTGTGCGCGTGATTGTGTGTGTGTGTGTGTGTGTGTATGTGTGTGTGTGTGTGTGTATGTGTGTGCTATTACGTAGACTGTAAAAGCTCTGTCTCTTCATATGTAAGTGTTATTAACCAATTTTTCATAATACTTTTACACTCATGGTAAGGTTTTGTCAAAATGTCCAGTACTTTATTTACTCTATTATATAAAGTTGCAGAATTACTTTTAAATTGTTTCTTAGCAAAAACAGATTTTGTTACTGGAACTTTCATCACATTGTCTTTCCTTCTTTTGCTTGCATTACTCGGGATACAATTTATAGATTTCTGAATTTTTAAAACAACTTGTAGAACATATAATTTACGAACTGATAAAAGGTTACATTCACAATATAAATCTTCTGTCGGGAAACGCTTCTTTTTAAAGTACATGACTTTAATTAGAGCTCGTTGAGCTCTTTCTATTTCCATAAAGTGAGTTTTAAAAGCACCTCCCCATTTTAGGTCTTTGAAATCTATTTATAATAAAAAATCGGGTTGCACTCCGGCAGTGCCGGCAGAAGTGAAAACTTGAATATTAACGTTGTGCATTTTTAATATTTTGGAATGGTTAGGGAATAATTTTGCACGAATTGCCGTCTTATGAATTTATTTATTTATTTATTTTTTTATACACAACGGGATAGTGCTTGGCCTTCATTTCACCTGATGTTAAATGACGATAAGGCCGAAAGTGGAAGCGCACTACACCAGGAATACTGTCTATCTTACCTCTAACTGCCGGAAGATAACAATTTTTAAAGTATTATTATGGCGTCAGACTTAGGTAAGATGGTGGTAGCTAGCCAGGCGGACTTGAAATAAGCTCTATCACCAACCATTTACTCTGCATTTGAATTTACGAATACAGAACAGTATTGTACAGTTTTGACATTGAATTAAAAAATTAGCGAGTTGCTATGGTGACACAAGTAATTACGTCTTGAAATGCCGCGCCGCCATTTTCGCCGCGCCCCAGAAAGAGAGAGGGATACTTCCGCCGCCGGCTGTCTATTCTCCATTTATCATATCCGTCTTACGAATTTTCGATCAAGGTCACGTGATCCTGACTGACTGACTGACGCGAGTTTAACATTCTTTCCCCATTACAAAAAAGCGTACAACGCCACTAAAAAAAGTGTTCACTTTAAAAACACTTCTTGAGATTATAATTTTCCTAGCTAATACTCGAAATAAAGTTACTTTCTCTTCCGTTGCATTTCTAGACAGGTAGTTTGTATAAACTGCGGTTCTGACTTACTCATCATTTTGACTCTTAGTTTTTTAGTGCAATAAGAAGAAAAACATTTGTAATCTAATTTTGGAATTGTACAGATCATCATCATCATATCAGCCGCACGACACCCGCTGCTGGGTATAGACCTCCCCCAAGGATTTCCACGACGATCGGTCCTGCGCTGCCCGCATTCAGTGGTTTCCCGCGACCTTCACCAGATCATCGGTCCACCTTATCGGGGGCCTACCCACGGAGCGTCGTCCGGTGCGCGGTCGCCATTCCAGAACCTTTCCGCCCCAACGGCCATCGGTTCTTCTCGATATGTGTCCAGCCCACTGCCACTTCACCTGAGCAATCCTTCGAGCGATGTCGGTTACTTTAGTTCGCCTGCGGATCTCCTCATTTCTGATTCGATCACGCAGGGAAACGCCGAACATGGCTCTCTCCATTGCACGCTGGGTGACCTTGAGCCTCCTTATGAAACCCATAGTTGGCGACCACGTTTCACTGCCGTAAGTCATCACTGGCAACACACACTGGTCATAGACTTTCGTCTTGAGACACTGAGGTAAAAAACTTTGTACAGATACTGCACATAACTTGGCAAGACAAAGATTTGACAAAAGATGCGCAGCAGCTACATACACTAAACTCGGCCCATCTTTTGTCTCATCTTTGTCTTGCCAAGTTATGTGCCGGTATCTGTATGCATATTTTCGAAACTATCCTCCATGGAAGTAATACATTTAGTGTTTGGATGCAGACGTATATTAGTCTACAAGCATTGGTGAATCGCTTCCGCTCGCCACATAAAGACGGACAAAGCATTACGTGGATCGATGTCAGATCGAAGCGGAGGCAATCAGGCGACTTCTTTACACCTGAAAACTGACACTACAGCCTTTACAGCGCGGCGACACGGCCTCCGTCGTAAACCAAACTCTACTTTCAGATACTCATTTGTTTTTATTTAGTACTTCAGAGGAACTTTGTTTTTTTTTAGAGTTTAGGTTTAGCTAACCAACCAATCAATCCTAACGACTACTTTTTCTTATGTGTCTTATAACGGGTGGCGCAAAAGTAAAGACCCTATTTGGTTCAGCTATAACATTTTTTCTAAATTAGAAAACTAGATTTAGGTTTTTTTAAATGTATATTTGTGCCATTAAATTTCGTACCATTAGGATTTAAAGATGATGTCTTTTAAATGGTGACCTCCAGAGTTGATACACATTTGAGCCCTATTTATGACATTTTGCATAACTTGCCGTAACACTTCCTGCGATATGTTCGTTATTTCTTGACGAATGTTTTCTTTTAGAGCTGCGAGAGTCTGTGGCTTGTTCACATACACCCGAGATTTCAAAAAACCCCAAAGAAAGAAGTCTGGACTGGTCAGTCCTGCCGGACGGTGGGGAAATCGTCGACGAAATTCACGTTGTGTTCTTATCACTGATGAATTATTCCGTAAGAACATTGACACAATTATTCCACGTTATTGGGGAGTAAAACGGTCCATGTTTATTTTCAGTGTATTTTATATTTGTTCACTACACAATTTTCAACAACAGAATGACAGAAAATGTCATATAAAAAAAATAAAAGTATTTTCTTTAGTGCCAGTACTTTTGCGCCACCCGTTATTATTTGGCGTAGTTACTCGTTTGCAATTAAAATAATTGTAATGATTTTTTAATAAGAATTTTGATTCAGATTTTTTTAACCCACATTAACTCCTAGTATGGACTCCAGCCTATCGCAAAGGTTTTATAGTTACGACATAATGTCTTTTTAAGAATTTTTTTGGAACATTTGTGAAGAGAAAAAGGATTCGGACATAAATGTATGAAGACTGGAACAAGACCGGAATTTTTCAAAATGGCGGACTGGTATGTATGCCAAAAGGGCCTGATGCTCTTTATAAATTGTTTTAATATTTTGACAGTGTCGTTTACTACTATTATATATTTTGTGACAGTGTGTGAAAACCACTTTGATTATATATCTTATTTGTAAACATTTAAAATACTTATATTAAAAATATCACGATCAATGTAAAGCCTGCTGTATCAATCACGAGTTGCGATTGTCACGACTCTAGCAACTTTAGCGATTGTCTAAAGACAAAGATCATATCAATTTGATGTATTAATATGATCTCGTGACCTTTACCGGTTCATGTCGATTCAAACGATACAACCTGCTTATTATCTACTACTTCCTTTAATAGTTTACGATCGATGTAAACATCGAAACAAATATCTGTAGAGTTAAACAATTTGTAGATGTATAAGTTATATCATTCTATAAATAACGTAGACGATGTTCAATAGAACTGATTACTGTTCAGCAGAACATCGTTTATGATGTAGATTTTCTCTTTGAACGGTTTCTAAATAGTATATCGAAATCAAGACAGTTGTTGAACAAACCATTAGCGAAACGAAAGTGACTAATTTTCAGTGTTTTGCTAAAATAACTTTGAATTCGAGTAAATAAGACAACCACTGCATAATGATGGAAAGCTTGCCTAATGTAGGTTATGATCGTGTTTTCATTTTCAAATACAATAACTCTGTTTATTTATATTAACATTTTTGCTTTTTTGTTTTGTTATACGTATTTTCCTTGATAAAAAAACTGTTAGAAAAAAAAAACAGCTGTTTGTTATTTATGTGGAACGGAGGAAGCTGGCCGACCTTGCGGCGACACGAGCAACCGCTGCGCACGTGGCCTGCCCAGGAAAACGCACTTTAATCTGACTCGATATTTCCAATTTTAGAGTTAGATTTTAAGTAATAAATTGCTAAAAAGATGGAGGATAATATTCGTTTGAATTCATAACTTCATAAGAGGACAATCAAATGCAAATTTTGTTACTTATATACTTGACTCTCTGTCAAACTATTTAAATTTGACATTAGAAAAATCCAAGACACTGTGTACGAGTAACTAATCATTTGATATTTATTAGTAAGGGAATTTGATTTTAAAAACGCTCCTCAAACTTAGTACCTAGAATCTTTACACTATGAACCAGTACCAAAACTAAAATTAGTATTAATTAATTCTATGGATATACCTACCATAGTTTATTATTTTAACTGTTTTATGACCAGTTATGATAACAATACGCAAATATTCAAAACAGTTATTCAATTTGGAATCGATAGAAATCATCGATTAAATCCACATTCATTTGTTTAAGATGGACCATTTGAATAATTGATAAATGTAGCGTATAACTTTTGACGATTAATTATGAATAATTTTACATACATATGCCGCTGGCTCGGAAGCCCCATATCGATTATATTGTCATACATCAATTGATATTGACAAAGGAAAATATTATTATGATTAAGTCAAATATGTTAATAAGTAGTTTTAATTTTGAAGTGGGATTCATTAATTAGTATAGTTTGAAAGGAAAGAAATTGAAGGTAGAAACGAACTGTCAGTTAATGCTGATATTCGTTACCAATACCTATTGATATATGTATGTCAATTAACAAATCCCTGTGTTTGTGATGTAATAACGTAGTTCCTGTTTTGGCCACCGGATCAGATTTTTGTTCAGTCACCTGCAGTCAAGCCGAATCACCATTTACTTGGTCAATTTTCGTCGTGCGGCGAAAGTTGTGCGGCTTTAGTCGCCCATGTTAATACCCCATAATAGGGCTTTTTAGGTATGCAAGTGTTTGCAATCAGCGATTTATAACCAACAACTTACGATCGACAGCTGTCAAAGGAATTATTTTCTTACCATTACCTTCACTTTACTGTTGTTAATAATTATTAAAAAAAAATGTTTGCTCTTAAACAAAAATATTTACAGTAGAAATATATTACTCAGATGTTATTTAGTTTTGTAGTTATACTTGCTTTACTTTTTTTAAAGTAGTTTATAAATAGTTAGTAAAATTACCTGTAATCAAAGAAGAAGACTGCAAAAACGCCATAACAAATAGAACAGAAATAAATTTTGCAAGCTTTAGTTTACGCTCCTTGTTGCGTTAATTAAAACTTGTTAGTGATGTAACTGACCTGATTTAATAACCTTAATTCGATTTAATCGAAATCGATCAATTGAATCAAAGACCAATCACTACGTCTTCGTGCGACCACGCATGCTTTGAACATATGAAAGTAGGTAAGTAATATTTACTCGGTCAAACTATTAAAATAAGAAATTGTGATATATAATATGGTATAACTGCTTATGGCATGAAAAATACAAGAACAAAATAAAAACTGTCTGTGACAATATGTTTATTTCAACTACAATACTTTCATTTTGATCCATTTATAAAAAAATAAGGATGCAGGAAAGAATGAAAAATGAGTATAAATTATTTAATTTATTATACACAAGTTTTTTTGGTGCTATTCTTCTACTGATTGATATTTTTTTACATTAATGTCTAAAACTTTCATCTGTTTAAATTCACGCAATTAATTTGCATTTGCAACGGCGATAAATAGCTGTACACTTATATCTGTTCATGATTTATAGAAAAAATCTATTATAAGATGATTTTCACTTATAAATCAAAGCTTTTAACTGTTTAGGCTATAAGCCTTTCAACAAATTGATTTTATTAGGTAGACAGGAGAAATTCGTACACATTGCGAAGTATGCACCGATTCTAGCCTTCTTGAAGTTGAAGTAATAATAATTTGGAGTAATCAGTGATAGATTGAAATAGAAATTATTCCCTTCATAAAAAACATAAAGGTTATTATAAAAAAACAAATAACTGGTATGCTGATTTCTAATTCAATTTAAGAAATACTATTTTTAGTACCTTTTTTATTTTTAAAACTTTCCGAAAAATAGGTCGCTACTGTTAGTAGTCACATTTACACTTGGTAGTGAGCACGCGACGGTTCTTGTGGCCAACGATATACTGTCGACCTTGAATTTTGGCGCTGATACTCTCACTAGGTCAAGCAAGAAATATATTTCATCAAATATTTCCTTGTTGTGTAAAAATTTTATGAAAGGTAAAGGATTAGAAAAACGATAACGTAAAAGTTGACTTAACCGTAACGGCGTAGAACCAATATTAACCAAATTCTGCTGAAAATTTTCTAATACATTCAGTACGTACTTATATTAAAGATACGTTGTTATCACTGCTTCTTCTTCTTCTTCTTCTTATCGAATGAGGATTAGTAGCCACCTCTGGTGTTAGAGTTTATCAAGCCGCCTGTAAGGCCTCTAACTTGGCTTAACGACTGTTATCAGATGACAACAGCCAGGCGGGACCGACGGTTTAACATGCCTTCCGAAGCACGGAAGCGAGCAGTTGTAATGCCACTTTAACGGTCACCCATCCAACACCTGACCAGACGGAGCGTTGCTTAACAAACATGATCGAGTACGATCAGTCTGTCAAGTTCTGCCATGAGCGCTTCCACTCTATTTATCACTCTATCTATACTATAGGGTGGAAATTTTAAGAAACTGCAAATGATAATTATACAGGGTCACTGGAAATATGACGTATTCCTGCTAAGGGGTTATAGATGAGGTCAAAACAAATATTTTTTGTCATATAACTTTTTCTCAAAAAATTTATAGTTTTTGAGTTAATTGAAATTAAGTACATTTTTACCAAAAGTACGTTTTCAGACACCAAAATTTAAAATAAAAGATAACTACTCATTCGATTCCGGATTTTTTACTATTTTGGGATAGAAAACAATCTGAGTGATGATAAAAAATATAAAAACGTTCATAAAATACAGGCGTTTATAAAAAAATCAATCCTTAAATGCATTTATTTTTTGATTTTTTTCAGATTTTTTAGAAATAGCATCAATTATCTTTAAAAAAATCCTAGTAACTAAGCGTGCATAATATTTTAAAAACATCACCATCTATTCAGCTTTCAGTTGAGGTATAAAACTTAATAATAACTTAAATAAAAAATGAGAAATTAAGACTTAACTAAATAGCAGTCCCATTTCATGTAGCAAAAATTTCCTACTTCAAGCACTTCGGAGGTGGCCGTATTATCCTACTTATTCCATAAATGTGAAAGTTTGCTTGTTTGGATGATTGTTAATCAATCACGCAAAACGGCTGAACGAATTTGGATGAAATTTGGCACACAGATAGTTTATAAGCCGGATTAAAACATATGAGGATACTATTATCTTGGTTAAGGGTTCCCTAGGGATTTTCTCGAATGTAAATGCGAATGCAGTTGCGGGCGGAAACTAGTTTGCCATCAATGGTTGTACTTACTAAAAATACTTTCGTCCGAGTGAGTTTGAGACAGGATTATTTTCCGCTGATGAGTCAAAATTTTATACAAACTGTGTCACAAATAACCATGCATATCAGCTATTTTTAATGCCCCGCTGCTGGGGAACTGGCCTACCTTTTGGCTTGTGGATGGATAAAGCGGACGGGCCATACCCACCACGTGGACCCAATGTGGATTGGTCACTGTTAACGACTGTAAATGCAGCCAGAACCAAGGGATCAATGTAAGGTACATTGAGTTAACACCGACCAATCCGCATTGGGCCCACGTGGTGGGTTATGGCCCATCCGCTTTATCCCAAAAAGCAAGTAAGGCCTGTTCCCCAGCAGCGGGTCATTAAAAATGGCTGATATGCATGGTTATTTGTGGCACAGTTTGTATAAAATTTTGACTCATCGGCGGAAAATAATCCTGTCTCAAACTCACTCGGACGAAAGTATTTTTAGTAAGTACGACCATTTATGGCAAACTAGTTTACGCCCGCAACTGCATTCGCATTTACATTCGAGAAAATCCCTAGGAAACCCTTAACCAAGATAATAGTATCCTCATATGTTTTAATCCGGCTTATAAACTATCTGTGTGCCAAATTTCATCCAAATTCGTTCAGCCGTTAAGCGTGATTGATTAACAATCATCCAAACAAGCAAACTTTCACATTTATGGAATAAGTAGGATAATACGGCCACCTCCGAAGTGCTTGAAGTAGGAAATTTTGCTACATGAAATGGGACTGCTATTTAGTTAAGTCTTAATTTCTCATTTTTTATTTAAGTTATTATTAAGTTTTATACCTCAACTGAAAGCTGAATAGATGGTGATGTTTTTAAAATATTATGCACGCTTAGTTACTAGGATTTTTTTAAAGATAATTGATGCTATTTCTAAAAAATCTGAAAAAAATCAAAAAATAAATGCATTTAAGGATTGATTTTTTTATAAACGCCTGTATTTTATGAACGTTTTTATATTTTTTATCATCACTCAGATTGTTTTCTATCCCAAAATAGTAAAAAATCCGGAATCGAATGAGTAGTTATCTTTTATTTTAAATTTTGGTGTCTGAAAACGTACTTTTGGTAAAAATGTACTTAATTTCAATTAACTCAAAAACTATAAATTTTTTGAGAAAAAATTATATGACAAAAAATATTTATTTTGACCTAATCTATAACCCCTTAGCAGGAATACGTCATATTTCCAGTGACCCTGTATGTTTGAAAAAAATCACAAATAAAAATGTGTCATTATGGAAATCTCTAACGATAAATATTGTATTTCAATAACCTTAGACTTCAAAGAAATAAATATTGTTGTTGCCTAATTTTTGTGATCGTATACTATGTCAAAAATGTATTCTGTCGCCTAAGTGAAATAGCTAACCTCGATGTTGTGCTAGACTTTCATTAAATTAATTATCATCATTTTTTATCTCGAAAGAATGTAATTTGTTCGCGAATGATTATAAAAAAATTCCAACGCTGGCATTCCTATGCTGCGCGTACGCAGACACGATTAAATTGTGTTGCACATTTCAATGCAAATGGGGCCGATTGAAAACCCATAGATCATCCGGGTGGCGCGTTTAAAATCAATAATAATCATTGGCATGAATAATGGAGTAATTAACACGGCGCCGGTTTTGTTTCCAACGTGGTTAGATTGCTGTCGATGTGGGATAATGTGTGTTCAGTTCCTGGGTTTATTTCTTTACATGCGTCACGCCGATCTTGTGACGCTAAAAACCTCATTTATACCTATTTGTAGGGCGTTTTCAGATAAGTGGTGTGAAGAAGTTCTGCAGGGGTGTGTCTGTGGCCAGCTCTACAGTAGTGTAAACATTTGAAGCTTTCAATTAGAAAGCATTTTTTCTCAAGCAACCTCATTATACTCTTCAGAGAAACACTTCGTTATAATTATTTCAGATTTTTATACTAGTATAGAATAGCAAGTATATACTCGCTATTTTTCTTTTGGTATTGTGCATTTCACAATACATTTTATAATTTCCATTAGTAAGGCAAAATATTAAAATTATCGCAATAAAATGTCACTAATATTTTACAAATTTTTATTAATAATTTTCCTGACATGATTACAAGTATTGCCAAGCAGCACTCTCGGAGAGGTATAAATATTGTTTCAAGGAAATCAAGAGCTTAGATCGTTAAGCCTGCGTGGACGCCTGCCTGATTTATGGGACGCTGGGTACATGAGCGATGCTGATTAAGCTACGTCACGCTCTAGCCTTACACACTACATAATACCTATATAAAGGACATCTCAATGGATGTCAACAACGGAGATAACAAAAAAATTGCAGGTACAATTTTAGCAACAACAACGCCCTAAGACCTAAAGACTCCATACACATCAGAACCCTTAGCACGAACAACTCTGCTTTTAACAGCTTTTAACCGTCTTTGTGGTCTAGTGGTTCGCCCACCCGTGTCAGACGCAGGGGTCCCGGGTTCGATTCCCAGGAAGGTACAATTTGTACTCAGTTTGGTTGGTGGTAGGGCTTATTTCAAGTCCGCTTGGCTAGGCTGGCTAGCTACCATCATCTTACCTAAGTCTGACGCCATAACAACAATTTAAAAATTGTTGTGTTCGGTAGTTCGAGGTAAGATAGCCAGTTCCTCAGTGATGAGGATTCCGGGAGTAGTGTGGTTCGACCCAGCCTTATCGTCACTTAATATCAGGTGAGATGAAGGCCAAGCTATCCCGATGTTCATAAAAAAAGCAATCGAAATAAATTACGTGTGTAAAAACATTCAATAGAGTAATTTTGTATGGGAAATTTGTACAGCACCATCTAACGCTGAAAAGCGAAATTAAATTTTCTATAGATAATTACCATTTCGAGTACTTCTACGTGCGTTTTTTTTCTTGATAGATGTTCTGCTAATGGTACTGATGTGTAATGCGCCGCAAATTAGAGGAGCATTTGCCACAATATGACTTGTTTGGAGCCTTCAATCATTTTGTCCGGATTTTTGTTTGTTACTTGAGTCTAGGCTACTACTACTAGTACTAGTCGAGGTTCTGTGATATTGTTTTGTTCGCAGATGATACTTCTTTAATATTCAAAGTTGACAGGAATAAAACTGATTTTGACGATGTGAACAAGGCACTCTCGCAGGTTCTTACTTGGTTTAATGTAAATAATCTCCAGCTTAATGATAAGAAAACCAAATGTGTTAAATTCACTTTACCTAATGTACAGGCGTATCCCACTGAAATTGTAATCAATAATGAGAAATTAGATTTGCTCGATTCAACAGTTTTCTTGGGTGTTACTCTTGACAGTAAACTTCAATGGAATATGCATATCGCAGCTCTGGCTGGCAAGCTCAGCTCTGCTGCCTATGCTATTAGAAAAGTTAGACAGTTAACAGATGTAGAAACTGCTAGATTAGTGTATTTCAGCTATTTTCATAGCATCATGTCATACTGTATTCTTTTGTGGGGGATAGCAGCCGATATAAATACTATTTTTGTTTTACAAAAACGAGCAATAAGAGCTATTTATCAACTAAGTTCTAGAACATCTCTTAGGGATAGATTCAAAGAAATTGGTATATTGACAGCTGCATCACAATTTATATTAAACTGCATACTTTTTGTGCGTCGCAATATTAACTTATATACAAAAAATAGTGATTGGCACAATCGGAACACCAGAAATAAAGACAAACTTGTAATGCCTCAGTATAGATTAGAAAAAATCCGTGGTTCTTTCATAGGTCTTGGTATAAAGTTTTATAATAAAATTCCAAGTAATATTTTGGATTTACCATTTGAAAACTTTAAGACTCATGTAAAGAATTGTCTTCTTAAAAAAGGATACTATACCGTTAAAGATTACTTAATTGATAAAACAGCTTGGTCGTAGATTTTTCTATTCTATGTGAAAATTGGGAGAATTGTCCTACCTACTTAAAATGTATTGTAAGCTTTATGATTCGACGCCTTAATGCGGGTAGCTTTAGTATGTCATGCTCACTTTAAACATTTCTGCGGTGGTGTCGTGTGAGGCGGGTCGTTACGTTCCCTCAAATATGGTTGAGCGAAACGATGGCTGGTTCATGCGTCATGCTCGTGAACGGGTGCTGCCAGTGGGAATGGGTCTGCTTCTGTCTGCTTGTACTAAGGGCGTCGCATATTTTTTTTTTTCCTGTTTAATATTATCAATCAGTATGGCACTTCTTACTCAAAACATAGAATTAATAACTAATCCTTGTTTCGATTTCTCACTTTTTTATTGCTAATGACCAAAATGATTATTTGGATTTCGTTATCACGATGTTTTCGTATTTTTTTTGTCTATAGTTTTGTAAGTAAAGGCCTATGAAAAGCTTTTGGATATTAGTTTTCAATTCGGTGCCTTAGGATGGTTAGCCTAAGTATGTCATGCTCTCTTTAATCATTTCTGCGGTGGTGTCGTGTGGGGCGGGTCGTTACGTTCCCTCAAATATGGTTGAGCGAAGCGATGGCTGGTCCATGCGTCATGCTCGTGAACGGGTGCTGCCAGTGGGAATGGGTCTGCTTCTGAGTACCTATCTTAACGCATATTGAATTGTAAGAATTGCGTTTTATTTTTATGTCTTGTATCAAGTGTTTTTTTTGTTAGAGTAGCAGACAGAGTGATTTCTAAACTAGTTGAAAGTTATTTACTCTCACGATTATCTAACTGAATGTAGTAGATATTTAATTTTAACCTAACTACCCATTGTGTGTAACCTTTTATAACTATTGTGATGGAAAATGACCTCACTTTAAATGTGGAGCTCATTTTTCAATCTTGACGACTCTGTATGAAATTTACAGGGAGAAAAAAGCAGCCCTTGACGAGTTTCTTGCCGGTTCTTCTCGTTACAAGGTCTCCCGCTTAGGGTTTGCGAACCGATGGCGTAGCTTCTATGACATTCACAAGTGCTTGTAACAGCCTAGACTGAATAAATTAATTTGAATTTTGAATTTTTTTGAATTCTATTTAATTTAGAATTCCATGATTTCTCATTATTGTTTGTCGCATTTCTGTAAGAGATACAAAACAAATACAATTTTTTCTTCAATCAATTGTATTTTCTATCACCATCTACGCTTGACAACAATAAATAGCCGGCTTTATTGTGAACATTGATTTGACCTCTATCGTGTTAGCTTTAGGAGTCATCTAAGCATCGGTCTCACTTCGGATAGTGTTTTGAGGCGTCCGCGTCGATTCGTAAGCAAATATCATCTCAACTGCGGCGATATATCAGTGGACGTCATGTGGATAGGTATTCGGGGTTTTTAGGGGTACGTAAGAACGCTAGAAAAACGAAGCAAGTTATGCTTTCACTTTATGGGAATATTTAAAGGTTTGCGTAGGAGGAAGAAAATTGGGTTTCTAAATCCAATTTTGAACTAAAATCTAAGGGCTTTTTGACAGACCAATCTTACTAAAAATCATATCTCCTAAAATATGATTTTTTAGAAGAATTAAATATATTTTTCTTTTTGATATAAGGTACCTACCTACTTCTATCATTGCGTGCATTACTCCATATAATAGAACAATTTCAGACTACTTTGCATTACAAAAACTCATGTTATAATCAAATGTAGCTTTTACCACTATTACCTTAGAGCATCGCGGAAGGGAGCAGCCTTAGTGATTATTACTCTATTCAATTTTTTCTGGCATTTTTTGCGGGGGGGGAAAGTGCACACAAGTGCAGTGCCGCATACTCACATACAAAAACAACACTGTAAAGACGACACCAACACATAAAAAATAAAACAAAACAGCTAAAATTTGTGTACGGATGAGTCACACATCAAAATATGACACGTTTTTGACATAAAGGGCTGGGCTCAATTGTCGTTGCAGCAATATCGATACGGAAAAAGGAACAAAGGTAACAAACTCAAACATTTTACATGGGGTGAATAACAACAAAGAGCCCAACAAGCAAAAACCTTTTGGACCAACTGACCACTAAATCTCATCACCAGTGGTCAGTTGAGAAATGAATTTCTCATCTGACCACTGGAGGTGAATTGGGAGCAATTTATCCCTAATTCATCACCAATGATGAAACTGATGAAGTGGGGGGGTTTTTTTGTTTCAACTGACTACGGATGACCTTTTGAAAACTATGTAAGCCTATTTCATTAAATCATAATTTAACCACCATAAGTTAACCTTTTCCATATTTATGTGATCCTGGTAATTTGGAGATGCAAGTGATTGAAAATATTTCATTTTGAACCAAAGCGAAGCGAGGACACGTTGCTAGTTAATTATAAAATAAAAATGACACAGAAAATTATAGAAGTTAACCTTCTCCGTATTTATATGATCCTGGTACTTTGGAAACGTAAGTAATTAAAAATATATAAAAATGTCAGCAGAAGTTGGGAAATAATCATATCGCAGTCAGATTTGAATATTTTATAACTATAATATTTTTGGTTTGGTCACCACACCAGTGGTGAAATGGGAGTAAGATGGTGTTATTTAATAACGGATAGTCAGTTGAGAAATTGGAGTTCCAACCAACCACTGGTGGTAGGATTTGGTGGTCAGATGGTCCGGAAGGAGCAAAAAAGTCTCAGGATGCGTACGTTATTAGAGTGGTAGGCTTACAGGGCTCTTATAATTGTTTTGTGACATGTCATCGTTCTTAAAATAGTCTTAAAAAAGTTAATACGGACTCAAGAACACTCAGTCTTATTGTCAAGTCTCGTATACGTATTAAGAGCATTTTATGACGTTTTTCTATTATAAATGATCTTATTCCATTCATTTTTATATAATAATATAAGATGTATCAAAAAGATTATTTATTCTGTGAGAGAACCAATTAATTTATGCTGTGATTTTATTTTACTCTTTGACGCAGAATGTAACAGTGCAAAACTGCAAAGACCAAATTGAGTCTGTCAGAAGTTAAGAATAATTAATAAATATTTAAGAATTTTTAGGTATATCACATTTATGAGAATGCCTGGAGCAGGACCAGGCCATATCCTTTATCGACAAACATTGTGATACGGTAACATCACTAAGTTGCTCATCGGCGAGAACTCGGATTTATCTAGCGACAGATCTGAAATTTGTACGGAGGAGGCATGGACGAGCAGACCCGATGTCACTGAATAAATTTGACAACTATTCAAGAATAAAATATACGAATTTAATGTTTAAATGTAAACAAATAGCAATAATACGACAAAAAATGACTTTCATGTGAAATGTAACACCGACTTTTTGTAAACTTTGATGTTCCAGACCTCTTTTAACATTAAAAAACTCATCAATTCGGCATTTTAAACACTGCAGCGTTCACATGCGCGACTGGACTCGGTCTAGAAAGAAATCCGGGCGCAACTGGTTTTATCAACTGCATATGCCCATTTGGGCTTGTACTTCGGCAGAGGGGAAAGCTTCATATGGCTTCTCTTTCTGGGACAGAAGCGCGTCTTACTCTAAGACTATTACCATGCTTTTACGTACTTTTGACTTCATATACTCAGTATGCCGTATACGGAATTCGTTGCAGACAGTGTCATACTAACTTGCTGCTTTTTTCTCTCGATTAGTTACGACACTATATTTATAGCGTGGCGTCGTCCGAGAGGCTAACAGCTCTCGAAGGTTGCATCCCACTAATTGATTGTGTTGATTTATTAAGTTTTGTAATTTTTATAATATAGGTCAAGGCACCATCGATGCAACCACTGCACTCGCTTGATCGCTCAATTCGTCACTATTAGAAGACACCTGTTGTTAGATTGACGGCAATCATTCTGGTCAATATACATTAGTCAAAGATTTGAAATCGTGAGATTTAACCAATTGATGAAAACTTGGCCCACTAGCATGACTGGCCCACGCGATATGATATATTACGTTTAACAGTCATAAGACAATGGATTTTGACAGTTGAGTGTCGATAAAATGATATTCATGCGATATACAAGGTGTTTGGTAAAAGCTTTGTAAAGCCGAATATGGTAGATAGGGACCATCAAACTGAAGAACTTTTACGATGGGACCAACTCTGAAATCGCGAAAAAAAATCTGAAAAAAATCTTTATTGTTGTATGAAGAAAAGCTGCTTTATATAAAAATTAAGAACGAAAATATCAAAATGTAAAAAACTACTGTTTTTTTTTTTCGCGATTTTAAAGTTGATCTCATAATAAAAGCATGCTGAGGGGCGGTGTAGGTAAAATATGTAAACCAACCAGTCTTAGGAATTGTCCTCCTACGAGTATTTGATGATTGTCCTATTTTTTTAATAAGAATAAGAATATTTTATTTAGCAAGCATTCACAGTACAAAAAGTTGTAAAAATAAAATGGCTTGTGCTCATATGATGCACCAGATACTGGCATGCAAACAGTTCAGATAGAATGACGCTAATCTTATAATTATCAGAATTGGTTAGTTTATTGGTAGAAAACAATCATTGATCAAATAATGTCAAGTCAGTAATATATATCAGTAGTATAAGCAAAGTATGCAAAGTCAATGAAATGGAAGCAATATCCAAAAAAACAAAATAAAAATAAAAACAATGTCATGGTAAAGAAAAAGAGAATATTAAATCGAAATGTCAAGTTAGCGCGTTAGTAATACAATCAAAGTCAAACAAAAATTAAATTAAATTTAAATTTAAATTCTCACAATTCACAATAATCAAAATTTCATATTCAAGAATTCATTAATGGTACGTATATTTACATTGGTCACACAACAAATTTAAACAATTTATTTTTAAATTTATTTAGTGGTAAATCTGTAATAGCTGCAGGCAAAGCATTTGTCCCAAACTAAGTAGCTCTTTTTGACTTATGGATTCGGGTACAAATTATCACCTATGTTCATAAGGAACACATTTATTTCTTATTAGATTCGATCTAACAACCATGAGATTTGTCAACCGTTAGGTCAAAGGAGCTATCATCTTGGTCATTGCACACGGGTTTATTTATTATTCTGATCCTTAATTTTAACTTTGTAGAGTTTAAATAAATTAAATCTTAATTTAAGCTAAACCATGATGCCACATTATTTTCAAAATTTTTGTAATCATGGGCATACCGAGGAAGGGCAGGGAGGGGCAGCTGCCCCCTGAATTTTGTTTACCTCCAACTAACTATCAATTGTTATTAATAAAAGTTCTTATTTACCATACAATATATTTTATTTACAATAACTTTGCCCCCCCCTGGGGGCTATACAATAGATTTGCCCCCCCCCTGGACCAGAACCTGGGTAAGCCCATGTTTATAATTTTTGAATAGGCAGACTGGAATCGTATTAAGCTTGCTCAGTCTAAGTAAATGGTGATCAATTTGAAGTAAACATGTTAAATATCTTAATCTCAATTCTTTACAAGGCCTTTCGATAATCAGAATCTGCATTCTGACGATAATACACGACCCGACCTCAACCCGAACTCAACTCAAACTCACCTCAACCGCAGACCACCTTGAAATACATCGCTTACAAATTTGAGTCTTATGTTATTTATGATTCATCACAATAAGCTCCTGTGTAAAGTTCAGGTGAGTTTGAGGAGAATTCGGGTTGCGTTTGAGTTGAGTTCAAGTTGAGCTAGGGTTGAGCGCGGGGCGTGTGCAGTTGCATCTACAAAATATAACGGAGCTTATTAACGTGTCATAAAACTCAAAGTTGTAAGCGGCGTATTTCAAGGAGTGGGCTGCGGTTGAGTTGAGTTTGAGTTGAGTTCGGGTTGAGGTCAGGTCGTGTGTTATCGTCTGAACGCAGCCTAAATATTTTATACTACTGGCTTAGTGCAATTCCATGCTATCTATTGCGTCATTATGCCACAAAAAGTTTACGTTTTAAAATTTCGGTGCACTTAATCGACAATTATAGATGCTCGCATCCGCCAATTAACACACAGATCTCGAACCTGCGACCTTGAGCTGAGCCTAATGGCGGCCATCCTCGTGCGCCCGATTATCGATTAGCAACGATCGCCTAATCATAACGATTAATCGTTATCCGCACGAGATCGAATCTTAATCGCTGCCGATTGTTTTACCGAATCGGCCCGGAAAGAGCTGTCTGCTAATTTAATTATTACAGATCTAAAAATTGCAATTTACTTATTTGTATATTTCCTGCAGGCAAATTCAAAATAAATGTGTATCTTACATAAGTAAATCTATCTTGCAGAAGATATTTCCTTCTGCAGAGTTTAAATAGGGAATTAATAAATTGGGTGACTAGAAATAATTAAAGGCGACTTAATTAAAGGCGGTTAATAGGATACTTAAATACTAATCCGGGCAGCGGTTTATTTTTTAGACAAAATAACGAAACAGGCGACTACTTGTGGGAGATAAATAATTTAAGTTAGCAGTAAAAATTCTAAATGAGTGACGAAAATACTGAGTGGGCAACTATTATAACAAGTAGATAGGTAACTATATAACTGATTTAAGCTGCCCAATATGGTATTTTTGTCATCTCAATTAGGATAATAGCAGTGGCGAGGGGTGAAATTTTGGCAAAGGTAAGCCGTTCTACAAAAATGTTATAATCTGCATAGAAGATCGCTGGGGTGAGATTTCTAAAAGGTAACCGATGGGAATCGGCTTGTATGGACCCTTCGCCATAGTCACCTTTTTTAAATAAAATTTTAAATGTTTTGTGTGCCTTAAGGTTGTCGCCCAAAAAGTAATTTGATCGCCCGTTCTGAATAACTAGTTACACAATTTGTATTTTAAAGTCACCCATTTTCAACACTAAGTCGCCCTCAGTCTGTCGCCCACTTAGTATTTCAGTACGCTATTTTTGATACCCAAAATGTGAATTTATTGTTACCCGTTTAAATACTACCATTTTAAATATAAATGCAAAGCAAGAATAAATTATTAATCTTAAAATACGAATAAGTATGGGGTACTAATAAAATTTGAACCCAGGAACTTTAAAGGTTAAACCATAGACATAGAAAAATTTTCGCTGCGCTCAAGAAGACCAACAAAGCGTGGAAAAGAGAAGTTAACATTATACGGACACGGTCTGTGAAAAAAAGAGGTACTTAAAGAATCAAGTGACAATGTGCCAATATTTTTTACAGTAAGAGCCCCTAGCATCCCGCCTTGCAAATGAGCAATCACAGTTTGTTTAAAATATTTGTTAATCCTTATTAGAATTTCAAATAAAGGTATCGTGGAGCCATGGTGTCTTGTGCTCTAAGTAATTGTGATGTGATAAAAAGAAAAAACCAAGTAATCACACTTTTCAAAGGTAAATAAGATTTTGCCACTTATTTCTCTAAAACCAAATGTCGCTACATTTATTCGTTTATCGACAAAGAAAACAGTATGGAACATAGTTTATTAATTTCCTTTGCCATAATATAGTCATATTTTATGAATGTAAGTCATATTTTACGTATCTCATATAAAATGTATACATTCGTTTTTCGGATCACCTGTTTATTGACATTGTTGTTCTTTGGCATTCTATTTCTATGGGTTAAACATTGCTACGGTTTCACTTGTTTGAAACATTAGTCAGGTAAGTACCTGATTTATTTCCAAATAAGTACGTTTTGTGTTAAAGAGGTACTGTCGCTATGTTCTTGTAGCAAACGTATATTTAGAAGAAGAAAGAAAGAAGAAGAAAGAAATAAGATTTATTTGAGACACAAAACAAATACAAAAACAAAAACAGGCTTACACACATTGTCCCAAAACGGTCCCGACTCAGCATAATGCATGGTCTGCGACCAGCGCTGGTCTTCCGTCGGGACCGGTTTGTTGACGCTGCGATGATAACAGTAAAATAGACTTTTATAGCTAACACGAGAAAAAGAGAAAAAAAAAATTAAACCGACATAGCAAATACGATACCTTTGCCTTGCCAAATGGGGAACAAAAACACAAAAAAAAAAAAAAATTTACTCTGCACTGTGGTTACTATAAATGTCAAATAGTTAGTACTCTGTGATTTTTATCTTTCAATTTGTCTGTGGATGGTTGGAAAATGGAAAATGACAGCGAAAAGAAAATGTTATCAAAAAGAAAGCGAGAAGTAAATAACAACAATCTAGACAACGCTGCAAGTGAAGTTCAAATTAATAAACATATTACATATTAACAAAGAGTGCTTCTGACGACAAGGTTACTAAATATTCAAACAAACAAGCTAATAGTTTACAATACAATCCACCCAAAACTTCAGCCAGCGTAGAAAACAATAACTTACACCTAAATGCATGATTGGAACAGAAAATTTTGGTAAGTTTCAATTTTATGATTATATGACACTCATGTCCTGCCTGAGAGTTTCCTGCATTCCTTGATGATTAATAAGGAACGATTTTAGTTTGTTTCTGAAGCTGTAAATACTTAGCGCGTCCCTAATAGGTGGGGGAATATTGTTCCAACACTTGGAAGCTGCGTAGCGGAAACTGCCCCGGAAGGCGGCGGATGCATGTCTAGCAGTTGCAAGCTGTGGTGCACATTTTCGCGGCTTGCGGCTAGAGAACCAGGACAGCTTGTCGTGCAAATAAACAGGTGCACCACGTTTAATTACACCAAACATGAGGCAAGCCAAATGCAGTTTCCGGCGGTGATGCATTTTTAACATAGCATGCTTATTTAAAAATGGAGTAACGTGGGCCCTTAACGGAATATCGAAGCAAAAACGTGCGCAGGCATTCTGCACCCGTTGAATTAATTTTTTAGTTTTCGCAAGCAGACGGGGTCCATAGAGTCCATTTAGTCATCCTGATTTCTCGAACTTTATCTAAAAGCGTTTGTGACAGACTTCCACATAGAAGTATAGCCGAAAGGGTTCAATAGCCTTTTTCTAAAGTATCTCGGACAGCAACGTAAGCCGATGCCCAATATAATTCTATTAGAGACGGAGATGGGCATTGACGGAATGAATTCGGTATCTAAAGTAACGGGTACCAAGATACCGGATAGCGCAACTTTATGGGCCAATAAAACCGTGGGCCCGTGTCCCCGCCGCGGTGCACCGACAGCAAACAAATTAAAAGTTAAATTAATTGAAAAATATATATTACATTATTTTATGAACTTAGTTTTGAGTATTATTATACTTCAAAACATTACTTAAATATGTTTGCGTTTAAAAAAAACTTTGTATTTCTAATAGATTTTTTATTTATTTATATAACCAAATTCTTTATTGAATTAAAAGCAGATATATAATTAATTTCAACCATTAGTTTTTTAAATCATAAGTTAGTACATTAGGTTCTTTTAATAATGGTTCTTATTAATTCAAATTCAATTTTGTGAATCAAAACTAAGTTGATTGCTGTCGGTACATTACGTATTTCGTAAAGAGGACTATAAATTCAAGGTTATTTCGTTATTACAGAGAGATTGTACAACATTTGTGGGTGATAAAACGCTATCACGTGCCATAACTCATTCCGCTAGATTTTCATATTTCACACGTTCGGCCGGACCCGCGCGCCCGTTCAAATGTGGGCCATAACTTGCTAACTACATTTTTTTATAATGTAAAGTTTACAAACAAGCGGTCAATATCACTGCAGATGAGAAACATTAGGTGTCGTATTATAAAGACTCACTTCCCTTATCCTGTGGACTTGAAGAGATTAATAACAAAGTATGAATCCTGTATTATACCCGCCACTCCGTATCAAATTAATTTTTTTTAAGAAATCACTCTTTCTTAAATTCTAAATGGATTGATTTGCTGTTTGCGCGATGATAATTTTGTAATTTTTCTATATTATTGTTCATTGACTACCTTTTGTATTTTTTTTTCTCTTCTCTACACTTTACCGGCTTAAGAATATTCTTTAATTACAAAATAACAAAATTTCAAAAAAAGTTTTATTTGATTGCAGAATAGTGTAGGTACAAGATAAATCCCTAAACTCTTAATTTCCTTAAAAAAGTGTAAAGTCCAGAATGCTGACAGTTTAAGCATTAAGATGTAAACATATTAAGTGTACATTAAAGTGCGCAACTTAATCTGTAAGATAAAATATACGACCGACCATTTGTAACTCGATAAAGGATTTATCGAATTAGTATGTCCTCGTAAAAAATAATGATTTCTGTAAATCGCTTATCGGAACGGGGCAACCTTGTGGTTTTTCTCGTTAAGTAACATAGACAACTAAATGCAATGTGCTAGTAAAAAGTTTTAAAATATCGAAACTTTTTTATTTACTTTTTTATTTTGACGACCTGCGTGCGTGGTGCAGTGGTCAACATGCCGCTTACCACGCAAGAGGTCCTGGGTTCGATTCCCGGCCGGGCAGAATTTGAAAAGTTGAATTTTAATTTCTGTGACGGGTCTGGGTGTTACTATGTATATTAAGAATATATTTAAAAATTATATAAGTAGTATATCAGTTGTCTAGCACCCATATTACAAGCTTTGCTTAGTTTGGGGCTAGATGACGCTGTGTGAAATTGTCCAAGTATTTATTTATTTATTTACTTGAAACTATTATTTATCCATATCCATCTATTTTAGACTTGATAGATTCTATGTGAACATTAATTATGAAAGTTAATTACATGTGAGAAATTCTATTCAGTTCTTATCTATTTCGCATGTAAAACATTAATATTAGAGATTTTTCTCGTAGATATAATATTTCAACTTATACTGCAGTACATATAAACGAAGAATAAGTTTATACTTAGAATAACCACAAAGTTTGCTTAGGATTTTTTTTAAATTATTATGGAATATAACGCTTCAACGTCAAACGTAAGAAGTAATATTGCTAAGCAATATTTTTGGTAAAACCTTGTACTATTTTATCTATTCTATCTATTCTATGGTAAAACTAAGTATAAACTTATTCTTCGTTTATTTGTACGGCAGTTAAAGTAATAATTTAATCTGTAACATTACTGATAGATACTTTTAGTTAGGTATGTTGATTCAAATCCTAGCAAAAGCTAATAAAATACCTTACGAAATGATTTGGCACATGAAAGGCGAGATGCATTTTTTAATTGAACTTTGCTCCTTTTGATTGCGACTTCGGTTTCGTTATTATTTTACAAATTAATATATTTCCAAATTTTAAAACTCGCACAACATTACCCGCTGTTGAATAAACTGATTCGTATACATAGGTATCGAAATGATAAAATGGTTGGTGCATTTATTTTGGGATCAATATAATAAGTCTGGTTGTGAAAATTTTATAAAAAATTACAAGTTGTAATTAAACGTAGAGTCAAGTTTCTTGATTTTCAATAATTGACTTTTGATTGGTATCCTGATCGAAGTTGGTAACAATATGCGTTTTTAGGGTTCGGTAGCCTAAATGGCAAAAAACGGAACCCTTATAGATTCGTCATGTCTGTCTGTCTGTCTGTCTGTCTGTCCGTATGTCACAGCCACTTTATTCCGAAAGTATTAAGACTACACAGTTGAAACTTGGTACATAGATGTATTCTGTTAACCGCTTAACGAATTTAATACAAAAATAAGAAAAATAAAAGATTAAGGGGGGGCTCCCCATACATGGAACTGAAACTGAAAAATTTTTTTTCTTCAAACCAACACGTGTTGGGTGTCTATAGATAGGTCTTTAAAAATGACATTGAGGTTTTTAAGACAACTTTTTCTCAAAGTCAACCGTTTGAAAGATATTCACCGCCAAAGTGGTAAAATGTGTGTCTCCCCCCTTTAACTTTTGAAATAAGAAAGTGAAAAATCTAAAAAAAAATATATGCTGTAGATCTTAATAAACACTTTCAACCGAAATTGGTTTGAACGAGATATAGTAATTATTTTTTGAGATATAGCACATTTTCCAAAACCGCAAATATAACTTTGTCATTCATACCAACACTGTGAAAAACAAAGTTATTTTTACAGACGAAAAATTATAGGTGGTATTAAATATGGTATGGTATAAGGCAACTACGGAACCCTATGGCGCGTGGCCCGACACGCACTTGGCCGGTTTTTATATCATTACCACGGTAACTACTGCCTGTTTATTAGTATTTACCACTAATTACAAAGAATTGGCAAATGATTGGCTAAACGCACTTAAATTAACAAATCAGCAACATCGGTAATGATTGAAAAAAACGAATAAGTATTCTATTGTACTCGTATGTTTCCGATTTCCATAGCTCAAATGCTTTAGCTACTTTGGGAACAAAGCTAAGTTTGTGATGTGTCTTACATATTTTTAAGACACTTTTGTAGCATTGTTTACGCAAAACGCAGTGATTTCAATAGAAATTTAGTATCTGATTCAACCTTTAAGAATATCGGGATAAAAATTATTTTATGTTTTAATCCAGGTTATCTTCTACCTGTGTGCCAAATTTCAACTAAATCCGTTCAGTAGTTTTTGCGTGATTGAGGAATTCTGTAAGTCAATCCGCTACCTTGACACGCCAAGATATTAATAGCAATATTCCGTACTCCCACTAAAACTCGTATTCGCCATAATTTAATTTATGAGATATTAAGCATTCGGCATCGCGATTAAATTCGTTTTAGTGTTAGCAAGTTCTCTCGTTGATCTCCGCCATATCTCCAATTAATGGACTGACAATGATGGTCATCGTAAAACTTATGTTTGTATATTTCGCATTTCGCTAACTGTTCTGGAAGTAGGTGGACAACAAATTAATTAGATGCTTTAGAACAAAAATCGGTCCATTAATTTGAATATATTCTGATAATGTTCCGATCTTTACCGAAGCCAGCCTCTTTAGAAATGACCGAACTCGCGAGATTGGTTAATTTCATACTAGATTTCTAGAGATATGCGTTAGTAGGATATTAAATCCTAATTTAATATCTTGATACCGGGTCTAAATAATAGTAATGTGTTTAGAGAGTTGTAAATATATGTTTATTTTTCACTAAATTTTGGCTAATAGGTAACGGTGTATAAGCGAAGTCAATGTGTACTCTATCGTTTAATAGATTTTTCTATTGTTTTGTTATTTCAGTTCATTAATCTATGAAGTAAATCATATTTTTTTTACAGATAAAAATATTAAATCATCACTCAGTATGTGCTAAGTGCCAACCCTGTTTAGAACGTAAACAGGTATAATCGAATCATTTTTGTTTTCACACAAGTTGCGTATTTGACCAGTAGTATGCATAATTGGAGGGAATATGAAGTCATTACAGAGACCATTGCAGTAGAAAAGTATGTATGCAAAACATTGCAATTCTGTTGCATTCGGCGTGGTGATTAGCGGCGCGTATCACGATTATTGCTGCGTAGGAACGTAAGCAGCTATTCGGTACTTAGGAGATGAATGTGAACGATTAAAGATCGTTAAAGCTTAGCAACTTTATCAGAGGTCAGTCATTGGATGGGTGACTGTTTTATCAAAAATTTTCTTAATTTTAAATGTACCTCAAAAAAACAGAAATTAGTGGATTTGTACTTGTTGAACCAATACCTAACAAAGCAAAAATAATTCAGCAAATAATAAAAAAGGTTTTTGTTCTGCTGGTGTCATAATTATTATGATATCCTTTTTTTCACCACCTTTTTATATTCCCGTTCTAACCGCCACTTCTTGATTCGACCAACAGATAAGCAGGCTCACAAATTGCAGTTAACAGATTGGCCATTTTCTCTACAAGAATTAGCATACTTGCATCAAAGCAAATGACATCTTTTTCTTTCCTCACGCTAACAAGGAAACTGAAGCCGACTCCATCCGCTGCAGCCGCGTCGACCTCTAATTTATGTTTATATATGCAGAATCGGACAAAATGGACGGCGTTTACGATCCTTGGAATGGTCCCGAGGTGTTAACAGGAATTTTACGCCCTTAATTATATTGATTTACAAGCCAAAAAGACCACACCTACACTTATCTGGCAAACCATTTGTCTCCGCAGATGAGAAATACTAAAGATCTCATTGAGCGTAAACGCATTTTTATTCTAATTTGTGAATTAACTGGGAATTTGTAGTTTTATTGGAGCTAATTATTTATGCCTCAATCTTGATGAGACTCCTAAGAATCTTTTTGCAGCGTAACCAGTCTAGGGAGTTCTTGGTAATTATATACCATCATTGATGTTTAAGGAGATTAATGTTATACCAGTATACTGAATGTTGTCACAACGACACATTATTTCCTATTCACATTATATCTAAGGTACCTAATATTGTTCTGGTGATATTGTATCACCTTATTTTGGTATTTTGCCTTCTGTAACAAAAACTGAGTGAAAATGATTAGTGATAAAGGTTGTAACATCGTCGTAACTATTCTCAAAGCAATTGTAGAGTTTATTTATTTAATTAGTTAAGTAGCTCTTTCGATAGTATTAAAAATCGCTTCGATCGTAAATTGCATACGAGGCTCTCCTGCAAGCTAATAAGTTGTGTTATTAAGATCATTATACAAATTCCTGTATATTACGGCGAGAGCGTTAGAAAACCTGGTTGATACCTTTGGTCAAGAATCTCCTAGATAAACAGCACGAAAAAATGGCCCCTCGAAATAGCGTCCCACTTACAAACTTGGCGCTTATTTTGTACAAGCTCACATTCTTTATAACTTATTTTGTACAAAATAAGCCTATTTTGTACAGAATCACATCTTTTATCACTTACGTTTTACAAAATAAGGGCCCAGTTTGTAAATGGGATGCTATTTTGAGGTGGCATTTTTGAGACTCTTACCGGACATCTAGGGTATTCTTGATCGTAGGTTGATACCGAATGTTGGTTGTAGCCTGCTCGTCGGTGGACAGTTGTAGTTGCGCAAGCGCCGCTCTATTAGTCGCCATTCGGGTGACCTGTCGCCTAGGAAGGTCGCCTGGTGATGCCTGCGACCAGTATGGCAACTTATCGAGACCTGCTCCGCTAGACTTGAGTGGATAAGACAGTTGACAGAATCGCTATATTAAATGCCAAAACTGTTTGAGAACTTGTTTTATATCACTTTTTATCAACAAACGAAACCGGTCCACTTTCAAAATTTGGTGATAGGAGAGTAATTATTACTTTTTATTGTTGCCAAATACAGATTATAAGGATTGGTTCACGGGCAACAAAGGTCCTATTCGCATATTGCACCGTGTCATTGTGAACCATGAACTAAAAATAAATACCTATCTTTTTGGTTAATCAATTGTCTCTCCCACATTTTGAGATGCATCATATTAGCTCATTTGTTTTTAGCAGCATTAATAATACGTTACAAAATAACTCCTAATATGGTAGGTAGGGACCATCATACTGAACAACTTTTACTATGGTACCAACTCTGAAATCGCGAAAAAAACCAGCTGTTTCATACACCAATTAATAACAAAAATAATCAAAATGTAGAAAATAGCTAATTTTATTTGGCGATTTCAGAGTTGGTCACGTAGTAAAAGTTGTTCAGTTGATGGTGCCTATCTACCCTATTCGGCGTTAGGGGTTATTTTGTAACACATTGTGTAATTTACATTTATTCGTCTTATCCGCACTACTTCACCGAGCCCGCATCACGCGTACACATTTAGCTATCTCTATCTGAAACGTAAACAATCTGGTGTGCGTTGATTTCAACAGAGGAATGCGCCCGCGCAGACCACTCGCTAATGGCGAATTGGGCCCAGTTGTCACGCGCTAATGGCGAATCGGTCCCAGTTGTCACGCCGCGGCCTTGCTCGCCTCGAAGCACCATCTCGTTATGTTTTGGACACAAAACAACGTGTTAACTCTGATTTTCCTTATATGTCGTATTACCACAGTATCTAAACATTGTAGTTCTTCTGTTTTAAACGATTTTAATTTATTAGCTTAACAAATATTATCAACTATTCTTCACAGAACAAAAGATCAGTATAGTTTCAGCTTTGCTGAAATAGGTCAGGTATTATGGATTACGAGACTTAGACTTGTTAATTGAATTGTAAATTATCAAAAGATGTTAGATACTAAATTGGAACATCAGGTTGCCATATAAACCTTATCAAAATACAAGACAGTAAACATCACACTTATTAGCGTCCATATGTAATCTATTATCATATTTATGCTACATAGATATAAGTCTTATAACGGTGTCACAATTGACCTTAGTGGTGCATCGATGCGTTTCACTTTGAACCTCGATTGCTGCCTCTTTGGAAGCTCACTGCTATTTATTGCCATAAGCTGTAGAAAGCTGCAAGTAACTGCTTTTAAGCTACGTGTTACAATCTCTATTGTAAATGCCTGGAGTATCTTTATTACAACTACATTGGAAATATTGGAGAAATTGTGTCAAGACCTTAGCTGGTAAAAGCTTTTATACCTATGGTAGACAACTCAAAATTACTCAGAGCAAATCAAGTTATTAAGTTAGGAAAATAAATCTATATTTAAAAAAAAATCTAAATGTTGAGTTTTTTTATAATTAAAAAAACATTTAAGTTAAAAAAACTATATTAAGCCAACATCACAAACATTGAACTGATTCCAAAGTAGCTAAAGCACTTGAGTTATGGAAATCAGAGATAATGGTGGAACTACAAACACCCAGACCTGAGCCAATATTGAAAAGTTAGTTTTTCTAAATTGACCCAACCGGGGATCAAACCCGGGACCTCAGAGATGGCAACACCCTGAAAACCAGTGTACAAACCACTCGACCGCGGATTTCGTCAAAAGTTAAACGCCTAAAAGTTTAAAGCCAGTTCCTCAGTGATGATGATTCCGGGTATAGTGCGCTTCCACCTTCGGCCTTACCGTCACATAACATCAGGTGAGGTGAAGGCCAAGCACTAACCCGTTGTGCATAAAATAAAATAAAACACAAAAAAATCAAATTCTTTGTGGACTGTTTCATTTGTAACAAGGTTCGTAACTCAGCGGATGTCGCTAAAAGGAGCTTTGAAATCCAAGTATACTTCTAATATAGGCATTGACGCAAAAAGAATACGACTGTAACGTGCACTGGCATCAGCCTGCGACTCTACTCCTTACTTGTTCGAATATTTCAAATTGACGCTATAATTTTTTGTTCTTTAGCAAACATTGCAAATCATTCATTATGATTTCTTATTCATTGTATGATTAATATAAGTAAAAATAAACAAGGTGTAAGTTTAAATTATTTTTCTCTAATCTAATCAAATATTACCATTTATTGCTGTCCACATAAGTATACAAGTACAAATCGAAATCTAAAACAATATCGAAGTAAGTTTTCAGTCTAGGTATTAAAAACCATTATGGTTTTTAATTGAATAAAAACATATTTCGTTATTTGAAAACATGAGAGTTTAACGTAATTAAACTTAACAAACCTAAGATGATATAGACAGAGAGATTCTCTTATTTCTCATAGAAACTATAGTTATCACCATAAACAAACACCGTAGCCCCGGGGAAGGAATTAACGCAACAGGTTCCTAAGTATAAGTCCTAAAATATAATTTGCAGTTATTTACGCACTCGTCCGTCGTAATTACAGTTGGATAAAGCTTATGCCCTTAGAAGGCTATCGCTCAATCTAGATTGAGGAGTGAACAGAAGGTTAACCTTCTTTGATCTTGAATTTCATGGTTGTGTTAATATTGCATAAGTAACCTCAACTAAAAATACTAAAAGTCATACATTAATTTTGATTTTAAGGTACTTTTGAATTCAATTTGTTCCTCTTAGAGTTGAAAATCAAACGCATGGATAACCCCCAAATACATAAGACGAAGTTAGGTCTTTAATAAAAACAAACATGTACCTACTAATATTTGGAAAAATTAGCTGTAACCTAATGTGGTATTTACACGGAGCGACTTGACAGATAACTTGGCACGCGACTTTAGTCAGTTAGCGCTTTTAATCGAGAATCGCTTGTAAAATCGAATCGCCACCTCATTGAAATAAGGTTTGCAAATAGATTTTACAAGCGATTTTCGATAAAAAGTCATCCGTGTAAATAAATACCCCATAAGGCGTTTTCAGCATTTTAACTACTTTCACATTTATTTTTAATTTGAGATTTTAGTTTTCACAATGCTATGTTTATGCAATACTTAGTAATTATACCGACTAGAAAAAATTCGACCCACTCCAGCTCATTAATTAATTTCAATGTAAGCATTGCATATTTTAAGGAACAAACTCATAATGAGTTTTTAATAGTTGAAATATTTGGTGTATCCCTTCTGCCTTGCCTACTCTTCAGCTCGCGGCCCAACAACCTATTAAATACTTATACCAATTGACCAGTTTATTTTTTCCGCTAATCGCTGGCAATCTCGTGTTCTACTATTATCGCGTAAAAGCTGTGCAATTAGACACAAAACACAACGAAATTTTCACTCCACTGGTCACAAATAGTGGTAAAGATGAAAAAATACACATCGGGCGAAACGCAGTGTTGCGATGCGACGGAAAAACACGTCTACCACACGGACTGTTGTTTACTGCAATAGATACATACTGAAGAAAATAATTAATCCACCGTACTACGGTAAACAAATCGAGGAGTAATAATGTACCAAGAAATATCGGTCAAGTGTGAATCGAGCTCGTAGGGTTGTTTTTTTGTGGATTAACACACGATTCGCATTGCACGCTTAATGACGGCAATTAAAAACCCGCAGACAGTATGAAGAAAATCATCGTTCAATTTACATTCCGCTAGATAAAATACCGGCGAAGTAATCGGACGTGTCAACATGTTGCCTTTTTATTGACTTCATCAGCGCTTTGCTTTCGACATGTGGCTGAATTTAAATTATTACTTTTTATGTATAATACTAGCATTTAAGTATAATTTACGCCAATTCATAACTTGATAACAAGCGTGAAGATAGTTAAAATATATCATTGAACTCATTAGAAAGCCATCATCGTTACAGTGGATACTCTTAATCATTAATTTCTACGTTAACTTGGTCAGAAAGTCTCAGTATTAATCAAAACATAAAACCCTTTTGACAATCAAAAGTGAAACAAATATTCCGACCATGTGTGGAAATATGATAGTTACGGTCAAAGTCTTAGAATAACCCATATTATGATTTCTGAATCGAAGGAATTTAACTCGTAACAAACTTCGAAGCATGGGCAGTTCTCCTTGTCCGACATAGATACAGCAGTAAGCCAGCTGCGGACTGGTGGAACCTGTCATGACAGATGACAATGTGACATACTGCAATGTATTTTGCAATAGCTCTTTGTCTGCTCATCCCGGACTAACCTCGTTCCAGTGCTTCATTAGCGACGCCAGGTCTTACCGGCGCTTGCGCAACTTATAGTGCCATTACATAAAAAAGAATAACGATAATCGCAAGTGTTCGTTCCACTCCGTGACAATATTAGCTCACGTATAAGGTTCAAAATCAAGTAAATGGAACGACGAACATCGTCCGACAATTGTTTTTTTGTAATAGGCCCTCTGGTTGGGTGTACCTTTATCATTGTCATCATTTCCGTTTCAACATAATAAAGCTCTTTTAAGATTGTTGTTAGTCCTGTATCGTAATATTAATCACCTGGTTTTATTTATATCAACTAAAATAGTAATCGCATCACTTATTTGTTATATACGATTAGTCGAATATTTACTAGTTAAACAAATTGAAAATTAAACATTTAATCCATATTTTTTATCAAAGGTAAGGAAGTAACATTTATGAGGGATGTTACTGTTGATGTAATAATAACAATGCCCTAATTTTTTACCCATTATACTTTGTGGCTTCGTAATCAACATGAACATTTTATAGCAGCCATCTTTTTAATATAAAGTCCCTGTGAAATGAGCAATAAAACGGCTCTACTTTTATCTTTTAAGTGTTGTATATTTTTGAGTTTTGTATATTCGAAATGGGATACTTAATTAAGGAACATTGTCGAAAATTGTGTTAAAATGAAGTCAAATTGTACCTCTATAGGCGCAGTACAACATTACCTATAAAAAATCCCCTGTACTATCCGACCTCTCCAACAAAGCTCTCAATAGTGTTCGACAGAATAATTTTACTGTCCGTCCGTCAGTGTATATTGTAAATCTTTCATTCATCATACTTTAATCGAAAATAAGATCAAAAGCTATCCTGCATGGACATCGAGATTATTGAATGAAACGAGCGAGACGCAAGAACGCCTCCGTCAGTGCGAGAGGGACAACGATCGTATTACTGCGCCATTCGATTTCTTTTCAAGATCGATACATTATAAATCTCCGGGATGTTTTTTTTTTAGTTGTCTGGTAAGTACTCTTGTGTCTGAGAGGAGACAGCTCGTGGCTACTGGGTTTTGCGTTTGATTATTTTATTTCTCCAACCTATATGTTCGGTTTATCGTCACTTCGCTTTTTATAGGTGCGCAAACGCAATAATACCGTGAACAATCTTTTTATACTTACAATAAGCGGGCCGTAAAAAGGTAATGTGACGGGTTTGAGGTATTGTTGGGTGTAAAAATAAATGCTTTGTCTTATAGGAGGTATAAACTGAGTATTGAGTATTGAGATTATGTTATTGATAGGCTTGCGCTGATTCCATCTGCGCAGCTATTTATGGGAGTGGTTTGTAGCCTTGAGGACTTGTTATTGCGAAATGTATTTCGATGTTTATTTAGTATCCAGGTTGTAATGTTTTGGTTCTTAAGACAACTCGAGTAGCAGATTTCTATTGAACAATTAAAAATAAAATAAAAATTGGGAGATACAGCGACGCAAAGAGATACAACAGTACCACTTTTATAATCATTTAATTATAGAGCGTTATTTCATAATAAAACCCATTTTGACTTTTTTGATGGTTGCAACGTTTTTCGGGGGACCCCTTCAATTATAGATTGACTGTCACTGTATAGGTATAGCAAAATGTTGGTTTGGTATATTATATATGAAGCTTGAAGAAATAAAAAGAAAAGTACTTTACAATTTTTCCAAAAGTATTGAAAAAGTGAATTCAAGACACAATTTCCTACATCTTTATAGATCTACCTATCTGTCTCTTTCGTTTGGAGTTACAAAATCTAATTCAGCAAATGAATACGAACATTAAAGTAGTTTAATTTATCTGTCGTAAGCTTCCGCAATTTGCCCCTTAATAATTATCGACATGTTCAAATGATAATATTACTATTAAATCAAATATATTATTAAATTTAATTATTAGTTTGAGAACCAGACCTCACAAGTCGATTAATATTGATAAGAATATAATTAAAAGACATGCTACGTTTTATTTCATTTCATGAAGGGTAGGTTATTCGTTTAGATTATTATGCTTTTGGTAACAGGTAAATCAAATGTTTCTTTTTCTTTTTTAAGAAAAAAATCAAACATACTATACCCAGCCACCTCTAGATTAAGAAAATACGAAACACATCTTTAAATAGTCTAACTGTGTCAAAAGTTTCTGAATATTGTCAATACAGAATTAATGAACAGAGTTGTAAATCCATCAACACATCCAACTGACAATAAGCATTATTTACGAGAAAACAACTTTATAACTGGAAATTATTACAGCACAAAACATCTTACATACGGAAGTTTCCGTCCACATCACTACTGTATCGACTATCGATGAATATTAAAATTTAATAAAATCGCTCGCGTCTCGACCTCGGATCGCTATAAAAATGATGTACAACTGAGATAGCCCTCTCTTTGTGGTAATGTATATTTAATTACTGCACATTTTTAATTGGAAAAAATAATTTATCGACACGTACCGACTGATTTATTAATGTTTAATTTGTCTGCAGTTGTGGAATTGTATGATTAATTTAAATGTGAGGTCTTGGAAAAGTTAATAAAATTAAAGTGAAAAATTAATCAATGACGACTTTTTAACACAGCTACAGAATTTGAAAAAGAAGAGGCTATTTAAGTAAATTGTAGAAAAAGCTTATTGTTTGTTTTTTTAAGGAAAATGTTTTATCATTATTAGGGTTCCGTACCTAAAGGGTAAAACGGGACCCTATTACTAAGACTTCGCTGTCCGTCTGTCTGTCTGTCTGTCACCAGGCTGTAACCCATGACATCCGCATCAAATTCGGTTCAGCCAAACGCGAGATAATCGCGGACAAACATATATACATACATACATACAGGTCAAACTGAGAACCTCCTTTTTTTTGTTTTTTGAAGTCGGTTAAAAACAGAATAAAATTAATATTTAAGGGGGGCTCCCATACGGCAAACGTGATTTTTTTGCCGTTTTTTCTCGTTATTAATAACGACAACAGGCAGACAGTTGAAATTTTCACAGATGATGTATTTTTGTTGCCGCTATAACAACAAATACTAAAAACAGAATAAAATCAATATATAAGGGGGGGGGGGGGGGGGCTCCCATACAACAAACATATTTTTTTCCGGATTTTGGTACGGAACCCTACGTGCGCGAGTCCGACTCGCACTTGGCCGGTTTTTTTTGACTCCTTTCTTGTTCCTTTACAAACGCCAGCTGCGCATCATTGGCATCTTTCTGATTGTAACACATGCAATGCAGTAATTATTGGCAACATTACGAGCGGGCCGGTGTTGCCAGCAAATTACCGGTTAATTTCGCGCCATTTATCGGGATCATCCATCATCGAAACTGTTACGCACTTTCTTTACGCAAAATTCGACATTTTGACGGCAAACGATCAAAAGGGTAATCTTTGTAACTTGAAAATGCTGTTTTTGCTAATATTTTAAAGACTTAAAAAAGATAATTAAATCATGCATTCGGTGTAAGTAAATATATTCAATTAATATTATGAATATACATTTATATATATTATGTTGTGAAAGTGGGGTTCCTTATTCGTTCTGCAGTCTTCTTTATTGTGGCCAATTGTCCTAATCTGTTCAATGTCTTTACTTATCTAACACGATTGATAGCGAGTCCACTAAAAAATGATTGGTACAATTTTCCATAAGGCAATAGTTTTATCATGTTTTGTAATGCCAGACAGTTTCCTGTTGCCAAATCAGTTGGTTACCGGCGTACCTCACACGTCGCAATATCCGGATGGCCGGTCTCGTCTTGATAACCGTGTAATAGTGTACTGGCATGAACACTCCCTGACGGTTACCATCTACTGACACAGAGTGACATTGCGGACAGAGAAACATAACAAGACCATGGGAAGAACTGAGAAATTCTGAAAAATTCTAGAAAATATTACAATTATATTCAGATTATTATAATACCAACACACTATTTCTTTTATTACTCTTAGTCTTGTAATTAGTGTCAACAAAGTTTGTCATGTTCGTAAAGTTTGTACTTATTTAGGTAACTACTGAATTGACAAACTTGAGTATAAGTACATACTAGCTGTGCCTGCGACTTCGTACACGTTGAAATAAAACACCTTTTAACGGATACTAGCGCGGTTTTATTGAAAGTACTTTGGTATTTAGTTGGTATTTGGTTTGACTTTTGATTTTCTCGACGTTTCGGCACCTTTGCAGCTGCCGTGGTCATGGGGGACTGAAGTTGCTCGTGAGCCTACCCTCGAGCTATGAATTTTGAAAGACGTTAAGAAATCAAAATTTAACAAAAAAAAATTGAATCGGTTTAAGTTAATTTATAACTTAATTTTGTGTATTAATTAATGCTAAAAAGAGATAATCTACTGAAACTACCACCATTTAACAAAGTTGGGAGGCCAAGAAAGAAATGGCGAAAGAAAACTTGGAGAGGGAAGCCGACCTCTTTTATATTTATTAATTTATTTGCAAAAAGAACTAACCGTATCATTAGATCTTGTAGTGTGTGTTTGGGACTTTAGCTTGTAAATGATGGGGTCCCAAGCGGGTGGAATTTTCCAACCATCATCTCTATTGAAATTAGGATATTCGTACACGTTAGCTTCGGAGTTCGGATCGAAACATTATTTACAAAACTTATAGATTTATACAGATTTCAACCGAATAATCCGTTTATATACTCGTGTGTTCGAGTGAAAAAGAACCGATGCGCAGCTTTCTAATTTTGTAACTGCTGCATCTAGTACACATAGTCCTCAATTTGGCATGCACTGTACATACATAGAACCGTAGCTTGGTAGGTAGGTTGCTTAATAGGTACTTCTACAACTGTCTTTGTAAGCTATTGATTAATATACACAGACATTTTATTGGCTCTAGGTCCATGCTATTGCAACCACCATGATTATAAGTTTGTTCTCTGTTCGACGATTTATGCTATGTTACTGCCAATCAATTTCATTATCATTATCATGGACTTAATTATAACCTTCGGGCCACTGAATATTATAAAGTTCAATTACAACGTTGTAACTTGTTCACTTAATCATTACTTGGTAGAATGGCAAAGGTCCAGCTTTTACAATACTTGTACAATAAATTAGATAAATTAACTAACATTTACTCTAAAACTTTATATAATGCTAAAAATATTCTAACTGATTTGCTAAATACGCTGTCTTATAGTAAGACAGAAGACCTGTTATATATTGTGTAATAATCATGTTTAAAACAATATCACTTATATTCTAAAATAGTATAAAGTTTCGTTTACTCAGATACGCACGACGCACAGACACATACACACACACCACACATACCACACACACACCACACACCCACCACACACAAACACACACACACACACTATCACACCTCAAATTCAATTAGTAAGTTACTGAGTGGTTAATAAAATTAAATATTACCTTACTAGCTTAACAACATATTTTTCTTTCTATTTAGGTAATTTTATATTTTGTTTAGTCCTAAACTAGAAATTGTAATTGTATGGCTATGGAGGAGCGGGGTCTTCTGGCACAGATATTTTTATATCTAAAAGAGGGCCTCATAAATGGCAGTGTAAATGTATTTTCTAGTTTTGAATAAATATTTTGTATTTGTATTTGTATTTATATTGCCAAAACTAATAAAAACTAGTGGCTCCGTGAGCTGTAGACTTCGCCATAAAATAAAATAAAATGTCGCCATGAAGTTTTCAAAACAGACAGTAGGTACGTGAGTATTCGCAGCTAGATGGTGCTTCTAAAATTGATAATTTTTCAAAGTGGGTGAATATTTTTTTATAAATATGGAAAAATTGGCTTGACTAAACAGTTATATATAATTATCGAACCTACTCACAAAATTTCACCAGAATCGGTTGAAAAATGCGACCTGTAAAGGAGATCAAACAGCCGGAAAGCTGGACTGAAATATGTTTTTTTACATATCTCCGTCATTTTATTAAATTTAGAAAAAATGCCTCGGCAATTTTTTTTATATATTTATCAAATCTGCTCACAAAATTTCACCGGGATCGGTTGAGAAATGCGACCTGTAGAGGAGAACAGACAGCGCCGGAAATCCGGACTGAAATACGATTTTTTTACATTATCTCCGCCATTTAAAAAAAAAAAACTGGCTTGACAAAAAAAAATCTATATAATTTTCGAACCTGCTCACAAAATTTCACATGAATCGGTTGAGAAATGCGACCTGTAGGCTGGAACAGACAGCCGGACATACGAAATAATTTTTGCCCAAGCTGAAGCAGAGACGCTTCGCTCGCACTTCGTGCTCGCTCGGTCAATAATTTAAATTAATAATGCTTTATTTTTATTTTAAGCATTATATGTCCTTATAATTTCCTTCCAACAGCTGTATTTCATATAATATGTTTACTTCATTTTGTTTTTATTTTTGTAAAAAATTTACAATTGTCACCTTAGTACTCTACAATGTTAAAAAAATATCATAATAATTCTGAGTAACATGACACAACAAAACATTTCTAAAGAATAATTGAGAAAGTCTATGTTCACTATTCATTCAAAATTTAGCTTTCTACCTTTTATTCCAAATTCAAATATTCCCGCCGCCTGTGTGAGTGGTTGTTTGTCGCAAATGGTCGCAAACAGTAAAGCAAGGTTCTCATACGAGCATATCCATCGATCCTGTCCGCTGATTGGCTGGAATTAACACAAGAAAATTCGCCGGTTTCCGCGACGCATCGCGGCGTTGAAAATTATCGAAAAACCTGTAAATTCGTAGTGTGTGATTCCAAAATCTCTTTAATATTGTTTATTGTATGTGCTAGTATCTTTATAATCGTTTTTAAAACAATCGAGTGCGTGAAAGTGCCAGCGAGACTTGCTGTTCGTGAACCACGCGTTGAGCTCACCATCATTCGTCACCTTGCAGAAATACAACTGCTGTTAATCTGAAGGATACGCAAGACTCCAAGGTAGGTGGATATCTACTTACTTTGGTGTTAGCTCAAACGAACCTATCGCTTTTCTGAACGGCGGGAATATTCTATCAAAATTCGTATCTTCCCGAACCAGATGATATCGACCCATTTGCTTATACTATAATCGTTCGGCTGGAACCCGTTGTCACAGTCTATTTTAAAAAATACTACCTATTATAATAATTATAGTTTCTTGAATAAATTCTCTCAAATTTAAACTTAAAATTAAATAAAAAACCTCCAAAAAGAAAGTCTCAAAATCTAATAGCTCAGAACTAATAAGAAGGCACTTCTGCAGGCTGTTATTAGGTGGTTTATGGCAGATATGGCGGCTACCGGGCTTGAAGGCTGCTTCACACGAACTTCATCGGACACGGCCGTTTATGTACTTTAATCACTAATATTATGATTAGAGACGGGTTATGAAAAAGTAAGTACTTACTATTTAATTTTTTGAATAAAATCTTTCATTACCTACAACAAATTTGAAAGTCTCAAAATCCAATAGCTCAGAGATAATAAGAGGCACCTCTGTAGGCCTTGTCATTAGCTGGTAGCCAGCAAGAATGGCGGCTACCGGGCTTAAAGGCTGCTTCACACGACCGCCGTCGGACGCGGCCGTTTATGTACTTTAGACACTATTATTATAATGAGTAAGGCGGGATATTACTTGTTTGTCTTGTCTAAAAATTAGATTAGGAATATCAGTTTCTAGTTTTAATAGTGTACAGGTGACATAAAGAAGTGACCGTTATAAATTAATTTAAAACTTTTAAATTTGTAGATAAAACGTTAAAAATTCTTACTGTGCTTAAACTGCACACATTTATTTTGGATTTAATAATAAAATGTTTTTTAAACCTCACCACAAAAACTGCTTTCCATCATTCTTGAATTACGACCGAAATAAATATATTTTGATATGACCACTGTCAACGGTATAAATTAAAAAAAAAAACACAAATAACTGTATTATTCAATTATTTATCCATATTCAACTTATCTCCGTTGATGATCCAATCAAAAACATAGTTTTTGCCATTTACATTTCATTGGAATTACCAAAATAAAAAAAAAAACCATAAACACAAATTGTCTTTTATGCTAGTAATTTATAAATCAATGTATTAAACAGAATTTCTCAACACCAGTAGCTACATCGCTGCCGCGAAGGACGCAGCCGGGAATCAAACCTAATAACACACCGCGAGCACCTCATCATTAGGAGCCGACATTAATCTCCCGAGTGAGCACCAGTTGGTTTAGCGCAGCCATTCTCAAAGTGTGCTCCGCGGATCCCGAGGGGTCCGCAGAGCCTCTGTGGGGGTCACGCAAAAATACTGGTCATGTGAAGTAATACTAAAGGGATCGTAGAGATTAAAATATATCTAAATTGATATTCCTGACTAAAGGAATATTAGTGGAATAGGTAATATGAGAGCACGAGTGCGTGACATTTCAGTCAGGCACTAATTCAACTGTTTTATTTTTTAGTTTTTTAGGGCTCTGTCAAATATTTTATTTTCCAATAAGGTTCCGTCACCAAAAAAGTTTGAGAACTGCTGGTTTAGCGAGTAATGTCAGGGGAGTAGACTTATTGCCCACATTTGCTTCAAGCTGGAATATGTTGGGTTAACTAGTAGGCTGTAGTCCATTTAAGGGTTAATATGTGTCAATAAGCTCTGATACTTATTTTTTTTTAATAATATTTGTACCTATATGTTATTTTGTAAAATTACTATTTTGGAATAAGTAAGTATTTTTGAAACATTTATTTGTGCAATTTAGTCAAAGAATTTCTATCCAGTGTAAGGAGTTTTTTGAGTCGCCTTTAGACCCTGAGTAATATTAGAGTAGATAGGTAAGAAATACACACTATGTAATTATACATTTTTATTAAGTATACATAATACTTGAAAGCGCAAAGGAAAATATCTCAAAGTTCGGTCACCAATCCAATTACAGGCCACTGTAAATATTGCATATCTATTCCGATTGATACAATTATTTCAAGCAAAAAATGTAAACACGAATGAATTTCGTGCTCCAACTACTGAATAATCGTGCTTAAGGTGTCTTGTTAATATTTTAATCGTGACTGACTAATTATTTTGTTGTGAAACAAAAACTTGAATACCTACATATTTTGTTGCTAGAAAAAACGGATTCTTAAAATAATTTTATTAAATTAAAAAAGACTGTCGAAAGCTCATTTGAACAGCGCAATAATTCATGTCAATCATTTTGAGTTACCGCAAAAAAGGTAAACAGCTACCTGCTTAACTATTTCATTCTCGCACTATAGCTGCTATATAGATTCATACTTCAGCTGAGTTTTTTTTATAAAAACCTTCTAGTACAGTAACCCGTAGAACATTTAAATCACCAAAAAGGTTTTGCCGTTGTGATATACATAGTTATTTATTATGAAATAAAATAAAAATCTATAAAACTTGGGTTAAAGTATCTATTTAACCCAAGTTTTATAGATCGCAACCCGCCGTAACCTTTGTATATCTTCAAAAATGGTATTTTTTTTATTTTTCAAGGTTTACCACATGGTTTAGCTATTGTGCTGTTCTACAGCTTTGTAGCTCTAGCTATTTGTTTAATTGCCACTGATAATAGTAAGACTATGGAAAGTGATCATACACAGATTTAAGACCAGATAAAGTCCAACCATTTTCATCAGGTCTTAAATCTGTGTATAGCTACTTTTTATAGTCTTACTTTTATATGTGGCAATCAAATCAAGCTGTAGAACACGACAATAGCTAAACTATGTAGTAAACCTCGCAAAATAAAAAAAATATCAATTTTGGAGATATACAAATATAGGTTACGGCGGGTTGCGATCTGTAAAACTTGGGTTTAAGTATCTATAATTTCGTAATAAATAACCATATCACAACGGCAAATGGTAACCTTTTTGGCGATTTAAATGTTCTACGGGCTACTGTACTATTCTTTTAATGTAAGAAAATTTTGGAAAATTGGGAAGAATTTCATTATCTTTAGTGTGTCTCGTTCTCATGCTGAGCTAATAAACCTACTCGTATCGTAGGTATTGCATAATAACAATGCTTCAATTATGTTATGCTACTGGTTTTTCTGCATAAAATACTTCAACCAACTATAAAAAAGCGAAGTAGCCCGTATAGTTCTACTGTTTAGTTCTACTAGTAGGACTAAACGGAGAAAAATATCGTTTACTTTTACTACTAGAAATAAACGAATAAATCCGTTTTCCGTAAAAAAACAGACAATATTGATCCAAATTAATCGATCTTACTCGCACAACTGGAGCACGCTGAGAGATCTCCAGCAACCCGAGGCATCCTCGAAATGTGCCTCGAAAGTGTACGTACATTTCAAGTTTTTCGAGCGCACGTCTCCCGGCCATTTACGTCATATTCCGAATGCCTGTACCGCACAAAGAAACGTGAATGAAATGTCTGTGCCACCATTCAGAGGACGACGCATTCCTTGCGCGTGCGCTCGCAACAATCAACTTTATTGCCATTGTTTTAAAGTTTAATACTGTAGGTTGGAAGTGTAGATAGGTCTAGGAGCGAGATAGTGTGCATGATGGTTGGTTGTGTAAAAACGAGCACTGAGGGGCGTACTGTGTAGCGCGGAGTCGCGGCTACCAGGCGCGCAGCATCCGCGGAGGTGGTCGGTAGCTGTAATGATACCACTGCCTTATAGGGCGCTGATATGAAGCCTGCGAGGAACTAGTGTGGATGTGACAAATAAGAGTTTACTTTATTAAAAACTTTGAATTATCCATCATCCACTGTACAAATGATTTACTTTTTGTTTCACATTAAAAGTGTTTTCAGAATTAAAATAAACCAATTCTTTTATTTAGATATTTGTTTGGTCAACAGCAAATAGGTGGTCCAGTTTTTATAGATTTTATCCTAACACATCCCAAATAGCTGCTTTGTTTTCATTAAACAGTATGAGTTAACAATTATCAGTCTTATCCACTGTTAGCTAGCGCGCCGGCCCTCGGCCATCCAGTTTGTCCACTGTCATTAAGATCGAACAGTCAGTACTTACGAGTGCGTTTCCTCCGTCACACAAGGCGACACCTTCTCGCGCCTTCTGTCGCCCTGGTACTTCGGTTCATCTAGTTTACTATGATCATAGATAAACACGCTTCTAGGACTCTCTCAAACATACAAACATGACACCGCTAGTCTATGCCAAGCCATCCAATTTAAATGCCAATTATGACTTTTTATCCTTTTGCAATTAAGATAATTAAGGTGGTATCTTTAATATCTTGTAGTATATTGCCGTGTAAGTAAGCAAAATAAAAGCGTATTTCGCAAGTACCTTTCCCGAAACGGAAGGTATGTATTCCATTGATCAATTAAAAATTGTTGGTGTTTTTTAGAGAAGCGCTTTGTTTTTGTTGGTTTGCCAGTTAAATAAACGAAATTTTCTAAGAAGGTAAACTTAGACCTACAGCGAATCAATAATACAAAAAATATTTTTGATGGTATTAGCAAGTCTTGATATATACGTCTAACATAAAGATAATTTTAGTTTCTATTGTTTTGTATTATTGTTTTCAGCTCTATATAATGTGAAATTGTTTCAATAAATAAGATATAAAGTACCTATACAATGCTAACGCGAAATACTCGTATGTTTAAACGTTTTTTATTAGTATTAATTGTGTTCATTGTTTTTAAAGCGTTGTCAAAAACCAGACATTTGTACTGTTGCATATAAAAATATTTTATTGGCATTTTATTACGTAAATATTTAACTTAATGTTTAGTTTATTTTATCGCAAATTATCCGAATGTCATAAAAGACAGTTTTAATGGCAGCAGTTAAATAAGTATGGACATTTATACGTTGCTATTAAATAAATATTTAATTTAAATCCGTTTCACTTTTGTATTGTCTTATAACTTATGTTGATGTTTAAGGTATTTTATAAGAAGTTATTTACTCCTTATACTTAGTCGATATCTATCAGAGCATAAGAAAAAAACCTTTATAAAGTATTCAGAGAAAAAATAATCTCTTTAAAAAGTGTTTTCTAAAGTATCAATTTTAAGTGATATAGGTACCTAATTAGTGAAACTGGGAGCAAAATATAAAAGAGTAGCAAAATAAAATTAATAACTTTTAGCTTTTTAATTTGTTGAAAACTATTTTATGATTTTTACCAACTCGTCAAGACAGATATTGAGGACAACAAGTAATGAAAATTGGTCTAAAAAAAACACGGTAATATTTAAATTATTTCTTATTTTAGATTTCCATGTTATTGATACAATACTTCTGTTGAATTGACTTTAACCGAAAATTCTTAAAGTGGCCGATCTGGTGGCAACCATTAGTCTAGGCGCTATAGATAAGGGCAATGCGGTATTAACACCTGACATTTGGATAGCAGTAGGGTTGTCACTTCTCAAGAAGCCACAAAAACTGATTCGTTGTGGTTAATTTCTTTTAAACGATATTCACAAATATGTAAATAGATTTACACGCATCGTTAGTTGAGTTATCACGTTGTTGACACTAATTGATGATTATTTTATGTGAAACGGTTTTATTACAGTTATCTTATTGCCAATATATTATTAGTATATATTTTATGTATCACTGGTGCGCATAGTAGTGCGTTTCTCCCTTGGTGTCCATGGAAGACCAGCGTCGAGGAGTCATTTCATAATGGCTTCCCGACAGATGCTGAATGGATGCCATTTTAGGGCCAATTTATTAATTAATTCAAGTTTTATTGTTACCACGCTCTCTCTATAATAGTTATAACATAGTCATAGCAATAGATTATTGAAACTAAGTGGTCTCTAAATAAATATTTTTTCTTTCTTTCTTTCTCCTTTCTTTTAACGTAGTGTAATTTAACAAAAAATAAAATCAATAACTCAACCTCATGAATTCTTTTCATTTAAAACATAGTTTTATACACAGATAGTTTAAATGGTAATTCACTATAGCTTCAAAGACGTAATTCACAAAAAAAAAAGAAAAAAATAATATTAAAAATGTAGAATTGAATTACAGAGTCTTTGGTGTTAAAATAAAATAAAATGAGAAAAACCTCAGGCGAAGAAAGATAAGTTTACGAGAGTGTACAAAAAAGTACGTAAAAATCTTAAAAATCTCAATTAAAGACAAGCAACTTTGGACAGCCCTGCGTACTGTTATCTGGGTATCTGTCTGGAGATAGCCGGGAGTCGAACCGGCTACCGTCCCCCGCGCCAAATGCGTTTCCCTTGTTCCACGTAACAAGTGGCCGCAATCTCCCGACCTTGAGATAACATTCTTATTAGAATTTATTATATAGACTCTGGTACTGTCGGCATCAGAAGTTGATGATCACTTTAGTACTTTGTCATACCAACAAAATTAAATGTCATTGGCGCACTTTAATAGTACCTATTTGTTGTATGGTCTGTGACTTATACTCAATTCAATAATATCACTCACTTCAACTATGAAACGCGAAAAACATGACATCGTACTAAAATGTTTACCTTAGAAGGGAGACACATCAACTATAAATTGTGCTTGTTTATATCTTGCACCATACTATACTAACGCAATCCTTGGTGTGAGATTAGTTAATACTAAAGTATTACGCCACTTCTGTACAAGACCAGACCAACCCCAGACCAGACCAAATAGTCATCAGATCGAGGGAGATTTGATAATTAGGATTGATGATGATTGGTATGACCTAAATGTAATCATAACCTGGTCCAAGTAAAATTGATGACTTGAATATCAATTTTAATCAGATTACTCCGAAGTTGGTACAAATTGTGATACCTTTTAAATGATTGTGAATTTATTCGAAACACTTCTTTTCATTATTATCTTCTTAATATATAAAATCGTAAACTGAATGACTGACTGATCTATCAACGCACAGCCCAAACCGCTGGACCTAGAGACTTGAAATTTTGCACACAGATACCTCATACAGTGTAGGCATCCACTAAGGAAGGATTTTTGAAAATTCCATCCCTAAGGGGGTGAAATAAGGGATGAGTGTTTGTATGAAAGTCCCTCAGTTTTGAAGCTAGGATTTTAAAATTTTATGTTTAGGCTGAAGATTGAAAATTAATAAATACGGGTCTCAGCGTTTTTCAAAATTCTACCCCCGAAGGGGTGAAAAGGGGTATGAAGTTGTGTATAGAAAAATATCCTTCATTATAACTTTAAACTTCGTAGGAGCACGTCTAAAAATAAATTGGCAAACATATATTTGGTAATTTTGAAAATCAACCCCTTAGAGGGTAAATGGGGTATGTAAACATAAAAATCGATATGGATATCGTTCTTGAGGTTTTATGGGATGGTGATTGCGAAAATGACATTTATTTTAAAGTCCAACACGATGTACATGATTTAACCCCTAAAGGGGTGAAAATGGGGTTAAAATTTTGTAGGGAAAAAGAATATAAAATAGACATTACAACTTTAAACTTCGTAGGAGTACGTCTAAAAATAAATAGTCAAATATATATTTAGTGGTTTTGAAAATCAACCCCTTAGGGGGTAATTGGGGTAAGTAAACATAAAAATCGATATAGATGTCGTTCTTGAGGTTTTATGGGATGGTGATTGCAAAAATTACATTTATTTTAAAGTCCAACACGATGTACATGATTTAACCCCTAAAAGGTTGACAATGGGGTTAAAATTTTGTATGGAAAACTTATGGAAAAAGAATATAAAATAGACATTATAACTTTAAACTTCGTAAGAGCACGTCTTAAAATAAATAGGCAAACATATATTTTGTGATTTGAAAATCAACCCCTTATGTGGTAAATGGGGTAAGTAATCATAAAATACTATATATGGATGACGTTCTTGAGGTTTTATGGGATGGTGATTGCGAAAATGACATTCATTTTGAAGTCCAACTGGGTGGACATGCATGATTCAGCCCCAGGGGACGGGAAGAAAGGGAACGGGAACGGGAACTGGACGGAGCGGAAGAGAACGGGAACGGGAGCGGGACGGGAACGGGAACCAGACGGGACGGGAACAGGACAGGACGGGACGGGACGGGACGGGGATGGGAACGGGAACGGGAACGGGAACGGGGACGGGAACGGGAACGGGACGGGATGGGACGGCAACGGGAGCGAGAACGAGAGCGGGAACGGGAACAGAACGGGATGGGATGGGACGGAAACGGAATGAGAGCGGGGACGAGAACGGAACGTAATGGGACGGGAGGGAACGGAACGGGACGGGACGGGGATGGGAACGGGAATGGGAATGGGACGGGTCAGGACGGGAACGGGACGGCAACGCGATGGGACGGCAACGGGATGGGACGGCAACGGAACGGGACGGTAACGGGAACGAGAAAGGGAGCGGGACGAAACGGGAACGGGAATGGGAACGACCAGTCGTTTTTACGCGATTAGGCGGGTCCCCAGTTCCCCACCGAGCGAGCGAGCCTCGTGCTACAAACGCCTTGCGTCTTGGCAAACGTCTTGCCTCGCGAGGCAGCGCGCTTGGTGGTGACCCGCCTAATCGCGTAAAAACAGCTGGTCGGATCCTGGTTAAGGTTCCCTAAAGATTTTCTCTAATATCCACGCGGACGAAGTCGCGGGCGGAAGCTAGTCTTTATATAAATATTTATACGTCATACACTTTATTGCAAAAAAGAGTCAATTTTAAGCTCGCAGCACATGTCATGTCTTTATAATCGTTTTCATAAAACCAATAACTCGATTGTAATCGTCAGTAGTTATGTAATAATGGAGTCGGAGCAATTATATGTAGTTATTTATCAATTAAACTGAATACAAATATGCTTCGTATTGAGTGCAATCAGGTAAGATCCTATAAAGTTGATTGCATCTACACACGGACGTATTTCATACTCATAGACAGTCTCTAATCTGAAATAAATCATTCATCATTATTAAACTGTTCTTATAACCCCATTGATTGCACCTTGAAATAAGATTCTCTACCGAATTTATTTATTTATAAATTATTACTTACTTTTTTACTGACGAAAAATATTTTTTATTTAATTAACAGCCTATGTCACATCTCGATAAATCAATGATATTTTATTTTTTTAACTATTCATTGAAAGCTCCTATTTGTTGAAAAACGTTCTTTACTTTGGTTTCATAACTTAATATTATATAAGGAAAGGTATTTACATATCTTTTTGGCGCCCTCCGTGGTCGAGTAGTTTGTACACCTGTTTCCAAGGTGTCACCATCTTTGAGGTCCCGGGTTCGATCCCCGGCTGTTAAAAAATAATTGGCTTAGGTCTGGGTGTGTTTAGTTCCATCGTTGTCTCTGTTTCCATAACACAAGTGCTTTAGCTACTCTGGAATCGGAACAATGTTTGTATTTTAGTCTAAAAAACAGGTTATAAAACAATACATTGTTAAAACTATAAAATAGCTTAATTAATTAGACAGACCCAACTAATATTGATGAGCTCCAATAAGAAAAATTATTGAATAAAAATGTTTCTTTTGACATCTCCGACTTCCGTCGAAGGTAAATTATACCCGGAGATATCAAACCCCGGTAGCTTAATTTATTCCGTGTCGCCGAGGATCGAAAAAAAAGGAAAAAGTGAAGAACGTATGAATACACTTATCTGGCGGCGCAGCCTTAGAAAGCGATGATGTTGTCTGCTAATGTACACCAATTAAGGCCTTAACCTTAAGGCGCGATGCTGGGTGGTTGTTTCGCCAACATTTAGTTTCTTTTATTTGTTATAAGGACTAGGAGTTTGAACAGTTTATATGTCTTATTGGAAGCTTTATTGTCTTGATCAGTAGCGGATACGGGTTAAACTAGATCTTTATTAAAATCTCGATATGATTTGATAATTATTTAAAAAAAAATATGTATCTATCGGCGAACAAACCTGCTAGATGTATACTTAGTTTTTATTTATGTGTATTTTTTTGAGAGACGCTGTTAGTTATTTTTGTTTTATTAAAAGCAAATGTTATTTTATTAACTTAAAGGCTACGCTACAATATCATAGAGATAGTTTTTTTAGAAACTCCAGAAAGCTAATGCAAATTAACATGTTTATCATTAAAATTAGAAAATGTTGTGTTAGAATACGATCAAGTTCACTGAATCTGAACTGAAAAATAGAGAAAAATAAAAATCCAACAATTCTTATAAGTTTTCTGAATTAAACATTTTTCCGTGCGTGCCACCACAGACACTTATCGGGGGCTAGTCCAAGTGACCGGCTTGTTAATTAACCGGTTCATTAGGATTAAGCTGCGCGGGAGTGCCTTATCTGAGGCCTGTGACGTCACGCTCCTGTCATTCTGGGTTAGTCTACTCTAGAGGTATTAATGATAATTTATTTGCACTTTTGCATTATTTCCCATAAAGATTGTCACATAATTTGAAAAAATTTTTAAGTTCACCTATATTATTTAGCAAGATTTCTCTTTTAGATTTGAGATTTTTGCATCACAATGCTATTTTATACAATACTAAATAATATACTAGAAAAATTTGGTGCACGTCCAATTATTTAGTCAATTATTTAGTATTTTACAAGATTTGTCTTGTTGGAATATCAGTATAAAAGTATTTCTGATTAGATTTAACTTTCACCAAACAGCCATAAAATTAATTCAAATACATTAATAAATTTTAATATTTAAAAAGCCAATATACTTGTGATTTTTTATGGTTTAGTTCTTGTATTGCGTATTTTCCAAAAGTTAGTGTTAGTCACCGACTTAGTCTTGTAATTTATCCTAATGATGACAATTATATTTTAAACTGGCTCTCAAACTAATTGTTCTGTCTATCAGTCAAATAGGTTGAGTTTTGATGATTCAGTCCATGGGCCCAAGTCTGCTATTGTTAACGTCATAATCGTGTATCGATTATGTTTGAGTTATTATGCTTTTTGACATAGTTCTTGTTTCTTAAACTCAAAACCGAAACACAATTGAAACACGATTATGACGTTACACTAGCAGACTTGGGCCCCAGTATGACTAGCTCCATGATTCAATTATTTTTTATTTCCAGTGGCCTATTCAAAAACATTACAGTTTTTTAATTTACTATCTCATGAACCGTGATAGCTAGAAAGTTGAAATTTTCACAGATTATGTATTTATGTTGGCGCTATAACAACAAATACTAAAAACAAAATAAAATTAATATTTAAGGGGGCTCCCATACAACAAACGTAATTTTTTGCCGTTTTTTTGGTACGGAACCTTTCGTGCGCGAGTCCGACTCGCACTTGGCCGGTTTTTTTTTAGTTTCTAATTGGCGAAGCAATGAACACCATACGATCGTTGTACTACGGTAATGTTTATGAGCTGAGGATGAGATGGAGGATGACGACGAGGAGCTCGACGACGCAGTGGTTTAGCGCCTGGCACTGCGATTGCGGAGCTTAACAGCAGGACTTTGCGTATTACCGGTAGTACGCAATGTTTTTGGTTATAAGAGGCTTTCTAAGCCTGCTAGCAGGACAAAATATATACGATGTGATATTGCATGTCTTTTTCTTTCAGCGACTTTTTGAATCGTCTTTCTGCAATCAGTTTGGCCAAAATGGCGGACAGTATAAGACGCGGTGTCAGCGTTCGCGCTATTCCTACATATTAAGACGAAAATGATGGCAAAACACAGTTGCAAACATTTCGGTGATAATTACGATATTCGTTATTGTTGGGGCACAGTAATAAAAGTAGAAAACAACTACTTACGCGATGGTTTATTGTAAAACTGACAAAAAAATTGAGAAATTGAAAAAAGGCAGAAAAAAAACAGCTTCACCTACCACACGCATGAAATTTCAGCGTGATATGGTAGGTGAAGCAGTTCCAACATTAATCATAATAATCATGCTAATCATAATATTGGTTTAAAATAGTATTATGTTAAATTTCTACCCTGTAAACTCAAAAAGCTCCGCAGTTATATAAAATGTTTCTCACCCTTGCCTAATTTTATCACGCATGAAATTTAAGTACTGCTAAAAGGACAGCCTCTGATATCCATACAAATTTCACAAAAAAATGTGTACTGCTGGCAGGACGCACGTCCGCCGGAATGTCCTTCCGGAAGCTCCTTTTAGAAAGACAAGGACTTGGACGTTCTATCATTAAGCAACTTCCGCAAGGGTCGGTCATGGGATGGGTGATCAAACACTTATTATATCGAGTTCCTCCGTGCTTTGGAAGGCATAACATGCTATTTGGTGCCGTAACATGCCGTAGGTCCCAGCTGCATTTGCAGTCGATAACACCCACCAATCTGCATTGGGCCTACGTGGTGGGATATGGCCCATCCTCCTTATCCACTCATAAGGAAAGCCTGTCCCTTAGCAGTGGGGACATTAAAATGGCTGATGTCGATTTCAATGTTTATGAAATAGGGCCCAGGATCCGTACAACTCACATTAATTTTTGAGTCCCCAACTAAAATAAAATCGTAACTAAACAACAAATCAAATAGAAAGAAATATTAGAAGTTGAAATTCACGTTGACGAAGTTGCAGGCAAAAGCTAGTAAGAATATAAACGTGATTCAGTAACACATATTCAAACCTGGGCCCTGTGGAGTAAGCAGAATCGTCACCTTTACTCCAAAGCGCCGGCGCCGCTAAGAAATTAATATAGTGTTTTGAATATTATTAAACGATTCAGTATTGAGGTTTGAGTAGAGTATTGACGGACGCTGATACTCATTAAGAGCTACTGGGCGAGTCGCTGCACTCACATAAACCGCCTCTATCTCCCAACACTACTTATACAGGGTGATGACTGTGGAATAATACTTCATGTAGTTATTATTTTGATTTGTTCCCATCTTCCAACATAACTATCCACTCCAGTGGTCATTTGGTAGATGAATGTGAGACATTGCTACTTTTCGTATTTTGTATTTTTGTCTACATAAAGTATTTTCCCACAGTCATCCCTGTAGAAGCAGTGTTGCGCGAGATAGAGGCGGTTTATGTGAGTGCAGCGACTCGCCCGGGATAAATCATTATTTTTTAATAAAATTATACTTAATAAAAAATATAGTGTATTCTGAATCTATTCATGTTATTATTTCTTATTAGATTTTTTTAACCAATTTATCCAATTTGTTTTGTGCAGAAAGATCAGTGACGGGTATTAGTTTATTATAGAGAACTTTATTCAATCATGTATGATAGGCATACATCAATGAGTCAAGTTAAAAAAAAAAACATTAAAACGGACTAGTAAAAACAGACTAAAAAGTAAAAAATAGATTCTTCTGTTAATATTTATAACCCTATACCTACAGAAATTTTAGACCTAAAAACGTGGGGCGCATGCTAAAGACAATATGGATGATAATTTAACAAAATGCGCTCCACGTTTTTATTTAATTATATTTTTAATACAAGTTTTACTCGCCCTGTACGCACGAGAGCGGCGCAGGCGCGGATTGAGTTAAATGCCTCCTTATCTGCAGCCTAATGGCCCGGGAACATGTCAATTCATCACTGCACCGTCTCACACACACACATTTCAAATAATCCTTTTTTCACAACAAACGCTTCTTTTATTTGTCCACCGCTGACCGACCGTACGCTTTTCTTTCTTTCGCTGATATTTTTTAAGTTCTGTAAAAAACATTTTTAAAGTTCGTCATTTGAAAAATGTAATAGTCACAAATCTGTTAGAAATAAGAAGTAATACTAATAATAAAAGCTTTTATTCATACTACAAAATCCTGACACAAACAGGGGAATAATGACAAGAAAAACACATATGGCTTTACGAGTTAAAATTGAGTACGTTAATTAAAAGTGTTTTTAAAACTATGTAAAACCACTATGTCTACTTCCTCTAACAGTGTTAAACAAGATTAATTGCCTTCTAAGATTATAGAATTGTACGAATTTTAATGTTTTGGTAATTAAGGTGAGTAGGTATATACGGAATAACATAATTTATCCTCTTGTGATGTTACAAAGCAAAGCAGTATGGGAAAAGTTTTAGTTGTTTTTTATTTTTTATTTTGTTCTTTTCATACGTGCATGTTACTGGGTCGACCTATTCGGCTACTGTTGATCATTTTCGAGTATTAAGCGGACAAAAGCTATCGGTAGCGGAAGCCGCGTCTAAGTGTACCGATAAGGTTAGAGCCGACAAAGGCATTAATACGTTACACGGCGCCCATAAATCAGTGGCCGTAGTTATCACCCGACCACAATTAAGACCTCAGTTCGAGTCCGTCCGAATCCGGGGCCCGAAGTTAATTAACGGAAAATCTCGGACGTGACACGTCGGAATGTCGCCTGCTTTTTAACGTCACGCACTAAGTGATTAATTTGTTGTTTTGATACCCAGTGCCGCGTTTACAGCCAATAATATTTTGGGTTGTTAAATTTTGTTTGGGTTCTTATAAGATATGGGAGACCATTAAATTGTACACTGGTAGTGTGTGATGCGGTAGTGATTAAAATTAAGTGAATGAATTAACATGAACGCTTGCAAAGCTATTAGTCTTTTCTATTAGGTAATATTACAAATAATTATTGAAGTGAAAACTTCTTTAGCGGCGTTGTACACTTTTTTGTAATGGGGAAAAAATGTTAAACTCGCGTCAGTCAGGGTCAAATGACCCTTATCGAATATTCGTAAGATGGATGTAAAAAAAATATTTTTATGTCTATGGTCTTAAAGATCGGTAAAAGCACTCGATGAAAAAAGCATAGGTACTTACGTAGTTTGCTTTCTTTTTTGTGTTCAGCTGTTTTGTCATTAACTAATTAAAAATGGCGCTGGTTTGAATATTTAAAAATTTTCAAGGTAAAATTGATAATCATATAAATTGAAGGTGATACGAAATTCAAGGGTCCACTAGTTTAACATAAACCAATCATGATAGGTATAATTAACATAAACACATTTTTCATTCATAGTACATTTCTCATTGCAAACGATATCAGTGGAAATAGTGCATTGCACATTTTAATAACAATATCGTTCCTAAAATATGGAAAACATCTTGTGTTATTTGAATTTACATAAACACATCAAATAATGAAATCATCAAAGTAAGCAGCTTCCTCGTAACCAATAATACAATGGAATGCGTAACCGACGCAAAAGGAGAATCGCGATTTTAAAAATATCGATTATGAAAAAAACATCGAGACCGGTCAGGGGAGGTAACTATTGCCCGCAAAAGGGAACAAATAACACGTCTCTCGATAACAACACTCGAGAATCGATTTCGAGAGTAACCATTTAATTATTTTATCGATAATCTCGCATCAGAGGCCAGAAACAAAATAAGAAGAGTTGCGAGTAATCGTCGCTTAGCCAACGCCCGGTAGCCGGCGGCGGTCGGCCGATTTTATCGTCTCATAACAGACTCGATTTATAAGTATCGACTATATGTATCGTTACTCGATACGACGCGCTCGCGGTCATTCGGCGGGTTTTTTCGCTCTAAGTTTCGCTCGAACATATTCTAAGCAACAATTTTGTAAGTTAATTAATGTGTTACCGTTGTTTCCACAAGAGTTAATGATAGTCGAGGAGATTGTGATTATTCCAATAAGAACAAGGATTTTCGTAACAGAACCTACATACCTGTTGCCTGTATTTAACAATTACGGTGCCTATTAAAAGTAATTATACTCCTACCATCATTATTGACTGTGGGACCTCGAATCTTGTGTGTCATTGCCAATAACCCCTAACTTATCGATATAAACAAGATTTAAACGATAATGAATCGATTCGACCGCGATGAATAGATAACCTCCTCCTTTTAAAATTTTTGAAGTCGGTTAAAAAAGAGAGACATAATGCATTAGAAAATGTTATTTATAATAAATTTCTCGATTTGAAATGAATAGAGTTTTGATTATAATAAAAGGTTAATCAATTTGACAAAATTGAAAAATGAAACCAAAAGGAGAATTCTTTCAATCTTGAAATACCTATGTCATAATAGTTATGTATTTAGATTTTTAAATCAACCATAAGGAACATCCATTAATTCTTTCAATAAAAGGTTTTTTTTTAATTTGGGACTTTCAAGCAATCTATCATTATCAATCTATTATTATTTAAAAAAAATGAAATTCAATATAAAAAATTATAAAAAACAAAACACAGACTCACAGAAAAAATCTTACTTTCGTGTTTATACTATAATATAACTTACAAAATATAAGTAGAGTAGTAGAAGGAAATGACAACAAAGTAAGTAACAGGGTTTAAGTGTAGGTAGACCTAAAGGATCGTTGTAGCTTAAAAGAACACAAAGTGATCAGACTGTGCGCCGGCGCATACGAAGGATTCAATTAAGTAGAACAACAACGCCCTTACGCTGGCGCACAGTGGTAGAAATGTTGCTTAGCTATAAAGTATATTCTTTAGATGGAGGTTGTTTCTCCGAATTGAGTTCAAATTAATATACTTGACCAGTATTTTTTTATAAGTTCTGTTCCATTTTTAAATTAAACTAGGTACTGCTAATTGTGTGCTCTTAATGTAATAAATCACGCATGGTGTTTGACGCGTGCCTGATCCACGTGATCGACTTACAGTTTTTCGCAGCTCCTGAAGTCTCATCAAATATTTCGCTCGTAAGTATAGAAAATGAAGCGATCTCTTGTATGGAGACCCCAACATTAAATCCTCAGTCGATGAAACTTTGCAGGGATGTAATATAGTATAAACCAAAACCTATGTACAAATATCCAAAAACTAAAAAAAAACGATTTGGATAATTTAAAAAATATGTTTCATTTATGATAGGTACTTTATCATACTGTAAAGTTTCGTCTACTGAGGATTTACTGTGGGGGTGCGGGTGCACTACCTTCCTTTCCTACACTACGTGGTGTATCTTGGCTCTTATCTGCAAAATTTATAGGAAAATCTCAAAAAGGCAGTGCTAGATAATTTTCTTCTTCTTCGTAGTTATTATGCCTAATGACGAATTCGGAAAAGTGAAAATACGGCGACAAAACTTCAGGCGGAGTGAAAATAGGCTGAACTAATTTAGGACATACGAAAATTGTGTAATAAATTTATAGGTCAATAGTTTGTTCGCCAGAGACAATTAGGACAACAAAAACTTAGGCCACCCAAGTATCATCCATAAGCAGTGATATTAATAAATTACAATACTCAAGATTTATTTATCTGTCGTTATCGCCTGGCTACATAGCAGAGGCAGTGTCCACTATACTATGCTATGCATGGTGATTTGATTGTAAGTAATACTTTCTTTTATACCTACTAGTGTTACACCCTTAACTCGTTCGCCTTGATAGGAGACTATAGAATAAAATAAATCAACTTTATTTTATTGTTTAAGTAGGGCATCAAACAATTACTGAAACTAACTCAGAAGGCTCATATAGTTTACTAAGACGTCTATTTTTACACCGGTGCGCGGTGGCGCGTCTAATTGCAAGCTGCATTTCTACAAACGTTAACGCACAAAATTGCATTGTATGTATGAAAACAGATCACCCAATAAGTAACGACAAAAGAAAAAAAAACTCGGAAAGCCCGTAGCGAAGTTGACGTCTACTGGACATTGACGGAGCAATTTGCATAACTTAACCCTTCAGTGACCAAACCATTTTATTACCCAAAAACGCGGAACACATTAGCCGGCGGTCTTAACGACCCGGTGAAAGCCGGAGAAAAAAATGACATGCAGCGAACACAGCGTGATCCTTATTTACATCATCGTAAAATATGCCTATTAAATTCTACCGAATACATAAATACAAATTCGGCAAATTAGTTAACGCACAACAAAATAGTGACCCTTAATCCGAGGGATTAAGAAGCAAGTCTGTGTGACTGCGTTAATTTATGTTAAGTAGCGCGTTAAGTTAAAAAAATCCACTTTGACAAGTGGCGTCACGTGTCAAAACGTAATTTGTGGATGTTACGAACTGTTATAATTGGATCTAATGAACTGGTGTATATCAAACTATGAAAACGATACGGTACGGAATTATGTTAAACGGCAAAACAGATGTTTTGGAAGTTTCTCCCATCATAATTTTAATTAGAAAAAGCTATAATATCTTTATGAAAATATAATTAACGGTGGTTTAAAATATTGAACATTCCATAAATATTAATGTCGGTTAGCCATCAACTTTACTGTATTTTCAGATGTTTTATTTAAGGGCCGATTTGACTACTTACTTTTAGTAAAGTCGTAATTTTAATCATTATGTAGTATCAATCAAAGATTTCAGTCACTTTGTTGTTTTTGTTAATGGAATAGTTTTCTGTAATTAGTTTAAAAAATGTAAGAAAGAAATTTACATATTACTTACTTAAAGGTAAGTATAATATTGGGAAACTAAAAAAAATAAAAAATAAAATTCGATCATGAAAAGCTCTTACGCTGATGAAATGAAAGGAAAAAGCTCAACAGGAAGGTGATGTTATAAGCACTTTCATATCATGTTATCTAAATTTAATAATTTCTTTATTGCACAATATTTTGTATGATAATTTTGTAAGGACTATCTATATCTATTCTATTTCCAGTACCTACTAACTTTACCTCTCAAACCACACCCTGTGAACGCAAAACAACAAATTTAGTTTACAACCAGTTTTTGCATCTTGTCCTATTGTTCCGTAGTTCAATCACTGGTGTTGACAAACCATTCAAACTAGCAAAAACTAGAGCACTTTGGACACACCGCCATATTGTCCTCACTTAGATAAAAAAGGGGTAATGTTTTTACTTATTTGCATAGAAATGGGTTTAGCAATAAAAATATTTTAACTGTTTTAGGGCGCAAAGAGTTTTTGTTCGAGAAAAAACCTGTGCAAGCTTTAGTCAAAGAATACCATGGTTTAGTATTGGGTTACATTTAAAGTTTTTTTATTAAATTAAAATTTAACAGTAAAATCTTTTTATAGCTATAAAAAAAACTGTATTATTTTATTGATTTCAGTAGGTACTGAGGTATACGTGTTTCAAAATAACCCCTAATTCCGAATATGGTAGATAGCGACCATCAAACTGAACAACTTTTACTATGGGACCAACTCTGAAATCACGAAAGAAAAATCTGCTGTTTCATACAAAAATTAATAACGAAAATATCAAAATGTATGAAACAGCTGTTTTTTTTACCGATTTCAGAGTTGGTCCCTTAGTAAAAGTTGTTCAGTTTGATGGTCCCTACTCCCTCCCTACCATATTTGCATTAGGGATTATTTTTTAACACGTTGTATAGTCGATACATTTTAGAGTATTTCCCCCTCTATCAGAATGATCTTTTCGCTGAACGACCATTCACGTTGGATGACATGAAAGCAAGCAATTGTGTAACTTGGTGAAAAGAAATCCTTAATCTAAACTTTTAATAAGTTTCCAAAATAAGTTTGTTTATTTAAGAAGCATTTGTTACTAATTAATAAAAGTAATCTTACTAGTTTTTTCTATAAAACAAACTTTTCTAAAACTTTAAAAATTTGATACAACTTTGAGATCTACATGTTTAATAATCAGGATTTTTAAACATCTATTATGAAAGCTGCGCAATGGTTATGCTCTATTTATTTTTTGCCATTCACAAAAAGTTGTAAATACAACTACTCACAAAACAGTTACCAAATTCTAAAGTTAACTGTTTCGCAACAAACAAAGGTAGAGTTTGAGACAATCGGCGTCGGACAGGAGTCTTCAGCCACCGAATCTATAAAAAAAAACAAAAAACTATAACGGTCCAATTTTTTAACGACCACTTTTTAAAGCGAACCCTTCACCCAGAATACCGTTACCAACGGACAAAAACTTTACGATAGATTATGCAAAACCTAACGTGCTCGTCCTTTTCAATGTATCAATTCCCAGGCTCCTTATAAAGGAACCAACGGCAATCGATATTCACAAAGATGACACCTTGTTTGAATATTCATCTTTCCCATGAACTCTTTCAATCGATTCAAAGGGTCGGATGCGACTATAGGCAAATTCGATTATCTCAGACGTTCTCACGCACATCTCGCGGCTCGAACATAAATCTTTGCATACAACCCGTAGTGAAAAAACGCTATTAGAAAAGAACTATCTATGCGCGACCCCCGACCCGATATGCATAAGAAAGAAACCCAGCACACCCAAATTATACGGCAACGTGACAAGTGGCGCACCCTATAAAGTACCCCTATTCCGTCCAAACATTCGCAACACAATCAACCTCGTACTTCATGCGCGCGCGGTGCGGCTTGCGATTTTTTTCCACTACCTGTATAGACGTGGGGACAGTTTATTTGCATTTTTTTATATTATTCCCTTTCAAATTGTATCTTAACCCCATTCAATAATGTCAGGGGTTAGGTTGCACTTAATATTCAACAAGGGCAGGTACATTTCTCTTAATATTCTCGCATAAATTATAGTCAGGTACATTTTGGCTATTGTGCATCGCGGAATGGGACGGCAAGCGAAAAGGGTGCAACTCTATTTTTGTCGTTGTGCGAATTTATTTTTTATTCCTGCTGCACTATGAACTAGTATCGTGACCTCTTGGAACCAAAATTTGATTTTTAACCCGCGCTGCAAGCGGATCTACTTCGTTTACTTCCTGAATGCTTAACCCGTTTCCTTTGTGAGAATTTATGCAAAAAAGTTTTACCCATCCTATTTTTTTATTCAATAAAATTTAGGGGCTATGCATATTATGCAAATGCGCGCATAAATTTTAATACGACACATTGCGTTGCGTTATTGGAATTTATTCTTTCAGCTTTTGGATTTAAGGGTTATATTAGATTATGTTATTTATTATTTTTTGTAATTTTTTTAAGTAAGTATGCGATATTTTCGTACCTTTTTAACTGTTTAGAAATTCAGTTCTTTATGTTTTTTTTTCTCAGGGCCGACGTCTTACCGTTATGAGGTGGTGTTTTTATTGTGTCGCGGGTGACATATGAACCGGGACCCGGGATTTGGATTAGAATATGTAATTACTTCCTTTACGGTTTTCGGAAACGGTTGTTGGAGGCCGTTAGTGTTGCCACCTTTGGCTCCGCTCGCGGGTCGCATCGATATGTATTGTTATGTTAACTGCACGTTGTTCACTAATGGACACTTTGTATAATTAAATGAAAATCTTCCACATTATTTCTGGCGCTGAAATTACGAAGTCGACAAAATTTACCATTATAAATGTTGGAAACTTAACTCGTCTTCTTATTGTGCAATAAAAAAGTGATAATTTTACTAGGCTCCCCATACTATTATTTGTAAAGGAGTGTCTTTACAACTGGTTCATTTTTTAATAAAAAGCCATTACCGACAATGTTATTGAACCAACAAAGCTAACAAACCTCAGGTCCGTTATAAAAAAAAGTCAACAGAAAGGGCGGTACACCGATTGTTGTCGAAGGCGGGCTTTTTTGCAAAAAAATAAACATTTTTTGAGAAAAAATTGACTTGATCCCTTTTTGCGCCCGGCCCATTGTCTCCGCTCTATTGTTTTGCCGATTTGAAATATTTTATGCTTTCCGGATGACGATAGCACGATGGTGTTTTTGACTTATTTTCGATAACTATTATTTAGCGAATTTATTGTTGCTTAGTGCCATTGTTTTTGTAGGCGGTAGCGGCAGGAAGCGACGATGTTTATCGCTAGCACAAAGTCGATATGTGTCGACTTAAATGGCAATTCGTATACGGATGCTTTGAGCTAATAGCGTTGTAAAATCGCAATAATCACATGTTTTGTGACAGTTCGATTATTTCAAATTAGTTCGTACAAATTGAGGAAGATTTTTTTAAGACAAGGTCCTTTTCTGTTTTTTTTTATATTTATGACATTAATTAAACTTGGTTGCAAACAATATATTGTAGATTATTCAAAAAAGAACGAATAACAGCGTGTCGCGAGATAATTTATCTCTCAACTCAACAAATGTTTGTTAGTAAAATTAGCATGATTGCTCAAAGTGTGATTTATATTGGAATTATTCAAATGATCGTTCATTGATTTCGTTCGATGAGTCGGGTCGTTTGGCGCGGATTAGCATCACAATGCTAAGGTGCGAGCAAATGCAATCTGATTGATAATTTACCTTTGTTCGATGCCAGCTGCGCGTTATGTAAGCTCCACGTGGTTATGTTTGAAGAGATCTTCTTTATATGACATGTCTTCTTAGTTCTTAGTGCTACTGCATGCACGTATGTAATGTATGCACGATGGTCAGATTAGGTATGTATAATATTACTCGAGTTATATACTCACCTTAAGCCAAGGCATAAAACTAACTAGTATTAGTAACTCTATTTTTTTCAGGATCTGAGTGTGTGTGGTATCATCGTTGTCTCCGATTTCCACCAAGTGATTTATTTAATATTTTGGGATAGGTATTAATTCTAAAGGTGATTTTGGAAAGGGCCAGTCTGGTCAGGGTTGGTGTGATGCGATGCGACAGAAGTGGTCACACTCACTGATCTTTAATGTTATTTACCTCTAGGCTGACCTACTGTTCTTCTATTACAGTATGTCTCATTCGTGAGAAAGGCATATCTTCATATCACTGAAAGCTTAAGATATGGGATTACAAAATATAATAACGAATAATGTTCTGCACCACAAAAAGGCTGTTTCGAGCAGATGTGTTCTTTAAAAATTTACTGCGTCATTTAACTGTAACCAAACACTATGCAAATCGTCACAAAACAGTATTAACTTCTTCAATAGATGGCGTTACTTATTTATATGCTAATATCGATAACCCCGTACGGGTTACGCACCATTTTGTCGAGTGACATTGGAGGAATCCAGCTATTTGCATTGCTAATCAGACCGTTTCCGGCGAACTATTGACAATCGATGATTAAGTGACTCTTTTTGTTCGATTTTTGCGGTGTAACGGGGCAGATGGGCTTGGAAAGATTCCGTTTATGCGCCGAGAGATGTCGCTAGTGGAGGTTTTGATATCGATTATCGATTAAAATCATTTTTATAAAACTTTATATAAACTCGGATTTGTGTGTGGGCAATAATGAGGGCAGCTTTTTCTTCTCCGTTTATAATCAACTTACATTGTAAAATAAATGGAACTAAATAGATAGATAAAATAAATAGAATGACGACCTCCGTGTTCGGGTGGCTTCTAAAGCTCTTCACCACAGAATACAAAATATTACTAAGCTCTACCATGGACCAAGGATAATATTCATGGCTCGACCTAATATTTTGTTCTCAATTAAAAAAAAATACGCAAGTTAGTTCAATCTTGATTGATGGTAACGTTACGAGACTAGTAAGCACCTTTTATTTCTCACAAGCATCAAAGAAGATGGCAGTCAAAGAAACTGGAAACAATAAGAAAAAACTATCAGTTACTCACATACTATAGATTTGTAACTACTTATGTCGATCAGTAGGTATTGTTTTAGAGTTCCTGGTGTACGATATGTTATGTATGCCGTTTGTCCAGTTTAGTGATTAGTCACAGGTGGATTATGTCATCTGTGTCGACTCACGACTCGCGCCGCCTTCGCCATGACGCTGAGATGCGCGAGCGCATGTTAGGTTCGATTTATCCATTACTCATAATAAATTCGGTGTTGGTTTACGCACTATCTAACTCCTGAGGATGATCCGGTTGAGGCGAAACACGAGTAGTCTAATTTTTGAAGGTGCAAGGTGTGTTGTGTGTGTTGACTAGTTGAAAGTTATTTACTCTCACATTTACCTATCTGAATGTAGTAGATATATTTAATTTTAACCTACCTACCCATTGTGTGCAAACTTTTGTTAATTATTGTGATGGAAAATGACCTCACTTTAAACGTGGAGCTCATTTTTCAATGTTGACGATTCTGTATGAAATATACAGGGAGAAAAAAGCAGCCCTTGACGAGTTTCTTGCCGGTTCTTCTCGTTACAAGGTCTCCCGCTTAGGGTTTGCGAACCGATGGCGTAGCTTCTATGACATTCACAAGTGCTTGTAACAGCCTAGACTGAATAAATTATTTTGAATTTTGATTTTTTTTTTGAGTTGTGTTGCTGTTTTGCTAAATGCAGGTATTGTGCACTTAATTATAGGTACACAAGCTAAAGCTTACAAATAAAACCTTTGTGAGAGACTGGAGTCCATACTAGTATCCCTGAGGGGCCTGTATTACAGATCTCCAGGCTCCCACCCCATATGCACTGATATTTTGTGGTATGCATGTGTGCATGTGCATTTTTTTGGCGGGCGGTGCATTTTGCATTGATTTTTTGCGGTAGTAAGCTACGTATATTTCGTTTTTCACAATGGTTTGGGATTTCTGCCAAGTGACGCCTGATTCAATCAAATACTCATAATAAACGGAAAAGTTGGTCCTAATTTCGGGAAAAACATTATAAGTATGGTTAAATTTGAGATAAAATGTATAAACTTTATACTTACCTATTTTCAAACTCGAACGATTGCTTTACTTTATTCTTCATTATTTACCTACTTATACTAGTAAAAAAATATAGTATTTTAGTTTAGGGAGAATCTATTTTGTTATCCCTGAATTAGCGTTGAATTTAATTATAGCCAATCTTGTTTAAATTTAAAAAAAATGTGCATGAATTTTGCATAAACTTAATAAGCTTCCCTCTTTTTCTTCCATTTTAATGAAATCACACATTATTTCAATGTTCATTAAAAAATTAGCTATAAGTACTTAAATATGAGTATCATATTCACTTCTCAAGCTTACGCGCTCACTAGACATGAAATAAAACACTTTTCAACGGATACTAGCGCGGTTTTATTGAATGTACTTTGGTATTTAGTTGGTATTTGGTTTGATTTTTGGTTTTCAGTCCCCCGTGACCACGGCAGCTGCAAAGGTGCCGAAACGTCGGGAAAACCAAAAATCAAACCAAATACCAACTAAATACCAAAGTACATTCAATAAAACCGCGCTAGTATCCGTTAAAAAGTGTTTTATTTCATGAGTATCATTTTTCATTGCTTGTTGTATGCCTACAAGAAGCTCGAACTCGCTATTAAAACTATTTCACAAGTACTCATACTCGGAGTAAACTCGGAGTCATAACACGGTGCGTGCGTCGCAGACGTGTTATTTTTGTCACATTGTCATTACAAGACAGTTCCCGCCAAATTGCTCCGCGATGCCCCCATGCATATTCAACGCTGACATTGTCTCATCGGCATTGTGGCCAGCTCACCCGCCATCCTACTTCGACCTACAGCATTCCTACAAAATCCTCTATTGACGATGCAACTGAGAATATTCTTTAGGGGAGTGGGAGGGCTATTTAAGCTGGTTGTAGGTACAAAAGGACGGTCATAAAATGCATTGAGTGAGACCCGTTGAAAGAAAGCAAATGAGAAGGTGTGAGCTAATCACTGCGTGCGTGGTGTGTGCGATATGTTCGCAATTGTGACGTCAGCTCTCAACAAATCAACTGGAATGCTTTTAAATGTTTTATGGAGCTCGTTAGATTTTTCTAGTCTGTGGTAAAAAATACTATAAAGAACAATTTGTTAATACATAGCTGTTATCTGTAACTTTATAATTATCTCTGAGATATACAAACTTTAATTTGAAAGAGTTATCTATCTTTGACTTGCATATTACTAAACAACAAAATATTAACCATTTGGAGCATCAAAAAAAAATTTTGTTTCTCTTTAACACTCCAGTAGTCGCGCGTTCTACGACTGTAGAACGCATATACATTTTTTTGAATTTGAACGTGACTTTAAGTGCACTCACGCGCACACTCACAGTATTCCTCTACCATTAACTAATAAACATTATTAGTGTCCTTGTGGTGGCGGACGCAGCCGCCTTTGCGACGAATTTCCCGCCAAAACTGAATTTCTACGACTGTAGAGCACGCGACCACTCGCGTTACATTTTTCTCGTGAGTTGCCGCCGACGTTTGTTTCTTGTAAAGTATATTTGTTGTATTTTTTTTTATGTTGCTATGAGATGTATTATTAAGTTTATGGTTATTAGTAACCAAAATGACTATTTTTTTTAGAATAATGGACTCACGGAGCGCGAAAGCTAGAATTTTAACATGTTTGGAAATACTATCTTACTGTCTGTACGTACCATCAAAGTGCCTTTTTTATAGTAGGGGGAATGCGTTTACGATTTCTGGAGATATGTGGGACTCACCGGAGCACTACTCACTAAATCCGCTACTACATCCCGCACTAACACGAAAGACCTACGGCCTACGAGACCGTGGTGACACGCACCATGACACATGTGGTCCTGGTGATGCTGCCTCATCGACGGCACATCATCGTAGTGTTTTAAATAATGTCTATTTCCCGGCTATACGCAAAATGCTGATTTAGAGGTAGAGAATATGAGTGAATAAATAATATGAACATTCAACTGTTAAAAACCTAAATTTTTCCATTTTTCACTAATATTTACAAGAAGTCTTATTTTAACTTCCTATTATTAGTAAAATTATTATTTTTTATGTTAATTACTTTCTTAATAAAACCCTTTTGAATATGACATACCACGTGTATTTGGATTTATAAAATTTCCCTTATAAACCCTGAGATCAAAATGTTCTACATACGTAGAGCGCGCGCGCACTAACGTCCCAAACAGAGGCGCGCCTACTGGAGTGTTAAGAATCATTATTTAAGTAATTAAATATGTCTGCAGTCATAATCAGTCGACATTTACCCAACCTGTTTAAAAATTAATTTAATTAATTTGTTTAACTATTCAAATAATTAATCACTCAAACTCATGATATTTTCACTATGTTGTACGAAAGTTATTAATAAGCATACTTAATAAATCGTACTTAACACATGTCTTAGTCTAGACGAAATATCACTTAACAGTGTAATCCATTTTTAAAAATTAAATTAAACTTTATTTCCTCGAAATAAAGTCGTATTTAAGCACAAGTGATGTGTTGATATAATTGATGGTTTTAGTATGTTTCTCAAGATGTTGCTAAAAAGCCAAACATATATTTTGTGATGATGGCCTGTGACCTCGGAACAGTGAAATATCGAGATGTGACTATCGAATGACAACGTGGAGAAATATCGTATCGTAATCGATTCGATGTGAAAATGATGTGGGTTTCGAATGATCTTTCTTTTTGAGACTTGGAAATTAATGATTATTAGAAACTCTTATTATGTCTGTATATGTGTATTGTTAGGAGAAGAGAAAAAAAAAATCTAAGAAACTCATTGAAACATTTTCTGCGTATTTATGACTTTGTTAGGGTTCCGCACCCAAAGGGTAAAAAACGGGCCAAGTGCAAGTCGGACTCGCGCATGAAGGGTTCCGTACCAAAAAATGGCAAAAAAAATATGTTTGTTGTATGGGAGCCCCCCTTAAATGTTAATTTTATTCTGTTTTTAGTATTTGTTGTTATAGCAGCAACAAAAATACATCATCTGTGAAAATTTTAACTGTCTACCTGTTGTCGTTATTAATATCGAGCAAAAACGAGCAAAAAAATCACGTTTGTTGTATGGGAGCCCCCCTTTAATATTTATTTTATTCTGTTTTTAGTATTTGTTGTAATAGCGGCAACAGAAATACATCATCTGTGATGTGAAAATTTCAACTTTCTAGCTATCACGGTTCATGAGATAGAGCCTGGTGACAGACAGACAGACAGACGGACAGCGGAGTCTTAGTAATAGGGTCCCGTTTTTACCCTTTGGGTACGGAACCCTAAAAACGAGACCCTATTACTAAGACCCCGCTGTTTGTCTGTCTGACTGTCACTAGACTGTATTTCATGAACCGTGATAGCTAGACAGTTGAAATTTTTAAAGATGATCATATTTATGTTGCCACTATAACAACTAATACTAAAAACAGACTAAATAAACATTTAAGTGGGGATCCCATACAACAACAAACGTGATTTTTTTGCCGTTTTTGGTACGGAACCCTTCGTGCGCGAGTCCGACTCGCACTTGGCCGGTTTTTTTCAACTGTTATTTATCTCCATTTCCCATTCACGATACGTTTAGCATTCAAAAAGCGAAATACGAAGGGATATCAAAGTAAATTCAAGAAAGAATTAAATGATGACCATATTCACCTTTTAGTGTCGTGACAAATAATTAACTATCTATATCTAGGGCTAGACTAGTGACCTTTAGGGATTTCCAGCTATTAAGCCAATTAGAGACAAAAGTATAATGTCCAACCAAAGAACAGAGTCAGTGGACAATTTATGACCCCAATGCGCCATATAAAGGTGTTGTAATCCAGAAATTATTAACTTTTAATTGCTATAAAACAGCGTTGTTATCATTTAAAATGGTTCTTAAGAGTCCATCCATCCATCCATCAAACAGTGAATTTCCCATACAAACATAATACAAAATGATTTTCTATTTGAGCTTGATTAAGACAGTGTTTGTCTAGGGTTCTATTAAATACAAAATCCAAAATACTAAACCAATTCAAAATAAATGCCAATTACATTTGATCAAACAAAATAATAAATTGCATTAATTTTTATTTCAATTGGTATTTTGGATTTTTTATTGAATAGAACTCCGGACAAATACTGTCTTAATTCGAATACATCACAACAAAAGTTAATATAAATTAAGTCATTTGTATGGGAAGCTCACTGTTCGCCGGACTCTTAAGGAAAAAGTACATTCAATGTAGTGTTTGTGAATTTGAATTCACTGATATTTTTCTCATACAAGCATTTTGAATGTTTTTTTTTTTATTTTATTTATATATTAATTAACAAGGTATACAACATTCTGGTACAACATCAGTCCCACAAAACTATTTAGGATAGTTTGACTGAGGGATCGAGTCTCGAAAGTATCTTATGTTAAATTATATACTTAGGTAATCTAGATTTAAACAATAATAGTTTGGTTATGCTAATATTTTAGTTAAAGTATTGTGTCTAATAAATGTTTTTTTAAAAGATTACAAAATTTGTTTTTATTACATTCCGATCTTAAGTTCTGTGGCAGATTATTTAACAAATATGGGATTCTCTTATTGAGTGTTCTATCACCGTAATAGTTAGTGACTTTCGGTATAACATATTTACCAGTCGACACCGATCTGGTGTTATATCTATGTGCTACAAGTGAGTGGCGCTCTCGACCCCCATGATGGTTGACAGCCAGTAAATATTTGTGTTTAAGATCTATCGGTAGTATTTTACACACTTTAAATAACATTCTGTAATTTCCTTGGTACTTATGCTTATTTTTTTTTGTTAACGAGTAGTTTTAAAAATCGTATTTGCAGTGATTCAATCTTTTGTAGGTATGTTTTGAATGTCAACCCATAGGACTCGAGACCGTAACTAACTATAGATTCTACTAAATTTCGAGATTATCGTATACTAGAAATTGCCAACAATAACATAGGCAAAGTGAAAAATTTACTGCAACGTTGCAATTTTTCAAGCAGTTTGTACCAAACTCTTGCAAGTGAAAGTAAACAGAATTCCACAAATAAGTTCCACAAAATTCAATTATATCAATTTCATCCCATTCCAAATACCGCATCGTTAATCACCTTAATATAAAAAAATGCCTGTCTTTCAAAAGAACTTTCATCACAAAAACAAATAAATCATTAAGTAGCAAACCCATTAATTACGTTGAACACCACGTTTATACAATTTTTTTAGATTCTCTACAAGCTTTAGATTCTCGACTTTGGAAATTATAAGGTAGTTCTAGAATTATGGTCATCGTTTCAGTTTTATGTGAGTGTGAATAATACATATTTTTATAAATTAGACCCTTAAGCCCACCGGTAACGATCAATTGCGATTGCAATTTTTCCGCAATTGCAATTTTTTCGCAATTGACGCCCATTGACGGAAAAATTGATATTATCAATTGCTCCAACAATGGCATTGACGGAAAAATTGACAATCGCAATTGATCGTTACCGGCGGGCTTAAAAGTATTGTCCCTAACAAAGATAGCGAGTGCGTCCCATTTCTTTTAAGATTTTTTCTTTTCAGTGCAAGGGGAGTTGCGAAGGGTGCAGCTGCTTACAGCCAAGTGCACAATGCCGACACGAGGTCATGATCCTTCTTATCGTTCTTGTTTTTTTGTGTTTTTTGTTATAGTGTTTAAAAAATATCAATTTTTCGTGTGAGTATTGCTATCGGGCACAAATTACTATAAGCGTCCTCGCAGACTACAGACTTTCTATGGGCCGATAGTAGGCCAATGGTTGGTTTTTATATGAAAAGTCGGCCGATACCAAATCGTTGTAATGTGCGCACTTGCATACTTCTTCATACTGATTAAAGGCCTGTCCCAACTATCGGCTGACAGTTTGGTTTGTAGTTTGAGGGGACTCTAAGAAGCTTTGGTAGGTATGTGATAATAGCCACCTTTAATTTTTTCATCGGTTCAACTATCGAAAGTGCGTAGTATAGGAGGTCATCACTAGTATCGATAGCCGGACATCCGCGCGGCGAGTGGCTCGAAATAATTGCCTTAATTAAGACGCAGCGGTTATGTCATTAGCTTGCGTTAATTAATCAGCGAACACGCATTCTTCTCAGATATGAGTATGATGATGGGTTCATACCTACCTCGTATGAAGACAAAACTTATCTTTGAACCCACTTACAAACTGTTTTGGATTTTCATCATAGTATGGAATATCAAAAACGTGTCATATGCTTATCTTTATTTCTTTTTTTTGCTTAAATATAAATTGCCATTTATTCTATTCGATTAATTGACAAATAAGTAACTTATTAAAGTTAGTTGAGCGTTTTGCTTACCCTTTCTAACCCAACCCTGTTTTGTTTACTTTTTATTCGAAGAAAAAACCCCTACATCACGAGAAAATTGGTCGATAAAAGATTCTGCATGGATTAATATAAAGAAAAACTTTTTACTGGAAACAAAAGTAAATATTTAAAATCTTTTCACTGTCGACATTATAGTGATTGGAATAACACGGGTATAGTGTCGTTCAGAAAGCTGGCATTGTCAATCAATTATCACGTGGCGCTAATTGGTACTAAGCGGCCATTAACTCGTCAATCATTGCCTGCCCGAAGAATATTAATTGCGCACAGGCAACTTTGAACACTTACAGATAAACAAAAAATAATATGGAGCAGGTCGGAACGTACAATCAATTGAACAATACAAGCTCATTATTGCTAATTTTCTTATAATAATAATAATAAAAATACTTTATTGCACAGTAAGACAGGGCATATTACAGAGAAAAACAACGAACAGAGAAAGATCACAAAAGGCGGCCTTATTGCTAAATAGCAATTTCTTCCAGGCAACTTTGAGAAATAGGTAGAGTGAGAGAAGATGAGGATAGTGGGGAATAGGCGCTTTCTTAATTGCTTAAAATTATATTTCTTTGATGATTTATTTTAAGAATTTCAGCAATCAATGCAATCAAAGAAAAAAAAATTGAGCAACATATGCTGAAACATTTCTATTTATTGGACTGTGGAGTGAGTATGTTTAGTGATGTTTCAACGAAAATTAACGCAGTAACCCGTTATTTTTGCGGTTCAGTTAATATTTCTAGGTATATGCTTTTGCACGAATACACGCATTCACACCAAGAATACACCATTAAATTAACTTTCTTCTTTTCCAAATTTCGTGTTTTTTAAACTTATTATAAGTAGTTGTTCAAATCCGTTTGTGTTTGGTTTCAAAATAATACCGATAACTATTTTCCCCCATAAGACAAATATAGCCTAGAGAAGGGGTTAGTTAAGTTATGATGTAAGCTTTGTAAATAAATTTCGAAATAAACAATTATTATTATATTACACATATTTTTATGACTCATGGACATTATTTGATAGTTACGATCACATAACTCATCAGAATAACCAATAACCATGATTAATGGTGTGATCATCGACAAACCAGTAGCCTCCGCGAATGGTGCGCGTCAACCTCTGCGCGTGCGCGCGCCCGTCCAAATAAAGTGGCCAGTCTTTGTTTAGCGACGTCCGCTGCCATATCAGCCGTGCTGGGAGCGTGACGTCACTGCGCCATGCTTGGCACGCTGAGACACAGAATATATACTGGCTGAGGTCAATCACCCGACAATAGGTAAATGATAGGGTTGTCTAATTATCACATTATCACTAATTTCTAACGCCAGTGGTTTGTAATTCGTCACTATTGGAAACTTTGTAAGTGTTCCTGCCAATAATCAATGGGTTCGTGGGTGAGACATCGGGGGCGTACCCTCGATGTCTTTTGCCCCCGTGGCGTAACTCACGAACCCTAATCAATAATGCTTATGATTCTTTAGTAATGAGAGATTTGAGAGCACTTAAGTTAACACCTGTTTCACAGTAGTAGAACTTAGATTTACGTACCACACACCCAAATAAAATATACGTAAAGAACTTGGTATTGATGACTGAAAATGAGCGAAATTAAAAAAGATACGTTAAATTTTGAATAAAAAGTAAGAGGTTTTATCTTTATATACAGGGTCACTGGAAATATGACGTATTCCCGCTAAATGGTTATAGATGAGGTCAAAACAAATATTTTTTGTAATATTACTTTTTCTCAAAAAGTTCATAGTTTTTGAGTAAATTAAAATTAAGTAATTTTTTACCAAAAGTACGTTTTCAGATACAAAAAATTAACATAAAAGATAACTACTCGTTCGATTCCGGTTTTTTTATTATTTTGGTATAGAAAACAGTCTAAATGTTGATAATGAATAAAAAAACTTCTTAAAAAAATCAATCCTTAAAAACATTTTTTATTTTTTCAGATTTTTTAGAAAAGGCAGCAAATATCTTTAAAAAATTCCTAGTAACTAAGCGTGCATAATATTTTAAAAACATCACCATCTATTCAGATTTCAGTTGACGTATAAAACTAAATAATAACTTAAATAAAAAATGAGAAATTAAGACTTAAGTGAATTGCAGTCCCATTTCATGTAGCAAAAATTTCCTACTTCGAGCGCTTCGGAGGTGGCCGTATTATCCTACTTATATCATAAATGTGAAAGTTTGCGTGTTTGGATGATTGTTAATCAATTATGCAAAACGGCTGAACGGATTTGGATGAAATATGGCACACAGATAGTCTAAAAGCCGGATTAAAACATAGGAGGATACTATTATCTTGGTTAAAGGTTCCCTAGGGATTTTCTTGAATGTAAATGCCGATGAAGTCGCGGGCAGAAGCTAGTTTGCCCAAAAATGGTCATGCTTACTAAAAATAATAATAAGAGTTTGGGGACAGGATTATTTTCCACCGATGAGTCAAAATTTTTACGGACGGCATCAAAAATAACCATGCATATCAGCCATTTTTAAAAGCCTTTATGCCAGGCCTTCCTTTTGGCTTGTGAATGGATAAAGCGGACGGGCCATAACCCACCACGTGGACCCAATGTGGATTGGTCAGTGTTAACGACTGTAAATATAGCCAGGACCAACGGCTCTATTTAAGGTACATTGTGTTAACACCGACAAATGCGTATTGGGCCCATGTGGTGGGTTATGGCCCCTCCATTTTATCCATCGACAAGCCAAAAGGAAGGCCTGGCATAAAGGCATTAAAAATGGCTGATATGCATGGTTATTTTTGATGCCGTCTGTATAAAATTTTGACTCATTGGCGGAAAATAATCCTGTCTCGAAACTCACTCGGACGAAAGTATTTTTAGTAAGCATGACCATTTATGGCAAACTAGCTTCCGCCCGCGACTTCATCCGCATTTACATTCGAGAAAATCCCTAGGGAACCTTTAGCCAAGATAATAGTATCCTCCTATATTTTAATCCGGCTTTTAAACTATCTGTGCGCCTTATTTCATCCAAATCGGTTCAGCCGTTTTGTGTGATTAATTAACAATCATCCAAAGAAGCAAATTTTCACATTTATGATATAAGTAGGATAATACGGCCACCTCCGAAGCGCTCGAAGTAGGAAATTTTTGCTACATGAAATGGCACTGCAATTTACTTAAGTCTTAATTTCTCATTTTTTATTTAAGATATTATAAAGTTTTATACATCAACTGAAAGCTGAATAGATGGTGATGTTTTTAAAATATTATGCATGCTTAGTTACTAGGAATTTTTTAAATATATTTATTGCCTTTTCTAAAAAATCTGAAAAAATAAAAATAAAAAATGCTTTTAAGGATTGATTTTTTTATAAACACCTGTACTATTTGTAATTTTTTTATACATTATCAACATTTAGACTGTTTTCTATCCCAAAATAATAAAAAGACCGGAATCGAACGAGTAGTTATCTTTTATTTTAATTTTTTGTTTTTGAAAACGTACTTTTGGTAAAAAAATACTTAATTTTAATTTACTCAAAAACTATGAACTTTTTGAGAAAAAGTAATATAACAAAAAATATTTGTTTTGACCTCATCTATAACCATTTAGCAGGAATACGTCATATTTCCAGTGACCCTGTATATTTGTGTTGCAGTTTTTAAGTCCTCAGTGATTTTATTCCTCCACTTATTGATACGTATTTCACAAGTTACCAATGGCTAACTTGACACGGTTATTTATTTATAGCTTTTTATAAAGTATTTATTTTTTGTTTTACCTACAGTATAAGTATAATTACTTAGTATAATTACAGTTTGTTAGTTAAGATTAAGGGCGATTGGCTTCTGTTATATTTTTAGGGTTCCGTACCTAAAGGGTAAAAACGGGACACTATTACTAAGATTCCGCTGTCCGTCTGTCTGTCTGTCACCAGGCTGTATCTCATGAACCATGATAGCTAGGCATTTGAAATTTTCACAGATGATGTAATTCTATTGCCGCTATAACAAATAAAAATAAATATACGATTTAAACATATTTTTGAACGCAAATCCCAATTTCATAAGAAGTAGAGTATACACAATAAAAATGCTGACACCCCTCTCCGCTGTTTGAAGACTGAACTTGTAAAGGACATTCGGATGCCAGGCCAGGCCGTCACTTTCGATTGTCTGTGGCATCGAGAATGGAGCTGGCACTTGCTGGTGTCACTCACTTTAGCTCATTGATTTACGATCGTTCTTTATAAATAGTTTGATGACATCACCATCTACTGAACTGATTGGACGACTGAGGATGACTGAATATGAAGCAAAGAAAATAGGTTAAAATCAAATGACACATTGTCGACCTGTGGGAAGAAAAAGGATAGATAGACATGGCATAAAAAACCAGCCATATTGTAACGAATAAGTACCTAGTTCAAAGAAACTTAATATAGTTGAATTATACAATTATCATGCTAGGTAGGTAATAAAAAAAAATCTTACCCTGAAATCCATATATTTGTTTTTTAAGCATAAACACATGCTCTACAAAAATTGCGAACCAAATATACAGATAGAACTTTTTACGTTCCATGCTAGGGCTCCGTGACAAAAGGTTCTATAATGAGCTCTCAATAAGGATTGTAAATATCACATTCAATAAAAGGATTTTATACATTATTATTTGGTCGGGCAATGACCGAAACCTGCGGTCGCGATTGCAAATGCCAATAGGGTCAAAATGATGTTTGTGTGATGAATAGATTCAATAGAAACTGTTATAAAAGAATGTAAGATTGAAATATGGTATTTTGATTCCTAAATACAGTTATAACGCACTTCTTTAATATTCTAAACATCTTTTAGTCTGTTCCTATTTCTATTAGGAAAAACACAAAAGATCAGATTTTATAGATGTAACAATATCGCAGCTTTTTACTAACTAAAAATCATAACCAAATCAAAATATACTTATTTCTTTACAAGGTATGTAAAACTAAACAATGTGCTGGATACTCCGTTTAGGTACAAAGATAGTCTTGTACCAGGAATATCCGCGCCTCCGTAACTCACACTTGCTCTTTTCCATATCTATCAATCTTTTCTGTCACGGAGATGTTTATGGCAATGACCACCGCTAATTTGCCCATTATAGTAAGTGAAATTATACCTCCACACGTCGACCGCGATGCTCACTGCATGCTCACTGCGTCTGTACTTTTCGTGTTTTTTTTTAATTAGCTCAACAGTTTGGGTAACGGTGCACTGAGTTATCGCCCACTATTCTAACCGAGATAAGGAAACTCTCTAAATTAGGTGCTGGCGTTTATAAATTTTCGGTCTGTCATTTTTATTATAATAGTTTTTTTAGATGCGTTTAGTGAATGCACTGTTTCGAAAGAATTTAAATTGAAACAGTTTTTATGTATAGTTTTTTGAATATAGCCATCTGATTTAATTGAAATAGTTTGCCAAAAGTCAAAGCTAGCCTTATCTTTCTGTCCTGTTCATTCCATTGATTTGTGGAGGAATATTGTAAATAACTATAACATTTCATCAAAATCATTAATATTGTCGTCAACTATCCATAAGCTAACAAATGAACGTTATATTTATTACCGGGTACAATAAAATTTATTTATGTCTATCCATTTATTGATTTCTAGATCCTAGCTTATCTAAGATTGATTTATTTAATTATTTCAACCTGTGTCGTAACGTAGTCACGAAGGCTTTATGAAGCAATTATTATTATTTATGATAAGAAAAATATCAGCGAATTCTTACTCGATACTTGTATGGAGGAATTCTTTACTTGATACCTGCATAGGAATATTTTCTGATAAGATTATAGTATTTTCCACAACAAAATTTCCAATCAAGGTCCTGTTTAAAGTTCTAATTAAAATTAAAATATCTTTAAGAAATCTAAATAAATTGTTTACACTATTGATTGCTTGCTATCAATATATAAACGTTCAATATTCAATTTTCTATTTGCCATTTTAAGCAAAATGGCCATGACGATAAAAAAAGGCAATAACAAAATCATTTATTTTGGCAGTTTCTGAAGCGTCGTTACTGGGAGGATGTTACTAAAGAATATCCCAGATTATTAATAATAATAGTTAGCAAGTAATTCGTTAGCGTGCGCATGCGCATGCGCGTAAGCAACTCGTCGAAGGCTGACCGCGTCGTATCTCAGCGGTGAAGGCTCAATGCTACCGCTACCGCGTACAGAAAACACATTCAAACGAACTAGAACCTTAAGTTTTAGTGCTAGGTACTATATTCCTGCCCCAAGTTTGAGTCAGAATAAACATACCGATTCTTGATATTAGCATAATCTGTAGCAAAGGAAATTGTATTTGATTACCAAAGGAAATCTTGGTTATTTAATAGAAACAAGTATTTAAAGTAGAACTAATATAATACGCTATTAGGATTCTAAAAAATAACTTAATGGTGGCAAACATCGTTAGATTGTTTAAAAAAAATCCCTGATCACTCATACTAATAATTAACCTTTTTGACAGCTGTTTTACTAACACGATCGTTATCAACAACACCATAATAAGAAAAGTTATATTTAACTTTATACTCGTATAATTGTAATACCAAGTCGTCTGTTGCTACAATACACTTTGCTACGAGATTTCAGCGTAGTCGCCCTGAAATAGACATCAACGCAATAGCATCACGAGAATGCTCAGTATTGTGAAAGTAATGACAAAATTATAAAATTTAATATTTCTGATTTTGTTTTGTCATAAGAAAGAGTTTTTAAATAATAATAGTCAAGTAAATACAGTTTATTTTACACCCGCCCTCGCTTCGCTTCGGTCCCTTCCTTTTTTGCCAAATGTGACCTTCCAACAACACCCAAAAAGAAAACAAATACCTTACAGTCGTCACTTCCATTCGCTCCAAAAGTCTGTTTCCGTCCCGTTCGAGTCCCGTCACTTGTAAGAAATGCGCCCGAATTTAATTTTGCGTGCGTTAATTTTTTGCGACAACCAACTCCTAATACATTCATTTAAACGGTATGGTATACAAGGTATTTGGTAAAAGTCTTAAAAATCCGAATATGGTGGATAGGGACCATCAAACTGAAAAACTTTTACTTTGGGAACAACCCTGAAATCGTGAAAAAAAATCAGCTGTTCATACAAAAATTATGAATTTTTGTATGAAACAACAGATTTTTTTTCGCAATTTCAGAGTTGGTTCTATAGTAAAAGTGGTTCAGTTTGATGGTCTCTATCTACCATATTCGGTTTTACAAGGCTTTTACCAAACACCTTGTATATAGGGTTAAAATAATGTGCAAAAAAATGCTTAAGGTAACTAACGTATTTAAGTTGATATGAATTTATACTGTATCCTTCTAAATAGCTTTCCGAAAAAGTGTTTAAATAATAATCATGTAATTAAGTTTATTTTATAAGCTCACGAACCTGCGCTGTGATTTGTGCCCTTAGTACGAACAGCTATCGAGAAAAATAACGAGCGTAAAAGTACTCGATAAGGAATTATCTATGGAAAGTTTAATTTCGCTTTACGACGATAGATGGCAGTGTACAAATTTCCCATACAAAATTACTCTATCGTATGTTTTTACGCGCGTTATATTTTTCAATAGCTGTTCGTGCTAAGGGTACTGAGACCCTGTACACCAAGTAAATCACAATTACATAATGATGTAATTGAATTTTCCGTCTGTCGCGATGTCTGGTGACATCGTGCGACATTCCAGGGTGCGGCTCAAGGCAATCGTGCCTGCGTACAACCGGCGACATGTTAAACATGACGGGACTGCAAGTAAGTAATAATGAAAATTGATGCCATATAAACGACACGTTCAGATTTTTTTTGTTTTGTAAATGATGATCATTATTTTATTTATCGGGGCAAAAAGCAAGTTTTTGTGGAAAATAATCCCAAAACATAATGTAGGTATTTCCACTAAATTGACTATTAAATAATCTTGCGAAATATTATCGTACAATATTCAGTCATAAATGACATCTAGACTTCGTTTGTTTGTTCGCTTATGATCAAATGAACACCTAACAATACTTTAAAGGTAACTTTCACCAAGGCCTTCGGTCACCCATCCCGCGCTGACCTCCGCCACGTCGCGACAAGCCGTCACACCAACACGACGATAAATCAGCAACGCAGCTGTTGCGCGTGAGCGCGGAATCACGCTGCCAACGCGCAACATTACTCACCGTTTAATATCACAGCTATTTGGATGGATTGATATAACTGAGCAAGTATTGGCGACAATTAATCCGTGCTTAAAGAGCCGTGCAATATCAAATACACATTTTTGAGCATCGATTTCACACAGTATTACTTGACTTAGCGATCCCACAAAACAATGTAGAAAGTAGATATTAATTGTTGTAAAGTATTGTTATGTGATTGACAGAAATATGAAAGCGAAAACTTTACTCGATAGAAAAAAAAAGTCCATTTTGTAGTTTTTCATTGATGTGCAAACAGATAGCAAAATAACCTTAGCTCTCTAGTTTTGTGATTGATTGAAACTATCTTCCAGCGTTGTATACCCACTTGTGTTTGCAAATCTGTCGCTATACAACCCCACACTCCTAGCAAACGCACACTCCATTCAGATATTTCATATCAAACAACTATCCACATAACTAAATGACAGTCTGAGCCATTAGCAATGAAGAATGTTAAAAAATACAGTGTCATATGAAATTTATGCAATTTTTAGACATAAAAAAATGTGCTGCGTCATCGGCGAGTTAACTTCAAACACGGATTAGAACAGCGGACACAGAATATCGAACTTTTGAGAAAACAAATCTTTATTATATTTTGCTACTGAAGTATTTGTGCCATAATAAATTCTTGCCATTTATTAAACACCTATCTATATAGCCAGCCGCCAACCACATCACTTTAAACATTTAGATAGTTTATATTTCAAAAACGCTGTATTGCGATTTCCTTTTATCATAAACAAGCTGAAACAGTTACTTACAATGAATATGTATAGTTCATGATGCGTGTGCACATATGGAGGTTTTATGGCATTCTACGGGACATTGATGATGACCCTGCATATACGACACTTTGGCACGAGATAAGACTTCAATTTAAGTTAACTGGATATACAATAAATGGAAACTTACAGTTATTGATTACAATAATAATGCGTAATGGAAAAGGTTTTTACAATCAGGAAAGAAAATCATTACTATGAATACTCAATTTTATCTTTATTTTTATAAACATATAAATAATGGGATTTTTCCCAAAAAATATATGACCAAAGAAAGCGTCCTGCTGTAAAAAAGAAAAAAAACGCCGAGTTATGAAAAGTCTAAAATAATCTTCAATCAAATAAATGAAATAAGCATGTTAGTTGTCATCGCGATGAAAGATTATGAAACTTAAATCTCCACTGCAACTTTTTTATACCTTTCACATCTGATCATAAAGACTCAGTTGCCCTTTTTATTGCACCAAAAGAAACCTGTCTTACATATTTCGAGAAATAACAATGTCCAGTGTCATCTCCGAACACTCTAATGAGTCGGTTGACGTTCGGTTGGCGCTTGCGCAACGCGGCGACAGTGGGGTGATCAATCTGCGACCTGTATCTACCAGATAGTGGCACAACGCCGCTGTGATCGATGGCCGCTGTAGTTGGCCTATTAATTGTTGTTATACAGATAATTACAACATAAGTCTGTGTTTTTAGGCTTTCGAAAGTTGCTGCTTAGACTATAACTTGATTTTACTCAGATAAAGATGTCGTCGTAGCAGTAACGGAATACACAAGGAAATCGACAGACTTAATCCCACACTTACCCAGCAGAACCTCATGGGGTTTGCAAGGAGAAACCTTTATACCTAACCCTAAGTTTATAATGGCAAGTCATTAGCTTATGTAAATCAGATCTTGTTAATTTTTAGAGTTTACACGAAACGAAATAATTGATCACAAGAGTTAACAGTATTTTAACAAACAGTTCATACTAAAATAGTGTATGGCACAAAGTTCAGTTCTTTCTTAGAAAAATATCTAAGATTTTCTTGACAAATGCAACATATTCGTCTCGTACGCCATGTTTCGCAAAGCTCGCGACATTTGCCTTGTCGTCATTTACATAATTTGTGACGTAGATCTTTCCTGCAACACTAACTTGACCGTAGCCTCTGTAATAATAACACAATTTTTGTTAAAATTCCCTTTTAGGATTGTCACACCACACACCAATCCGCAATGGGTTATTAGACGTTTTTGTGACTTATGCCTGAAGATTTTAGGAACCCTTATAGTTTCGCTATGTCCGTCTGTTTGTAAGCAGCTCAGTTGAGAGGCCCTTAGTGCTAGAAGAAACGAATATGTATATTAATTACACCAAAAAAGTAGCACAATAAAATCTTGAAAAATATTTATTTAGTTTTAGTAAGTATACCTTCCGTATAGGTGGGAATGAAAAATGTTTTTCTCATTAATCTCATAATGTGGGGTGCCGTTACATAGGTCTTTTGAAAATATTGTAGGTTTATTTAAAGTACAAACTTTTGTTTGAGTCAAGTGCCCCCCCCCTCCTCTACCAAGAAAATGGTTGCTTTTGGATACTGAAAAAAATTCAGGATAGTAATACATTAATGAAGTTAAAAACAAAACTATAAGTACTAAGTAGGATTTACAAGTTGACTCACAGAATCATATATCTACTGCGCTGGCCCAACACGCACTGGTCTGTTTTTAATAAGAGTATTAAATAGTAATAATCATTATTACTATTAATAAAATTGATCATGACGTCAAGTGCACGACGGCAACGGTTGATATTAGGTCTCCCTCAGGGTGTTTTCTGCAAGTTAAACCAGAAGATTACATTAAAATTTGTGCGTTTCTATGTAACCAACAATTATAAGCTTACAGACACAGTAAATAAGCAATTTACTTTTTAATCAATAATATAATTTTTCAGAGAACTAGAATTGTCCGTGAGTACGGAAATCTGTAACAGAGAGCTGCAAATCAATAAATTGTATAACGTTTTTGTTTCAATATGTTAGATAATTCATAAATATTAGGATGAACTACACCATGTACAATCATCGTAAATGATCGATGTTCATCACATGACCTACACCAATACGTCATTAGTTATTTCTTACTAGCTATCGCAATAACAGCCTTTTTTGTGGTAGTTGGGAGGAAATATTGTCGTCGCAACAACAAAAACGAAAAGAACTCAACCACAAACAAGCGGCAAAGTGAAGACATAGAGCTGCAAACGATGAGTCGGCGTCCTCGTCAAGATGGAATAACAGAGGAGCCGTCAAACCTCTACGCGCAGGTGGAACCTCGCCCAGAGAGAGGACGCAGAAGTCACACTGGAGGAGAAGCGAACATCGAATTCAATTTTGACTAATTTTATTTAGAAGATTGTTTGTAATGGATGTACTTTTCCTTATAGCTATTTTTATTATTCTTTGTTATTTTTTAATGTTTTTCTTTTGGGGTTGCCAAGATGTACAGTCTTAAGCTGCACATAACTAAACCTACCTCTTTTTAGCTTACGCTGCGACACACATTTGGCCGCACGGATTGTTTACCTTATTATTTAATTATAATTACATTTCAGTGCTTAACTAACGACTATAGAGAAAGGTACAACCACTTAACTATTTGTTTACATATTTATCGTAAATACAACTTTAACTGTGGATCGTGGTTTCTCTGCTGCACTCCTACAACATCAACTTATCTTATCAACTACCTAAGCTTTAAATGTATAGTGGAAACACCATACATACTAAGTATAACTTCCAATATTATCTACCTATACATTAACGATTTAACTACAAAACTTACGAATTTATACGAGACTTTTATGGAGTCAGTACTACCAGTTCCATAAAGTTATTCATGGCTATAAAGTTTATAATTTACTCAGCTGACGTAGGTTTTACAATTCTAAATTCGAAATCGATTTCACTAATGTTAGATGAAACTAGAATCTCAACACGGATTTTACTTTCGAACTCCCAAATCTAAATATCGTCATATCATTTACACCATCCAAGTACCATGCGAGCCAAATAAGAATAGTACTGTCAAACGGCAATCTTGATCTTTGTTCTTTTTCTTGCACATCCTACACCCTGAAGTGGAAGCGAAACGCAAACAAATATGGCCGTTTTGACAGTACTATTCCTATATGGCTCGCATAGTAGTAAGCAACTAAAAATATTGACTCTGTAAAAATTTTATTCAGATACAGAGAGTATTTTGTTCTATCCAAGTAGAAATAATATTAGGATATTTCCTTAGAGATCCATCATTAGGAGTATGATAAAGTTTTATTTAATCACTAGCCCACAACACTGAAGCCACAGTTGTAACACTTTTCAGTCCCAGCATCTTTCTCATAATATCATTTGCAACAACTTAATTATTCACCCTTTCCATAATATACGAAATAAAATCAATTAAACAGCAAAGGCGTGCCAATAATTTGACATCTAAATACATTTCGTGACGTATGGCCCTAATAACAGCCGCAACCGTTCCACAGTTGGGCTAATATCACTTTATCTACCCGCTCTAACAAAAGAAAAAGAAATCACTTTTTAATTATACCGAACTGCAGCGCTTTCCAACAGCAGACACAGTGTTCGTTATGCTCGGAAGATTGTAGGATGGCGATTTTGTGTTTCGCTCTGTGTGTATATGTGGTATGGTGTGAAAGTATGGTCGATTGATCATCGGTAATCGATCACTGTTATGACAGCTCTGTGCAGGGTCGTTACACATTGTTAGTGGTTTATAAGGGTGTCTTCAATATTTGTGGCGAGGAGCTGCGAAACTCTGAAAGTTTTCTTTATCGAACCATTAACAGTACAAAAGTGAAAAATGATTTTACGAAATAACAATCATGTATACCTCCCGGCACGTAACTTGGCAAGATAAAGAAGGGACAAAAGATGCGCAGCAGCAACAAACACTACACTCGGCGCATCTTTTGTCTCATCTTTGTTTTGCCAAGTTAGGTGCCGGTATCTGTATTAATTTTCTTTACTTCTTTGTGCTGATGATTGTCACTGAAATATGAAAATAATTTCATCTAATTTAATTAACCTAACGTGAAAATGAGCTTCTGCTCAGCGTTGCCTATCACTTTCTGTAACATAATCTATAACAATAGACGATTTAAAAGGAATTTTATTAAAATCAATACTTTCCAACAATACACAGCAACTTAACCAAAGCTTTATTAATGCCGTAGGTAAGGAAAAATTTTGTTTCAAAGACGTCAAACACCATATCCATTTTTGGCACATCCCGTACCTATTGTGGTACAGGGTGCGTTTAAGAAGGATAATGCTATTGTGCTGACACCTACCGGCGATTGATGACCGCTGGATTAGCCCGATAGCGACCCGGGTTCGACTCCTTTGTGGATAAGAGGATTCCCTCCTGCTTTTATAGAGCAGGTTAAGTCTTTACGATGAGGCGGTAGAAAGGGTCTCAAGAGTGTATTAAAGATACCGTGCATACAAAACCACTTGTACATACAAAAACATTGTTTGACTTGAGATTCTGTATGAAAAAAAATCAAGTAGTTGTTATATAACCAGCCTATTGCTTGCTATGAGAGAAAACAAAGATCAAATTAGCAGAGTTTTCACTTTATTATTTACTAGTGACCCGCCCGCACTTTGCTTCGGTGTAGTGTGGAATTTGATACCATGTATTATACATATAAATCTTCCTCTTGAATTATTCTATTTATTAAAAAAACCACATCAAAATCCGTTGCGTAGTTATAAAAGATCTATATGCATGCATAGGGACAGACAGCGGAAAGCGACTTTGTTTTATACTAAGTAGTGATGTTTATGCATAGAAAATCTTCCCTTTCTTCCTTGTCAAAAATAGACAAATCCATATAAAAAAAAATCATTTTCTCATCACAAAACATCTTAATAATAAATTATAGGTATGTAAAAAAAGCCTTTGAGACTTTTTTGATTAAAACAAAGACGCAGTTAGTTTTTTAATTGTCTGTTCTTACGTATTAGCCGGTCACGGATGATGATAACAATAATGATGCGTTTCGACAAAAAAAAACGATATATTTCAATGGCAGGTTATCGCGGCACCGGAAACATAAAGAGCATGCGCTTGCGCGGCTCTAGGCGATAGCGAACGTGTGAAGGAAACGTACAACTATAAAGAATTTAACAAAGTGGATAATCCATACGATTGTTATCAGCAATACTGCCTCAAGACATACGAAATGGCTCCTTAAAACATTTATCTGAATAGGTATTATACGCCATGTTAAAATAATAAAAAAAGTATGGATACTGTAATCTGTAATGTTACTGTAATGCACTTTTCTTGCTATACATATATGGAAAATATCATAACGAGACTTTTTTATTTGCTACGCGTCAGTTTTTTTTATTTATTATTATTTTGTTAATCTCTACCTCTGTTTTTCTTAATCAAACGTCTAAGCTTTAATGCCACGTTTAACAAACGTGTCACAAATAAAAGTCTATTGGCAAGAATATTCACGAATTAAAAATAAAATAGAAATATTGAAAGTAATCTGAAAGAGAACATTTATTATTGAATATAGATAACATCTGTTTTATTTTATTTACACTGAGTTATACTACAATTGAAATCTGTTTTTAGATGAGTTAAACAGTGAATAAAATATAGGTTGTCTATTTCAATTTCATTTCTTAATAAAAATCCGCAGTTTTATTCAAATTATTCGTGTTTATAAAATAATACTAATACGCGTACTCATTTATTTTAAAATTGCGCCATGTTTCTCAGAATCGAGACTTTTTTATTTGCTACGCGTCAGTTTTTTTTATTTATTATTATTTTGTTAATCTCTACCTCTGTTTTTCTTAATCAAACGTCTAAGCTTTAATGCCACGTTTAACAAACGTGTCACAAATAAAAGTCTATTGGCAAGAATATTCACGAATTAAAAATAAAATAGAAATATTGAAAGTAATCCGAAAGAGAACATTTATTATTGAATATAGATAACATCTGTTTTATTTTATTTACACTGAGTTATACTACAATTGAAATCTGTTTTTAGATGAGTTAAACAGTGAATAAAATATAGGTTGTCTATTTCAATTTCATTTCTTAATAAAAATCCGCAGTTTTATTCAAATTATTCGTGTTTATAAAATAATACTAATACGCGTACTCATTTATTTTAAAATTGCGCCATGTTTCTCAGAATCGCAATAAATTTTACTTAATCTGTCTTCTGCCGCAAAAACTTTAGAAATCCGAATCGCAGTGACCTTTGGTAAAATGGACCGAGAGGTCAGTTCGGCCATTAAATATTGGAAACGGTTATCCGGAACTCTATTAGCTTTAAAGCCTCTATTTTTAAGTTTGTTTGCGATAACTTGACGCTGCGCTGATGCTTTTACGACTCATCTCAAGACAAACTTTTAGTAAACAACACCTGAGAATTTTCTACAGAAAAATTGAGGGTTATTTCACTACAATCACACTCTTTCTTTAGTAGACCAAACGATTTTATATTACAGAGATGTGTTTTTAAACTTTTGTTCTTTTTCAATATTACATCAAAACGAGAGTCAAAGAGACAATTATTAGAATTTAACTTATTGTCTGACTTTACAAAAACGTTTTAACTATAATGGTCTTTGTCAGTAAAAAAAAGTGTCAATTCGGAAATGTTTGAAATTATTTTGTCCGAATCGCCAGTAACCCGCCTTTGAATCGTAGTCGATTCTTATCTGCAAGCTACAAGCTGCAAGCATCCACTGTGTAAGTCTTATTGATAGTCAACCATTTGCTTTTTTTTCTGAAAGTTTATATAGATCTTATTAAGTTCTGCCTAAATGTAGACCGAGGTGTGCTGCTGATTTTATTTACAATTCTAAATACATTCATTATGAGACATAAAATTGCATTAATCCGGCTTAGGCAAATAAAAAAAAACTTACTAAATAATTCAGTTTGTTTTTACATAATATGAATTTATTACATGGTTTCATTAAATGCTACATTTTACCTTTGTTGGCCTAGCTAATGAACGACTAATTTTCAATGATTAAAGACTTTTGAGAAGCTTGTCTGAACAGTGATTTAGCACCTGGCCCTGCGATTGCGGAGCTTAAGCAACTTTCGCAAGGGTCGATCTTAGGATGGGTGACCAGAAATGTATTATATCGAGTACCTCCGTACTTCGAAAGGCACGTTAAGCTGTTGGTTCCGACTGCATTTGCAGTCGTCAACACCGACATATCCGCGATACAATCTAGATGGTTTGGCGGGTTATGGCTCATCCTCCTTATCCACCTATAAGGAAGGCCTGTGTCCCAGCAGTGGGGACATTAAAAATGGCTGATGACGAGTAAGACTTCATGCAATGAATGTTTTTTTAATTTTATAGACAAACTTATGTTTCAGCTCCATTGATGATGAGAAAGAGATGTTAATACAGATATTAAGACAGTGTTTTATTTAATATTTCCGAGACCTTGACGGCTATAAACTATTGCTTGTGTTTATCAACAAAACAATACGGAGGCATAATCAAGATGGCGGATCACATTAGGAAGCGCTTCTTGATTTATCGCGTCCGCTCGAAATGCCTCGATGATGTTTCACCACTAATGCCTGCCCGCGGCTCTCCTCGCCGTCGATGTGGACTTCAAGGCTATACGTACTGGTATTTGTAATAGATTAATTACTTTGTTTGAATGTTAAGTTCTGGCCGGGGAAACTGTTTGATTCAAGCCTGCAAATCGACTTGATGGTCAACAGATAAGACTATAATTATAATATAGATTGCAATTAGGTAGGTGAAAATCTAGAAGAGATCATTTGCATTGATTGACAAGATGCACTAATAAGTTTTTTAATTATGATTCAAGAAACAAGGGGTCAAGTCTGCTAATAAACGAGAACTGTGTCAAAAATCATTACCATTAGAACACCATTGAACTACGATTTTGACGAAAACATTAGCCGAAGTGACCCCCAGTACTTAAACTTGATTGTTTTCTTTCATTACTTAATTGATACAATCCACAAGTTACATTAAATGCTAAAATTTCCTTACCTGGTTGGTTAGTGGTAGGGCTATTTTCAAGTCCGCCTGGCTAGCTACCTCCATCTTACCTAAGTCTGACGCCATAACAACAATTTAAAAATTGTGTTCCGGCAGTTAAAGGTAAGATAGCCAGTTCCTCAGTGATGAGGATTCCGGGCGTAGTGCGCTTCCTCCTTCGGCCTTATCGTCACTAACCATCAGGTGAGGTGAAGGCCAAGCACTATCTCGTTGTGCATTAAAAAAACTTCTGACTTCACTATTTTTTGGAAATTGTTTGTCATGCATGACACATTGCTTATTACGAGTATGATATTGCGTTACTTTCATTCACTAATTATGGTGAACTGCGTCCAAAATGTATATGTAACCAGTTTAGTTCGGTCGTCAGCTGACATGATACTTTCACAGTGGCGTCCTTGGCGCGTGCGCCGTGACGCTACCAAGGCGCTTCCTACACTGCCCGCTGTTAGACAGCGTACACACTAATTACATACATTTTTACTTACATATTTTTAGATTAAGATTTTTGCATACTCTTTGATATTTGAAAAATCTAGATTTTGAACTAGAAAAAGACAACTCGTCTAAATAACCTATCCTATCTCAGTGAGTACTAAATAAAAACGGATTTTCCATCACATTTATCCTTACTAATATTATAAATGCGAAAGTCCGTTTGTTTGTTTGTTTGTTTGTTTGTTACGCCTTCACGTCCTAACTACTGAACCGATCATCATGAAATTTTGCATACACGTTGTCAGGGGTACAGAGAAGGACATAGGGTACCTTTCATCCCGAAAAAAAGTATAGTTCCCGAGGGATAGCAAAAACTTTTCTACGCAGACGAAGTCGCGGGCGGCCGCTAGTAATTTATATATGTGTTTGTTCACCTAAGTATATTCATCTAAATTTTAAAATACAAGAATAATAATTAAGTAAAACTTGCCAAGGATAAAGAAATCAGCATCTACAACTTGCAAATTCTAGTTGTAAATATGTATGTAGAAATTGTAGAGTAAAAATAAATTGATACATTTCGTGTACCTATCTGAGAAATCTATTGTTTAGTGTCATGTACCAGAATCAACCTGAAACTTTCAGGGTGAATCTTTTTTAATAAAATTTAAAAAACTTCATATCATATTTTTTCTTTAAAAAAGCACCAGTACAAACGCAGCTCTATGCAGCGCACAAACAAAGGAAAACGAGCAGTAGTCGCCGCCGGTAGCTTCCTCGTTCTCGATAACATTTTTTTAACAAAACTAAACACTTGGATAACAGTGTGTTTACCTTCGATACCTACTGTTGGTTTATGTGGGCACATTGTTGAATAAACCGACTCTTGTTTGGTAATGCTGTATTCTACGGTATACCGTCACCATAATATGTATATTACTGCCTTACTAATAAACGATGAATAAGTTTATACTTATAACTAAAAAGTTTATTTAGCACTATGACGCTTTAAGACGTCAAATGTAAGAAGTAATGTTGCTAAGCAATATTTTTGGTAAAACTAGGTGTAAACTTATACTTAATTTATTAGTAAGGCAGGTAGAGTTCTAAATTCCTAATAGATAATTATAATATTTACAACTAATCAGTACACCGATTTGCTTTTTTCTTTCAATATTATTCTGGACTGCCCCCTACTCAAATGGCCACTTGTCTATTCGTTCGCTAACTTAAAGTTTAAAAAAATAAGCAATTGGATGATCAAATCCCACTTCGTAAGTTTATGTAAATCACAGACATTGTTGAATTGTATGGAATTTACAAGTCTACGACGCGTAATTTTAGATTTTACGGCTTATTTTTAATTTTTAAGTTAGCGAACAAATAGAAAAGTGGCCATTTGAGTAGCCCCCCTGGTATGATTATTAACTTTATCATTCATTATGTTTCTAATTTTATACTTATTCTTGAGGTTAATAGTTTTGAAATGGAGGTATCCGTACACTTTGTTGTAAGTATTTATTTTTAGATCCGTACCTTAGTATCAAAAAGAATTAATAATAAGTAAACTTAGGTAAGTAAATAATAACGTTAATAGTAAAATCTATAACCCATTATAGAGGCCGTGGCAACATTAAGTGTAACATTTTTCAACTTCTTTTGAATAAAATCTGTAAACGATCTTTTAATACTCGTATTATGTCTCCTCCAAAGTGTTTCTAATAAAAGTCTCAAGTTATTAACTTATCAATCAACATCACATGTACGTACGCTACTACGATCCGTCTGTCTGTCTGAGGTCATTCTCGCACGTGGGAACTCTCGGAAGAAACAATAGACAGATATCGTGGCGAGATAGTGCGTTTGACGCACAGCGACCAATGTCGGACAGAGTCTTCTGTGAACAGGTTAGTAGAAACAATCGACCCCGTAGCATCTCATAAGGGATAGTCTGGGAGAGTCGATTTTTTCTAGTATATTATTTATTTAACATGAAAATAGCATTGTGAAAGTCTAAAATCTAAGATAGGTAGGTATAAGAAACATGAAATCTTGCTTTTACAACAGCTACTGATTCTCCCAACCGGATCAAACAAAATCTTGTTTCTAAAACGATTTGAACTAGTATTCAAATAAGTGCGATTGTTGTCATGTAGACAATCTGTATTGTATCACAAAAAGTCGCAATTCACTGCAACTACTTCTATGTTTGAGTGCGTTTTTACAACTTATTTTAATGTGTTTATATTGAGATCCAATAATTGCAAGAAAATCTGCGTAGTTTGTAAAAGAATAAAATTGCTTTGTTGCAGTGGTCAAATTTTAAGTATTTATTTACTGATTTTAATAATCAGCTTGATAGTATAAATAAACAAATCTTAGGCACGTATTATAGATTCAAAGTCAAACTCAAATCTCTGCTTGAGTGCAGTTAGAAAAGGATGGTGCTATTCATCGCATATAGCGCCATCTCTTTCTAACTGAACTCAAGCAGAGATTTGAGTTTGATTCTATAATAAGAGCCTTACGACAAAATACTCAAACGAATCAAAAAAATAAGTTATGGACACCTTAAATTCAAAAAAGTTGTCCCTATGAAACGGACAGCTTCCTTAAAGTTAAGGAGACCTTAACTCAACATTTTAGCTAAGAAGGTTTTGTGTATTCTGCCGTTGGTCTCTGTCCTCCTGCATGTTCCTGTGCTGTGATACCGCTGATAACGACTCGTTTGAGATTATTTTTGTGGCTTTTTTAATTTTATTACTTTAATTTGTTGTCGCTTGTAACTAAATTACGCTTCCTGAGTGTTATTAGGTAAAAACATTTTTATTTTTATCATTATTTCTGAATTGGTATAGTTTTTTTAAGAGTGGCGAATTTACTTTGAATGTATGGAGCTTTTCTAATCGGAACGAGTTTACAATACTTAGGGGTTTTAAGAACTTATTATTTCACCATACTTGATTTTGTATTGTTCGTTGACGATGAACAACTAAACATTCAAAACTGTGCATCAAAAAGATACACATAACAAATATGTTACGTTTCTAGTAAACCAAATAATGTACAGTAAGTAATTATTCACATTAAGAAACCCAAAAAAAGAGTTTTAAACGTGAACATGAAAAGCCCACCTATCGCAATCGATATCTAAGATCAGTCTGTGACATAAGGTAAACTTTTAATTGCGGCAATCGCGTCTGGGAGTTGATGGGCGGTGGGCATTGTGTTCCCACGGCTGGGCTTATCTAGATTTGGTCGGTTCATGGCCTTGCGCGTGACCTCTTCTCACATTCGTCATCCACTTCCGATTACGTTTTTCCTTATTCCTTTTGTAATTGTATGTATGAAGTCTAGATGTAGTTTTGTATTTTTTACAAGATGGGTGGGATGTGCCCTTCAAATATCTTGTTGAAATTATACTTAGTCCATCAGCCATTTTTAATGTCCCCACTGCTGAGGCACAGGCTTTCCGAGGACGGACCATAACCCACCACACGGGCCCAATGTGGATTGGTGAGTGTTAACAACTGCAAATGCAGCCGAGACCGAGAGCTAACCTGCTTTCTGAAGCATGGAGGAGCTCGAGATAATACATTTTTGATCACCCATCCCATGAGCGACCCTTGCGAAAGTTGCTTTACCTCCGCAATCACTGGGCCAGGCGCCAAACCACTGCGACACCGAGCTCCTAAAAAAATTATACATAATGTATGTTAATAATATCAATCTTTAGTGCGTACTTATATGAATAATGTTTTTTGTGTACCTATTAATTACACATTACCCAAATATTTGTTAGTTTTTACCCACAATCTTAGTTAGGTAAAATTGCTGCAAAAAGTTTAGCTCTCTATCTTCTTTTCATTCGATGAATATTTGAATGTTCAATACAAACAATGTTATCATCACGTCAAGGAAAATATTAAAAGATCAAATTCGTGAGTTGTTTACATTATAAATAAGGTTTGTTAACAAAACGCTACTGTTAACGTTCCAAGAATAGGTCAATGTGACGAACAAAAATGCTGTGACATCTCTAATCCGGGCATCGGGCCGCAGCCGCAGACGTGGCCGGGAGATCGGCAGATACCTGCCTTTGTCGACAATCGACTCGACATTATCGACTCTGACCTAATCGGATCTTACTAACAATACTAACTTTAAAAGTGACAATCGACGTTTGACATTTTGAAATTTATTCCTCTCAGTATAAGAATGAACGCAAATGCAGCGTTATGGTTGTAAAGAAATATGTGACACAAGGATTTGTCTGAGGCGTTCAAAAATAAACGAGATGTTGATTTTCTTATATAAGTTGACGGGATTTAGATTTCTGTCTGTCACCCTCCTATGGATTTGGTAATGTTAAGTATCTTAATTTTTGCAAAAGTACAAACTTTATATGGCCATTGTTAGTTTTCAAAATACGTTTGTTATATTTTGTACAGCAAAATTTTATATTTGGGGGACCGTTTTGGGAACTAACATTATGCCTGCCTAATTTAAAATTATTTAAATCAAGATATTCAGAATTTAAGAACTACTTAAACAGTTTTGGGCCTTTGCCCAACTAATGGTAGAATTTAATAATGCTTATTTCTAAGTTATTATGAAACAAGAGTTCAGCTCTTTTTTGTTTAGCAACGCAATTCAGAAAAATATACAACAGTCTGCTATTATTTTTTACAAGTATATTATTAGCATAAAACTCCAGTATTTTAACGATATATCACAATGTTATAACTTTAAAGTTATCTGCATTGCAACTTGACAACATAAAACAACTTGAAATGTTGAGATATGTCCAAAAATACCGAATTATTACTCAATTTCTGACACATCTAGGACCGTGGGCGGTTACAAATGGTCCGTAGTGATAATACTAAAACTGTCCCATAAGGTAACTAAATCGGGCCATAACTTAGTCGTAACTTAGTTCAATGCACACCAAAATAAACCTTATTAACATTCCTGACAAAACGAATTCAAAACTAACTGTACTATGTCTTAATTTGCAACTTTTCATAAATATTTTTCGCATAACAGCACCATAAACTACAACATATTTTCTTTTGACTGAACTGGTTCTTGTTGAATATTTAAACACCTTATGGAATAGAAATCGTATCACTCAAATATACGATCAAAAACTATTAAAATACCAAAAATAAGGAAAACTTTTATTTGTGGTTCTTATTAACCTATAGGTATCACAACGAAAAACAATTTAAAAAGTTCTTTAATTTATAACTTTCACAGTAAACCTGCAAAAAATAAAGCTAAAATAAAACAAAATAAACGCTTGCTGCACTTTTTAACCTTTCATTAAGACTAGGACTAGTACTCGTCAAAGTTAATGACCTAGAAAACGACGTGTTTTTTATTTAGTATTCTTTTTAATCGTCTAGCGATAAGTATTTAAGGCTTGGCTATCAATGTTGACCTTTCCTTCTTGATTTTCACTTGAGACGTGTTATTAAAGTTACATTCAACTTTAATAACTGTTATTTCATTCTTTTTAAAAATATTTCTCACATTTTGTTTAAATAATAAGTGCTTAAAATAAAAGTGTTTCTAACAATAATATTAGAATCGACGACAACATCGGGATGAGCAACATTTTGGAGCATAAGGAGGTGCCTTATGCTCCAAAATGTTGCTCATCCCGATGTTGTCGTCGATTCTAAAAGATATATAAATATTTTCAAGGTTTGCATTTTGAAAAAGGTAGTCCTGGCATCACAAGGAATGGGTAATACAAAGATAAAAATAATGAAATGTATTTATTTGTCACTTCACAAACTTAATACATGGATTACATTTAGCTGTGCTTTCAGTTTATAGGTTTATTAGTGTATTAGTATTTATTAGTGTAGGTATATTAGTGTAACTAAAAAGTCTGATAATGTAATCTACAACTTTATTTTTAGTTAATACAAAACCTCTCGTGGGGTTGATCTGACCATCAAACTGAACAACTTTCATTGTGAGACCAACCTCGAAATCACGAAAAAAAAAATCTGCTGTTCCATACAAAAGTACAACCCTACTCCATCGAAATCTATGAAACAGCTGATTTTTTTTCGCGTTTAAGGTTGGTCCCATAATGAAAGTTGTTCAGTTTGATGGTCTGATCAACCCCACGAGAGGTTTTGTATTAACTAAAAATAAAGATGTATATTATCCATTGCAGTCTAGAAGTTCCGTTGCACATCCCCATAACATTCATCCATCACCTAACCCGTCGCTCGTCTGGCTGGATCAGTAGTCCAACAAAGCGTTAATGTCACCCACCGCATTGTCGGGCACGTCCGCTCCGCGCGGCCATGTCTCCGTGGAGCTGCGCGGGATCAGGCGCGATCGCGCGTTTTACGCTTTTTATCGATCGGGGATTAATGGCAGGATGTCGACACAGTTTTAGATAGCACCGTTATTATGTGTGTTTTGGGGTTAAACTCAGATAGGTCTGATTTTTCTACAAAACCAAGAATTTACGGTTCCGGTTCTAGCTATTCAATAAAACATTTTATTTCCATGTGTTATTAGTAAAGGTGATAAAATTCCAATGATAAGACCGAGCGAGCGCGAAGCGTCTCTGCTTCAGCTTGGGCAAAAATGCTGACGTTTGTCCGTTTGTTCTCCTCTACAAGCCGCATTTCTCAACCGTTTCTCGTGAAATTTTGTGAGCAGGTTCGACAAAGATTTTTTGGCTAGCTAGTTTTTAGAAAATTTACGAAAAAAAAACACATTTCATCCATTTCGAAAAATGATCAAAAATATCACAAACGCGATGTCTACAGCTGACAGAGTCTATAGTTTTTGCAAATAATCAAGATTGTATTACGTAACTTAACTTTGAACCAAACCCTCAGCGCTAAGAGATTGGCAGTTTTTTGACTAAAATACATATTTCACGGATTTTCCTTACAAAAGATTTTTAAAATAATTAAATAATATCGCAGTGCCATTTATATGTAGCTGTTGGTGCTGAACCCTCAGTGCGCGGGCGCAACTCGCACTCCAATCACTGAGAAGGAAGTGTACCGTCTCGGTCTGTTCTTAGATAAAATCTCGTACACTGTTCTCAGCCCCGTGTGTGACGCTTAAAGAACAATGTGTTTGTTTGTCTATTTTAGACCAAATTCGGGCTAGAGTCACAACTAGCTGTTGGGTTGAACAATGAAATGTGTTGTGTATAGGTCTAAACTTTTTTTATCTCGAGATATCTTAATAATTAAGCTTTGTTCGTTATTGTTTGTAATAGAGTTCCAGTGAATTTAATATGTTCATCATAAGTTGTTAATAAAATCAGTATAAAAGTATTTTACTCGTATTGTTTGTCCTTCGCGATCAGAAATTAAAAATGCATTCATGATTAATTTCTTCTTTTCTTCTTTGTCAACATTACTTACCTATATTTTTAACATGTTAGATCTTTTTCATACTAATTAAGTGTTAACAGTCTCATTTCACAGTGCAAATCTTCATATGAATGCAATTTTCTATTATTTTTTCTAATTATCCGTTAAATTAATTCATTTCCCTCATTTAATACAATTACAATTTACATCGATGTTACAAACGCTTTAATTACGATCGTAAAATTAAGATGGCGAAAACAACACTCTGAGCGTCTCCGCTGACGGGCGATTAATCACTGAGCGATTTTTTGTAGCTGAGAATAGAACATACGGAGTTCTATACGTAAACGCCCACGAGCTACTTTTTGTAGCTGCGATAAACGCGGCGTTAATCGCGGCGATAATCGCGGCGCTTTTTTGTCGCTGGCTAAGTAAAACCTTTGTCGTGTCATTTCGGGCCCCGATTATCGCAGCTACAAAAATTCGCCAGTTACGCTGAAGCTGTTTAAGATCATCCACGAAACAAAGTTTGTTTGATTTATTAACATACTAGTAACCGCCCGCGACTTCGTCTGCGTGGTAAGTTTTTTGCTATCCCTCGGGAACAGTACTTTTTTTCTCGATGGAAGGCACTCTATGTCTTTCTTTAATTTGCACTTTGTACCCCTGAGAACGTGTAAACAAAATTTCATGATGATCGGTTCAGTAGTTAAGACTTGAAGGCGTATCGCAGCACAGCTGATAAGTTTCTTGCGCCCGTTCTTCTTGTCAGCTAAAAAAGTCTGGAACGGGTGGTAGGAAAATATAGACGATTCAAAAGTACTTAATAATTAAGTTTATTTGAATAAAGCTTATTTGACTTTGACTTTGACTTTGACTATCAAACAAACAAACGGACTTTCGCATTTATAATATTAGTAAGGATAAGGATGAAGATTAAAAAATACACTGGTGTGTACAAATGTTCTCAAATTTTGTAATCGTAACATATGATATACATATAAGAGGTTGAACATAAAATGCAATTATAATAAAAAAAGACTCATAATTTTGATGACATATACATAGTTTCAGATCAAATACTTATTACACTTATACTTAAAAGGTATCTATATCTTTAGCTGAAATTTTTAAAAATGTGATGAAACATAATCGATGTCTAATAATCGTGTAGTGTAATTAAACGTCCAACAATTTGGTTACATCCCAACATCCAAAGTGCCTTTGCTTATATTCTTTTACTTTCGCCCAGCTGTGTTTATCTTTATACAAATCTAACACAGAAGTACACTCCAGGGTCAATTGGAATGCCTCTATTGAGTCATGCTCAATGTGTTGAATGGATCTGTGACGTCACTGGACCATTCACTAACACTCGCTGCACTGCTACTCACGGACGATACTCAAGTATACTAGCCTTTTTGTACTGAGTACGGTTTGGATACCATCTTATAGCATTATGTAAACTTTCAATTGCCTATCGCGCCTTAAAATAATATTATCAAAATATCTTGCTAACAAAAACGAACTAGGCACTTTGTTAAGAAGATTGACAAACTTATGAGATACGTAAGTAGTATAAAAAGTACCATAAGCGTAATAGAAATATAAACATGTTAATTTACTAACCAGTTGAATGTAATGTTTTGAACAAAACAAGTTTAGTTCGCTCAACAAGAAATTAATGTAAATAAAAAAGTTCCCCACCTCATTTCCAGTGTCAACCAGATCAAGATACAGCGAAGTAGCAAATAGTAATAGTTTACTACTAAAAAATGCTTGATAAGCTAATTGCGAACAACAGAAGCTGATTCTATCGGTGCTAACGAGCGGTATCGGCGATCTATTCAAATCGCTCCTATAAATATTAATATCAAGCATTGAGGCATTACGTATTCACGAATTTGTTTAGTGGCAACAACCGATTGTTGTCTTGTTTTTATTGTCAGAGAATGCCCGTCTGATTTCGCCTCCGGTCATGAGAATTTTCGATTACAGGGTGTGTGGATTTGACGTCATTTTTTAAACACAAGAAAATGTGTTCGTGACGTACTTCTCGACTACTTCAACGCCGAAATGTTGTTATTCACGCGGAAACAACAACGATTTTTTTAAAAAACAAAGATAAAATCTACATTGACCTTGGTTAAGTTCGTCTTGTACAAAACGGAGTATAGTTAGAACAATTGGAAATTCGATTGGTACGTTTCATTGAATCAGAAGGTACACTACCAAAATAGAGATGTTATAAGTGTCAACGGTTGCGTAATGCGATTCCATGCTCAGATAAAAGGCATTGTTCTCAGCACCCAGATAGCTATGTGCCGGCGACGTGCGTGGGCGCAGCACCCCGCTCGCCTTGAAGGTTTCACGCTAAACTATCGATACAAAAACTCATTCCGACGACAAAAAACAACCAGCTAGCTAAAATATTATTATCCTCTACGCTGTGACGAAGTGGTAATATCCCCGTGTCACGCGATTTGTTTCATTAAACTTATAGTTACCCCCGAAACTGAATCACCCTGTATTACTACGGCTTACGAGTATTTGTTTTAGTAATGAACATTCCGAGTTTTAAATAATAAAATTTATTCATAAGCCGGCACTTACCATATTTGAGTGTGCGAGCCGTCCATATGTATGAGTGGTAAAGATATTCTTATTTATGGGTGTATGTCAAGGTCGCTCGCGGCGCGCTAAGGTATCATCGTTTTGCATAATATCAAATTATTTATTCGCTCTGCGCTAAAACTGTCTGGTGTGCTCAATTTGTAATTCAAATAAATTCTCAGCATTATTACGGCGTACCTGTCATAATTGTAACGCGTTATATGTTTTTTCTCTGATTTGAATAATGCGGATCGATGGTGATTAGACGTGATGAGACGCGTGACGCGGCGTGATAATTGTCTGCGGAGAGCTCGTTTCCGACGTTTTGCATATTCATTTAAGGCTTGCGGTAGGTCGCTTTTTTGGTTAATGTATGGGCTGAGTAATTCGAGTATTATGCGTGCGTATGAACACCGGTCAATGTCACGGACGCAACAGTCAGCTGTTTAGAAATGCTGAGAATGCAGCTGTTTCATCAATAATTATTTACATGGTACCGATTATTTTACTATGTTGGGAGAAAACATAACTAGGAATATAATAAAATGATTTTCTCACCATTCTCGTGAGATAAAATTAGAAAACTCAAATAAAAAAACAATAATTATAGTAAATTATTTTTGTACCATATCGGTGAAGTAGTAACTCAAATGAAAATATATATTTTATTAACAAAATAATGTTTTTTTTTTATACAAACGGATTGCTCTAACCAGGAATGAAAAAAATTCGTACCATCTTAATTTTTGTCATAATTTATTTTCTATTTGCTAACACTTCTGATCGTTTCTTTGATATGGCACGTAAGTGGCAATTTTTTACGTTATTAACGTTGGAGTCGACCGCAACCAAACTTGTCCACATTAAAGTGTGGTTTATCGACATGACACTTGGCTCGGTGGCCACTGGCCGCCACAGAGCCTCAAACAACAATATTTATTTCTTAGATCATGAGTGACCACATTCTTTCAATTTAAAGTAATGTGTCCTTCAAAGAGTAGGTATAGGCCTCAATTGAATCAAGTATAACATTTCGCTCTCTTAAATTATAGTTGTTAAGAGTTGGGATATGATTTAGGTAATCTTAATTGATTTAATCTTAATTAGGTAATCTTGATTTAGGTATCTTTGCTAGTCCTACATCAATGTAGGTCACAGATAGTTTAATTTTTAAAAATGCTATTATCTTAAAATTGCTGATATTATCAGCCCATAGTATTTCTTTCCTGATTGAAAACACACAATAGCTATTTCCTGACCAGTGACTTATATTTTATTTCGATTTAGTTATTTAATTATTTCAGTTAATTTTCTAGTAAACTTGCTACCTATACAATACAAAAAAAATACCAATTAATTGAGTATATAATTTTATCAAAAGCGAATTGATATCAAAGTAACTGTATAGTACGTAATAAGTCAAGTGTCGGTGTCTCGAAATCATTGAAGCGTACTTCCTTGAGCCAATTAAAACGAGTCTGCCCCTCCCCCCTTCTCCTCAAGCTAGGCAAAAACACCGACTCCTCGATATGAAAACAGGTACATTTGTGGTGTTTATTAGTAGAGCCATCGGCAAACGCATTCCATTCTGTATGGAGTCAACTCGACAGCTGACTTCATTGGCACGAGTGACATATTCTAACTTCAAATTTGATTTCCGGTTCAATTCAATTTTCGAATGACATAAGTCTATCACAGACCATATAACAAATACTAAGATCAGTGGACACAATTTTGTAAACTCGGTGGTCACATTTTGTAATGAATATTGATTGTGAAAATACTTTGATTACCTACCTACTTATTGAAAAAGTAAAACAAAAAGTTTTAGTTGTCCAAAATTTTATAAGTTTTGGGTTAATACCTGTGTAGTACTTATTATTATCCCAAAACTTTTGTGAAATTTCATTTTAAAGCTGGCAATAAATGAATATGGTGTAATTATCCACCACTTTTGCATAATGCAAATACCTAGATATTAAATTATTGTATGTAATTTTTTTGGTCTATAAATGGCACCATATTTAGAATATATAGCGCACCTATGTACACATAATTAGCATAAGTATGTATAATTATTGATACCTATTAATAATATTGTTAACATATCATTGGTTTCTCTTTTCAAACAAGTTGAATGTACCTATTTACTATCACATTTTTGATAACGTGACATTCATCAATTCTTTTTAAGTTTAAACTGGATTTTATTAGTAACAAATAGTGGATTTTGTTTATCGAAAGATTAACTTTATGCCATGTTCTTGACACTTCCCACCACTTTGATCTGTATGTATGTTAGTATTTAGTATAGAAGCCAATAAGGCTTAGCCATTTAGCAAAGTAGTGACTAGAGCTCCGATCGGCTTTGCACTTCGAATTAACACTATAGCGGTCGCGACCGCGGCCGGCGCTAGTATCTTAAGTATATTTTTTATCTGTTAGCCAATAGTCGGCTTTCAACATTTTAGGTTTATCGCAGTAACAAGCGCATAAAGATGCAGTTTTCATTCGTGTCCAGATATAACTCGGTAATTATGTTGGGGCGCACAGACGGGCGGGTTAAATCGACATGTTTACGATGCGCCCGCGCCGCGGCCGGATGAACTGTTCAAACGATTTTAATGCGGTGATATTTTGCAATTGATATTTTTGAGCGGCATTTTTAAAACTTTTGATCACTTAATTGGTGCTGAATCTTGGCATGGAACATTTTAATTATTTAATTTAGGTGGTATCACCTTCATATTAAATTTTATATTGCGCCGTTATTAAAAATAATAATCTGTAATTTAGGCTGCTGATTCTTGATACTATTTTGCCTGAAATTTATGGAAAAATAAAAAGGGAAATAAGCAATAAAAATATATCAACGTCACACCCAGACGAGCGTGTCAATCGCGCCTGACGCCAGTCTAGCGAGCCCATCCCAATACCGTTCGATGTGTATCTAGTGCGTAGGATCGTTGCGATAGCGGGCCGTGTTTACTGCCTCCAATATCGAGGTAGATATAAAAATTGTGAAATTCCAGCGCTCATCGGCCGCCGGCCAGATTCAAGTTTACACGTCAGGTTGTCAGCTGGCGGCGTTGCCTAATCGCGGCCCGAAACTCGGCTAACACGCTCGTTTTGTTACTAACGTCGCCAATTGTACCGTCGAGGTTTGATTTTGCAAATAGCTAAATTTTATTTCACAGATTCAGACTGTACCACAGTTTACTTACCTATATTTTTTAGACGTCACTTCATTATAAAGGAAAATTGTTTGGAATTTTATAGGAATTTCAGGTGGAGGTTAAAAACAGTGAAAAAAGAAACAACTGCAGTAAAACCGACCAAGTAAATCAAAACAATAAAAAAAGTATTTTTCCTACACTGACATTCACGGCGATTACAACTAAAGAATCTGCTAGCTCATGAACACCAACTTGACCACAATAACATAACATTAACTTTAGTCGGGGAGGGGGAGCTCGGTGGCGCAGTGGTTTAGCGCCTGGCCCAGCGATTGCGGAGGTTAAGCAACGTTCGGGTCGGTCATGGGATGGGTGACCAAAAATTTATTATCTCGATTCCAAATTACACGTAATATCAAACGTATCGGAAAAATTGACAATCAATTAGCAATGTATCTTTAGTAAAACAATTTACAAAAGATGATATGCTTTTTGCATCTTCAAGAGTAACAGTTCCGAGCATCGAACCATGCACCACGAACGAAACGCAATGAACTGGTTCAATGGACACACACGCCACAAACATATCACTTGTCGGCTTTTTTCTATTAAAAATAGTTTTTAATCTGCATGTAAACACTAGCTGTTACCTGCGACTTTGCGAAAAACGGCCAAGTGCATGTCGGGCCACGCGCCGTAGGGTTCCGTAGTTACCTTATACCAAACCATATTTAATACCACCATCATTTTTTGTCTGCAAAACAACTTTGTTTTTCACAGTGTTGTATGAATTACAAAAAAAAATAACTTGTGGTTATGGAAAATGTGTTGTACTTATATATTATACTTGTTCAAACCAATTTTCGTTGAAAGTGTTTATTAAGATCTACAGCATATATATTTTTTAGATTTTTCACTCTCTTATTTCAAAAGTTACAGGGGGGAGGGGGACACATTTTACCACTTTGGCGGTGTAGATCTTTCGAACGGTTGACTTTGCGAAAAAATTGTCTTAAAAACCTCAATGTCATTTTTAAAGACCTACAGACACCACGCACGTATTGGTTTGAAGAAAAAAATATTTTTTCTGTTTCAGTTCCATATATGGGGAACCCCCCTTTAATCTTTTATTTTTTTATTTTTGGTTTAAAATCGTTAAGCGGTTAACAGAATACATCTATCTACCAAGTTTCAATTGTGTAATATTAATACTTTCGGAATAAAGTGGCTGTGACATACAGACGGACAGACAGACAGACATGACGAATCTATAAGGGTTCCGTTTTTTGCCATTTAGGTTACGGAACCTTAAAAATGAGCCTCCTGGATTTGGCGAATGCCCCCCCATTATACTTTCATATAAAAATTAATCAAAGTATTTTATGTATTTTTTTTTTATTGTAATAGTTAACCATTTCGGTTAATTTTCTAAATCAAACGTGCCTAACATTATTTCAAATACTTAAATAAATGATTTTTCAAAAAAGGTAACGAAAATTAAAGTTTAGCCCAATCGAGCTCCTTATGTAGCAAGTGTCGTAGATTAATGGTCTTATGATGTCATAGATTGTTGCAAATTAAATTAAATATTGATTTCAAACAACATAAATGTAAACTTTTTTTCATTATGTACGGATAGACATTTTTAGGGTTCCGTACCAAAATGGTAAAAAAGGAACCCTTATGGGTGTGACTCAGTCTGTCTGTCTGTCTGTCTGTCACAGCTGGATATCGCGAGAACTACTAATGGTATCAACTTGAAATTTGGAATAGTTTAAGATGACATTTGCCCAACTATTTTGCAAAAAATAAATTAATAAAAAAATAAACGCTTTTTTTAAAACAGGGTCTGAAAAGGGGTCTTAAAAATTTGAAGTGGGGCTACTAGGGCATGTGGGGTATCATATGAAAGAGCGTCGTTTGCACGTTTTCATTCAATCATTTTTTCTTTTTGTTTTAGGCCGCATAGTTTTCGATTTATGAGGAAAAATGTAAAAAAATGACCGTTCCCCCCCCCCCCCCCCCCCCCTTATCTCCGAACTTTGCAAAGAGAAAAATCTGAAATAATTCTATGTGATAGCAGTTTATATAAAGATTACAGGAAAAATAAAACGATGTCTCAATATAGCACACTTTTTCAGAAATTATCAAATTTCTAAAAATGTTAACATTAGTTCCACTATCGGTCAAGAGATGGCGCTGACATAAAAATGCAATACTAATTTTATTATTTTACTCTGCCACTGCAACTGCAACCCCACTGGGTTTGATGGTGCAATTATGATGGTACGGAACCCTTGGTGCGCGAGTTAGACTCGCTCTTGGCCGGTTTTATTGTTTGTATCTGCATGTCGTAATAAACAAATGTTAAGTATTAACGTAGTTTTTTCTAATTTATGACAAACATCATATATATGTACGTAGAAAAAAAATGTTTACAGTATGAATGCTTTATGTAAACGTTATCGTCGATTTCTTAGATACTTATCTTAGTTTTTTGTCATTTCACGTAATTTAAAAATGAGTTGAAAACGAATTTTCATCAAAAATATTGCAAGCGCACTCTCTAATGATATTTAAAAAATTGGATTCTTAGAATACACAAAATTATCCTAAAGATATTTTTAGTGTAAAGTATGAGGTAGGTACTTATCGGTTCCTATCAATTGGTTGCCCGCAAGCATCGGTTTATCTGTAACAGGGTTATCAAAAAGTATCTAAATAACTAACCGTGGTATTCATAAACAAATCCTTGAAGTAGAAAAAGTCTAAAATGTTATATAAAGGTAATTTTAATTATCCATAAACGTGTTATCAGAAAATTTTCATACTGGGCTATTTTAATCATATTATGTTTTCGTTCTGATGAATCCATAGACAAAACCAGAGAGATAATTACCTAAGAGCTGTCACTTCAATCAGCTGTATGTATTCGGCCATGTTATACATGTATTTACTAAAATAGGTTTATTAGTCGATGCAACTTTATCAGAGATTTAAAGAGCGTTTGTCGCTATTAAACTTGGTAAGTATTATGAATAATAGTTTTCAAGAAATTCCTTATAATGAGCTAATAAGCTCACTTAACTTTATATATATAAGGCGCTAAACCTTTCAAATACAATGATGATCAAATGTTTTATTTTTTCTTGTTGATTTCGCAGCTTTGAAAGCAATGTGTTTACCCTTCTTTTCCGTAGCTCCATTGGACGTCCCATTGATGATACGGAACGGAAAAAATAATTTAACCGTGGTCCCATTCATTTATCGTAGATAAGGACATAATATAGCAAAACTGTTGACCTTTCAAGAAATATTTTTTTTTTACTAAAACCTCAATGTTGATAGCCCTGAACCGTGAACTATTTTAAGAGACACAGTGATGTGACAAGTTCTTGTCAGTAAAATATTATTTTTATTGTTATGTGTAGTGGACTCGACGTTTCGTTAGCCAGTTGACCGGTTTTGTACGGAAACTGAGCCGCCATATAAGGCAACCAGAACGTACACTGTAAGGAAAAGAAACAAGTGCATTGTGAATCTATTCGCGATATTGAATGAAAAAGAAGAATAAATGAACAGCTCCAGCAATGAGGTTTTGAAATAAGTCGTTATTGCAAAAAAAAGTACTAAATATAATTGCTGTAAATATTATACAGCGTGAAATTATTATCATTTTGTTCCCGCAGTGGGGTAGTTCCACTCATGATTACAAGCAACTTTTACTATGGGGCCAACTCTGATATCTCGAAAAAAATAATCAGCTTTACATACATTAAGGTAGAGTTGGTATTGCGCTTTTGTATGGAACAGCTGAATTTTTTTTTTCGTGATATCAGAGTTGGCCCCATAGTAAAAGTTGCTTGTAATCATGAGTGGAACCACCCCACTGCGGGAACCAAATGATTAAAATTTCAGTGTGTATAGCTATGATTATAATATCAAATTCAAAAATTCTTCAAATGCGTAGTGTGTTTGCTAAGGAAAATCTTTAGTCATAACACAACTAGTTTTAGAGTTTATGAGAGGAAATTTTACTTACTATTTGTAAAAATTATAATGGATTTTTATTTGTGGTAAGTTTGGAAATCTTATTTTCCTCAAGTTACGATATACGAGTATTATAGTTTCTTATTTCATTTTTCAAATCGGTAGAAGTTTTACTTGTTGTTCCTTGTGAGTGTGTGAACCCATGCATGAGTGTATTTTGGATCGGTCGCAGTGGGCGACCGTTGAGCGCAGTGTTTTCACAAAGTTTCCCAGCGCGGGCGCAGCCGGCCGGAACACGGCAAAAACACACCGCATCACGGTCAAATGAAGATGTGTAATTAGATGGTTTTTGTGCAGCGATCGGTATTTTTTACCACCATATATGGCCGTGCCCGAGCCAATGCCCGTTGCGTTGGCTGGACAACAAATAATAACGCGGAGTTAACCCGGCGCCGGCGCCGGCGCACGTAAATACTCAGTTTTTATCGCAACATTTCTATTATCTCCCCCGTATGAGATACGTCGTAATTACCGATCCAACCTCTCGCGCAGACGGTTAATTTAACGCCCAAGTTCGCCGAACAACATACGTATATGAAACGGAGCGAAAATTCCGCACGAATCAAAATCGATGTTACGCTGAATTATGATTTTATCGGAAATTCCCAATTTTCCTTCAAATCGGCCATAAATAAGTTAGCCCGAGGTGCCCGCGCCGTGGCCCCGTGTTAATGGCGGTGCAAAAAAAAAGCGAACAATTATTTTTATTGAACATACGGGCCTTCGGGAACCCCGCGGGGCCGCCCGAGGTGATGCCTTATTAAATAAATAATTATTCAAAATATCCGACGGTAAATTTTGCTGTCCCTAAAAGTCCAAGTATTTTATTTTTAAATTAAACCTAGTAGATCATTTTTAGGCTTTGCAACAGAGACAAATTTTAATGGGATTAAATAAAAGCTGTTTATAACAACATAGATGTATAAAGCAACACAGCTATGAAGTCATGCAACATAATAAACAACAACTGTAGAGACTTCTAAATTTATAAGAAATAAGTAAATTCATAAACTAGCTAGTAAAAAAACAAACACGATCCATTATAAACCTTAAGATCAAGCCATAAAATTCATAATCGTATAAATTGATTCAGCTACTGCATATGGCAGTCATTGACTAGTTATAGGCAATGAAAAGCATATCCCATAGACATGTCATAAACTCCCATTTACTATTCACGCCAATTATTATTATGCAACAGGCTTCCGGTGCCTTAAAAATAAATTGGTGGCACCTTTCATGAATGTAACCACTCGGTTTTGTAACGGTTACACTAGGTTATGAAAATTAGAAACTTGTATGAAATTAACCAATAAAACATACAATACAAAAAATATAAACCTGGGATGTGAGAAATCGTCTCAAGAGAGTCGTTTCTGTAGTAATAAAAGTAAATAATTGAACTATAAGAATCTTTACAAATCGTATTGTCCCTTATTATTCACAGTAGCAAACGAAGATTAAAATATTCTGTAAAATAATAAAATATTGCACCTATGGGAATATTATTCTCTGATATCTTTTAAAAAGTATAAAAAAGGATGGTCATATAAAGTGAAAATAATACAACTCATCAAATTTCATTCTTATAAATTGCTAACTAAAATGTGAAAATAGAGAAAATTACTAATAAAGATTAGGAATTAATAACTAGAACATTCAACTATTACATATTTTTCTGATTCCCAAATTAAAATTAAATAAATACGTATTTAAATATATTTTTATTATTCTCTGATATCTTTTAAAAAGTATAAAAAAAGATGGTCATATTAAGTGAAAATAATACAACTCATCAAATTTCATTCTTATAAATTGCTAACTAAAATGTGAAAATAGAGAAAATTACTAATAAAGATTAGGAATTAATAACAAATATTACAAACTAGAACATTCAACTATTACATATTTTTCTGATTCCCAAATTAAAATTAAATAAATACGTATTCAAATATATTTTTATTTTCATACAGACGTTTTTATGTTTAAAAGGGGACACCAGCTACTTTTTGTTAAGTCAATGCTCGGATCGTAAATAAATATTTAGTATTTTATTTTGCATCATTATCATCAACTTTAAAAAAACTATTTGACAGGTCAACGCTTGTATTGGGAGGGTGCGAAGGTATAATAATCGATTGCAGCGCTCATGGTGGCAAAAAGTATAAATAAAGAAGGCTCTGTAATCTGCTTGAAAACGATATTTAATTTATTACTAGCGATACAGGAATAATTATATATGTTTATTATCACTTAGTAAAATTATTAAAGTAGCTTTATCCTCTTGTTTTACAAAATCTACGACTAAAAAAGAAGTAAACAAACCCTGATATAAGCAAAATAAAACACTCTTTTTGAATAGATCTTACTTGCCATATTTAATTTAAATGACCAAAAATGATTTCACAACACTTTGTCCACCCAAATCATAGTAAATTTGAAATTTACATTAATAACACAATATGTATAGTATTTTTTAACAATTTGTCACAATGCCGCCATTACATATCAAAACGTCAAAACGGTCAGGTCAGAGCCAACAAAGTTGCAACACGCTAGGTGGCGCTAAAAGCGTGCACGGAGCCAATAGGAAGTGGTCGCGGTTTTTTGCAAAATACGTACCTTCTGAAAATGTAGATCAACTCGGAAAGTGATCTAAAAAAAATTATGAAATCAGAAGCATTAGTGGTTTCTCACCTTTACATACCATAGACGACACGCAATAAAAGGCAGTTCTTAATTTATTAAGAAAGAAAGAGAGAAAAGAAAAGCAAATTTGTATTTTAACCTCAGTAAAATATAGTTAAGTAGGTTCACTTCTATAATAAAATGGATGACATAAAATAGTAATATCGAATGCATACCAGCAAAATAAATGTCGCCAACGACACTTTATTTACGGTCGATGCCGATCGGCTATCGGCTGCGCACAGGAGCTTATTGTCTAAATTCCAATTCGCATTGCTCAATCGACGCAGTATCTCAGCCGGAGTTGTTCGCGACTGTTGATTTATGCCGACGCATTCTAATGTCTCGTTACACTTTATGATGCTGACAAATTGACAAAAATGAAGACACAGTGCAAAGTTGACTAATAGCCCTAGTTGTATTGACTGTTGCAATTTCAAACACTATTTGACTATAAATTGGCTATGAAACTTGTCATATTGGGAAATTCAAGAAATTTTGCTATACCTATTTACTGAGCATTAATTTAAATTTTCCTTTCCTATTCATTCTTTGTACATGCTGTCCGTTTGTGGAAACCACTTCCAGAGGGCATCCGTAAAGCTCGTACCTTAAGATCTTTCAGAGATCAAGTTAGAAGACATTTCCTTTCTCCCACCTAATACCACCTTTTTTTCATATTTCCCTCTCAACTTTTATTTAATATAAGTACTTACATATTTTCGCTCACTATTTTATTTATGTACATCTAATCTGTTGTCCTTAGTATTTTTGCACCCACTCCCCATCTGTCCTCTTTCCTTTAATATTTTTCTACTCAAGGTTGCCTGGAAGAGACTGCTACATAGCAGTAAGACGGCCATTTGTGTACTTGTCTATGTATATTGTTTTCTTCTTTGTAGGTAATGTCTTTTTCTAGTGTGTAATAAAGCATATTATTATTATTATTAAAAATAAAATGACAAACTAAAATAAATCTACGTAAGTAAGTAGTAAACGAGACCAATTACCCGACTATTTGCATAAGTGGCAGCCTCATGTACGAGAATCTCCACAAATCAATGCACGAGGCACACGTCTGTAAGACTGGATCAATTAAAAACAACATGGTGTGTGACAGTCGGACAGTCGGACGCCGGATCAGGGTAATCCCGATCGGGAGTGACTGTCAGACAGATACGCCGTTACCAGGAATGAGCTATCACGGACACTGGAGGCGTTTTAAGGCTTCACGGTGCCCTTTAATGGAGTTGTAGACGCAAATCTGCTAATAGGAACAAACAAAGCTATAAATATGTGCTTGAAAGTATACTATTTAAGAAATGAAATGGCAACTCTTCTTTTTGGATTTTGTGTTTTTTTCAGGAACATTCACTCACAGTACTTACAGAGGTTAAGGAGTTATTAAATTTTAAGCTTTGCCAAAAATCAAGATTTTTGATTCGATGATTTGACTACGCTCACCTCCATAAGTATTTCATAAAGAATTTGTTCATTTACCGTTCATTCAATGTTTATTAAACAAATCAACATTTCTCAGAAATTAATTGCACATAATTCTAGAGCTTTAAAACGAACAAAATAGTTTTAAATAGAGACGAGAATTCTTTCAGGTAGCTGTCAAGTGGTTCGACTGTAGCATGTTCTATTAGCGATATAAATAAAATAGGCTGGAACGAAGTGGAAATTGCTAGAGTGGTCCCATTAGAGTACGTAACGCGGGAGCCGCATTAGCATGGCCCGCGGCGCGCGCGCACCGCCGCCGCCACCTTATTTATTGGCGGGAACAGTGATCGGCTAGTTATTGCCGAGCGAACTACAACATGCAGCCTTCTGGATGAGGGAATTATGAAAAACGCTCCATAATACTGGAGCCTGAATTATAGCAGGTCAGTGGCTTGGATTTTAAAATGTTAGGCCGTAAAGACTAATCTATTTTGATTCAAATAAAGAGACCATCAAAATAAAGCAACTAGAAAACGATGATATAAGTGTCTTCTTTGTCAAACTTTGAGGAAAAACTTGATTAAATAATTTTATTTTGTATTATAAAAAACGTAGTTGTAGCAGGAACCTTCTCTCAATTTTATTTTGAGTGTCTTCAAGATTACTCTGTCGGCCGCCGCTTGGCTACGGTTTAAATGACAACTTCAGATACCGGCACGATATAAACAATAGTCATATATTTCGCAGTTTCATTAAAGTGTTGCATAAATTCTGACAAATGAGCTAGTTTTGACAGTTAATATTTCCATCAATCACTCGCCTTGTCTCAATATGGCATATTTTAATTTACTGCGGCAAAACATGCCTCAGTACAGTAGCAATACATATTTACAAGATTTACTTTCAAGTGTTTAAAGTTACTAAATTACCGTTTGTTGAATCTATTTTGACACAAAGTTGTGGATTTGTTTGTACAACGTACTGTCGGACCTTGTTCTTAATTTGAAGAGCCCCAGTTACAAATTGTAAGCAAACTGCTACCTCATTCAACCTGGCTTCCAAAAATAACGTGTTTCATCACAGAGCGTATAGTTTGCTCGCGATTTTCGCGCAAACAGCCTCCGTTGTCAGTTGCACTTTACGACATCACACGTGGTGTCGCGACACTTGACATTGCGAGCGAACAAATCTCCTAACAGCAAATAGTTGCAACAGGTAGCGGTAGGACAACATAAAAGCAGAATACAACTGAAAAACCATTATCACCACTTTTAACTCTCTTGCACTCTCCTTTTGGAAACATTGTATTTATTCTTATCCATAAACGTTGCATTGCAAGAATAAAAAAATAAACAAATAACGCCTTCCGAACAAAGTCTTGAAGAAAATCGAGAGTGATTTGATAATTTCAAGGGCGCAAAGATGCCCTACTGTACGCAGCCCGCTACCGGGGCATACGCTATAATTCCAAATGTAAACATGGCACACTCGTAAAAAGTAAAACCACAAACGAAGCAATAACTGGCCGGCGCCCGCGCACCGACAACACTCAATTATACGCCTTTAACACTTATAAACCGCCAAATTAACATGTCATGAATATTATTTAACTTTTTCTCCATTATGATAATACGATTGCAATGCTCAAAGTTCTGTTGCCCTAGAATTAAGTCGAGAGCAAAAACCTCAGACGGATCTTTAGCAAAAATTTGCATACATTACAATACTAATTCACGCTCGCGCATGTCTCGCAACGAGAAAAAATATTACACACCCGGAAAGCGGCGCGTGCGCCGGAGATTCGGGAATGTAAATCATCGAGCATTAGCATTTTAGAATAGTGAATCATTTTACTAGGCGCTCTAGTACGGGCGCATGACATATGCATTCCAAATTAACTTGTTGTTTTTGTGTAAAGTGATTGATTGTCGGGTTATGTATGCTTAGCGTCGAGATGTGGTTCGAATGTTGTCGCGTTAATGACTGGTCGCGGCACGTGCAAGACGTTTCCTAATGGGTGTGGACAGACGTTTTCCTTGGCCGCGCGCGACAAGTGCGCACTCTCGCTGCGCTGTGCGCCCGCGCAGGCGCCGCGCGCCGGCTCATCGTTATTTAATTAAGATCATACATTATTTACACTGCCAACTAAATATTTATTAATCTTAAACGTGTTTGTTTATAGCGTGATGAAACTATAATGCATTTGACGTAATTCCTAGCTATTGCGAGATTATCGGAGAAACGACCTCGAAGTTTTTTGGAAGTTGGTGTAATAACTCCAAAACTAGTTTACCTAGTTCGTGATTATATCTCTTTTTTTAGGCAACGCCGCTATTGTTGTGTATAACATTCCTGTATTAAACGATTACTTTTTGCACTATTCAATTATATTTAATTATATTAACGCTTCTAATTAAAACGTATAGATAATATTTTTGACTACCTGCTACGTGTTTCTAACTAAAAATTTTATGACGATGACGGCCAATTAGCATTGTGGTAAGAACAATTTAATTAAAATACAACATAATATTATTTTATTAAGAGCTTCATTATTTTGAAGAGTAAAAAACAACTACTTACATTTTTATGTATGTACCCGTTGATTTTCCTACTGTATACAGTCTTCACCGGAGAACGATATCTACTCACCTTTAAAATCCGTTGTTACAATTTAGATATGAAATAAATAATGTTCCTAATTTCTTTCAACTAAAGTCATAAAATTGACCTTCGATCAGTGTTAAGATGTTGTTGTTAATTTAATAACATAATCGGAGCAACGCATTGCGCAACCGCGAGCAACGAGGATAGCAACAATGTTGCGCAACCAGTCCGACAGGTGGCGCAGGTCAGGCGACGTCGTGCGACAACGTAGGCCAATCACGGAGACATACATGTCCGTGGTAAGCTGATCAATTCTTCGGATATTCCTATTGTTAGAAGACCTTATATAAACTAGTACTGCCAAACAAAGGATATCCTTTTATCTGAAAAAATATAAAAAATGTAACAACTAAGTAACTTTAAATATGATGACTTTGCAAACTGGATTTCACGCTAACTTGGTTATCTCTAGCTCCGGCATTCGTTAACCAGTAGAAAATAAACTGTAGATTTCAAAATAAAATGTAACTGTTATACAAGAAGAAGAAGAATAAAACATAATTGTGTCTTAATAAATAACTAATAAAGCAGTATTTATCAATTGTATCAATGAGCTCAATATTACTTCTTTTGAATTTTGCCACACCTAGGTATGTTTTTCTGCAAGTTTAATTAATGTTTTGAACCAAGCTAATGAAGTATTCGCCAGAAATTCCAACAAATTAGCGTTTTTTCCATTGTTCGTATCGGGAACTATTGAATCATTACGCCCTTCTGTGTAGGGCAGGTGGAGTCGCTGCCACTAAACTACACATGGTTCAGGGATCCCAAGGACTTGAAGAAGTATGACGCAACTTAAAGTTGAAGAACTTTTAGAGCGTTGGGAATTTTGAGAATTTTGTTAGAAATATGTATAATTAGATTTGTAACGGGGAATATAGAGTTTGAAAGGATTTATTGATCTACAAATAATATTTTTTGGTGAGTAATTAAATAGCAGAATCCGTATTGATTGATAGACTGTAAAGAAAATAAATGGTGGGTTTCAGGGACTAGAAGTTTAAGAGGTAAAGTGAAAGCTGAATAGTGAAGTAGTTATAAGTACGTTAAGTCCACGTTATCTCAAAACAACAAAAACATTAAAAGCAAGGAACCTTTCACGTTAAGTTCGACTCACACTAGCGCAGAGTCACCATTTCTCCAAATAGTTTCAAATCGGGTTCAGAGAATATGCTCTGTGTGTGACACGCATGACACACGCGCCATGTTTTTACCCACCATAGTTTCAGAGAACACTCCTCGAAGGCAGCAGCAGGTGTCAGACAGCTAAATTTTTTGTTGCCTAAAGTGTCGACAATTGGTCGTAAGAAGAATCGATTACAAAAAGCATTCTGTTTTAAATGCCATGCATTTTTCGATTACGTACGAAATAAGGAGTTTATCAGAATTAGAGAGAGATCAACGCAGTGTAAGATAATTTGTAGTTTGATAAATTTATCACCTGTTAAAACGTTTTCAAATAGTTGAAGTAAAATTTTACATTGTAAACAATTAAAAATAAATTGAAATTAACAAATATTATATTATGTCGTTGATGATATACATAAGGTTAGGTCATACGGAAAAAAGAGAAATAAAAAATACGTTCTTTAGTTAAGATGAATTAAACGCGTGCGTTACTAATGATACGCGTAGGTATTTTCTCACCTATGTACTTAAAACAGTTTTATGTACTTGACGGGCAAAGTCTAAACAAGTGAAAGCTGAAAAAAACATACGCATCAGTAATTAACGTATTCCGGATACATGGGTTATTTTAGGACTAATTTTAAAAAACTTCGAATTTCACCCAAAAAATTCGCAAAAAAAACAGCAATAAAAATTAATTGTCTGCGTTTAAGTTATATTTAGAAGTTCAAAACAACAAGTTTCTAATATTTAGCGGCGCACCGGTTCCTAAGTACGTTTGGTTCGAGTGCCGCAATTAAACAACTTGCCGTTACGCCAATTAATTCTTCAAAGTCAAAGTCTACAGCGCATTTTCTACCTACGCACACTGTGTATACACAACACATTTAGTCAAGCGATTTGTGCAGTTTCCTAGATAAAAAGAGACACAGTGTTCCAGTGGTGGAAACTTGGAAGGTGTGTTTTGGGGACTGGATACAGCTCGTCGAGTTTATTGCGTGGAGATGGGGCTTAATTAATTTTGACCGTGTAACTATGGGGAGATTCACCATAAACTGTCTGGAAATGATGTCCGTTAATTTCTCTTTCGTTAATTGGAGTGAAACATGTCTGTTTATCTTAATATAAATGCTGTTCATCAATCGATGTTTTTTTTTTCAATTAGTCATGGAGATAACTGCAGACCATTACATAAAAAGAATCACGATAATCGGACTCAATTCGTCGTTCAATTTACTTGATATTGAACCTTATTAGTGTCAAGCACTCATGGCGGAACTTGAAAAACTGATCGTATTCGATCACGTTTGTTAAGCAACGCTCGGTCCGGTCAGGTGTCGGATGGGTGACCGTTAAAGTGGCTTTAGAACTGAGCGCTTCCGTGCTTCGGAGGGCAGGTTAAACCGTCGGTCCCGGCTGTTGTCATCTGATAAGAGTCGTTAAGCCAAGTTAGAGGCCTTACAGGCGGCTTGATAAACAGTAACACCAGAGGTGGTCACTAATCCTCATTCGATAAGAAGAAGAAGAAGAACGGAGTGCGACGAACGTCGTCCGCTAATCGCGATGGTTTTAATGTAATCTGTTTTAAGGACATCTCATCATACTGTCCAATACTAAGGGTTGTCTTTAAAAAAATATCACTTCTTGAAAACGTCATTGTTTTCTGAATAAAAATAACTCTAAAGTGGTCTCGTTTGTTAAGTTTAAGAAAGTGCTCTAGGTTGTAAAGTTTTTAACCTTTTCGATTAAACTTATAGAGAGATAATAAATACCCAAAATTTTCTTCCATTACACCATACAGTTGGATCTCTTCACCCACATCCTTGATTGGTCTGGCGACTCAACCGCGTGTCGTGTGTAAAATAAAGTTATGAGTGGATGCTGCGAGTGCGTGATACAACTAATTGATTTTGCCTCAGGAGCCATAGCTTTATGACCGTTTTACACGTAATACTAGTTGGCTACTGCAGTCTCAAAGAAAGGCGTAGAAAACCAAGTAAGGGTTCTCCGAAATGTGTTTATTCTCTTTGGGAAGCTTCATAGTTATAAGTTTGAAATATGAATAGCAAATTAGGCTATTTGAGTATCAGATTACAATATCTCTAGAGTTATTGCTCATTTTAAAATAGGTACTAATGAAGAAATCCTACTAATATTATAAATGTGAAAGTTTGTGGGTTTGGATGTTTGGATGTTTGTTCCTCAATCAAGCAAAAACTACTGAACGTATTTGCTTGAAATTTGGCACACAGATAGTAGAGAGCCTAGATTAAAACATAGAGTACTTTTTATCCCGATATTCCCACGGGAACGGGAACCACGCGGGTGAAACCGCGGGCGGCCGCTAGTTAGTAATAAATGGCTGAGGAATTAGAATTTGTAAAGCTCATCATTCAAATTATTAAAACATCTATTTATTGTGAGAAGTCATTAAAATATCTATAAGCAAATAGGTTTCAAAATAACTAATGAAGAAGTTAAATAAATTAAAAATTATCCTCTCTCAGATGAAGACCAGTAGCCTCATAACTCGCGGGCCTACAAGCCCCGTCGCATGCAAACTACGTATTAATGGAAGGCTCGGTTTCATCGTGTCGTCGTGTAAACGTCTATGCGCGATATATGCGATGGAAATTAATCCCGAGCTATAACGATTCAATAAATCCATCAAAATATATCTACTTTCATGTGTGGTGATAAAAAACTATTAATTGCATACAATGTGTAGGCAGGTATCTTCTACGTACATACAAATATGAACGATGTTTTTAATGTAATGAAATGAAAAAATGAGAAATGTTTTGAAATATTGATTTGTAGCGATAGGTCTTACAAGGCGTTGATTCTTCTTTAGTTTGAGGTCTAGTAATTTCCAAACATCAAATAAAATAGAGTACCTAATTATTATAGGTAATCGTAATCATTTCTTATCAATCGATTTTTTGTTGTTGTTTGAAAATTACTAGACCCAGCGGCACTACATATTCGCCCATTATCGGCACAATTTATCGTACATTGATGCTTTTGAAAGAACCTCTTTGAAGCATTTATTACAAAACCGGCAACGTAGGTACGATGAATTGTGGCACTACTTATTACCATATTACCCATCATGGGCCAATATGTAGTGCCGGCATCAAATTAGTGACGGTATCATTTTTTTTAATGTAAGACCTATTTACTGCCGTTAAGTTGGTTTTACATGTAGTTCCTTTTTCAGACAAGACGACTATTAGGATTTAACTTAGATACATATATATCTAAATACTAATGATATTCTTAACTCATCATTGTATTTTCTTCAAATACTTACATATTCAAATAGCATGCGGGGCTTTATAGTAACCGTCCTTCTGGGACACAGTCATACCTAATGCCTGAGGAGTACCACGCATTATTTGCAAATAAATTCCACTACTGTAATAATCAGTAAACCATACCGTTTTAATTTAGATAAGCTGCACCCAAAGATACTGACCGATGCGTCCTCACGGTGTCTAGTCGAAAGCGGTCGTAAAAAGTGCCAAAAGTGTGGTTTTTATTTTAATAATAAAGCTGAGGGGCACATTAAGCGGCGCAGCGGGCGTGACAGCGAGATCGTAATTAACGCGAGTATCTCGATCTAAACATGCGCGTGCGGACGGTAGTTTGGGCGGCGCTGGACGCTGCGCCCGCGCATGCCCACACAGTGCACTGCATGACAGCAAGTAATATGCTACGGATCATTCATACACTTTTATGTTGAAAATACTTCAACTCAGTTTGTAAAAGTTCCTCAAACTTGAGATTTTCTTTTGATAAGTACTCTTTGGAATAAGTTTGGTATATTTATTCTTATAACTTTTGACTGGTATTAGGGATTGTTATAGGCCGCTGTAAGAAGGCAATTTCCTCAGCGACGATTCTATCTAATGTACCTATTATCTATCTACCTTTGATATATCCTTTATATGATGATACCTAATGGACATAGAAAATGCATTCTAAAGAGAACAAATATACTCATCCAAGCCAGCACAAGTGATGCAGTACCTCTGTATGAATTCATCCAAACTATATTCTTAATTAACAACTAGCTATCACTCTTTCTCTTTTACAGACATCAACTGTGTTACCTGCATTATCACAAAATACTTAATAGTACAAATACAGAAGGGACACTCCGCAAGATTATTTAAATAAATAACGACTCTTGCTCCGACACCATAAAGTGCAATTCAGCTCACACAGTTATTATTTCCTAAAGCTATATTTATTTAGAAGTTGCCTCACTTTATATTGCGTAGCTCTTATCTCTTCTGACGCCTTTGACTTTGGGCCGGTTAAACGGGCCCTCCACGTACTTATAGCTTCATGCCTAAAGTGTGGAGTGTCCATGCTAGGGGTAGCATGACTGACAAAACGTGATATACAGGGTAATTTTGAACTTACCATCAAAATTTTGAGGATGTGTTTAGTCCATGAAACTGAACAACTTTCTCTAAGGAACACATGGTCAAATATGTAAAACAAAAATCGACTTTCCATACAAATCAAAGAGATCACGTGATCAATTTAGTATGGGATGACCAAAATTTTCTGGCGAAATTTGACACATGTTTCTTAGAGAATGTTGTATAGTTTCATGGACTGGACACATCCTTAAAATTTGGATGGTAAGTTCAAAATGACTCGATATATCACGTGATATAGCGCTTTATCGACACTCAGCTATCAAAATTCATTGTCTTTGACAGTTAAACGTAATAAATTGCTATATAATATCGCGTTTCAGTGGTCATGCTAGGGGGGCTGGCCTGACAATATATTCAATTATTTTCGATGTTGTAAGCCGTTAACAGAAACTCGTACTAGGGATACAGAATACAGAGTAGCTTTACTGTCTCCTCCTCTACTGGGGCGTTGGAAAGCGGCCGCCGACCCCGGCTCTCGACACTTTATAGCGCCTGCACATTCGGAGATATCACCCATCTCTAATTTCGGAGACCATACTATCATCCACTTAATTAAAACAACTTACGGAAACTCAGTGGGTAAGGTAGAGGTACCTCCAAATTCTGCTAAATTAATACTTACTGCAAAAGTTGTGGGCAATCTGTTGAGTACAGTACCTGCAGGTTTACCCTATTTTTCTTTTGCTATAAATAGGGTGATACATAAATGTGGTGTTATTTTAAAATAAGGTAAGAGTCTTAAGCCTATTTAGCTGTATTCAACAACATGCAAACTTATGGCAATTTATTACTAAATATGGTACATAGCATTAATTACACTTAAAACAACAAACAAATACGGTTTATAAAATGTATTGTCAATCAGCCATTTTCCTAATGGAACACAAAATTTATTATATTGTAATTGTTTTATGTCATTGGGTATTTTATTGATCAAAATTGAAATTGTAACTTGCATTAACATCAGCACCAGAAGAACAGTCTTACTAAATAGTACCTATTGTGTAGTCTTAAATCAGCTGATTTGTAATGGAAATAAAAATCATCCAATCTCTTGGAAGGCACTTTCGAATTCAAGAGAACGCTGACTTAGTTATCTGTAATCATTAAAATTAAAGGATTAAGATTGTCATTGAATTCTATTATTATTGGGTTTATAAGTAAGTTTACTTATTATTATTACATGCAGTTGCATGTTGTTAGGCTATTTTAATCTATTTGTTCGGAAATAAAATCTTGCGCTTGGAACAGTACTCAAAGAAGCATACTTTAAAATTTTCTTGTAACCCTACACTCTAGAGCAAGGCCGGCCAAACTCAAGTCCGCTGGCCACCGAGTGGCCCGCCAAGGCATTTGAATTTGCCCGCCAGCAGTCGGCCGGCTGACCAGCGCACTGTGGCACCGCTTCCACCTGATGGAAACCTAAAAGATTTGGCCCGGCGCCGCCACAGTCACAGAAATTTTGCTCACCTGTAAATTTTATTGACCAGCCTTGCTCTAGATCTAGAGTGTTGGCTAAAACATACCAAATAATTTGTTGCTGTTGTTGGACCACTGCCCCTATCAAAGAGCCTTACGGCCATTTGCACTAAACTTAAGAATCGCCAATTCTTTTCCTAAGTACAACTCTACCGAGATAATTAGGTGCATGACAGCACTGCATGACACCGTTTTAATTAAGTCGAGGTGTATTGTAGTTAGGAAAATACTTCTTATGTTTAGAGTTTAGTGCAAACGGCCGTAAGTCCAGCTAGTTGGACGGAGTAGTTGGACCAATACCCAAAAATCATAGTCCCAATGTGAATCTAGACTTCGGTGCGTCAAGGGTAGTAACCGGCGCACGCGGCGTGACAGCCGCCGCGCCACATTACCTCTCTGCTAAACTGGCTGTGAAAGAATCCGTCATTGCGCCATAAATCTCACCATTTGCATTTATATGGCTGCTAATGAGCGCAGATCTCCGCGCTAAACAGTGTGTCGATAATTATCAATAAACATTCTAATACCTTGCGTTTGTTGGAAATGGCTGTGTGCGTCAATATTGTTAGCATTCTCAATAAATTAACACATAATGATGGACTGTTTGATAGATATAGCGCAGTAGCGTGTTTGTTTGGAATGACTGTGACAGAAAAGATAACAAACTAATTGAAAAATTACCCTTGATAGCTATATGTTATGACTTCAAAATAATAAAAAACGTCAATCAGCAAAACCAGGCTTTTCCTTAACTTACATTTAGTTTAATTACAAATATAAACAAAAGATCGAGTTATTAGTCACCAATCAGCTTTTTACTGCTGTTTTAGATGGTCGTCTGTCTGTCTCGAGCTTAAGGGCTAATTTTAATTTAGTAGATACCAGATACCATCGACAATGCCTCAGCGACTCTATTACCTACTAGACGCAGATTCAACTGATTGCGCTCAGACACCAAACAGAACCTTCACCGAACATTGTATATTTACTTGATAGAATGTAATTTGTAAAGAAACTAATAAGTAGTTAAGAGTAGATAATGTTTATCTTATTACCTACTAGCGGCCGCCCGCGACTTCATCTGCGTGGACAGTTAATTCTCTATCCCTCAGGAACAGTAGGTTTTTGGATCAAAGGTACTTTTCTGTACCCCTGACTGCAAAATTTCATGATGATAGGTTCAGTAGTAAGACGTGAAAGCATAACAAACAAACTCATTTTATAATATTAGTAAGGATTTGTTGGAACTAATAAAGCGAGCTCCACATGTTTTTGATCCATTCTCAATAATTATTTTCAAAAGACTTATGCGAAGTTTTTATGATTGCATTGGGATAAGCAGAATTGTTACAACGATATGACGACATTTCAGAGAATATGGAATAATTTCCCACGGCTGTTAACATTGACGATGGGTCAGATGTAGCCTTATTGAATAGCGTAGCTGAATATTACAGCTCTTAAGAGCGTAGCTTTAGAATTATATCAGCAATAACAGGTCTGTTTCACTTGAATGTATTAAGAACAGAGTGTGTTTGAGCAGCGTTGGAGCAAGGGGCATGATCGTCCCTGGCAAGATTTGATTTTTGCGCCCCAATACTTATTTCTAGGATCATGAGCGCCCCTGGCAGATTTTATTTAACGCCCCAAAATTTATAGAAGTAATGTCTAGCTATGGGTCAGCAAAGTGGGCCCCCTGAGGATTGTGCTCCTGGCAGCTGCTCCCCTTGCCAGCCTAGGGGCTGACAGACGCTGTGTTTAAGCTTTACAACGCAATTCTGTTTAGTAGGTTTACATCGAAGGCTTTTTTTTATTTGAACAATAGAGACAAAACATAGAACTTTGCCAACATCCCGTATTTGCAAAGCCACTTAAAGCAAACATGATGCCGAGCCTGCCCACGAGCACATAGCTGGGTGATGAACCAGCAACAAACACTGCACACACGTGATAGACTGCGCATTCTGCGTGCCAACGAGTGACGTCACCGAGCTTAGACCCAAAGTGACCACTATAACAAACTATAAACCTTTTCATTACCTATGTGAATTCATTTTCCATGCCTTTCTTTTGATTCTGGCCAGATCTATTTAACATGCTTTCACCAAGGACATTTAAAAAAGAAGTTAAACTTAAATTGGATGAAATTGAATTTAAAACAAATACCTGACTAACTTTAAATTTCATACCTACCTACCTGAATTGTTAACCTTGCATCATTGTGTAAATTTTTCAAATTAACATGGTGTCATTAGTATTGTCATTATCAATTGTTTGTTTGTATTATTTCATACAATTTCAATATATAAACCTTGTGAAAATTAGAGGCTATGTTACATATAGTTAAGATGGGGATAACGGTGCTGGTGGTGCAATAAGTAATACTAGTTTATTTAAATGATAATTTATTGTAATAAGTATTTTACCGCTGTTTGTTGTCCTAAATAAAATAAATATAAATAAAATAAATGCAACTGATAAATTAATGTCCCCACTGCTGGGGCAGAAACTTTCCTCGTAGGTTAATAAGGATAACCTTTGGTGTTATGTAATTAAGTTCAAATGGTTCTCTCTCTTATCACAATGTAAATTGTGATTGTTTCAGATGAATGTAAGACCGATATTTTTTTGCATGTTGGTTATACACGTACGTACACTCACTGCCAAGATTCATTGCATTCACTCCTCGATTCATTCTAAAAACTGAATGCTCAGCATTCAACTCATTTGACTTGATATTCACTCATAATGAATTCCGTCTCGACAGACAGTTTTTCTACAAATCGTTTATTGATTATGTTAATCGATACAGTAATGGTTTCATGCCACCACATTGTAACCGTTAGTACACGCATTACGTGCTTAATTATGTTCACACCCGCAGTTTTCAGGAAATCGTTAAATACACAACAACTTTATTAGCTTTGACAATTTAATAACGTTAAATTACGCATACCTATTTCATGGCTCAAATTTTACACTATTCTTGTAAAGTAGTAACCAATCCTTTGATATTGCTTTTAACAAACAGACGCTTGTTGAAACAATAAGTTTGATGAAATGATATAAATAAATTTTATTTTGGGATACCAGGTGCTATTTTCATACAAACGAGATAACTTTGAAGCCTTGATTTCCTGCCAGGGATGTACTGTGCTGTGATTTGATGATGGCTATCCAGGGAGTGAATGGAGGAGATTCAGATCGCTATACACACCCAACTGATCTGACAAGCATTCTAAAAACGTAATGGACATGTTTAAAAAAACCGCGAAAATAGCATGAAAATGTATGGAAATCCTCAAACCGAGAACTCTGACTCATTAATCTTTTAGAATGCTGATCAGATCAGTTGTGTATGTGTAGCGATCTGAATCTACTCCATTCAGCCCCTGGATGGCCATCATCAGATTACAGCACGATACATCCCTGGCAGAAAACCAAGACTTCAATGTTACCTCGTTTGTATGAAAATAACACCTGTATCCCTAGACAAAGTTGGTATATATTTATACTTTCAATAGTTTCAATACAAAATCACTTCTAGGCATATCCTTATTTAATACAAGTTGAGAAGATTGCATGGATATTATACTTAAGCAGGCCATACACGCCAGGTTATGCATGACGGACCGAGCTGCAAAACCTTCATGCAAAGCCGAGTTCAGTAGAGAAGTGAAGAGTAGAGAACACACACGCTAAATTATGCATGGTGGTTTTGACCACAGGCATAACCATGCGGCTTGCATGAGCGGCTTGCATGAACATGCATGCAGTTTTATCGCATACACGCTAGGTTATGCATGACGGTTTTGACCACAGGCATAACCATCATGCATAACCTAGCGTGTATGGCTGGCTATACATAAAGTAAAGTTCGATTAATGAGCATTCATTATTTTAGTTAGTAGGTACCGATTTGCTAAGTGGCTAACCTCATACCAACAACATAATGAGATATAAATCTTGAAGAGTGGAGCGAAATCATCTCACGTTACGTGTAATCAATTTCGAACTTTAAATTGATACCGTTATTTGACGCCTGGGCCTGCGACCGCAACCGTTTTGTTGGACAACCGGCCGTCCAGCGACCGGTCTGGGCGGCGGTGGACAAGTGGCGGCGCACGCGCGTGTCAGGTGCGCGCATACTCGCACCGCAGCACAAACACCGCTCTAGGGTTGACTAGATACTGAACTCTTATCTTTTAATGTATGAGAAGAGTGCCTATGATGGTCGGATGTAATAACGAAATCAGAGCTAAGCATTAGCCCGTTACCAGCCCTTTACTCCTTTTTCTACTCCGTAAGCCTTTACGGTAGTACGCGTAGATAGAGCAATATCCTACTTATGTAAAGAAACAACACTTCCCAATACTATTTCACGAAAGACTTTTGCCTTCCAGCACGATTCGATTAAATAACGAAATTCGTGGTTTACTATGCAAAGTTACAGTAACAAAAAATCTCTTATAACAAACTCAGCTCAATGACGAAATCTAACTGGCTATTAAATGTTTGACTGTGATTACAAAACTCCTATTATAAAGATAAGAACCCATCCAAGATCTGTAACAAAGCGAAAACCATTGCAACCAACAGGTTAATGCAGTTCTAGATATGAAATGTGAGCCAACAGGAGATCAGTTACCGACAGCTTTTGTCTGTTTCATAATGTCATCAAGATTGACAGCAGTTCATAAACAAAGCTGATAGTAACCGATCAGTTTGATACAAGACTTATTAATTAATAACTAAGAGCATTGATCCAAAAGCTCACATTGACAGCCCTAGAATATAGTGGGTGTATATCGTAAAGTGATGTTTGCTCACTCATCGGCTTGAAGTTTGCTTTCTTTTAGACGCTGCCAAAACCAACTGGTGCGCCCTTGAGCTAACGGCGCGACTCAGTGGCTTCTGCGCCCGCGCAGGCCCTCCAGCCACTGTCCGGCTCATTAATTCAGCAAACTACCTTAGACAAAATCGTAAAATTTTATGTCCCCAGTCAAAGAGGTTTTAACGATTGAATGATTTATTTTATTGCCTGATTAATGGTCATTTTGTTGACCGCTAATAGCAAATATTTAATTGGTCACGTTATACGAGTTTTGGGCACGCTCGAAACTCTGTAATGTGAAATTTGATACCTAGTTACCGATAAAAGATTTGAACTTTTGTAAAGTTGGTTTACATACCCAACAAGCAAAAACGTCATATAAGTTCTGACTTGTACGACCTTAAGTCGGATAGCAGTCTCACAATAGTAATGAGATGACTGCTAGGTCATATAGACGTCTTAAATCTAACTTTTTAGTCGTGCGACAAATATGTCATAAAAACTGGTCATAGTAACGTCGGCACGACTTAAACTATACGACGTTATATTAAAGTTTTAGCCAAAACGTCTGTACGACTTGTAGTCGCATTGGAGTCAAGTTTCGACTTTTAAACGACGTTTAACAAAATGGCGGCTTAACTTGGTCTTCAAATAACCTTAAAATGACTTTTTGTCTTTAAAACGTCATATAGAGATTAGTGTGCGACAAAATTAACATGGCTGACATTTGTAGAATTAAACATAATTTTATTAATAAAAAAAATTTGTTTCAAACGCAAAATTACGAAGGGGCATGAAAATATGAATAGTATTTACATAGGTATATTGTCATAAAACTTTAATTCCCAGACGAACTAAACGGTATGAGAGACAGACACAGTTAGCAATGAAAGTTAAATAATACTCACCTTTTATTCCTTGTAATAGATTTATTTTGCACTCAGATCTCGAAACATAACCACAAACACAAGTCACTGACAAACACTAAAAATCAGTCGTACAAGTGTTGTTACTTGACTCATATACAACGTTTTCGTCATTCAAAAACATCTGTATGACCACAATATAACGAAAGAGTCGTTGTAAAGTTTTGCTGCGACTACTGTACGATGAAAGTGGTAATCTTGTGACTTTTGTATGACCATTAAACAACAATGTAGGTCGTATAAATGGGGCCCTTTTCACGTTGAGTAAACGTTATTATAACGTTAGTGTGACCTATCTTTTGCGACCAGTGGTAAAAGAAAACGTTTGTACGACCATTGTACGACGTAAAATTGTTAGTTGGGTAGAGAATCATTTCATTTGTTCGATGGGCTGTGACGTAAACCACTCGTACTTTATAAGAACCTGTTTCTGGTTATTTTGGTTTTGAAATCTATCAACCAACTTTTAAGTTATCTTGTCAGAATCAAGAATAAGCAATACCTACACCTACAGTAACATCTTTTGATATCTTTTTTAACATTGTCTTTGCCACTTTTTTGACGTATACGACTAATACAAGTTCTTTTACCTTTACAGCATTTTCTAAATGAAAATGTCAAGACTTTCAAGTTTGCTTTACATTTGAATAAATGCGCACTATATTACATGAAACATTTCCTGTCATTTTTATTTCTATCCGCCGGTGAGTCTGCAGGTATGCTCGTTGCATCACCTGGGCGTCCCAGCGCGATATGGCACACTATGGTAATGCCGCTCTCCCACGCACTCCTCAAATAATCGAGTGTGTGAACTTGCTTGTCCCTCCGGTATATTGTTTTTTTAGGCGTGTTATTGGGACATTACGCTTAGTCGTCGTTATTTATGTGGACACAGATCGGGGACAAAATTGTTCCGTTCGAAATTTGGGAGAGTTTTGTTACGACCGATTGTTTGGGCGATCTCTTGAACCACGTTGTAACGCTTGTGTTATTTATGCGAGTAAAAGAATCACTAGATAATACTATGGCCGAACACATTTTTTTAGAACTTCACATTAGAAGTTACACATAACTAAATTTGAGTTATAAGAAGTCCGAAAATAAGCTTTGGAAACGTGTTTACTTGTCCATTACCATCCACACATATCTAAAATAGTACGTTTTTTAGGGTTCCGTAGCCTAAATGGCAAAAAATGGAACCCTTATAGATTCGTCATGTCTGTCTGTCTGTCTGTCTGTCCGTATGTCACAGCCACTTTATTCCAAAAGTATTAAGACTACACAGTTGAAACTTGGTAGGTAGATGTATTCTGTTAACCGCTTAACGAATTTAATACAAAAATAAGAAAAATAAAAGATTAAGAGGGGGATCTCCATACATGGAACTGAAACTGAAAAAAATTTTTTTCATCAAACCAACACGTGGTGTCTATAGATAGGTCTTTAAAAATGACATTAAGGTTCATAAGACAACTTTTTCTCAAAGTCAACCGTTTGAAAGATATTCACCGCCAAAGTGGTAAAATGTGTGTCCCCCCCCCCTTTAACTTTTGAAATAAGAGAGTGAAAAATCTAAAAAAAATATATGCTGTAGATCTTAATAAACACTTTCAACCAAAATTAGTTTAAACGAGATGTAGTAATTAGTTTTCGAGATATAGCACATTTTCTAAAACCGCAAATATAACTTTGTCATTCATACCAACACTGTGAAAAACAAAGTTATTTTTGCAGACGAAAAATGATAGGTGGTATTAAATATGGTATGGTATAAGGTAACTACGGAACCCTATGGCGCGTGGCCCGACACGCACTTGGCCGGTTTTTCTTGTATTTATTGTGACTTTATTACTAATTAAAATCAAAATTATTTTTGGTAGATATGCATACTATGGGCGGAATTTTGGGCTATCCAGCATAACCCAAAATTCCACCAATAATATGAAACAAGACGTGACAAAACCGATGTCACCTCTCCCCGACGTGTTAGCCGTTAGATGATCCTCCGTTGTCTATTTTGACAGGTGACGATAGATAGTTCAGTGCACTTTAGCTGATGAGAATAAAATTTAAACAACAGAAGGACCACTTGTCTCATTTGTGTGAGTAATCAACCACAGTGCTTGCCGTTGATGCCACAGATGCCAAATATGGTCATACCAAACTAATTCTGCAAAATAATAACAGAACCCAATTGAAGGGCATACGGGAAGAAGGGGCTCATCGACATTTTTGACCAATTTGAACTAACAATTGCATTCGATAACCTTTGAATGTGTCTTTTAAATGACATACTCAAAACAAACTAAAAGGGGCCCATTTTTCGTTAAATCGAATCAGTAAAAATGTAGTAGTTAAGTAAATAAAATCTTTAATGAGGTAGCAACTTTCTTATATTTTGCTAATTGTTCATTTCAAACTAACAGTTGCATTTGATGGCATTGGCATACTTAAAACAAACTAGGGTCCATTACATTTTCAAAACAAACTAAAAGAGGTTCATTTCTCGTTAAATCGCCTTAGTAAAAATAAACCATTCAACTTTAAACAGCCATTTTCTCAAATTTTGCTAAATGTCGATGAGCCCCTTTTTCCCGTGTACCCTTCAATTGTTATAGATCACAGAAATCCTTTTATGTTTGGCCCATAGGTATTTCACATTTTGTAACTTAAAAAATAATAACTTTAATAATAACTTTGCCTGGGTCCAAGAGAGGCTTTTTTTATTAGAATAGGTCCCTAGGCCTAGGAACAGGGTGTTACTGACTTAGAAATAAGCGAGCCTTCTGTCTAACGTTGTAGCGTCGCGTGTACACATAGTGGAGAGCTGGTAATGGCGCGTCGCGGATGTGCGTGCGCGCAAACAGCAGCAGCCAAGGTCGGCGCGAGCAAACACACCAGGAATGCTTTTAGACACACATTCGAATGCTGCCGAGATGGTCGCCATTCATAAATGCTCATAAATAAATGAGGTTCTTTAACTTAAGCCATAATGAGTGAACTTACTGTAAGAAAAAAGGTTTTAAAAGGTTCTTCATAAGTGCTTATAATACGTATCTCACTATCCAATTTATGGTATAAAATGAAGTGTCCCCTAACATTCATTGGTTTCCTTTGGTTCAGATTTAAATTTGATCAGCAACGCAGAAAAGCTCTGTTCTGTAAGTTTCAGTAACGTTAATATTTATGTGGTTTTTTTTCAGTTTCCCTACCTATTCAGTCAGTTTTATAGAAAGTTTGTTGCTTCTTCTACATTAAGATTTTTGGAAGATTTTGTCAAATTATCTTCAACTTTCTATTTGTCTTCCTCTTTACTTATAATCCCGAAATTCAATTTAATGAACTAACAAGTCAGTTAGTGGTCTCAAGATAAAAAACTTGTCTCACTCAACAAAGTAAAGTTGAATGAATGAATCGTTAAGAACAGTGATCTCTCGTGTAACCCGATCGCGCGTAATTCGGATCTCGGGCGTGTCCGTGCGGCGACGCAGGCGCAGACGCGACAAAACGTTGTAAATATTCGTTTATCGCGCGACGTCGCGCGGTTATTACTCGACCTTTATCCGATTTCATGAGTTAATCTGCAACTTGGTCACTGGATTAATGTGGACACGCCTTTTTCTCTTAGTAAATTACCATGACTGAATGAACTCGGAACTATTGAAAACACATTAAGATTTTAATTCATATTTGACTTTATCTATAGGCACATCAATGCTTAGGTAATCCATATGAGTGAGTATAGTTAGTGATGTCTACTAAATGAGATAAAAAGTAAAGAGAAACTGACGTCAAATCGTATCTCTATATAAGGGCATGACGTGACAGTGCAACATTGACTATTAGTTTTCACATCCATAGAGAATCACAAAGATTGATTTTTTTATCCCGCGAGTGCCTATTGTCTGGCGGCTGAGCTGTAACTGATACAATGACAACTTTTTTATACACAGATCGGTATCTTCACCTTCGTTGGAATCATGCACTTGATAATGAACTGTGTGTTGTTGTGTTAGGTCGTGATAAGAAAGTAGCTCCACAGTAGCTGGGCACTGTGTTTAATTCATAATAAGTCAAATGCACGGCACGATGTTCATATTTTATCTTATCAAATAGGTCCTCTTATTTACTTTATGAAAAATAGCGATATTGATTTTATCTATTGGACAGAGATTTAAAAACCAAATAACATTCAGATTTTTTAAACCATTAAGGCTGTATATTCAAATCACGTTCCATTTTTAAATTTTCAATACTTATGATCAAAACAACTCTGCGCGAGCTGTAATGAGGGCGAACTTTGATAATTCCTATTAAATTACAAAATACGCAATACATAAGAATATAATAATAATTCATGATGAGGTACTTATTCATTAAAAAATTAATTTAGAATCTTTAAATACCAGTAAAAAACATGTCAAAGTGTACATATTTGAGCATTTTTTAGTATTTTTTTTCTTTCTATAGTGCACTCCTTGACATGACAATACAAACAATAAGTGAAAAAATAAATATGAGTCGTACTCTTATTTGTTACAGCTAAAACTTATGTGAAAAATACCTCTGACAAGCAAATTTAAAATTCCACTTGAACAGATTGTCTTGGTTTTAAAATAATTTATTATGTTTTTCTCTCTAGTCCATCAGCCATTTTAATGTCCCCACTGCTGGGGCACAGGCCTTCCTTATGGGTGAATAAGGAAGACGGGCCATAACCCACCACGCGGGCCCAATGTGGATTGGTGGGTGTTAACGGCTGCAAATGCAGCCGGGACCAACGGCTTAACGTGCCTTCCGAAGCACGGAGGAGCTCGAGATAGTAAATTTCTGGTCACCCTTCCCATGACCGACCCTTGCGAAGGTTGCTTAACCCCCGCAATCGCTGGGCCAGGCGCTAAACCACTGCGCCACCGAGCTCCTTTCTATACGGCACTAATTTAAGAATTTTGCTTCCTAGACCCACATGTTTACATCAATAGTAATGCTTTCATTCTTCGGATAACTTCTTTGAAAAAAACGCTAATTTCTTTGAAATGCGAATATTTAGCCTTAAAGATTGTTTCAAATATTTCTTTCCATTTTTTGACTTTGCATTTTGATACATTTCTTTACTTGATGTGGAATATCCACATTAATCCTCCACGAATATGATTGAAAGTAAGAGACGATCAGATTAGGGTGTCCGAACGCGCGCGATAATCTCGCGACAGCGACGACGCATCATACTTTTGTTGCGGCGACATGTCGCGTGCTTTGACGACGGCCGCAGCAGCCGTGTTCGTGACGGGAAGCTTTTTAATATTGATCACTTTTATTTTGTGCATGGTAATATTTTTTTGAAATAATTAAATTATTTAATTTATTTTACTAGGTATATAAACTGCACAAATCAAATAAATAATATAATTAGGTCATCCTTAAGTCTAATTTAAAATATATTAATAAATTACATAAAGGAATATTAAAAATATCACTTAGTCTAATAGACCACCCCGAGTAGTCCCCGGTGCAAGTATGCCCATAAGTTGGCCGCGTTGCCGCGTCGGATGGCAATGGACAGACAACCTTTGCACCAGGAATGACCCAGAGCGGGGGTCACAATTTTTTTGTCTAAGTCGACGCCCTAAGTGTTTGACAAATTGTATTGCCTGGTAATATTAATAAAAAAGATTTAATATTGTGAATTCAAATTATAATTAGCACTTTTCATGTGGATATTTAATACTATTATTTAAATAGATAAACATACTTACATAAAATGCAAAGCTTGAGAAACTTTAAGAGGAGCTTTTTTTTTCACACGCGTTTTAGACAGAAAAATACAATGTAGAACTGAAAAAAAATTTTCATAAGCTATATGAACGAGATCATTATTTTAAAATTATATAATCATAACATAACAATCTGCAAACTAACGAAAAATCTTCAGCCATCATTTTATTTCCTTCACGCTACTGAACTGAACTACTACTGAACTACTGAACCGATCTTCATGAAATTTTGCATACACGTTGTTAGAGGTACAGAGAAGGACATAGGGTACTTTTCATCCCGAAAAAAGTATGGTTCCCGAGGGATAGCAAAAAACCTTTTCACGCAGACGAAGTCGCGGGCGGCCGCTAGTTTATTCATATTTTGACACTCAGGCGATGTGAACGTTCGCTAAGTGTCGTTTATCAGTTGTGTTAAAGCGGTTATTGAAGATGACTGTGACGTCATTGTCTTGTGCTTGCGCGCCTTGTTAGCGCCCAGTGTTTGCTCGCGGCGACTTTCGAGCGGGCACCGCAACCCGCAACGAACAAATAAGGGTTTGTCCGCACCGTTAATTTAATAGGACTTTCTTCATAAGACTGCTCTACTTAAAACAATACAGCAAATTGTTGGTACGCCATTTTCTATTAAAGAAGCTGAGCAAGCAATGAAGGCTTTAATACCTATTAAATCTCGTACTTATTAAGGTACTAGGTTCATAAATTAAGAATAACCGAACTCGAATTTTAAGTACGTAACATATCACAACAATAACTTAATTTCCGAGGTTTAACATCATACTTACTAACTACAATTCTTTCTTTACTAAGCCTTGCTTTCTTTCTTTTCTTTCTTTGTTTCCTTCTATCAGATATTTGATACTCAAGATATGGATTAATAAACTGATGATTGTTATTGTGAGACCTCTCTATTGAGCGGGACATTCAACTTTATTAGCCTTTTGTTCGACAGGTAAACTATTCGTACGTTTCTTCAAAGGTTGTAACTAGCAAGTAGCAATCGGTGCGCATTACAAGTGAAACAAAGAATGTTTAATTAGTCAAAAGTCCACATCACCTCACGCGCTCCCGACTGTTCCCAGAACCAGGATGTTGCACCAACACACCACCTCTTACCCACGGAGCCAATCGCCCCGCTGTTTGCTCACACGTATTTACTGATCGAGGAACAAGCGGCCGAACATCATTGTAAATCGAATCACACGTCAACGCGACAGGCAAACAAATCGTCTGCTCGGATGTATTTATCGCTTCCGCCGCGCGCGACATCCGCGATTGAGCGATCAAAAACTATCAAATTACCTAGAGACGTCTCACTCTCCAACCCTTCTTTGTGCGCTAGCAGGTGGAAAGTGACCACCGGTCACTCCTATCACGTTACCGATGTGAAATTTACGGTCGTTGTTCGTCGTGTAGAGTAACGCGGTAAACAAAAGTCGTAAATAAGCGACCGTTGCGCCAATCGGAGTGTCATTGTCGCCGTGTGACCATTTGAATTTGTAATCGATGATGCGGTCATTGTGAAGGGCGTTCCAAGCTGGGTATCAAAAACAAATCACTATGCAATTGATTTTGTTTCTTTGGCTGCGAAAGAGTTGACCGTTGGTCATATTTGACATCTATAACGGACTTTTTATTATTCTCTTGGATCGTATCGAAATATTATCAACCTCAAATAAAGCAACCGCCTCTGTGGTGTAGTGGTTCGCCCACTCGTGTAAGACGCAGGGGTTCTGGGTTCAATTCCTAGGGGGGTACAAATTGTACTCGGTTTGGTTGGTGGTAGGGCTTATTTTAAGTCCGCCTAGCTACTACCATCTTACCTAAGTCTGACGCCATAACAACAATTTAAACAAATTTATGTTCCGGCAGTTTGAGGTAAGATAGCACAGTTCCTCAGAGGATTTCGGGTGTAGTGCGCTTCTACCTTCAGTCTTATCGTCACTTAACATCAGGTGAGGTAAAGGCCAAGGCCACTATCCCGTTGTGCATAAAAAAACTCATAAATGTTAACTAAAAGTAACATAGCCAAGCATTGAAAGAGGTCATACATATTATGTCTTAAAATTTATTTTAGTGAAATTTCTCAAAAGCTCTACGGTTGTTAAAATTTAACAAGGGCCTCCTTAACCTCGAGCGAAGTCACCACAAAGCGACTGCAGGAATCTAAGGCCATAACAGTCGTCGGAGTTTATCACCGGTCCTCCTTGGCCGAGGGCCCGAAGTCGATGTGTAGTGATGTTTGCACGTGCAGTGGTTACCATAAGATTTTTTATTGTAATATATTGTTACGTACCTATCACATCAAAAGGGACGTTTTTACGCAGTTATATTGACAATACCTTTAATGTTTGTACCCAAAAAATATTGTCGTTAACTTATCGAGTCCGCACTAAGAGAGATGTTGTACTCAAGTAATATCCATAACCTTTACAAAGAAAATAGCTATAAAACAGAATTAATAAAACTTTTTGTTGTAAACAGATATTTGTGTCATATTTTAAAGCGAATGAACTTTGATTCCGTTAACGACTCAGCATCGTGCTGAGCACCGTTTAGTGCCGCGCAGCACTAGGGCTGAGTTATCGAGCGCGCTTAATGAAGTCCGCCGCGCGCTCGGTTTGAGCTAATTCGGTGCGCCTGCGCGTCCCATAACTCGTCCTAGAGCGGCGCGCGCAGCGTGATGCCATATTACATTACCGCCGGCCCCAGCTGTACCGCATACTTATTAATCTATCCGATTTTTATGCCTTGTTGGTATTTTATATTACCACGAAACTCGTTGCGAAAGCTCGGATTAAACACACTTAATACCTGACTTACCCAAATGTCGAGATTTATGTGAGAAGCGCTGCGCTGCGGCTGGATAACGGTAAACTTTGAAATTTATATCTGCGTCTAAGTTTGATGGGTACATCTGACTGGGGGATTAGGCACAATATTCTTTGTAGCTTCAATTCTATTAATGTTAAGACTTCCAATTACTTTTAGTTGACTCTATCATTTAGGCTATCATTTTTGGATTTTATTTGCTAATAACTTATTATTTATGTTATTAGGATTCAACTGTCAAAATCCATTGTCTTTTGACAGTTAAACGTGATAAATTTCTACGTCATATCGCGTTCTGTTGGTGGAGAGCGGGACAGAATTGTTGGTTACCTTTTTTTAAAGAATTATGTATAACAATAGGGTTACGATTTTTGTAAACTTTAAAAAAAAAATACTGATGTTTACTGCAAGGAAAGGGTTATGTTTTTTATAGACTATTATAGAGATTATCAAGTCAAAGCACATATACCCTCAACAATTCAAATGCAATGGATCGCACAATATTTAGAATACAATACCTCATCACGAACATTTCTATAAAGCCGACTTGACAAGTGAGAACAATCGCCAGCGGTTGTTTATTAGGTAATGCAAAACCGATAGAGGACATTCTTACAGAATACCTAGCCATAAATCGTAGATTAAATCCATTCGCGTCTGATTCGGACAACATTATATTTACAGACAATATATATCAAATCTCGCGTGTAGGCTCCGGTACCCGAGTGACATGTTTACGCAAATCATATTCAAATAAGCCTCTATTGCTTAATAGTGCAGTCCGAATACTCGATTGGGATGCCATCCATCGATTGTGTGGAACGATCGATAAGTTAGAATCAACAGTAGCGCAAGCGCACCTAATCCGAATCGAATCGGCGGACTTTTTCAATAATACCACCAATTTTGGTTGGGACCATTTCAATCGGACAACTAGTTGTGGGGACCCGTACACAAAACTATTTGATGGTAATCATTATGACAATGCAACGAAAAACGCTGAGAGTAGGCTTCAAAATTGAAGAAAAATTCTCAGGTATTTCGAATTTATTCCCTATAACTAGATAACAAATATTTTAAGATCCTTTGTGATTGTTATAAAGCAATAGATCTAAACTACTGAAACAAAGGATCACACATAAAGATTCAAAAATAAATGTAGAAGCGTAACCAGCATGAAATAAACGTAGTGGGCCATGCAAACAATGAGCTCTGTGCAGTTTCGTCACCTTAAAACATACAGAACCTCTTTTGAATACATCTGACTACCTTACCCTGTGGGAACGCAGAGCTTTTCAATCAGGGCGGCCGGGCCCGCGATAAACATACTAACTTACGACCCGGCGCGCTTTGACAAGCCCCATTACAAATTTGGACTTTTCGACTCTCGACCGGTTCGGTTATTGACAAAAAAATAGTCCGATGATATCAGAACGTGGACGACAATAATGTACCGACGAAATACGGCAGCTCGAACACGGAAAAGCTGTTTAGGGTATTAAAAAAATAGATCTTAATGTGATAGAGTTTGGCTAATTCTTCCGTTCAACTTTGGAGTAGAATTGATTAAGGAAATTACCTCTACTTTATCTTTTTTTATTGAGGTAATCTATCAAAACTTCGCAGACGCTCCTTCTCTAGATTTTGAACATGCAGATGTTGTTCAGACTGACCTCACACAAGAGCTGTTGAGCAAACTGCAGCGTCTACAGAACGAATGCATCAGGTTCATATGTATATGGATTGCGCTGATCATGTGTCGGATTACAGGAAAGAACTAGGTTGGCTCCCTATCAGGTTGCGTCGTGAGGTGCGTGTTCTTGTGCTGCTTTTCAAAATCCTTTACGACCCTAGATCTCCTTCCTACCTTAAAGAGCGTTTCCAGCCTCTCGGCGTGGATCATAACCGGGATCTTAAAAGCAAATCCGACAATCGCCTTGGAGCTCCACTCTCCGGCACTGGATACTTTACAGTTTCCTTTACAGACTCGTTTACAGTTACTGCTACTAGCCTATGGAATCTTCCATCTCATTTTCGTCACTCGAAATCTCTTGCCGTATTTAAAACTCATGTATACGCATATGTACCTACTGGCTAAATCCATAGTTTGTGCAAACAACAATATACATTTATTTAGGTTTATGTAGTGTATTTTCGTTATTAGTATTGTATTTGGTAAATTTATTGATTTTGTATAAACTTTTGTTTTAATCTCTTCATTTTCTACGTATGTAGTTGGCACACTGGCCTTTAAATCTCCCCTCAGTTATTATTTGAATCAAAGGTTGTCTGGAAGAGATCGCTTCCAGCGATAAGGTCGCCTTTGCCTACCATAGACTTAATTTTTAATTTGTGACTATTATTTTTAATATGTGTGTGCAATAAAGTATTAATTTATCTAAAACTATCCTTGTATTGAGAATGTTCAAAAGAAAAAAGTATATATTGTTTATTTTGATTAATCAGGTAATTTCATCATTTTTATTAAGGCGTTTTTTATTGCGCAAATAAATGCTTCTTTTATATAGGTTGGTTGGTAATTCTGAATTAATATTTTAGTATTATAAGGTAGCGTACCTACTCACCTGTTTTTACAAACATCAAATAAAAATCAGATAAATTAATTTTAGGGAATTAGTATTTGACTTATTTATTCAATCGAGTGTTTCCTTCACCGCCAACGTTTTTGCTAACCCCTGCATAAATCAAGTTTTATAAATTATGTATTAATGTGTCAATATCTGCTTAAATATAAGTAATTTATACACCATATTTATATAAATATAATTAGCAAGGTCGTCCAGCTATCCTTAGCGCTATAAACTACTTTAATATCGCACTCATTTTGCATATGCAACGGTATAAAACCGAATCGATTAGAATAAAATTTCGCTATTGACAGTTATTACGCCAATAAAAAATATTATCAAACAGCATTAGTTAAATACAATTTTAAGACTTATTAAATTAATTGATCGTGTTGAAAATTGCTTACAGTGTTTTAACGGTCTATTTGTTCTGTATACTTTACCCATTTTCTTTAATCCAATGATTTATGATTGCTATAAAATAGTTTGTTTTATAAATTATTACTTTATGGTTTAAACTACTGAGTATGAATTTTAAAACATAAAATAAAACCAAAACTTTATCGAGTTAAACAAAAATAAGGGTAGATACCATCTATTAATAACACATCAGCTGTGTTAAACGTCTTGTTGGCATGTATTGTTGTATGGTCTGTGCCATGTCTTCATACAATGTTGTATTCAAAATACCTTCTCACATGTGCGAACAACTGAATTGATTTCAATTCTTTCATATTTTGTACAAAACTGTAATAAGTTATGGTTTATGAAATATCTATAAACATTACAAAAATAGTGACATTCCCTTTCACTGTCTGTTTAAGTTTTATTCCCTGATTAACTAACTACTAACTGATTAATTAACTAAATGATTCAAAATAATAGTACTATGAAACCTACTACATACTACCTACTACATTTTAAGATATTTATGACCAACTTAAAATCTGTAAATAATACTTCAGTGATACCCTATAATCGCTTGTGTTGGCATTCGTTCGCACACGCGCGCGCCTCATGCGAGGAAGCAACAATTTATTTATCGATTTACTGTAATATCGAATAATTGCGTAATTGGCCGAATAGAAACCGAGATCGGCCCGAGATGTGCGTGGACGCTAATTGTGCAGTTTGGAGGTTACCGTCACCGTCACGCCACTGTGCAGAAACCACCTCGCTAATGAAACAGTACCTAAACGAAGATATCGTAAATTTTTACACAGTCCAGTAATTGCCAATTATGTACTTTGATTGACAAATAATTTCATAGTTTTCTTTAATTTTAAGCTAGCTAACTGAAACCTTGTGCAAACAGGCTCGTATTAAAATTCAATGGGTATGTGTTATTTTGAATTCAGTAAATAGGGAATACCTAATGAAGTATTTAATTAAAAATGTTTGTGCAAAGTTTTCTTTGTAAACGGTGTTTGATATTATAAGACCCAAGAACATACACAATATAATAAAATTTATTAAAGTTATCAATATCAATTTAAAATAATCTTGTTTAATTGAGGATTTTAACGTTATATGTAATTGTTTTGCAACTTTCACTGCTCATTTCTAACAGCAAATCGTCCTGAATTCTCTTTCGCAGCGTTGTGAGTGTGACACGCGCTGAGTAGTCACCGCTGGCACTCGAACCCGCGACCCGCCGCCGACCCCACCGGGGTTGCTAGCCTACATTCTATTATAGTTTTCTGTTGTCTTTCACATGTAGACACCACAGTAATACAATATGACTTCAAAATAATCTTATTCATATTACTATTCCGTAAAAGATGACATGTAAGTAATGGCATGTATATTTTAATTGCCTCTATCTTACCAGAATTGGTTAATCACGAGTTGATAAAAATTTTTGGACTTGCGGCTCTTTGTCATTTCTCTTGATTAACCATTTTCGTTAACCGGCCACTTAACCAAATACAAATTGTCATTTTGTTTCTTGTGTAGTGTAACGATGACGTATTTCATTGGTATAAAGTACCTACTTATATAAAAGTACCTACTTATATAAGTTGATGATTTGTGTTAAATTGATTTAAGATCAAAAATAATTATTTCCTATAGGTATTTATTTGGTATTTAAATTTCAATTGCCCACTGCACTTACAGTTTCACACCAAAACGTGCGGTGGGCAAAGATTGAAATACTCACAATAGACTTTTATTTCTTGTTAGCAAAAACGTTCGTCTTTAGTAGGGTAAATACACAGTTATGAGAATACTCACATAACTCGTCTTTAGTCAGTGGAGGAAAACATTTGGCTTTTCATTAGTAACTATGTACAATTAACTATGTACAATTTGTTAAGCATGCCGGGTAGGTAGTGCGCGGTGCGCGGGCGCAGGCACGCGCGTTCCCCAACAAAGAGCCTGACTTTTGACTCGCGTCGTGTGCTCGGGCTTCATAATATAATTGAGCGAACGAAATCCGGCCGGCCATTACCATACAATGGGCGAGTCAGTTCCGCCGAGCCCGCCGGGTCGGTGAGGGCAAAAAAACACTACCACTTGCCTTTGTCAACTTCGACAACACCAACAATGCGTCAGCGCATTCCATCTTGTAACTTAAGACGGTAGAGTTAGTGACTATTTTTGCGGATGTTCGCGTGCGCTTGTGTCGTTTGTGTGTCGGCGGGGAGGTTGGCAGGCGTCCGTCGGAGGCAGGCCATCATGAGCGCGACGACTGTTTGACGAGTGACAGGCGTCTGAAAAACGGCAGCGTAAGTCACATTGGCCGCGGTCTCATGTGCCCGTTTTGAGTTATTGCCCGCGCGCAGTTTTTCCCGGGCGAACCTGGCTTTTTGGCTGATCGTCTTTTGTTCAGTTTCTGTTCTCATATTCGCAGTAACTGATGCACCGTTTTTGTTGCCCACTGAGTTTCCAAAGTCTGAGCTATAAATACTGATTCGAAATTCGTTGATATTTTATACGTCGTTATACTTATAAATTCGACGTCATCAATTTAAATTACCGAAGTCCACAGCAACAGCACATTTTTTTTAAATATTGTTTTAGAATAAGCATTTATTACAGAAAATTATGAAAACAACTAATCATATCTTCTTTTTATAAAACATGACTAAACATTTTCCAAACAGCCATGAAGTTCATTTTATTAGAAATAAAACACTTTTTACGGACTACAGCGCGCATATTGGTTAGTTCGGATGTTATTTTAGAATTATTTAGTTTTGATTTGTTGGTTTTTTGGGTTTCCCGACGTTGATGAGCAGCTTCTTACTTCAGTCGTCCCGTGACCACGGCCCCTGGAAAGGTGTCGAAACGTCGGGAAACCCAAAAAACCAACAAATCAAAACTAAATAATTCTAAAATAACATCTGAATTAACCAATATACGCGCTGTAATCCGTAAAAAGTGTTTTATTTCTAATTAACTGTACGCGCGGAAGCCTTATCATATTTATCCAAAGGTTCCAGTTTTAAAACCTCTTATTTCATCAGAGATTCCATATTTGTTTCATGACGCTAAAGTATAAAAATCTACTTAGTTTCAGATCACCAAATAACAACTAGAATGAAATATAGTAAAAGTATAAGTCTTCGAAGCGTCTACAATTGCCTTGTACAGTTTTCTAGTATCTGTGATAAGCCATTAATATTCATAGCTAGATCCTCGCGGACGACAGAGGCATAAGTGACACGAGACACTTTCTACGCGCCCGGCGCGCAAGCGCACGGCCGCATCCGGGTCCGAAACTAGAAATAGGTTTTTTAAGTCATTTACGGTACTATTTATATAAGTATTTTCGGTTATGAGTAGGAGCTCGATGGCCCAGCAGTTGCGGAGCTTAAGCTTTCACAAGGGTCAGTCATGGGATGGGTAACCAAAAATTTATTATCTATAGCTCCTCCGTGCTTCGGAAGGCCGTTAAGCCGTTGGTCCCGGCTGCATTTGCAGTCGTTAACACCCACCAACCCGATTTGGGCCCGTGTGGTGGGTTATGGCTAATCCTCTTTATCTATCCTTGAGGAAGGCTTGTGCCCCAGCAGGGGGACAATAAATGGCCGGTGCCGTAAATACAATATACATAGGTATCATTTAAGGTATGATTCCGATGTCAGCAGCACTGCTGCGCGACACTGCTGCGCGACACTGCTGCGCGACAGTGCTGCGCAGCACTGCTGCCAAGCTCGGAATGTAGTCTCATATAAACCTATAGAGAAAGTATGGGGACCAGTTGTGTTGCGGCAGCAGTGCCGCGCAGCACTGCTGCGCAGCTGTGTCGCGCAGTAGTGTTGCGCAGCAGTGTCGCGTCGCTTCTCCGCTCACATCAAATTGAGCCTTTCAAACGTAACATTAGGGTTCAATTTGGAGTGCACTGCTGCGGCAACACTGCTGCTGCTGCCGAGATCGGAATCATACCTTTATGAATACTGTCACTTACTTTTAAATGAAGTATGTTTTGTTCACGTCTCACAAACGTTATTTTGTATTTAATGAAAATTAAAAACTGTTTTAAAGTAACACCTTGTTTGTTAGATCATTAATGTTAAGAAAGAAAATTGTGGGTACCGGAATGGTATCTGATTATTTAAAAACACCAAGATAATCGGTACGATAGAGTTAATGCAATATTACGAAATTTTATTTTTGTGCTAGAACTCAGCCGTGGCTTTGGCTTTGCTTTGTATGTAGCTCAAATTAGTCACCTAATAATATTTTATATTATCTTAGGATTTCAAATTGTTTTCATTCTATAAGCGTTTCGTCCATTTCAGTAAAATTCTAATAGCCTTTATTACTTAGGAATTTCGATTAGACAAACAATTTAATAATCAGCAATTCCAGAAGCTTTCTCTTCCCTAGCATACCGTTAAAAGATCTGGAACCAATTTGTTTTTGTCAGTAAAAAACATCCTAAAGGGAAACACTGTGTGTTTTCATACTTACTTGCTAAAGAAAACCATTTTATTTTAGATTTTCTTCTTTTCACTTTGAGTAGAAAAATAAAAATAAAGTTTTATTTCACATTGCTTATGATTTTATGCACCAAGTCGGCCTCAAAAAACTGAATATTTAAGTACTTTGTCACACAGATTATAAGACTGGTTCAGTAAGACAATCCCAGTATATGAACGCAAAGGTTGGCTTGACTACCAACCAACTAAGTGTCATCTGAGATACTACCTATTACAAGGAACAGCCACTTTTTGATTCAATAATATTTAAACATAAGTCAATAGATACCTACAAAGTCCAAACAGGCAACTACGTATATCCCAAGATTTAGATGAATAAAAAAAAAGTCTGCTGTTTCACACAAAAATTATTAACGAAAATATAAAAATGTATAAAACAAACAACCGATTTTTTTTCGCGATTTCAGAGTTGGTACCATAATATAAGTTGTTCAGTTTGATGGTCCCTATGTACCATATTCGGCATTAGGGGTTATTTTGTAACACGTTCTATAATCCTAATAGTTGTAGGTCCATAGATGTGTAATCTAATACAGACGTGTAGGCCGGTAGCTCGCCGCGATCACTCGCGCGCGTGACCGCAATGCCGATTAGCAAGACCTCGCCAAAACTAGATATTCGATTAACTCGATTTTTGGGTAGACTGTAATTTTTAATGCAATTTGTTGAGCACTAGAATTGACTGTGGACACGAAGAAAATAATCCATTATAGGTCCATAGGTTTAATGAAAGGTATTAATGTAACGATAATCATTGTAAGATTTTTTTAATGGTGTTGACTTAGATTATTTATATGTCTAGATAGAGTCTTAGGCTTTTGACGTATCAAACAAAACAGGCCAACTTTTTTAAGGTGGTGTGCATTTTTAGCATCATCGCGTCCAAAGAGTATTGTAATAAAAACTATGGCCGGCTCACACTACTGACAATGTGTGCGTGTTTTGGTCACCCAACTGTTGGGTGATATTTTTTTCGACGCTGTCGTAGCTTCGACTGTCTATCTTGACATATAAATAATCTAAGGGTGTTGATTGAAAATTCTAGAATTCAAATACAGTCTTGTCCGAAGAAATGGGAATAAAAATGTTAATTTTAAAAACAATCATATTTTTTCCCTTTTCAGATATAGGGTAAGTATACTACCTACCAAATTAGCTGAAACCCAAAAAAATAATAATTAAAAAAGTACCTTTTCCTAACCCCAATCGCGTTAAATAGACAGTTGGCATAAAATATTAAAGTATACGAAAAAAAGTCTTGAATGTAAATGTCTAAAATAATTTAATATGAAGTCACTTGTACTTAATTAAATTCTCCGCGCGCATCGGTGTTTATGCTCGTATGCAAACAGGAATGACACTTCTGTACATGCAACTATTACTGATTGACGTATGTCGTATTCTGCTCGCGATAGTAAAGCTCATACAACATATACATAGCCCTACTGTTATATACTACATACATCATTATGTTATAGTCAAACCTCGAAGCTCAGTAGCTCCTAGGTTTGGCTAGTCAAACCTCATGTTTGACAAGTCTTATAGGCAATTTTACCAAATGTCAAATAATCCCGTTTAGCTACGTTAAAATGTTGAGTTTGATCTCTTGTTATTACATATCGATTTCACCAGCTCATTTGTAATTTTACGGTGTTTTCTTTATTACATAAATTGCAATTATTGTAACAAACTTTTCTTCTTTCTTATGACAGTGACAGCATTAAACCTGTTTAGTAACTTAATCTCGTTTAAAATTAATGGTGAAATTTGCTATGAGTAAAAGACCAAACCAATAGCGTGTTTCGGCCTTTGACGAACGAATTTAGAGACCAACTTGGACAGTCAAAATGCCGAAACTCAATATGGTCAAACCGGATTTGACCAGTCAAACCTAAATTTCCTCACAAAAATGTGTTATATTCACTTCTAAGGTTTACGCGCGTACTAGACATTGAAATAATAGTAGTTTATGATACAAGGTTGGTAAGGAGGTTTTAAAAAACCTTAACAACCGTGTGCCATACTACGTTTTTCAATACATTTGCGAGAAAACAATATAGGTACTACTGAAATTGTAATCTATACATATAATAAAACTGTAAATTCTGAATATTTGTGCGCGTATTACGCAAAAACAGCTAAAAGAATTTTGATGGGCTTTTCACAGTTTAGTAAATTAAGGTCCAACTTAAAATATAAGCTATGTTTCATTAAATTCAGGCGGGTGGAATCAGGGAAACAGCTTGAACTCTCCTTAGTACTAGCTGTCATACACTAAAGAGGTCATTTTAAACTGGTCGCTATATTTTTCTACTGTCCACGCGGACGAAGTCGCGGGTGGAAGCAAGTAGAAATTAAAAAAAACGTACGTAAACGAAAACGCACGGCGTGGGCGTGCGGTAAAATCAACTTACCGCACGCTGTACTAAACCGTAAACAAAAACGCACGGCGTGCGGTAAAATCAACTTACCGCACGCTCGACTGTCATCGTAAACTTACATTTTCGAGCAACTGTATTGAAAAACACTTTTTCACTTCTCATGCTCGTAAAGTTCGTCTTTATGTTAGGTATAGGCTGCATAAAATCGCTTTTTATGATCTAGTGCATAAAGTAAAATCTTCGTCTAAGTCTCAGACTTTAAGACAAAGGTCGTCAGGTAAACAGCCACACACGCAATTTAACTTCGTTAAATTAACTTGTTATTTCATTGTTTCTTCATTTTCTGTTGTGTTATACTTAATACTTTTTTATTTTTGAAAATGGGTATCAATTTTATTGAAAGACCTTGATAATTTTTTTTTTTCACTTTTTGGATATGGGTATCAAATGAAAAGCCTTGATGAGCACATTCCAAAATTATATTTTTTTTTACAAAAAAAAGAGTTTTTTTTTTCAATTTTTGAATATGGGTATCAAATGAAAGGCCTTGATGAGCACATTCCAAAAATAGATATTTTGTCACAAAAAATTAAGAAAAAACATTTTTTTTCAATTTTTGAATATGGGTATCAAATGAAAGGCCTTGATGAGGACATTCCAAAAATAAATATTTTGTCACAAAAAATTAAGAAAAAATTTTTTTTTTTTTTCAATTTTTGAATATGGGTATCAAATGAAAAGTCTTGATGAGCACATTCCAAAAATATAGAATTTGTCACTAAAATTTAAGATTTTTTTTTTTTGATTTTTACATTATTGTTGTTTAATTTCCTCACAATCGAAGTGAAAAGCAGAGTGTATAACTCGTACATAAAACCCATTTTACCCTCAACTTGACTATCCACCCTCGCCTGCGGCTCGGGTGGATATATGCGTCTCGGGTAAAATGATGCGTTTTATGCACTTGTTGTACAATCTACTATTGACTGATACTAGCACGGTTTTATTGAAAGTACTTTAGTGATTATTAGTATTTTAATGAATTTTTTTTCTCAACGTTTTGTCGCTTTTGCAATTTCCGTAGTCACGAAAGAATGTTTTTAATAAAATGTAAAAATTCTAAAAAACGTACTTCTTTAAAATTAAGATTTTAATGTTTATTGTTTATTGTTTCAATTTTATAATAATATTTATTATCTATGACAAATTGGAAATAATTTAACAAAAAAATGTATAAAAATTAACTCTTTATTTGACGAGGTGATGTGTTGTTGCACAAGTATCAAGTGGGGAAAAAAGTAGTTTGATCTTTTACATTTACACAATTTTGGATAACATTTTTAATTACGGTGGCATTTTACGAAACCCTCGAACTTAGAATCTTTTGCACTACAATTTGTTTTGTTTCTACTCCATATAAACTATCAACTGTTTGATCTTGTATTATGGCCAAAACATTTAGAATTTTAGATATAGCATTTCCTTTGCCCCTGTCAAAGCTACGGGAATATGTAACAACTGCAGTACAAAATCTAGTTTGACGAATTTACCTTAGTCATTCCTAAAAGGTTAGGCGCTTTTAAGTTTGTCTAAAAATACATAAGTCAAAGGACGAAATATAAATAAGTTTCGGGGTTCGCCTAAAGACGTTCGTTCGTCAAACCTAGAATATACCAGTCATTCCGCGAAGAGATCACACATCGGTCTTTGACTATAACACATACACTTGACTGTACCTAAATAAGTCACATTATACACCAAGTAAAGACTATGGGTTCCACTATGTAGTGGAACCCATAGTCCTCTCATCCTATCATTTAGTGGATGTCCACTACAGTGGAAAGCTCCCTCTGAAAAATATTTGAGTTTCAGAAAAGAGTTTGTCAATTATATTTAGTACGTTTGTATCTTTGAAAAATAATCAAATAAATTAACATACAGGTTTTTTAACGAATTTTCCGTTAATCGTCATATTGAAAATAAAACTTATTTTCCAAGACATACAGTTTAATAAAAAAAACCGGCCAAGTGCGAGTCGGACTCGCGCACGAAGGGTTCCCTACAAAAAATTTAAAAAAACCGGCCAAGTGCGTGTCGGGCCACGCGCCGTAGGGTTCCGTAGTTACCTTATACCATACCATATTTAATACCACCTATCATTTTTTCTGTAAAAATAACTTTGTTTTTCACAGTGTTGGTATGAATGACAAAGTTATATTTGCGGTTTTGGAAAATGTGCTATATCTCACAAACTATTTACTATATCTCGATCAAACCAATTTTGGTTGAAATTCTTTATTAAGATCTACAGCATATATTTTTTTTATATTTTTCATTTTCTTATATCAAAAGTTAAAGAGTTAAAGTTTGGCGGTGTATATCTTTCAAACGGTTGACTTTGAGAAAATGTTGTTTTAAAAACATCAATGTCATTTTTAAAGACCTATCTATAAACACCCAACACGTGTTGGTTTGAAGAAATTTTTTTTTATCAGTTTCAGTTCCATGTATGGGGAGCCCCCCCTTAACCTTTTATTTTTCTTATTTTTGTATTAAATTCGTTAAGCGGTTAACAGAATACATCTACTTACCAAGTTTCAACTGTGTAGTCTTAATACTTTCGGAATAAAGTGGCTGTGACGTACGGACAGACAGACAGACAGACATGACGAATCTATAAGGGTTCCGTTTTTTGCCATTTAGGCTACGGAACCCTAAAAATCACGATTGTTGTGTGGGAGCCCCCTTAAATATTAATTTTATTCTGTTTTTAGTATTTGTTGTTATAGCGGCAACAGAAATACATCATCTGTGAAAATTTTATCTGTCTAGCTATCACGGTTCATGAGATACAGCCTGGTGACAGACAGACAAACAACGGAGTCTGAGTAATAGGGTCCCGTTTCTACCCTTTGGGTACGAAACCCTAAAAACGTGAACATTTTAGTAGAGTTTTAGTAGAGTAAGTAATTGTGCCAGCTTTGGTTGGATATATTATAATACTAATGTTGGTACTCGTTTGAACATACCTATCAAATTTTATTTATTAACCCAATAAAAATTTATTCTTTTCAAGAATTTAACTAAATAAAGTCTGTAAATAACTACGTATTTGATTAAGACTATGACGCTTGACCTGATCAGGATTTGTAAACATTTTGTGTCTAATAATATTTTTCTACGCGCCTATTAGTTTGACACGATCGAGTAGATTGCATTAAATTACCATTAACGTGGTGTTTGTCCGGATTAATGGATCTCCGGACAGGTCCGATTAAGCCACATGCATGTGCTGATTTAGATATATTGCGAACTTATTCTATGAATACTGGACTTGTAATGTCGTCTCTATTGCTTTAGGAATAGATCCTATCGCGCGATGGTCACGTGTCGTTTAAATAATATTTATTAATTGCGAAGCTTAGATACGTGTGTTGCACGTGAGGGGAAAATATAGGTTTATTTTAAAACTGACAAAATACTAAAAGTGTTATCATTTTGTTCTAACTGTAATCTTTCAAAATTTATTTATGTAGTAAAAATTAAAGCTCGGGATAACCATAAAATATGAATATAAGATTCTTGGTGATAACTCACTCACTTCCTAACTAGGGGAATATTTTATTTTTCATACTTTATTTAAACCTACTAACATATTTCCTGTTGTGGGAATTGAATACCTACAAATGGCGTAAAAAAAATCAGTAACTTTCAATTAGAAGATTATCAGTAAATATTTAATAGAATCAATGTCAAATACAGACGTTCGACGTTCTTCAGTTGTTTCCAAAATGTCTGGCATAAGTCAAGCGGAACAGTATCGATTTCCGCTTGGCATGCCAGTCGCGTGGCGGACTGCTTATTTGGCAGAGTCTGCTTATTTGGCAGCCAGGCTCCTTGCGATGCAGCCGACTCCTCGCGGGCGGGACGTGATGCAGCGCGCCGGTGACGTCACAGCCGTCCTGCACGAACTACTTTATTGAGTCAACTTCCCTCTCTTTAAAAACTCTGGTACGTATAAAGTAGATTCCGTGTGATTCGAACATTGAAGAGCGACTGAAAAACACAAGGTTGTCCGTGGGATTTAGTGTAACAGTATTTTCTTCATATTTTTTTAGATAGATCTAAAACTGTGGTTTTCCTTTTGTCTGAAGTTACCTCGTTACAAAATGTGATAACACTGCTCACTTTTAGTGGTGATTTATGTGTCTCTGCCATTTATACAGGGTGTTTGGAAATAGCCCTATAAAACTGAATATGAAAGTTAGGGACCATCAAACTGAACAACTTATACTATGGGAAGAACTCTGGAATCGCGAAAAAAAATCAGTGGTTTCATACATTTTGATATTTTCGTTAAAAAAAATTGTATGAAACAACAGTTTTGTTTAAAATTGGTCGCATAGTAAAAGTTGTTCAGTTTGATGGTCCCTATCTACCATATTAGGCATTAGGAGTTATTTTGTGACACGTTGTATAAAAACTTAAAAAAAAACTCGTCTTCTAGACAAGTGTAATTTCTTCGATTAAAAAATCCACTGAAAACCTGAAACAAAATTTTCCTATCAAGCTCAACACAAACAAACTTTATTCAACAGAAGGAAAGCTTCAAAAGCCAGTGACCTCAGCTCACACCATGCATAATACATACTGTTCTCACCCTTGTCCTATATTTGAGCAACTCTGGAACAGTTTCACCGTGAACTCTTTGAGAACTCTCCACATACTTATAAATAAACATAGCGATCTATTTACACGGCTTACACTGAAGATAACTTTCATTTTGAGTAGTTAGAAGTAATGACCATAAATTTAATTATGTTTGTTCTTGGATTTGAAACTATAATAGGTAGGATATTTTTCCCTTCTTTTTTTATGCACAATGGGATAGTGCTTGCTTGGCCTTCATCTCACCTGGTGTTAAGTAACGATAAGGCTGAAGGTGGAAGCGAACTACACCCGCAATCCTGATATTTGAGGAACTAACCTATCTTACCTCTAACTCACACAACAATTTTTAAATTGTTGTAATGGCGTCAGACCTAGGTAAGAAGGTGGTAGCTAGCCAGGCGGACTTGAAATAAGCCCTAACACCAACTAAACCGAGTACAAATTGTACCACCCCCTGGGAATCGAACCTGGGACCCCTGCGACATGGGTGGGCGAACCACTAGACCACAGAGGCCATTAAATAACAATTCAGACATTTTTTGGTATTAGAACACCACGATCTATCGAGAGAAAAAAACACTCTTTAAAAGTACACTTTAGAGTAATAATAATTGCCTATAGGAAATTTCAGTTCGCTTTTCGACGGTAGATGGCGCTGTAAAAATTTCCCTTTCAAATTTTCCTTTAAAAGGAGTTTTACTTACATATAGCTCTTGCTTGACTAGGGTGATCGTCAAAAGTTGATTGAGTGCATATATGTTCAGGCACCTTTTCTCTAAGGTGACAAGTCAACACTTTCTACGCCATAGAAACTTAAAGAAACGGTGTTTTCGACGTTGACGAAAGTACCACTCCGTGTTTCTAGGATCGTACCATAAATAATAGGCTTTTAAGCAGATTGTTCGCGCCACAATAACTGCTGGCAAGCCTTACCACTTTGCTTGGGGTCAGGGGCGATCATAGTTGTCGAAGAAAATATATTTTGATATCATAGTTGTATTCAATTCTAAATATTTACAAATCTTTGAAATATTGGGGTCCCTTCCAACGTTCACGAAATTGAAAACTGCAGCCAGATCTGAAAAAATAAATGAATTTCATTTCAGTTATATTTTTATTAAAAAGCATCAACTAAAATAATAAATCATTGCCAAACATTGATTAAAAAAAGTAAGTAATAGTAAGTTATTATTACACTTTATTAGTAAAACTTTTTCAAAGTTAGTCTTAAAAATAGCTATAGCAATTGATAGATGGAAACATTTATCAAAAAAACTAACACCATTATACCATGTTCTGTTTATACCATAAAACTTTTAAATAATGGGTAATCAGGTAAAAGTTTTTTCTCAATGACCTAACATGTTATTAAAAATATTTTATTTTATTGTTTTGAAAACAATGTAGATACCAGTGTTTCTATCACTTTATACATAGGCAATCAAATTTAAGGCACACTTTTGTAATCCTTACTAATCCTTAATCCTTAACGCCTTCACGTCTCTACTACTGAATCGATCATCATGAAATTTTACATACACGTTGTCAGGAATACAGACAAGGTTATAGGGTACCTTTCATCCCAAAAAAAAGTATTGTTCCCGAGGGATAGCAAAAAAACTTTCCACGCAGAGGAAGTCGCGGATGGCCGCTCGTAATTTTATATAAATTAGTTTTATGATATGTTTGATGGAATTTACCGCTAGACACCTGCCTTTCTGCAAATGGTGACCATCGGCATCGCCTCTCTACTCCAATCAACATAAACATCGTCACTTTACTGTTTGAGTCAGCACCAAATTTCAAATATTTTAGTCGGACTCGCGCAGGGACGCATTCGTACCATTGTCTATAGGTACAACATAATTGTATGGGAGCCCCCCTTAAATATTTATTTTATTCTGTTTTTAGTTTTTTTACATTTGTTGTTATAGCTGCAACAAAAATACATCATCTATGAAAATTTCAACTCTCTAGCTATCACGGTTCATACGATACTGCCTGGTGACAGACATACGGACAGTGGAGTCTTAGTAATAGAGTCCCGTTATTACCCTTTTGGTAAAAAACCTTAAAAAACAAGTTCTTTTAGTTTGTATCTAACTCATATTTTTTCAGTGGGTAAATGATTAATGAATAGTGTGTTGCTTTCAATCTTAGAGTAAGACGGGCTTCGTGACGAAACAAAGTCTTTGTTGTTCGAAGCTTTCAATGACATTAATATTTTCGAAATTGAATCAGCTAGAGTTTCCATATCGTAATGAAAATGAAAATCGGAAAAGCTAAAAACAGAGTAAGGAAAGCCGTTGTTAGTTAGGCTTTCTTCTCTTTAACAATTAACATAATCTTATGGAATCGTTTGAATAAACGAGGATTCTTAGGTACATGTTTAAAGCTTTATCTCTGCGCGTACTCATATTATTGCGAATAAAAATATGATAACACGGCTCGGCTCATTAACTAACGACATATCCCGTAGGACGCACGGGAACCAGTATTCTAAACCTGTCACGGTTATGAACACTATCTACTAGCAACACTAAATACTAGTAAGTTATGTCAATCGGATTCTAGGGTCACTAAAAATCCACGAATAAGCAATCAAGTATAAGAAACGTTGATTTTTTTATGTGAATTAATTATTTCCTGCTCCCTGATTACGTAACCTTATTGCTAACATTTCTCGTTTGAAATCGATTGAAACTGTTTGAAATTATTAAAATTTGTCTGTTTCAAAGTACTCTGTTGCTTACTCATTTTCATTCAACAGCCATGACTGTAATTAAAATGAGCAGTATAGACTGGTTAATTTTTTCGTAAATGACAAATGACCAGGGGCCCTATTTTTGAATCGCTCGACTCCAGTCGAGCGCTCGTTTCTACTGATTTTCATTCGACATCTCATTGTTTTGAGTCATATGTCGAACGAAAATCACTAGAAACGAGCGTTCGACTGGAGTCGAGCGATTCAAAAATAGGGCCCCTGGTCATTTGTCATTTACGACAAAATTAACCAGTTTTATAGTAGAGCTTTCTTTCTGCCCTTTCAGAGTTACTTCTACAGATCTATATTTTAACACCATATTTAGTATTCTTAAGTATTTACCTCAAAAAGAATATAAAATAAGATAACCTATGAGATAATGAATAAGCGGCTAGCGATAAAAAATCATACCTTATTAAGTATATTAGCAGCTTATTATTGACTTTATGCGATGGTATTAAGTTCTTCATGCTCGTAGTTGGGTAACAAAGTAGCTTTAATTTAGTGGTTACACTGTTCCAAGCTTTTTATATTACGTGTTTAATGCCCTTAAGTGTTAAGTGTATTAAAATTGGTAATTAACATCATTCAGTACCACACTACCTATGTGAGGAAAATATTCGTAAGTAAATTATTTTTAAAAGTAGCAAACCTTTTTTAACAAAATATAAACATCTATTTTATATTTCATACAACATAATATTGTGATAAAAGTTGTGTTGGTATTCGCTGAAAATTCAAGTCACTGTTTTATAGAATGGAATCCATATTTTTCTACCACTCGTTCCAGACTTTTCTTCTTGTCAGCTAAAAAAGTCTGGAACGGGTGGTAGGAAAATATGGACGATTCAAAAGTACTAATAATTAAGTTTATTTAAATAAAGCTATTTTTGACTTTGACTTTGAAACAAAAAGTTACTACTGTGTATTATCCCTCTTACTTTTACAAAAATGCTTCAAAATGCGGAACCCTTATAAGATCACTTATAGCTTCTTTAGGCTTCTACTAGGAAAACTTGTTAAACACCTTGAAGTCAATAACATTGTTAATTATTTAGCACCTGGAATCTAGCCACTTTTCATCGAGTGGGCAGAGAACTAAAAAAACTCGTATTTTTTTAACCTCCATGGGTGCCGTGTGGGTGCCTCACGTGTCACTCGGAAAACTATTTCCTCGTATGCGGGTGTAATTGCGACATACGGTGGCCGCCATCGTGATATGCGCGTGCGCACTATTTGCTGACAAGGAGTATATTACGTTGGTATTTAGCAGATGATTGTGGACTATTTCGTAATGAATTTGATATATTTCAATAAATAAATTATCTTTAAAACACAATTATACTTACAAGAAAGATTCGAAAATAATATTGATGATAATTCAAAACAACGAATAGCATTTTTTATATGAAGAGCATTTGTTATCAGCCATTTTAATGTCCCCACTGCTGGGGCACAGGCCTTCCTTATGGGTGGATAAGGAGGATGGGCCATATAACCCACCACGCGGGCCAAATGCGGATTGGTGGCTGTTAACAACTGTAAATACAGCCGGGACCAACGGCTTAACGTGCCTTCCGAAGCACGGACCAGCTTGAGATAATACATTTTGGTCACCCATCCCACGACCGTCCCTTGCGAAAGTTGCTTAACCTCCGCAATCGCTGGGCCAGGCGCTATACCACTGCGCCACCGAGTTCCTAGAATTCAAACATGAAGAGAGAGCATACCTAGTAATAATCTAAAAATAATTATAAATATCTCTATTTGACTGGCAGAATATTAATATTGATTTTATTGCGAATTTGCTAATCAAAATCCGTTAAAGACGGACTGGAGTATAAATAAACACGGATAAAACTATTAGAAAAGAAGAATGCTATAACTAAGATTGTAATAACCGACCGGTTGATAATGTACCGGCGCTTTATAGCCTTTTATGAAATCGTTAGCATTCTAATTAGCGGGGTTTAATCTTATCTCGTGCGTCACGCGGAACAGGCTCGCTCGTGTGCCAGCCATGACGTCTTCTTGACTTACATACAAACAAATATAGATATTATACAAATCTATGAAATAAACAGCTTCCAATCTAGATTGTTTTCCATACGTGAGTTTTACCACAGAATATATATAAGTTTTTTCAAAACAGTAGAGGAGCTAACGTCACTTAGGCTCTTTTGTCATTGCACTCCGTCGGATCGCTAGGGTTGGCATTCTCCGGCTGTCTTGTTGAATGCTACGCGCGAACGCTATGGAAACAACGGTGACGCGATGTGACAACCCCGACTAAAGTACTGCGATAGAGGTTTTAGAGTGACGTTAGCCGTCAAATTCGAACGTTTCCATGGAGCTCCTCCGTTTGGAAAAACTTGTAGTTGTGATTTTACTGAGAAATTTAAAAAATGCCCGATTTTATAAGATTTTTTTGCCTGAAATTAAAATTATTTATACTTTCTCATTTTGTTGTCCTCTATGATCTCCCGCCTGTCCAAGGCTTGAGCGCTGATTTGAAAAACACAATGAACGGTAAAACTAAAGCTTGAAAATAAAAAAAAATATCGTCAGGTTGTGATGAGACCTGATATAATTCCTATCTTGGAATAATCAGAGCACCGTTTATCCTACACGACACCATACACAACCTAAAAGGTTTTTTGGTCCCTAAATGTTTTAGAAGTTTATTAACAAACGCTTAACAGAACTACCTATCTTCCGTGAAATATTTGAAGAGTAGTTTTTGATAAAATTACATATTTTTTGGTACTCTCCCGCAATCACGTTGCAACAAACTTTCCTCGCAATAACTATTTGGCAGGTAACAATTATGTCCAGCAACCTGCAATTTACTGCCAACTTACTGCACTCTGATGAACTAATACAAAGTGAAACTGGAGCAAAGACTGAACCAAGTGCAATGGCTGCAAATCACTAGCCAAATACGAACACCTACTTGAAAAAAAAAACTGATTATAGAATGTAACAATTATCGCTATTTAAAACAAACACATTCCTATTAAGGCCATATTCAAATAAACTATAACCAATAATCATAAACTAAGCGTATCGGGTCGTTACCTGTCCGCTGTCCAATTAAGGTCAAAGTTTAAGAACATTAGTTTGCGAAACCGACGATAGTATTTTTTTATAAATCGGTAAATCACGGTCATATATTATTAGTGGAAAAATTATAAAAGTCTGCGTGGATGAGCGGTACTGGCTCTAGATTATCGCGATTAATTTGAATATTGATAGTGTAGAAGATTTTGCTGTGTCGTTTAACTAACGCACGCATTAAAAAAGCAATATCAGTATATCACCGCGCTGGTCATCCCCGCTTCGAAGCGAGATCAATGAAAATTTTTGGCTCTCACAGCGAGTGGCGTGGAGTCGAATAACTTTTTACCGCGGTTTATCTAAATACGACTAAAATAATTTTTTTAATGTATTCCTCTAATGAAAATTACGAATATGACGCGTAGAAAAAAGCTAGAATTAAAACAGCTCGCGTAATATAACTTGACCCAATTATTAGTACCTACCACGTGACCTTAGCACTACTATTTTTATACTGAGAATTGCTACTTACTGCACACGCCTCGTTTTCTATGGTTTGTTTCAAGTTATGTTGCGCGAGCTGTACCAAGTGAATACAATCAGCAAATTACAATGTAATTTCGAATATAAGAATATCACTACTTATGGTCAGAGTAAGAACTGTACAAACAGTTAAAGTCTGTTTGATATAGAATGCGTGTCTGCGCTTTTTCAAAACAGGTTTTCTTAGATTTTTTGTCAGGAGCCGATACATAGCGGATGTTTCTCGCTGTATTCTAATGTGGCAGGAATCGAATAGAAATATTTACGGCGTACACAATCAACCGCATCGTTCCGTCCCAATACGCGCGGCCATTATTTTGTCTTGCGTTAGTTCGCCGATCGTCCGCAGCTCACCCCGGTTCCTCATCGACAATTTTCAGTTTTTTTCTCGATTCGTGCGTCGACTCCACCGCCTCCGTAACCCACAAAAACGCGTTCCACTCATTATGAAACACGAAACTATGATATTTCAAGTCGCCTCCGCGGTCGCGCGACAAACGACCTTAGCGTTGCGCAGCCGCAGCCGACCAATAAATATACGCTTTACTGTTATCTATAAACAACCTTCAGCTAGGAGTCGGACCGGTATCGAGGCGAAACTATTCTAATAAAAAACCAAAACCAGTCCAAATTAAAGATAACGCGATGGAAATGTTGCTTATGAGCGTTGAACAAAACGTAAGGTACGCGAACGATCGAATGGGATTCGTGTCGATGCATGTGTTGATTGGCGAATGTTGTATAAGACAATGGTCGAGGCCGTGTGAACGATCGCCGGTGACGACCGGTGATGTATCGAGCCTATTTGTCTACAAATCGATATTGTTAGAAGAGTGATCGATATGTAAGATTTAAAATTTGTTACTGCCTGTGAAATGATTGGTGTTGTCAAGAACGATCCTTCGATAAAGATGAAAATGACAGAAGACTGTTTAGTAACAATGAATGAAATAGCAGCTAAATGTAATGTTATTGAATGTGTTATTTCAATAACATTTCCTATTTACTTGTGAGGCTCGACGAGGAAACTCGCCGGGGTCGTTACATGCTCGGGTTTATCGGTGTAATGGGTGTGTCGACTTCATTCTTTTTAAACGTATGCAACTTCATTTACATACAAGTGATATAGGTACGCAAACTATTTTCTAAATAAACATTAAGTTTTATACGCACTCGTTAAAACAGAAAGATTAAAAATATCTTAATCAGTCCGTTACTATATGGGGCATAAACGATTAAATTATAATTTCATATGCAAAGTCTTTAGGAGAAAAAAAAACAACTTATTGATTAGTACAACCTAGATGGGTAACATGGCTTCTTCAAGGCAATAAAGAAATGATATTGCCGATTAAGTGATGCAAAGTAACGTAACACCAAAAAGTGAGAATTTGGCAATTTTTAAATAAAGTAGCCTTGATATAAAAGGCTTCTACGTTACGGAACGTTCTATAATTTCTAATTATTGCCAACATTTGTGACTCAATCCAATGTTGATGTTCACAAGCTAGAGCTAGAACGCCGATTGACATATTTTCATTTTTTACAAAGTACCTTAATTCGGAAACCATTTCGAGGTTTTTCAATTTCTGACACCGTATTTTTTATGTGGGAAGACCCCTGCATTATCGAGATGAAGGAATTATAAATGATATTCCTTTGCTTAAAAAAAGTTCTGTGGTTATCTTAAAAAAAAAAACAAAAAATCTGTCGCTGTCAAGTGTCAAGTATCAAAAATAATCGGCGTTGGCGTTGTCATCTCTCCAGCCAAACAAATGTAGATCAACGTTAAGTTATTATATAGATGGTATAATTAATTCTTAGTTTTGATTGGGGTTAGTAAACCGTAGATTCTGGTTTAATCAACAGAAGTGCTTAAAAGTATAAGGATAAAAACAATGACAAGACAGTCAAATGACCCTTTAATATAATGTTCTTACACGTATTATAATGAATTTGATAACCAGTTTAAATCTACATATCACAACGAAACAGAAGTAATTCTTGCTATAACAGTGAATTCTGGCAATAAAGGGTAGATGCGGTAAAAACGGTAGTATACGTTACGGCGGAACTCGTAAATACAGATTAGAGGGCATCGCTGCATCGATTGCTGCCATCAAATATTGAGGCGCCACGACACGCGGGGGATGCATAACACGCGAGCGTGCTTATGCCCGCGCCCGCGCTTCTTCAGCTGACACGCGGTTTCATAAACTATGGATTATCGTGAGGGATGCAAGATTTTATGTATTTCCGGGTAGGGAATTTTTAGAGAGACACATTGAAGTGCAAAAGTGAAAATTTCAAAATGTTTTGTCATATATGGTTTTCGACATACTTAATTATAATTGAATATACTACTAACTGACATTTCTTATTAAACGTTTCTTGAAATTATATCTGAAAGTAGCAGTACTTATCTATAAGTTGCGTTTACAATAGATTTTTACATATGTATGATTAGAGTAAGCTATTTTTATATTTAACGAAAACCACATTATACTTAATAATTTTCTAGATAAATAACAAACGACTAGTAGTTTTTTTTAGTTTATTATACATATAGGTAACATAAGGATAGCATTGTGATTATCATCTTTTCCATTCACCTCAAATCTGACCATGCGTCATCGACAAAATGCAATCGCAGTCAGGTGATGGAAACATCCTCAATTTATGCCCGGTTTCCCCTCCCCGCCCGCCACGGTATCATTGAATTATTAAGCTTCACTCGATTTTGCTGTGATCGAGATGGGTGAGCTCTCGTGGTGTAAACTCACTCTAATATCAAGTACCAAGTAAGTAGTACTATGAATACTAATATTATAAAGAAAAAGATTGGATTTTTTGTTAGTTTGTTTGTTTTAAATACTGTTTCGAAACAGTCCTACTATGACAGAATTCAAATTCGCAATATATAAATAGTCCATTGTTTTGCAACGACGAAGGGTTTTCTGTTACTACGAAATAAAGTTCAGTCTGTTTTGACAACTGCACTACACAGCCCGATCTTGAGCGTCGGTTTTCATCGCTGAGTGTAGTGGGAACGCTCGGTTACATACAGTGTTTACCTATTTTTCACAGCCATGTGAAAATTAACTTTTGATTTAAAATAATATGTAAACAATTACTTTGATTAGCAGCTGTAAAACAGCAAAAAAATGTTTATTAATATTTTGAATTTCATATTTTAACTATCACTTCTAATAGGGAACATGCATCAATTTTTTTTTGTATCAAAATCAAAAGTATAATGCGTAAGAAAATCAACTGTAATATTAAAACTTTTCTCTTGTGCTTTTTTTCTCGTGATATAGTTACTTGAAGTTAGCACCTAACATCTCCCTAAATATTGCGTTTAAGTACATATGTGTCATACAAAATATTATTTCTTATTTGATGTTCTATCCGACTGTTAAGTGCATTATATCCGAAAACGCAAAAAAAATTCGTTATTTTCCCTTGTGTGATAAAACTAAAGTAATACATTTTATTTTTGATTTTTCTGTTCCATCATATTTTTATACGTGTCCGCAGCGATCAAGCTCAAATTTATCAAATCGGTGACTTATGCATGTTCCCTATTAAAGAAAAATACTTATCATAAGGATCTGCTTAAGTAAGAAATGAGATTTATGTAAATCTAAGGTACGAAATGAAAAATAAAACATCATAAATTATTTGTTAATCAAAATCACTGATTGTTGATCGCTGTAAAAAGTGTCGCCCAATGAGATACCGATAAAAAATTAAACTTCTATAATTCCATTGTGAGATTTTCTATAATTTACTGCTTGTTGAAATTCACATTTTGCGACATTTTATAATTAATGGAGGACATTTTGACCTTTGTCGATGATAAAGTGTATTGTTGCGACACTTAACAAAAAATACAACTTAGATTAAGAAGCAAGGCTGAATGCATAAAGACGTTATGAATGCAATTTTTGCAAATCCTACTAATATTATAAATTTAAAAGTTTGTGGGTTTGGATGTTTAGATGTTGGGATGTTTGTTCCTCAATCACGCAAACACTACTGAACGGATTTAGTTGGAATTTGGCACACATATAGTAGATAGCCTAGATTATAACATAGAAACATAAAATACTTTTTATCCCGATATTCCCACGGGAACGAGAACCACGCGTTTGAAACCGCGGACTGCCGCTAGTAAATATTAAAATGATAATTTCAAATTTGCAATATTTTAATCGCATCATCAGATTTTCACAATACTTTAAGTAGTTAATTCTTGGTTTACCTCAGTTTCAACTTTCTATTTTAAACGTTTCAATACAAATATCTATTGTCTTGTATTAAATCTTGGGAAATATAGAGCGCTACAATTTTATTTTTAATTTATAACATTACATCAGCAAAACGGACTACTTATATAGAGTTATTTGTAAAACACCAACAATCTCGCAGGAGTACAGTAGATTACCAACAACGTTTGTTCGACTTTTCCGACATAAGAAAAAAAACTACTTTCCATATAAATGTCCAAACAGCTGATCAAGTTTTGCATGAAAAAAAAATAGCTTTTTTTGTCTTGTTCAGAAAATCGTAGTACAAACATTGTTGTATGTAATCTACTCCTGCAAGGTTGTTGGTGTTTTACAAATAATACTCTAATATCTTTTATCTATCTCGCTCTGATATCTAATATCGTTATTACTATTTATTGTAATATGGTGGTGTTTAGGTGATAATCTACATTGTTATCTCAAACATTAACTACATTTTTTTAAACTTGTCTAAAAACAATAAAAATTAAAATATATATATATATATATAAACTTGAACATATAAAAAAACAAAAGTAAGTCACCGAGCGGAATTCGAACCCGTAACACTCGTTTCTTGCCGTCCGCGTCTTAACCTGCTGGATCAGACGGACAGTGGCTGGCCGGACGAAATTAGTGACCATATAATGCGTCGAAAGAAAAACGCATGAAAACTCGAAAACAAGCGTTTTACCAAACAATAAGACTAATCTAGATCGATTGTTTACCCCCGAAAACCCCCATATACCAAATTTCAGCGAAATCGATAAAGCCGTTTCCGAGATCACAGAAATAAATAAACAAAAATTGCTCGTTTAAAGGTATAAGATAATTCTGTCATTTTGTGTCAATGTTGAAAACTTATTTTTTTGCTACATTTGTTAATTTGATCGCCATTGCCAGTCGTACGGGAGGATATAAACTTTAAAACAGAAGTTACGACTTTCTTAATTAAATGAGATTAAGTTTCAACCAAACGCAAGGAGACCTTTGAACCAAATGCTGTGTGGTCATAAATCGCAGCATCTCAGGCGCATTTGTTCGTCTAACTCGGAGGCTGTGTCGTCGCCCTAATAAGGCCGGCCGTAAATCGCCGGCACCGACCAGTTGTTACTTTTTATATTTCATTCGCCACTTTTAACACATCCACCCTTAAAAAGAGCTTAAAAAATTTGCACAAGGCGTATTAATTAATAATACTTATTTATTTAATAATAAATTGAGAGATTTAAAGATGAAGATTTTGCTAAACATTTTATTATGTATTTAGGTATCTTTGCAATTTCTTTTAATATGAGTTTGTCTTAGTTTATTTAATTCAAGATTTGATAGTTTTTGGTATTTCTTCTATCAGTTAACCACGATGACTGCGAACATGATAATTTGAATTAGTTATATACCAAATAGGATCCAACTAGAATCAAATCGTTCAGTGAATAAAAAAATCTTGATATTATCCGTATAAAAACGTTACAAAATATAAATCTGGAAAAATGGCTCACTTTTTTTTACATATTTTTTGTCAACATTAATACCTATTACTATATAGGGTTATTTGTAATACACCAACAACCTCGCAGGAGTTGATAACATATACAACAACATTTATTTTACGTCTTTTCTGAAAAGAGACAAAAAATCGACTTTTCATACAAAGCTCGATCAGCTGTTCAGGACATTTGTATGGAAGGTCGTTTTCGTGTCTGTTTTCGTAAAAGTCCTAGAACATTAATGTTGACTCCTGCGAGGTTGTTGGTGTTTTAGAAATAATCCTGTATATTTACGTGTATATGTCTTCTGAAATGGCTGGCTTTATGTGGAATTTACACGGGTCAACTTTCCAGGCGACTAAACTTGATCAGCAATTTGCCTGTAAAATCGACCCGAGTAAATGCCCCATTACCGATCAACGCTAGATAGTCACAAAATAAAATTGGTCCGACCGCGGACGCACCCGATTCACGCGTGTTCTCCGAAAGCGAGCAAAGCGTTAGGAATATGAATGCTGCTATTGGCATGTTGCAAGTCGTCACGCTCGCGAACGTACGGGCATAGTAGCGGGGGTACGTACTGACCTGCGAACTGATTGTGACGTCATAAGGACAAGGTAAGTGTGTTGTTTGATAATTTGGTTGTTGTACTTTTCAAGCAGTTTTAATACTGACTTACATTAGAAACTATATTTTGCGGGTACGGGAAAGTAAAAAAAAAATTAAAGCAACTCTTTAGAAAATAAGAAGAACTTAGGATAATGGAATAACCTCAATTTGAGAGAAATATTGATAATTCCAATAGGTTGCTTTCGAACTCACAAGTCGCTTTCAAGAACTCGTCTAGACTTTCTGATTAAATAAAACGCTAATTAGTTTCCAAAGACACTTCTGCGATATTATTAAGTCTACAAACTAAACCCTTTTGCGCGGACTGCGCCAATAATGAAATCTGGGGTGTGAAATAAAAAGAAAAAACTCTCTTAATTAAATTTTCTTTTGGGGAAATTTAATAAGCGGAGGGCGCCGCGGCCGAGAGCAGATACGATCTACGGCACCGAGCGAGGATTTGATGAAAATGCTTACTTTACTTCTATTAATAGAATGCAATTAGTAATCAGATACAATTTAACAAAAAATGTATAAAGTTTCCATAGTGTTCTAATAATCACTTTACTGCAAAAGTTATGTAATTTTTTAATTTGCGTGACCTGATTCCGTTCAAGATAGTTCAAGACACTAAGCTTAGTGTTGTTGCCTTCCCAATTGGCACCTTTATTTGATTTCTGACAGCTGTCAGAAATCAAATAAAGGTGCCAATGAGGAAGGCAACTGTCAAAGTGGCGCTACGTATGTACGCTTGTTCCACGAAGAGATTTTACTTTAAAAATCATTTTATAGTCTTAAAATGACCAAATTCTGAGTAATAATAAGCTGTAAAAATTTTGCAACTTACAAATTTTCGAAAAATCTGGATATTAAAAATAATTAAGAATTCAGTAAGAATAAAAACGCCTTAATTTGGCTTTCAATTCCAGCAATTGCATTGTAGAATAGTCTTTTATATCCATTTTGGGACCATAGGTCCTTTTTTGTTGACAATTATGTATACCTAGAACAGGCAGTCCAGTTAGGTAAGTCTAACTTCGAGAAAGAGATCTCTCGTCGAATCTAACTCGGATGGGCAGCATTCGGGAAATTCCGAAAAATCTTCGTGTCCGATTTACCTCAGTGTCTCAAGAGGAAAGTCTATGACCACTGTGTGTTGCCAGTGATGACTTACGGCAGTGAAACGTGGTCGCTAACTATGGGTCTCATAAGGAGGCTCAAGGTCACCCAGCGTGCAATGGAGAGAGCCATGCTCGGTGTTTCCCTGCGTGATCGAATCAGAAATGAAGAGATCCGCAGGCGAATTAAAGTAACCGACATCGCTTGAAGGATTGCTCAGCTAAAGTGGCAGTGGGCTGGACACATAGCGAGAAGAACCGATGGCCCGTGGCCGTTGGGGCGGAAAGGTTTAGAATGGCGACCGCGCACCGGACGACGCTCGGTGAGTAGGCCCCCGACAAGGTGAACCGACGATCTGGTGAAGGTCGCAGGAAGCCACTGGATGCGGGCAGCGCAGGACCGATCGTCGTGGAGATCCTTGGGGGAGGCCTATACCCAGCAGTGGGTGTCGTGCGGCTGAAATGATGATGATAACGAGGTCCTTTTTGGCAAAAAAAAAACCACAAAATAAAATCTATGTTCCTATAGATTTGTTCTGAACGTCTACTGTCTTAGGAACAAGCGTATGCAGCGACATCTACAATCAGCTTTGCGTTGCCATCCCCATTGAAAATCAACGTCAGGTCTTACAAACCTTGACACATGCTGAATTGGTTCCTACTTTGACGCAGCCCTGAGGTGAGATCTGTTTTATTCTAGTTAAGATTTTTGTTTGTCAAAAAATCTCATACTTAATTGTTCTTTTTTTCATCAATGTTTCAGAGCATGTATTTATGTTTCTTACTTACGTTTTACCATTTAAATAATACATGAGTATTAGGATTATAGATTAGGTAAAATACAAAGCAAAAGTTCAAAAGTGCAACAAACAGTCTATCTAATCAAGTGATCACTGTGACTAACTCAATGGCAAATCAAATCTCGTTTCCTTCGCCGTCGATTTTTGCAACCAGAATCATAAAGAATAACTTTTTGTTGCAGTCATGAATTAAAATAATATAAAGAGCGTCCATTCTCAAACATACAGGAACAAGGTAAATATGTACAGACAGCAATAATAACGGAGTCGGCAGATGAGCGGATAGCGGCGTGCGGCGGCGGGCGGCGGCGTGCGCGGGGGCAATATTTAAATAAACACTTAGCTACAATACCGCGATAGTCGCCTCCAACCTCGACGCTAGATACCGCCCGGTACACCCGCACGCACAACACAATACTGAAATTAAAGGAAAAAATCGACTTGCGAATTAATTAACTTTTTTAATACTCAACTGGATAGTGCTTGGTCTTCACCTCACCTGATGCTAAGTGAAGATAAAGAGGTAGCACACTACACACTACTGAGGAACTGACTATCTTACCTCTAACTGCCGGAACACAATAATTTTTAAATTGTTGTTATGGCATCCGACTTAGGTAAGATGATGGTAGCTAGCCAGGCGGACTTGAAATAAGTCCTACGGTTGGTGGTAGAAATTGTAGTCTCCCCCCACGGAATCGAACCCAGGACCCTTGCGTCTTACACGGGTGGGCGAACCACTAGACCAGAGGCGGTTAAAACTAGTTACAGTACGAGGCATATATGTTGAAATTTTTTCACTTGCGAGTGACCAATAGCGCGCGCCTTTCTCCCGCCGCCCTCGTCCCTTACCGCTACGCATGCCCAAAATACGCGTTTTGTGCAATCCCCACCCGATTTCAAAATATATGCCTCATACTGTAAAACTAGTACTATTTCTCTTCTTATTCACATTGATTTAATTAAATAGAGATAGAGCCTTGGGTTTGGTTACTCTCGCAAATCGTCACAAGAGCTTGGGCAAAGTTCTACGTGCATAATTATCTAAAAAACCGGTCAAGAGCGAGTCGGACTCGTGCACCGAGGGTTCCGTACCATCATAATTGCACCATTAAACCACACTGCAGAGTAGAATAATAAACTTAGTATTGCAGTTTTAGGTCAGCGCCATCTCTTGACCGATAGTGGAACTAATGTTAACTTTTTTAGAAATTTGATAATTTCTAAAAAAGTGTGCTATATTGAGACATCGTTTTATTTTTCCTGTAATTTTTACATAAACTACTATCACATAGAATTATTTCAGATTTTTCTCTTTGCAAACTTCGGAGATAGGGGGGGGGGGACGGTATTTTTTGTACATTTTTCATTATAATTCGAAAACTATGTGGCCTAAAACAAAAACAAAAACAAAAAATGATTGAAAACATGCAAACGGCGCTCTTTCATATGATACCCCACATGCCCTAGTAGCTCCACTTCAAATTTTTAAGACCCCTTTTCAGTGCCTGTTGTAAAAAGGATATTTATTTTTTTATTTATTTCTTATTTGCAAAATAGTTGGGCAAATGTCATCTCAAACTACTCTAAATTTCAAGTTGATACCATTAGTAGTTCTCGAGATATCCAGCTGTGACAGACAGACAGACAGACAGAGTCACACCATGAGGGTTCCTTTTTACGTAATCTGCACAAAACCACAGTTATTCCAGCTAATCTAATAATGCTGACGTAAAAGTATTTCTTTTTACGGCTCACAGTTTTTATTTTTATAATTAGTCGTTAATACCGACGGCGGTGGATGCTTCAAGTGCACTCCGACAATTCTCTATATTAATTACAAATACCTATTTAATTAGAGCTCAAATGACCATCATCATTTAGTCCGTTACGCCACGGTACGGTTGTATTTCGCTAGAACAAACGTTTATTTGGATTCCACAAAAAGAATTCGCGTTATTCTAACGATTTCGACGCTGACTGTACTCCATGAACCTTACCACGTATCATACTCTCATGAATAATGTATAGCGCTCCAAATAATATACGATTACAGTGGAAGAAAATGCACTTTCTTTGTCTCGGTGTGTTTTTGTGGCGAATGTGGGGCCGCGTGCGGACAATTAGGCCTGCACTGCTGGGATTTTAGAGATGCAAGCTAACTGATGTTTGAGAATAAATTAGTATGGAAATTAACTAGGTATTTCATTCATGCACCATAAGTGTCGGTCTCTTGCCTCCCGGTAAAACAAATTCTATCATACTTATCTCTATATTTCGTTGTTAATTTTAATGTATCAGATGAGCCAACAAACCTTGAGCACTCTATATTGAGCGGAAAACAGCAGCATCTGACGAGAACTATTTTTTTTACATTTTTTGTAAGGTATTTTAATTTTTTTATTGACATTGAAGTACAAGTAATAATTAAATTAATTGACTTTGTTATTTTGTATGCACTACCACAGAATACATAATAATACAAGTGCACTACAAGTACAAGGCCATACATGTAAGAACAATAATAAACTCTGACAACTGAATTTTATGTTATACTCATGTTTGACAAAATAAATTATTATTGTAATGTGTTGTATTGTATGAAATTGTCTCTAAATGTCCTACCTATTGGAATCATGTAGACAAAACTTGCATCAGTAATCTCTTCGATTGAGAAAAACGTAATGAAGAATAATCGCGCCCTTACTGCTCGGTGAGAAATCTGCTGTGCTAGATACAGCCGATTATCTAATGTATTATCTGCTAATCGGACAATTATCGAGCGCGGTGCGCGGGCGCAGCATGCCAACTACAGCCACAGTACTAGGTTGGAACAGTAAACTGAGAATCATGAAAATAGATTAAACCTAAAAGGAGCATTAACAATTTATTAAAGTCGATAGCATTTTCATGTGTGAGTGTATTTCTAATCTCTATTTCTCATATGTTATGTACATACTTTTTTAAATTTTGAATTTTAGATTTTTGCATTCACAATGCTATTTTTAAACAATGCTAAATAATATACTAGAAAAAATACAACTCGCACCAGATCAATACTCAGACGGGAATCGAATCCGCGACCTTTGGATGTACGGTCCAATCCTCTGACCGCTGAGCTACCGAGTGACAGCGTCGAATTCCTTCTAGTATATTCTGCTCTTACGCTGCAAGCCAGCGTTATTTCACCAATGTGAGGAATTACCTCGACATTCAATTGAAATATCTTTTCAGCTATTTTGTCAATTGTACCTACTTTTTCATAAGTCATTGTTAATTAACTTCCATAACAATCCATTTCACTATTCAATGTTTTTTGATACAAATTTAAGGAAAGGCATAGATAAAATTTAATAAGTAAATTGAACTTGTACTTAAAAATAATTGTAATTTTTTTTTCAAATTATTAAAATCTGGTGATTATTTTAACATACTGTGGCCTTCCCTACTGTGACATTCGTCGTCATTTGTAATTTTCGCGTGATCACCGGCCTAAGTATGCGCAAGACACGCGCACCATTCTGGGAAGTTTCACCGAACCCACAGGGCACCAGCAGTCAGTCAGCACGCATCTCTAAACTGACAATGGTAATTATAGTCACTAAAAACGTTAACTAGGTAATAGATTGACATAATGATGATCAAATAATTCTATTTCTTAAAAAATATTTTTGCATTGGTACTACTCATCATCATCATATCAGCCGCACGACACCCACTGCTGGGTATAGGCCTCCCCCAAGAATCTCCACAATGATTGGTTCTATGCTGCCCGCACCCAGCAGTTCTCCGCGTACTTCACCCTCACATCGGTCCACCTTGTCAGGGGCCTACCCACGGAACATCATCCGGTGCGCGGTCGCCATTTCAGAACCTTTCCGCCCCAACGGCCATCGGTTCTTTTCGCTATGTGTCCAGCCCACTGCCACTTCAGCTGAGCACTTATTACGAGCGTTTACTACTTGGTATTGGTATTGGTATTGGTATTGGTGATGGGCTCTTTTCTCCGCATTTAGACTCCCATTTGGTCCGTTATGCGTGAACACAGCATGGTGTGGCTAGTCAAGCCATCCCAGCTCCTTCCAGAAGCGCAGAAGCCTCCTGGGGCGTTCACAGGCTTCTAGGAGCGACCTCACGTCTTTGAGGATTTCTGCCCGGTGTGTGGCCAAACCCACGCACTCCAGGATTACGTGGGCGGCTGTTTCCTCTGCGTCCAGGCATCCTCTACATAGGGGACTGTCTGTCGCATTCATGATGAATAGTTGTCGGTTTAAAGCTAGGTGACCTGTAAGTGTACCTACAACTATTCGGAGGTCTGGACGATTAAGGCTGAGCAGTCTACAGGTCAACCGCGGCGAGACCGAGGTCATCGCCAACTTGGACTGTCTACAGCTTGTTAGATCTACCCAACGAGTATTATGTGCAGCACGAGTACGTTGTCTTACCCATGAGCGCAGTTGGCTGAACGGGAGTGGCAGGATGGGTATGGGTCCTGCCACTATTGTGGAAGATCCCCTTCTAGCCAGCTCATCGGCGGCGTCGTTCCCGTGTGATCCACTATGCCCTTTAATCCATTGTAGGATTACTTTGTTTTTGGATGCTAAACGATCCAAAACTTGGTGGCATTCGTAGACAATACTGGAGTTGATCGTGTTGGCCTCCAGTGCTGTTAGGACGGCCATACTGTCGGTCAGTATGCGGATGTTTAGTTCCTTCATACCTCTAGACAGGACCGTGGAAGCGGCATTTATTATTGCAACACATTCGCATTGAAATATCGAACTGTGTTGGCCTAATGCTTGTGATAGTTTGATATTTAGGTCTTGTGAGAATACTCCGGCTCCAGTACCAGTCCCCATCTTGGAGCCGTCCGTATAAATTCGGACTTCATGTATGCCGGAGTAATCTCGGTCACTTTCTAGTAACTGTATCTGGTATTTCTTTTCGAAAATGTATTGTTTAGGGATCCTGTCGCATGGGGCAGCGATTAGTGGCTCATGTTTCACTAGATTATTCCACAATGTGGAGTGAGGACCCTCTCGGTTGTACCACAGACCCAGGTGTTTAAGCCTTATAGCAGCCATGGAGGCTTCCTGTTGTATAAACAGGTCCAGGGGTGCCAGATCCAGGGCTACTTCTAGGGCGGCTGTGGGGGTAGTTCGCATGCAGCCGGTTATCGCAGAACATGCCAATCTTTGGAATTTCTGCAGCTTGTTGATGACGGTGCTTTGCTCTGTTTTGGACCACCAGGCAACGGCTCCGTATGTAATAATGGGACGTATAACAGTTTTATACAGCCACATAGTTATTTTCGGTGATAGCCCCCATCTTTTGCCGAGTAGTCTTTTACATTGGCAAAAGATGATGGTGGCTTTGTTTAGCTTTCCTTCGAGATGTCTATTCCAGAGGAGTTTGTTGTCTAGTATCACTCCTAGATACTTGACTTCCTTGCTCAGGGACAGACTGGTATTGAAAAGTTTAGGAAGTTTAAGATTGCCTAGACTTCGTTTGTTTGTGAACATGATCAATTCCGTCTTTGTTGGGTTCATTGTTAGATTGTGTTTATTGCACCACTGTTCGACGACCTTCAATGCGGACCTCATTTGGTCACATATCACACTCTCAACTCGTCCGCTGATGAGTATGGTCAGGTCGTCTGCATAGCCTACTGTGAGGAAGTAGCGGTCGTTGAGCCAACAAATCAGCTCATTGACCACAATGTTCCATAAGAGAGGTGAGAGGACACCCCCTTGGGGACATCCTTTAGCTACTACCCCTCTGGTAGTACCATTCACAGTAAATTGTATAGCTCTGTCTCTTAACATGCTATCAATCCACCCGGCAATAGTGGGATCGACACCATGTTTAGAGAGGGCCTGGCTTATGCTGGTAAAATTGGTTTTGTCAAAGGCTCCTTCGATGTCGATGAAGGTGCCTAGTGTTGATATTTGGTGTTTGAGATTGCCTTCTATATAAGAAGCCACCTTATGTAGGGCAGACTCAGTTGATTTGCCTGCAGAGTAGGCATGTTGGTTTGGATTTAAGGGATTCCTGACTAAAGCAGTTCTCCTTATCTCCTTGTCTATTAGTCTCTCCAACACCTTTAAAAGAAATGATGTGAGGCTAATTGGTCTGAATGATTTAGGTTGAGTGTAGTCTCCTTTGCCGGGCTTAGGAATAAAGACTACTTTGACTTCCCTCCATTTCATAGGAATATAGCGGTGTGCTAGGCAGCTTCTGTAGATGGCTACGAGGTGGTCAATAAGACCACTGTCGCTCCACCTCATCAGCCCTGGAAAAATTCCATCTAGTCCCGCTGATTTGAATGGGAGAAAGCTGTTGATTGCCCACGTTACTTTCTCCGGGTTGATGACCTTGTAGGCGGTGGTCCAGTCGGTTTCAGCAGGTAGATACTCAAATTTTTCTTCCCATGTGCGACTTTCCGTTATACGGCATCCGGGGAAGTGAGTGGTCATTAACAGTTCTGAGGTATCTTGATCTGTTTTTGTGTATGTTCCGTCAGGCTTTTTCAGGAAACCAAGGTTGTGTGTTGGTTCGCTGCACAGGATGTTTTTCACTCTGTTAGCCTCGTTGTTAGTTTCAATGTTGGTGCAGTAGCGTCTCCAGCATTCTCTTTTCTTGAGGCGAATACGCTTCCTGTAGTTGTATTGGGCTTGTTTATAGGCGTCCCAATGGTGCGCTTCCCTAGAGTTCTTTGCTTTGTTGAACAACTTTCTTACCTTGCGGCGTAATTTCTCCAAATCAGGTCCCCACCAGTGACACTTGTTGCCTGGCCGGGAGCTGGGAGTAGAAAGTGGGCATGTTTCTTCAAAGCTGGTGGTTAATGTTATTGTTATGCGATCAACATGGTTATCAATATCCGCTTTTACCGCGTGAGTTGTAGGTGTGTCCAGACACCCTAGCTTCTCTGCGGTCAGAAGCTCATACTTACGTCGGTCCATCTTGCGTGGATTACGTCGGGGCTTAGGCGGTGTGAGAGTCGTATTTAGGTTGTACTTGACCCAGCGATGATCGGAGCACGACGCCTCATCAGATACATGCCAATCGGAGATGTGATGAGACGCGTGTTCACTCGCTAAAGTAAGGTCAACGATTGTCTGGGCTCGTGATGTTACGAAAGTCAGTTCGGAGCCCCTGTTGATTAGGTTCATATTACTCGCGAGTAAAAAAGAAACGAAATCCTCACCTCGCGTGTTGTTTTCCTTGCTGCCCCATAGCACATGGTGTGCGTTGGAGTCAACTGATATGATCAGCTCCAGTCCCTCGCGCTCGCAGTGTAGCACCAGCGCGGCCAGTTCCGGGGTGGGGATATCCGCGTCGCCCGGCAGGTAGGCGGACGCAATCACCACGTCAGGCAGGCCTGGGGAGGGGTCATTTCGGAGCCTAATGGTGGTCAGGTCTCTGGAACAGAACTCGGTCATTAAGGTTGTGTTTGCGTGTTTAGGTGTGAAGATACATGTACGCGGGTTGTCAGCGGTGGTGTCTAGGAGTAACTTACCTCCAATGTTGCTTAGACCGCATATTCTGCCCTTCCTAATCCACGGCTCCTGGATTAGGGCTACGGTCTTGGGATAGACCTCCAGCATTCTGCGTAGGTTAGCCGTTGCAGTCTGGCTGTGCTGGAGGTTGGTTTGGAGGACGGGGAGGTTATTGCTGGGGGGTGCTGGCAGCGCCATCGTCGCTGTCTAGCATAACCTCCTCGTCTACGTCGCTGTCACCGCTCTCGTCATCCATAGAGGCATCCCCCATCCCCTCCTCCTGGGTGACTACCCTAGGGTCCCCTTTGGGCGGTTCAGCGTCGCCGGTGGTTTGTGGTGGTTGTGAGGGGTTTGATTGGCAGGTGTCGTTTGATGTGCCGCTGCCTAGGTCACAAGTGGCCTCCCCAGGTGCATCGGGGTTCGGCGGGGGGGTGCTCGTGTTATCAAGGAAGCGGGCGTAGATGTTACCCAGCTTGTAGTAAACTCTACGCTCGCTTGCCTTGAGTTTCTCGGCGTCTTCCTCTGGGACACCAAGCACGAGGAACAGGCATTGTTTGTCCTCCTGCTCCTCGGCGTGGTAGACGGCCCAGCTGGAGACGTCAAGATGGGTGTTTTGGCACGTAAGGCGTTTACGTACCCGGTCTAAAGTGTCGTCCGGTCCATATTGTGGCACCAACAGCCCCGTTTTGACGCGCTTGGGGATATCTCGTTGTCGCTTGACAACAAGTTTGGTGCCCGGACGTGGTGAGCCGATTCTCGCAGTGGTGCGATGGAGCCACTGGAGCGAGAAGTCGTCCTTGCACCAGAATTTAAGGACGCCCTCACTAAAGAAGGCGTTAGCCTTAAAAGCTGGTCCGACATATGGATGGTTTGACGATCTCGGAGCAAAAATCTCCTCGTCCAGCAAACCATCCACCTGCCTCTTGACGACCTCAGCCTGCTCCTTGGTGAGGTCATGGTAGGGCTCCACCATGATCGCGACGCTGAGATCTGACTTCAGGGCGTCAGCGTATGCGATGGAGCTGGTGGTGGTGGGATGGGGTTTGCTACGCTTGCCCCCGCCTCGCGGAGTAAAGGAATCGTCGGGGCGATTCCTCTTTACGGGCTTGGCGGGCGTAGTGGTGTTCCCTTTACCACGGTTTCCCCGCCTGACCGGTTTATGTCGCTCGGGTGCGTTGGCGGCAGCTGGCTTCGAGGCGACAGATGGTGCCCCTTTAGGAGCAGCTTTCTCCTCAACAGGACTATTGTCCACATGAGGAGTCGGCGCATCACTGTGGGGGGCGTCGTGGGGCTTTTCAGCCCGTTCAGCGGCTTCACGCGGCCTACTACCATCCGTCGCCTGTCGCCGCGCCTTCCTCGCTTCCCTCCGGGCTTCCAACCGTTTGGCGTTACGTGACTGGCCAGGTGGGTTGGGTGGTTGGTTGGGTAGTTGTTTGGGCTTCTTCTTCTTAACGACTACTTCGTTCCAACCGGATTCCTCCTGTTGGGGTTCGAAGGTCGTCAGCATTGCTGCCTTCAGAGAGGAGAGGTCCAAACTGTGTTGTGCTGGCGGCGCTACACTTGGGTTAGGCACCCGAGGAGCTGCCTGTGTGTTATGTGGCGCTACACTCGGGTTGTGCACCTGAGGAGCTGCCGGTGTGTGGTGTGGCGCTACACTTGGGTTGTGCACCCGAGGAGCTGCCGGTGTGTTATGTGGCGCTATACTCGGGTTGTGCACCTGAGGAGCTGCCGGTGTGTGGTGTGGCGCTACACTTGGGTTGTGCACCCGAGGAGCTGCCGATGTGTTATGTGGCGCTACACTCGGGTTGTGCACCTGAGGAGCTGCCGGTGTGTTCTGTGGCGCGACACTCTGGTTATTCACCTGAGGTGCAGCCTTAGTGTGTTGTGTTTGTTTTTGTTTGTTTTTATTCGCCATGTGTGTTGTTGAAAAAATGTTCGTCCTTGTTGCTTTCCACCCTCCATGGAGCCCTCAAGTGGGGACGTTGGCAGATGGCACACAAACGCCAGAAATACAACAAGGATATAGGGCCCCAAATATAGCAGGAGGCAGGCCGAACAGAGCAAGAAGACAAAGTCGTCCCGCCCGTCGTCTGCCCCTGCCATATCAGGACTCTCGCCTGACAGCCCTCTGACGAGATGTCGCAGCCGATTGACCTAGGGTGGCTAGTCCTAGGCCTCCCGTGTGAGAGGAAATCCGGGCCAAAGTGATGTGTTGTTTCAGGAGTGTTTATACAGCCTACACTCCATCGACTCAATCACCAGGACACCTTCATCCCCCCGTACGGGTCCCCGCGCACGGCACAAACACGCGGGTGGTTGTTCCCCCCTCCCCCTCACCATCAGTCATGTTTGATGATGAGACCGCAAGTACCAACCACATAATACTCGCAGTAAGGTGTTAGGATAGGATGGAAGGATGGGAAAGGTCGGGAAGAGAATTGCGACTAGCTGTTTCAGTTACGTCTGTTTCAGAGGGAATCAGACCAATAACAGGCAGCAACCACGGGAAGGATAATCAGCTAGACATGCCATGGGGATCAGCGACTGTTGCGCTCCTCCCATGACCATTCGCCATGTCTGCTCTCCGGACAGGAGGGCAGACTAGGGTTGGATCTGCTCTCGGCGATCAGGGCCATGGGACCAAACCCATGAGACCACACCCAACCCCGCCCAGCGTTTACTACTTACTACGTAACTAAATTCGTAATTAAATCAGTCTGTCAAGTTCCGCCATGAGCGCTTCTTTTTATTTTCTGATAATCAGTAAATAGCTGCAGGGTTTACTATTAGACGAAGTTTTGCAATAGGCACCTATAATTTAGCGTTTACTACTTACTACGTAACTAAATTATAGGTGCCTATTGCAAAACTTCGTCTAATAGTAAACCCTGCAGCTATTTACTGATTATCAGAAAATAAAAAGAAGCGCTCATGGCGGAACTTGACAGACTGATCGTACTTGATCACGTTTGTTAAGCAACGCTCGGTCCGGTCAGGTGTCGGATGGGTGACCGTTAAAAGGGTATTACAACTGAGCGCTTCCGTGCTTCGGGGGTACATTAAACCATCGGTCCCTGCTGTTGTCATCTGATAACAGTCGTTAAGCCAACTTAGAGGCCTTACAGGCGGCTTGATACACTCTGACACCAGAGGTGGCCACTAATCCTCATTCGATAAGAAGCAGAAGTAAATAAAAAAAAATTGTCTTCGATGTAAGGAGTTAAAAAATAAGCAATATTAAAGTTTCATGTAATTTTTTTATGTTAAAATAAACGTTAGAAACTAGTAGAGTTTTCGCTTGAAATAACAAAGTTTGTAGAACACCACTGTTAACACGCTGTTGAAATTTTAAAGACAGTTTACACCCTCATTGGCAGTCCTCGACAATCATGTTGCTGAAACTGGACGTGAAGCAAATGGCGATATGCACGTGGTCGCTTTCTGTCAACAAATCACCCGGTCACTGATTGTAGTGACGCCTCATTTGTATGCCACAGATGCGGCTGTTCTTTGAGCTCCGTCGTTGGCTGGACAAAGAGTCACGCGCACTGACGCCGAAGCGACGCGACAGTGGTAGCTGCTCTGTGGACACTGGCCATAATGTAACAATATGGAGACATTTGGCGCCGAACTACACAATGACGACTACATGATTGGTAAGTCGTGAGGAAGAAAAGCAGGGTAGAGTAGACTAACAAAATTATGAATACTTTCACCTTTTCTCGCAAAAAATCTGAGGAAAGTGATCATTTGAAAAAATACCTTAGTCGTTTTATGACTGGCATCGGTTTATTGATACTTAGATAATCAAGACTAATGGAACATTTAAGTTTTGTATGCCAGCAGCCTACTTTCAGAATTATATGTTATATGTTTAAAAGCATATCACACATCACTCAACGAATTTCTTTAACTACTCGTTTAAGTAAATTATTAGCTTTTTAATAAAGGTACGCAATATAATTATGTGAATGAGTTCACCAAATAAAACACGAGCTGCCAGGTATCATACATAAGTCAATTTTAAATATTTTATCCCCAGGTATTTTGAGAAACAGTTTTGGTATTGCAGTATTAAACTTGATTCAAGACTACAAATGTAAATAAAACTGTGTAAGTACATGAGAACAACTTGAAATTAGAAACAAAAGATTTTTTTTAACAATAAAGGTGTTCAAGGAGCTTAGGCCACGGTGGTCCCATCCATCAGCAGCCCCGTGGTCCACATGTGGGCCGGGATGGCTGCCCTTGGAGCCAGTATTAATATTCCGTGGTCGCGGCGCGAGGAAGTTAAATAGCCGTGTATTTGTATTCATTATCCCGTCGCCGGAGCTTACGTGCGCGCCGAATGCTGGCCGAGACGGCTACGTGCGCATGCGCACTTCCATACACACACGACACACGACATTTAAAATCATAAAAGGAGAATCTCTGTCAATCAAGATCTAAAAATCTGAGAAACTCAAGTTAAGATTTACATAACAAACAGAAAAGCTTAGATAACTTCACAATACCATTGGTTTTCGCAGTAAATACTTTTGAGGACTTACTTATTACTTTCGATTCATAAAACAGAGTCGATCCCCATTCGTATTTGTCTGAAACTTTCAAATGAGAGAATTTTGAAAAAAATTTATAATTTTAACTAAATTAACTTAAATTGCCGTAATGACATTCTAATTTGGGTGTGAAAAATGACTTCCAATAATAAAACACAGTAGCAATGCTTTATTATTGGAACTCAGTTTCTAAATAAGGTCTCTACAAGACTTGCCGAGTCAAAATACCCTTCACAACGCACGCCATGACTCTCTGCTGAAAATCAAACTTTTTAAAACTGATACATACACCTCTACAAGACGTCCGCTCCGGTGGTGGTGTCGCAACAGAGCAGTGAACACGCGCCCCCGCTCATTGTCCGCCGCGGCATTAGTCCGCATTAGACACGGCGCGGCTGCCGATACATGCGTGTGTCCTCAACAATACCTCCGACCCCATCCGCCGAGGACAGTCGAAGCAGGATGCCACAGGTTGCTGAGATAGGACAATACAGATGGAGTACACTGTACATAATTTAAGGTTGATCTATCAAAGAAAACAAAGACTCCGATTAAATGGATACACACTGCCACGCATCACCATTAAACAGATTTTAGTAGTACACACATCAACTTTGTCTAGGGATACAGGTGCTATTTTCATACAAACGAGGTAACTTTGAAGCCTTGGTTTCCTGCCAGGGATTTACTGTGCTGTGATCTGATGACGGCTATCCAGGGAGTGAATGGAGAAGGTTCAGATCGCTATACACACCCAACTGATCTGACCAGCATTCTAAAAACGTAATGGACATGTTTACAAAAACCGCGAAAACAGCATGAAAATGTATGGAAATCCTCAAACTGAGAACTCTGACCCATTAATCTTTTAGAATGCTGATCAAATCAGTTGGGTATGTACAGCGATCTGAATCTACTCCATTCAGTCCCTGGATGGCCATCATCAGATTACAGCACGGTACATCCCTGGCAGAAAACCAAGGCTTAAAAGTTATCTCGTTTGTATGAAAATAGCACCTGTATCCCTAGACAAAGTTGATGTGTATATAATCACGAGCGTTGTTGATGTTAAACACCATTCGTGATTTCTATAGACACTCGGCACTTTAGGATCTGCACTGCAGGCACGCATGATAGGCATGTAGCACAATGTGTGAAAGACAGTATGAGCTCCACCTTAGATTAAGTTAAACGCTAAACGTCATGAATAATTTTGTAGGTTCATTTAACCAAAGAACTTGCTCTGCAACTTATATCCGTTCTTTTCTTCATATATTATTTAACAACTAATTAGAACACACAGAAAAACTTCTTCACCAAACGAAGTAGGTAAACGTTGAAATCGGTATACAACACTCAGCACGCAACATCTATAATGTCCAGTTGCCATAATTAAGGTGGACAGCTCATCAAACACCGCGATATTCAAATTTTATTCAAATCAGATCATAAAACCGCACCTCGTATATCACCGGTGGTTGCAAAGTTGTTGGCAGTAAATTAAAGTGTCGGCAAACAATGGTGGTGCGTTCAGCAGGTGGTGCCGATGGCAACGGGACTACGGGTTGACTTCGCAAAAACCTTGTGAGATTTTTCCCATGGTGAAGATTCATAAATCTAAAAATGTTAGCTTAAAGCTATTTAGATAACAGCTAATAGCGGTTTAATTTAAGTGCATAAACTTTTCTGTTGTTACTATTTTGTTTATGGTGAACTATAAAAGTTAGTGAGAAGTGTCAGGTGAAATTTGAACAACTTTAGCCCAGATCGACAAAAAATCTTAAAAAGCGAGGCAAATAGTATTATATCTGATAATATTAAAATGCTGTTTGTTTAAATAAAATAATGACGCATTGCATTAGTATGCGCGTGCGCTTTATAGCTTCCTTATGCTTTAAGTCAATTCTATTTTTATATTCCGTTGTGCCTAAGTTAACACACTACCTTATATGGCGTTACTATCACGGAATAACTGTATTTGAATTATAGACAATAATCATTTATTTGTCTTAAGGTCAGAGGTCATCCATCACCCTCACAGCTTTACCCGCAGTAATACTGGCCGAATCAAAAGAGGCAATATAATATTTGATATCACATTCCCTCCTCTCAATAGGTTGTATATGTTTGGGGATCCATCGGCCTTAGACTTTAAAAAGAAAATACACCATGGATTCCCTTATGCATCAGTACCGGATTTATTCCAAAGTTGACGTACTATCTTTTAAGAAATGATGCCAATAAAAAAGCTTGTGTAATACATGCCGAACTAAATAGGTACACTCAATCAACGAGAATCTAAGCATTAACTCCCCCACGCGGTCGATACGTATCGAATCGGAATGACGTCTCATTCGTTCGATTTATTACTTCAAGCAAAATATTGTTATAAACGAGCCACAGACTAACCACTCTTAATACTTAATTTTTAGAAACTTACCAGTATACAGCAATTTTGGTGGAAACATTCTAGGCTGTGTCGTGCGAAGTTGCACAAAATGTGAACGGGCGGTGACGCGTCGTTTTGCATGGCGTTCAATTCCCGCCATAAATCACGGCGACAGGCGGACAAAGCCGGGTAACGCGCCGTGTCTTTGTGGATTTTGAACGATCCCGCTTTAATCATTTTTCATCGGTCGCGGCGCCGACGTCATTTTACGCTGATCACGAGGCTAAGCTTCAATCTTTACGGTTTTGTTGTTGCGGATAAAAATTTTGATTTTGGATTTGACGTTAGAAACGAAATAAAAATATGTATCTTATTGATATGATCGCTTCTTTTTGACTGAAATACATATTTGATATCAAAGATGTATATTTTTTGACAATTGTAGATAAAAGATGGACATTGTAGCGGCATCTACCGTACCGCCGCACATAGCAACACGGTTACAACAAGATTCAACCACCATGTTACTAGATGGCGCTAGTGTCGAATGAACACAAAGATTAGTAAGGAATAACACCTCGTAGTATGAAGAATATATGGAGAAACCTACATCTCGCTGACGGAGTTTTCTCAGCGACGCAGCATATATACAACTGCCAACCATCATCGGTTGGACCGCGGTCCCCGGGCTAATACCTCCCAGCCCGGAGGAAGATCTTCCACTTTGGCCTTCCTACTAGTGGCTACCTTTCTCCATACTACCACTACTACATTTCCTACACTGGTGACCCCCGACGGAGCACATCAAGCACCTTCAGCAACGCAGCGCAGCCATCACTCTCATACCTTATCCAGCATCCGCAGCAGTCACACCGCAACCAGACGCACAGCAGCCAGCAACCAGCCTTCAAGGTTCCATCGCAGCATCATTGACGACGCTTCCCTGGACCTTCGGCAACTCTCGACGGCATTATCCCGACCTGGTCTTCGCAGCCCACGACTGGAGCATCACTGGGCCCTTACTCCGGCGTGGCAGCTTTGCGCACCTCACCAGCAGCTCGGACCTACCGTCACCTTCCACTGTCCCGACTCACCGTGGACAGGTCCCGACTCACCGTGGACACGGATCTACCTGCAGCACTGGCGGACGCGCCTTCCTACCCCACAACGTCTCGACTCACCGTAGACTGTCTCGACTCACCGCAGACTGGGGCATCTCCTGCAGCACTCTACTCTGGCACTTGCATAGCTCTGACGCACTGACAGCTGAGCTTGGACAACCCTTGGACTATCGACCTCCGGTCTCAGGGGGGGAGTGATGTAGCGGCATCTACCGTACCGCCGCACATAGCAACACGGTTACAACAAGATTCAACCACCATGTTACTAGATGGCGCTAGTGTCGAATGAACACAAAGATTAGTAAGGAATAACACCTCGTAGTATGAAGAATATATGGAGAAACCTACATCTCGCTGACGGAGTTTTCTCAGCGACGCAGCATATATACAACTGCCAACCATCATCGGTTGGACCGCGGTCCCCGGGCTAATACCTCCCAGCCCGGAGGAAGATCTTCCACTTTGGCCTTCCTACTAGTGGCTACCTTTCTCCATACTACCACTACTACATTTCCTACAGACATTACTTATCCTTACTAATATTATAAATGCGAAAGTCCGTTTGTTTGTTTATTTGTTTGTTTGTTTGTTACGCCTTCACGTCTTAACTACTGAACCGATCATCATGAAATTGTGCATACACGTTGTTAGGGGTACAGCAAAGGACATAGGGTACCTTTCATCCCGAGGAATAGCAAAAAACCTTTCTACGCAGACGAAGTTGCGGGCGGCCGCTAGTTATTAATAATTATTATGTTCCTTCATTCAATACTTCTTACTTCATTCATTACCTGCGAGTACGAGTGATAACAGCCTTGAAATACTGCGGAGTATGAAGGGAGTACAAAAACTGCGTGGGAATCGCTGGTACATAAGGCACTGCCTACTACTGTTTGCCTCCGAACAAATAATAGTAGCGGTTTACCTCGCTATTGCACTGCTGTGATAAGGTATTGATATCGTCGATCTGAACTAGCCAACCAGCCTCACAACCCAAAAGGAGGAGAATTTATTCCTGAATTCATAAGACAATTTTGTTAAGAAGTTAGAAACGTTTCCTCGGATTGCATAACATAAACATTTTAAACATATCATTGAGGTTAAGTGTACGGATACACCGTTTCTGTCACATCCTGTACGTTTAATCGTTTCATTCCAAGTTGGTTATATTCCAAATTCCTCATACCCCGTTTTGCAATAGCGCGCGTAAAATGCTAACTTTATGTTTTTTTGTTTGCAAGTTAACAAAACGAACACAGTTGTAATGACTTGCCGGATAAAGGTTGATTCACTGAGACAACAGCCGCTGACTAATGATGTTGCTAAAGGGAATAAGTTGCAGGAGGACGTGTGGATTGAAAAAACACAAATATTAAATGAATGTGAACCCTACATATGTTGTTAAACGCATATTGACACAACTTTATCGCGCAGATTTTTTCACTTTTGGACATAAAGTCGTAGCAGTTACGGATTTTTTCAAAGTCAATAATCTTAAGTAATTACTAAACTAAAATGCAAACATAAACGTATTTTTATACCACAAGCACTCTGATGTTCTACATTGTTCAATTAATGGCATTATACACGTAATAAAGGTAGTTTGATTTATTTTTTCATTGTTCCTTTACTGATTGTTCACAAAATAATTTCCTAAAACATATTATAATGTATTAGCTTTCTTTAACTGGAATGTATAAACACAGATTAAATAATACTTATGTATTTAGGTGCAACTCCATCAAATTTATCTCCAAACATACCTAAATTTTCATCGTAATACTACTTACCAGTAGTATATATAAATTTTCATCGTAAATAGGTACATTAATCTAAAAGTTATTAGTCTACTTATTCATCAATATCACACTTTTTTTAAATGCAAATCGGTTAACTTATCATAAATATTATCTCTTCTTATAAAATTTACATAATAGCGTTATTCAATGCATTTTGTTTGAAGAATTAATATCGAAACATTATATTTGTTTCATAAATTATGTTTTGTAAGTTCAATTAAACCAGTCTAAATTTTTTTTATAAAATATAACAATGTTATAAAAATATTATCAAAACATTTATTTCTAAAATCATTTGACCATTATCGATGTAACAAAATATAAGTTTCAAATGACGCTAAGTTAACAATGGTTAAACTCGACAATAGCCGCGTAGCTATTATTATTAGCGAGCGGTCCAGAGTGGACCCCCGTCAATCTTTTGAGTTCGTCACCGGCCCCGTGGTCGCACCCCATCGCGGGTTTGTTGTACGGTTGTACCCTCACTGGCTAATTACGGGTTACATTTAATTATGACACATTTTTTTAATTGCAATATACCTAATTTTGTATCCCATACTTCTTACTGGCCTTCCTGTACCCGTAGCACGAACAGCTATCGAAAAAAAATAACGCGCGTAAAAACATTCGATAGAATAATTTTGTGTGAGTATAGCGCCATCGGAGGACATTTTTAAACTCTTAGACTGGAAAGGACTCGGCATCAACATTAATGGCCAGTACCTAACACACCTTCGTTTACCGATGATATAGTTCTTATGGCTGAGACCTTGGAGGACCTGAACACAATGCTCGAAGATCTCCGTAGTGCTTCCCAAAGAGTGGGTCTTAAAATAATAATAATAATAAATAATAATAATAATTAATATTTATTTTTCTCTCCAAAAAGTTACATGTTGTAAATTATATAAAGTTATAAACTAAGCTATATAAACTAATATTGGAGAGAACTGGTGCCCGAACTAGGTGATAAAATGAACATGGATAAGACGAAAATCATGTCGAATGCCCATGTTGTGCCCGCTCCAGTTCATGTTGGGAACACTACACTTGAAGTTGTTGACCATTATGTATACCTAGGACAGGCAGTCCAGTTAGGTAGGTCCAACTTTGTGAAGGAGATCTCTCGTCGAATCCAACTCGGATGGGCAGCATTCGGGAAGCTCCGAAAAATCTTCGTGTCCGATTTACCTCAGTGTCTCAAGAGGAAAGTCTATGACCAGTGTGTGTTGCCAGTGATGACTTACGGCAATGAAACGTGGTCGCTAACTATGGGTCTCATAAGGAGGCTCAAGGTCACCCAGCGTGCAATGGAGAAAGCCATGCTCGGCGTTTCCCTGCGTGATCGAATCAGAAATGAGAAGATCCGCAGGCGAACTAAAGTAACCGACATCGCTCGAAGGATTGCTCAGCTGAAGTTGCAGTGGGCTGGACACATAGCGAGAAGAACCGATGGCCGTTGGGGCGGAAAGGTTCTTGAATGGCGACCGCGCACCGGACGACGCTCCGTAGGAAGGCCCCCGACAAGGTGAACCGACGATCTGGTGAAGGTTGCCGGAAGCCACTGGATGTGGGAAGCGCAGGACCGATCGTCGTGGAAATCCTTGGGGGAGGCCTATACCCAGCAGTGGGTGTCGTGCGGCTGATATGATGATGATGATGATGACAGCGCCATCTACCGCCGAAAAGCGAAATGTAATTTTCCATAGATAATTACTCCATCGATTACTTTTACGCGGGTTATTTTTCTCGATAAATGTTCGTTGTATAAGGGTAGGTACTAGTAACATTTATTTTGTATACTTGAACTTGTATTTTACGGCTTTTCATTTGTAATTCACAATGTCTTATTGTCTTTAGACGAACATTAAGTTTTTCAATTACTAATTGACTAAAGATACTACAATTTTACAATAAATCTGAAATAAATATCATTAAACACAGATTGTTCCAAACTACATTTTTTATAATAATTTCTTACAATAATATGAATGGATATCCAATACTCATAATGCATGTTCAAATATTATAAGTTTTAAAATATAATTAAACAAATGTCATCTAACTTAATTACTATTTTAAAATGAAATTAATTATATTACGACAACTTTATTCCGAAGAGTAATGTTTAATAAATTCAACGTTAATATACCTAATTGATTCATTATGATTTAATTTCATTTACCATATTCACGACCTGGCAACACTTATCGAAAAGAAAGCTGCGTCCGCAAGAAATTTCAATAAAACACATTTTCTAATATGCATAGAAATCTATGAATTTCATATAAATTGCATAAGTTCAAACATTAGCATATATGCGTGTTAGCTGTACATTTGTAATAAAGGTTATTTAATATTGGTTAATTAATTTTGTGAAGATAAACTCGAAAGTGAATATAAATTTTGATACATCACATCAGATTTTTTATTGAATCTCACATTAGGGTATCGCTACAAAATTATTTTGTAAAGTTTCTCATCTGGACACAAGATAAATCATAAAAAGATAAATTACCGTCTTATCATGCAAATGAGTTCATAAAATAGGTAAAAATCAAAGAACCGTGAGATGAAATAAACGCGGTTCACATTTGGCTATGGGAATTATTTAGATGGTCACAGATGGTAGGATGGATGATGGGTTAGCAAACCTGTTTGGGGTGCGCGGACGTATGCACCCAGCGACTGCGGCCGAAGTTGGTGTTGAATATAAGTGAAGTCAACAATAAAAACATTAATATTATGTATTATCGTTGGGTCTACTACAAAATTCGTTAATTAAGTAAGAGAGTTGGCACATTTTGTGTCACGATCTGCGTGTCCCAACACGTGTGACGTCACTCATGTCACGTATCAGTGCATTAGTATGGAGTAAGCCAATAATTTTTAAATATCTCCCTAAATATTGCGTTTAAGTACATATATGTAGTACAAAATATTATTTCTTATTTGATGTTCTATCCGACTGTTAAGTGCATAATATCCGAAAACGAAAAAAAAATTCGTTATTTTCCCTTGTGTGGTAAAACTAAAGTAATACATTTTATTTTTTATTTTTCTGTTCCATCATGTTTTTATACGTGTCCGCAGCGACCAAGCTCAAATTTATCAAAATCGGTGACTTATGCATGTTCCCTATTAAGTTAATATAATTAAGTACCGCGATAATTATCATCAAAATCAATCAGATAAAGATTGAAAGAAAATATTGAATCACGCATGGCATGGTGGTGGAGCTTTTTTAATTAAGATTTTACATCGGAAATTCAAGTTTCGCATTTCTAATTCGAAATAGAAAGATCAAGTTGTAATGAAGATTATCTACCACTTAGTAACCAATCAGAGGCGGCGGCTGCAACAGCCTCCGAAAACACCCATTCGCCATTAGAATGCAAATGTATTGCGACCACGCTACACCACAAAATCGATAAAGATAAAAACAATATGGCACGATGATAAATAAGTATGCCGTTACGAACGTATGCAAAAATCGTCCTTGGACCGCACGCCACATTAGTGCTCGTAATTAATTTAAATATATTTTCGAGACGGGTCCGCTTTCGGGCGGACTATTCAAATTATTCTTACAAAACCATACAAGCGGAAATGAAACTAAGCTCGTTAAAAGGAGAAACAAGAAATGCGCACGCGCCGGCCGCATTCGACTCCTGCGCTTAATTGATCGGCGAGGGAGCACAGACTTTTTTGACTGTCTCAGTTTAATAAATTGCAACGCACTCAATGTTCGGCCGAACGCTCAGATTGGCCACAGTAAAGTATTATCGTTCGCGTCATTACCATAGAAATGAAGATAGTAATCAGTGTCATGAGCGCTCTATTAAGTGCACGAGATCCGCCGGCCGAACACATTGTTTTTAGTTTCCGCCGTAAAGTCTTAAAAATGTTTTAACACGATCAAGCCTGAAGTGGGAGAATATGTTGTACGCGAAAAATGGAAACATAAGCTTGTCAGCCATATTTTAATCGGCAGCGAGTGATGTCGGCGCGCGCTGCGCCTGCGCATTCACATGCTAATCCCGCGTTATGACACCCGCCGCACTAAATACTCCACTCGGCTGCACTTAACACATGCAAATCGTTTATTGATAAACAAATAATGGTATTATAATTTTATTACGTATTGTTGGCGGTGTCGGTGACCGCACTTTTTATAGGTGGCGCTACTGTGCCACTCGAGATTTGAATTTATAATTTTTATGTTTATTGTTTCGCTCGCGTTTTGTTTGCACTCTCGTTAGCATTATTTATTTATGCCACTTGTCATTACGTAATAGCTGGTTTATTATATTGTAATTGCTGAATAAAATTATGCAGTGTCTTTTGTGAAGCTGTGTTTACAAGTGCGAAGGCGTTGACTTGTGAAAGGAAAGGGGCAAACCATTTAAGTAGTATAATTTAAATAAATCTATTTAAAGACCTTAATTACCTATTATTTTTGTAAAGATTTATTATCTTAACGTATTGATAAGGGTCAATACGAAAATAATAAAAAACACAATTTATCATACAGTTTGATTTTTCATTTATTATCACACAATTTATCGAACAATATTTTGCTACAAAAAAGTTTAAACCTCTCTAACTTCTTATTCATAACTGGCTCTTCCATATTAAAGTGGTAACAAAAAATGTGTGTGACAAATTAATTAGAATATGCAAGCCACGTCGCGGCGTGACGGCAGCTGTCAGTGTGACATTGACAGCTGACTGACATTTGCACAACTGCAGTGAGCATTCATTTGCATTAAACTACTCCCTATCGCGTCAGAAAACTTTATCAAAGTTCTAAAATTACCACAACACAATATTTTAATACTAAGAAACTAATAAATAAGTTATCTTGGCTCGTAGTATTATAAAAAAAATCAAAGTATCTAATCACTTATAAACCCAAAAAAAAATTATGAACTTTACATTCTGCAGACTCCTTGAATAAAGGAATATCAATTATCAAGTGTGCATGTGTACAATGTGTAGGTAAATCTTTAAAAAATATCTCGCGTAACATTAATATACAACGTCTTACAAAAATACTCCTAATGTGACCATCAAACTGTCCCACAGTAAAAGTTGTTCAGTTTGATGGTCCCTATCTACCATATTCGGCATTAGGGGTATTTTTGTAACACGTTGTATAATAAACAATTAGGCACCTATTCATTCTTAGAGGGTAGACTTATTTATTTTACTTGCCATTAACTAACAAAAAAATATAATTAGGTACATTTTTCATACAAAAAACATCAACGCACTCACATAAACTTAAAAGTTTGATTCCCAAAGACCAAAGTTTCAAACTTGTTTGAATTCTAATCCGTTATTGAATTTGTGTTAAATGATCTTATTTTAAAATGCAAGTTAGCTTTTAGAGTTATTGTAAAATAGTTTTTTGGCCACAAACATTCCCTTTACATGTTACTACAGTACCTCCCTACCATTCTAAGCTCACCATTTCAACAAACTTCTTCTAGGAGAAACAACCACCAACTTTAAACCCCAAACATTGAATTGTATAATCAAATGATTCCGAGCAGTAGTAATCGAATAAAATCCCCGCGTGTTGGTCGCGTACACTCTTAAACTGGCGTAACTCAATTGTTGACTTAGCGTTTAGAGTGGACAGCTTTATGAATCAAATTAATGATGTAATCACGTCACTAGTGTATCTGTAGTATTAAATAATATCATTTCAATGGTTACTGAGTTTGTTGACATCACTCAAACATCGATTCTCAAGAAGGCCATAATGATATGCTGATATTGGTATCCCGAAAATATTTGACGCTGTTAAAAATGATTTTATTTTTATTGACTAGATCTTCTTATTCCTCATGACTGAGGGTCACGACAGCATGAAGTCACTCGGTATGAGAGCTTTCCATGCGGTACGGTTTTTGGCCATCAGTATAGATGCCTGTATGTCAGTTTGGCAGAAATTCTTACCTTGGCTGCATCAGTCCATCGAGTCGGTGATCTTACAGTGCTCCTTCTTTCTTCCACGTGGCCTACGACGATGAGCTTCTCAAGGTTATCCAGTTCCCATCTGGCCACGTGTCTGAAGGACTGGAAGAGGCACTGCATGCACATAAGGGTTTTCCAATTTTAATATTTTTTTGGAACTTAGCATCACAAGACCCTTCAAAAGTTACCTACTTAATGCCACATAGGTTATAGGACAAATTATAAAAAATAAATAAGCTTATCACTTTGATGTCCTTACTAGAGATCGAATTTTGATAAAATACTTGCTTTTCGTGTATTTCAGATTTTAAAATTTTGCATAAAAAACCTCTCAAGAGTTGCGAATGCAACGTCGATTGTAGGAAAATTACCTAATTAATAAAATTACGCAAAGTTGCGTTATGTAATGTAGGTTGTAGGAAAAGTAATTAAAAAATTACGCATCTTTTGAGGGGTTTTTGAGGGGCAAAATTCTAAAGTGTAAAATACACAAAAAACAAGTATTTTATCAAAATTCGATCGCTAGTAGAGGCCTCAAAGTGACAAGCTTATTTTTCCTATAACCTAAGTCGCATTACGCAACTTTTAAGGAGACTTGTGATGCAAATTTTTTAAAATTATAAAAATCGGCGACCCTAATGCACGTAATTGATAAGAGCGTCCTAATGTTCAACTTGGACAGAATGGAAGCGTTTAGTGCAGTGCGTGTTCTGACTACGAGACTTCTAGCATTTTTCGCCAGCACAACATCTTAAATGCATCAATCTTAGCTCGGATGCACGCCTAGATCTAAGTTATTTCATATCTTGTTGTAAACTATAAAGGAAACACTCAAATAAATTACATTTCATATTTCAAACATAACGACTAAACAAACTTAAATTTCCTTAACATTCTTTATAATAGACAGCTGAAAAGAGCAGATATGATTGCGTCGTTCGTATTTTTTTTATTCCTACAGTTAATTTGATAAAATTTCTATAAATCAGCGTAGTGGCTAGCAACTAATACAAAGTGTCATACATCTGTTTTACTGCTTCCGAGCGAGTGGCCACCGCAGATGATTTGGCAATGAATTAGCAGCCACGACCCTCCGACTCATTGACATTGTCATTGACGTAAAATCTTGCACATTTGTACACCCTTACACAATAGTAATCGTTTAATTTATTTAATTAATTTTACTATTTATTATCGCAACGAATTTCAACAGACGAGATAAACATTTAGGTATAAGATATCATTCTCCTGCCCTCATCCCAATTTAAGACTTTAGTTCATAAATTAGACACCCACTAAATTTAAAAAATATACCTCATGCTGGTGTTGTGTTAGTGGCACTCAGAAAATATAAGTTGATCGTTGACCTATTACTGCCAATGGACTGACAAACAATAGATTTTTTACTGAGTTTACTGAATGGCCGCAAAAACTTTACCTCAAGACAAAGAAAAACAAAATATTTTGGTTTTGGTACTCCACTACAAACTCCCTCTTTGTCGTGTAACCAAAGCGCTCATTAGTTTGAAGTATGACTGTATAGATTGCAGAGTACAGTGCACTATTAATATTCTTTGCCAAATCATTTCCTGCGGTTAGCTGGGGGACTCAGCGTAATGCGCGCGCGATCAATCAGCCGATACGTGCCAGCGGACAGACAGACAAATGGTGCGTTCTATTTGATTTGTTTGATCTTCACGAATTAATAGAATTGCTCTAAACTTCCATGCACTCACGAACTCACTCGTGGTTGTGGATGACTGGCCAAATACTTAAAATCACTTAAAATCTTCCTACACAGTTTACTGTTGTGTTTGTCTGCGTCATCAAGAAGCTGATAACTACTGTACAAAAAAATAAAAAAAAAACCGGCCAAGTGCGAGTCGGACTCGAGCACGAAGGGTTCCGTACCAAAAAAGGGCAAAAAAACACGTTTGTTGTATGCCCTCCTTTAATATTTATTTTATTCTGTTTTAGTATTTTTTATTACAGCGGCAACAGAAATACCGCATCTGTGAAAATTTCAACTGTCTACCTGTTGTCGTTATTAATATCCATCAAAAAACGGCAAAAAAAATCACGTTTTTTGTATGGGAGCCCCCCTTAAATATTTATTTTATTCTACTTTTAGTATTTGTTGTTGTAGCAGCAACAAAAATACATCATCTGTGAAAATTTCAACTGTCTCTCAGTATCACGGTTCATGAGATACAGCCTGGTGACAGACAGACAGCGGAGTCTTAGTAATAGGGTCCCGTTTTTACCCTTTGAGTGCGGAACCCTAAAAATATATACTTGTTTAACACATAAAATTATATTCAACACTTAATTAGTGTTGTTGTCACGAACGAAGGTTTTTACCCAATTTTAATTTGTGCTTAAGTTATTTATTTTATAAGCTAAATCTAAGTAGATTTTATTGTTCTGTATGTCTTGTTTTGTGCTGTGTCTGAAATGAAGAATTATTATAGTCAAAATTCCAACATTATTAACATTTGTCAAACACATACATTAAACATTCCAATTTGGAAACATTTAGCTATGACTAGGTAATGGTGTGATTGATACTCCAACTATCGTAAAAGGTAAACGCGACATGGAATAAATATTCCAAACTGCATGAATGCCCATTGAACAGGCGTTATATCATGTGACTGTAAGTAACTACAATGTTACGGTCACAACCTAATTACCATTAAATATGTTCCAATATGTAATGTTTCAAGGTTTTGTGGTGTCAGCCAGCCACTTAGCCACCTAAGTCAATAGAAGTATTACGAGATGACTACCGTAATATAGACAATAATATACCTAATTATAAAACTCGATACATTTTGTAGAGTGGCGATACAATAAATTACGAATTGGAACTCACAATGACTTAAGTACCTATATTTTTAAATATTTTTCTTTTTGTATTATAAAAGTATAAATATAAACAATTAGTGTCAGTAGCTAGAAAAAGTTAATTAATTTTCGAAATTGCTTACGAGTCTCCTTTTAAGTACACTATGGGTACCTATTAATTTCTTTAGCGAAACGTTTATAAACGTAAGTAGAGTTAGATAGCACGGTTATAAAATGCATAAAAATAGCGAAGATAATTGCATGGTCGCTCGGAACAACCGCACGCGGAGAGAAATTAATTCAGACGTGTGCGTCGATCGTCGATCAGTCGATACGATCGCGGCTGTCAATGACATCCTCCGGTTTAATATCACTTTTATTAAACTACGACACTGTTTCGGTTTTGTTAAAGTACCCACACAACCGCGGACCCGACTTAGCAACGACATCACAGTGAAACAATGTCACAACTCAAAATCGATCAACCCAAATTCAATTCAATCGCAAGCACAAAAAGCCGCATTTGTGCAGGACCCGTCAGCATATACGACAATAAGATTTCAGTGGCAATATTTTGGAGTGCGGTAACATCTGCCTTTATTTACGTTTTGGCTTCAAACTGAGGCACAATAGGCGCGCCAAATCGGGTCCCGGCCACAATGGCGGCCACCGGCGGTACCCTACGCTTTTATGGCCAAAATAGCAAATGACCTTTGACTTCCAAAGAAATCGCTACACTACGCAAAAACGCAGTAGCTTTTTGCAAGAAATCTGTTTTATGACCGACCCCTAACCTTATAAAAAGCCGATGTCTTAGAAATCTTTTCCGCATCAAATTTTTGCTATTTTCAAGTAAAACGACTGTCAAAAAGTAATAAATCAGTCATGAACTTTATTATACAATTCATTGAATAACCATTCCTTGTATTAGATAAGTCAATAACGTTAGATAACGTTAAGTGTCACTCAACGACCCCATATTAGACATAATTGAACAATTAAAATGCACGCGCCGGCGGCGGGCGGCGGCGCGGCCGCGACATATGGCCCGGCGTTAACACGCCGCCCCCAGAACCGACAAATTAGAGTTTAAGAGATTGCCATCAATACAGTGCGAACCGTCCAATCCATTACGAACAAATGGCGTTATTTAAAGCCCGCCGCTGACTTACGGGGCATACTCGAGCGCTAATCGAAGATCATTATCGGCTGCGATTCAATCAGAAACATGATTAAAAACGATTTAGAGCGTCATATCTCAGGCGTGCACGAGAGCCACTGTTACACGCGCGCCGCGCTGCTTCCGCATCCAGCTAACCAACTTATCGTCTTCAGACAATTTGTTATCAATCCACAAGTACGTAACCACAAAATCAAAAAGCCCTCAAAACTGTAACATCACGGGTGTCACATTAATCATTCGACTCCAGAGCGTCTAACAAATAATGAATGGCGTCGCATAATAAACTATGACAATGATTGTTACACCGAGATTGGCTGATTCGAGTGGATTATTGAACAACACAAATGGAACCAAAGGATGTCTAAAGACGTAGTTTTTTATCTTTCGTATTGTAAAACACAATCTGTCTCAGGTAGGCATTGTGGAGGAGATAAGGGCCTACAATCGCGAGGAACCCTTTAGCGCCCCGCCCCCGCATATCGACAAAATGAATTAACATAATGTGATATTCGTCGGCAGATGCGCGGAGACTTTTACTTTTCGTGTCTTGTTCAACTTTCACCTCGAGAATAAGGTGATTTACATGTTTTCCTGCGGCACACGTGTCTAGGAGCGGGTCGCGGCAACCGCGCGATTGTGTCGCGCGACGCGCGCCCACGCGCATTGTGCGCCGCGCGCGCAGACGACTCCTTTGTCCATTGTCTGCGGAGAGGGTGGCACTGTGACACATTTATTTTGGGCCAGTTTTTTACGGCGCCCATTGTATTGGAAATTAGACATCGGCAGAGTTCACGAAACACGATATTATCGGCTCCCTCCGCGTCTTCGCATCCTCCCTCGATTTCTCCAGAACACCTATTGTATCTCTGATTTCAACGGATGTCTAAGGATGCGTAATTCAAAACGAGAGTCGTGCATACGTTATTGAAATAAAACAGGTTAGCTTTCCATTTCTATGAGTCCAAAATGCGTTAGAAGAGATGAGGGGCGCGGGAAGCTGCAGGACTAGTCGATCGGATAATTGATCAAAGCTGGACCGTTAGAGCGGCCGAGTCGGGGCCCTCGCGGCTCTGGAGGGGCTCCTAGAGATGACAAAGATGTCGCGCCGGACAGCGCGGCCGCTTCCCAGCATCCGGTTTGTGCATTGATCTCTACAATGGCCACAGTGATGCTCGCCGAACTAGTTTTTCCCCGGGCCGCCGCCACCGGCCACAATGTACGCTAATGCGGGAAGGTGCATAGTAATCGAATTCCTTTCATTACTTCATCGGATATAGGCAACTATTGAACTGACAGTTTGTCTATAACGGCCATCGGTGGGAACTTCTCTAACGACTTTTATAAAACCAGAATTTATCTTAACTCTATTCATGAACTTGAATTTATTTTGACTTTGTTCAAAATCTCCCTCATAAGACGTTAGACGAATCTATAATGTTCTTACATCCATGACAACTATTTTTATTTCGACATACATAATAATATCCAACAAAATAATTCCGCAACCACATGACGTTAGATGAAGATAAATTTTGTCTTTGGCTAGCAACCGATTGGTATTTATACAGTTTCTAAAGTTTGCCATAAATATTGTATATATTATTGGCTATATTCTTTTCTTTAAGTATTGACGAGACAAGGAATATTTTGGAATTTGGACAAAATCTTACTCTTAATTTATAGCCCCGTCGCGGAGCATATGAGCGGTCCCACGGTAGTTTAACATCGGCCATATCGTTCTAGCCAGTCGACGATATATGTTAGTTCTAACTGAGCTCGTAGCGTTTTTATCCGCAATAAATTATACTTTCTTTAATTTGAAGCCAATATTTTATCGCTCGCAGCGATATTAAACAGGGCCTCGCTTAATTTCTCGCGTATATTTTTTTTCATTTAGATTATTCGAATGTAAACTAGGAGCTACCATAAACCAAATAATTTACATAAAACCACTAACGGATCTTACCAAAACCAGTTTCGAGCATATTAATGTTTGTGATCTATTAGAAAATCGGCAACGATCCGACATACAGCCGTTCGTGTTTCTTTTCGTTGTAAATCTTTTTAATTCTAATTTCTATTCCCATTAAACTGTCTCCTCTTCCAGAAACGAGCCTGACAACATTTCAACTCTTAAATTTGCATAACGTTTAAAAAAACTTATGAGGGACAACTGCACCGGGACCGATTCAATAAATAGGGAAAAAATCTTCGGAGATATGTTGCTACAGCACGTAAAATTGTTCTTTTTTTAGGGTTCCGTAGCCAAAATGGCAAAAAACGGAACCCTTATAGATTCGTCATGTCTGTCTGTCTGTCTGTCTGTCTGTCTGTCTGTCTGTCTGTCTGTCTGTCTGTCTGTCTGTCTGTCTGTCTGTCTGTCTGTCTGTCCGTCCGTATGTCACAGCCACTTTATTCCAAAAGTATTAGGACTACATAGTTGAAACTTAGTAGGTGGGTGTATTCTGTGAACCGCTTTACGATTTAAACATAAAAATATAAAAAATGAAAGATTAAGGGGGGGCTCCCTATACATGGAACTGAAACTGAAAATATTTTTTTTCATCAAACCAATACTTGTGGGGTGTCTATAGATAGGTCTTTAAAAATAACATTGAGGTTTCTAAGACCAATTTTTTTCAAAGTCAACCGTTTGAAAGATATATGCCGCCAAAGTGGTAAAATGTGTGTCCCCCCCCCTTTAACTTTTAAAGTAAGAGGGTGAAAAATCTAAAAAAAATATAAGCTATAGATCTTAATAATAACTTTCAACGAAAATTGGTTTGAATGAGATACAGTAATTAGTTTTTGAGATATAGTACATTTTCCAAAACCGCAAATATAACTTTGTCATTCATACAAACACTGTGAAAAACAAAGTTATTTTTTCAGACGAAAAATGATAGTGGTATTAAAATATGGTATGGTATAATGTACCTACGGAACCCTACTGCGCGTGGCCCGACACGCACTTGGCCGGTTTTTTATTCACAACGGGATAGTGCTTGGCCTTCACTTCACCTGATGTTAAGTGGCGATAAGACTGAAGGTGGAAGTGCACTATACCCGGAATCCTCATCACTGAGAAACTTGGCTATCTTACCTCTAATTGTCTGAACACAACAATTTTTAAATCGTCGTTATATGGCGTCAGACTTAGGTAAGATAGTAGATGGTAACCAAACCGAGTACAAATTGTACCTCCCCTGGGAATTGAACCCAGGATCCATGCGTCTTACACGGGTGGGCGAACCACTAGACTACAGAGGTAGTTAAAAGTTGTTTTCAAGATTGAAACCTTCAAATAATGTGATTAATTAATAAAGCAGTTCATCTCAAAGTTTTATCGATATTTAATGAAATCAACAAACAAGTTTTACTCCAATATTAGAGCAAAGAGCATATCATATTACCATTGTAGTAGAGACAGTGCGCGGGAGCAGTTCCCAAGATTCCGTTAGTTGTTCACATGGGCGCCGCATCCCTTTCGCGAGTCAAGTGATGAGCAGACAATGCGACCCCAGCTGCCCGCGACCAGGTGACACTACATCTCATCCCGAAACAGCAAAAGTAGACCCTAGACGCATTATACATAGAGTACAGAATAATACTGATCTAGACATCCTTGAAGATGGTCCTCAAAAATTTGAAAAAGACAAATTTCAACTCAACGCTGGTTAGAGAGAACCCATTTTACCTTAAAATAAAATGTTTGTTGGGATGATTAAAGCAGAGTACAAAGTGCTCAGTGATCTGTAACTAGTTTGAGCAAACATGAAAAACAGCCAACACGGGTACTGTTTCTATGCCAGTTACCGCCAAAATAATATAGAAGCTTTAAATAATTAAACCCCAAATAAAGTTATCCACCCCACCACTGCATTGTCTCAAGCTTATTGTTATCGTGGTCACTGATACTGGTTTTAGCGACAGAAAAGTTAAACGGTAACAATCGCAAAAATGTTAATTTATGCAAAGGGGAAGTGTTAGCAAAAAGTGTAAATAAAGATTATGCACCTGAGAAACGCATGCACCGGATTGTTTGCAATAGGAGCCGGCGCAGGTATCTGTCTGTTGTCACTCTTACACATTAATTATACAACCATTACAGGCCCCGGCACGCGCGTGCGCACAAAAGACTCTCTGCACCTTGCCATTTTTTTTCTCATCTCCACATCTAATTTACATTTAACGAAAATTTTGGTTTCCAACTTTTTTGAGGTGCCAAAATCTATCGGTGCGGAAGAAAGTTTCCCAATTACCGATCGTGACTGGATATTTCGGGGTTGACGAATTGTGGCGGTGCGTTTTTTCGATAATTACAGTTCACCGAGACGTAAACAACCTTCCCTGTTTTGCAAGTGAATGGTGCCGAACGAGGACTTAACTGAAAAAATAATAGAGTTCCACAGAAGCTAATTACACTCTCACAGGCGCGACAATGGCGGCGCTACAGGGCAGGGCTTTGGCGTGTTAATTAGCGGATTTTCTCACCTCTGGACAATATTATTTTTTGTGGCACTCGCTTTTTTGTCAGTTTTTGTGTTGCTTTTTGTGTAGCCGATTCTGTTATTTCGTATGTGACTAAGGGATTTGATCGGTGACTGTTTTTTATACTTGCCAAGGATCGTTTTTAAAATGTAGCTTCACGAGATGCTTATTTTTTTATTCTCAAAAATAATTTCTGTTTCTTTTATAAAATAAAAATAACAATAGTCTTAAATTACTGACAAAACTATAACAAAGTTTTATATAATTAACATTACCCGTAGATACTAGTTTATACGATTTCTTAGTAGAGATATAGCTTTAAGATCTACGGGTCTGAAAGATTGCAGCGGTGCAGGCAGCCAACCTGCACTAGGGCACCTGTTGCCCATTGTGTTGTCACTCCGCGTACTTGGAACATGATGACCTGCCGGTGCCGCTGCGATATCCATCGATCTACTTGCTATTATCTCCGGTGCTAATCAAATAATTGTTCACCTGACAGGAGACTCGATAGTAAGCAGGAAGCGTTACCAGTCCTCTTTTAAAATGTCATTGCGATGTAGTGAAATTAAATTTCTCTTAAGTCCCATAAGGGCTCTTGTGTTTGTCGATGAGCCTCCGTTCTTTGAATGTCGTCGAACGCAAGTTCATTATTTGTCACCGGTGCAGAGTATTGACGCGCGGACAATAGCGCATCGGAGGCTCGCGGGAAACCAAACCAAACAAAATTGAAACCGGATTTCCAAAATCCCGTTTAGACGCATTCGAAAGAAATGCTGTTTTCGATTTCTATTCGATTGTTTGTTTTTTCGACCCATTGTTGGTCTGTCTGGCTGCGACACGCGTACCCATTTTTGCAAAGTCTATTCCATTGTGTTGGCTCGAATGACATTTGACGGACGAGTGACGTTGCCCCTGGCTCCTGAGCAGCTTCTGTGAGGTCACGCATTGAGTTTGTACACCCGAGATCGCAAAAAACTGATACGAATCTTATTCCCGATCAGCCAGCTATGGAGAGTACAAAAATTGGGCTGAACGAGTGGCACCCGAGGCTACGCAACGGGATTCCTGTTATCATATTGGATCCCGTCATCGTCGTCTAAATTACTTTTTGTGCGGTGTAAAAGGAACGAGACGCCCCGGCGGTCAACCATCGCTCCAAGCAACATTCGACCGATTTTGTTTAAGGGCTCCATACCCCTTTTCTTACCTGCATTAGGACGGCTCTCATTCGCCGCTATTGTTTTGTACGTATTGTACGTCGCGTGATTTGATTCATTAATTCAAACAATGGAGCTGCGACTTGAATCATTATTAAGTATTTACATAAACGACAATTAATGCGTTCTTGTCTCGACGACTCATCTCCCGCGGATGTCACTGATGCTATTCTAAAAATAAGCCTAAGGATATTCATGAATAACGGGCGAACGTCGTATAATGCGAGCGATCCCATTGAACATAGCTTGAATGTAAGGATGTGGTCCGTTACAAGCGAAGGTTATCAAACGGCGACGTCTCCACGCAAAAAGCCGCGCTCCTGCTCGTCCAGCGCTCCAATTATGCCCTGCGCACGCGCCTCCAAAAAAACCACCACCGGGCCATTCGAGCCATTTTTTAAAAGGCCCAAGTTAAATAATAATGCAGTAACACGCGAGAGTATTCACAAAATGCGATCCGCGAATTTCGCATCCAAATTCCACCGGAGCCCGACTTTCGATTTCGTTTTTTGTCAGGATCAGGACTATTGTCTGTTTATCTTTAGATTCGTGTTTCTATATTTTGTGTCTTTGTCGGTGTGATCAAGTTCAGTGGATGGTTTCGTGGTGCTCTCGGTGCCTCGTCGTTTCGGGCGAAATTCAAATTTGATAAAACTCGTTTGTTAATTGGTTCCCTTAAGTCCCGCTGTCAGGACGGTTGGCCTCCACTCACCGTAAAGGAATGCAAAATCAAGTGTCTGCAGCCGCTAGCCGGGTCCGGGCGGGCTTTATTAAGCGCGCATATAGCTATAATGAAGTGCCCAAAGTTTTTCTGTCGGCGCACGATTAGCCGCTCGCGGCGATGAGGTCGCGTACCTCGCCCCTATCATTACTAAAAACGATCCTAATAATATAATAGTCCTGTCACAGACCTTCGTAAGAAAAAGTTTCAAGGGACAATTTTCGTAAGAGCCCATAATAGGCTATGAAATTTAGCAGTTGTTTAGAAAATTTGATAGTTTATTTATTTTTGTCGCTTCCCCTGGGCCGGACGCTTACAGAATTAAATTTGAATACACAATCAGTTAACTTTTTTGTGGTTCCCAACAGTTGTAATCTGTCATGGGGAAGTGTTACTGGCTCTCCTATTATTATGAATTAGTTTTTTAGACTATTGAATTTGTATTTCAACCATAGGTTGTAAGATACAACCTATGGTTGAACTATAGTTGTGACCAAAGCCCATTAAATTCATTGCAACTAAATTATTATTATTATGAATTAATGGTATTGTACCTGTCTACTCAAGACCTAGGACTTCATAATAACATTAACTGATAAAACAAAATATTTATTTACCATTTGCCACGAATATAGTTCCCTAATTAACATCTAAAATAAACCATTAGCATTTAGTGTATTAATACAAAATTTTACTTTGATAAACGATTCAGCCCAGACTATTGTTCAATTAAACATTCATGTAAGATTTACAGTGATGCTAATTTTCTGCTTAGGTATTAACCGTTTTTCGTTTTCCAGAAACAATGAGTAGGTATTTTTGTCTGTATATATGTGCCTCGAGTATAGTGGAGAATGCTATGTGTTTGGGTCACTGTTGTAGCCGAGCAACAAATCGTCAAGTTCAACGTTAGTTAGGTCGTCGGGTGATCTCGTGATAATGTGCGTAGGTATGTGATGGTGGCGGGGAATGGCACATTTGTATTGTTCATTACGGGCCCGGAGGTGAGAGATGTTGGCGCTGTCGCCGCGACGGGGGGCCCAGGGCTACCTCCTGGCCACAGCCACCACTCTGGGTGCTTTAGAAACTAATTCCAATTGCTTTGGTGGAATAAAATTTTAACTTAGAGAGTCTTTTTCTATGATAAAATAGACTCGCTACGTCTAATTAACCTCTTGTGAATCTTTTTCCGAAACGCCATGATTGACCTTCTATGAAACACAATTCGTGTGTTTTCTGATCATGTGTTAGTAATAGTAACTATTACGTTACAATAAGCATAAAAGTGGAATTAGGATAAGGTTTAAGATAAATTTTAATGGCAATTATGAACAGAATATTAATCCTATTGATTTTGTTTTCATACTATTTAATTTTTGTTGGCTGGCTCTATTCTAGAAAATGTGCATGTAGACTCTGATGTGTTTCATTCATAAGTTTTGATATGTATACTATACATAGTGGATTTAAGATTACACTTTACATTATTTGATAACTATCTTACGGATTTGAAGAATAATAGCGAGTGTTGGTGCTGTGTAGCCCTGACGGCGCGGAGGCTCCGGGGGTCCTTGAGGCACGTCCGAGCGCGTTGATTTGTGCGCGGTCTCCTGCCGACAGTATTTGTACAGAGCACGCGTGGGCCGCCGCCCCTCCCTGCCTGCACCCTTCACCCCCGCACATTCTGTCAATCGGCCTTGTCATCACACCACTCACGCCCAACCTCTGGCACCGGTCGTCGCTCCTGAAACGCTACACCCGCAAAAACAAGTATCCTCCCTAGAAATCTAACAAATGCACAAGTGTTCTCACACCGATCCCAATTCAAAGAGTGTGATCATCACAAAAAGCAGTACAAACAATGTTGCAAATCTATCCCGAGCAATCAAACCTAAGATCACGTTCTTGTAGCTTTTAGATGATCTTATGGAATAACATCCATGAATAACGTTGATACGTGCATACCATTCGATACTCTCAGTCCAATAAAGCGAATGCTAAGCAATAAGCGTGCCGCAACGGAGACGATACGCAGGTGAAACCGACGATATGTGGCCGTTTCGTGTCTTGGCGACGTATTTTCCAATCTAAACGAGCCGAAATTAGAAGGCTGGGACAAGTTCGGAACCGGTCAACATAAAATTGGAAACCAACTGTAGTCTCCGAGTTGCGCAAGAGCCGACTTACCAGTTTGGCGCGGGTGCGTGGGATCTATGGTTCTGCCTGATGGCGGGACCACTAGAGCACTTTCTATCGATGACATTTTGTATTTGCTCATTCCGCTTTAACTAATTGATAAAAAGCTAGTTCATTATTGTCTTAATTCAACAATATGACTTGTAAGGACCTTGAAACGTTATAATTTCTACACAAAACTGGTGACATAGTTTCATTTAATTATAATCGCAGACACCTACGTGTGTTGCTATGCAAATGTTTATTAACCTACACATCTTCTATTTATGAATACAGTATACATAAACACACCTACAACAGCAAAAACTTATAGTTGTTCAGTTAGATTGTTTGCGGTTGCAATAAGTTAGTATTAAACGACTCGTCCTTAGACCACTATGGCGGCGGGCGGGGCGAGGCGGCGCTCGCGCACCTGCGCCGCGTTTCACCTTATCCAGCAGATTTATTTGGAGTGTCACTTTATTGCCGCGGATTAGGAATCTCGCTGACATAAATTATAGTGCGTATACAGGTTAAAATATGACCGTGTTCTGTTGGACACCACACGTCCACCTGTGTAAGTTACGGTGCAAATTGGAGAAGATTCATCAGTAGCCTGTAGAAAATTGATACTTATAAATTCCTTTTCAAATTACTTATGATAAAAGTAAATTACTAAGTTTAAAGATACTTATTCGACATGAAAAGCGGTACATGTTTTAAAAAAAATCACAAATACGCTAGGATGATTTTGATTATTTAAATTAATGTTTATCAATCATCTATTGAGTATTATGCTAGTTGTGAAGGTGATAATTACATCAGATATCATCGCAGCAGCTCCCAGACAGCCAATTAGAAGTTGTTTATTTTTAGAGAGTCGAGTTTGTGAATTTTGTCAATCATCATTAAAGATAACCCTTGCGTTAATAACCTTTCTAAAATCAATTAAGGACTGCGCGATATCAGAGGACCAGTTTTGGAAAAGTTAATTTAGTATCAGACGAGCAGAGTGGCGATCTGCGCAGCCACGTGAAATAATCGTATACTTCACATTTTATTAAGACGCGAACGGTATTTAGAACTTAATTCCGTATCGGCCGGACGATATGCGTGTATAACTGTCCCGTGTGTTAGGATTATTGACTATTCGACATTTTTCACCGCGGCCTTTCACTTGGCCGCTGTTAATGCGTTTATAACGTAGTTCTCGTACTGTCTTATGACACGTTCGTATATGTGGGCTAAGATTCATGGGCTTTGTCTATTTCCACCTCTGTGGTGTGATTTATAGTGTCACAGTTGCAGGTGGTATAAACATTTTTGGATGGAACTTGTGTAACATCTTTGTGATCAAAAATGATATAACTATCTTTATTTCCCCCAAACAAAAAGAAGTGAGGAGGTAGATGGTAGTGTTGCTAAAGTAGGCATGAATGTGCGATCTGGACAACTTTTCGACTGCTGCTGCCTAAAAAGTGTGACCTCTAGCTTTGTAGTTCCAATGGCTGCAGTTGACTACAGCTTTAAGATGACGTGATATACAACGAGAAGGCATAAGTACTGAATGTGGCATTTAAATAGTAAATTATAAGTTCCAGATGCAGTGACTAATGCAATTAATTAATTTGCTTAGCTGGATACATAAAAAGAATCGCAATTTGTCCTAATCAACCGTTTCATCGTCATTAATTCGGCTTTTCTTAATACATCCTGAATGGCTCCAACTCCTTTTTCAATCTAGCCCAAGTCATGGTGATCTTAAGACAACGAACTTGACTTAATCCGTCCAGTGTCCGTGAGGAGCGTGTAATCGCCACTAATAGCACCCGGACAAAGCACGGAGCACATTGCTGCGCGGCCAGAGAAGGGTGGCCGCCATATTGATGGCGTATATTTATCATAGACAATTTGGGAACACCTGCTGTTAGCGGGATGAGCGGTATCTGTCAAATTAATACTATATCGGGCCGGGTTATAGTTTGTTCGGTTGCCTAATGCTTTATTTGTTGTGCCGCGTGAATTGATGGGTTGGCCGCTTTGTTTTTGTGATCCTTCGTATGCAATCATAAGTTTTGTTGTAACAACTTAATGAATTTGATTTTTTAGTGTTGATACTAGATTTATCCTTGTGTTTGCATTTAACAGCTCTGTAACTCCTGTTTAACGTACCTACTTGTGATCCAACGAACATTAGCTGTTACTACCGTCGTTATTTTGCTGAGAATGTTCTTGACGGATCCTATTAAAAAACACACACTTTAACACCGAGGAACAAGGTCGAGGTTTACATACTCCTAGTGTCACAAATTATTAGGTTGGCTTCAGTAATCGTTTTCATGCTCATTTACTTTCTTCAGAAATATTTGTTTTGGTCTCAATGCCGTTGTGTGGAGTGTGAAACACACAAAGAAACATACTTAAAAGTTCAAAGCCATAAAAAGAATTTAGGATATTACCTATTTAATTTAGCACAAAATAGTAGGTAGTGTAGTACAAATAATGAACCTGCAGTATTGAAAAGGTATTAAAAACAATCCAGCGTGCGATCGCAGCAGTTGTCGTTGTGCGCAGGCGCAGTGCAGCGCAGGTGCGATAACATCCGCGTCACCCGTGGGCCGCGCGCCGCCCACGGCAGCGACGCCCTCTGCCACTGCAAACATACACATATTTCTATTACGTACTTGCTAAAATGTATGCTGACTATTGGAGTTAAAGTTGTCAACAGGTGGCTGACAAAAGTCCTTTTAAATATTGTAGAAAAATAAATTGAGTAATTTGACTCCACAAATTGCAAGTAACTAGAGAAACGTTATAGCATAGCAAACAAAGAAGTCCTTAACTTTAGGTTACAACTGAAGCGATTTGTGGTTAATGATGTCAGTCAGGCAATAACAACATTGATGCTTTTAAGTGTCCAAATTGAATGCGTTTACAAAATGGCATGCAAGTGTCAGAATTCTTCAACTCACGATACCTGCTCGACACGGCTAAACTTACCCTTTCATTTCTACAAACCCTTAAATGAAGAGCGGCGCACACGCAAGCCCGCAGGCCTATTAGCCAAAATAACCGGGACTGTATCGTGGAATTGCGACTAAAGTTGTTTCCATCTCTATCTAATAAAGATTGTGTAAAAGAGATGCAGAGACTGGCGGGTGGCAATTAAGTAATGCGGTTGCGGCGCGTGCGTGCGGTGCGTGGCGCTGTTCATGCCTTTTAACCTTATACGCCACTCGAGTTGTTTTCTTTACTTGTCACTCGATGCACCTGCGCCAAGAAATTGAGCCAGTAAGACCTGCTTTCACTGCCCAGTTCATTTCTTTCTAGTAGACTAATCAAAGGTCAAATAAAAATACCTAAAAGAAACAACGTGATATGTCTTTTTTTTAATCTAGATGAAAAGGACCGGGGTTTTTATCTTTAAGACATGCCAACAACGTCGTGACCTTATATTATTCTGTCCAAATGAGAGGTAGCTATTGCAAAACCGTAACCAAGTGACAAAGTCCTTTTGCAATGATTATTGTGTAACTTTTGTAGAACTGCAAAGCTACTGGTCCTATGGCCAATGTCCTCCCTCAAAGATCTTTGTAGAAATGTCGGCGACTATAACATACTTACAGGAGAGTCTTGTTTCTTAGACAAAATGTTAGACAGAAGAAACAATAGCTTAGAGTATTGTAATACTTACGTATTTCTAGTAATGTTGTAACATCAATAAATAATTGAAATTCACTTCAATATAAGTCATACATAATAAAAGAATATAAATGTGAGAATAGAAACGTCATGGCGCTGCTTTCGCGCAGGAAAGTATGAGGCGGCGAAGAAACACGTTCCGCTATCGAATGACGGACGCCGATGACGTCTCAGCTATGAAACTTTCTGTATCTACGTTAATTGAAACTAAAGGAATCACAAAGTACTTCATTTCAATTGAATCAATTTCATAATGTCTGTTAGGTACTTAAACCTGCTCATCAGTTGATTGATGTGATGATCATCATCACTATAAGCCACATGACACCCAATGCAAGGCTTCCCCAAAGATCTGCATGATTAAATTGATTGAGGGATCCCTAATATGACTCGTAATTTAGGAAACTGTCTACGAAAAATCATGTTGTGTACATTATCTCAGTGATAAATTCTAATTACCTTTGGTTACATCACTATGCCTCCAAGTCGACGTTCAAATTAATAGTGTTAAGCGTTTTCTCAAAAAGGTATTTCGTGTTAGAAAAGCCGTAAGCAGGCGTCAACTGCGTAGGAACTGGTTCAAATTCGATCGAATTCCTCACGACATTCGTAATGTTAATGCTGTAAGTACTAGTCGAGGCTATAAGGTACTGCTTAGTTTGATCTGATGCCTTATATTGAAGTTAATTAGTCTATTAAGTAGGCGGTTCTTCTAAAAAAATAAAAACTTTTGTCGGGTCTTAAAAATACGTTATTTTCTGTAATCAAAAATAGACAATTAAAGCTTAAGAATTTTAGTGCCCTCACCTCATCACTGACTCATCTGGATATCAACCACATTGCAGTTATCACACACAAAATGTTACCTAAACTCAAGCCTAATACATAAACTTAGGTACAATTACATCCGTAAAGCTTATAGACCCATAGCTTTCTAACCATAGCTGATAGCACTATTGTAACGGTTCACATTGTAATTACCTACCATTGAAATAGTGGTGCAAATACATATAACCCTTCAGGTGGGCACAGGACGCATTCTTCACCGAGGATTTATGGAGTCAGCTGGTCAGCGCCATCTGTGGCCGAAGCGCGCTATCAATATTGGTTATTGACCGCCGCTGGCGCACGCCACGATTTATCGCTTTAATCCATATTACTTATAATACCCGTATGCACATGAGCTTACGTGCTATCCCAACGTCGACGGTTTTTCGATAGACGTTGCTATCAACTCCATTGGAAGTTTAAAGCTCGTTTATAAAAACTAAAATCATGCAGTAATCTATCAATGTTCTTAGTCTAAAAAAATATAGTCTACTTCTCTATTCTTTTAAAATGTAAAAATATCAATGGTCATAGTAATGAACATTAGTACCTACCACTTACGGTAATACTACCGACCTTATTCTCATTTCCTTATTTTTCAGTTCATCAATAAATGAGAGGAGCTCGGTGGCGCAGTGGTTTAGCGCCTGGCCCAGCGATTGTGGATGTTAAGCAACATTCGTAAGGGTCGGTCATGGGATGGGTGACCAAAAATTGATTATCTCTCTAGCTTCTCCGTGCTTCGGAAGGCACGTTAAGCCGTTGGTCCCGGCTGTATTTGCAGTCGTTAACACCCACCAATCCGCATTAGGCTCGCGTGGTGGGTTATGGCCCGTCCTCCTTATCCATCCATAAGGAAGGCCTGTGCCCCAGCAGTGGGGACATTAAAAATGGCTGATGACAATAACTGAAAATCCAGACTTAAGCTAGGGTTTTCCAGGATGACGGTGCCGTCATATTACAGTCATTTACAGTGATTTAGCGGCGTAGAACGTTGTCTATGTAAACAATATGGCGCTCCGAAAACCCTAGCTTTGCTCAGTACTCGTAGCATGAACATCCACCGAGAAAAAAATGCGCGTAAAAAAATCAATAGAGTGATTTTGTGTGGAAAATTTGTACAGCGCCATTTACCGATGAAAACAGCGCTATCTACCGATAAAAAGCGAAATGTCCATTGAGAGTTACCCTATTGAGTACTTTTACGAGCGTTTTTTTTCTCGATTGATGTTCGTGCTAGGGGAACAGTACAGATACAGTGCTATAGAGGCAGAATCATGTATTATCTGAAAATATTCATGATATCTTGTGTAGTTATGTAATTTTTAGAGAAAGTATTGATTAATACTGCAATTTTATTGCTACAAATAAGCAATAGCTTATAATATAATTTAGTATTATACCTACGTGTTTTGAAAATAAAAATAACATTGGGTGTCAAAGAACGGGAATCGAACCCGTGCGACCCATCACACCCGGGGTCACTGCGTTCTTTAGTTACCGACTATGCTGGCTTTTGTTGTCGAACAATACTGTTATGTCCCAGAAACATAGTTTAACCAACTCTCAGAAATGGTAAAGTTTAGTAATTTCACTGAAAGTTTCAGGGGCAACTTAGATAATGTCATTGAAATGGTACCACTCTAAAATTTCCTGAAAATACATGGTCATATTTTATTTTGTTGTACTTTCGATGATTATATTATTTCAAATAGCTTACCTTAACATTATGCGAGTTTCTAAACTACGTTTTAAGATCTTTTAACTCAATCAGCATCGTCGTTAGTAATCAATAAATTCTGGCCAAGGGGGCGTTTTTAAGATGCAACTTACATGTTTAGTCTAGCATAATTAGTAAGAGTGTTAATGTATTAACAGTCCTTCAGAGTCCTGTGGCTATTAGTCCCATCGGCCCACGTTCTAGCAAATAGCTGCCGCGATATATTTACAGCGGACTCAAAGCAGGCTGTCCTACGCACCCACTTGACGTTCGATCAGCAAATGCCTATTTGATAACATTACAATTGCAAATTAACTTGCCGCTACGAATTTTGTCTTAACTCGTGTAATGTACTCTTTAGGACGACTTGTTGATAAATAAACAAGCCTTTAAGGTTTTTCAAAACAGACGGAGATTGCAAAGTCAGTGATAATACCGTACGTTGGTTTCGAACCACGCTGCGGACATATTTAGTGATTAGATTCTTTAGTGGTGAATAAATTAATGTTTTATTGTTAATTTGTTTTGTCAACTTTACATACCTACCTACTTACCAATGTTGCTCTGCGCCTCGCAGTTTGGTCGATTGAACTTTGCTCTCTTCGTATGTATTTAGGATTGGCGCGTTAGGCTTGACTTCAATTGTCGTTGTAGATTAACAAAAACCTTGCTTAGAGGTACCTATTTTAACATAGAAGCAATCCAATTTCTCGTATCTCTCATAGGTAACCGAGATAAGAGAACTGGTTATGTGTGGAGATTTTTTCCATCTAGATAAATGATTATCTCCAGAGATTTTATTATCCTCGCAGATAAAACTCTTACAATCAGTTCCTTGCAGGTAACTTATTTGAAAATGCAAGGACCAGACATTCTTGGAGCATACCAGTTATCCAACCACGGTGATCTACGAGGGATAAAGGGTCTGATTTGAGGAATTCAAATATACTGGATGATTGGGAATCTAATCAAGAATACATTGTATTGAATATAATTCATGATTTGATTTCCAATGTCATGGAAGTAATTTTCTTTCAAGATTTTTGATAAACTGTTGTCTTTCAAAATGTAGATTTGATAATGGTAAATAAAACAAGTCAATATACAGAATTATCTTTATTAAATAATTAGATATTTTTTTACATTACATTAATGTCTAACCGAAATTATAATCAATCGGAAAGTGAGCAACATACTTTATTTTGCAATAAAAAATGTCTCTCTTTACTGGATTTCCAACTGTCGATGTATCGAGAAGTTAGATAATCGATAAAAGGTGGACTTTTATTAAAAAGTGGAGGCTCGAGTCTGTGGGGCAGGTGTTTGTCAGTGGGATGATATATGGATCAATAAAACTTGTCAAGCGCCGGAACAGCGCGCGACAACCAACAAATTACCGCGACAGCGCGACAACGGTGCGCGCGCGCAACTCAGATACGAGAGTTCAGATACAATATCGATATTAATTGTTAACTAATATATCGATTTTTTTTATTTTATTAGTGATAATTCCGTTGAATTTTATTCAATTTATTTAGAAACAAACGGTCGTACACTTTTAATAACGAAAATCATATACAAGTTACATAAGACCTAATAGTTTCCATAATGAAATGTAAATTGTAACGAGAAATAAATAGTCAAATGGCTAAGTTTTTGTCGTTAGGAAGATTACTAAAATTGGTTTATGAAATTATACAAACAGATTTAATTAATAATTAATATACAAAGAGGAAATATTTTTTGAAAAAATGGCGCAAAAAGGTGATTTTTATCATTTACTTATATTGTTTTTTAAACCTGGGTTGACAAATGTTTCATCTTTTACAGTACTCTGAATTATATCGATAGTGGGATTTAATACGTCGATCGATAGTTAATCGACAATAGCAACATCTCTAGAGCGCGCAACTGTCGCCTGTCGCCACCACCCCCGAGTGTCCGCGCGAACGAAACCACTATTTATTACGAGATTCGTAGCTCAGTTTTGAATCACTTGGAACACTAGCATCTGGTTACGATTTGAAATAAAAAGCACTTATATAAAAGAACATGTTTTAATTCATAAGCCAAATCACCCTGAACAAAGATTACAATAATCAATAAACTTAATCTAAACATTCGCAATAATAAACAGCTATAGTTTTAAGGTCAATACATCGCTTGTAACATAAATTATATTAACTTACATATTTCTAAATGACCGAACTCAAGCTGTGTCAGTGATTATATTTACAGACATCATACCTAATATAAAAAAGAAAATACATCTTATCGCAACCTTAACCTTTTACAGATAACTAATGCCTGCAGTTTAAAAAGCTGTAAAGTAATATTCAAGATGGTTATTTACCATGTCTGTAATGTGACCAATGTTTGTTACTCAATCACGCAAATACGTCTGAATGGATTTGGCATGGCATACAAATAGTTTAAGTAAGCCTGGATTACATAGGATACTTTTTATCCCTGTAGAAGATCTCTTAGGGATTTTCCGAATATCTACGCGGACGAAGCCTTGGTTCTCCGCGAAGGATTGACGTAGCTGTGATCTGATTATGGCTATCCAGGATATAAATGAAGAAGATTCAAATCACTATACACACCCATCTGATCTGATCAGCGTTCTAAGAGATATACAAACGAGGTAATTTTGAAATTTTTTATTTTTTTTTATTTCTTTAGCTCACAAAACAAGTTACAATTACATAAAAAAAGTAAGTTACGCAAATATAAATCTTAATTGCAACTCTAAATATGAATTACCTCGTTTGTATGAAAATTGACTGGTGTTTTTAATTATGCAACCGCCACTGTATGTTTAAATTGCAGTGACCCTTTACAATGTAATTATTTTTCTTTAACTAATCTTACATAGCTTAAATCTGAGTTAACGAATATATATTTGTTTTACTACCTAGAGAACATAGAGCTTCCAAAAGCTGTAAATATTATTGTACGTACAAACAGGGTTTTTGTAAACTCGTCACGATTTTTGTGGCAATTTTAAAGCATCTTTGTTTGCACTTCAGACAGTCTATACAGGGTTATTTGTAAAACACCAACAACCTCGCAGGAGTAGATTACTAATACCATTGATCAGATCTACAGTCTTATTGATGTGAGCCTCACCTCAAAAGCTGTTCCGTTTTCACGGGCTATAAAACTAAATTGTCACCGTAAAAAGGCATGATACGGATGTGCGTTTGAGTATCTGTCGATCTTGCGCACGCGCCGACGCACCTGCTGGCAGCGCTAACGACTGCACCTTGAGAACACCCCTAATTAGTTTTCACGGTTCCGCCACGGACGAGCAACGGACGATTATAGGGTATCAACCTGATGAATAACTAGAAAGATTGGTACCAGATATAATATAGATAATATTTGCAATGCTTAATCGCTGCCGGATAAGTTTTACCTCAGGAAACTTGTCTTGTCTTGCTTAAATTTTGATCGTTCGTAACTTTTGTAAGAGTGTCTGTGTAATAAAACAAGGAAATATAAGATTAAAAGTTCGAAAATGAAACCTATTTCGACCTCGAGGGTGGTGGAAAAACTATTTTTTATATTTGTCTCTGTAAAAAAATATATGAGTCTTGTGTAAATTTTCAAACGTTACTATCGCGTTTGCGTTAAGATTTTGAATCCAGAACTTATTGTAATATCATTAAGGTGTATTATTTATATAAATTTTAATTCAAACGCGGTAGTAACGTTTGCACATTTAAGAACTTACACTCAACCTCTGATGTTTGTGATATTGTCGGTGTAGTCGATTTCCATTACACAAGTGCTTCAGTTACTTCTTTGGGAGCAGAGTCAGTATCATCATCATCATCATCATCATCATCATGTCACCTGCACGAACCCACTGCTGTCTATAGGTCTCCCCATGGATCTTCACAGATTAAGTTTGTATAAGAAGCAACAAAAAAATAATCATCTTCATAATTTGATCTCAATCATTTTTAATGTCCCCACTGTTGGGGCACAGGCCTTCCTTATGGATGGATAAGGAGGATAGGATAACCCACCACGCGGACCAAATGCGGATTAGTGGTTGTTAACGACTGCAAATGAAGCCGGGACAAACGACTTAACGTGTCTTCTAAAAGATGAGCTCAAGATTACAAATTTTTACTCACCTATCCCATAACCGAACCTTGCGAAAGTTGCTTGACCTCCGCAAATCCGCAATCGTATTACACCACTCCGCCACCGAGTCCATTTTCATATAACATCCTTACTAATATATATCCTAACTAATATTATAAATGCGAAAGTCCGTTTGTTTGTTTGTTTGTTTGTTTGTTTGTTACGCCTTCACGTCTCAACTACTGAACCGATCATCATGAAATTTTAGCTACACGTTGCCAGGGGCACAGAAAAGGACATAGGGTACCTTTCATCCCGAAAAAGAGTATTGTTCCCGAGGGAAAGCAAAAAACTCTCCACGCAGACGAAGTCGCGGGCGGTCGCTAGTAATCAATATTTTGTAGTTTCTTGTCTCTTGTGCTGTACAATCGCCGCCTCTATGTTCTAGTAGTTCGCCATACGTGTTATACGCAGGGGTCCCGGGTTCGATTCCCAGGGGGGTGGTACAATTTGTACTCGGTTTGGTTGGTGGTAGGGCTTATTCTAAGTCCGCCTGGCTAGCTACCACATTCTTACCTAAGTATGACGCCATAACAACAATTTTTGTGTTCCGGCAGTTAGAGGTAAGATAGCTAGTTCCTCAGTGATGAGGATTCTGGGTGCAACGCGCTTCCATCTTCGGCCTTATCGTCACTTAACATCAGATGAGGTGAAAACCAAGCACTAACCCGTCGTGGATAAAAAAACGATTAAAAATTTTAAATCCTTGCTGATAATTATTTTTATATACAACCCAACCCATAATATTCAAGTCAACTCACCCGACCACATCCAAGGTTGTACTTTTCCTCGTCTAAAACAAACAACTAAAACAAATGGCCATAGGAGTTTATAGCCCGTATCTAACGTACCCAGTACTGCGGTGAAATTACTCACTTTCTATAAGCCATCTTCAGGTAATCAAAGAGTCTACTGCCATCGGCTTAAGTACGTATCCATAAAAGGTAAACTCATTTCTAAGAGATGATTTTATAGTATACGATTGTTAAAGAAAGAAATGAAAAGTAATGAATCATTATCTTGGTTATTTAATATCATAATTTCGTTTTCAAACGTCACAGGAAGTATTTTGAAATTTTTTCATGTTGCTGCGAACAATTAGTAACAACCCATAACATTCCACAAACATTTGCTTCTACCAGGATTTGAACCCAGCCTACCAATCGTTAATAATGTAGGTATCAAATAATGAAAATAACTTTGAAGAAAAAATAAAAAAATAACTTATTTTTTGATACAACTAATCATACTTACATTCACTTACTCGAATATAGGTAGATTGTCAGTCTGTCAGTCGACTCCACTCGCTGCGCCAGTCCTTCAGGATCGTATCGTAGTCGCATCGTAGTCACATCGTCGCCGCCGTCGTGTCGTCGCCTCTAAAGGTTGTATTTTTATAATACCTGGATCAAAAACGCCACCTCGCAATTAGTTGACGTCGTTATAGTGCAAACTAATTTACGTGTGTGAGTGATTAATGCTGAAACGACCTCATTCCGCCATTTATACATTCCCGTGGCGCAAATGAACTTAAAAATTTAGAGGCTATATTATTCGTCTGGATTTGCTCGCGTGAGAGCGCTTCCAGCAAAATTTTATGTTTACGTGTTGGCTAATGTTTGTCGAAACATTGGCCGATGTTGTGTGCAATTTATTCTCGTGATATGTTGTTAATTCTGGCCGCAGTTTTAGCTATTAAAAGCGATTTTAGAACACATTCGTTTTAACTTAAATGTTTGACTTCCATGCGATGAAGTAATTTTATTAGTTCTAACATTGGTTTTTGGAATTGTTAATTAATGCGATAGCGAATAGATAACTACTTCATAATTCCTCATTAGTTATATAATTTTGCTTAAAATTTATCCTTATGTCTTGTTTTTCTTATCTGAATGTCTACTGCTGTCATTTGAAAAGCCATTAAATTTCTAATTTACATAACGCAAGTCCTTCAGCCACTAATTTCAGAATCAAATCAAGATATTGTGCGACGGCACTTTGTAAAATATTTCAAAAATATTTAACAATCTTTTGTAAGCAACTGAAACTACATAATTAAAAATTGCATAAGTCATAACTACTCTTTGACCTACCTCATGCAACTTAGGTACCTACCTATTTAACTATTTTAAGTTTATGTTTATCTTTGAAAGAAAAGTTAAGGCACGTCGAACTGTCTAGTAGCATCAAAGTTCCCTATCAAAGTTAGTTTAATATTCCTCACCGAAACATCGTTATAATTTGTTTTACTAACGGCGACTAAAAAGAGGTAAGATAGCTGTTATTTATTAACGGTGACAAAAAAGATACGATATACAATGTGTAACAGAATAATAGCTTAACCAGAAAATGGTAGAGATTATCAAACTGAACAACTTTTACTATGGAACCAACTCTGAAATCGTGAAATAAAACAGCTGTTCAGGTGCTACGGGTGAGTCGATTTTTTCTAGTATTTATTTATCCTCATTTAAAAAAAGCATTGTTAAATGCAAAAAAAATAACATTTAATAATTATAATATAGCTATTTTATCTTTATCCATTGTCAAACATGTGTAACGATGTTTTATTCGAATTTCGAGAGTATTTTCTCACATTGATGTTATTAACGCTGGCTTCCAGCGAAAGAGTAATAGGTACTAGAACTCGGTAGCATAATTGGTCAGGGCATTGGGCCGGAATACCAAGGGTACGGGTTCGTGTCCCGTCTGAGGTGCTACGGGTGAGTCGATTTTTTTTAGTATGTACCTATTTATTGATCCTCATTTAAAAATAGCATTGTGAAATGCAATAAATCTTCAATAACACGTTGTATAGTTGTTATTTTTACAAAATATTCGTACCACAAAAAGCGCATTACAACTGCGTAGGAATCAATTAGTAACCGGTCATTTAGACTTCCGCGTCCGCGATCGAGTTTGCATCGACATATACGTACAAACTTCAGATATAATTGTATAAATATATACTAGGTATGTTGTATGTACCAGACCACGTGACACCGAAGGCTGTAGGCTGTCGTCGACAGATGTTGACAGCTCGACGTATTTAAAAAAAAAAACAAATAATTAAATTAGAAATAAAACACTTTTGAAGAGCGGTAAGGTTTCAAAACCAAATGTTATTTCACACCACAACATAATGGTTTCCGAAAAAACATTAAACAATTAGTAAAAAACATTTTCACCAATGTTAGAAAAGTTTATCATTCATGGACAAAATTACATTTGCTGATCTTCGTTATCGCTCCGTTTTTGATATATCAATTTTTAACCGACTTCAATAAAGTCTGAACGGGTGGTAGGAAAATATACCTAGACGATTCAAAAGTACTTAATCATTAATTTTATTTGAATAAAAGCTATTTTTTACTTTGACTTTGACTTTGAAAAGGAGAACGTTCGCAATTTGATTGTATATTTTTTTAACGTTGTTCGCGCGTAGTAACTTCGACATTTTTGATGTTGATGATTCTTTTTTGTTTGATTGAGTTTTCTTGCGAGATGGTCCCATTTTTTAGGGTTCCGTACCAAATTGGTAAAAAAGGAACCCTTATGGTGTGACTCAGTCAGTCTGTCTGTCTGTCTGTCTGTCACAGCCGGATATCTCGAGAACTACTAATGGTATCAACTTGAAATTTGGAATAGTTTAAGATGTCATTTACCCAATTATTTTGCAAAAAAGAAATTAATAAAAAAATAAATACCTTTTTTACAACAGGGACTGAAAAGGGGTCTTAAAAATTTTAAGTGGGGCTACTAGGGCATGTGGGGTATCATATGAAAGAGCGCCGTTTACACGTTTTTGATCATTTTTTCTTTTTTTTTTAGACCGCATAGTTTTCGACTTATGATGAAAAATGTAAAAAAAATACCGTTCCCCCCCTTGTCTCTGAAGTTTGCAAAGTGAAAAATCTGAAATAATTCTATGTGATAGCAGTTTAAATAAAAATTACAGGAAAAAATAAAACGATGTCTCAATATAGCATACTTTTTTAGAAATTATCAAATTTCTAAAATAGTTAAGATTAGTTCCACTATCGGTCGAGAGATGGCGCTGACCTAAACCTGCAATACCAATTTTATTATTCTATTCTGCAGTGTGGTTTGATGGTGCAATTATGATGGTACGGAACCCTCGGTGCGCGAGTCCGACTCGCTCTTGACCGGTTTTTTTTATAGGTTCAGTAGTTTTCAAGTAATCCTAAAAATACTATCATTTCAGTTACAACGGAATCGATTTATATGATTATTTTTTTTAATTGAATAGGAACACCTTTAAGTATATTCCTTTTAATTTCATTGACGTTGGACTTAGAACTTCGAAGATACCCAAGGGAACTCCTCAAAGTCAAATAGGATAATTATGTATAGTATAGTGATTGACATATTGGTAGGTTTATGTCAATCCAAAACAAACCGACATATGGTTTGCGACGTTCTGGACTAGACTTGGATTACAAAGGCACAACGAAACTCCTTAAAACAAACAGAGTAAAGGATCATGCCGCATTCTGGGCCATGATGCGCATTAACCATACATGTATATCTGTGACAGATTCATGTCATGTCAAAAAGGGGTAGATAACAAAATGTCATATAATAGGAAAATGTAACCCCAAACGGCTCCTTTTTTCCCGCATTATATTTTAATGATATTCTTCCCACGCAATCACTATAAAATTACTATAGTATTTTGGTAATTTCATCAAAGCGCATCATGGCCTAGCTTGTATAGTAAAATCGGCATAATCCTTTGGAAATTGGAAATAATATAAGTTTAAAAAATATTTACATGCTTACCACAAAAAAGCTGCAAATAAAAAGATTTAAAAAAAGAAAAACCTCCATCAAAACCTGAAAATAAAAAAATACAAGGAGTGAATGCTTTTAGCATTAAGTCCGCATTTCGTAACGTTTGTTTTAACAATGTACTATAAAGAATCTAAATAATTAAAAATTAATCGCCGTAATGTATGTAACTGCATAACTTTAGAATGACTGCACGAAATTAGGTACCTTCTTTTTTGTTATGTTTGTTATTTTCAGAACAAGTTTTGTAGAAGAAAATTTTCAAAAAAAAATAAGGAGTTCAATATTTCTCCTTTCCGTCAATTAAATTGCAATATAACTAATAGATGGCACTACCCGTGTGAAGCCGGGGTGGGGCAGTATTAAATAAATATTACACAGCTTCAAAATTAAATACCTCTAAAAAGCAAGAAATAACATTCAAATAACTAGATACGCATATCAATTTTAATAAAAAAAAGTCTAATGATGTCGGGTGGGGCTGTAGATGATTCTTTTTTTATTATAAAAGCCCCACCTGATTTTATTGCACTTTGTTTTATTAAAATTGACAAGCGTGCTTATCTAATGATTTGAATATTATTTCTTGCTTTTTAGAGGTATTTAATTTTTAAGCTGTTTTATTTTCAGGTTTTTGAAGGAGGTTTTTAAAACGTCAAATCCATAAATGTTTCGAAAGCGAAGCGATAACGAAGATAGCAAATGTCAATTTGGCTGTAGGTGCTAGTACTCTAATAATAAAATTTGGTGCACTAAGTAAGACCATAAAATATTATATTGAATGTCAAATTAATTATTTGTCAGTCGTAGCCACAGAGGCAATTATCATTACGTTTTTTTTATTTAACCATTTATTTCAGGCATCAATGGCCCATACAATAAATCCTTACTATCCTTACTTCCTTACTAATATTAAAAATGCGAAAGTCCGTTTATTTGTTTGTTTGTTACGCCTTCCCGTCTTAATTACTGAACCGATCATCATGAAATATTGCATACACGCTCTTAGAGATACAGAGAAGGACATAAGGTACCTTTTATCCCGAAAAAATGTATTGTTCCCGAGGGATAGCAAAAATCTTTCCACGCAGACGAAGTCGCGGCCGGCCGCTAGTACCTTATAAACCAACATAGTTTTAGTCGTAGCTAAAAGTTCTGATCAACCCCTATGAGTCAATAACGTGTTTTTTTCTATAGTTTTGTATGTTTACCTGCACATTTTTTCATCAGTGATCATTGACATTTTAGTAAATTGATAAGCCACATAAACTTTTAGCGCTATCGCACACGGGCAACTTAGTTGCCCAGCAACTGTTTTGTCTCTCACATCAAGTCCACGGGTTTATATGGAAGCGCGCACACGAAGCGACACGGTCGTCTGCAACTTTTCATACAAATCACGTGAGAGACAAAAAAGTTGCGGAGACAAAAGTTGCATGTGTGCGATAGCGCTTACATGTAAATATTATCTGTCAGTGTAAATAACTAACAAAAAAAGTTTCCGCAAATTAAAATAAGTTTCAAAGTTTGCGGAAGTAGAGGGAACAAATGCCGTGGCAAGCAACTGATCAACTGTGTAAATATATAATAAAGGTTTTTAATAATGTAACTGTTAATTTTTATACAATACTAGCTTCCACCCCCAACTTCGTCCACAATCAAAATATCGCTAATGAACTTTTGACCGGGATATTAAGAATCCTGTTTTAATCCATGCTATAAACTATTTGTGTGCCAAATTTTATACAAGTATTAAACATCCAAACATCTAAACATAACTTTCACATCTATAATATTAGTAAGTAAGAGTAGGACATTAGAATTATGAATATAAAATAAAATTAAATTTAAAAAAAATGTAGGATAAACGGCCGTTTAATCTAACAAATAGTTCGGTTCGAATCCTGGAGCAAAATGTTGGTGTGGTGATATTTATATTTATTTTTGGACACTCTATTTCGTATCTTGGCGCCATAATACCTACAAACTGTTATGTTTGGAATGAATGAAGAAATGAATGAAAACAAATAATTTAGTATGGACGATTAGTAAAAATCTAACTCCTAATCACTTTTAAACTGTACCTTAACTGCACTAATCAGCAAAAAGATTAACTTGACCTTGCTACTAATAATCAGTTCTTGATAGTATATCCGAAATGTGCAACTAACATCGGCCCACGCCCAATCTGATTTGACATTCGTTGATTAATACCAACGGTCATTGATTTAGAACTGTATGAAGTTATTATTGAACGAGCGCGTGGACACTTTTGATTAATTACACCAAATTAACTTTGCATATCTATCTGTCCATAAATTCTTTGGTGCGGAAGTAAAAATGTCCCAGCGGCCGCATGAATAATTATCATTTCTCGTTATCAATGATTTTGTCACAGAAACATTTGGGAAAATTACGTCGTCAAGATTTATTTCAATTATTAATTGGAACGAGATCATATTTTATCTCGTTTATAAAATTGCGTTAATTTGATGTGATTATTGCTAAAGTGAGTAATAAATGCATACAAATTGTTGAATTTAAAACTTGAATCATATTTAAACGTAAAAATATTTATCTCGTTAAGTTTATCATCTAAAATTTAGTATCGTACATACCTAATTAAAAAAATACTTCATATTTGGGTTTATTATATTATATTTTACATTTATAATCTCCTTTATATCTTACTTTCCAAAAAATAATCTGAATCTCTAATTTGTAAAAGAATCACTTAGATACAATATTTATATACCTAATTTTAAAATTATTTCAGGATAAACTATTTCAGCCTAGTATTTAAACCTTATATTTTAATATCCTAAAAATAGAAAAGCTGAATCTTCTATTTGTATAACATTTGATCTCGAATAGGGATTCAAAAATGTGCGAGTTTTATAGGGACAAAGCTCGAATATTGTTTAGCATAGGGTTGAAATTCCCTTGACACACATTACGCGGAAGCCCACGGGAACTATTAGGAATATCTGCGCAATCATTGACGTATAAAAAATCATATCTACATACAAAAATGTATCTGACTGGTTAGATGTTGCTTTATAACAAGATAAAGAGAATTATTGTTGTATGATACTGGCTAATCAAAATTTGAATTTATATTTCTTTTACTTAATATTGTATTCTGATTAGAGGATTCGATCCCGGGATCCCGACCGTTTTTCAATCCTGAAATTTTCGGGATTGAGATTACATTATCCCGGGATTTTCGGGATCGGTTAATTAATTTTAAAAAAGTTGCAAAATATAGTGCGTGAAGCCAAACGCTCAGTGCCAGTGCTATCAATATAATTGTACGCCTATCACTTTTAATACAAAATACAAGAAAACCCTGTATTTCATTCAAGCAGCATTCCAAGCAAGCAACACAAATTAACCCAGCGGGTTTGCGATGGTTTCTTGGAATAACACTTTTTTAATTTGAACTAAAATGATAGACAAGCAAGTCTCACTGGGTTATGTATATATATACTTCTACTTTTTACTGCTACTGAACAAAAATGTATGAACATTCTTCAAGATTAGTTTTGAAGTGAGACATATTGTGACTCATGAATATGATTTTAAATCAGTTTTTGCTAAGACACCACTTTACTAACTAAATAATACTAGGTTTTTACATGAAATTCGTCTTTTTGGTCGACGTTAAGAGAGGTTTTATCAATTATCTTTATTTGCATAGTGTGTTAGATAAATGTTTTTTTCAATTTATTGAAGTTTAATGAGATCTTATTTATTCTTGAAAAACATATTTTATAAAAAAAGTGTCAAACTAACCAGACTTCATTTGATCCTAACTTTGATTAGTTAGTGTTTAGATTAGCTAAGTGTGTATTGTAACGTAAAAGACGTTTGTTTTTGTTAAAATTTTGATTAAGTACGTCGATTTTTGACCTAATCTTAATAACGTTTATTTTTGTCTATTTTCATTTGTTGATTATAGTGCCGATTTTTGTAAGATATACAGTGCCTTTGGTCTTGAACTAGCGATAATTTAAAGGCGTGTAATACACCTAATTTTATCGACAAAAACACCCACATGTTGGGGTCTATATTTTAAATTTGACTTTTTATTTTAGATGACCCTGCAGAAAAATATTAATTTCTCCGGATTTAGAAGTCCTACAGTTATAACAAAAATATTGTTCGAAAGCCAATAATATCACCTAGTAATTTAAAAAATAAAATGTTTAAATATTTGGTTTAAATACGTCATAAAAAATTACTGAAATAAAATTTTATACGAAATTTGTGCAATTTTTTGAGTTTTTATTACATTTCTCAAAAACTAGGACATTAATGTCCACTTTTTTTAGACTATTCAAATACACAGGAATATTATCTACAAAACGATTTCAGAATTTATTGCTCTGTGTTGCATATTTCGAGAGTTATTTTTGTTTGAACTATGACCCTTACGTAACCAAAAAATGTTTATTTTCGAAAATGGACATAATTACAAGCATTTTGAACATATTTTAAATTAGGTTGATAATATTATCTGAATACTAATTTCATCAAATGATAAAATCTAGTTTTTAGGAATTTTGATTTTTTTATTTTCAAAAATAACCATTTAGTACTTGTAAGGTTCATATTCAAACAACAATAGCTCTCGAAATATGCAACATAGAGAATTAAATTTTTGCGTTGTTCTGTAGATAATATCCCTGTGTATTTGAATAATGCAAAAAAGTGAACATTAATGTACTAGTTTTTGAGAAATGTAATAAAAAGTCAAAAAAATTGCACAAATTTCGTATAAAATTTTATTTCAGTATTTTTTATGACGTATTCAAACCAAAAATTTAAACATTTTATTTTTTAAATTAATAGATAATATTATAAGCTTTTGAACAGTATTTTTGTTATAACTGTAAGACTTCTAAATCCTGAGAAATTAATATTTTTCTGCAGGGTCATCTAAAATAAAAAGTCAAATTTAAAATGGCGGCCATTTCAACAGGAGTGGGGATAGACCCCAACATGTGGGTGTTTTTATCGATAAAATTAGGTGTATTACACGCCTTTAAATTATCGCTAGTTCAAGACCAAAGGCACTGTATATATTTTTAATTTTAATCTTCAATCCCGAAATAATCCCGGGATCCCGGGATTGGCTAAGTGTAATCCCGAAATCTCGGGATCAGAAATAAGGGGCGGAATCGAATTCCCTAATTCTGACTGACACTTCAATAAACAAAGTCAAATACAACATTTGAGATGGCTGTATATCTAAAAAATAGATCTCCTCACCGTGCTCTCGAAGACAAGACAGTGGTATGGTAAAATACCAAATCTTTCTCATCTACGTAGTTTTGGATGTGGAGCTTATATCCATGTCTCCGAGTAAAGTCGGAAGAAATTGGACATGAAAGCATCCGAACAAATTTTCGTCGGATAGTCAGAAGATCCAAGAAGTTATTATTTCAGGGACATTAGATATCCCAGAAGAGTTGTGAAAAGCAGCAGAGATGTAACTTTCTTTGAAAGTGATTTCCAAGATTTAAAAGGAATCACAACTTGTAAAGCTGGTAATTGTAATGATATAACTAAATCATCATTTATACCTCTTTTGCTAAATTCACAAGCAAACTCGTCGGCTAGTATAACCAGCCGAATACCTGAGACAAGCGCTTTCACCGAACATATTCAACCTGTTATTGTATCATCATCAGAAGAAGTGGAATCTGATAATGAGATTGAAGAACCAAGGTACAATTTGAGACCCAGAAAGCCTAATCCTGCTGATATACAGACTTCATCCTCTCGGCATATGGATGAACCTACAACCTATTCACAGGCTATGAATGCAGAAGATGGCGATAAATGGTATCAAGCTATGCAAAATGAATACAAGTCTAATACAACAAGATAAGATAATTACTAAAAACATACAATAATACCAATGCCAGAATTTAAAAAATAAGTTAATTGTATGTATTTTAGTTTTAAAAATTCTTGACCAATCAAAAAGCGTATGTTTTGGTGGCTTTAATCATTAACACATAGATGAAAATCAAAGAAAAACAAATATTTTTTAAACGCTACGAAAAACTGATACCTACCGGAGTAGCAAGACTTATTTGATACTTTACTACTAAAAGTGGACAACTTTTTTATTATGGACAGTCACAAATATAATACAGTGACAAAAATAACTGATATAAACACAAAAAGATATACAAAGAATATTTATATAAACATCGGGAACAAAAACATCTGCTTAACTAGACTAAAATCCGAGACCATTGGCCAAAGAAGCAAGGACACTGCCATTGCGTTTCATATTCCACAATACATAAGCTATAAAAATCTATTAGCTGTTGCAATCAATTTGCGAAAACTTTTCTGAAAAGTTCCAAGTAACGAGTCACTAATGACCTAATTAGAGACGCTCGTTGCATCTCATATGAAATGCAATTTGATTTCTTTTGAAATGAGTTACAGCAACTCAAGTTGCGATTGAGCTTTCATTTGAGCATCGGATTAAAAAAACAAGAAAAGTGGAAGACAGACAAAGTAATTGACAAAATGCGCGATTTCGTTGCTCCGACTGATCGACATTCAGCACAATTCAAAATTCAAAATGATTTCCAAAGTATCATTTATTTAGCTGATTTGAGAAATTGAAGAGGAGAAATTGCATTTCTCTAATATTATTCTTCTTTGTAACTGCAACGCTGTAAACTACATTTTTTATACTAAAATGCCTCCGTTTCTGATAAATGTAATTATTATTTGCAAATAAATAAAAATTTTATCCTTTTTCGAATTAACCATTAGCATTTGTCAATATTTTTTATAAACAATATCAATTTTAAAATTTGTATAAGCATTTTATTTTTGTTATTGAGTTCAAAATTATTTCTGTAAGTGTAGCTCATAATGAAAGGAATTAATGGTCAATTGAATTACGAAACTTTTTTGATACTTAGGAAATTGCTAATCAAAATGCCCGGATGTGGTATGGATTATTGACTACTCTATTTTTAAGAGTATAGGTCCTGTAAAGAAAACTGTGAATTCACAGATTAGTTGCGGTGAAATAAAGAAAATCCTGTTCTATTTTTTATCTATACCATTAGTTAGTACCTGACCACAAACTCTGATCGTCCTATGTGTAAGGAATTAAGGTTTGGATAAGACTTTGTGTATAGAACATAATTTTCTTAATCCAACATCCGATTGTCTGGGTATCGATTCTGTACCCAATAATGTATCAGTCCGTTACCGAGGAAGTGGGCCCGGTGGAGCGTGATGCCCATAACTCGTTTATTTGCATCCACTAACAATGTCATTATGCTAATCACACGCGGCGAGACCAAGAGTGATCGAGAATCGAATTTGATCGATTAATTGGGAGACTAGATGTCGAATCTATGTATAATAATAGTTAAGATGTTGAATTTATTCTCTATACTTTACTTATTTATAAAAATTGAAGAAGTTCCCTTTGACTAACGTCTTTTTTCTACCCTGTATAATCTTTTATAAACAATTTCTGTCTCGTTTTCATAGCTGTATTGCTTAACAGATTCCCTATCCAATGACATATGATACATAGCACGTTTTTATACCAACTCTACCAAGTTCATGAATCAATTATGAGCAAAATCGTATTTTATTTTAAAGAGCTTCTTTCTAATGGACGTAGCTGAATAAATTCAACTATTTAGTATTAGGTCGTAGGAGTCGTCTAATTTGGAAAACAGTAAATTTTTTATTTAAACGAGGGACGTGTGGCAGTTCACAGTCACAGTTGTATGATGACAGGGAACCTGTTAATCCATTTTGTTAAACATGAATGTGTCATTATTCAAACATCAATTTTCACCTGCATAAATCACTATTTATTGTTTTCATAGGCAACTTTGTTTTCCTGTTCGATATTTCCGTTGTATCCATGATAACGATGGTTGTTTCAACGAACTGTTTTTGTCTGAAATTCTGAGCTGGGGGTGATTCAAAAGCGCTAAATAAGTCAGTATATGCTGCTGAAGCCAAACTATAAAAACTATTGATATATTTCATTAGGTGTCCTAATGAGGAGCTCGGTGGCGCAGTGGTTTAGCGCCTGGCCCAGCGATTGCAAAGGTCAAGCATCGTTCGCAAGGGTCGGTCATGAGATGGGTGACCAAAAATTTATTATCTCGAGCTTCTCCGTGCTTCGGAAGGCACGTTAAGCCGTCCCAGCTGCATTTGCTGTCGTTGACACCCACCAATTCGCATTGAGCCACTTGGTGGGTTATGATGGCCCGTCCTCCTCATCCCCAGCAGTGGGGACATTAAAATGGCTGATGGACATATGTCCTGATGTACGTGATAGGTTTGAAACTTTTTGTACTATTTATTACACTCAAATTGCTAATAGGTGGTAACACAAAAACCAATGTATTCATATTTTGAGGAACAGTATAAGTTATATTCATAAAATAAACACGTTAATATTTTGAGTATAAATTAAAAATTTTGAAACAAACCTTTAACTACGTTTTATTTTTTATTTATTTTATTTAAATTTTATGTTTTTTGACTTCATTATAGAGTTGCAAAACCAGAAAAAATCTCAATAAAATATGTAAATTTATACGTTAGGTAAATTTTAAAATATTTCGTAGCATTTTTTTTTCTTAGTACCTAACCCCTATATAGATTTAAAACAAAACAAGATAATACTTCTTTAAAAAGGTTAAATATTTTAATATTTATATGAAGATTTTGTACGTAAGTACGTAATATTTATTAAAATATAACATATTAATTTAAAAAAAAATCAAAGGGTTCTGTAGCATGTGTATGATGTTAAAAATTCATATAGTATTGTAAGTATACCTAACTAATTTACCTTTTAGATTTTGACTGGATATAATACAAAAATTATATTTCGTTTTTCAAAATGGTTTGGGACTTCCGCCAAGTGACGCCTGATTTAATCAAATATCTTTTTTTTTCAATACTTACTTGTGGTTTATAGGACTAACTGTAATAGAAGCGCTAGTCTACTTTAAGGGGATCAAAAACTATTTTGAAATCGTGAGTTTAAGTACACAGGCTGAATATAAATACAATTAAATATATCTAGATAGTTAAAATATAGATAAAAGATAAATATACATCTTATTTGTTGAAAGAACGAATACACCATATATACAAGTAAAGTCGCGGTCAGCAATTGGTTTTAAGTCAAACAAGAAAGCCGCAAGCAAATTCATAAATAACAAGTGAAAAATTGTTTTTTTTTTTTTCAAATAAAATCGTCCTTGATCTAGTTTTCTTTATGAGTATTCGATTAGAATTATCAGAATTAAAACAAAATATATTTTGCCTTCGTAAAAGCAATATAAAATATCACTGATTTGGTATAATCCTTATCCTTACTAATATTATAAATGCGAAAGTCCGTTTGTTTGTTTGTTTGTTACGCCTTCACTTCTTAACTACTCAACCCATCATCGTGAAATTTTGCATACACGTTGTCAAGGGTGCAGAAAACGACATTCGGTACCTTTCATTCTGAAAAAAGGAACTGTTCCTAAGGGATAGACAAAACACTATCCACGCGGATGAAGTCGCGGGCGATCACTAGTCTTTCATAAAATTTTGAAATTTTTGATTATTATTAGTGTGTGGGTGTTTTGTTTATGGCAACCATTAACTATATGGAAATGGAAATAATTTTATTAACACAACACAAGTTTTAGAACATCTCACAAAAAAAAACAGACTAAAAAGCAAAAGTCAAAAAAGACATTAAATACTTTGAAAAAGACAGAGATACATTTAGACTCAAAACAACTATGTTTTCTATGAGCTAAATGTTTTGTGCTCTACAACCTAGCAAAATCGTTAAAATGATTTTTTTACAAATAAATAGTTATAATTAATATTTAATTATGCATTGTCAAAGTACCGCTCTCTCCATCGTACAAAAACCGGCCAAGTGCGTGTCGGGCCACGCGCAGTAGGGTTCCGTAGGTACATTATACCATACCATATTTTAATACCGCTATCATTTTTCGTCTGAAAAAATAACTTTGTTTTTCACAGTGTTTGTATGAATGACAAAGTTATATTTGCGGTTTTGGAAAATGTACTATATCTTGAAAACTAATTACTATATTTCGTTCAAACCAATTTTCGTTGAAAGTGTTTATTAAGATCTATAGCTTATATTTTTTTTAGATTTTTCACCCTCTTACTTTAAAAGTTAAAGGGGGGGGGACACACATTTTACCACTTTGGCGGCATATATCTTTAAGACGGTTGACTTTGAAAAAAAATAGTCTTAGGAACCTCAATGTCATTTTTAAAGACCTATCTATAAACACCCCACAAGTATTGGTTTGATGAAAAAAAATATTTTCAGTTTCAGTTCCATGTATGGGGAGCCCCCCCTTAATCTTTTATTTTTTTTATTTTTGTGTAAAAATCCTAAAGCGGTTCACAGAATACATCTACCTACCAAGTTTCAACTATGTAGTGCTAATACTTTTGGAATAAAGTGGCTGTGACATACGGACGGACAGACAGACAGACAGACAGACAGACAGACAGACAGACAGACAGACAGACAGACAGACAGACAGACAGACAGACAGACAGACATGACGAATCTATAAGGGTTCCGTTTTTTGCCATTTTGGCTACGGAACCCTAAAAAAGATTAAATTCTGTCAAAGCGTCAAAATCAGAACTTTTGATAAGCTATAAGATTATATAGTTAAAGTGTTAAACTGTCTAATGGGTCAGTGACAAGCAAAAACTGATTTCAAAAACTAAACTATTTCCTTTTGGATTCCAGCGAAACATGCGATCTTTTTTAAATCCAATGCCTACATTAGCTTTATATGTAGGGCCGATAAATTGTTTCTTCAGTACTAGCTACTATATTACCGCATTGTCTGACAGAGCGCCAATCACTTCAATTACGTCGTCTAGACGTAAATCGCAGGATCTATCAGTTACAATCACAAGAATCGACCTAAACACCGATGTTTCAATCAGCTAGTAAAGCTAGACGAACCAATCTAGACTTCTATGAGGCGAACAGGCGCAAGACAAGTTCAGCCATCTAGCGGACAGCAATGAAAACTACGAGTATGAAACTGGAGTGATATAAAATAGTGTATAATTATTACATAAATTAAAAATAAGTTTATACCTAGTTTAACCAAAAAATATTACTGTAGTGTTTTTTGCGACACTCAAACATCATTTTGAATTTAAGGCGCATCCCATACGGAAGTGGCGAACTCAGAGGTTTTTATTTAATAAGTTGTTAATAGAAAGGTACTTTGATAAAACTTTACGCGAAATTTTTAAAACCCACAGTTAAGTATTTTTAGAGGGTTTCGCATTACATTCCATCGCAGTCATTCGTAAAAGTAGATAGCAAATGTGTCAAAAACGATCACTTTTAGCAGTTTTGCTATCCAGTTCTAGAAATGACTACGAGGGAATGCAATGATACCTTCTAAAATACTAGACTTTGAATCTTAAAAATTCCACTTCTGAATGCATAATTCAAATTATTTATTATTACAACAATTTTCAATAAAATTGGCGTATTCAATAAATGCGGCGCCACTTTCGGTCGGAGCACCGTCTAAAACACTGCTTCGTATTAACTTTATAAGTTTTTATATATTGATAAGATATGCTATTTGATTAATGCTTCTGTATTTTATTTATGCATTCCTAATTTTGGTTTGGATTTGTGACTTAAAATTGTTAGTCAAAGTCATCTTCAAAAATTAACACTCAAATTTAGTAGACTTTGCTCTAGCATTCTAAAGTTTCAATTTATTTTTTTATTTGAAAAACTTTATTTAGCTAAAAGGAACATGTTTAGCCGTCATCATGAGCAGACAGAGTGACACGAAGCGGCAACATCACCGTGTACAGCGGTAGGCGCTGGTGTCCCACGGGTCACGGCCGAGGAGTCACGAGACAATGTGCCTGCCGCTTGCACCAAGATACCTACTACCAATCATTTAGCCATCAATTAAACTCTAGCTTTGCTTATAAGATAATAGAAATGTAGAGATAGTATAAAGTTTTCTTACACGAACAAATAAAAAACTGATTCAAAACCATCTCCGTTGTTAGAAATAAGAAATGCTAAAAAGAACATAGAAACAATACAAGTAACAAGAGATTTTAAATAATTAAGTGCCTAAAATAAACTATATGTATAAGGTAAGTAAAATAGTTTCTTGAGTCTATCATGCTAAATTGCTAACTTACAGTAAAATGTGTTTAGATTGTTTATACGTGGTTTTATATATTCAGCTAGTATCAAAATGTTGAACTTTACTTGGTTTAGCTGTGAAGTATAACGTTACTATCAAATGTCTTGTGACTGTTAGGAAGCCAAGCACATTCAAATGAAAACAATAATAATTATTTATTTATTTATTATAGACCCCATTATTATTCAGTAACATTTGCGAAAAGGTTCTTGCCCACCATTGTCGAAAAGAAAATCTTAATATTGTGCATTAACCATATTTAAGTAAAATAAACAGTTAATTTATGGCGGAAAAGGACTTCTTTTGTTTTCGAAACTATACTTAAAATTGTTTTTCATTTGTCGTTACATTACCTCTCTACATGTAAAATAAAATAAGTAACCTATTCTGTCAATTTGGCTTTTACATTTAAGTAAAATATCTACGAATGTAATTTTAAAGGCATAAATCATACATTTACCTATGGAATGTAGACATACATTTTTATAGAAACAGCGATTCCTGAAATAATTGTGCTGTCTTTTAATTAAAATTTAAAGAACTTTATACAGATGTATCTACAAAAGACGTGAGAAATAAATTTCATTTGCTATTTGACTAATTGATCGTAACACCAAATATTACACTAAGTATTTAATGGCAAATTTTATTGAACGATAAAATTCTGAATACATTAAATAAAATGTTTACTAAAATAAGTTCCTTTTTGTACGCATGTGATTAGGATGTGATTTTTTACTTATTCATTACTTCTGTGCTTTATATATAAGCAAATAAATAATCACATAATGTATATAGCTAAGTAATATAACTATTTATCAACGTCTAATTAAATTAATAAAATATTGTGCAACATAACTTACATTATTCTGTACCCGTAGCATGAACATACATATATAGAGAAAATAAAACGTGTGTTAAAAACTCGATACAGCCGTTTTGCATGGAAATGTTTTACAACGCCATCTAACGCCGAAAAGCAAAATGAAATTTCCCATAGATAACTATCGAATACGTTTACGTCCATTTTTTTCTCGATAATGTTCGTGATAGAGGTAGTCTTATTCAAAAGTGAGTAGCTAAAGCACTTGTGTTATAGAAAAAAAATATATTTATACTTTCGCATCGCTTGTATAATATTTTGATGATCAACTACTCATAGATATGTAATAAAAGCAATATTGCTAAATAAAATAGGTTTATAATTAAATTATCACCATACTAATCTAACCCAGAATAGCAAATCTTCACCAAACCTTCTTGGTCGGTTTAGGACTTGGTGAGCATTTACTAATTTTAGGATTCCGTACCCAAAGGGTAAAAACGGGACCCTAATATTACTAAGACTGCGCTGTCCGTCTGTCTGTCTGTCACCAGGCATCTCATCAGGCATCTCATGAACCGTGATAGCTAGGAAGTTGAAATTTTCACAGATACATTGTATTTTTGTTGCCGCTATAACAACAAATACTAAAAACAGAATAAAATTAATATTTAAGGGGGACTCCCATACAACAAACGTGTTTTTTTTGCTGTTTTTTGCTCGATATTAATAACAACAACAGGTAGACAGTTGAAATTTTCACAGATGATGTATTTTTGTTGCCGCTATAACAACAAATACTAAAAACAGAATTAAATATATTATTTAAGGGGGGCTCCCATACAACAAACGTAATTTTTTGCCGTTTTTTGGTACGGAACCCTTCGTGCGCGAGTCCGACTCGCACTTGGCCAATTTTTTTTATGTTTTTTTTTATACTTAAGTATTAATTCCTAATAAAATATAGGTTAATAAGTAAGTAGTTTGATCTTGTATTATTGGCAAATTAATATCATTGGTATATTCACTTGCTGTCATTGACACATTTTACACATTTGTAATTTAGGTACACATTGTATTTTATTCCACAGATGTTGAGCACATTTTTAAATAAGTAATTCGAGGTTACATTATAATGGTTGGGAAAGAACCGGCATAAGAAATAAATAAGGAAAATCAAATATTTTGAGACCAATTTTAATTTAAATAAAACGGCGCAAAAAATGGTTTTGATTCCGATCTTTGAAGGTAGTAGTCAAATGCAAATATTTTAAGAATAATTTAGATTAAATTTTAAAATAGTTGGTACCCACAAACTTCAATAAAAAAATGGAGCCGATTTTAACCAAATTATCAGTCAAATATGTTAGTTTGAACTTAACCTCAAATAGGAATCCCTCAGTCGACTTTTACAATGTTCAAGATTAAGTTTTACTCTTTTTTAACATCCCGATCAGCATAGCATTTTTACAAACTTTTAAAATAAATTAATGCCTTGTCAACCAATCATTTTTATAAAACCTGTACTACCTACTCCATCGTTTCAAACTTCAAAAACAAAAAAAAATGTTTTCGTCTAAATATAAGATAAAAACGAAAATAAAACTTAAAAGAATTATTATGATCACTTTGAATGCTTTGTTTTTCAACTGTTTTTGTCGAGTAGGTATCTACGTATAGAAGTCACTTTAAAAAGTCAAAGCAAATAATCCAAGGTTATATTATGACCCTATGAACGGCATCTCCCTACCTAAAATGACAGCCTGTGAGTGTTTTTGTTCCGACAGGTTTTTTAAACATATTGATTAATTTTTGTATCATGAGTATTACAAGTAATAATGGGCAATCTTCATGCACAGAAACCAATACGTAACAACGCACAGACGTACACAAACGGAGAAATGGATTTTGTTTATTTCAATTTGAGTAATAATTTATTATTGTAGAAGCAAGTTATTAACTTTTAAGAACTTTTATCCAATATTTTATTCAGATCACACACATACACACACATACTGACGTCCGATATCAATACAAAATTATTTTTTTGTCAAACCCCTTGTAAAATTCTGTATTCTGCTTCCAATACAAAAAAAAATATTTTGTTAACTTTTACAACACTTTTAATGCACATTTTAACTATTTTAAAGTGACATTGTGTAATGTTTATACCTACCCAATCTACTTTCCAGCTACAAGATAAACAACATACATATTAGAACGAAAATAATAAAAATAAAGTTAAATAAGAACGAATAATTTTATTAAACAGAGTCCGTTTTACTGTGTAATTTATATAATTATTTCATCATAATTTATGAAATTTATTGTTTGTTTTCAGGTACGAAACGCAAGTAAAGGTATGTTATACTGACTTTATATTTGTTTAAAAACCTTAAAAAAGTAAAATCTTAAGTAAAAAAACAGACTTCAAGCATTAGGTAGTCCTTAAACAAGGATTACAGGCAAAATTTTACAAAATTTCCAACACATAACGCAAAAATGTGACATAAATATACTTTGTAACCATTTCAGAATCGCATGAATACAATTTTCATTCAAAAGTCTATTAACTTTGCCAATCCACTATGAAGTAAAATCAACGTTTTAATACATTCAACGTCCATTCATTAGCAAAAAATAATTTATTATACAGTATGCGTCTTTTCAGGCATCTCTATGTAATCATCTCTTAGATTCAAGTAGTTATAAAACGAGAAACAGTAAAGTAAATACTTTAGGTAATTTCCTTATTGCAAGCTATAAAACCTTTGTTCTACGTATTATAATATTCCGACGTAATAATTGGCATAGTTCTATGCGTTTGCGCATAAATGGGGACTGTAGCAATCGCACTGAGCTGCAGCTAAGCTAAGCAGCTTAGGTACTAACAGCACACAAATAAGTTGCACTCATAAACAGCTGGATTGTGTAATCTGACAGATGATAAGGAAAATGCCACCTATTACTGCTTTTAAAATGTTATGAATTATTTAATGTTTCTAGCAGGTTTAATCGTCAGTAAATGATTTGATCCTTTTGCTATAAGTTCTAATAAGAATGAATGCATATAAAATTATAAATCACAAATTTAGGTTTCTGTACACAAAATGCTATTGTTATAAAAACATATAAGAATAATAAAGACGAGTTGCGGAAAACATAATATTTCTAAAAAAGTTTGTATGTAGTTAAATTCTTAAATAGTGTTCATGATAACACTAAAAACAGATGGAAAACTGGTTGAACGAATTTGTCAATTCTTGTTAAATTTCAATTAGTAGCTACTTAAGTGTTTTGAATGTATGATAAGAAACAACGCAAACAGTGTAGTTACCGATTAACTCCTGCCACACACAAAGTGAACAAACTTTAATCACTCGCCGAAATGTTCACGATAGTTTCCAACTACTCTTCTTTCCGGGAAAGATAAAAAACACTACCTTAACAGTAAAGTTCCATTCAAAGAACATATCCCACTTTTTTGTTGTTATAATCGTGACAAATTTATTATTTGTTCAAACGAGGTTAGTGGTTAAAACAAACAGAATTCGATTTGTATTTTTATATTATGAAACAAGTCCAACCTGCTCGAAAACATACACATCCTTGTTACGCTACAAACTCATAAATTTCGATACAACATACGAACTAGTCAGATTTACTGCTAATATCGTACGATTAATGCCAGATTTGAACAAAATAAAATATGTTAATGTCTTAGCATCGGCTGGGAACGAACATCTAAATGAAACAAGGGAACTTTGTTGAAAACATAAACTTTATTTTGTCCAAATAACTTCATAAGTTCCGCTAAATGCGCAATCACATAGCTTAAAGTTTAACTGTTATTCTATTTACAATGTCGGAACCAGTTCGATTCGAGTGTAGGTGCATGTGGAACAAAAAATGTCGGAGCTCAGCGATTATCGATCGAACGGAGCGACGGCCGCTCGTGTAAAGTAAAAAAAGGAATGTCACCGAGACATAGCGAAGGGCAAGATAGTGCGACCGCTCGCGGCGCTACCGGCCGTGGGCCTATAAATTTAATACCGTGCGATAAAGGCCGCCGCCGCACCTGCCGCCGTCGGGCCGCGTCACCGCGCCGTAGCGGCCAGCTCTATGGCGACGCGCAAATACTGACGGGCCCATTCGGCCCGGGCCCGATGGCCCCTGCCCGCCGGCTCCCGGTGGCATCCGTCCACCAGCCCACGAGCCGGACACTCCGGCGGCTAACTCTCGACTAAAGTTCACGTTTCAAATTTTCATATAAATCTATAATCGCTATACTCGTTATTTTGTACATATTTACAAGGTATATCAAACTGTGGAGTCGCGATCACCCCACATACCCGAACCGCCGGCTACCGCGGAAGTGGATGTTCCAATAATCATAAACATTACTCGAGACTCTTGTATTGTATTTATTATACGATTTATACAATTCAATATTCATTATATTATACACAAAATATTTCATAAACGTTGTGTCGTACCTTAACAAGAAATAAATCATGACAAACCTGAATTTACGAATATAAGTAATTTTATACAAAGCCTCAGTTTTAAAATAAACCCATACTTTTAATAATAAATGAACCACAAATATATAGATTCATTAAACATGCTATTAATTATTCACTTTTACATTAAACTCATTAGAAATAATTAAAAAATATGAGATTTACATTTCGTTACCATTTAAAGTCTTTTTTTAATATTAACTTCAATGCAGAATTGTTGAAATGACTTTTAAAAACAAAAGCGTCTTACATAATATTTACATCACGTCCAATAATGTACAATAGGTAAATAAATAATAATATTGTATCTACTTAATTTAGATCAGTCCGGCGCTATTGCCGACGGTACATTTTTAGTTTATTTTGATCTAAAATTGAGCAAATTCTTTTATTCAAATGCTGCGCCGCTAAATACACCTCGATCCAAACTACACCGTTGCACACGTTTTGTTTAATTTCAATATAATCCGCAATCGATTGACTTTCGAGCTTTTTTGTGATAAAACTGTTATTTTGTCTGAGCAAATATCAACTAGGTATAAACGCGTCATTTAGCTGTCTATCAATGTCTAGAACTGTAGAACATATTATCAATCATAAAACAATTAACAAGAAAAATCAAGTGAAAACTAAGTGTAGGAAAAAACTAGTAAAAATTTACAACAAACGTCTCAAAGATACGACAACATTAATGATTTCGGGAACATTTTTATAGACATTAATTATGGTTACCGATAGTTTAAACGGCTTTCTGACTTAGTCTGAAATAAATTCTTATTATTATTATTTAAACTACACATATCTTTTTCCGTATTAACGCAAACGTAAATTTTCACAAACACGTATCGAAGTCCAACCGAAGTCGTTGTGTGTTATTGAAGATGCGTTGCCCAAACGCGGCCTACACGCGCGGCCCAAGGTTCTGCCACCGATCGCGGGTTTCACTTCGATTGTCGCTCCATTAGTCGGTAGGAATGTCATTTGACGTATCACGAGACGTTTTTGCGCGAACGCACCGTAACTCCTTTATATTTTTTTGTGCTCGTTACTATTGACAGGAGAAAGCGGCCGTACCGATAATTAACGAAAAAGGTTTTATTTTATTTTGATCGTTAATTAGAAAACTCATTACCTGTATTATAATACGATTTTAACTTCAAATTGATTTTCGCATAAAATAAGCCTCTATATTGAGAGCAAGGTCTAACTAAACAAAACTAAAAGAGTTAAAAAGAACTTGGACTAAGTTGGTGTGGAAAGAGAATTAGATTAATGTAACAACTTTCAAAAGATTAAGTATGATCTTCAAGAACAGACACAAATACAACATTTGACGAAATATTGTTACACAAACGCAAGTTTTTTATATCAATTTCATAGTTGGTTAATAACTTTATACCTAAATTTTAAAATATTGCACGAATTTCACTGATATTCACAAATTGATTTTCCTTTTTTTAGAATTAATTAGTGTTAACGTTCTATTCACTTCATTACGTTATTTATTCATTTCATTGTAAACGGCATTTTGTAGACATTTAAAAATACATTCTTACGTTAAATTTTCACCCTTCCAACAAACATTTTAACAGGCTATCGTTGTCATCAGATGTCATATAGCAACTTTTTGTTGTACCTTTAATGAATCAAAGTTTTTATAAGAATATGAGTAAAAAAGCTAACAACAGGTATATCAGAGCCGAAAACTATTTATCTACAATGGCAACACAAAAACACGCGAACCAAACGTCGGGTTATTTTATGAATATGTTTTTTTAACGCTCGGGCGCAGCCTACCTGCCGCGCCACAAAACAAATAATTCCCTGCAACGATTTTAATTGCGACTTTACTAAAATGCGTTTAAAATAACTTTTGACATTTACATTTGTTTGCGAATTACTCACGATATTAATGGACAGTCACTTTAATTAGTTTTATATAGTTCTCTTGTATTCGACATCAACGCGTTTGGCAATTTTAAGTTTAACGAATTTCATAAACACTTCATTATCTCTAGCACAAAACATAACGTCACATTTTGTTTAAACTTTGAACGAACGAGACACATGTCACTGCACAGTTTTCATGTATTCACAGAAAAAAATACCTAAAGCTACTTTCATGCAAAGTGTGTTTGCGTCACAAAGAGTCGATTATTTGCAAAATATTTAGTGTGTAATGTAGTCGTGTTTTCGGTGCACTTTAATCGGAACTATTTAGCGGACTTTATTCGGGACATTTTCAATAAAAGTCATTTCCATATTTCAGTTTCTATAAAGAACTTTTTTAATATATATCATCATATACGTCGTAGGTACACTATTTTATATAGAAAAAATACCTATTTTTACAAGTTTTAAGTACCAAGATTGGCCACAAATACATACAAACGAAAAAACAACAAAACAAGTAAAAAACAGGAATAAAACCATTTTGGCATCGTGTCTGCATTGTTTTAATATATTTTTTAATAAATTACCGTGTGTGTGGGTTAAGGTGAGGCGCGCGGCGCGCGGGCCGCGGACACTTAACATAACATTGCACCTATTGACTCACTCCTCACAGAACCGACGCTAACACCCGATTCATATTTTTTACTCTCGTCACGTCACTAATCGTTAATTTACAGTAATAGCAACAATTTAAATTTAATCCACACCACAATGACTCCCTACTGACAGGTAGGCATGTATGAACATCGTTAATTTATAATATCTATAAATAAATTCGATGAAATCGTCCTTTACAAAACTGAATAGCGCTACGCGCGCCTCGCGGCGCGGTCGAGCCGCGCGGTCAGACCGCGGCGGGTGATCGCTCAGTGTGGCGTGTGCCTACTTACCGACGGGGCGAAGCTCGGCCGCGCGGCGAGGCGCCCAGCGACGCCGGCTCTTCCTCCGATTAAGCTCTTATTTATCAATTAGACTATCTAGCTAAACGTCATCGGCGTACACTGAACCGCGGCGCTTCGATAAGTATAAACGATTACTGGCTTCGATCTTAACATTACTCACATAATTATGACTTCACTGAAATGATAAAGAACAACTTAAACGTACGATCGTCCATGTCGAGCATCGGGCACGCGGAACTATGTACAGGGCGTGCCGGAGAGGGTCCCGCGGGCGGGCGCTAGTGCGACTCCGCGTAGTAGGGCCGAGGCGGCGCCCACGGGGCGAACTGTTAGTGCGCGGCCAGCGTGTGCGCGCCCTGCGGCAGCGCGTGCGCGTGTGCGTGCTGCGGCGACAGCCCCGGCGGCGAGTGCGTCAGCGGCGAGCCGTGCGCGTGCACCTCTCCGTGCCCGTAGTGCGCGTGCGCCATGCCCTCCATCATCTCGCTGCCCAGCGTGTTGGGCGGCGTCATGCGCTTCTCCTTCTGCCGCCGGTTGCAGAACCACACTCGCACCACCTCCTTCTCCAGCTGCAGGCTGTCCGCCAGCGACGTGATCTCCTGCGCCGACGGCTTCGGCTGCTTGTGGAAGTGCTGCTCGAGCGCGCCCTTCACTGACACTTCTATCGAGGTTCGCTTCTTGCGTTTGCGCCCTTGTGCTGCGATCTTATCGATACTGGTCGGGCTGCCCGTCGTCGAGTCGGCCTCCTCTAGCCACTTCTGCAGCAGCGGTTTCAGTTTGCACATATTCTTGAAGCTCAGTTGCAGCGCCTCAAATCTGCATATCGTCGTTTGCGAAAAAACGTTTCCATAGAGGGTGCCGAGCGCAAGACCGACGTCGGCCTGCGTGAAGCCGAGCTTGATGCGGCGCTGCTTGAACTGTTTGGCGAACGCCTCGAGGTCGTCGCTGGTGGGCGTGTCCTCCTCGGGCTGGTCGCGCTCGAGCGCGTGGTGGTGGTGCAGGTGCGGCGACGGCTGCACGTCGCGCAGCATGTGGTGGTGCTGCATGGGCACCGGGTAGCCGCCGTGCAGCGTCACGGGCGAGCCGGCGCCGTAGTGCGGGCTCACCACGGGCGCGTGCCAGCCGTGCGAGTGCTGCAGGTGGCGGTGCTCGTGCGGCGCGGGCGGCGGCTTCACGTCCGGCTGGTGCGCGTGCGAGTGGTGCTGGTGCATCGCCCACGGGTCCGCGGGCGGCAGCGAGGCCCAGGGGTTGCCGAGCACGGGCGCGCCCGGCGAGGGCGAGCCGCCCTGCAGGTGGTGCTGATACTTCATGTCGGCGGGTTCCGCCGCGCTACGCGGCGACGCAGCGTGGTACCCGCCGATGTTCCCGAGGTCCATCTCGGCGGGCATGTACGTGGTCGCCGCCATGGCGCCGTACCTCAAATCCACGGTGGACGGCGTCTTGCCGGCTCGAAGGCTCTCGAGCCTTCAACTGGCGTACTCGTTCGCGAAAATAGCGCGTTAGTCGCGCGGCGCTGCGGTAGCGGCGGGGGCCACCTCACATCACCGGAGACGACAGCGAGCGACATGCGCGTACGTGCGCGACGGCAGCACGGTGCGGACTGTGGGGCGACGCGCCGCTGCGCGCGCCCGCCAGTCGGAGAGGGGCGGCCCCGCCCAATCGCCGCCCGCTAATGACGATGTAATTACCTCGCCCCGCCCCGCGCCCCGCTCACCCCGCGCCCCGCTACCCGTCCCTTTCCCCTCGTATTCCGCTCGCTCGGAAAATTCAGCTTGTCGCGCCGCCGACGGCGACACCTGACGCTTCACTATTAACTCTTACTAAATACTCTGTTCTACTTCATATTTTGACATTGTAGAAATATAACATTTTCATTTTTATAACATATTATATAATATGAGAGTTTTGATATTCTAGACATGAATGAGTATTTGCAAAAAAGGGCATGGTGCTTAAAAAAACAACAAATCAAAAGTTTTTAATCTTTATTAAAATATTGATTATGCTTAAAAGTTATTTTACTTATTGTTTTTAATTTAATATTCTAAAATAATTTTAACAGTATCGAATAACATTTCAGAAATTAGACTTTTGTAAACTTGTTCTCAAATATCTCAACAACTCAATATTAAAGTCAAAATATCTTTATTCAAATAAACTTAAAACTTAAGCGCTTTTAAATCGTCTTTATTAATTCAAACTCTATAAAATACTTAATAATGACGACAAAAATTATAATGTTTCTAAATAATTATTATTAGGTTTAATACCTATTTTGGTGTTAACTATTAAACGTTTGAATTTGTATTTTTGTCACTTATAATTTTACATTTCAATAAATTAAGAACTTTTATGTTACCAACACCGTTGAGCTTACAATAAGTAATGGAAATAAATATAAAATTATAACTCTTACATTAATTTATATTGTAAACTTGTTATTGGTTTATAAATTACTTAATTTCAAAAAATCTCTAAAATATGCATCCGTTATAATTATTGCAACATAACATAATAAATTCTTAAGAAATATTTTTTATCTAGAACTTCAACACAAATGTGACTTTTTTTGGTCACCAATTAATGTCAATATTGATAAAAAAGGATGAGTCTTTGTTAAAAAAATATATGTTTCTCTAATAACTAGGAGTATTTTCAGTTAGAGCTTGGTATTAATACTATTTTAATAATGGTAGAGTCAAATATCTCTACATACTCTTGAATAAACATTTTCCAAAACAAAACACGGTGGCAGTTTATTAGTATTCACACATGTTACCGTTATTCATAACAGTCATTGAAACCAACATCCTAATTTCAAATGTAAAACTTAACATTAACACAACAATTAATTTTACATATTATGCATGATCCTGAATCACGATGAATGTCAATGTTTCAACCTGATATTCTTTGAATTTATTAACTACCATTACTTTTACTATCCATTAAATTATGATAATATAACAGTAGAGGCGCTGGGCCCGCGTAGACCGGCCATCTTCGCATTGAATACAAACTCGCGTGAAACTACTAACGCCATCTTTTGCCGAGTAGCGGAACTGCCGCCAGTTTTAGGCGTCAAATTGTAAAGATGTTTGTTTTAGTAATTTTGTGTATGAATTATGCATTATACTGAGTACAATATTATACTCTAACGAACGGTGAATGGGCTAAGTATAAAAAAACTTAATGATTTATTTATAACTAGCTTCGTGTTATAGCTAAGTGCTTGTAGTAAATCTATAATTTATGTTTATAAATAATTCTTTGCCATTTGTATGTTTGATTTATTGTTTAGATGGAAGTTCATTTAATTAGTTAATGACAATTTAATTATTATTCTAAGTTAGAGGTGGTGCTAGCTTGAAATTCAAACAAAATAATAAAATTTCATTTAATAATTGTGTGCACATCCTATCATAATAACATTAACTTTTTTCTCACATTCTAATATTTACAAGTGAAATGAAGTCAAAACAATCAATTGTTGAAAATTATGAAAACTTACTAAATACAAAATAAATCTTACCAATCTCACTACAAACTTCAACGATTATAAATGGTATTAAGTTTAAGTATTGTTTATTGCAGAAAGTTTTGTTTTACTTTGATAAATTCTAATCTTTATTTAGAGTAGTGTCAAATTGTATCATCTCTTTATATTAGTAGAAGGGCTACCTATTGGTGGGTAGCAGAACTACGTCGCTACCCCGGGGGTTGTGGCAGCGCAAGCACGAGCCCTCGGCATCACTGCATGGCAGCCAAGTGCGTTCAACCCTGCGATGTAGCAGGAGAAATTAATACTAGTGGCTCCGTGAGCTTTAGTCCTCGCGTTAAAAGTAGCTCAAATGTTGTTTAAAATGATACGCAGTATATAATACCATAGAACTTATGTTCCGTCACAACCTTATTATTTTTAAATTTCGAATATTAGCCAGAACCATTGGCCATTACTGCTAAAAATATGTTTGTGTTATTTTTGCACAATTTTCAAAACGGCTGAAATTTTTTTTTTACATATCTCCGCCATTTTGAAAAAAATCGAAAAACTGATTAGACCTGACCAAATTTTACGAGAATCGGTTGAGAAATTGCGAACTGTAGAGTAAAACAAACGAACAGACGGACACCGGAAGGACATACGAAAGCATTTTTGCCCAAGTTAAAGCAGAGACTCTTCGCGCTCGCTTGAATAGGTTTAAAAAACCGGCCAAGTGCGTGTCGTCGACAGTGGCCCGTGGCCCGTGGGTTCCGTAGTTACCTTATACCATGGCATATTTAATACCACCTATCATTTTTCGTCTGCAAAAATAACTTTGTTTTTCACAGTGTTGGTTGGTATGAATGACAAATTGCGGTTTTGGAAAATGTGCTATATCTCAAAAACTAATTCTATATCTCGTTCAAACCAATTTTCGTTGAAAGTGTTTATTAAGATCTACAGCATTTTTTGCGTTCCGTTTTTTGCCATTTAGGCTACGGAACCCTAAAAAGTAGATGTACTTAGAGCCATTTTTGACCGAACGAGTGAAAAGCGCGAGCGAATAAAGTGTCCGTGCTACAGCTTGGGCAAAAATGCTTACTTATGTTTATCATTTTGTTTTCCTTCTTCTGCTTCCTTTGATTTTCGTTAAATTTTGTGAGCAAGTTCGATCATAATAATAGTTTTTTTTTGTCGAGCCAGTTTTACGTTGAAAACACAATTTCGAAAAATGTTCAAAAATGTCACAAACGCAAGGTCTACAGCTCATAGAGCCAACTAGTAGGTATTTATTATATTTTGATTAGTTTATTAGATAACGGGGAAAATAAAAAAATAAGTATCTTAAAAAGCAAGTGTTTCCTATAATTTATTATCATGTTATATAAATTATCACCCACCAATCCGCTTTAGGCCTGCGTACCATAAGCAAGACCTGTGCCCCAGCAGTGGGGGACATTAAAATTACTGATGTGATTTTAGTGACAAAATCTATATATATAAAAATATATCCAATTTCGCGTGGTCAAGCCATCAAGCGTGAACGGTTGGACCATAGAAATAGAATGTCAAAGAACAACAATGTCAATAAACAGGTGATCCGAAAACGAATGCATACATTTTATATGAGATACGTAAAATATGACTTAGATTCATAAAATATGACTATATACGGCAAATGAAATTAATTAACTATGTTCTATACTGTTTTCTTCGTCGATAAACGAATAAATGTAGAGAAATTTGGTTTTAAAGAAATGTGTGGCAATATCTTATTTACCTGTGAAAAGTGTGATTGCTTGGATTATTTCTTTTTGTCGCATCACAATTATTTAGAGCACAAGACACCATGGCTCCACGACACCTTTATTTTAAATTATAATTAAGATTAACAAATATTTTAAACAAACTGTGATTGCTCATTTGCTAGGCGGGACGCTAGGGGCTCTTACTGTAAAAAATGTTAGCACATGTCACTTGATCCTTTGTCTCTTTTTTACATAGACCGTGTCCGTATGATGTTAACTTCTCTTTTCCACGCTTTGTTGGTCTTCTTGAGCACAGCGAAAATTTTTCTATGTCTATGGGTTGGACCGATTTCGCTAATTCTTTTTTTGTTGTGTTTGTTATTATCAGGAGATGGTTGTTATGAAAGAAAAAATTAAGAAATTTGCGCGGAAAATTAGAAAATTTAGGAATACTTAACCACCATATAACATTATTTTGGACATAAAACTTTTTTAATGTAACCTTATGACTTTTAAAAAAAAAAATAAGAATAATTATTTTGGACAATATACACTTTTTTTATGTAACTTTATGACGTTTGACATAGAATTGAAAGAATGCGTGCTGCAAATATCGTCAAAGAGATGTAATAAAACAGGTGCTTTGGTCGGAGTTATTTTATCGAGGAAATACATGTTAAATAATTAATTTACTATTTCTTAAGTTTTTCCTGCACAAGTTTATTAGAACTAGGGTAATATCACTTAGAAAATTCGATTGTTAAGAAAACAATATTTTTAATTATAAATTATGTTTTTTATTATTTTAAAAATATATATTTAGTAAAACAATTTGCCAGAGAATTCCATTGTACTTACTACAACTCTATTCTGTGAAACCACTTCATTGGACTTTATATCTCGTGTTATCTTTTCCAAATTAACTTTTTATTTCAAATTACAATGTGAAAGAAGTACATATTTAAAATTGCACAAGTTCTCATTGTGTTAAATCGTCAAATCCCATACAGCTTTCGAAACCGAAGCGATAACGAAAATTTTCAACAATGTGGCATGGCTACAGCGGGCAAGAACTCAGCCTAATTTTTGTAAAGCTAGACTTAGGTTGTATACATAAAAGGGCTTTATAGCAAAATAACGTAGTACATGTCCGTTACTATGCTGTAAAGCCCTTTTCTATCGTGATGGTTAGTCAACCTTTTTTTACCTTCGTTTGATTCATGTGTAATGGCCTTCGAGCAACAAAGGCTTCGTAAGCCCGTCTTACTCTAAGGTAATGGCTGTAGAAACGGGCGGTTATCAACTATGGTTCTGATGCGGGCGCTAACATTATCTACTTATTTGCCTATATTTTTGCATTTATTTTACTAAAAGCTTTTTTTCAATCTAAAACACGCAAATCTTTTACAGAGTGCCACAACTGAGATATATACAGGGTTATTTGTAAAACACCAACAACCTCGCAGGAGTAGATTACTATCATAATATACAACAACATTTGTTCTACGAATTTTCCAAAAACAGACAAGAAAAATGGACTCTCCATACAAATGTTCGAACAGCTGAACGAGTTTTGTATGAAAAGTCGATATTTTTTTGCCTGTTTTTGGAAAAGTCGTAGGACAAATGATGATATGATGTTACTAATCTATTCCTGCGAGGTTGTTGGTGTTTTACAAAAAACCTTGTATAATTACTTAAATGTTACATATAATTACTAAATATGATTGTAATTACTTAAATTGTTTAACCAGAAAAATGTTACTACTTGTTTAACCAGAAAATACTGAGTCTGTTTAAGTCGGGTAACATCAAAGTTATCGTTACATACCGCTATCAGTTGGGTAATGTGTTTGTGTTTAGTCGTGTTTTGTTTTTAGGTAAACTTTTTAACCCGTTCAAGAAAATATTGACGACTAATTAATAAAGGTAATTGTAGAATGATTTAGCACAGCGGTTCCCGAATTCTTTTGGCTTCGGAACCTTTTTGGTTAACCGATTTTCGGTGGAACCCTAGCTCTAGTAAGAAGTAAACTAACTAGGGTTGGCGCTTTTAGGAACAGAAAATAGGACAAATACAAAAAATTTTTGGGTCTCTTTTCTAAATGTACGTTGAAATCATTAAAACTAGCAGTAAAACTACTATAGAGTCTGGTAACTGGTAAATCCTTCATTTACCAGTTACCCAGACATGTTGAATGTATGTGAATATTTGTAATTAAAATACTCAAAATCAATGAAAACAAACGGGCGGGTCAGCAAAGTAAGAATGTAATAAAAAAAATATAACTAGGTACTTAGGTAAAGGGAAAAAGAGACTTTTGATCACTCGTTAATTCCGCGTCATTTTTGCAAGACATGTCTTTTGCAATTCTGCTTTCATAAAATCTACAGAGCAACGGTTTCTGACACTAGAACATTTAAGCGTTATTTTAATTTATTATATTATGATATAGTTTGACTTTAAAAGAAGGACTTAAGATATAAAATATTAATTTAGTTAGAACAAAAAGATAAGTAGGATCTTGAATTTATAAACTCTTGAATTTTCGTGGAACCCCTGAGAGCCTCTCACGGAACCCCAAGGTTCCGCGGAACCCTATTCGGGAACCGCTGATTTAGCAGTTAGCTGATCGAATGCGTATCATAGAGCTCTAATTAGGTGTATATAGTCGTATTTTACACATGCACATATATAACATGACGTACGTCGCTGATGACCTACATTTGGTTTAATTAAATATAATGTTTTTGTCCAAAAACCGGCCAAGTGCGAGTCAGACTCACGCACGAAGGGTTCCGTACCAAAAAACGGCAAAAAAAAAAAACACGTTTGTTGTATGGGAGCCCCCCTTACATATTTATTTTATTCTGTTTTTAGTATTTGTTGTTATAGTGGCAACATAATTAGGGTCCATATTCGGTTGCATTAAACAGAAAGGCATATTTTTGCACTGCATAACGTTTTTGGCATACTCATCATTTCGCATAACGTTCATACAGAATAAATCATAACGCATACTTTTTTCCCGCATAACCTCTATTGTAATAATAATATGTTACCACAATCTACTGGTTTTACTTGAAGCATCCCCAAACGCCAAAATCAGAGGTCATGAACAACATCTATGATCCCACACAAATGCCTTTACCTAACATGTGGAGTGTAATGTTGTATGGTTTATTTGCGCTTCGTGTGCGGCGATTGCCGGCGGCGCGTGCGCAGCGCCAAATTGATTCCGGCGTGACGCCGCGCCGATACCATCGACCGGCGAGCCCGCTCCACCGGGAATCGATTTGATATCGATTCTTATGAAATTACTTTTTGACATATTTTTCATGTAATATTTTAGTTTGCCGACTTCATCATCATCCCCATGCCCTGAACTCTTTTTATCAGTCAGCGGAGCATTAAGGCCGATTCAAACATATCAGCAAAGTCACAGTTCCGGCACAATACTGCCACCGTGATAATTATTCTTTCATACATTCACTATGAACACGCGTTCACTGATACTGAGAGCACAGCTGTCTCGTCTCTGACACTGATAGGTGTGGGCACGTTCATAGAGAACGTATGAAAGAAAAATTATCACGGAGGCGGTACTGTGCCGGAACTGTGACTTCACTGATATGTATGAATCGGGCTTTTCTTTCATATATCACTATATCATTCGACATCTCATTAGGTCCTTCTCCTTCCTCCTTCTACTTTCTCTATCCATATCATTTTTTATTCAATCCGTCCATCTTTTTTTGGACTTCCTCTAAGCACACCATACTCAATTCAAATCTTTCCTGGACATGCTCCCTATTCCTCCATAACAAGCCCATATCACGCCAACCGATTTCCCTTTAACCTTTCAATCGCCATGCAAATATAAAGCGAGTTAAGCTCACATCTCTCTGGTTGCTGGTGGCTACGTTCCCTCGGCTTGGTCCCACGCATGCGCGATGCAGGCGGCGTCCCGCGGCCGCGCACGCGCAGGCTCGTTGGCATGCCTCCCGCGCCCCACGACCCAGCAGTTCTCACACCGCTAATAATAGATCCTATCGAAGGGTTATGGGAGCCTTGGACTACTAGACTCAAATAAGTCCAAAGTAAGTACAATCAAACTAAAGTAGGTAATAAATCGTTTGGGTCGAAGTAGTCGGAGAAATTTCTACAACAATGAATGTTCTAGGCCAATCATCACACGATAATGACAGATTTGGTTAAAATGATGACAGACAGATTTGTAACAAGCTTTGCCACCAACCAGCAACAAAGAGCATAGGTAAACGGTTCTCCCACCCCGGAATTGAACCCAAACAAGTACCTATGGGCATGATAAGTAACAGAAGTCAACAAATAATTTTATTGAGAAAGTAAATTAAAATTTTCTTTATAATTTTTTCATGAAAATAGAATTTCGTGACTGATCAGTATGTAACTAATAGATCTTTCAAAATATAACGTTTTTTGATAAAAACTGATAGCTGATGCTAACGAATGATGTTAACGTCCTGCGTTTGTCCCAGTATTATAATATCAGGCATATGCCCCAGTAATAATGGCGGTCGCCTGCCAGTTGACCGCCGCCAAATTGCCACCATTCGATGCGCCCGCGCAATAACTCCTCCGATACATAACTCAGTGATCAATTAACAATTTTACGAATCCTCAAAGGTTGAGAATAGTATTTTTAGTCATCTTTACGCAAATTATTATCAGGAAAAGATTTAGGGAAATGTAATTGATTTTAAACATAAACTCAGAACTGTTATAAAAATTTTAATAGTTTTAGATCCAGATTTCACTATGGGAAATAGGCATAATTGTCATCATGTCTTATTTAAACACGTTTTTAATAGGTTCTTGGACGAATTAACCACTGGACGCGAAATGACAGCCATATTCGCCTTTACCCCTCTGCCACTTACTGTGACCGATAGCCTCAGTAAACGATATCGCGTTGTCAGTGTGATGCTAGAGCTCGTGGCGAAACATTGATACAAAAATGGGCAAAATGCTTCGTATTGTTCAGCAAAAAAAATAGAGGGCAATCAAGAAATGTTTCTTTTCACGCGTTAGCACAATTTCAACCTATTATAGTAGCTATTTTTCGCAAAATAAATAAAATTTGGTATGTAAACAAAGTAGGGTGACTTAGCCGGTTTGCCGGCCCCCTTTGGTTTTCGGCCATTACGGAAAATGTAAGAATGTATGAAATAAATTTTTCGTGAAATTTCTTTTTCGCGGTGTTATTAAAAGTTGCCAATACACTTATTTATTACGTATACAATATATAATTAAAAACAAATTACGAGACGTACTGCCCCCAGGAGCTGACGTTTTCGAAAAACTTTCTATAATATTAATATTTTCATAATATAATTTTAAACAAAATATATCACATTTTTTTTAATAGTTAATATTATTAAGAGATATTTATACACAAAAGCCAATAATAATCAACAAAAAGCAACATTTTCTTACAAAACGTTTTCAACATCATGTTTGACTTCCGAAAATTTTCGTCTTGAAAGTCATTTCGCGCGAGGAACTGCTGTTAACACTGGTAATAGAGCCGGAATTATCAAACTGCTTGAAAACAAGCTGCAGCGTCCTCTTCAATGGCTAATATGTCAACTGCACGCAAATGAGTGAAGTTTAAGACATCTTTTTGAATACTTAGACGGTAGTAATACAGGGCCGAAAAGCTTTAGTGCTCCGATAGGGAAGACACTTAATAATTTTGAATGTCTTCCAGTCAAATCATTTATTGCCGTAAGCTATTGTTTGCACAGATATATCGAAGAGCCGTGATGATTTAAGTACAGACCAACTGTATATTTTAAAAATGTGTCCAGCAATCAGCGTGCCTCTCAAAGTCACGGAGGAGCTTGAAGTAATTTTTGGCCACCCATCCCATGACCAAACCTTTGGAAAAGTTGCTTAACGACAGTTAAGCAACTTTTCCATTGATTCCGATTCCAAGTGATTGCGACAGCAATCACTGGGTGATGCGCTTACTTACTGCGCTATCTAGCTGGTCCGTCGTGATTATTACCTAATATTTTTTGAAAATATACCTTTAGCCACGTAAAATATTAACGCCTGAAAAAAAAATTGCAGTTTTTTTATGTTATTCACCGATCACAGAGGTCCCATATTTTTTTTGTTATACACATAAAAGGTACTTAAACCTGAGATAGATTCAATTTGCGCCGGGGCTCGGCTAATTTTGTATGTAGCGTTCACCTTTGATGGCCTGGTAATTAAATGCGTTTTTTGGAGGTCATTTGCTTTTCGGCCGCCTGGCCGAAAACTAATGTATGAGTTTCACAATCCATAATATTTCCGCCATTATGGCCGAAAACCGGCTACATCACCCTATAACATTGACATTATTTGACAAGTGTAATCCCCCCTCACCCCGCAAAAATTGGTTGATCGTGATTTCATACATTTTTCTTACGTTACGTATCCAGTGGTTAATAAGAATAGGTTGTTTTCTCGTTTGTGTGTTTGTTTGTGTGTTCGTTCATTTGTTTCTCCGCCAAGTTTGTGAACGATTTTGTACTAGCTTCCCAATATGCTAGAAACTTGAAACTTTGAAAATAGGTCAGAACTGGACGGCAATGCAATATTATGGTGTCATTGAGCTGATCTGATGATGGATCCGGAAGAAGGCCATTGGATATCTATGATGAAACCATACAACACCATCCTGTTTAGGCTCGTTACAATTGTGTTGATGAGTACTCTAATGGGAGACGAGATTCAGGGTCTGATGATGAAGCTAAAAGGCCATGCCATAGGAACTCAATATTGAAACCGTGCAACCCCATCAAATTTGGGCTTGTTTGAATCGTCTTGACGAGTTCTTTGTTGAGAAATAGTTTCCAGGGTCTGATGATGGAGCCGGAAAAAGGACACAGGAACTCTTTAACTAAACCACGCCACCCCATCGAGATTGGGCTCGTTTGAATTGTCTTGACGAGTACTTTGTTACGAAATAGTGTCCAGGGTCTGATGATGGAGCCCGAAGAAGGCCATTGGAACTCGGTAATAAAACCATGCAACCCCATCGAGTTTGGGCTCGTTTGAATCATCTTGACGAGTACTTTAATGGGAAATAGTGTCCGAGGATCTGATGATGGAGCCGGAGGAAGGCCATAGGAACTCTGTAATAAAATCATGCAACCCCATCGAGTTAGGGCTCGTTTGAATCGTCGTGACGAGTACTTTGTTGGGAAATAGTTTCCAGGGTCTGATGATGGAGCCGGAAGAAGGACACAGGAACTCTTTAATAAAACCATGCAACCCGATCGAGTTTGGGCTCGTTTGAATCGTCTTGACGAGTGCGAGTGCGAGAGTAGGAGATGGTATATTTTTAGTCTTAGCTCGTTAACTAAAAAGCAGAAAATAATAATTTACTAAAAAAAAAAACTTTTTTAAAAACACGTTTTTAAAACGGACTAAATTATTACAAAAAAAAACCGGGCTAAAAACATTAAAACGGAGTAGTAAAAACAAACTAAAAAGTAAAAAATAAATTCTTCATAAATATTTATAACCCTAATACCCTATACCTACAGAAATTTTAAACCTAAAAATTTTAAACAAAAAACATGGGGCGCGATTTGTAAAATTTATCATCTTTATTGTCAATCTATGTATATTCTATAGCATGCGCCCCACGTTTTTAGGTTTAAAATTTTTAGGTTTAAAATTTCTGTAGGTATAGGGTATTAGGGTTATAAATATTTACACAAGAATTTACTTTTTACTTTTTAGTTTGTTTTTACTACTCCGTTTTAATGTTTTTAGTCCGATTTTTTTTCGTAATAATTTGGTCCGTTTTAAAGACGTGTTTTTAAAAAAGTTTTTTTTTTCAGTAAATTTTCACTTGTTATGTCTGTTAAGGCCGAGGCCCAACAAAAGATAAATTGATTCGAGCTGCTATACTGCTTTTTTCTGTTAATAAAAAATAGAGGATGCTATTGTAAGGAATTGAGTTTATTGGACTAGGCTATTAAAATGTGATGATACCTAGATAAGAAACAATTGCTTTTTGCCGTAACGCAGATGTAATTTGATGATATTTTAACTATTTAACATTTTCTCATAGCATACTTTTTGGGATATTTTAAACGTTAGGTTGTCGTATCTGGTTGGAATGATTGATGTCCAATTTTCGCGAGGGGCATAATTACCTACTGGTTCAATATCGGCGCTTGGGGCTACTGTTGCGCTATAGCTGCGCTGATCAAAATAAATGCAACTGTACCGATTATTTAAGAAAATAATGATTTAAATTTTATAGCAGAGATTGATTTTACACTACATACATTTTATTATTACCGAACCCAATTCTTGGGTTCAGAAAAAGGTTTTGGACGTTAGGTTTAATTATTACTTATTACATTAGATACTATTTAAGTTTGTAAATATCGTTATTTATTTTCGTTAAAGCTGATAATGATAAGTTACTTGCACACATTTTTCCTGTCAGTTAAAAAAGTCTGGAACGGGTGGTATTAAAATAAAGAGTAGACTAAATTTTTTAGCTCATTTGAATAAATATTTTGATTTTATTGCTTTGCTCTCGATTTCAAAACGGGAGCACGCGTTAACAAGTAAATTTTATTTCATCCGTTATTTTTAGGGTTCCGTACCTCAAAAGGAAGAAGTGGAAACCTTATAGGATCACTTTGTTGTCCATCTGTCTGTCTGTCAATCAAGACCCTTTATCTCAGGAACGCTTTGTGGTATCGAGTTAAAATTAAAACAATATACTCAAGTTTACGGTCCTTTGAAGCTGTGAAAAAATCAAACTTCTAAGATTACGTAAAAAAGATACGGCCCGTTTATGCCGCAATAAACGCATATTTCGACACTCTTAAGGGAATCAAAATTCATAGGGTACTTCCCGTTAACCTAGAACTATGAAATTTGGCAAATAATATTGGGTTATGCTACAAGTACAAGGAAAAATCTAAAACTATACATTTGTAATTAAATTATAAACTGTCTGTATCTCTGTCCGTCGGCCTGTTAAAACCCTTTATCTCAAGAACGCGTGGAGATATCGAGTTGAAATCATACCATATTCTCAATTCTATAGACTTTTGAAGTCGTGAAAAAATCAAACTTATAAGTGTATACAAAAAAAGATACGGCCGTTTATGCCGCAAAAAAACGCAAATTTCAACACTCTCAAGGGAATCAAAATCCATAGTGTATTTCTCGTTGACCTACAATTATGAAATTTGGCAAGTAATATTGTGTTATACTACAAGTACAGGGAAAAATCTGAAAACTATATATTTGTAATTAAATCATATAAAATATAGTCTTTACTTAGGTACCAACGTACGGAACACTCGGTGGGCGAGTCCGACTCGCCTTGTCCGGTTTTTTTTTTCAATTGCATGTATTGTACCTAATCTAAAGCGTGTGTGTCGGTATGTCAAGTGTAGACTGTAGAGTAACTGTCAATTGTCGCGCGATGGCGTCTGCGCTCGCGCCTCCCCCCTCTTGGGAGGGACTCCCGCGCCCGCCCCCTCCCCGCCCTCAATATTACCAACACAATTAATATAATCGCAGCGTAATTACACCCGATCCTCGCTTGTACTTGCCAATTGCCATATTACACACTGAATCGCAAGAACTTCAAACTATCACAGGAATAGTTTGAAGGAATTAATCGACATTCTTGACAATCTCTTTTCTACCTATTCGAGATTCTACACAATATGAATTCCGCACAATTGCCATTGATTACATTCTCTTTTCCCCACAATATTCAATTTTACACAAACGCGTTTCTTCCTATTAGCATTTTTACTCAATAATTATTACACACAACAGCCTTTCATCACATTAAAATTGTGTATTAGAATTATACTCGTAAAATTAAATAAAATTCACCGCGGCGCCACTTTCACTCAGGGTGCCATCTTAAACAAAGTCTAGAACTTTTTTCAAAGTTATTAACTAAGTAAGTTATTTTAATATTCATGTAAAAAATGATTATCGTGTACCTACGTTTATGAGTACCTCCTAGTTCACGTCACTTGATGTCATTTATAACTTTTTTAAGTAGGTACCTTATACATTTACAAGTGAAGAATATATTAGTGTGTTTTATTTCAGTGGTTTCATGCTGTGTGTTTCCTCTTTAATGATGTTAACATGAACTGATTTAGGAATATAGGAAACACCTACAGAAATTCAGTTGAACCAAAAATTCTCGCAAGTATTACACATTTATTGATAAAATATTCATCACATTACTGCCACACTATGTGCTAAGACAACTTCCTACCTTCACCTCCAAAATTAATCATATTTCCATGACTTTTCAAAATGCAGTCAGTTGTCAGCCATCAGCTGGCAGTGAGATGTAATTAAGAAGGTAGTGTCCGCTCAGCTGTCGTCGTCCATTGCTAGTCTATGATACCTAGCAGTATATTTATACGACCAGCTCCCACAATAGGAAAACCTCGTCCACGCAATGCCTTTCGCGGAAGGTAGCTCTAACAGTTAGTATGCGCTTACACTGGTTCTATAAAAATTGTTTAAAAAAACAAAAAACCGACTTCAAAAAACCTACCTCTAAAAAGCAAGAAATAATATTCGTAATAATAAAACACGTCTATTGAAGTCGGGTGGGGCTGGAGTACAAATCCCTTTTTTTTTTATTCTAAAAGCCCCACCCGACTTCAATAGACGTGTTTTATTATTACGAATATTATTTCTTGCTTTTTAGAGGTAGGTTTTTTGAAGTCGGTTTTTTGTTTTTTTAAACAATTTTTTATTTTTTTTTATTTTTAGTGTAGGTACCTTTTGTATAAGGTAGTGTAGGTAGGTATATTATTTAGGTAGAAATTAAAATCGGCTCAGCCAAACGTGAGTTAATCGCGGAGAAAGATACATATATGCGGGTCAAACTGAGAACCTCCTTTTTTAAGTCGGTTAAAGAACTACACTTAGATATCCCTTTTCCAACAAAAAAATAATTATCTTATTCAGTTCATAAACAAAGAAGTTATACGACTGATCATCGAGCTAGTTCACACAAAATCATACTATTTTCGTGCTTTTTTCAAGATTACTTGAAAAGTACTGAACCGATTTCAAAATTTTAAAAAATGGGACCAACTTGAAAGTTTACCTAATGTAATAACGTTTGAATCATTTCAATCGGTCCAGCCGTCTTTGAGTAATTGGTGTACATACAAAAAACAAAAAAAAAAAACAAAAAAAACGGGTCGAATTGAGTACCTCCCTCCTTTTGAAGTCGGTAAAAATGTTATTATTTTGTTCAAGGTTAATTCGTAGTTCAAGTGTTCAATGAAAAAGTCATTTATTTACGCAAATTACTCACTTTTCCATCTATTTGCATGTGATAATAATATAAAATGATCAATGAAAGTGCTTGATATCAATAAGATTGCTAAAGAAAATAAAATGCGACTGCAGAATCACTTTAAAAAATTAATAATAACAAATCACAATGAATATCGCAATTAGATTCATAATCTACATAAGCATTCTCCAAGTTTGCGGCAAGCTCTTGCCATAAACAAAATGTAAGTAACTGTTGTCATGTTGTGTTATATTAGGTCTTTACCTATGAAATTGCCGATATTTTGTCACATACAGAGAAAATAATAACTTCTATAATTTAAAATTTTAACAAAATCGTGAATATTACATCGAATTATAATCATAATAGTTAACTATCAGTAAAAATAAAGTCCATATTTTAGCTTTCGTGACATTAAAAAAAAGATCTTGAAAGTGACTCTTTTTTTGTGAGCAAAAAAAAGGGTGACCGAAGGGGTTGTAACTTAACCAAAACTTATTTTTTCGCTTATCTTAAATGGAAATAAGTTAGCATAGTGTTCAAACATTAGTACATAAAAGTTTTGTTACATGAGTGTTCATGGTTGTTAAATGAACAAAGAAAATGCTATTATGAAAATAGCAACTTCTTGAAAAATCTCCATACAAATCGGCAATTTCATAGGTAAAGACCTATTATTATTGTGCTGGATCTCTTTTTATCAGAAGCTATGATGCAACCTCAGCACTGTTACAATAATATGTCTACAGTGTGAGCGCAGCCTCACATCGTCGCCATCAATGGCGGCCACTACATCCGCTGTCGCGCTATTACCGCGCCATGAGCGACATTACGCTGAGTATGAATGGATGCGCTTGCGCTAGCGATGGACGATTGTTGCTAAAAACAATCGACTGAATCGAAAATTGTGCAATTACGCATTCTATTGTCGATTTAGTGGTTCCTTATCATGATTATTCGAATAACAATCGATGAACTACTAACTGAACTACTAATTTGTACACTACTTTGCGAACTTCGCGCCGCTATGCATGCGAGTGTGCGTTCGAGCGGTGAACTCCGGTGTATTTTATTTTCTAGCTTAATTTTGATTTTTGATCGATGATTGAATAGAAAGATAAAGTTGACTGATGTAGAGGTAAATGTAAGAAAATAATTGTTTTTTTAATAATTTTTTGTTCAGTTTATTGGCTAGTTGATTTGAAAAGATCATTTAATTTTTGTTTTACTTAATAAAGTTGTACCAATCTTGTGCTAGATTAGACCATATCTTACCTTCTTAGTGAAGTTCCAACTACATCGGTAAGGTAGATTAGAATTAGATACCTACATTGAGTTATTTCTTTTAACCTATGACTAATTTAAGTATTTACATTGTGAAAAAGACAATTTAGATAATTACAACGTTTTTTCTTAATTTATAGGCTAGTCTTACTTAGTTAGAAACTCTTTAATTACCCATTTATTCTTAATGTAGGTAGTACCAACTTACACTATGAATGGACGTACTCTCAATCGAACAATCTATAAAGTATAAAAAAATAAGCGCCAAAGGTATAATAACTGCAGTGGTAAGTAGTGGCGCACGGACTGTAGGTAGCGCAGCGCATGCACGCCAATGATATTAAAACTTTTAATATCATTGATGAACGCATCATCTTTTGTAATTACTTATTTAGTAGTACGAGTGCGCTGCGCTACAAATTAGTAGTTCCACTATGACTGACTGTGCGTCGATAACAATCGACTGACATCAATAGTTATCACTTTTTATCGACTAAACTGTACAATCGACTATTCCGATTACTTTTAGTAATAATCCCATCGCTATTGCGCATAGGTGCTTGACAACAAGGTGGTGTCTGTTTCACTCTCCTTTGCATAAATTGCAAAAACATTCCGATCATATGATTCGTTTGATGACAAAGAGTGACATATTAACTAAACCTTTTGATCTTTCCTTCGCTCTGTGGTGAACCACAATTGCTATAATTTTAACGTATTAAAATTCTGACGGTTTAATATTGTTTTATGATTTTTATATTTATATTGAGCTTATACTACAATTATTGTAATTATGACTGTTTAAATTATTAATGATTCTAATGAAAATAATATACTTACTTAAACCAATACCTTTGTTATTCCATAACCAGTTTGTAACTAATTAATGTTTTTTTTATGTGTAGCTACAAAATGAAGGTGTCAAGTCAATTGCTCAACCCTTTTACTTTAGGTCGTATTCGATCGCAGAAACAGATTACCCCGGCGTCCGTTCTGATGATTGTCATCATTTTGAGGGCGGAGCTGATGGCGTGACTGAATGCAGACGAGAGTTTTCCAGCTTGAAACACTGTCACAATCTCCATTAAACTTTAATCGAAATCGAGACACTGTGGGACGCAGTGTATGTCTGTGTAGCTCTCTGAGTAGGGTCCAGGTTATCAGATGGAAGTGCTAATGTTTTACATATTGGAGCATTAATATCGACTGCGATATTAATGTGAGTTCGTCTGTCACTGTCGCCATCTCGCCACTGAGACTTAAAAACACATGGCAATACATATGATAATTGCGTTGCGTTATATTTGTTATAAGTAAATAAAAAACTATGAAAACCTTCTAAGGGCAATAAAAATAAAATCGAGGGATTTTACAGGCGTAATTAAGAATTGGTAAGATAACAATAAACAACTTAATAATAGTTGTTAAACATAATTAATTGCAGTATGTGTTATTAGAGCAAACTTGTTTTCCAAGATTGAGATACCAGGGTTTATTTATAAGTTGCTGTGCGTCAACATGTTTCAAATAACTTTATATACTTTTTTTGTTATTGGTTCCAATTGAATTCTGATCGATATACATACGCATTTTTAAACATATTTCAAATCACAATGCTTTAAAGATTTCCTTTTTAACCGACTTTAAAAAAGGAGTAGGTTATCAATTCGATGGTTTTTTTTTATTTTATTTTTATGTGTGTTTTATTATAACTTTATCAGTTGATAACTGATTTATACAATTCTTTATTTATCTCAAAGAACATAGTTTGTGTGTAGTTCCATAAAAAATTTACAGAGATCTGGCTAGTAGTTTTTTCATAATCCTGAAAAATATTAATTATTTAGCTTGCCATAGCACGAGTTGATACTGATTTTCGGACATGACATCTTTGTTTATGAACCGATTTAGATGATTTTGTTGTTTGAAAGGATATAAGTACTTTAAGAATAGTCACATTTTAATTTCATTGGTATTGGACTTTGACTTCGAAGATATAAAAAGGAAACTCCTCAAAGTCAAATAGTATATGTAAAGTGGTTCAGATTTTGGTAGGTTTATGACAATCCAAAACAAACTGAACTATGGTCTGCAATGCAACGTTCTGGACTAGACTACGAAGAAACAACGGAACTCCTAAAAAACAAACAGCGTAAATTTGGTAATTGAGTTGTGGGCATTTTACCATTTTAAAATATGATAATATTAAGTTAAAAATATTATACGCATACGTACCCACTACTAAAAAGTAGAAAATAAAATAGCTTTTTAAAAAAAAGGAAAACCTCCTTCAAAAACCTTAAAAACAAAACCAGCTTCAAAATTAAATATGTATTATATAAATATTTGAAGCTGTTTTTTTAAGGAGGTTTTTATATTTTGAACTTGTTCAGATTATTATAGTCATTGCTTGCTGCTTCTTGCATGCAACTTAAAAAACCTTTGTTGTTCCAGCAACACGACAATATCACTCTCCAACTCTGTATTTGATATTATAATAAAGGAATTTTCACTTAAAAGTACAGAACAATAAACGCAAACACTACGAAAACTATTTTTTTACTGTAAATTGTATAAAGGTATTTCTTTCTTTGCCATTTCATTCTGAAAAAAATTAAAAAATTAAAAACCCGCCTGCATAAAAAGACAAGTCAACTGAAAAGATGGAAACAAGATTAAATATTAAAGCCAACATTATAACATGCAGTCGGAGGCATGCATAACGAAAGTGACATTATGAATGATTTGAGACTATATACCTCCGACTGCATGTTATAATGTTGGCTTTAATATTTAATCTTGTTTTCATCTTTTCAGTTGACTTGTCTTTTTATGCAGGCGGGTTTTTATTTTTTTTTATTATTTTTTATTTATTTCTTTTTAGTTATTATTTATATGATATACCTTTTTGAAAACCTTATAATAAGCCCTTTAATTTGATACCCATATTGCAGTATTCTAAAAAAAAAATTTTTTTCTTCCACTACGTATAATAGCACCGTACAGCCGCCATGTTGGTTTTTTTATAACGCCACTTTCTTAAGAACACTTGGGCTGACGAGACAGATCTAACGATATGTTAATCATGGAAATCCGTTCAGCCGTTTGAAAGATATGAGGTAACAAAGAATATTACATACAAACAAACAAACTTACATACTTACAAGATACGTGCGAAAAACATAACCCTCTTGCAGTCGGGTATAAAGGCGCTGTTAATTAAAGCCAATCATTAATGGCTGATAAATGATATTAATTTTCCCTTGATCTAAGAAGCTAAAAAGCAGATTAGTGAGCAGTCTATCGAGTCTGAATGGGCTCTGACTGATTATGTTAAAATCATTTATTTAGTCCAGAAAAAAAATTGCTGGACCAAAAAGAGGTTTGCCATATTGAGGCTGATTTAGTATAAAAATGCAGTTCCATCTGGAGTGAAACACAGTGGGCAATCTTGCCCGAGACATTTCATTAGCGTGGCGATGTTCCTAAGGCGGCTAATTGTGGAGCTATTAGGGACCGGCCATTACCCGCCATCGCCGAGCGGACACGGCTACTGTATCATCCGTTATGAGATCCTGTCAAATTCCTCCCGCCAACCAACAACCAAAAACACACTTTAATACAACAGACTAAAGATGATAGTGGCTCGACTGCAACCGAGAGTAAAGTTGTTTAGAGCCGAGCCAAGGATGTTAAATGTAGAGTTTATTTCATAAGAATATAATTAGTGGGTGGAGTTCAATCAAATAGTTGCTGTAGCTCCCGGCGGACGGCGAAAATAAATCGAGACGCTTCGATCTGGAATTCGGTGAGCGTCCGATGCGATCGCCGTTTATTGCCCACTCTTTTGTTAATAAAAATTGGACAAGCGCGAATCGGGACTGCGCAAGTAGGAATTTTGATGCTGAAACCCACTACTGTATACTCCGATTACACTTGAATGGAGTCATCAACATTATATGATAATAATATTCTAATATTGTCAGAGACACTTGTTCAATATAAAAAAATGCTTTAATGAAATTCAATCAACGTGTGGTCCTGGAGTCAAAATACATTTTATTCATAACGTCAGCGATCAAAGTTGGTTTTTAACCGGTTGCTAATAAGTACCTATTAAAAATAATTAACCATTAATTACTTTGAACTCAAAATGTTTACTGTCGAACCGTAGATTTTCCTGTCTTAGTAAAATTGATTTTGAATGGATTGATTTGCAGGTCTGCGAAGTATTATACTTTCCATAAACTTATATAAACATTGTATCAGACAGCCGTTTGCCCTGTAGCTACAAATTACGGCAATCTAGCCACAACTCATTCGCCAACTGGCTAATCGAAGGAAATCGCTCGGCTATTTTTCACCGACCAAACGATATTTCCGCTAACATAGTTAGTTAGTCCTTCTGAAGTTTCTTAATTTCCTTTAGTATATGTAAAAGAAAGTATGATTTATGTAGCAATTTAAGATCCAAAATAAATGTTATCAAAATTCATGCTATAAGTTCAAGTTCGTTGCTTAGCGAATATTTCCATAAATCATTCAACAAGTCATGTATTGTTGAATGTTTTAGGGAAATAGTAATCTTATTCATTTGACGCTGGTTTTTCACTTTTCCATTGATGATAATATAAAATGGATGAATTCAGATTTTGGGTTGCTTTTGCGTCATCGAAAATTTTAAAGTCAAAGTCTAAATATCTTTATTCAAATAAACTTAGTAATTAAGCACTTTTGAATCGTCTATATATTCCTACCACCCGTTCCATACTTTTTTGAGTGAGAAGAAGAGCGGGCGCAAGACACCCAAGTCCAGATTTAGGAACATTGTAAAGTTCCGTTAAGTTTTTTTTTAATCTCTATGGCGCGATGATTTATTAAATTGGATTTAAAAAATACCCTTGTCCAATCTAAAATTGCTTCAATTTCAAGGTTAAATATTGCATTAACAAAATAAAAGTGTTTTTAAGTACAGTTTTGTCATAACCATGCCAAATAAAAAAAACCGGTCAAGTGCGTGTCGGGCCACGCGCCATAGGGTTCAGTAGTTACCTTATACCATACCATATTTAATACCCCTTATCATTTTTCGTCTGCAAAAATAACTTTGTTTTTCACAGTGTTGGTATGAATGACAAAGTTATATTTGCGGTTTTGAAAAATGTGCTATATCTCGAAAACTAATTACTATATCTCGTTCAAACCAATTTTCGTTGAAAGTGTTTATTAAGATCTACAGCATATATTTTTTAGATTTTTCACTCTCTTATTTCAAAAGTTAAAGTCCCCCCCCGGACACACATTTTCCCACTTTGGCGGTGTATATCTTTCAAACGGTTGACTTTGAGAAAAAGTTGTGTTAGAAACCTCAATGTCATTTTTAAAGTCCTATCTATAGACATCCAACACGTGTTGGTTTGAAGAAAAAAATTTTTTTCAGTTTCAGTTCCCTGTATGGGGAGCCCCCCCTTAATATTTTATTTTTCTTATTTTTGTATTAAATTTGTTAAGCGGTTAACAGAATACATCTACTTACCAAGTTGCAACTGTGTAGTCATAATCCTTTCGGAATAAAGTGGTTGTGACATATGGACAGACAGACATGACGAATCTATAAGGGTTCCGTTTTTTGCCATTTAGGCTACGGAACCCTAAAAATTGTTTAAAAAAACAAAAAACCGACTTCAAAAAACCTACCTCTAAAAAGCAAGAAATAATATTCGTAATAATAAAACACGTCTATTGAAGTCGGGTGGGGCTGGAGTACAAATCCCTTTTTTTTATTCTAAAAGCCCCACCCGACTTCAATAGACGTGTTTTATTATTACGAATATTATTTCTTGCTTTTTAGAGGTAGGTTTTTTGAAGTCGGTTTTTTGTTTAAAAAAACAAAAAACCGACTTCAAAAAACCTACCTCTAAAAAGCAAGAAATAATATTCGTAATAATAAAACACGTCTATTGAAGTCGGGTGGGGCTGGAGTACAAATCCCTTTTTTTTATTCTAAAAGCCCCACCCGACTTCAATAGACGTGTTTTATTATTACGAATATTATTTCTTGCTTTTTAGAGGTAGGTTTTTTGAAGTCGGTTTTTTGTTTTTTTAAACAATTTTTTATTTTTTTATTTTTAGTGTAGGTACCTTTTGAATTAGGTAGTGTAGGTATATTATTTTGGTAGAAATTAAAATCGGCTCAGCCAAACGTGAGTTAATCGCGGAGAAACATACATACATGCGGGTCAAACTGAGAACCTCCTTTTTTAGGTCGGTTAAAGAACTACACTTAAGATATCCCTTTTCCAACAAAAAAATAATTATCTTAATCAGTTCATAAAAAACAAAGAAGTTATACGACTAATCATCGAGGTAGTTCACACAAAATCATACTATTTTCGTGCTTTTTTTAAGATTACTTGAAAAGTACTGAACCGATTTCAAAATTTTAAAAAATGGGACCAACTTGGGAGTTTATCTAATGTAATAACGTTTGAATCATTTCAATCGGTCCAGCCGTCTTCGAGTAATCGGTGTACATACAAAAAACAAAAAAAAAAAAAAAAACGGGTCGAATTGAGTACCTCCCTCCTTTTGAAGTCGGTAAAAATAGACGAAATTGGACTTGAGTGTCTTTTAAAAATATTGGACTCAATTTACTAAAAGCACAGCACTTTACATAAATACAGAATCGAGTAGATATTGTAATAAGATAAAATTTAAAAAATTGTTTTTTTGCAAAAAATTCACAGCAATTCGTTAGTCAATAAAGCCCGGTTTACACATCCATAAGTAAGTAAGTAAGTAAAAACCGCGTGTGGACACCGTCCGGCAAGTAAGTAAGTAAGTAAGTAGCAACTTGCCGCAGGATAGGATCGGGTTCTATTTTTTGGACAGGCAAGTAGCGCGCACCACCCTCCCGCTTCGTCTCCCGCTCCCCGCCAACTTACTTGCCGCCGTGTAAACGGTACTGTCCGCAGGCAAGTAAGTAAGTTCATAAGTTGACATCTGTCGCAGCGGAATGATCTAATCCGTTCTAATACCAAAAACTAATGCCAATGGTATTTGTTTATTATCGTAATTAATCTTCTATTCCGATCGAATACCATTCATAAACAAATCCTAAAACAAGTTAAATAAATAGATTTTGAGTTCCTTAAATTTTTTTTTACTGATTGTCTCAGTTTCTCTAGGCTACATGAGCGGTTTTTGTATTTTTATGCTTTTAAGCTTGCTTATACTATAATTGTAGCTTAGGAACACCTGATTTAAAGATAATATTGTTAATGTTTTACACAAACATTAACAATATTATTTTTGAATCAGTACCTGATATTTTTTATTTGTTTGTAATTAAAATTAACTTTGTGTATGTTTTAGTGTAATAATAACGTCTTATTTGTTTTATAAGCTCGTATCGCTTTTTGTAGATCAGCCTGTTATATACAATATGTTTGGTGAGCGATGTCGGAGCTTTTAAAGGCAAATAAAATTATCAATTTTATCGACAAAACCCCCACATGTTGGGGTCTATCCCCTCTCCTGTTGGAATGATAGGCATTTTAATATTAACTTTTTATTTTAGGATTAGGATTTAAAAGTCCTACAATTATAAAAAAAATACTTTTCGCAAGTTAATAATATCAACTATCAAGTAAAAAAATATATTATGTAACCTTTTATTTTATTTTTTTATTTATTTTATTTACATGGCACAATATTAGACACCAGACACAAAATCATAAAAAAGACATAAACTTACATACAACAAGTGCATGTCTGCGCCCTTTTACAATTGCGCACAACATTTCTAAATATTTTATTATTTAACTGACACACATAATACAAAAGAACAAAAAACAAAACCACAAATTACTTAAAGACAAAGTAGCAATCAAAAAATTTAAACAAATGCAATTAAAGAGCTAGATTATAATGTAAATAGCGTTCTTTTAAAAGACTGGACGTTACATTTAAACATATCAATATTTGCACAGATTTTATTATAAGACATACACATTCTATATATTGGATTGTTTCTAGAAACATTATTACTGGTTACAGGAATGGTAAACAATTGTGGTTTACGCACTGACCGACCAGGGACTCTAAACTTTAGTAATTCTAATAGTCTACCGTCAGATAGTCCATTGGCAATCGGATGAAGTGTGGACAGGTCATTTATCCACCTACGTTTTTCGAGGCTAATCATATTGAAGACTTAGGCGATCTGGGTAATTGGGTATCTGTTTACGTATACCAACACTAGGCACATAATGTTCTCACGAATCTTCTTTGAATGGCTTCCACTCTATCAGTGTGAACATTATAGATAGGAGACCATATTGGAGAACAGTACTCCAGGACACTTCTAACCAAAGCTCCATATAGAATCAGCCATGATTTAATATTTCTAAATGGTCTAGCGTCACGCAGAATAAAATTTAGCATTTGATTAGCCTTATTACAAATGTGATCGTAGTAGTAGTGAAAAGAAAGAGACGAATCGAAGTATACGCCTGAGTCACGTACTGTTTTAACACGGGCGAGAGTAGATCCACAAATTGTATAATCATACTGAAAAGGATTTTTAATTTTTGTGAAAGAAATTATCTGACGTTTGCCAATATTGAGTGACATTTCATTACGATCACACCATTTCAAAATAGAGTTGAGGCTATCCTGTAACGCTTTGAAATCCTCGATATTAACGATACGTTTAAAAATCTTGATATCATCGGCAAAAGCAAGACTATCGCAATTTATGGTATCAAGAAGATCATTAATAAAGATCAAAAATAGAAGTGGCCCCAGATTTGAGCCCTGTGGGACCCCTGAGCTTGGAACAAACGGTATGGAATCATAGCCGTAAAGCGCCACAAACTGCGATCGATTCCTTAGATACGAAGATAGCCAGCCCAGTAAACTTCCGTGGATGCCCATGCCTTGGCCAAGAGTAAGTCATGATTAACACGGTCGAATGCCTTGGAAAAGTCTAAGTAAATAGTGTCAACCTGTTTCTTATCGTTAAAAGAGTCACACAAAAAAGCAGTATAAATTAATAAATTAGATTTGGTTGACCTACCTTCAATAAAATCATGCTGTTTGTAGTTTAGTAAAGGTCTTATGTGATTATACAGATATAAATAAATAATTGCCTCAAATATTTTTGCAAACCAGTTCAATATGGTTATGGGACGATAGTTCCTAATGTCTTTTTTGTCGCCTGATTTGTGTATCGGAATAACTTTGCCTATCTTCCATAAGGACGAAAATGTACTCTCCCTAAGCGATTTGTTGTATATAAGTGTTAACGGCTCAGCTAATGCTGAAGCACACATGCGGATAACAATGGGAGGAATACCATCAGGTCCTGAGCCTTTAGACATATCGACGCTTTTAAGTTTTGTCAATACACACTGTTTTTGTATTTCTAATTGCCCAAGCGATAAATGATGATTTTAACTTTAAATGTCATAAAAAATACTAAAATATTTTTTTAACAGAAATTAGTGTGTTTTTTTTTTAGTTTTTCTCACAGATCTCAAAAACTAGGACATTAGCATGCAATTTTTTCTGTCGATAAAATTGATCATATTATCTACCTTTAAAAGCTCCGACCTCGCTAACCAAACATGTTGTATATGCGAAGACCTGTAAATGACTTCGTACTGTTATTACGAGTACTAAATGTTTGTTACTAGTTGTTGGTCTTCCTTAAGATTAATAAATGAATAATAATTAAAATTTGGTATTAGTTAGGAATAGAAAATTTATTACGACAATAAACAAATTTACTACCACTGGCATAAGCTTTTTTTGTATAAAGGAATAGATCTTGCTACAAATGGCCGACATCTGTTAACAATTCGCGAATTAACCTCTTATAACGTAATTATAGCTCACCTAAAAAAACATTAAGTACCTACTTAAAAATATGTAAAAAGACCATATTATGAGTGACACCTTGAACTAGTCTTTAAATAACCTAAAAATTCATTCATCCAATCCATGGTTGGCCGGAATGTAAATAAAATTATTTATAAAGAGGGTAGCAATGTCGTCGTCATCCGACGCGCGCGGTCGACTTATGAACTTACTTACTTGCCGAAGTCAATTCACCGTTTGGACGCAACTGTCCATTTTCCGATCAAGTAGTTAAGTAGAAGGACAGTTGAACTTACTTACTTATGGATGTGTAAAATATGATAAAATGGTTTCGCGAATATGCAACCTATACTGGTTTTTATGTAGAGCAAATCTAGTCGTCATTATCAATGACTTGCTATTCGAAAACAACAATAATCCTACTAATATTATAAATGTGAAAGTTTGTGGGTTTGGATGTTTGGATGTTTGTTCCTCAATCACGCAAAAACTACTGGACGGATTTGGTTGAAATTTGGCACACAGATAGTTGATAGCCTAGATTAAAATATAGGATACTTTTTATCCCGATATTCCCACGGGAACGGGAACGGGAGCCACGCGGGTAAAACCGCGGGCGGCCGCTAGTAATAACAATAAAACAATGTGTTTCAACTTTCACCTGAGGAACTAATGACGAGCTTTTTTCTAGTACATTATTTAACATAATATAAATTATTTTCCAATGTGTAAAACAATTTATTAATTTCAAAGCAATAAAAAATCTTGTTTTACAGTTAACTGAAAATTATTCGGGATTTTAGGGCTAAAAGAATTTAATGCTTTTAAAGAGAATTTGTCTGAAATTATTTGTTCAAGTTGTCAGTCGTCTTATACTCAACATATTGTTCTGTCGACAATACGGCAATTTAAAACTAGTAAATATTATAAATTAGAGCAATGCATTATTTTAGAACCGTGTAGGAGTGCGCAAACGCATTTCAACGCGTGGGCCGTTCAATTACATATAAACCACATTGTGTTAAAGTCCTCAGTTCAGCACAACGTCAGCACGAAGTTTAAGTACTTACGTATTGGCTATATTTGTTAAATACTGATTGTATTTTTTAGGTACGTTCCTTAAAACCTCAATTTGAAACTATTCTACTGTGATACCTATGTAATTTTAGTTTTTTTTAAAGCATTTTAAGGGAGATTCAGACATAACGTTTTAAACAGATGGAATAATGTTAACTGATATATTATTTCTTCGGTTTCCAATTTTCCATAAAATTGTGATTACTAAAGACTGGCTTGCAGTGGGTAAGTGGGCGTGCGACTATCAACAGTGCGACGACATGCGCATTTGTCGCGCGGTAATCGAACCGCCGACCGCACCCGACGGGACGACCGTTTCCTAACTCTGGAAGTAAAGGCCTTGTATATTAACTACCTTACAGTTAGAACTTTAAGATCCCCTTCTTATTTTTGTTCAATAACAAGGGCTGCTCGATTATTCTTCGATAACTAAGCTACAATGATTGTAAGAACCATTTACTTCGAATTAAAAATATCATGAAAATTGTATTTCTTATTTGGTTTGGTACTAAAACTATAGCACCCGGCTCAAAAATCAAGGTTGATTTTGATAAAATCCCCTTTTATCACTTTCCCTGCTACTGAATGAACAATGGCATTCGTTTTCCTTATGATATTGAACAAGAGAGCGAATTGTCGGTAAGATGCGGTGGCGTACTGCCAGCCCTGCGCCGGCGCACTAAATCATAAATGTATTGCGGCTGTATCGAATGCGTGTAAACGCGTCCACGGAACCTGTGTAGTTAGATGACAAATTATAAATAAGTACCTACGTCTTGGTTTTTTTGTTGTTTTGTGAGTCTCTCGTATCATACAAAATTTCAAAAATATGGATGTTTTTAGTAATTTGCTTCTTGTGTGTACACAAGAACGAAATAACGCGAAATAAACTGCAATATATTATTTTATTTGCAACCAGCATTTTCTACATTTCACTGTATTCGTTTAATAACCTAAGGTTATAATCCAATAACTCCTTTCATTAATCTAGCAGTTATTCTATCGTACTAAACTTCGCCCCCTGCGTATCGTGCGTGACGTCATAGCGTTATTACATTAGCCGTGCATGTCAGATCAATATAATAATGGCGATTATACATGGTTGTACCGCATTAAGTTTGTGCGCGGGCGGTACGCGGGGAGCGCCTGCGCCAGCGCATCGGAAATTGATAGGAATTATAAAAATGACTGCGCAATCTGCGATTAACGCACTCACCGAAATACGCCGCGCGGTAGGGTTGACAATGTGGCCAATATATATAAATATTTCATTGAAAGTCGGATATTACTATCAAAAATCTCTAAACTATCCTCATTTGAGTTGGATCATCATTATTTTTTATTGAAACTCCATGCACGAGGTACCGATATCACAATATACTAAGAAGTCACAAAGTTACCAGAGTTGATGATTGCGCAAAAACTTTACATTTTCCTAATTAGGTAAAATAATCTTATGAGCCTCAGGCCGTTCTTGAAAAGTTAACTTTGAATATTTGCTCTCAGTCGCCTAGGTGACAGCCATGAAGGCTCCGGCACATTCGCACTAAATAACCACCTTATAAATATACAAGTAATCGCCTGCGCCTGCGCCGCCGCCTGCCGCCCTGATGCATCGCTGAGACGATACTTTCCGTTTCACAGATATTTTCCAACAAGAAATGCCTAAACTGATCATTAAATAATTTGTGTACAGTATTCTAATAAAAAACGCCTAAAACGTTTTGTTTCAGAAAAAGTATAATTCGACTACATTCCTTTCACACAATAATCGGATGACCTATGTTGTTAATTAACAAAGTAATGTTCTTGATACATTTCCATTTTAACAACTGTAGTGATGTAATTTTTTAACGAGGCATCTGCTTTGTCAGACCTTGTTCTAGAAGATTATACGAACCCAGATAAAAATCTCTCACCTTTATGATAAACTGATTTGATAGTTATACAGGGTGCATTTGTAATCACTCTCCAAGTTTTAAGGATGTGTTCAGTCCATGAAACTGAATAAATTTCTCCATGAAACATGTGTCGAAATACGCCAAAAAATTTTGGTCATCCCATACTAAACTGATCACGTGATCTCTTTGATTTGTATGAAAAGTCAATTTTATTGTTACATATTTGACTCTACGTTTCTTAGAGAAAGTTGTTCAGTTTCATGGACTGAACACATCCTTAAAATTTGGAGAGTGGTTTCAAATGCACCCTGTATACCCGTCAGGGGCCGTACCGGCTAACTTACATGGCTACCCTATTGCTTTCATTTGACAGATGGATGTGATACATTGCTACTTCTATTTCGCATAAATAAAAACTTACCTTAAAAAAGTAGCAATGTATCACATCCATCTGTCAAATGAAAGCGATTACGATAGCCATGTAAGTTAGCCAGTACGGCCCCAGGTAGTCATAAGAATTTAACCATACGGTACCGTATTCATTCTTAGGTATAGCAGCGTTTATATTTTGTTGATATTACCCTTCTTCTTCTTCCATCGGACAACCAGGGCCCTATTTCACCAAGTCGACATTTGTCAGTAACATATGTCGATTAATTTTACAATTGTCATTACTTTAATTCAGGACAAGTATGTTGTGAAACAGCGATATTTTTTAAAGGTCGACATATTTGTAGATTTGTCAGTAATTCTTGATATGACATTGGAGCTGAGTCAAGTTTGCAGGACAATTGGCTTTGGTTAAAAAATAAAAGGTATTTTTTTTATTTTTTTTTACTACAGATTAGGCCAATTTAAGAAACTAATTTGAATATTTTAACATTTGGTCCCGTATTTATTTTTTTATAAATATATTTGTCGAGCGGATATGGTCAACCGGAATGACGTCATTAGTGGCATGAAAGTTTAAGGAGGAAAACCTTTGCCATCTACTTATAGAAAAAGAACGGCCAAGTGTCATTACCTGTCATAATGACTTTATGGTTGTTTGTAAACAAATTAGTTATAGTTAATATTTCTTCTATTTTATTCATTTAATCCAGTTGTGACGGTTCTAACCTACCTTCTTAATTTGCCGCAATCATTTTTGAGGTGGTAAAATTATAATAAAAATGCTTACCAGTGGAAACTCAGCTGAAAAACTTTGTAAAAACTGACACGCCCAATCTACCTAAAATGCGAAATGTATTGTATGTATTGTGTCTATTTTGGATGTAGGCTACATGGATGAAATTGTAACGATTGCTTGTGGACTGATAAATTTGCAGGATAACATAATAAACATTGTGAAAATATGTGCATACTTTATTTCTATTTACAAACATTTAATAGTAGGGATGTGGAAAAAATTACGAGATGAGTTCATCGATATACTCTGATATATCGATAGATGTTTTTACATTATTTTTTCCAAATATTTTTTTTTGTAATTACGTATGGATTCTAATAGTCGACTAATAGTTTTAATAGTTTGTCACTGGAGCATTTTGGTTTTTTCCTACTTTTGAGTCTTAAAAATCATCGTAAAATTCGTCAAATAGAGCTAAAATTTCGCGTAGGGGTTTATTTTGCTACTTTTTATTTTTTACAATACCTTAAAATTAGAATCCATTACTTAGTCATAATCCCATTTCATCTCATTTTTTTCTGAGAAATATTACCTTTATCGATATTTTTTCACTTCCACCTTCCACCATCCCTAATGCCAAGTTTATTGTCAAAATTGTCTTTGCCCTTTTTTCTTTTTTTTTATTATGGCTGGGGGATCTGTATGTGATGACGTCATATGAAGGTCATTTGAAGGTTAAAGCTTTTTATTGAATATTATAAATATCTTTAAAAATATAGAATTATTTTTAAATTTAATTAGTAGACACTGTACCGAAAGCTTATTCCTCGAAATGGTTTTGAGTTTTCCAGTCATGTTCAAAAAGTTATCAAAGCCAATTGTCGACTTGTAAAAAATATCCCCTGTTTCACAACACAAATTGTCCCCTATTAAAATAAGGAAAGTACTGTAAAAATTGCCGACATATGTCACTGACAAATGTCAATTTGGTGAAATAGGGGCCAGGCGTTCGATCTCCAACACCGCTTTATTTTGGATATTCCAATGACTCACACTAAGCGTTTTGCTTCCATTTTATCATCGGTACAGCTGGAGAGCGGAACTCCTTACCTGAGTTTGTATTTCCTGATAGGTACAATCTGGGACCTTCAATTTGTGAGTGAATAAGTTACTTCTAGGAAAACGTTTCATTGTAGATCGCATCATCTCTTACCACCGGCGTTATAGCGATCAAGCGCTTACCTTTCACCATAAAAAAGTACTTACCTACTTAAAGGTAAAGTCATATTATTAGTAATTTAAAAGCTGACATCATCGCAAGATGGAGTTGAGTCAGTCCAACAATAAGAGCCGGCAAAGTGCCAAGAATCTGCGGGTGCGCATGACGGCGGGCGAACCCAGCTGTAACACTAGTAGCGGACAACTATGCCGGCATACGTAATCAGCGACGCCCGTTGCTAGTCCAATCACGATTATATTGCCATGTACTTACAGTTTAACGACAATTTTGTTAAAGAAACGGCAATAATTTGAACTTCCTTACCGCAGTATGCGACTACTAGGAATAGCAATTAGATTTGGGCATGTTTTGGACACTCAAGGCAAAACCTCCTGTGTCCAAACCTTTGTGTTTGTCGTGAGGTCTATTTTATAGCAACTTCCTAATATTGCCATGTATTTTGTTTTTTTTTTCATCAGGAAGAGGACCAGAATTTGATGCCCGATCTACCAGCCATAGGTTATGAAATCAAATTCAATGAACATCTCCGTTTTCGAATTAAAAATAAAGCTAAATATTAAAATTTTCAGCTGCTGGCATATGAATTTTTCTTAACATTGGTTGAAACCGTTCTCAAGTAATAGCTTTTTAAAGATTTATGTAACACATAGCGTTTCAGCTCTGGCGCTGATAATTTTAATATGTATAATATGTTTCTTGTGAAAGCATTCGCACATACATTTATTATCTAAGTTACCTCTAGCTTCCAAGTACAAGTAGGAAAGCCATCCACAATATGTTGTAAACTTATACAAGTTGTCCCAAAACTTTGCCACACGGAGGATTGGGTATTTATAATTTTTTTTCATAAAAAATTACTGTTAAAATTAATTTCTTGCAGGAAAATTTCATCTTTGTGTTCTAAATATTACTTACCCAAATAAAAATGTGTTCTGGGCTTATATAAAATGAACAGATTTTGCATTTTATTATAAAATATGGAATTACGATTTGAAGGAACTGCTTGTTGTCTTAGCTAAATATGTATCTGGCGACAGATGCGAGCATTAGCGAAGCGGTGCATTCTCGATGCGATCACCTGTTCCGATGTAAGAACCAGAATGTCATAACCACCCTATGGCCAGTAAGAAACCTTAATTCCCTATGCCACTGATCATAAATTCGAATGCGCCGCGTAATCGAACATCGAGCAACTCCCGCGCAGCTCGCTCGTTTATGAAATTGTTTTCAATTGTAACCAGAGCACAAAGCGCGGCCCGATTATCCGTATAATTATGTTAGTGCAATCTCTGGTGGGACTGTTATATGAATTGCTTGCTTCATGTTCTTTATTTTGAACAGTAAAAAGTATTATTCTATTCTATTCTAAATTAGTACATACATTCTGTGTACCTACTTACCAAAGTAATAGGATCATTCAAAAAGTTAATGCAGTACCTTTTAATTTATCTGTAGTTGCAGTTAGAGACCTTGGGCCCTATTTTTGAATCACTCGAAGCCAGTCGAGCGCTCTTTTTCTACTGATTTTCGTTCGACATCTCATTGTTTTGAGTCATATGTCGAACGAAAATCAGTAGAAAAGAGCGCTCGACGCCAGCCGAGCGATTCAAAAATAGGGCCCCTTGTTTGTTTCGAGACAATTTTAAATTGTTTTTGTTCTGAATTTAGGTGGTCAAATGGTACATTTAACAAGCAAATTACGTATTCAGTGACCAAAAATTCTAAACGTAATTTATTAACCGCGGCGTGCGTCAAAGCTGAGCATAGTTGCGGGTACTCGCGGTCCATCGTACGTGATGCGCGGAGCGGGAATGTTTACTGCGCATGCGCGGGTAAAAAGTGCGATTTGCATGTGTTCGGCGAGCCGCATGGCGCCGGTGCGGTGGTGGCGTCGCGGCGATGCGCGATAACCTGCGCCGCGCGTGACCGCCAGCACTCCACAGTCAACAGCAGATAGATACCGCTAGATCACTGACACTCCTAGAGCTCGTAGCAACTGCTACCTACAAATGCTTGACGTTTCGATAAAAGGGTAAAGAGATTCACTTATTTTTCTTGGTTCTTGGTCCCACATTATTGATAACTTATTTGACGTCAATGCCTTCCATCTTATGGCTGAATATAACTCACCGTTTCCACTTCACGTTGCATTGCACTGTTTCCATCTTAACTGACAAAAAACTTGTCCAGTTTCAAAGTTCTATTAAACTTTCAACGAGGCCTAAACAATAGTTTCTTCTGTTGAAGTTGTGTTACTGTCTCTACTTGTCTAGCGCATGCGCCGCGGAGAGCACGCACGTTCCCGCTCAATTAGAATGAGCGGTCGTCATCGGGTTCCCATGGAGCCGGCGGCGTCGGGCGACGTCGGGAGACGCTGACGACCATAAATAACAAAGACGCTCATTGCGGTCGGAGCGACGCCGGCGCCTGCGCACCATTTGATGGTGTTTGTTACCATTGAACACTGGTGAGATGAATGAAATCTTTGACTATCTATACCCAGACGTGCAGCTAACAGGTATGATGATTATGAATGCAATCTTGGATGATAGAAAACACTTTCAACAAATCTCACAGCATGAAAATCAAATGTGAGAATTTTATTGCTTAATTCCAACATTTCCAACCAATGCACTAGACTTAAGGAGTAGTATTTTATCAGTACTACAAATGGGCTATTATGTACCGATCAGATTATGGTCCTACGTTTGGTATTCATGCGATTCATGGTTATATGCGCAAGCGCACGGCAGCCCGATACCACATCATACGCAAAAACATACTCTAAAACTAACTAACTATAGTTTAATATCCAATATGATGGTGAAAACTACAGCAAAAAACAAGAGTTAAATAGGCACATAAAAATAAGACAGGGGATGATGAAGGAGACATCAACATGTATTTATTTAAATTCGCTCAAATTGGATATTGTAATGAATGGTTCACACTTAGAAACAACAGGACCTTTGGAAACAAAAAATCGTATAAATATTCTATTTAATGTGCTTACACCTAGAAAAAATAGACGTACTTATTTGATTTATTCATGATGTTTTGGGATGGAATATTTTGTGAATGAGGAAAAAATCAGGGTGAATATTTGAGATAAGCAAATTGATAAATAATGTATCTGTATCAAGCTCTAAAAAACGATTTAACATTGGAAATGTCTCCGAAATGGAGGTGGTGACCCTCTGCTGATGTCATGAAGCTTGTCAAATGTTTGGTCCCAAAAATACAAGGTTTACCTTGAAGTTTAGAGTGGAAGATTTCCAAAATTGAATGGGCTAATTTATTTATTTTGGCTTCTCCATTATTGGGTTTTTCTTAGTCTTGCGGTACAACAAATTAGCAAGTGCATGCAATGAGAAAAGTACCGCATAAAAAACTACCATAGCTGCTTTTAAATATATGTGCCCTACACTCGATTGGCATCTATTAGGTAGGTATACCTATAAGAAATTATACGTAAATGTACTTTACTTAAAATTGGCAATATTTTTATTTTGGAGAAAAATTCTAGAATAAAATCTAAAATAATAATTTTATTGCAATATCAACATAACTTATCCGTTAATAGAGAACCCATGCCGGAATCTTTACAAAGTCTGGTACATTGTTCGTCCAGAAACCATAATACACGCCAAAAACAAAAGTTATACGTTACAAAAATTCATGCACATAAATACAGAAAGCAGTTTGCAGTAGACAACTTTTTAGGGCGCGCTGAGGCGCCTGCGCATGGAAGACTCTTGCGCACCTCCCAGGTGGCTAAGCAAAAACTGCTAACGAATGTCTCCTGAAGGTTTATTCATGCGATGAACATGAGGCGCTGTAATGGCTGCGAGAAAACAACGCCAATGCTCGCTCACCGAATTTTAGGATTCCAAAACACGCACAAGTATTTATACGGCCGATTGAGGACACAATCAAAATGTCTGGAGCCCGGTTAAGTGTCCCATCGTGTGATCTCGGTTGTCAACGACGTTAATTATAAAATTTTGTAGAAACAAAAAGCTTGGAAGCATTGGAAATGATTTGGCTTTTCGATGTCAGTTTCACGCCTGCATACAGTTTTAATTTCATCTGTCTCATTTCTTGCTATTTATTTAATTTAAATCGGTCATCATTTAACTTTATCGCCTAAGAATAATCCACACATTGTGTCCTTAATGACATAGCCCTGCATGAATTGCGTAATTTGATACAATAAATTATGGTTTAAGTTTTCATGGGATGCTTCAGGAATTAGAAAATTACACAAACACATAATAACATTCGCTTTATAAGCTAGCTGTAAAGTTGTATTTCTATAAAAAAAACACAAGTTCAAAGAATCTAGCGTAGCGAGTAAATCTATAGACTCAAACATGATGGGTTTATATGCCTAATACGTAACTAACTTACAATGGGGAATGTCCGAAAAACTCAAATTGGCTGAATATTTTTTATAGGTAGGAATAAGCTCCCTTAGGAATAGAAAAAAATTCAGAATTTTCGGTTGCGTTAACAAATTTAAAAAAATTAAAGTCTCTTCGACTTCACAAAAATAGGAAAGTAACAGCAGAATGGAGATTATACCTTTGCCATCACCTGCCACAACCACAACATGGTATTAAAAAAAAATTTCAACACAAAATTTGACAAAATGTCAAAACTTTTTTTTTAATTCTTGTTGTCACAGTGGCAGGTGTTGGCAAAGGTATAATCTCCATTCTGCTGTTACTTTCCTACATTTGTGAAGTCGAAGAGACTTTAATTTTTTTGAATTTTTTCACGCAACCTAAAAAACTGTTTTTTTTTTCTGTTACTTATGGAGCTTATTCCTACCTCTGAAAAAATATTCAGCCAATTTGATTTTTTTCGCCCATTCCCCATTATTTGCTAGCTTTATGTCATAAAAAACTGTATGAATTATCTGAATCCTGAATCGGCGTCAGTTATTTTGTTGTCCGCACTGCTGGGCACAGGCCTTATGGATGGATAAAGAGCCAGGGCCATCATAACCCACCATGCAGGCCCAGTGCGGATTGGTGGTTAACGACTGCAAATGCTGCCGGGACCAACGGCTTAACGTGCCTTGTGAAGCACGAAAAGCTTGATATAATAAATTTTTGGTCACCCATCCCTTGACCAACCCTTGCGAAAGTTGCATAACCTCAGCAATCGCAGCCCAACGGCCCAACCAACTGCGCCATCGAGCTCCTAGAATTCTGAATAATGTGAACTAAACGTAACAAAGGCGTTATAATGTATAAAACATTGTCTTTGAAGACAAGGATGTTTCGTAATGATTTATTACTAGCATCGTAAAAATAGGACCGGAATAAATAAATCGTGTTTATGATTTGAAAGGAGACGGGTAACAGTGAACGTGTGTGAGGCGACGTGGCTGGATGTCCCGGAGTGGGGGGTGGGGGGTGTCGGGCTCGGCTGCCGCCAGGAAACCACGTCGCGGGACGTGCCTGCGCCGGCGCAACCACTTTGACCAGCGCGCTTGGCGGTTGCTCTACGAGAATTCTACAAGATTCAAACTCAAAATAGAAGTAGTTAGTAGACCTAGTTCCATTTTGAAATAACTATTATTTAAATACAGTGTTTAGGTTTCTCTAGTAGTGAATACGGTTTTCTGGACTTCATTGGGTTGGTGATAGACTCTATTTTATTTGTACTGACTGAAAGTCAAGAATAAACAAGGAAAAGATGGAATCACACAATTTTTATACTATCTATATAGTTTTAAACTAGCAAACCAAACCGTTTTCTTCCTCTATGGTGTTATTAACAAAGTATCAATTTTTTTGGTGATTGTATGTATGGAACTTGTCGCTGACAGTCCTTGTCACGACAGCCAACTGGCGCGACCCGGTCACTATGTATATGTGCGCACTACACCCGGAATCATCATCACTGAGGAACTGGCTATCTTACTTCTAATTGACGGAACACAACATTTTTTAAATTGTTGTTATGGTGTCAGACATAATGTAAAATGGTGGTAGCTAGCAGTGGCAAAAGTACCTTTTAGAAATTCCATCCCACCGATCCACTATGCAGATCACAACATTTTTGTAGAACGGCTTACCTTAGCCATAATTTCACTCCTCGCTACTGGTAGCTAGCCAGGCGGCCTTGAAATAAACACCAACCAAACCGAGTACAAATTGTACCCTCCCCCCCCCCTGGGAATCGGAACCCGGGACCCCCGCATCTTACTCGGGTGGGCAAACCACTAGACCACAGAGGCGGTAATTATTATAGGTATTTAAGTTTACTCTCGTCATTAATGTCAAAGCGCAAATATGCATACAAAATTTCAGGCATGGTAAGACCACTAATTCAGTCACTGTTTATTCCCTTCATAATTGAACCATTCCATGATGATTGAAGTATTCAATAGTGAAGTAAAGTGAAGTATTCAATAAGAATAAAATTTAAAACAAATACTGTAATATTAGTATTCGCCATAAAACTGTTATGTGACCTAAAATATGAGCCACAACTACTGAAATTTTACCAAGAGTACGTAGTTGTTGTATTTTTTCTTACATATTAGCGTAAACAAACAGGATTCATCATGTACCTACAACAGTTTTATGTCCCATCGAGTTCCGGTCACGTGTGCGTGTGCGCCTGTGGGAAGGCAAGATGGCGGCCATCGTCGGCAGTCGCGTCACGCGCGCGCAGCCTTCCGCCGCGATAAGGGTGGAAACCTGCGCGCCACTTCCTACCACGCCGCACCGGCTGATGGGACCTTGACACTTAGCAGCGTCTACGAAGTACAATCACATTTATTTCCAAGCCAATGCTAATCTAAACACTTCTTTATCTTTATGTTTTCCGCCCACAGTTTCGCCCGCGTGGTCTGCAGGTTATATCGTGCGGGCGGAAACCCGTACCCAACAGTGGTATAAAAGGTAACTATGTCCTTTCCCAAGGTCCCATCTATCACTGTACCAAATTTCATCAAAATCGGTTCATTAGTTTAGGCGTGAAAGCGTAACAGACAAACAGAGTTACTTTGGCATTTATAATATTAGTAGGGATTAATGAATAAGTTCCATAGAAAAAAAACCTGGGACGAGCTTCGAGCCAAAGGAAATTAATTTAAAAATTACAGGCGTGAGACGAGTTTTCCAACAACTCATTTGGTTTAGAAAATCTTTGTTTTCATTAGATATACTTCTCACTAGCTTACGTAATTTAAAAATCCTAATCATAATCTATTTTTATTTGGATCTGGGGGTGACTCCCGACGGAATCGAGATTGAGTTCGAATCAAGTAAACTTCGGTTCTATAGAAACCATGGAAATTGTTTTCAATATACCAAAATAACAGATTTTGAGGGTTTATTCGATCCTATGATCGAATTTGAGGGATTTTATACTGCTTTCTAATACTTTACTTATAATATTATATGCGATAGTAACTTTGTCTGTCTATCTGTTACGTTTTCACGTCTAAACGGCTGGACCGATTTTAACGTAATTTGGTGCGGATATAGTGGAACCTCGGGGAAGAACATAGGCTACTTTTTATCCCAATGCTGGGCACAGGTCTCTGCCCGCATGATATAACCTGTAGTCTACACGGCAGAAGCTGCGGGCGGAAAGCTAACTCAGAGGAAAAAAAATCGGTTGGCACCCCGGGAGTGCCGGCAGAAGTGAAAACTTGAATATTAACGTTGTGCATTTTTGATATTTTGAAATTAGCGGCAAAGAATTAAAATTATTTCTTTCCTATTACTATACAGTCACACAATTCAATCAGTTTGTAATTAGAGAAAAATTCTAAAGATTTCGCGCCAGTGGCCTTTTTAATTTCTACATGCACGCATTCTACGATTTAAACTTATAGTCACAGAGTATAACTAAATAAGTCTATGATTTCACTGAAGAGATCGCTGCTATTAGTTCCATTTTCAAAATTAGTGCGTTCCTGGTGACACAAGTGTTTACGTCTTAAAATGACGCGCCGCCATTTTCAACGCGCCCCATAGAAAGAGAGGAGAGTGGGATACTTCCGCCGCCTGCTGTCTACTCTCCATCTGTCACATCCGTCTTACGCATTTTCGATCAGCCACGTGATTCTTACTGACGCGAGTTTAGCATTTTTTCCCCATACAAAAAGCGTACAACGCCGCCAAAGAAGTTTTCACTTCAAAAACTTGTTTAAATAATATTTTATTTAGCTTTTATTATGATATGTTTAACTTTCACAGCTAATAGCATATAAAATAAACGCCTCTTTTTATACGAGAGGTACTATGTACGCGAGGTATAATGTTTTGTACTTAATTACCAAAACAAAAGGTCTCAATAAAATTACTTTAGAACAATAAATGTATTTTAAGTGAATATTAATTTTTTGTCAACTTGAGAGTTTTATATGAAATCTGCCGTTTTCTGCTTTATAGAGTAGGTTTATCGTTATATAAAATATACAACTTAATAGTGAAACTATTATAATAAGTATTTGTAGTAGATATTACTTATTCTTTATGCTTACAAGAAAATTCCATCACGTTAAGTTTTTACCCGTAGTTTGGAAAGAAAAATGGTCGTTAGGTTTCTTGTTTGATATTAGTTATTCTGCCAGCTGACTAGTTCGCTCGCATGGGCATAATCAATAACCCATGGACAGAAGAAATAAACAGCTTTTCCCCCGGAGGTTCTACAAGCAAGGCGATACACCTGCCGAGTTATTGCGAAAAAAATTCAAGAAGCTATTCACAATGGCCGTAAACAGTCGTCGTAGCGAGCGTTGCGCCTACATATTGGCTCATAACGCGACTAGCGCAAACATTACCATGTGATTCTTATTAAAACGCCTCCTCGCTCGGGTGACCGCTACTAATTAGACAATTTGCGTGTCCACCCGCAAACGACGCATAGCTGAAGTGGCTACACATCACTCCAAATTATCCTCTAATGCCTGTCCCTACAGTTCAATGTCGAGGAGGGCAGGCAGTGTCTTGGCAACTAACACCAAGACGTCAACGGAATGGATTATCCCTATTGTAATGTATGCTAAGCGGTGCGACCGCGACAATTAGGCTAGGATGTGCAGCCCACGGGCGCGGTCGTGGCGGCTCCGTCACGCTGCATCGACAACGCCAATTAGTGGTCGGTCGCTGCATCGCCGACGCGCTGCTTAATCACGACCGCATCTCGTATGTGCGGGGCGGTGCTGCCGATCCTGGCCGCGAGTGGGCCGCCACAGAGGAAGCGCCGCAGATGTTGCGTTACTTCCATGATTTCCAATTCAAACCACGTTATTAATAAGGTGAACCGGGCTCGTGATCGGACCGCGCCCGCGCACCATCCGCGCCACGAACAAAATAGTCGAAAAAGGTAACAGCGCGGTCGTGACGGGAATGTCGCTGATGTTATGTATTTCAGGTCGCACTCATTGTATTTTAAACCGCTATTGTTTCGTATTTCGCGCCTGCGCCGCGTGCAGAATGCGCGCCCGCCGCTCTCCGGGGCCGTATTTCTCATCCGCGACGTCCGTCAAAACGTCGACGGATCGACCTATAAATAGGGTCGGGACGAGCTGACGAGCCGTCAGGACAAAGAGGCTTTGTCTCAGCGATGAGCTGTCGTAAATTACGGTCGGAGGTGGAAGCAGCGCACGTGGCCGCGCGTCTCCCACGGCCGCGATTGATTTAACGGTGCGGTCGCGGCGCGGCGCTCCGTGAGAATATATCCGACGTGTCGCTGGACATATGCGGCCCGCGTCGCTCCCGCCGCGTGACGACCCGCGACACCCGAGACACGACCCCGTGCCAATAAACCACGATACCATTCAATAAAACACCTTCAACCCATTCCTCACTCTACCCTGCAAACCTATATTTCATTGTTTGACTTTTAATTGAGCCAGTCCAACACAGTCGATGGTACATACTACCAGTGCAATATTTATCTAACTCGAATACACCGACAAGAAAGTCGGTAGTTACTGGTCCCAAAATAAATAATTACAGATCATACGAAAAAACCAATTTACTCAGTAGTGTGTCATAAAACGATGTGAAAAAGAATGCTCGCCGTCCAATGGGCAGGTGTCAATTCCGAGAAACCGCGCCGTCCACACTGTGAGGGGGACACCTCGCGGGGCACAAATTACTATTTTATCGTTTCCTAGAGAGAATACCAACATTCATAGTTAATATCGATAAAGTGAAAAAGTTTTAATTGCGGAAACCTTTAGCTAACACTAGGACATAATATCTTGCGCGTCATTGCGGAATCGGTTAGAAGTTCGTTAATTAGTCGTCACAGGTAAGTGATGCAGGTGTTAAATAAGCTGGAATTACCATTCATCAGCGGCGCCGTGTCCGGTTACGATCTGTCGGCGGCGTCCGCTAGACGTCGTCGCGGCGTCGGCGCGGGCGCAGCTCAAACGCTATCGCAGCATCTGACAATTACGCGCGTTATGATTCATTTGTCGCAGAGACACGTCCGCGCGCGTGAGGGTAAGACCGGTGGTGAATATAATATACACAGACACAGGTTAATATCTGATCCTGTAATTAACCCAAAAAGTCTTTCGAAACAATCTAAAATAGAAAGTCTAGTTCGCAAAAATCTTATGTTAGAAATCGACTAATTCTATCGAAGACGCCTCTTTAGATAGACTGCTGCTACAATCCTGTCGTGTGCCGCGAACGATCATTCATTAGTTTGAGCACTTAATGGTCTAGTTAGGTAAGTCATGCCTTGCTAATTACAGCTAAATCATTCGTCATAATAATAGCTGACAGTTGGATAGCCAGCCAGATCCTCAATGGTTGAAAATTCTGCATGAAAGGTGCTAAGAAATCGTGATCGCTGCAGTTACACAGGTGACGCAACGTCATTAAACCCCAAAAGTAAATTAAAAAAACCTTAACTTAAACAACAAAAGTTTTAACAAAACCGCACTATTGTTCTTAAATCGAAAATTTTTAAATTCAATTTATTATTTTATTTTACAATCTTTGTCTCTAGAATTCTCAATTCTAGAATGACAATACTTATCCGACAAAAATCTACATACGTCCTTAGTGGAAAAATCGACACAAGGTTCAAGCAGACCTTGGATGTATGAAAATGGTCCCTACCGACATGATGGGAATGGGAGCTATGATATCACTGCGCCATTGAGCGACCACCCTTATAAAGGCGCATGAATATTCAAATTCTTGTACCAACGCACGCCTGTCGCCTGGTTACTGTGAGTACTGTGACGCAAGAAGTTTGGGAACCTGACTACTTAATTTCATGACAAACCAGACGTGATATTTCTAAAGCTATACCCTATTTCACTATAATTTATTCTAATAAAAGTAAAGTAAATAAATAGCAAATGTAATTAAACTACAACTCTATTCTATAAGTGCTGATGACCAATCGGTTGTAACAAAAGAAACTTAAATACACTTCTTGTTAGAAAACAAAAAATGGGTAAGGTCAAGAGAAGACTGGGGTAAGAGAATCACCGAGGCAAGTGAAACACCCAACCACAACTGCAGGCTATTCACCTTAAGGAGTCTACCTTTTATGGCAGAACTTTTTATGTCATAATTTTATTATGCATAACAACTAATGGCATAAACTTCATGTCGCAGAAAATCGTTTGGCATACACTCATTTATCATACACTTAAAAAGCATAATTTTGTAAGCCAGAATCATCTTTTGGCATTTCATATCCGTAATAATTAAATAGTAGAACCATCATATCGCAGAAAGTTCACAGTCAGAACCATCATATCGCAGACAGTTTATAGTCAGAATCATGTTTTGGCATACATTTAACAGAAAATTCATATCTAGAATAATTTTGTATTTCATACACGCATGTTTCATGCTGCATGCATCCTTACATGCAGACAAATAAACATGCATGCAAGCAAGCATGCAACATGCAAGCAAGCATGCAGCATGCAAGCAAGCATGCAGCATGCAACCAAGCAAGCATGCAGCATGCAAGCAAGCATGCAGCATGCATGCAAGCATTGTGGAGCTCCGCTCGCTTCGCTCGCTCCGCTGCGAGTGGTCAAAACACTAACCTAACCTAACCTACTGGTAGGTGCATTAAAAGTTTTTCTTTATAGCGGGGGGCCTTAGGCCCCCCGACCCCCCCGAGCAGGAGGGCCAGCCCCCCTGCACCCCCCAGCAAGCATGCAAGCAGCACAAACAAGCATTCAAGCATGCATGCATGTAAGCAAGCAGCATGCATATCGGTTTTGCAGCGATTCGTTCTGTTGTTGACTTTTGTAGCACAACATTTACAAAAATTCAACATATTGACTTTTTAAGACAAATTTTTAATTCAATTTTTTAGAGATTACAATATGCCTGATGACATTATTCTTAATGAAATTCTGCCATATTCGTAGTATACCATGTGAAAACTTTACCAAATAATTGTCGACTAAATAAACGTTATGCCAAACGAAATTCTGCGAATAAAAATTTTGCCAAAGGTATTTATGCCTAATGAAATTCTGCCATCTGAATAGTATGCCATTGTAAATTCGGACATGTAAACATTCTGCCAAACAATAATTATATTAAACAATTTTTATGCCTTAAAAATATTCGTTTAAAGAAGATTCTGCCAAGTGTGTTCTGCCAAATAAATTTCGGAGCATCAAGTTTCTGCCAGATAGAGGTAACCCCACCTTAAGATATCCCCTGCCGACCCTGCCATGATGTCGGAACTATTGCTAGTTCCGACAGAACTTATTGCTTGTCAATCTGTTGTTGTCAGATTGTCATTACACGCGCTATCTTGATGGCGGTCTCTCAGCTCGTCGTCACGACCGCGCAGTGATTAGAGAATTCGCTTGCCGCGCCGCCTGTCGCGGCGAGCTGTGGCCGGGCCGTTAATGTGAAGTACTCTGCTCGTTTTTGGGTTTTTATTTGATATTTTCCGAATTAATTAAAAGCCATAGCCAAAGACATTTAGAAGCAGTGCAAGAGATTCCCAAGACACATCTTACGATGAACAACGGACTGTAAGACGCTACATAGCGACTTGTCGACAAAGCAGGAATTTTAATGACGAATTACTCGTATTTCCCGTATTACATACAACATAGATATCGCTACGATCATTATACTAGCCAAAAGTAAACCAAAAATAAATTCATTGGATGTCAAAAAACAAAACACGAGTGAAAGACGGGAACATTTTGTCAATCATACAAGCAACATAATAAGTAATTTAAAATTTTGTTATGGCAAGTACAGCATGTAAAGTGTATATATTACATGGTACAACAACTATTTTAGATAAATTCTTCATTATTTTTTTTTTTTCTAATATCTCTGTTCAAGTTATATATTTTTGAAGTGAAAACTTCTTTAGCGGCGTTGTACGCTTTTTGTATGAGGAAAAAATGCTAAACTCGCGTCAGTAAGAATCACGTGGCTGATCGAAAATGCGTAAGACGGATGTGACGGATGGAGAGTAGACAGCTGGCGGCGGAAATATCCACCTCTCTTTCTACGGGGCGCGTTGAAAATGGCGGCGAGTCATTTTAAGACGTAAACACTTGTGTCACCAGCAACGCGCTAATTTTGAAAATGGAACTAATAGCAGCGATCTTTTCGGTGATATCATAGACTTATTTATACTCTGTGACTATAAAATTATAGTTAATTAATAATTATTAATAGTTAATTAGTAATTATGGTTTTAAACTAGCGATAATTTAAAGGCGTGAAAAACACCTCATTTTATCGAAAAAAATACCCACATGTTGGGGTCTATCCCCACTCCTGGTGGAATGGCCGCCATTTTAAATTTGACTTTTTATTTTAGATGACCCTGCCGAAAAATATTAATTTCTCTGGATTTAGAAGTTCTACAGTTTAAAAAAATACTGTTTGAAAGCTAATAATACCACCTATTAATAAAAAAAAAACATATGTAAACTTTTAACTTAAATACGTCATTATAAATTACTGAAGTAAAATGTTACACGAAATTTGTGTGCTTTTTTTAGTTTTTCTAACATATCTCAAAAACCAGGACATTAATGCAATTTTTTTTGCATTAATTAAATACATAAGGATATTATCTTCAAAACAATTACAAGATTTATTGCTTTATGTTGCATATTTCGAGAGCTATTGCTGTTTGAATATGACTCTTACAAGCACTAATTGGTTATTTTCGAAAATGAAAAAAATCAATACTCCAAAAAACTAGATTTTATCATTTGATGAAATTTGTATTCAGATAAAATTATCAACCAAATTTAAGATATGTTCAAAATGCTTGTAATTATAACCATTTTCAAAAATAATCATTTTTGGTTACGTAAGGGTCATAATTCAAGCAAAAATAACTCTCGAAATATGCAACATAGAGCTTTGAAGTCGTTTTGTAGATAATATCCCTGTGTATTTGAATAATGCAAAAAACCGGCCAAGTGCGTGTCGGGCCACGCGCAGTAGGGTTCCGAAGTTACATTATACCATACCATATTTTAATACCGCTATCATTTTTCACCTGAAAAAATAACTTTGTTTTTCACAGTGTTTGTATGAACGACAAAGTTATATTTGCGGTTTTAGAAAATGTACTATATTTAGAAAACTTTATACTGTATCTCGTTGAAACCAATTTCCGTTGAAAGTGGTTACTAAGATCTATAGCGTATTTTTTTTTTAGATTTTTCACTCTCTTACTTTAAAAGTTAAAGGGTGTAACACACGTTTTACCACTTTGGCAGTATATATCTTTCAAACGGTTGACTTTGTGAAAAAATTGTCTTAGAAACCTCAATGTCATTTTTAAAGACCTATCTATAGACACCCCGCAAGTATTGGTTTAATGAAAAAAAATCTTTTCTGTTTCAGTTCCATGTATGGGGAGCCCCCCCTTAATCTTTGTTTTTTTATTTTTGTGAGGAAATCGTAAAGCGGTTCACAGAATACATCTACCTACCAAGTTTCAACTAAGTAGTCTTAATACTTTCGGAATAAAGTGGCAGTGACATACGGACGGACAGACAGACAGACATGACGAATCTATAAGGGTTCCGTTTTTTGCCATTTTGGCTACGGAACCCTAAATAAAGAGGACATTAATGCCCTAGTTTTTGAGATATGTTGGATAAACTAAAAAAAGCACACAAATTTCGTGTAAAATTTTATTTCAGTAATTTTTTATGACGTATTTAAGTTGAAAGTTTAGCTATGTTTTTTTTTTAAATTGATGGGTGGTATTATTAGCTTTCAAAGATTTTTTTTTTACAACTGTAGGTAGGACTTCTAAATCCGGAGAAATCAATATTTTTCGGCAGGGTCATCTAAAATAAAAAGTCAAATTTAAAATGGCGGCCATTTCAACAGGAGTGGGGATAGACCCCAACATATTGGTGTTTTTGGCGATAAAATTAGGTGTATTTTACGCCTTTACATTATCGCTAGTTCAAGACCAAAGGCACTGTATATTTCCATACTTTTATATAAAAGTACTTAAACGTCATCGGTGTAATGGGTGTATGTGATTATTACGAGGCGGTTGTATGGAGCGTCCGGAGTCCGAGGATTGAAATATCGTTGAGGAATAAAACACTTTTTAGTGCGCGTATTAATTCAGGTCTTATTTTAGAATAATTGAATTTCGATTTATTGTTTTTTTTATTTTCTGACGTTTCGAGACCTTTCTAGGGGCCATAGTCACGGAATGGCTATGTGACCTCGGCCCCTGGAAAGGTGAAAAATATAACATGAAGTAGGTAAATTTTTCTTATTAATACACGTTAAAATACAGCTCTGATATCGGAAAGCGAATAGGCTTAAATAATTTAAGAATGGCTCTTAGGGCCTTTTCTAGGGACAAGATAATATATTGACAATAATAAAACAGATCTTTCACACCACCCAGTTTAAAAGACCAAAATGTAAAGTCGCTAACATGAGTAAGCAATTATGTTATTAAGGAAAGTTGAAATTTACACATAGTTTGCTTGCAACTCAAATCAATAACTTACACTTTTAGTGGAATTGTAAAAGTAAGTTTATAAATGTTTTAAGTAGATGCGAGCTTCTACAAAATAAGTGTTTTCCACCTAAGCAATGCTTTTACTATTGATTCTAATTACCCTCTAATTAACAGCAAAGCTGAAGATGGCTGGCAATCTTATATTTCTTGTAAAATGCTAGAATTAACTGTCATCACATCACAAAATCCTAAATCGAAACAAAATGTAGAGCAGTCAGGGGACATAATTTTTTTCATGATATATCGTTCCGCCAGAGTATCTAAGTGTCAGGGATACAACTTTAAGTTAGTTTATTTTGATTTCTACCTTACTTTTAAATTGATCGTCTCAAGTCTCAACATTTGACTACCCCTAACTTACTTAGCCTTTTTCCTTTAACTTCAGGGCCCCATTTCACCAAATCGACATTGTCTTTTAGGGTACAATTAGGTATGTTGTAAAACAGGGACGATTTTTACAAGTCGACAACTATCAAGCAAACTCGACTCAGCTCCGATCTCGTGTCAAGATTTAGGTAGGTACTGAAAAATCTATAAAATATGTTAATATGACAAATATATTTTTGTTTCACAACATAATTGCCCCTAATTGAAGTATGACAATTGTAAATTTCACCGACATAATATGTCACAGACAAATGTCGATTTGGTGAAATATTGCCCACGGCTAATCCTCAGTGTGGAGATGCGCAGGCGCACCGCGCGGCGCCGCTACTCCCGACCCGACGCACATATATAAAGCTAACGGGACCTGCGCACGACGCGCTACCACCAAAATTATACTTTGTAACAAAGACGCCATTGTCAAAACAATCCTTACTTAATATAATATTATAAATGCGAAAGTCCGTTTGTTTGTTTGTTTGTTTGTTACGCCTTCACGTCCTAATTACTGTACCGATCATCATGAAATTTTGCGTGGATGGATGGATATAGGGTACCTTTCATCCCGAAAAAAGAAAACAAATAGTTCCCGAGGGATGGCTAAAAAACTGTCCACGCAGACGAATTCGCGTGCGGCCGCTAGTCACTGATAATTTTTACCAAACGCGTTCCTGATTAGGTATTTTAATCATATTTTTTTCAGATACCTAATTTCAGTAAAAGATGTAGCCCAAATATTTAAAATGCAACTTTTCAACGTTTAGTAGGAAGGGAATTTATAAATACGAAGACGAGAAACTGTCAAATTGCCAGCTATAACAGATAAAGAAAACAATAATAGAGCCCTAAATAGTAGGGCCAGGTGCGAACAACCATCTCATAACGAGAACTAATCACCAAAGAAAATAAACATCTTTGTTTCTCAAAATTTGAAGGCGAGGGTCCTTGACACTGGTCGGTCCACATGGGTGGTAATTACTGAGACACCATGACCGACGCAGAGAGCGTCGCCGCATTGTGCCGCCTCTAGTTGCGTGACTTCTGTGGCCCTCGCCCGCCGACCGATACAGATTTACTAAACAGTGTATCTTTACTCTTTTTACTGACAACCATACAACAAAGTGAACCTATCTCCGCTTCTAACTTCAAAATAGCTTAAGCGCTCGGCTCCCTCGAGCTCTTTCGTCGTTTTAGACGAAATGTTCGGTACCGTTTAATGTCGCTCGGCAAACATTCGCTTGGAGACACAAGTTTGTTGATGTTAGAACAAGAGGCGAGCAAACAGAAGCTCGCGTTTCCTGGTAGCGCTGGGAGCCGCGGCCGACGGCAAACAGATCGTTACTGACCGAATCACCGCGAGAAAAACTTATAAGGTGATGGAACCTTCTCAAATTTATTGTACGGTCACCAGTATAAAAACAAAATAGATACGCAAAAAAGCGGAGATCTGACCGAATCTTGCCAGCGGAATCGTTCGACCCATCATTTAAGGACGTGGCAGACGAATCGTATCAATACGCTGATGGAACGTTTAGGGTCGTATAAAATACGAAGTCATTGTCTTTTTTGCGCGTTCGGTTTGCGCGCGCGACGCGGCCGCGGAATACCAACAAGCTGCGCGCAGGAATGCGCCTGGCCCGCCGCTTGTGCGCGCTCCCAAACTAATACAACGCGTAGAAAAACCGAATCAATGCTCCCCAATACGAACATGACACTACGACTTGCGACACTGTGCCTTGGGCCCAGGGTCCAACCCGCGGCCTCCGAACAGCTATCAATCGCCCCGTCAGTAGACATGGATTCGCAAAGATCGCATCAGCCTCGAAATGAATCCCAAATGTTTATTAGATGGTGATTTCTTTATTTATCAAAATCATTATAGCAAACTCGTACGGGCAGTTCGAAATTAATGATTTTATCTGGACATTTAAACCTTGAGAACTTTGTGTTTTTGGAAGGTGCTTCGTAACTTCGAGGAAGACGTTTTTATATACTTGAAATTGCTCCAGAGTTCTTTTACTTTTGACAGCACTGACCATTAGAACAGCATTCACAATTACCGATAACAAAAACCTACCTCTTAAAAGCAAGAAATAATATTCGTAATAATAAAAACACGTCTATTGAAGTCGGGTGGGGCTGGAGTACAAATTCCTTTTTTTTTATTCTAAAAGCCCCACCCGACTTCAATAGACGTGTTTTTATTATTACGAATATTATTTCTTGCTTTTAAGAGGTAGGTTTTTTGAAGTCGGTTTTTTGTTTTTTTAAACAATTTTTTATTTTTTTATTTTTAGTGTAGGTACCTTTTGTACTAGGTAGTGTAGGTATATTATTCAGGTAGAAATTAAAATCGGCTCAGCCAAACGTGAGTCAATCGCGGAGAAACATACATACATGCGGGTCAAACTGAGAACCTCCTTTTTTAAGTCGGTTAAAGAACTACACTTAAGATATCCCTTTTCCAACAAAAAAATAATTATCTTATTCAGTTCATAAACAATGAAGTTATACGACTGATCATCGAGGTAGTTCACACAAAATCATACTATTTTCGTGTTTTTTTCAAGATTACTTGAAAAGTACTGAACCGATTTCAAAATTTTAAAAAATGGGACCAACTTGAAAGTTTACCTAATGTAATAACGTTTGAATCATTTCAATCGGTTCAGCCGTCTTCGAGTAATCGGTGTACATACAAAAAAAAAAAAAAAAAAAAAAAAAAAAAAAAAACGGGTCGAATTGAGTACCTCCCTCCTTTTGAAGTCGGTAAAAAGTAATCTCGCTCTCAAGAAGAACTCTTATTTGCTTAAGCTATTGGTTAATAGCACTGCATTCATCAAAAGTTACAGAGATATTCTGTTGAGCTGAATTTAGTTATAATAATACAGTCAGGTATGTATCTACGAAGCAAGGACTCATTCAAAAGCGTTCAGCGTCGAGGTCGATATGACAGCAAGTCCCGGCCGAGACACAGCCGGGAACAATGCCAGTGTACGTGCGCCTGCGACGACCACTACAAAGAACTCTGAACACTGAAGAATTCTATTAAATTGTAAAATAGCATTTCAAGAATTACTTGAAAAGTCAATGTTTAAATTATATCTAAACGGTCAGAGATTAATCAGACCATCAATTAAATGATAATAACTATGTTGTAAAAGTAAAATACAGGTTGTTTGGTAATAGCCTTATAAAGCCGAATATGGTGGATAGGGACCATCAAACTGAACAACTTTTACTATGAGACCAAGTCTGAAATCGCAAAAATAAAATCAGCTGTTTCATACATTTTAATATTTTCGTTATTAATTTTTGTATGAAACAGCAGATTTTTTTTTCGCGATTTCAGAGTTGGTCCCATAGTAAAAGTTGTCTAGTTTGATGGTTCCTATCCACCATATTCAGCTTTATAAGGCTATTACCAAACACCCTGTATACTTACATTATAAGTCAACTAATGTTCAAAACTTCCATTGACTAAAAATCTGCGGTATTTGGAAAAACAGTAAGGAGTAGAGTACTGTTGTCTTCAGAGAGCATTCAACCCAGTCTTGTTTGTTCGTCATAACTTTTTGGTTGTTTGTCTTCAGTAGTGGAGGCTAACCGGCGACCGGCGACCGGCGACCGGCGACCGGCGACCGGCGACCGGCGACGGCGGCGGCGGCGCAAGAAGCGCACGCCTCATTACTCATTCCGCGCTCGTCTATACGATATTTATGTCACTCCTGCGCGCCGTTGCCTAGTGGAGCTCACATGCGGCCATTACGCCACGACACTTTTTATCGTCCCACGCCGCAGTGGGACGTGCACCGGCACAAGGATTACACTATACGGCTCGAAGGACCAACCGAATTCACACTATTTACAGTTTACTTGTATTACATACAAAAGCAGCCCTACATGCTGCTGTCTTCGATTAAGAATATCCTAGATAACGCTTCACAAACTAAAACAGCGCGCAAAAATGGCACCTCGAAATAGCGTCCCACTTATAAACTCGGCGCTTATTTTGTACATAATCTCCTCTCATTTTGCACAAACTCACATTTTATATCACTTATTTTGTACAAAATAATATTATTTTGTACAAAATCACATCTTTTATCACTTTGTGGAAAATTAATTATTATTATTGAAGACTGCTCTGTATTGCAAACGTCAAAATAAGCTAAAGGAAGGGAATCTCTTGGATAACCTGCAGTGCCCGTCTTCTTAGACTGCATATACTAAAGAGAGGGCAGTAATAATTAATAATGATTTTCTTTACAGCTAGAACATAATTAAATTAATTTCGACTCTACTTCTCGATATTTTAAATGGAAACAACGAAATAAAAATATCTTTTCTATTTTTTTTTTGTTTTCTACTTCTAGAATAGCTTACAAACGCCCTCTCTCCTAGAATTTCTTCAAAAAGCGATTAAATTACCTCCATCTCGTTAGTATTTTTTAAGGATAAAGACCATTCAATCAAACGTCCAACATCGTTCCTCTTCATTACGTTGCAACTTGCAGTAAAAGTAACTGTAAATAGAAAATTATTATAAGAATTCTTATACAGCTTTTCCTGAAACTGATATAATGAGCTTACTGCATAAAATTACATAACATTAACATCATAGCAAAGTCAATTCAAAGGTATTAAACTTAAAGTTAAAGTTTCGAATCAAACATGGTAACCTGCTAAGAGTTAAGACCCATGAGACAAATCAATATATATGTCGTAGGATAATTGTACAAACAGGATTTTTACAAAAATCCTAGTATGATTGTAAAATACCGGATGATTATAATCTAAGACAGATTTTTGCAATCATCCGAGTAATGTTTAGGATTTTTACAAAAATCCGACGTATCTTAGGTAAATCGCGAATCACCATCTTTTTGCGCGCGCTGATTGGCTGACGTCATCGTTATTGACTCACGGATGCTCTGATTGGCTATTTGTTATTGTTGTGATTATTGTCAAATATTTCTCTAGTGTTTTGTATGAATTTTACGTTTTTTTTTAAATATCTGAGTGCTCACATTAATCAAGAGATATTGAAGTGAGTGAATTGGATGTTATACAAGTGCCAGGCTCGATCAGTGCAGACAATTTAGAGGTTATATCTTAAAAATATCATTTCTATACAGAGCTAAGAAAGTTCTATAGCACTTGTCAATATTGTTGTGCAAAACCTAAATGGACTTTCGAGTTAAGTAATTAATGCTCTTAAAACTTCAATTGAAGAATTAAATTCGGCAAAATTACGAAATAACCCCAAAACCCAACAGCAATATGTTCTGTTCTGACCAATCAGACTGAAGTTGTTATAAACCGTCTCTTAGATTATCCAATCAGCATTCAAGTTCACGATTTTCCTAAACATACTAGAATTTTTACAAAGAACCTAAAAATTACTCGGACGATTGTGAAAATTCATCTTAGATTTCAATTATCCGGCTCTTTACAATCGTCCTAAGATTTTTGTAAAGATCCGATTTAGACGATTATCCTACGACCAGACGATTATCCACATACTGTTAGTTAATTTTGGTTTGATCTATGAAGGAAGTAGGCACACAAACAGTTCTAAATAGACAAATACCTGTTACACAAACGGATTTTTTGTATTACACTTAATATTAAAAGAAATATTTGCTGCATGGTTAACAAAAAGTTACATATTCACTTTATCAATTCGATTAACATCGTTTCATAAGTAGGCAATTAATATTTATGTCGCATTGTCATAATGTATCGGTCACTGCCGGTCAATGTCACCCATTCTATTATAATATTACCGAGCTATTATATATAAAATATTTAAAACAATTAAAAATTATTCTTTGTTATATGAACAGTATGCATGCGGTATTTTTTTCGCCGGCTGCGCACGAGCGATGCTACAACCAGATTATGGCAGAGAAAAAAAAACAAAAAACAAAATGTACAGATCGTGATAACAATGTTTGTTTGTGTAAACTCAGTTGCGCTTATCATTTGTCGAGTTTGCAAAAGATATTTTCATACATGTATAATGCCCGTTTGCAGTTAACTTGGGTTAGGTAGGCCTAAGCTTAAAAGCAGCCTCACTAAAAATTTTGTTTGCACCAACAGTTCTGTTTCAGCTGTGACAAAACTTGGAAATTGCCTAATAAAGTGAATGATAAACGAATGACGAACGATTAAAATGATAGATTGTTTATGGTCTTTTTGTTTAACAAACAAAATCTGTTTGAATTTGTAAAAGTCTTTGATAAATGTTTGACAAATGACAGAAAATGACTTAAAAATACTTTTTTATTTTGTTATTTCTCAATCGAAGTTGGATAGGCTAAGGAAACCTCCATACTGTAACACAAAAATACGAATTAAAAAATATGAAACCTTATCTATCACCTTACGCATTGGGCGTTTCCTATTCGAGCTCATAATAAGGAAAGAATCTTCTAAGTGAAGTTAGGAATGGTTTAAGGTTAGTGCAAGCAATTTTTATGCCAGGAGTAGCAAATTAGGCAATAACTTAGGCGATTCTTAAGTTTAGTGCAAATGGGCATTCGTCAAACAAAATGGTAAGTTTAGAATGCTCTAAGGTTAGAGACCAATTAATCTATATATATATATATATATAATTCAAAGTCCTGACTGGCTGACTGACTGACTGGCTGACTGACTGACTGGCTGACTGACTGACTGACTGACTGACTGACTGACTGACTGGCTGACTGACTGACTGACTGACTGACTGAGTGAGATATCAACGCACAGCCCAAACCACTGAACCTAGAGACTTGAAATTTTGCACACAGATACTTTATATAGTGTAGGCATCCAAGATCCACTAAGGAAGGATTTTTGAAAATTCCATCCCTGAGGGGATGAAATAAGGGATGAAAGAAGTTTGTAAGAAAGTCCCTCAGTTTTAAAGGTAGGATTTTCAAATTTTGTGTTTAGGCTGATCATTAAAAATTAATAAATACCTGTCTCAGCGTTTTCCAAAATTCTACCCCCGAAGGGGTGAAAAAGGGGATGAATTTGTGTTTAGAAGAAAATCATTCATTTTCGAAGTAAAAATCGCTAAATTTGTAATTAAGGCTTATGGATGGAAATCTAACGCAACGTATATTCTTATTGGTAGAATTTCAACCCCTATGGAGATAAAATGGGGTAAATAAACCTAAAAATGGATATGGATGTCATTATTGGGGTTTTCTGGGATTACGATTGCGAAAATGACATTTGTTTTGCAGTCCAAAACAGTGGACATGATTTAATTCCTAAAGGGGTGTAAATGGGGTTCAAATTCTGTATGGAAAAAGAATATAAAATAGACATTACAATTTTTAACTTCGTAGGAGCACGTCTAAAAATAAATAGACAAACAAATATTTTGTGATTTTGAAAATCAACCCCTTAGTGGGTAAATGGGGTAAGTAAACATGAAAATCGATATGGATGTCGTTCTTGAGGTTTTATAGGATGGTGATTGCGAAAATGACTTTTATTTTGTAGTCCAACACGGTGGATATGATTTAACCCCTCAAGGGGTAAAAATGGGGTTCAAATTTTATATGGAAAAAGAAATTGTAATATCTTATTATATAAAAATTTCTCATTAATCTTTTCCATCTCTTTGCACCCTAACGGCCCAGCCACGGACAGCGCGGCAGGAGGCGAGGCAAGCGGTGCGGCAAGCGAATTCAATAATCACTGCGCGCTATCCCGATGACGGCCTCCCAGCTCGTCGTCACGACCGCGCAGTGGTTACCGAATTCGCTTGCCGCGCCGCCTGCCTCGCCTCCTGCCGCGCTGTCCGTGGCTGGGCCGTATTTGCACAGTCATTCGTCGTCCAACTATTCTTCAACAAATTTAGTGATATGCAAAAATAAAAAATAAAGGATTCCAACTCACAACTTACAAAATGAAAATCAAACATTATTTATAATAAATATAATAATAATTATCTTTATTAACAACATTAGTTTTTTTTTTTTTTTTTCTCTCTTGTAACAGCCTAGACTGAATAATAACTTCAAACTTTGAATTTAGCTTGAAGCCTGTAAATTGATTAAGAAAATTTGTAATTCATTAAGTAATGATCTAATTAAATTTTATTTATTTGTTAATCTTTGTTAAAGTCTGGAAACGATATACATATTTGTAAATATCGTTCCATTTGATAAAGCTGGTAAGTTTTTTGCGCCCGTTTTTCTTGTCAGCTAAAAGACGTCATAATGGGTGGTAGGGCAAAAAAATTGTTTGACGATTTAAAAACGCTCATTATGTGAGCTTATTTGAATAAAGATTTTTTTCATTTTCATTTTCATTTTCATTAACAATGACGAAAGATATGTTACAAAGGTTTCATTCATTATTATCAGATGTTATCATTGTATCGTGAAACGCATCGTATCTAGAAATTAAATGATTTCTACACTAGGCTAGGCCTGTATTGTAGACAATTTTTACACTTCGGTTATCAGAATAAAAATTATAATAATTATAATAATTAAATTTATCTAAATAAACTTGGAAATTAAGTGCTTTGAATTGTCTATATTCATTCGAGACATTTTAGCTGACAAGAAGAGTGTCAGCTAAAAATGAATTATTTTTATCTTTTTATAGGCAAAAGGTAACTTATTTACTTATTGCTAAGAATAGTTTTTTTTTTAATTCCAATATTTTCCTGTTTTAGAATAAAGTAGTTTGTTCAAATAAGAAAAGAAAACGGTTGATTCTTGAGTTTACCTTACTACTACTTTCTTTTTTTTTACCTACTTATTTATTTGCTCGCAAAAATATTTGTAACAATATATTTAGTACAATATTTTTTTTTTGCTGCTCGAAAAGTTTAGTTCTTTTGTAAATGCATCAAGAGCCCTTTATACCTCAAAGTAGAGCCCTCATCATAATAAAATCTTTTGCTCACAAAATACGTAATGTATCGAAAATTCACATGTACAAATTGAAGCTAAGGTTCTATTGGTAGTTTATTTACAAACAATAACTTCAGTAAAATTTAGTTTTCTTCAGTAGAAAAGAGCAAAAAGTGGGCACTTTTGGCACTTTTTCTAACTACTACAGTACTACAATTTAAATGAACTATATTTTTACTGAGGTTATGGTTTGTACATAAACTACCAATAGAACCTTAGCTTAAATCTATACATTTGAATTTTTGATACATTATGTACTTAGCGAGCAATGAATTTATTTATTATTAGGTGAATCATCAGTTTACACAACAATATAATTAAATTACAAAGTATAAACTTAAAAAGCTATTTATATACACATCAACTTTGTCTAGGGATACAGGTGTTATTTTCATACAAACGAGGTAACTTTGAAGTCTTGGTTTTCGGCCAGGGATGTACCGTGCTGTAATCTGATGATGGCCATCCAAGGACTGAATGGAGTAGATTCAGATCGCTATACACACCCAACTGATCTGATCACCATTCTAAAAGATTAATGGGTTAGAGTCTCAGTTTGAGGATTTCCATACATTTTCATGCTATTTTCGCGTTTTTTTTTAAACATGTCTTTTTTTTTAATTATAATGGGTTTGCTCTTGACCCTAGTCTAGCCCGAAAGTATAGACGGGGTCTACGATAGAGCGAGCTTGCCCAGAAGGTGCCTATTCACTCTGGCCTTGAAAAGAGTCAGGTTGTATGTGCTCGGAAACACAGACGCCGGCAGGGAATTCCATTCCTTGGCTGTGCGCATTATAAACGATGATGAGTAGCGTTTAGTACGCATAGGAGGTATATCAACCAAGAACGGATGGTAGCCTGCAGTGCGTCTGGATGTCCGATGGAAGAAAGAAGAAGGTGGAATGAGCTCATGCAGCTCTTGAGCACACTCGCCGAAGTACAATCTATAGAAGACCGATAGGCAAGCAACGTTACGGCGGTGAGCCAAGCTGTGAAGCTTAGCTGATACCAGTTTTCCGTCGCCTATTAATCTCTTGGCTCTGCGTTCCACCGAGTCTAGTGCAGCAAGTTGATATTTCGCCGAGCCGTCCCAAAGGTGGCTGCAGTACTCCATGCAAGATCGGACTTGAGCTTTATAAAGGGTTAAAAGTTGCCCAGGCGTAAAGTACCGCTTGACTTTATTTAGGACGCTCAGCTTCTTAGCTGCAGTTTGAGCCTTAGACTCGATAGAGGTGCCGAAGTTAAGGTTAGAAGATAACTCCATGCCAAGAAGCTGGAGAGTGTCGGTTGCTTGGATAGATGTACCTCGGAAAGAAGGAGTTAAGTTGAATGGACTCCTTTTTGCGGTGAACAGACACGCCTGCGTTTTAGAAGCGTTGAAGCTAACAAGATTTTCATCACCGCATTGGGAGACGAGACTTAGCGTCAGGTTCAATCGCTCAACCATGGCCTCTCTCATTATTTTCACCTCATCACCACCGGCTCCCGCGCTGGACAGATACCTCTCCATGACAGTACTGTCGTCTGCATAGCCAACAATGCCCGGTGTTAGCAGGTCATTGGTGTGCAGCAGGAAAAGCGTCGCAGAGAGCACCGACCCCTGAGGAACTCCGGCATCAATCGCCATGAGGTCAGAGGAGCAGCCATCAATGACTACTCTGATCGACCGTTCACTCAGGAAGTCGGCCACGCAGCTACAAAAGCCAGCGGGGATTCCGTACGCTGGAAGCTTGCTCAGCAAACTTGCGTGCCAAACCCTGTCAAAAGCCTTTGAGATGTCAAGCGAAACAGCAAGTGCTTCGCCGTGTTTCTCAATGGCCTCGCCCCAGCAGTGCGTCACGTACACAAGGAGATCCCCAGTTGATCGTCCCCGGCGAAAGCCATATTGATGATCACTAAGTAAGGAGATCGTTATCCTCTAGGTAGGTGAGCAGCTTGCCGTTCAGTACTCTTTCCATAGCCTTACAGAGTATGGAAGTGATGGCGATTGGTCGGTAATTGCTAGGGTCGGCACGACTACTCTTTTTAGGTACTGGTTGCACATTGGCAAGTTTCCAAGATTTCGGCACGGTTTCGGTCTGAAGGGAAATGCGGTACAGACGTGTCAGTACAAGAGACAACTCAGGCGCACAACACCTCAGCACTCTTGCTGGTATGCCATCAGGACCACTGGCCTTATTCACGTCTAGATTAAGTAGGACTCTACGGACCTCTTTATTGTGTATTGTAATCATTGTAATGTCCATTACGTTTTTAGAATGCTGGTCAGATCAGTTGGGTATGTATAGCGATCTGAATTTTCTCCAATCACTCCCTGGATAGCCGTCATCAGATCACAGCACAGTACATCCCTGGCAGAAAACCAAGGCTTCAAAGTTACCTCGTTTGTATGAAAATAACACCTGGTATCCCTAGACAAAGTTGATGTGTGTATATTTACACGGTTAGAGTACGTATAGCTAAATCTAATGTGATCTTAAATCTAAGTTAGCATAAGTGAATCAAAAAACAATAGTATAAGAACTGACAAGAAATAACAGAATTAATCGTCATTAAAGAAATGCCTACTAATAGTGTCTTCGCCGCACGGATACTGGTGTAAAATACATCCAAATCAAAATTACTTGATAAAATATTATACTGTTTCTTTGAACGGTAGATATAATTATAAGATAATTAAGATGAGGGCGCCACTTGAGGGTGGTAGTCGCCTAAGAAGTAAGTGAAACCAATTCTCTTGCAACTGAACATGAACATTTCCTGGATTCGCGTCTCAGTGGCTGCAACATAATATCCGTGTAAGATTTCCTAGCGCCGCAGATCGCGTGTGATACATAATAAAATGTTCTGCTCCTTCATGAATATTCAGCGGCGTCATGCTTCATTCCATTCATTTATACTGTTAGTTTAATTCTGTTATAAAAAAATCCTAATGAGTCTATAATTAGGATTTTTTATTCGAAGTAAAATAGATAGGTTTTGGTCTTCTAAACTGAATCATTCTCAATTGTTTTTTTCTGGTGGTCAAAAAATATAAATCTCTTACTTTTGTTTCTACATGGCGATATGGGTCGCAGATCGCAACAACAAGGCGAGTCGCTTGACAAGTAACTATGCTTTTCCTAATACAAGCACAAGAGGTCCCGTAGCTATCTGCTACAATATATCCTTTGTAGTCTACGATAACGCAGCAGATCATTAAAATAATAGTTAATGTTTTTCATAGTAATGAAATGTTCTTTAAAAAACGTTTCTATCTTATTCTAAGAAAAATTTAGAGACTTTAATACAAACCTCCACTTAAAGAAAAGTTTCGCAGATAATACATAATAAGTTATCATTGCCTTTAACTCTACTTCGTTGCTGCTTTACTGTCATGGAATGGACTTTATATGTAGAAACAGAGTATTTCATCCAATCCCTTGCTAAAATATTATAAATTCGAAAGTAAGTTTGTTTTTTCTATACGCCTTCACGTTTTAAGAGGACGCATCGGACATTTTGGTGGCAGTGATCTCGATTTTTCCCATCAATTACAAAACATATGAAGTACAAAGTGATTTTGCGTACTTTGCAAGATATTTGATAACCTGATTTTTAACCAGTTGCAAAAACAGAAGTCGTTAACTTTGTTAACAGAGAAAAAAATATCAAAGAAACCTCTTTTAAAACAAAGATTTGCATTTTACAGACAACCTGACCGATTTAAGCCTCTATGATAGTAAATTAGTCTAAACTTCTACTTCTTAAACTACTTGAAGTGTGTTTTCAAAATGCCAGTTGGTTTTTTTAAATACATTATAGATTTTTATTTTAACAAAAACACCGGTTTGGCGTCGCAAAACTACTTGCCATGAGTGATATAGTTAAGTGTGATTACCTTGAGTTTGAGTGAGACTGTAGATACGGAAATAGTTTATCGATGCGTAGTCTTATCTACTCATTCGATCATCATGAAATTTTGCATACATGTTGTCAGGAGTACAGAAAAGGACATAAGGTACTTTTCATCCCAAAATAAAAGTACTGTTCCCGAGGGATGGACAAATAACTGGCCTCACATCAAAGTCGCGGGCGGTCGCTAGTCCCAATTTTTTGTAATTATATCAAGTGGACATATTTGTATTCATGCAATGTTTAACATACACAAGAATTACAAATTTTATTCCCGTAGGTTAAGAATGAGAGATTAATCTTTTTTGTTTTGTAATAGTTTTAAAGGGACTATTTAAATGTTTCTTCCTAAACTTTTGTCCTAATTTTTCTATCGTTTTCATAGAGGTGCGTGCCGCGCTATCGTAGACGCAGCGTAGTCGCGGCGACCTCCGACCGTCGTCCGATGTCGCGCTACAGATAAGGTCGCTAATTGTTGCTGCTTACATTACATCTCATCCGATTATCATTAGCGTACGTACATTGCACAATACAATACCACAAAATAGAATACGCTGCTGTTGACGCTTTGTCATATCATTACGTTAGTACCTGCCTATTGTATTAGAAGTTATTTTATAAAAAAAATGATTAAGTTTGTCGTTGATTAAAAAATAATTAGAACTTCCATCACTATTTAACTTTAAAATTTTGATGAGAAGATTTTTAACATATTTATCTACACCCATGCTTTAAATCCTCTGTAAAGGGTTCTGAAACAGTTAGCTTACTGCCATCATTACGAATCTCAAGCGAGAGCTGCCGCTCAATTACGTAAGTCTGTTGCTAACAATTCTCGATTAAAATCGATTGAAAGCGCAGTTACATTGCCGCTTTAAGTAAGATAGTTCTCACATTAGTTCTTGCTAAAGCTGTAATGTAACTGCGATTTCTGTCAGAGTTGATTGCAACAAAGTTAGATAATCAGCCCCCTGGTCCTGCTGCGCCGAGCAACGCATTATGAAATTCAGTACAACATTATAACACTCTTGCGGAAGACATAATGACGAGGAGGGAGAGGAAGGTCAAAGTCAAAGACAAAGTCAAAGTCAAAGACAAAGTCAAAGACAAAACCTTTATAGAGGATAGGTACATATTATCATGGGTGTTTTTAATCCTTATGTATTAAAATATTGTTTGTTTCTCAAATAAAAAATAAAACATCGGTATAGATAAAGTCTTGTATGCAACTGTACATAATTAGGTATTAAAACACTTATGTGATAAACTCACATTCGTGTTTTAATACCCCTCATTATAGTACAATTGCATGAATAACTATTACTTAATATTATAAATGTCAGTTTGTTTGTTTGTTACGCATTCACGTCTTAATAATTACTCAACCGGTTATCGTGAAAATCAAACTTTTCATATTAGTTACACATTAGGGGTCGGTAAAGAAAAGGACATAATGATATATTCATCGCGAAGAAATTGCTGTTCCCGAAGGATTTAAAAACTGATAACGCAGACGAAATCGCGGGTGGTTGTTAGTTTCCAAATCAATTTTAATTAGTTTTAAAAGAATTAAGCATATTATAAATATCAACTTGGTTGTTTTAGAACTTTAAAAAAATATTTTGTTTTAGCCCTTATTTATTCTGAGGCTCTTTCAGGTTTTCAATAGTAGGTCGCTTTTCATAGGTTGTGGTAGCAGGAAGACTGGCTAATGAAAACTTTTTTTATTATTACCTAAAGAAACTATTGTTATTATTACCTAAAGAAACTTTAGTTACATTATTTGAATATAGTAGATTGTATTACAAGTGAGCAAAATAATATTTTTACGGCGAGGGCGTTTTTTTGAATCCAGAGCGAAGTGAGGGATTCTAGAGTAGAATCCCGAGCGCAGCGAGGGATTCTTCAGTAGAATCCTGAACGTAGCGAGGGATTCAAAGTATGTCGCCCTCGCCAAAAATATTTTGCGCCCGAGTCATATACTCTACTTTTCATCCCCTTTCTATGAGAAAATAAATAGAAGACTGTGTTTATGTAATTAATGAAAATGTTCTTTATTTAAAAAAGACACGTGAAAAGTAAAAATAATTGTACAACGTTGTTAGCTTCTATAGTTATTGTTTCAGGAGTTAATACTTTCATAACTCGACGGAGAAATCATTATTTTAGCAAAATAGAACAAAGTATGTACTAATTACAAGAACACAGAGTTTATTCGCGCGCTTATGTTTTTTTTTTCAGTTTGCCGTCTATGTCCATCAGCCACTTTTGATGTCCCCACTGCTGGGGCACAGGCCTTCCTTATGGGTGGATAAGGAGGACGGGCCATAACCCACCACGCGGGCCCAATGCGGATTGGTGGGTATTAACGACTGCAAATGCAGCCGGGACCAACGGCTTAACGTGCCTTCCGAAGCACGGAGGAGTTCGCTATAGTAAATTTTTGGTCACCCATCCCATGACCGACCCTTGCAAACGTTGCTTAACTTACGCAATCGCTGGGCCAGGCGCTAAACCACTGCGCCACCGAGCTCCTCTTGCCGTCTATACAGCCAGTCAATACATACCAGCCGGCGGCGGTGTTCGAATCCTTTAAAAGATACATGTTCTAAATTCAAATCTCTTTTCCTCCCACTAAAAAGTTCTTACCAGAAAAGAGCTATTTTGGTCCCTCCCACTTATATAGGAACAAAGCATCATTTTTCGAATAGAAGGGATGAAAACAATATTATTTTGCATTAGTTTATCTTACCTACAACAATTTGTCAGTTCTGCCTCGCATGTAGTACCTATATTGCGATAAGGCAACTTCAGGTCTTCCCTAGCAGCGATTTACGGCGGATGATAGTGAAGTGTCAGAATCAGTAATGACTTGGGACGCTGGCAGCGCCGCCGCCGCGCGCGCCCGCGCCGCGAACTAACCGCGCACACACCGCCACATACACACCAGAGCGCCGCATCAGCGACCGACCAGCCTACCGACACCCCTCGAACCTCGACAAAAGCACCACGGCCGCAGTACTCCGCGGCTCAGCTTACGCTAGCCGCCCGCACAATGAGCAAACTCAAGTACTGCCCGTGCAAGTGAGTGCCATTGTTTTTGTCGCGGCGCGTTTTTTCGCGGCGTCTCGGCGCGTACGACCAATCGCGGACGAGCGGCGCGCCCATTGGCCGACCCGTCGGAGGCGGGACGCTCGCGAAATCTTCGCGCCTTTTCAACAACATTCCAATGTTTGTTTTTAGAATGGGATCCGTTTTCAAAATTGATGTTTTATTTGACGATAAATTGTCGTCTATAGTTTTTTTTTTCATGACATTGTCAGGCTCAGGTCTAGTCAGACAACAGACTATACAACAAATACTACGTAACTCAGGCTGAAATGGTGTTGTCCTTCTTAGACGTAAAAAGAATAACCAGTTATTTTCAGCTGTCATAAAACTTATACCATTTTTACACCATTGAGAAACTTCCTTGGAAAACTCACCACCTATGCGTTGAAAATACGTAAATGTAGTTTACTCTGGTACATAACCATCGAGGTATAACCGAAGTTCTTCCTAATAAGTATTTTTTATAAATTAGTTGATCTAGTTGTCAAGAGCATGAAAAGGTGTCAATCAAATACCAGCTTCGAATTTTACAATCCTGCCATTTAGCTAAAAATGGATATCAGATTTACAAATTGGAGTAGTAATCCGTAAAGTGGTTTTTATTCCACATGGGAAGATTCGTGATCTTCATCATTTTGATGTTGTAATGATAACGTCTGAAGGTGGTGAAAAGAAGTCAGCTATCGAGAAAAAAAACGCGCGTAAAAGTACTCGATCTTTTCGGCGGTAAATGGCGCTGTACAAATATTCCATACAAAATTACTCTATCGAATTTTTTTACACACATTATATTTTTTTTCGATAGCTGTTTGTGCTAAGGGTACAGAAAGCTTTAATTCACATTAAGATTGTCGAATTCACAATGCATTTTTTATAAGCTTAAAAATAAAACCATTATCATTGTACCTACTGAGTTGGAGATGACTTGTTTTTTTTTTCTAGAATGAAATGAAACTTAAAAAATCTTAATTTTAATAAATTGCTTTGCTATTCTATCTTAATCGATTTTCAAATACACACATCAACTTTGTCTAGAGATCAAGGTATTTTTTTCATACAAACGAGGTAACTTTGAAGCCTTGCTTTCCTGCCTGGGAAGGTACTGTGTTGTGATCTGATGATAGTTATCCAGAGAGTGAATGGAGGAGATTCAAATCGCTATACACACCCAACTGATCTGATCAGCATTCTAAACAATAAAAGGGTCAGAGTTCTCAGTTTCAGCATTTCCATACATTTTAATGCTATTTCGCGGTCTTTTATATTATCTTTTATATTCGTGAGTGTGTATAAATAGCGATCTGAATCTCCTCCATTCACTCTCTGCATAGCCATCATCACAGCACAGTACATTCCTGGCAGGAAACCAAGGCTTCAAATTTGCCTAGTTTGAATGAAAAAAAATACCTTGATGAGTAGGTATATCTGCAAAAAAAAAATCTTTTGAATGCCAGCAGGTTATTCCTCACATTCAGGAACTACAAAATACTAGAAAATTTTAAGAGAACTTTAGCGACTCGATAGCTTAGTTGGTAAGATCATAGACTGATTTGCAAAGGGTTGTGAGTTTGTTTCTCATGAGCCCTAAGTTGGAAAGTATTTTTTTATAGTCCAATCAATGAGCATATTTGTTGTATGGAGACTTCCGAATAATTCTCCCGTCTATGAAATTTGGCATGTGATGAAGTTAGGTAATACAGATTGCAGATGAACAATAATCCAATAAATTTTGTTACGAGAAGTTAGGTATTTTTACCTAAACATATAAATCGCTTATATCTCTCTGTGAATATTTCCTCGGGCTAAAATACTTTCTGTATACGTATTATAGTACTAGTTAGAATAAGTATGTAAAGGAATCCAATATTTTTTCGGTTTCAGAGATACCCCAATTTTAAATTTTAAAATTTTTCAATAAATCTTCTATTGAAAAAATTATCTGCTGATTATTATTTTTAACATGTTTTTATATCCTTAAATATATAGCTTTGTTCAGTAAGCCAATAAATTTTCTTCTTTAATCATATTTTTTATTTTTTGGTCTTAATAGGTAATGTGAAAAATAGTCGGTCCATTTTTATACATTTATGTATAAATATGATTAAAGAATAAAATTTATTGGCTTACTGAACAAAGCTTTATATTAAGGGTATAAAAACATATTAAAAAAAAAAATCAGCAGATAATTTTTTCAACAGAAGATTTATTAAAAAATACTAACATTTAAATTTGGGGTATCTCTTAAATCGAAAAAATATTGGATTCCTTTACATACTTATTCTAACTAATACATAAGTACGTATACAGAAATTATTTTAGCCCGAGGAAATATTCACAGAGAGTTATAAGCGATTTTCATGTTTAGGTAAAAATAACTAACTTCTCGTAACAAAATTTATTGGATTATTGTTCATCTGTAATCTGTATTACCTAACTTTATCACATGCCAAATTTCATAGACGGGAGAATTATTCGGGTTGCATAAGCCCCGTTGATTGGACTATAGTTAAATCTTTTCCCCTAAACACTTATTGTTTGGCCACATTCGCTGTAATATTTGTGGTGGCTATATAGCTTGGTGGATTTTAAAAAACCTTGCCACTATAATCTCGAAATAGTACTCGCGATTACTGCGATTAATACGTTAGAGGCCAATCCATTAGGTGCGTTACGAAAAAAACTTGAAGACAAGTTGAGATAAAATTCTACTCACTTCAAGTGCTGCAATAGGTAGAACGATGGGCCAGTTCCCAGCGTAGGGAGATGTCTGTCGGCGATGAGATGCGATCAGCGGCGAGGGCGTGCGGCGGCGGCGCGCGCGCGCCGGCGCCGGCCGCGCACGCCGCGCCCATTACCGCCACTGTTCCCACCGGAGACCACCGGCGCACAATCACCTACTACCATAATAACTTAATACGATGCTTCCAATGCTATTTTTTTTAAAAATACACGTTTTACTTCAATTCAGAAAATCCTAAAAACAACTGAAAACTGCTGAAAATCACTAACGTATGTGTATGAGGGGTATATATGTGGGTAAACCAGTGCGAAAAATTATTTCATTTCGTACAAGCGCCAAAAACGATGTTTTCGTAAAATTTACTTTCAATAGAAGACTTTGACGCCCCCCTACTCAAATAGCCAATTTTCTATTCGTTCACTAACTTAAACAAGCTTAAAACTTAAAAATTAGACGATCAAGTTACAATGTCGCAAGTTTTTGTAAACCACAGACATTGTTGTATTGTACGGAGTTGACAAGCCTACGACCCGTAATTTTAGAGATTATGGCTTATTTTATTATTGAAAAAAAAAACGAATACGTACCAAGCAACTTCAGAATGTGAAAAAGTTTCAGGACGTTTATGAAAATGTCCTGAAAAGTTTACCCTTGCCCCAAGGGTAGTCGCCTGTAATCAATATTGAAAGATTACTGAAGACTCTCATCGATTTGCCTCCCCCCAATGACACAGCGTCGCTAAGAAGAACGTTGGGCATGTTTGCACACTATTCAAAGTGGATTCCGAACTTCTCCGAGAATATACGCACCTTGGCTCACACAACTCGATTTCCACTCGGAACAGAAGCTTTGGAAGCATTCAACGGTATAAAATCCGTTATCGCCAAATCGGCCGTACACGCTATTGATGATAATTTGCCTTTCACCGTAGAGACTGACGCCTCGGAGCATACTATTGCTGCCACACTCTCCCAAGACTCCAGACCTGTGGCGTTCTACTCTAGAACTCTAAACAAAAGCGAACATAACCATTCAGCAGTCGAAAAAGAAGCGTATGCCATTGTACAATCACTGAAGAAGTGGCGCCATTTTCTAATTGGAAAACCATTCAAGTTGTTTACGGACCAAAGGTCTGTCGCATTTATGTTTGATACGACACACGCCAGTAAAATAAAAAACGAAAAAATACAGCGGTGGCGTTTAGAACTGGCGCCATATACATACGACATCGTCTACAGACCGGGCAAAGAAAATTTCGTAGCTGACACGTTATCCAGAGTCTGCGCTAGTATTAACGCCGCATCACGACTTGCGCGACTGAACAAACTCCATGAAAACCTGTGCCATCCAGGAGTAACGAGAATGCATCACTGGCTGAAAACGAAAAATCTCGCCTACACTATTGAAGAAGTCAGAACTATGACGAGCAACTGTCGGATTTGTGCTGAAATAAAACCGAGATTTTACAGAAATGTTGAACCTCTTCCAGAACTCATCAAAGCCACAGCGCCATTTGAACGCTTGAGTATCGACTTCAAGGGGCCTGTCCCCACCAACACAAATAATCGTTACATACTAACAATAATTGACGAATTTTCTAGATTCCCTTTTGCTTTCCCTTGCTCCGACATGAGCGCCAAAACGGTCATAAAGCATTTGAACAATCTGTTTATGATGTTTGGAATGCCTAACTACATTCATTCCGATCGAGGGACAGCTTTCCTATCAAATGAAGTAAAGGAGTACCTTCATTCACGCGGTATTGCAACCAGCAGGACGACAGCATACAACCCGCAAGGAAATGGGCAAGTCGAAAAACTTAATTCTACCCTTTGGAAAGCTATCCAGCTAGGACTACGCTCCCATAACCTACCAATTGAAAACTGGGAGAAAGTTCTCGATAACGCATTGCATTCCATCAGATCCCTATTGTGCACCTCAACCAACTGCACCCCACATGAACGGATGTTTAGACACTCCCGCAAATCTCCAAATGGCAGTACCATCCCGACATGGCTAACGAGTGCTGGGCAAGTCCTAGTCAAACGCTGTGTTCGAGCAAACAAGTACCTGCCCATAGTCGAAGAAGCCGACATAATCGAAGTGAACCCAGATTATTCAATCGTGAAACTTAGGGACGGACGAGAGACAGCTGTGTCCAACCGACATTTAGCCCCGATTGGGGAAGGAGGAGAGACTATAGGAGGGGAAGACCTGGGACAGGCTGATAACGGTATCAGCTACCAGCCTGAAACTGAACCCTCGACCAGCCTGGATCCTCTAGAAACTATACAGCAAGACCCTGAGCCACCGAAAGCTGCTCAACCCGAGCTTCCACGTACAACTGACGCTCCGTCAGCCACGGGAACCCCTGATGCAACTTCACCAACTAGTTCGCCGGAACTCCAGCAGGAAGATCTTTTGAGGAGATCTAGTCGAGCAAGAAGACCACCTCAATATTTACAAGACTTCTCTCTTTAGCGGCGGAGAATGATATGATACTCCTTCTGTAGGTACCATAGATTGAAGTGAATGTCTTGTCAAGATTGTCATTAACGTAATTCTCTATCACAATATTTGTCGTAGACTAATTTAGTGAATTAAAGCCTAGAAGTATGTTTTCAGGCATTCCGTGTTTTATTTCAATGGTTGCATGCTACTAATTTTATTAAATGGTTTGTGTTTTGATTTTAAACTCGTTGCATAGTAGCTTACAGGTATTTTCAAGAGTTATTATGTGCCGTGAATATTAAAGGCTCAATATTTTTTTTCATTAGGTATGTATTTTCACTGATGATTGAGGCGTAAGTCGACTCAATATAATATGCTTGCTTGCTACTTTGGAGATTTTTGTGAGTAAGAAAAATTTTTTCTTTGTTCTATGGTAAAAACTACGCCAATATCACTATTTCTCATTAGTAAGTAAGTAAATTATAATTTGACAAAACAGGTATACTTACCTTCTTTGTCAAATTATAATTTACTTAGCTATAATAAGTTACAACAGCTTACGAAAACCTTGGTATTTTTTTCGATTTCTAAGGATATTGCTACGAATTGTAACTATTATCAAGAATTAAGTTAAGTAAACCTACATTAATATGTTACATACGTACATTAATAAGTTTCAAAATATTTCAAAATAATAACTAGGAGAGTTATTGTGTTCATCGCAATAACATTCTAAATTGAAAGAAAGCACGTGAATAAAGGGAAACATTTTACATTTTTTTTTTCTATAAAGAAAATGAATTGACTTTATAAGACCGACCAGACGACAAAGACTTCAAAAGCAAGCTAAAAGGGTGTGTATTTGCCAAACGCTCAATTCTGAAATGTCTCGCCTCTCAAAAGCGTTGAGTACACGAACTTAACTTAATGCGGGAGTACAAACAGCGATGTCAAATCACGGATGTTTGCTGCAGAGCACTCGTGGGCAGCGCAAACAAAAATAAAACAGCCCTGCGCGATCTTTCGCATTTAAATGAGGCGCCCTCTGCGAGACAAAACAAACTTAATATCGTAGCGAGGGCCCTCCGCGCCACCTCGCCACGTCAAAGAACGACCTCGCCCTCCGCGACGGCGTGACCAGGGAGGGAGCCAGGACTGCTTGATGATTTGACTCAAAAAAAACATTAGGAATAATGCTAATGGAGAGCTTATCAAAGTTGCAAGCCTTACAGGCAGTAACTAGGCTTAATTCTTCAATGTTTAACCAAAGTTTTGTAGCAAAGGAGCTTTCTTAAAACTTTTTTTAAGCACAACGGGTGCTTGGCATTCACCTCACCTGATATTAAGTGGCGATAAGGCCGGAGTTTGAAGCGCACTACACCCGGAATCCTCATCACTGAGGAACTGGCTATCTTACCTCTAACTGCCGGAACACAACAATTTTTAAATCATTGTTATGGCGTCAGACTTAGGTAAGATGGTAGTAGCTAGCCAGCCGAACTTGAAATAAATCCTACAACCAACCAATCATCATCATCATCATCATATCAGTCGCACGACACCCACTGCTGGGTATAGGCCTCCCTTAAGGATCTCCACGACGATCGGTCCTGCGCTGCCATCATCCAGTGGCTTCCGCGACCTTCACCAGATTGTCGGTCCACCTTGTCGGGGGCCTACCCACGGAGCGTTATCCGGTGCGCGCGAGCCATTCCAGAACCTTTCCGCCCCAACGGCCATCAGTTCTTCTCGCAATGTGTCCTGCTCATTGCCACTTCAGCTGAGCAATCCTTCGAGCGATGTCGGTTACTTTAGTTCTACCAATCAAACCGAGTACAAATTGTACCCCCCGTGGGAATTGAACCCGGGACCCCTGCATCTTACACGAGTGGGAGAATCAATAGACCACAGAGGCGGTTAGAGCTACGTTTACCTTGTGGTATGTCTTGATAACCATTTTCGTTCATCATTGGCCAAAAAGGACCTTTCATGCGTCGCCAAGTCACCTTGCACTGTTAAGTTGTCTTGTCATCAAATCGGTGATGGTGTTATAGCAGATATAGCCCTGCTTATGCATGTTTGAGTTAAAAAATAATTAAAAATTTATGATTTGCTACACTTCATTTGCCCTTATAAGGTGTCTGTGGGCGCGACCTGGTGCAGGGCGGGGCGGGGGCGCTCATTACTCGCCAAGAGGCTGCTTTGCAATTCGTATCCGTGACCACTTGACACCTGTATCGAGTAATTGTCTCGTTTGTTTGCGCCCCGCGATTCGGTAAAAGCCTCTCACAACCTTAACTAGGGACTGACGCGCACTCAATATTTAATCCGAGATTCCAAGATCCTGCTCCATAAAGGCCGTTCGTCATGCGGCTGCCTCTCGACATGCTAATTCACCAGGACCTTAAGATGGTGCAGTTATGTAACCTCTTTCGCGGGTAAAGTATACATTTGGAGGTAGAAACCTTTTCCTATGTTCGTTTATTTGGATGACTAGAGCTGAACCAAATAGGCAATGGAACCATTCCTATTACTAATAGGTTTTTAGTTAGTCGCGTTGTAACGGTCTTGATGCATTGTGTATGTGTACTACATACATACACAACTTCCCATTTATCGTGCTGGGTTGTCACGTGACACGGTAATATCTATCGATGAGTTAAGGTTAGACCCTTAGAAGCAGTACCGGAGGATGTTAAAATTACAAAACGATCTTAATCATGTTTACTAGACTGATTAATTACTAGTGGCTCCGTGAGCTGTAGATCTCGCGTTAAAAAGTATCTCAAATTGCATGTTTTTAAAAACAAATAACACAGAATAGATATTAGTTTTTCCAACTAATAAGTAAGTACTTATCTATACTGTGCAAATAATATACGCAGTTATAGGTTCTGTCACAAAGTCACAACCTTATTTATTTTCAAATTTCAAATATTGGCCAGAAATGTTTTGATTGGTGAACTTTTGAATCTTCTAAAAATAAAAAACAAAATTTACTTTGCAACGCTAACAAAAAAGTTTTGTTACATTTTTGATCATTTTTCGCAACTGTTGAAATATGTCTTTTTTTACATATCTCCATCAGTACTAAAAAAATCGAAAAACTAGCTCGACTGAAAAATTCTATATAATTGTCAAACCCTGCTCACAAAATTTCACGAGAATCGGTTGAAAAATGCGACCTGTAGAGGAAAACAGCCAGCGCGAGAACAAACGGACAACCGGCCGCCGGAAGGACATACTCGTACGAAAGAATTTTTGAAATCTTTTTGCTAATTTGACTAGATGAACACAAAGATTTCTTGACATGTTGTGATGTAACCGTAAAATCCTGAGAACCATTATATTGTAATTAATCTGAATAGATTATAATCTCAATTATTGTGAATATGAAATAAATTTTAAATAACAAAATATTTTTTTATAAAGACATTAAATTACAATTTATCGCCGTATATTATTATTGTAATATCGCGAGGTAATTTTTAATCTATAACGGTTCTTACGATTTTCCGGTGATATGTATAATGATTATTGTAGAAGAGGTCCTTACTTTTCATTGAGGATATACCTAAATTAAATATCTAGTTGTTGTATTTAAAAAAATACCTGAAAATATTGTAACATTAGGAATTGTCTAAATCAAACAGGAAGGCATTATCGATATAAATATATTTTTTTGGTATTTCATCGTATCTAAACGCATTTTTTTTAATATCTTTTACCTTGATTTCTGTTCCAGTGTTCAATTTGTTGCGTTTCGTAAGTGCTTTTAATAATGTAAACACTGTCAAGTTGCGTCAGCGTTCAGAGCTCAGGCAGCATTCCGTATGTATCAATTTTTATTATTGCCGTGTTTGGCGGTAACGCGCGGCGGCCTGCGCCCGCGCACCGCGGCTTGCGTTTTTGCCGCGTGCCACATAGCGCACCCTACAAGGCCAATCAGTGGCGTAATCGCATTCCCGACCAAAATAAATCATAAACCCAAAGAAATGTGGCTGGTAGGCACTTCGATTTGGTTAAGACGGCACATACGCTGCGATATCATCTGTAATTACCTTCACCACTTGGTCAGAAAATACCGTTAATATTTGTAAAGAGTTTTAGTTATCTACTTAGGTTTAGTGTAAGTTTACGTCTACGTAGTGGCCTTATTAACGTTTTTCAAAATGATCGGCAATATCCGGATTGTTATTAACGTAAGTAATTTGAAAACTACATATGGAATAATTAAAACAATTAAGCGTTTTGCATTCTTATTGGCAATCATAAAAACTAGAAACGTATCGATTAGAGTTGCGGCCCGGCCCCAGCAAACGTTCGGTACTCTGCAGGTTCGGCACTTTTTACTAGGTTCGGCCAAGTACCGAACCTTGACCCGCGGTGCGGCCGAACCTCCGAACCTTTCTAAAATGATGATTTCGTCGTTAAATTAAGCTCAAAATTTCGAAATAATATGTATTTTTTATTTATTATTAAACAACATTTTATTAACACGATTTTATTAGGTTGCTTTCTTGTTTGTTTGTTTGTTTGTTTCCGCAAAGTTTGCAAACGATTATATATAGCTTCCCAATGAGCTAGAAACTTGAAACTTTGAACATAGGTCAGAAGGTCTGACCTATGTTCCAATTCTCAAGTTCTGACTCAGAACTGAAAGACAATGCAATATTATGGTGTCATTGTTTCGATTGTCATTGAGCTGATAGTGATCTGATGATGGAGCTGGAAGAAGGTTACAGGAACTCTGTGATAAAACCATACAAAAATGGAGATATGGCTTGTTAGAATCGTCTTGACAAGTACTTTGACGGAAGATGAGTTCCTGGGTCTAATGATGAAGCCGGAAATAGGCTACAGGAACCATGCAACCCCATCGAGTTTAGGCTCGTTTGCCCAACCTCGTTGGGCTCGTTTGAATCATCTTGATGAGTACAGTACGAGGCATATATCTTAAAATTTTTTCGACGTAGTGGAGATAAGATCGCGCATGTGCTCTTGTGAGCGACCAATAGCGCGCGCCCTTCTCCCACCGCCCGCGTACCTCACTGCTACGCATGTCCAAAATACGCGTTACGCTCAATCCCCACCCGATTTCAAAATATTTGCCTCGTACTGTATTCTGTTGGGAAATAGTGTCCAAGGGTCTGATGATGGAGCCGGATGAAAGCCACAGGCTCTAATAAAATCCATGCAACCCCATCAAGTTTGGGCTCGTTTAAATCCTCTTGGCGAGTACTCTGTTGGGAAATAGTGTCCATGGTCTGATGATGGAGTAAGTTTTAGATCACTGTAAATTCGGACTGAAAACATTCTGCGCGATTGGGATCAAGCTGACGAACCCAGCCTCTGAAAACAGACGTTCCGAATATACGAACTAGCGCGCTTAAAGGCCTAAATAAATACCGAGTCGGTTTGGCCGGGTCGCAAACGGTTCGGTATTTTGAAACCGAACGGTTCGCGACCCGGCGGTCCGGTATAATTAAAGTTTGCTGCATCACTAGTATCGATCTAACTAAAATCTAAAATTGAAATGCGAACGATTGCAATGAGGTGCAGAATAATTAGAGTTGATTAGGCGCCCACTCAAGCGGCAATAAGCAAATATGTACAGTCAATGGCACTTCTTATTACCACGGAATGACAAATTACCTCAATTCTATTTTGAACTTCACTTCGCAGTCCTTATGGCTTAAAATCATTTGACAGAATTTGACAGTTTTGTTAAACCCCATGTGCTGATATGTGTACATAGAACTACTTACAATAAATTGGCAGATGCAACAATATTACTAGATAGGTAACATATTCAACATTTCTGTAATCACCTGTGTTTAAAAAAATACATTGGGTTTAATAATGTTATAAGAATTTAGCACATAGCAGTTTCATGCCCGGTTTCTGAGGTATCTGTGGTCAAAAGTGGTTATAAAATTAACAAATAATGTGGACCCCTCCGATAAAGTGGTTCATAGTATGATGCTGAAGTTGAAAAGACCAAATTTCACAACACCTATGGACGACAGACCGAAAATTAAAAAGTCGAATGGTTGTTTGAACGTACGACACGTTTAAAATCACGAAAGGACATTTTACCTAAAAGACTAAAACCCGAAGCTTAAAAAAACGAAGTTTAAAAACCGAAGGTTGATTGAGGGTTACACGCCAACAGATCGATTTTGGCACTTCGCCGGCCGCTGCTGCAGCACGCTCGCTTCGCTCGCTCAGCTCGTGCGTTTTTGGTCGCAATGGAACCTAACCTCTTCCTCGCTCGCTACGCTCGCTCGTCGTCGCACCTAATATACTACTTTATCAGACTTTCGGGATTGCGAACTATCGGTCATTTAATAATCGATCAATCTGTCAATTTTAACACTTCTTCATTCAAAACGTTTTATTGTATTGCAGCCAAACAGTAAGAAAAGGTTTTAATGAGAGCATTTGTTTAAAAGATTTGAGAATAAAGGCTGGAATTGCCCCTTTGTTAGTCTGCCGTATCGATAAATAAACAATGGTTTGATGTCATTGTAAATTGTTTTTCAAAATAAAATCTTAACCCCTTTACGCCCCAAAGCATCTCAGTGGGACAGCTCTATAATAGGTTTAAAATAATTAAACATTGACATTGATTTCCCGAACCTCAATCAATAGTTTCGCCAATTCAAAACTCTTTCGCCACCTATTAAAGCATTGTTTACAAAACAAAAGTAATTCGAAAGCTTTTTGTTCCTGAAGAAATCACACGAACAAATTCTTGTGTGGCGGTCGCGTGCGCACGTAATGAATGATCGGGTATACGCAAACAATCGTACCTATTGCGCAAGCGGCGGGCGGCGGGCGGTCGCGCGCTATCAACAAACCAATACCTTTCTAATGAGCTATCCCCGCCCGTCAATCATCAATACCCGAGCAATAATGCAAATTGTTTGCAAATAAACAGGGGTCGGCTCCGTTTTTAATTTGCCCCGGATCACGCCGGCGGAACTAATGAACCGCTCCGATAGATGTCGCACCAAATTAAACTATTTCTCGGACGCCCGGCGGGTTTGATTGAAATTTTAAGTCGTGATCTTTATCGTGGACGGAGGCGTTGATGTTTTTAAATCCATAGGATTATGCTCTAAATTGATCGGTTTTTGTTAATAAAAATCCCTGGCAACATTTAATTAAAAAGTAAAAATGTGGTACTTCCGTATCCTTCTCTCGCCGGGGCATCCCGGCAGCAAATACGCTGGCTTATTGTGTGTCATAAATTGAATGTGCAAATGTTTGATATAAACACTTTTTTCGATGCCGTTACCAGCTCCATAGTCTCATTTCCCAAATGTGATGGACTTATCCTAATGGGCGACTTTAATATCAACCTTTTGGATCCCGCCAGTGGTAAGGCCAAATTATTCTCTCAATTCGCCCAGACTACGAATCTGACTCAGGTAATTGACGAACCAACCCACTTCACCGACAATGGTAACAGCCTTATTGATGTGATCTGCTCTGATGTTCGGGTCTTACAGGTAAAGGTAAAACATTCACCTGACCTAGGACGACATGCTATGCTAACTGCAGAGTTTAAGATTAAAAATGAAAAACCTGCTCCTCATTGGGTGACATATAGAGCATTAAAAAATATAGATCATAACCAACTAAACAGGGATCTTGACGCCGTCAGATGGGATTACATCAGTGGCATAAATAATGTTGACGATTTAGCTGAAACTCTCACCATCTGTGTAAAAACCATATTTGATCTCCACGCTCCTGTTAAGAGAAAAAAATTCAGGTATGCACCCCTACCCTGGATTACAGACACCATTAAAGAAATGATGCGCATCAGAAACAATTATCATGACAAATTTAAGAAAAGCAGTCGTGACAAGACTAAAAATACTGAGAATAGTAAAAATTGCTACTTATTCATGAAGCACCTTGTAATAACCGCCCTGGAGAATGAGAAAAGGTGTTTTTTTACTGTACACATTAATAAAAATATTAAAAACTCGAAAAAATTGTGGAGTAACTTGAAGAACACGGTTTTACCAAACAAAAAGAAAATATGTGATCTTCCAGTTTGCTTCGACGACCCAGCTGGCATAAATACACATTTTCTCAACATTCCAGGTGCAAATAATGTGTCTATATCTGCTTTGACCTATCTGGAACATCACAGACACGGTGAAGAGACATTCTCACTGCACGAGGTCAGCGAGGATATGGTGAGGAAAATAATCATGGGGCTTAAGTCGAACGCTCAGGGAGATGATGGTGTTTCCTTGGACATGATACTGCTCACTTTGCCACAGTCTTTGGCAACCATCACAGCCTTAGTGAACAAGTCCATAAAGGAAGGGCAGTTTCCAGAGAGCTGGAAGTTGGCCATTGTCAGACCGCTCCCTAAAGTTAGTCACCCAGAGACTGTTAAAGATTTAAGACCAATCAGTATCTTACCTTGTCTCTCCAAGATCCTGGAAAGGGTAGTCTGCGACCAGCTTACGCGGTATCTTGAAGAGCAAGGCATCCTCCCTCAGTTTCAGTCTGGTTTTCGGAAAGGGTATAGCACGGCGACAGCTCTTGCGGATGTGGTTGACAACCTCCTTGCCGCCCGGGACTCTGGAAAGGTCAGCGCTTTAGTGCTGCTGGACTTCTCACGGGCATTCGATTCCATCAACACAACACTCCTACTGTCGAAACTTGCATACTATGGAATCGATGCCCAGGCTATCAGATGGTTCGACAGCTATCTGAGTCACAGACAGCAGTACGTGGAGCTTATGAGGAGTGGTGAAAGTAAGAGATCTGACCATCTTCCTGTTACACGCGGCGTGCCTCAGGGCTCCATCTTAGCACCCATCCTCTACGCGCTGTACAGTGCCGACATAACAACAAACATAAAACATTGTCAGTATCACATTTATGCAGACGATCTGCAACTGTACATGTCTTTTATACCATCAGATCGAGTTGGTGCAGTGGTCAAATTAAATGATGACCTAAAAAGAATCTCTGACTGGTGCCAGTCAAACTGTCTTGTCCTCAACCCGTTAAAATCTAAGTACATGCTGATAGGTTCAAAGCGTAAACTCCAGGAACTAAATGGCAGTGGCACACTGAACATCAGCATTGAAGGTAAAACCATTGAACGTGTGGAAGTGGCCAAAAACCTCGGGTTGGTCTTTGACAGCCAACTCAATTTCGAAAAACACATTATGGAATGTGTTCGAGGCTGTTTTTATCGTTTAAAACTGCTATACAAAATTAGACCATACCTATGTGAAAAGCTTAGGATACAGTTGTGCGAGTCTTTGATATTGTCTAAACTCAACTACTGTGACATCGTTTATGGACCGTGCCTACTCTCTAGAACAGCCAACTTGGTGCAGCGAGTGCAGAATGCCTGTGCTCGTTTCTGTTTCCGCATACCACCAAGATCACATGTTACACCCTTTCTCATCACTGCTAACACACTGAAAATGGAAGGCCGCAGAAAACTCCACTTAGCCACTCTGATGTTTGGTGTTGTGAGCACTGGAAAACCACAGTACCTGCACAGTAAACTGAATTGGGCCCAAAATCCTGCCAGGCCTCCGAGGCGTGCCTGCACTCATGTCCTCTCAACCCATTTACACCGTACCGTAGCATTTCGGGGTTCGTTCAGGTTTGCCGCCACTCGTTGTTGGAACGATATCCCGCCGCCAATGCGTGAGCTAAAAACAATAAATAGCTTTAAAAAACATCTGAAGAAATTTCTTATAGAAAAACAAAATACTCAGTTTCTACTCACCCATTGATATTCACGACGCGGGTGGTGGCGGGCATATCCCTCACTAATTTTGCACCTCTAGTTTCTGTGTCTCAGTGGTTCATATTCACAACGAACCACGAAGTCCGCATTGTTTCGCAGCGCAGTAACTGTATTGCGTGGCACACGTGGCGGGCAGGGTAGGAGATGGTGTATTAGCGGGTAGGTAAGAAAATAGCAATCAAACACATTAAAAGTAGACAAAAAATTCCGCCCGCTAAATAATTTTTCTTTTATTTATCCAGCACGCACGCCTGTCACTGTCATGTCAATGTCAACTTGACACTACACTTGTATCTTTGCTATAGACCAGAGCACACGATATAGCCAAGGATCGTATACATTCTGCCTTCTTTATATATTTTTTATAGTATTTAGGTATATATTATTTTTATTTTTCATATCTTCTATGATACTTTTAGTATATTATAAGACCACAGCTCCCTAGGCCCTGTTAGAATAACAGCGTGCTGTGGCGTTCTCTGAACGTCGCAGCAACACACGCTGAGACAGGACCCATTAGTCTCCATTTCGTCACTTTTGTAGGTACTTTTTAGTTTAAGTTTTTGTTATTTTTACTTTATTTTTCTTGTTGTTTTTTGTGTTTATTTGGGGCTAATAAAACATTTATTATTATTATTATTATTATAAATAAACGGAAAATCCTGCTTCATTAAAAATTTACAGTCCAAAAAGGAGAGCTCAATAAAATTATCATGAAATAATAAACTGATTAGAGTTTTTAGGTTTGTGAATTCCAAAAAAAACAAATAATTAATTAAGTTTCATTATTAGAAGTTTAGATATTTTTTGATACTTATTACGAATTTCATATAAAATTTGCAGAATCAACTACTCTTCAAGCTCAGGAAAACGAAATAGTTAAAACAGATATTTAATTGTTATCCGGCTACGGTGGCCGCTCGGGATTTAATTAATAAATTATTGACGTTTTCATTCAGGTCCTGCTAAGTATAGGTCCTCCAGCTTATTTTGAAATCTTAAAAAGCAAAATTGAGACAAGTGACAAGTTTATTAAAAATGTACTATGATTGTGAAAATCGATTGTTATATCTATATTAGAGATGACCTCAGATTTCACAATAAAATGGGTTGAGCAACAATGACTACAATCTTTAGGTTTATTATACTTAAGATTACACTTAACATAATTAAGTATGTGAAAACAAAAATAGTCTCAAATCTAGTCCAGAACTTGACTTAGACCTTTTTGTTTTCACATAAGTACTATTTTTGTTGAACTTAGCCATGCTGTAGTTCGCGGTATCTTCATCAGTATACTCGTACCAATGTTTGCATTATGAATATTGTAAATTCACATTGTTATTTTTTTGTTATCATTTTATCATATCATCATGTATGTACCCCACCTATTTAATCTGCTCACTTATTAACATAATCGTATTAAACATCAATGCAATTACACAAACGTTCAGAGACAGCTTTCATCGCACAGAGAAAGTGACAATGCAATTAATTCTATCTGGTCTGTGACGCCGACCTCGAACAAAGCGAGACGTGACGTTTGCTAATTTATAATTGAGAGATAACCCTTCGGCCGCGCTTCGTAATTAAAACGCGGCGACGCGCGCTCGAGGGCCCTCTGCGCCCCCAGTGCGCCCCGTGAACCCCCGCCCGCGCCACGCGCCATTGTTGTACAATACGCAAACCATCAACACTAGGGGTTGACACTAACTCCACTTTTATAGCTGGTTAAGTGACCATATAAGACTCTGTCAATATTTGGACGTGTTTGATCGGACGTATATTTTTGTTTGGTAGAGCTTGGGATTTTGATGTGACTCTAGCACAGTGTGATATGTGTTTTTTTTATCTTATCCATCACGCAAAGGTTTTTAGCGCATACTTAATTTGTAATGCTACTTCCAAAACCTTGCCAAGTCAGATTATTAATTCATATTTTTTATGACGTTGTTAAAATATAAACAGAGAATGTCGTACGAAAATAACAGGTTCGTAAAAGTGTCCCTAATTTGTAATAAAGCACGTTATCACTCTCATCGGAAATTTTATTAGTTAATGGTTTACAGTGAAAGCTACGTGATATTGACGGCGGCAGCAGTTGGCGCGCATAAATCTGCGCGGGCGCAAGCAGCAGCAACGGTGCTGCCCCGCGGCCGCTGCGTCCGATCTTATCGCGCTTCTCGAGAACATCGCGCTATTGAGACGTGCCACCTGCGCCCTCGCGTATATACATTGTCTCGCACTCTCCTAAATCAAATCCCTGTTATGGGCCGCTCGCATCCAAAGGGTTTCATTTCTCGGCGATTATCCACAGTCGCCGCGACTTCACTAACAAATAGCTCCGATTATTTGCCGTGAGTTTGATTTATGTGGGAGGGTCCTACCGGCGACGCCGCTCAGCTATTCAATATACCTTTCATCGTCGACGAGCAACTATTTTGGGTACGATTATTCAGATGTAGATTAACTTTTTGTCGGATGGAAAACTGTGGGCCGGGCGGTGTCAATACGCGTCACATTAGCGTCCGGTCAGGCGCATCTCATTGGGGCGATTTGGAAAAACATGATGATGATGTATGCAGAGCGTATGTGCCGACGTAACGGTGGCGATTTCGAGAACTCATCCATATGTGATGGCATCTGGGTTGCAGATGTGCTGACGCCGACGCCCCACCCCATCATATTTATTCGTATTTGTCCAAACAAATTGTACAATTACGCACTATTCGATAGAATATAATGTCCTTTTATGATTATACCATATTCATCGTATCACGTCGTCATCGTATAACCCTAAAACGATGTATTTTTACATTAAATTAACTTCAGTTAACATTCTGGTATCATTTTGGATTGGATTATTTCTACTACCAAAATAAAACAATGAATTGATAGTACAGGTTCAGTAGATAAGTCAACGCTTTCCAACAATGTATGTAATTATGTATACAGGTGTCCCAAAACTTTGCCACACAGAGGGAAAGTACCTTAAATATTGAAAATGAGAAATTAGACTGAAAGAAGACTTCATTTAGTTTTTAAAAATAATTGGAACTGCATTTAAAGATTTTTCAAAAATCGCCTACCTAAACCAGGAATCGGAGCCACCAAAAACGAAAATTTTTTTTTTTTAATTTTTACGATACCAATCGAAAGGGACACAGGTTACATATAAGGATTATATTTTTAACACAGCATCTTAAACAAAAGGAAGACCATGAAATTTAACATTTAAATTCTAATTATTACGGATTGTAGGTACCTATCAATTTGTATTGAATCTTATGCGATTTAAAGAAAAATCTTTGAATGCAGTTCCGTTTCTTTTTAAAATCAAAATGAAGTCTTCTTTCAGTAAAATTTCATACCTTCAATATTTAAGGTATTCTCCCTCCATGTGGCAAAGTTTTGGGACACTGTTTACCTATCTCACTCATATTATTTTGTTTACAGTAAGTAAGTAGCACTTTTCATCAACGAAACACTAGGTTGAATAAAACTTAATAAATATTAAACCAGGTGTTGCGTCGGTTTGTCTGTCTATTGCTCTTCATGAGCCCATCCATACACAACTCGGAGAGACCTTCATAAATAATGTCAATAAATCGGAATTTTATTTCCACCGTGTCATGATGACATGCCAATATCGCGCAACTGCGAATAATATCAATGCAATGGTGTCAAAGAAAACGGACTGCATTTTCCTTATTTTTAGCATGAACGTTCAACGTTAGGAGATATTCGTACTTACGTACTTACTTATTTGTAAGAGAGTTTTAAATATGTGATTTGTTGAAGTGAAAACTTCTTTAGCGGCGTTGTATGCTTTTTTGTAATGGGGAAAAAATGCTAAACTCGCGTCAGTAAGAATCAATTGACCCTGATCGAAAATTCGTAAGACGGAAGTGACGGATGGAGAGTAGATAGCCGGCGGCGGAAGTATCCCCCTCTCTTTCTACAGGGCGTGGTGAAAATGGCGGCGCGTCATTTCAAGACGTAAACACTTGTGTTACCATAGCAACGCGCAAATTTTTTAACTCAATGTCAAAACTCTAGATTTTCTGTCAAGCTATGGATAAGACTTTCGAACAATACTGCTCTGTATTCGTAAATTCAAATGCAGAGTAAATTCGTAAGACGGCAATTCGTGCAAAATTATTCCCTAACCATTCCAAAATATCAAAAATGCACAACGTTAATATTCAAGTTTTCACTTCTGCCGGCACTCCCGGAGTGCAACCCGATTTTTTTTCCGCTTCGCTTTTGGTGTTTATGCAGTTTCTTTAGTAGTCGTTTGATTTTCCTTCCCTAACTTAGTGTCACTGCTAAAATGCCATAGCGTTTTGAATATTAAAGTGTAGTTATTGCATACAAAATCGATAACGATAATCAATTATCACCTACTTTTTATGTTCCATTTAGGCGCAGGCAGTTAAATGGATTATTCATCACTAGGGTAATAATGCGTCGTCAAAGTATCAATAAACATCATGAATTCTAATGTTTGATCATTATCACGGGCCTTATAACATTCGGATTTGAAGGTCGATCGAATCGGTCATCGGAAACAAATGACAGTCATCTCTTCAGCCTGGCGCAACGCCGATCGCGAAATCTGTAACTTCGGGGAATCTCTGTCTAGGGGATGGTTAGAAAAAAATCTACCTGAGAGATTAATCGGGCACCGCTACACGTGTCCTATCTGATATTACCGTTTTTATGGTGGAATTGAAACAGTTGGATCGTTTTTTGAGGCGGCCATTTGTCATGTGATCATGGTTCGTGTATGTGCCCGGTAGTTCTGGGACACGATAATGCGGAGATTTCACGCGTCATCTATCCTCCACCTACAATAGATGACAGGACGATCGTTTCCACGTACGTTGTTACTTTATATTTTATTTGTATAAGTGAGGATGAAAAAATGCGTAAAGGAAATGGTAACCAAAGGATTTAGAATAAGACCCTAAATGAAAAGTCTATTTCTTAAAAAAATATTACTTAAGTGCTTAGTTAAAATTGCAGAAATTAAAGGCGTGCAACTATGAAAGGTATTTTCACACCTACGTATTTTCCCGACGTTTCGACCGAGTTGCATCGGCCGTGGTCACAGGCTGACTGGAGCTGCGGTGTTACGCCTCTTCCTCTGCGGTGGAATCTTCATCCACCGTCGAACAGTTTTTCCAACTACCGCCGCACACAACACTAACGGTGTTCTATTAAAATGATTGATGTAATGACAAGTCGCTTTTCACTGAAACACTAATATTGAACAAAAGAATGATCAACAAAGCTAACGGGGCATGATTTGTTCGTATGAAAGTATCATAAATCTGATGACTGGATCAGTCATTTGGGTGGTTCAAAGTTATCAATTCAAATAAATAAAAAAGTGGCCCTGTGAACTGCAGACCTCGCTTTAACACATATAATATCTCCACCATTTTGAAAATTTAAAAAACTGACGAGAATCGTTTAACAAATGTGACCTGTAGAGGAGAACAAACGGATAGTCGGACAGCCGGACGCACATACGAAAACATTTTTGCCCAAGCTGAAACAGAGACGCTTCGCACTCGCTCGGTCAAAAACAATAATTTACATTTAATGCCAAGTATACGAATCATAAAATTATCCTTCATTTGTCGATTATTAAAAAAGGTAGGCCATTTATTTTCTAAAACGGTTAGTTAAGATTATATTGTTCGGTTTTTTGGTTGCATTTTTTCATTAACTCTTGTAGAGCACCAATAAATTAAAAAAGTTCTCCCTACATCGAGTTGACAGGCGCGATTTTGTCCAAATTCCCGCGTAGGTTGATTCATGGCGGTCGGGTGAAGCCGGGGCAGGGATGGCCGCCGCGGGTCACCGCTGGCACTCGTAACAAAGGAGACGGGTATTAGCTTGCTCCACAACGCTCAATACCTTTTGTTACAAATATGCTTTTTATGAACTGTTTAGTTGACTCGTAAAAGGTAGTATCAACTACTTTTGAAATTTTCATTCTTTGTTAAGCATCGCTCCCGTTAGGATTCAGAACTCTTCAATTTTAGATCGATTTTAAAAAAGGAAGAGGTTCTGTTTGGTTGAAGTTTTTTAATGCAAATTCATATTTCTTCATCTTTATTATTTTAACTCCGTAGATCCATAGTTTTTTTTTATTATTATTATTTAATCAACAAAGTAAAACATACAGTTTTTAGAGAAACCGAGCGAATAAAACCCAATTAGGTTTGTCCAGTCACTGCGTATTCAAAGTCAAAGTCAAAGTCAAATAAGCTTTATTCAAATAAACTTAATAATTAAGTACTTTTGAATCGTCTTTATTGTCCTACCACCCGTTCCAGACTTTTTTATTAAATAATTTATTATTTTTTTTATTAGATTAAATAGATAGTCAGTCAGTATTCTTAGGTAAACATACAACTAAGCAGTAGTTAAAGACGTATGAAGACGTATAAATTTAATACAATGCGTGGCTCAAATAAGAATTAATACCAATTTAAGCGTGATTTTTCTTAGAGAAATAGTTGGTACCTACTACCTACATTAATATTGATTTTTCCAGCCCAAATTTAGTAGATACCAGTTTCTAATAGAGTCGTAATGGCGGCGCGGCGTGTGGATGCGCTCGGGCGGTAAATCAACGTTGTCTTGTGTATGCTTCGCCCGCCACTGATTAGCTACATCTATGCGACACCACCCGGAGCGGACACAACGCACTGACACACTGTTCAATTAATTAAACAAAGCAATAAAATAAACAAACGGTTTATCTAATTTGCTAAAATCATGCTCAATGTGACAGTGTAACTAGGCTTTTATTTTTTTTAATTTTTTTTTTATTGTTTAACTAGTGGCTCCGTGAGCTATAGACCTCGCGATAAAATAAAATAAAATGTCGCCATGAAGTTTTCAAAACACACAGTAGGTACGTGAGTATTCGCAGCTAGATAGTGCTTCTAATTTTGATAATTTTTCAAAATGGGTGAATACAAATTATACCAATTATTTTGTCTTGTACTATGAATACTTTTATTAACTGATTTAATATAGAAATAAGTTTGACAACCATGACGTGGGCAGAGCTAAAAGTTTGCTTGAACCTAGATTGGAATTTGAAAACATCTCTGAGTTTTCTTCGGCAGTTCTTTCTCGGAGAGGCCTCCCAATTTGTGAACTGGTGGTAGATTCAGTAGGTAGATCGCGTTTTCTAATCAACTTTAATCAATTCATCTCAATAATAATGATTAAAATCAGAACGCAGCTATAAAATAATTTAATAAAATTGAATGCATTTTTAGGAAGGTCCGAGCGGGTAATTACATAAAAATAATGAGCAACTTTTTTTACTTCGTTGGTCCCGTGACCACGGCCACTGGAAAGATGTCTAAACGTCGGAAAACCCAAAAAACCAACAATTGAAAACTAAACAATTCTAAAATAACATCTGAAATAACCCTACGCGCTGTAATCTGTAAAAGGTTTTTTTTTTTGAAAATCCAGTTTAGTCTAGTCAAATTAGGTCGAATTTGCAAAAAGATCGGGAGTAATTCGTGTAGTTGTATTTTTTTATGGAATCATTAGAAGACATGAATATAAGTTTCCTCCGAGTTTGCACCATTCCTGCTATGTACGGAACAATAGTTTAATGTTAGGTATTAACATTAAAGTCCCAATATTTTTTTAAATATAATACCTACAAAAACAGTTTGTTTTCATGTTTTGTTACAATTTTAATTACCTATCAATGCATACCTAGCTTGCTTAAATCAGATACAAAGTTACCGAGATAATTGACAAAATCTTAACCTAGGAGCGCCACCTTTGTGACGTCGTAGGTACTTGTTCCACCACTTTAGCGAGGAACAAAAAGTGATTTGATAATCAGTAACGCATACGCAACGCGAAAGTAGTGGAACAAGTACCTGCGACGTCACAAAGGTGGCGTCTCCTAGGATTCGATTTTGTCAATGATCTCGGTAACATTATATCTGATTTAAGCAAGCTAGGTATGCAATGATAGGTAATTAAAATTGTAACAAAATATGAAAAGAAACTGTTATTGTAGGTATTATATTTTAAAAAATATTGGGACTTTAATGTTAATACCTAACATTGAACTATGTTCCGTACATAGCAGGAATGGTGCAAACTCGGAGAAAACTTATATTCATGTCTTCTTATGATTCCATGAAAAATTACAACTACACGAATTACTTCCAACCTTTTTGCTAGTTATCGCTCGCGTCGCGTGAGCACTTATTCCCGTTTTTTAGTTATTACCTACTTAACTATTCTGGGCTTAACTAATCTTTTTGACAGGATAAACATGAAATCATTTAAAAAATATTTAAAAAGCTAAGTCAATTCTTTAAAAATCATCCTATTGTCTCAAAGAAAAGACATCAACGCAATCCTGCGCGCGCGCCCCTGAAAGAAACATTGATCGATATCAAAAATTGCGTATAATCTCCTCAGTAAGTACAATTTAAATCAATAAAGTATTTTGATCAAGTACGTTTTACTGGAAGGTTCAATAAACATGACTTGATTACTCATTAAACTATGCTATGCTTGATTTGATTTTTTTTTTAAATAAAAAAAATATTAAGGTATTTGTTAACGATCGCTGCCGTTGTAAGAAGGAAGTGCAAAGCTGTAATTGTGATTTGTGATCACGCCATCGCCACTCGTGTGAACCACCCACAAAAACATGTGCGCGACGTCGTCTGTCTGTCTGTCTACTGACAGCGTGACACATTGTTCTACCCACAAGAAACATACATAGCGAGGCAGTTTCCAAACCTATTAGCGAAGAGTTAATCTTGAGTGCTGAGCTAACTGTACAATCAGTGAATCGTAAAAATCTATGGCGACTGAATTTAACGATGTTCTAAAAAAACCACAGCTATTAATGATTGCTGTAAGTATTAATGTATAGGAAAATTGGCTCTTAATTTTATTCAAATCAGTATTTCAGATTAAATTAATAATGGTTTCGGTGGCAGTATCAGCTCCGAGTAGTGCGTCGGTATGAGGCTCATGCGTCATGCGGCGGAGCGCGTTAGTGGCTAACTAACTATAAATTACAAGGTCACCAATTAAGATAACACCGCCTCGGACGCATCCCCACCCCCTCCTCCCCCCACTCTCGTGTAATCGTACTATCAGTGCCAACTCATTACTACTAAGCCATGCGATGAACTGTGAATAGCTAATTCATTACGTCTAATCAAATTGATAACATTTCACAAAGTGTAAAGTGTATCTACTTAAGTTACCTATATCCTGCCTCGTTAAGGACTACATCCATTTAGGGATGCGCCGATCCGATCCGATCTTTTGAAATATCGGATCGGCGGGCATACGATCCGGCGATTTTCGGATCGGATCGAGGCCATACGATTTTTTGCCGGATCGATACAAAGCTTGGAAGATCGGATCACTTGGATCGTATGAACGAAAATGCGGTTTGATTAAGAAAAAATGAGCACTATGGTTTATTTGTTACGAAATTTATCTTTGTCTACATTTAGAACTTGGCCGAAAACTGGCCCCTATAAAAATTGTACTTAACTATCAGTAGTTAGGCGCGTCTTCAAGTATAAACTTTTGAGAGAAATTCGTTTTTAAGTTCTCTGAGTACAATATTACTATTCCACATTATTTTATACATTGTTTTGCATGGGTTTACTTAAAAAAGATATTAAATTAATTTCGTCTTACTTATTTGCATCCGATCCGGATCGATTTCCTGAAAATCGGATCGAAGGCATTCGATCCGATCCGCGGATCGGATCGTGGAATTACGATCCATTACGATCCGAAAAATCGGATCGACAACCCCGGATCGCGCATCCCTACATCCATTCATTATCTAAAATATCAGCCTAGGTAGCAAAGAGATTTTTTCAGCTAGTAGTGACATAATAAATTGTAACTGCACTTCCTTGAAAATCTCAAGTTGCTGCTGCCTTTAGGATATTGGAATCATAATGCATTGTTTTATACGTAATTACTTTTTAATTGCATTGTTTTATACGTACATTTTCATAATATAGGGTTGACAACATTGAGCGAGATAGCTTAAAAGCACTTTGCATCAGATCTTTCACAGTTATTTATAAGGTGAATGTTAATCTCCGTCTGTTGTCCGGTCAGAAAAAACATATTATTCTTGAAAAGGAAATATAATGGTGCGTCCGCTACCGTAAGCGGCGAGATAGCGAGCTGCTCAAACGATATAGCGCCGGCGGCGCGGGCGCATATTCCAGTGCGCAAGGACAATCGACAATAGCCGAGGATTTAAAACAAAAGTATCGATACGTGAACAAAACGGTCGGCGTCTCATTGTGCGGATAAGCCGCGGCCATAAGTTACCGGCGTATGAGCGGCGGGAACAATAGCACCGCAGTACGGTAGCAAGCATTTGCATATCGCGCATCGGCTCCCGCGCACCACCACACAGCACACCCCCGCGCCCGCGCCCGGCCCCGCGCCGCGCCCTCTCACCACCACAACACTTTCCAGTAATAATATATTTAAAATGCTGGACTTTTCATAATTTATAATCGCTGTATTAATTTGTAATTCAGAAACACATTCAATAAAGTCAGGCGTTTCTCCAACAGCGCTAAGCGGAGATCACTTCTATGAACTGTGGTAAACTAATTCGCATATTTGACAATCCGGCTCAATGTTCTAATTTAGCAACCAAGACTTCGTAGTTCTAGCATTATGAAAGTTCTTGAGTTTCTTGTGAGATTATGGTCGGTGTTAGTTTTAGATTCAAATTATAAAGTTTTATACAAGGTGTTTGGAAATAGCCTTATAAAGCCGAATATGGTAGATACGGACCATCAAAGTGAACAACTTTTACTATGGAACCAACTTTGAAATCGCTAAAAAAATCCGCTGTTTCATACCTAACTATTATTATATCAAAATCCATGAAGCAGCTGATTTTTTTCGCGATTTCAGAGTTGGAAGTTGAAACCATAAGTTGTTCAGTTTGATGATCCCTATCTACAAAATCCTGAAAAAACTCAGCTTGACATAACAATGCTGTCAGCATAGATGGAGCTCCATTCGAAAATCAGTTGTATTTGGTACATACTACAAACATATTGCATTTAATAATCATCATTTGCTTTGATAAAATGGGTCATAGTGAAGAATTGGTGTTAGTTGTCGGACACGCTAAAATATATTGTGTAAAAGCTAAAATCCTGGAAAAGCACGCATTGATAAAATTTGGCCTATAGTTGCTAGAGTGCCATCTATTTGGCCTATAGTTTCGAGTCCAGCGGTGATGTTATGAAGTTAAAGTAGTCCCTTAAGTAGTTATAAAGTTACCTATGTAAAAAGTTATGAATGCACCCGGCGCGTTCGATACTGAAAAATGCCCTGAAGTCCCGCGCTTGTTAGTATAGAGAATATATTCTCATAATTATAATGACAAAAAACTGGTATTCTTGATATATTGTACACATTTTTCGCTTTTTAAACAAATGTCTTGATTTTATTGTGACAAATTCAAAAATAATACATCCTTAGGACAATTATATTTTTTTTGTAAATTTAAATAATATTTTAATGTAAAAAGTAAGATTTAAGTCAGTAGAATCTAATTTTACGGAAGTGACGTAACTTGTTTGTACCTTGTTTGTCATCGTCTATAAAACGCCAGTCGAGACCTGTATGAGACCACTTTTTGCCCAGCCGTCGACCAGAGCGGAGCTTATGCCAGTTTGAGAGCCGAAATGGTTGTTGTTGCCATGATTCACAAGTTAAGTACATTATTATTGTGTATTAATCTGGTAAAATAATTGATCTAAAGTGTTATAAATAATGTGTGTCTGACTTAATTGTTACCTATTCAGAGGGTATCCACTGTTAAATTTTATATCCAATTTTATGATTTTTCTGATTATTCGTAATATTAATAAGTAAAGCACTAGATAGATCTCTTTTACATTTGGCTAGTGAATTATAACATCTTTGAACAAATCTGAGATTAATTGATATATTTTATGATTAAGGTTGTTGTATTTTGTAACAATTTCTTGTAAATGTCTGAATTGATAAAGCTGACAAGTTTCTTTCGCCCGTTCTCCTTCTCAGCTAAAAGAAAAGCGTCCCGAACGGGTAGTAGGGTAAAAGAAATTGGACGATTCAATTGATTAAATATCATTTTATTAAATTTCACTTTATTTCATTTGTCTTCTTAACCTTATGACAAAATCTAACATCAGAAGTGGGTATCGAATGATTACATACTAATACATTTGAAATGACTTTCAGAATGGATCCAGTTCTTCTTCGGGGCCTCCTAAGGCTATTACATGATGGTGTGTCAAGTGATCGCTCCGCCGATGATGATGTGGCGTTCCCGGTGTTTGCCTCGACAACCAGTGACTGGTGCAGAAGCCTTCTGCAAAAATGTCGAGGAGCTGTTCAGAGTATTCAAATGCAGCAGTTTTACTACCGCTGCCAAGGCTGGGTACGCCAAAGAGAAGGTTAGTTTGCTTCCCAAGTACATTTTTTTTTTCTTTTTTACAAAAACCAATTTAATATATTAAGTCAGTATATCTTAACTTAAGACGCATTTCACACAAAGATAACTGTGCTAAGAAATGCAATTGTGTAATATGATTTGATTATAGATTAAACATTATTACAATAATTGTCATACGAGTTTTTTCCTATTCTTTCCTATTTTTCCTATCAAGTGAATATGAAATAAATTTATAATGAAATAAGAGTTTTATTTACCCAAACAAGTGAGAATCTGAGAATAAAAACGAAAATGTGAGAGTAAATAAGAACTAGAGGGGTAAAAAAAAAGTGATAAAGTTTGAAATGAGCAATGAGTTTTATTTTCCCAGAAAAGTGAAAAGAGGTAAAGAGAAATTAATAAAGTACAAAGTTGGTTATGTTGGTTGTGATTAATTGTATGTGTATTACAGGTGATGTACTTGGAGAGTGAAGTATAATAACAATTTCCGTGAGAAAATAGTTTTTCTTGATAAAATATTGTTTTAATGTCGTGTGTATTACTAATAATACAGATATTTTTTTAGAGAGTTAAATACCCGTTTTAGATTTGTAAAATTATTATCTGTGAAAAATTCAAATTACTTATTTGGAATAAAATACAGTATACCTACTTACCAGTTGTTACAGTCTATTCTATACAAGGATGAACTTATTTTGTCAAGTTTTGACATTATACTGTTTTAGTTTATTCTAATAATAAAGTTTTGACATGCAAACAATCTTTAACTATAGTTTAATACACTTACATTAAATTAATATTAATATTAAATTAGTTTCAGCCTTTAGTTTGAAAATGAATAGTCAAATGACTGAGGAAATGGTATTCTTGATTTTCATTGTTTTATTATCACGTGTTTACTAATGATAAATTTATATTTTAGACTTTATAATGATTATAAAAAAGGCTTGGTGCTAGTGAGAAGTGAAATTTTGAGTGGATGTTAATGTGATACGCGACCCGCCAGGCTGCCCTTAATAACACCAGAAAGATCGTTAAGCGTTAAGAATGACTTCGCTGCACCAAGCTGTGGCTGCACTGCCGCTAGTCTCGATAACCGCAGCAGCGGAGCTGCAAGCTAGTATCACGACAGTTTAGTTTCAAAGTTCTGCTGAAAAGGAAGGTAAGGCCCTCGGTGGCTGTGTTTTTATGATTACCCTGATTTAAAAGATTTTATCAGTTGGTCTGCTTAAAAATGTTGTTTAGCGAATTATTATTATTATTATAAGATGGAAAAGATAAATTTGGATGTTGCGAATTTGCGATATATTAACGTTAAATGCTTTGAGTAATAAATATTATGGAATTACTTTGTAACATTATTTGTGGTTTTGATTTATATGGTCATTTCATGATAAATAGATAATAGTTACTATGTTATATTTCATATTTCATTGGTTATTTAATAAAGTCAACTTTTAACAGAAATTGTATTACGAAATTCTAATTCAAACACTCTTGGAAATATCAATCTAAATGTAGTTTAATGAATTCCATTGTTTGATGTCAGAGTTCAAATTTATTTTTGTTTTTCATCGAATAGACAATGAAAAATTTAAAACAATAGTCACTGTATTAGTCCTATTTAGGAAAAGTGTAGAACTTGATTACACATAGTATCTTTTTCAGTAAGAAATAACGATTTGTCCACCTACCTATAGATTTAAAACATAATACTCACCTAGTAATGTTTAGATGCAGTTTGAGAGATAATTGGTAGTTGATTAAAAACTAAATATTATTTTTTGACGATAACCTTTAAACAAGTAGTAACGGAAGACAGATTTAGCCAATGGCCCGGCGAATAAAATTTTGTAATTATGATGATGATGTTGAGGATGATGATGTTGAAGAGGTTGATGTTGATGTTGATAAAGATGTTGATGTTAATAATTTATTTGAAATTTGATGCGACTACATAGTTGTTCTTTTTTTTAATTTATTAGTTGGTAGATTTGTTTTTTTCTATTGTTTGGTTGACATTACGATTAAATAATGATCAATAATCACTATGATGATAAATGTTAATAGATGAGATTAAAAGTTAATATAATATTGAAGTTTTAACAGTAAGAATAATGGTCTGTTGATTTTTTAAGTGCCCATGTTGACTATTAATTTTTTTTATAACGATGCTAACTGCTCACTGGTGGCAGTAAGGGAAGATTTAATTTATCATAAATTAAATTCTGTTATTATTAATATACCTACAACTTATAATTGTAAACTGTACCTACTTGTCAGATTGGCCGAACGGTTGTGTAAGATACAATGCCACTTCCCATAAAAGTGTTGACCTGTAAAATAGCTTTTTTTTGTAAATGTATGAGCTGGGATGAGGTAGTAAAATATATTGTAATAGTTGCTTTGACCGTTTTGAACATTAGTGTTCATTGAATTTTAATTCGGCAATCAGATAAATATGTAAGTAATGGTAAAATCAATTTGTTTTAGTTGTAATTTTATGAGCTATATTAATTCTCTACACGATAAATTGATAGATGTATTTTGTAGATAACCTATATTTATAATTTGAATAAGGATTTAAAGAATTTTACTATAATTTCTTTTCTATACTTGTATATGATTGTACTTCGAGAACGAAGTACCTGTCAGTATGGCCGTGTTAGTATAGAGAATATATTCTCATAATTATAATGACAAAAAACTGGTATTCTTGATATATTGTACACATTTTTCGCTTTTTAAACAAATGTCTTGATTTTATTGTGACAAATTCAAAAATAATACATCCTTAGGACAATTATATTTTTTTTGTAAATTTAAATAATATTTTAATGTAAAAAGTAAGATTTAAGTCAGTAGAATCTAATTTTACGGAAGTGACGTAACTTGTTTGTACCTTGTTTGTCATCGTCTATAAAACGCCAGTCGAGACCTGTATGAGACCACTTTTTGCCCAGCCGTCGACCAGAGCGGAGCTTATGCCAGTTTGAGAGCCGAAATGGTTGTTGTTGCCATGATTCACAAGTTAAGTACATTATTATTGTGTATTAATCTGGTAAAATAATTGATCTAAAGTGTTATAAATAATGTGTGTCTGACTTAATTGTTACCTATTCAGAGGGTATCCACTGTTAAATTTTATATCCAATTTTATGATTTTTCTGATTATTCGTAATATTAATAAGTAAAGCACTAGATAGATCTCTTTTACATTTGGCTAGTGAATTATAACATCTTTGAACAAATCTGAGATTAATTGATATATTTTATGATTAAGGTTGTTGTATTTTGTAACAATTTCTTGTAAATGTCTGAATTGATAAAGCTGACAAGTTTCTTTCGCCCGTTCTCCTTCTCAGCTAAAAGAAAAGCGTCCCGAACGGGTAGTAGGGTAAAAGAAATTGGACGATTCAATTGATTAAATATCATTTTATTAAATTTCACTTTATTTCATTTGTCTTCTTAACCTTATGACAAAATCTAACACGCTCGTGTCAAACTAATTACTGCTGACCCGTGCGCGTACGTCATAATAGGTGTTAGATTTCAGCGCATCGAACAAAAGGTAACGGCAAAAAATAATAGTTAAAAGGAACTAGTACAGTTTCAAATGATTAACCTACTCATCGTACAAAGTACTTAGATCAATTTTAGCACATACTTATTGATAATTAATTTACCTTTACCTTTGACATAATGAACTCTTAGCACTAATCAAACAAACTTTGATCACAAAATAGTTCTGTTTTATAAAAGAAATCCTAAAAGCCTTGTTCTGAAATGATGCCAGTGCGCAGCGCAAGTGACGTCTTCGCCGGTCACTTTGAATAGGGACATATATTTCCATATCTTTGTTGATGGAAACGACGCGCAGAGGACACGAATAATATTGTTCTTCTTCACAACTCATGAAAAACAATGAGCTCCGAATCGCGCGCGCGCAGGAAATCTGACGTAATTATAACAACTGACTGACCGAGCTACTGATATATCAATCACAGTCGTGCACAAAATAATAAAGTTACATGAAAGTTTAGTCGGTAAACATTAATGAAAAAAACGTGAACTGCAACTGAAGTGGCGCTCGCGTTATAAACACATTAACAGTGCATTAAGATTGAAATTAAGATATAACTGCAACACTTTTTCTGTAATTAACAGCAAGAAAAATATAAGTAGTAGTAGTGTCTTGTTAATTACTTACAAGACCATTATTTTTGCAAACAATATTTGTGTTAAGGTTTGTAAGTTCAAAAATTATTTTTAACACTTATTAAAAAATATTAAGTACTTACTGCTTCGATCATCTATACCTGACTAACTGTTATTTTGTATCATTCATTCCCATACTCCAAGTAAGTACAATAAAGTGTGCAAAGCTTACTTAATTACTATTTGCATCGATTTTGTTCATTTCCGTTCACATTACAGAAAAAAACGCTATCTTATAATATCGAGAGCTAATACAGAACGAGGCATGTATCTTGAAATTTTTTTGACGGAGTGGGGATAAACTCGCGCATATGTTCTTGTGTGCGACCAATAGCGCGCGCCCCTCTCCCGCCACCCGCGCCCCTCACCGCTACGCATGCCCAAAATACGCGTTCCGCGCAATCCCCACCCGATTTCATGTTATATGCCTCGTTCCGTAACATGCTTTTATCAATAACTAGCGGCCGCCCGCGGTTTCACCAGCGTGGTTTCCGTTCCCGTAAGAATATCAAGATAAAAAATATCCTATGTTTTAATCTAAACTATCTACTATCTGTGTGACAAATTTTAACCAAATCCGTTCAGTAGTTTTTGCGTGATTGAGGAACAAACATTCAAATATCCAAACTCACAAACTTTCACATATAAAATACTAGCGGCCGCCCGCGACTTCGTCTGCGTGGAAAGTTTTTTGCTATCCCTCGGGAACAATACTTTTTTTCGGGATGAAAGGTACCCTATGTCCTTCTCTGTACCCCTGACAACGTGTATGCAAAATTTCATGATGATCGGTTCAGTAGTTAGGACGTGAGGGCGTAACAAACAAACAAACAAACGGACTTTCGCATTTATAATATTAGTAAGGATTAGTAGGATAATTTAAAATCTTTTTGTAAACTTTAATGATTATCGTTTAGCTTTTTAGGGTTCCGTACCCAAAGGGTAAAAACGGGACCCTATTACTAAAACTCCGCTGTCCGTCTGTCTGTCTGTCTGTCACCAGGCTGTATCTCATGAACCGTGATAGCTAGACAGTTGAAATTTTCAAAGATGATGTATTTCTATTTCCGCTGTAACAACAAATACTAAAAACATAATAAAATAAATATTTAAGGGGGGCTCCCATACAACAAACGTGATTTTTTTGCCATTTTTTTTGCCGTTTTTTGGTACGGAACCCTTCGTGCGCGAGTCCGACTCGCACTTGGCCAGTTTTTTAATAATAAGCGTCATACGTTTGTCGATCACGAAACATTCATAAGTATAAAAATTTCAGCCAGTCATGCTGAGCATCTCGACATAGGCTAGCTATGCTTATTCTCAAGCAATAAGTTAACTTGTTGTTATAATAATGCAAAGCTTTCACTGCCAGCCGGCGTTCTGTGATCAAGCGAGCTACAGCGAAAGCGCCTTCTAGGTACCTTATCAAATATATACCTATCAAAATGTCTTTCCAGCCAGTATCAACAGTCATAGCATATGATATGAATAAAAACCGGCCAAGTGCGTGTCGGGCTACGCGCCGTAGGATTCCGTAGTTACCTTATACCATACCATATTTAATATCACTATCATTTTTCGTCTGCAAAAATAACTTTGTTTTTCACGGTGTTGGTATGAATGACAAAGTCATATTTGCGGTTTTGGAAAATTTACTATATCTCGAAAACTACAAAATGTGTGTCGTTCGAACTAATTTTCGTTGAAAGTGTTTGTTAAGATCTACAGCATATATGTATATATATATATATTATTTTTCACTCTCTTAATTCAAAAGTTAAAGGTGGGGGGACACACATTTTACCATTTTGGCGGTGTATATCTTTCAAGCGGTTGACTTTGAAAAAATTGTCATAGAAACCCCAATGTCATTTTTAAGACCTATATATATCCAAAGACACCCCGCACGTATAGGTTTGAAGAAAAACATTTTTTTCAGTATCAGTTCCATGTATGGGAAGCCTCCTTTAATCTTTTTTTATTTTTGAGTTAAATTTGTTAAACGGTTAAGAGAATACATCTACCTACCAACTTTCGGAACAAAGTGGCTGTGACATACGGACGGACAGACAGACAGACATGACGAATCTATAATGGTCCCGTTTTTTGCCATTTAGGCTACGGAACCCTAAAAATGTTGTCGATCGATTAGCATAGGTGAGTGGGGGCGGACGTCACGTGGCACCGCGTGACCCGGCCGCGTGCTGCCGTCCCGACATTATACCAGAATAATCACATGCGCGGGGATTATTCCAGAATAATTGCCTGCGCGGGCGCAGCCTTCTGCGCGCCCTACTTGCGCAGCCTAGTTAATTTCGCCCTGGCCTCGCTAGCAGCGTATGAAAGCTGGGTAGACATTTGAAATCTTCAACTTTTAAGTAAAAGAGGTAGTAGAGATTTCGAAAATTCTATACTCTCATAGAATTGTCTAAATCACCTCGAGTGCTTCCTGTTCTAACTACATACATGTAATAAAACCAATATAAAGAAGTTAGAAGGTAATAAATTGGAGTCTCCTCACATAACGGGCTCCAGCAGCTCTAATAAACTGCAGAGGGGTCTCCACTGATCACCATTACACCTCAACACAAAAATTTGTCTTGAATTCTATCAATGTAAAAACTGTAGTGGATTGGCTGTATGTTTCATGACTCCATATGAGTATTTGTGAAAGGAATAATGACTCTATGTGTGTATTTATTAAAGGGATCATTATTCCATGTGAGTATTTGTTATAGGGATCGTAATTCTATGTGAGTATTTGTTATAGGGATCATGACTCCATGTGAGTATTTTTTATATTAATCATGACTTACTTACTTACTACGCTGGCTCAGCGACCCGAAGTAGATCTTGGCCTGCGACATTAAAGTGCGCCATTCCTTCCTGTTTTGTGCCAAGTGAGACCAGTCGGGCACCTCCAGCTCTTTCAGGTCTTTGATAACTTCATCTTTGCAGCGGTATCTTGGACGACCTACTGGGCGTCATCCAGATGGTTTGCCAAGATACGCTCTTTTGGCAGCTCGATCTTCACCCATTCTCTCTACGTGCCCCAGCCAGCGAAGTCGGGCAGCTTTTATTTCCCTAATGATATTCGGCTCGGACACCAGCTGTTCTATCTCCCGGTTAAACCTTTGCCTCCACTCCCCGTCATCGCCTCTTGTTGGTCCCAGTATCTTTCGTAGGATTTTTCGTTCTGCGACTAAGAGTTGGTTTTCCTCCCTCAAGGTTATCGTCCAAGTTTCAAACCCATACATTAAAATAGGTCTAATGATCGTTTTGAGGATGCGGATTTTTATGATTACCTAATGGAACGCATAACTTTATTTGTCCTAAACATGAAACGCATACTGTTAAATGGCATAATCATCATTTAGCATAATATTTTATAGCACAATTTCAAAACGCATAATATCATAAGGCTTAATTTTGTTAAGCATAAATATTCAATGGCATATTTTCAAAAAGCATAAATATCAAAACGCATATTTTTTAATTGGCATATTGTCTAAAAAGCATAATCATCAAAAGACATAATCTTATTACGCATTGTAATAAGAGACCTAATTTCTTTAGGCATATTTTTTAAAACTCATAATTATTTTATGAATAAGTAATCATTAAAAATATGAGCACTTCTGCTCCCTGCACCTCCCGGCTAGCACTCTGCAAGCAAAAACCTAGCCTGCAGCATCCGTGCGAGCAAGCACCCAACACGCAAGCAAGCATGCAGACAAGCAGGCAATATGCAGGCAATATGCAAAAAAGCATGCAGGCAAGCATGCAGGCAAGCATGCAGCATGCACGCAAGCATGCAGCATGCAGGCAAGCATGCAGCATGCAGGCAAGCATGCAGCATGCTGGCAAGCATGCAGCATGCAGGCAAGCATGCAGCATGCAGGCAAGCATGCAGCATGCAGGCAAGCATGCAAAATGCAGCATGCATGCAAGCACTATAGAGCTCCGCTCGCTTCGCTCGCTCCGCTGCAAGTGGTCAAAACACTAACCTAACCTAACCTACCTAGTACACAAAAAGTTTTTCTTTTTAGCGGGGGGCCTCAGGCCCCCCGACCCCCCAGAGCAGGGGGGCCAGCCCCCCTGCACCCCCCGGCAAGCATTTTGCAAGCAAGCATGCATGCATGCAAGGAGGCACAGCATGCAAGCAAGCATGCAGCGTGCAACATGCATACAAGCATTATTAAGCTCCACCTGCTTAGCTAAGAGTGGTCTAAACTCTAAACACTGACCTAACCTAACCCACCAACTCACACACAATTAAAGTATTTTTTTTTATAAATTAGTATTCAAATTAGTTATGTTTCCTTTTATATTATGCTGTAAAACATTAGTAGTTATGTATATTAGACATAACAAAATTATGCCTTTCAAAATATGCTTACTGACAATATGCCAATTGAAATTAGGAATTGTAACTATTATGCTTTGAAATATTATGCTTTTTAAAAGTTATGCAATTTGATGGTTATGCGTATCGAAATTTATGCTTAATAAATAGTATGCTTTGTGATTATTATGCCAATCGAGTTATGCCAAGTGACTTTAGGACAATCGAAATTATGCGATGCAAAGGGCACCCGATTTTTATAGCTCTGTTTATCAACTTGGATACCAGTAGTTTGTGAAAGGCTGCAGTGCATCTTAGCACATTGACTATACGGATGTTGATTCTTCCTCCCTTTGGTCAGTGTCAGTGACCGTACATCAAGACATTTAAATTTACTAGCGCCTTTGTAAGTCGTGCCTTTTACAACAAGATCTTATTTCTTTGCTTTGAAATCTTTGTATCTTCATATGGAGGTATTTTGTCTTCTCACGACTGATTTTGAGACCAAATTTTTTCCCTTCCTCTTCTAATACCGCTACCATGTCGATCATTTCTTTCTCGCACTGCCCCATAATGGCAAGGTTGTCAGTGTACTCAATGATTTTGTGCCTTCCGTTCAACCCTACTCCCCCATCTGTCATTAAAACTTTTTGGACAGTGTATTCGAGAGCAAGGTTAAACAGTATAGGCGATAGGGCGTCTCCCTGCTTTAGTCCGGTCACTACTTCGAACTCTTCGGTTAGTTCTCCTCCGACTCTAACTCGCATTTTGCTAGTGCTCGTGGCGACTTTAATCATTCTGACGAGTTTTGCTGGTACTTGGAAAGATTATAGGATTCGACAGAGTGTCTCTCGGTCGATACTATCGTATGCCTTTATGAAGTCAACGAAGAGACAGTGAACGTTTTGGGCGAACTCCCACCGTTTTTCCATAATTTGTTTCAGAAGAAACATTTGGTTTACTGTACTCCTGTTTCTGCGAAATCCGCACTGATAGTCGCCGAGTATTTTTTCTGCGTACGGTTCTAGACGGGCGAGGAGAACGTACGAGAGCACCTTGTATGCAGTCGGAAGCAGTGCAATCCCCCTGTAATTAGCACAGTACTTCCTACACCCTTTCTTATGTATTGGACAGATAATCCCTGTTCCATCTCATTGGCTGTTGTGCTTTCGACCAAACTTTACAAATTATTTCAAACAGTCGGAATTGCAATGCCTCTCCCCCATATTTTCACAGCTCTCCCGGTATGTTATCAATTCCTGGAGACTTATTTACGTTATTATGTAAGTTAATCATGACTCCATGTGAGTATTTGTTAGGAACAATGACTCCATGTGAGTATTTGTTGTAGGGATCATGACTCCATGTGAGTATTTGTTATAAATATCTTGACTCCATATGAGTATTTGTTATTGGGACAATGACTCCATGTGTATCATGACTAGTGTTGTAAAAAAACAGTTTTTTTCCAACGTGAAAAAAAACGTGAAAAAAACTTGATTTGATTAAATAAAACATTCATTTTCCAAATATTGTAATCTTGAACAAAAAACAATTTTAGAAAAAAAAACAACGGTGCTATGTTTTTTTTCATGTTTTTTTCAACATTGTGAAAAAACAAATTGTTTTTTTTTTAAAGTTACATCACTAGTTAGTACTGACTTTGTTTTGAGTGCATACGTCACAGTCGGTAGTCTAGTCTGTGGTACAGACTAGAAACACACACACAGTCTGTCATGACGGCCGACAGAGTGAAGACGTGTGGTGGTGCATTGGCGAGCCAAGACGTGGATAGTGGACACAACAAAAACAATAAAGATCTTCCAAATAGATGTTACTTCTGTTTTGTTTTTCATTACAAATGCTACTTACTAGTGGCACTGTGAGCTGTAGACCTCGCTTTAACATAAGTATCTCTGCTATTTTGAAAAATTTCGAAAAACTGAATCGACAAAAAACGATATGATTATCGAACCAGCTCACAAAATTTCACGAGTATCGGTTGAGAAATGCGACCTATACAGGAGAACAGAAGGACAGCCGGACATACGAAAGCATTTTTGCCCAAGCTGAAATGGAGACGCTTAGCACTCGCTCGGTCAGCTATTCACTGGTGCCTGTGCTGAATATAAATCAAAAATTATTAATAAAATTAAAAAAAAACAGAACGTTGAGCGTTCTGATTCTGATCCGATACAAGATTTAGATTGAGACAGACGTTCAAATATTTACCTGCAGATTATAATCTAAATTATGGACCGACGTCATTACGAAAACAATACATTTACTAATGAACTAGTAAAAAACGAAAACAATCGCGTAACAAATCATTCGGCACAGCGGACATAATGTTCATTACCAATTCGCGTTTCAATCATTGCCAGTTCGACAGCCGGACGTGGAAAAAATGCGGTGTCCGGCGGCGTCGCGGTCCCGCTCGGCCGCGACGTTTTTCTCCCGTAGTGTCCCGAGCAATTCCCGAAATGGCCCTCATGTATAATGCAGCCGCTGGGTCACCATCCATATGGATGGCGCTCTAATAAATTGGCCGCGACTCCGGCGCAATTAGACAAAAACCTCGCCACCTCATGTATATGTTACCGGCAATGTGTATAATCCGGCATTGTATACAATGCCTAGGCATTGTATACAATGCCTAAAACGATCAGGCAATGTATGAAATATAATTCATTTTATACTTTGCCTAGGCATTGTATACAATGCCTGCTGGTCCACCGGCAATGTGTAAAATAAGTATATTTCTGTTGTCTGTTATAAAAAAATAACCTCGAAATTTAAGGCTCACGCTCCGCTGCGCTTCGCGCTCGCCTTAAATTTCTAACCTATACGCGGGACCTACAGGAGTGAAGCAGGTTTGATTCCAAACTCAAATTTCTGTTGTCTGTTATAAAAAAATAACCTCGAAATTTAAGGCTCACGCTCCGCTGCGCTCCGCGCTCGCCTTAAATTTCTAACCTATACGCGGGACCTACAGGAGTAAAACAGGTTCGATTCCAAAGAGCCCCCTCGAGCCCCCCTCGAGCCCCCCTCGAGCCCCCCTCGAGCCCCCCTCGAGCCCCCCTCGAGCCCCCCTCGAGCCCCCCTCGAGCCCCCCTCGAGCCCCCCTCGAGCCCCCTCGAGCCCCCCTCGAGCCCCCCTCGAGCCCCCCTCGAACCCCCCTCGAGCCCCCTCGAGCCCACCTCGAGTCCCCTCGAGGCCCCCTCGAGCCCCCTCGAGCCCCCCTCGAGCCCCCCTCGAGCCCCCTCGAGCCCCCCTCGAGCCCACCTCGAGCCCCCCTCGAGCCCCCCTCGAGCCCCCTCGAGCCCCCCTCGAGCCCCCTCGAGCACCCCTCAAGCCCCCTCGAGCCCCCCCGAGCCCCCCCGAGCCTCCCTCGAGCCCCCCATCGAACCCTCCTCGAGCTTTCCCCGAGCCCCCCCCCCCTCGAGCTTTCCTCAAGCCCCCCCCCCCCCTCGAGCTTTCCCCAAGCCCCCCTCGATCCCCCCTCGAATCTATTCTCGAAAATCTTTTTATTATACACATTGCCGGTGGACCAGCAGGCATTCTATACAATGCCTAGTCATTGTATACACTGCCTAGGTAATGTGTGAAATAGATATCAATATTCATTATATTTCATACATTGCCTAAAAGGGCCAGGCATTGTATACAATGCCTAGGCATTGTATACAATGCCTGCATTTCATACATTGCCGGTAACATATACAACAACATACCAGCGCGATGCACTTGGCCGTCACAATTCTTGTACTCGCCATTTATTTGTTTTTACTTCCTTAGGCCCCATTCAGCAATGTCTCGAGTTTAAGAAAGAAAGTTTAAGAAAATATCACAGAATTTAAAACCAACTTAAAAACCACAAGTTTCCAAATTTCTTCAGATTATAATTTCGTAAAAATTGCCTAATTTATTACATAAATAATTTTTAAACTTTAAGAATCAAATAAATGAGGATAAATGAACTTGTAGTTAGCTTTTTTCATATAATAACAAGATATAAAATAAAACATTATCGATCGCAGCGCTCAGGTGGCAAAAAGTAGAAATAATGAAGGCTCTGTAATCTGTTTGAAAACGATATTTAGTTGATAACTAGCGATACAGGAACAATTATAATTATATGTATATTATCACTTAATAAAATTATCAAAGTAGCTTTATCCTCCTGTTTTACAAAATCTACAACTAAAAAAGAAGAAAACAAACCCTAATATAACCAAAATAAAACACTCTTTTTGAATAGATCTTACTTGCCATATATAATTTAAATGACCAAAAATGATTTCACAACACTTTGTCCACCCAAATCACAGTAATTTTGAAATTTACATTAATAACACAATATTTATATTTTTTAACATTTTGTCACAATGCCGCCTTTACATATTAAAACGTCAAAACGGTCAGGTCAGAGCCAACAAAGTTGCAACACGCTAGGTGGCGCTAAAAGCGTGCACGGGGCCAAAATAGTTTAGTAAAATTGACATTGATACATTATCTGCCGATTGATGGCTAGTCATTATCTTACAACTAGTGGCTCTGTCAGCTGTAGACTTCGAGTTTGTGACATTTGAACATTTTTCGAAATGATGTACATTTTTCGAGATGATGCTGATGTATATATTTTTTGAAAAATTTTGGAAAACTGAATCGACAAAAGAAAAATTATCAAACCTGCTCACGAAATTTCGGAAAATCGGTTGAGAAATGCGACCTGTAGAGGAGAACAGACAAACAGCCGGACATACGAAAGCACGAAAGCAAATAACACGAAACGTTAAGCTAAATTTTCGGTACGTTATCTAGGGTTTGTAAACAAAAAAGTTTTGCTACGTGCTGCGTAATGCGTGAGAAACTGCAATATATTCGGATTTTTTCAATGGGGTTGGCAACGCAAAGGTCGCTGCGTACGCTTGTTCCTAAGACAATAAACGTTCAGAACAAATCTATGGGAAAGTGGGTATCTATTTTGTGGTACTTTTTTACTGAAAAAGACCCATTGACCCAAAATGATAATATAAAAGACTATTCTACAATGCAAATGCCGGGATTGAAAGCATAATTAAGATGTTTTTATTCTTACAAAATTTATCCATTTTTTCTGTATCCAGATTTTTCGGAAATTTATAAGTGCCAACATTTTTAAAGCCTTTTACACAGAATTTAATCATTTCAAAGCTAAAAAAACTATTTTTTAAGTGAAAGTCCTTTGTTTTCATAGCTCTCGTGGAACAAGCGTACGCAGCGCCATTTTGACAGTTGCCTTCCCCATTGTTGCAGTACGACATTTTGGTGTTATTACAATTTTGGAATTACCTACACAACGTGTTAATGAATAAACGCAAATCGTCTTAGGTGGTGATTGTACTCATAAATATGAAAAACTTTTACTATGGGGCCAACTCTGCAACTCAACAAAAAAAATCTGTACAAGTTGTCAATACCTACTCGACCAGAATGTATGAAACAGATATTTTTTTTTATTGAGTTGCAGAGTTGGCCCCATAGTAAAAGTTATTCATATTCATGAGCGTAACCACCTAAGAGGTTTTGCGTTTATTCATTAACACCAGCCCATGTTATGTAAGTAGGTACGTCTCATCATTTTATACTATGGAAAGTGATACCTCGTGTTCACATAATATTCCAAGATGGTGACACCATGTTTTTCTAAAACATATTTGAATTCAACCGCATTATACCTAGTAGTAACCTTGAATTTTACTATGTTTCTATAATATCTTATTACGACAGCCATGTCCACGATTTTCAATTTAAATTCCTATACGAAGTGAAGTCGGTTCGATTACGAGTTTACAACGCTTCCTGTAGCGCGTAATGGATGTGTATTTGTTTAAGGAACGGGCGTTTATGGAGATAGTTTCCGTACAAATGATATTTGTGGGCCACGGGTCAACTATTATCACCCGATAAGGCGCGGCCTCGATACCAGCGCTAGCGATTTTGATTACATCTGAATTTAACGTTTCATTTAAGTATTTTAATGTTCTAATAATTCTATTCTTGCTTCCTACCCTTAATAACTCTTGTTATTGTAAAACTACCATTATAAGATAATGGCATAGGGATTTCTTCTTGATTAATTGAATTTCAGTATAGGTACGAAAAAATATTTCTTAACTTTCACATTGAAATCACGGTGATGGCCACAGCATTAAAAAAAGTTACTACAAAACTTTATCACAAGTCTTCTTGGTCTCTGTAGCTCAACACATAACGGTCAGAAAAGTTTGTGAGTTTAATTTCCAGGCAAACAAAGACTATAATTATTTTTCTAGAATTCTGTTTAACTTATTCATACATTCATAAATCAGGCTCCGTGAGCTGTAGACCTTGCGTTAAAGTAACTCAAATTGTAAGTTGTTTAAAAATTAATAGATGTCGCCATCGCCAATTTGCCACGAGGTTTTCAAAGCAAATAGTAGGGTACATCATGCGGAAAACCCTTGAAGGCTGGAAGAAGGGGTTTGTGATTGGCGGAAAGCGTATCTCTAATCTCTGCTATGCCGATGATACGGTACTGCTCACTACATCTATTGATGACATGAAGAACCTTCTGCACAGACTAGAAATAGAGAGTGAGAAACTAGGGCTGGCAGTGAATAAACAGAAAACCAAACTAATGGTGGTAGATCGCGCTGACAAATTGACAGATGCCCATGAATGTATCCAGGGAATCGACAAGGTGGACAATTTCATCTATTTGGGAGCTCAAATAAACAGTGATGGGAGCAGTGTTCCAGAGATCAAGCGCCGCATTGCTATGGCCAAAGACGCGATGACACGTCTTCAAGTCATCTGGAAAAACCGTAGCCTAGGTTTTCGTACTAAAACGCGCTTAGTAAGAGCTCTGGTCTTTCCCATCTTTATGTATGGAGTGGAAACATGGACCATACTAGCCAGAGAGAGACATAGAATAGATGCATTCGAGATGTGGTGTTGGAGGCGAATGCTTGGGATACCCTGGACGGCCAAACGCACAAATGTATCTATCCTAACACAATTAAATGTCAAGACTCGGCTGTCCACTATCTGCTTACATCGCATACTTTCATACTTTGGCCACATAATGCGAAGAGGAGATGAAAGTCTCGAAAAGCTGGTCGTGGTTGGTGGAATAGAAGGCAAGAGAGCCCGAGGTCGTTCGCCAACCAGATGGTCTGACCAAGTAAGAGTAGCAACCTCCTCAAGCAAATTCCATCAAGCAGTGAGAGCAACCATGGACCGAGACCGATGGAGACAAATCGTAAAAGCAGCCGGTGATCACGATCCTCAGTTATGAGGGAACGATTGAGAGAGAGTAGGGTATGTGCTGTTTGGTATATTCGCACCTAGATGGCGCTTCTAATTTTGATCATTTTTCAATGTGTGAATAAATTTTTTTTGGATAAATTTCTAGACTGGTTCAACTAAAATATTCTATAAAACTATCGAACCTGTTCACAAAATTTTACGAGAATCGATTGAGAAATGCGACCTGTAGAGTGTAGAGGAGAATAAATGGAAAGCCAGAAGGACGGAAGGAAAGAACATACGAAATAATTTTTGCCCAAGCTGAAGAAGCGACGCTTCGCGCTCGCTCGGTCAAATATATTTTTAAATAAGACATTGATAAACTGCCAGGTAAGAATTTGATGCTACTTTGCACAAAGGTGTTCGAGGTATCAAAAAGACTGCAACAGAGCTGCTATTAGTTCCTAGATCAGTTTTGGTCAGTCTCCTTGCGAAAACAGCACTGTTCAGTAGTCTGGTATACTTTACCGGCCTGCCCTCACCGCTCCCATCGTTACCGCCGACCGCTGGTCGCTGTCACTTTGGCCGCACACTCACAAACGGTCGCGCTGCGGGAGTTCACGCCATGGAACGGACCCACTAGTGGCTTCAATTAGCCCGAGGAGTGGGCTCTTGGGAACATGGCGCGCAATTAAACAATAATAATGGTGATCGGATTCTTTCAGGTTTCCCATCAAACAGAGACAGTGTTGCAGCTGCGCATTTCTTATTTTATAATTTTGTTTGTAATTTTTCTATCCATATTTTGATTGTCGTTGCATAAAACGAAACGCTTCATAGTGACAGTTTTCGCGGGTAGTTGATCGCAAAATATTGTCAAAATTATTAATCCAGTGAGGGTACTTTCGTGATTGGGTTGATGCCACTCACTTGGTTGGACGGATCCGCGCTGTCGACACATATTATTTATCGATTGCATCGCTGCCTATTACAAACCCATTTTGAACGTTTTTCGTTGTGTATTGTTGTTGTACTCATTTATAGTGAAAAGACCAAAAGGATTGCCAAAGGTCGGCGCCGACAGGCAATGTAGCAGGAGAATACCGGTGAGTAGGCTTGAGACCTTATTTTCGAATATCTTCACTGGGTCGTTTTTGTTACCTTTAGATCAAATTAGTGTCGCTATTTAGAAAATCCCAAGGACGCCTTTTCGGCTAGCGGGAGCGCGTCCAGACAGTGACAGCTTGTGTATTAGTAATTTAGAAAATAACTTTTTCCGAGCTCCTTATCTGTTTTCCATAACACACTTTTTTACTTTGGAATCGTATCATGTATGAGATTTTTCAGTTTTGTATTTATTTGTGGTAAAACAAATAAACAATTAAGAAAAGTAAAAATGACACGTATTCATATATTACGACAGCAACACAAGTTCAATACTAAATGGCAATCTATTAAGACGTCAAATGGGACGTTGGCAGATAAATATCACCCGGAAGTATCCACGCCGTATTACTCCAAACAAAGCGCATAAAACGCGCAAAACTCGCGCGCGTCCGTCGGCGCGTGCGCTCGCTTCCGGACTCTTTTCCCCACACGTGTGGAAATGGCTCCTAATGTTCCTCTGTCGTCTACTGTTAAAAATGATATTTTTATAAATAACAAATCATCAGTTATCTTCTAAATTAGTAGTATAAGTGCCGCATAGGATTCCTAAACACCCAAAAGGGTTTTAGGGTTTTAGGATTCCACACATAGATTTTTATTTATCTTCCTTTTTATTAGGGTTCCGTACCAAAATGGTAAGAAAAACCCTTATGGTGTCAGTCTGTCTGTCTGTCTGTCCAGCTGGATATCTCGAGAACTACTATGGTATCAACTTGAAATTTGGAATAGTTTAAGATCATATTTGCCCAACTATTTTGCAAATAAGAAATAAATAAAAAAAACAATATATTTTTTACAACAGGGACTGAAAAGGGGTCTTAAACATTTGAAGTGGGGCTACTAGGGCATGTGGGGTATCATATGAAAGAGCGCCGTTTGCACGTTTTTAATCATTTTTTTTTGTAGGCCGCATTGTTTTCGACTTATGATGAAAAATTTAAAAAAAATACCGTTCCCCCCCTTATCTCCGAAGTTTGCAAAGAGAAAAATCTGAAATAATTCTATGTGATAGCAGTTTATATAAAGATTACAGGAAAAATAAAACGATGTCTCAATATAGCACACTTTTTTAAAAATCATCAAATTTCTAAAAAAGTTAACATTAGTTCCACCATCGGTCAAAAGATGGCGCTGACCTTTGTTCTACTCTGCAGTGTGGTTTAATGGTGCAAACATGATGGTACGGAACCCTCTGTGCGCGAGTCCGATTCGCTCTTGACCGGTTTTATTATGCTTTGGCGGTTTCTTGTGGATTTCGCATTTTTATTTGTACAGGTTGTTTGGAAAATTAACTACATGGTGGTTTTCCGGGTTTTTAATAATTTTCCAGGGTTGTATCATTGTATGCATGGTATCCTATCATATACGGCTTTATCAAGGTAGGTACTAGCAGCCGCCCGCGACTTCGTGTGCGTGAACAGTTTTTTGCTATCTCTCGGAAACTGTACGTTTTTTCTAGAAGAAAGATACTGTACTGTATGTAAAATTTCATGATGATCGGTACAGTAGTTAAGACGTGAAGGTGTAACAAACAAACCAACGGTCTTTCGCATTCAAAATATTAATAAGGATTACCAAACGGCCTGTATTAAAAGTGAATAGGGATAAAAATGTCAGTTTTATGATTTTGATAAACAATTCTTGACGGAACGAAATCATATTTCATTAGCTTTCATTGCCACAACATTCAGCTTATTTATAAGAGAACTTTATCAGCATGTTGGCATTACCAGTAAAACAAAGACAGAAGTACACATTATTTACTATTTAAATTTTATAGTGATTTGGCTTTTCCGACACTAAAAATTCTCAAAAGGTCAACTCATTCTATTAGAAATTGCTGTATAATAGATCTTTTGAAAGCATAGTTAGAACTATTTCACTGTCAGTGTTGTGTTACACACTCCTCATAGCGCACGCACTTTCAAAGCCATTAGTTTCATTTTATTTATTGCGAGCAATCGCGACATTTCCCTAAAAAAGACTTAACGCAAACATTAGGCCGATGGGAGGCGGCCGGCCGGCTCCCGTCCGCCGAGTTTTTTACGACAAAAGCGCGGAAGTTACGCTCCGAGGCATTACGCACAGATCATTAAACTCCATTCTTGGGCGCGGGTGAAAGAGCAACTATATTTATTGCTGTACGCTTTGACAACCCTGTCCGACGACGCCGTTTGAAGTGGGACGCCCCCGCGGACTGCACTAACTTAGTAATTTCAACCTTGAGTTGCTAGTTTCAAGTGCTGAAATTGAGTATATTTCTAAAGTTAAGATCCCGTATTTACCGAGGGTTGTCCGCGGAGTTATTATTTTATGACATCTTAATCTACGGCGCGTCGGTCACGGGGAAATTCGGAATTGATGCTAGAGCAGGTTTGAAGAGACCGGAACGAACAGGCTGTTCACAACTGTGTAAATCAAGCATCTAATGTTATTTGCAATATCGAATTAATTGTGCACTTGAAAATTATCAACTAATTAACATCTTGGCATTTTTTCTGTTTGGCAAAATGAGTAGGTACCAACAACCAACCACATTAAAATTATTCTAAGTAATATACGACAATTAAAGTAAGTTCCTATGTATAATTTAATGACAAAAATATTCGATTTTTTTATTTAATACTAAAAAAGACATCAACGCGTTCCATACATTATTCAAAACTAAAAGAAACTGTAACGTTCACAAGTTATGATTATAAGTAGCTTAGATACCTACTAGCAGATTGTAAATGTGTAAGTTTGTGGGTTTGTATGTTTATTCCTATTGAGGAATTGCACGCAAAAACGGCTGGACAAATTTGGATGAAATTTGACACACAAATAGTTTATAGCTTAGATTAATATATTTGTCCACGCGGACGAAGTCGCGGGCGGAAGAACAAACTTGGCAAAAATGGCTGAACAAATTTGGATGAAATTTGACACACAAATAGTTTATAGCCTGATTAAAACATAAGATGCCTTTTATCCCGGTCAAAGGTTCCCTTGGGATTTTCCGAATGTCCACGCGGACGAAGTCGCAGGCGGAAGCAAGTCATTTCATAAAACTTTTTTGCATTTTTAAATGAAACCAAGAAGATAAAGTTTATCCGAAACCTGTGAAACCTGGATCCTAAATTATTTTAATTATTTTCTTTCATACTTTAATAATTACTTAAGCTATTCTACTTCCCACTACGTACTGTCTTAATATAACACTTAATTATAAATATAATATTACATTTAATTACATATGTGAAATTATGTATGTTTGGATGTTTAGACGTTTGGATGCTTGTTACTGCTTTGTGATTTATTCCATCATTTTGCCTATTTGAAAGTTTACCTTTACTTTACTTCCATAAAAAGTACTTAACTACCTACCTAGTTTTTAATCGAGCGCGAAGCGCCAACGAACCGTATTTGCTTCAGCTTGGGCAAAAATTCCACGAATACATCCAAATTCCGGCGGCTTTCCGTTTATTCTCCTCTACAGGTCGCATTTCTCAACCAATTCTCGTGAAATTTTGTGGGCAGGTTCGTTAATTATTATATATAAAAATTAAACTTTTCAAAAAATTTATCAAAAAACGTTCTCACTTCGAAAAATGTTCAAAATTAGAAGCGCCGTCTAACTCTGCGAATATACCAAATACTTATCCTAATATGTGATTTGAAAAACTCGTGGCGATGGTGACATCTATTAATTTTTAAATAACTTACAATTTGAGTTACTTTTTAACGCGAGGTCTACAGCTCACGTAGCCACTAGTCATAGAGAGAGGGGTCATGTATTATCCCCGTGCGCTGGAACCTTGTCACATTAACATCCACGTCGACGTTATCCGCAACAAAAAAATATCATGTAACAAGAAAATTCTAATATATTAATTATTGAATTATTATTTTCAATAAGATAGGGTCTAGGTATAAAAAAAAAATTACAATTGTTTTTCGTTTTTGAAGTTAAAATCATGGCCGCCAGGCTCATTACCAATTGACGGGGATAGTATAATGCCTTCATTAGCATCTCGCATTTCAGGTAACTAGAGCAAAGGGGATAAAACCAAATTAGAAAAATACTTATAATTTTTATTTATCACAGAATATAAGTACTAAGATACTTAAAAGAGACATCTATCCAAAGTTAGGGACACTTCCATTACAAACTTTAAAGGCAAAGCTTTTTTTAGAAGCACGCTTTTACGCCCCTCGTGTACGCCGCACCACCTACTCTTGTGCTTTCCCAAGCTACGCCCGCTCTGCACAACAACCACATAGTTTTTAACTTCCTCACTAGAGGGCGGTACATGATCTGCAAAGTTTGAGTAGCACAGAATAGGTAATAAGGGTTTGTGAACAATATAATATATATGTTACCGGCAATGTATGAAATGCAGGCATTGTATACAATGCCTAGGCATTGTATACAATGCCTGGCCCTTTTAGGCAATGTATGAAATATAATGAATATTGATATCTATTTCACACATTACCTAGGCAGTGTATACAATGACTAGGCATTGTATAGAATGCCTGCTGGTCCACCGGCAATGTGTATAATAAAAAGATTTTCGAGAATAGATTCGAGGGGGGATCGAGGGGGGCTTGGGGAAAGCTCGAGGGGGGGCTCGGGGAAAGCTCGAGGAGGGTTCGATGGGGGGCTCGAGGGGGGCTCGAGGGGGGCTCGATGGGGGGCTCGAGGGGGGCTCGAGGGGGGCTCGATGGGGGGCTCGAGGGGGGCTCGAGGGGGGCTCGAGGGGGGCTCGAGGGGGCTCGACGGGGGCTCGAGGGGGCTCGAGGGCGGCTCGAGAGGGGCTCGAGGGGGGCTCGAGGGGGCTCGAGGGGGGCTCGAGGGGGGCTCGAGAGGGGCTCAAGAGGTGCTCGAGGGGGGCTCGAGGGGGCTCGAGGGGGGCTCGAGGGGGGCTCGAGGGGGCTCGAGGGGTCTCGAGGGGGGCTCGAGGGGGCTCGAGGGGGCTCGAGGGGGGCCTTAAATTTCGAGGTTATTTTTTTATAACAGACAACAGAAATTTGAGTTTGGAATCGAACCTGCTTCACTCCTGTAGGTCCCGCGTATAGGTTAGAAATTTAAGGCGAGCGCGAAGCGCAGCGGAGCGTGAGCCTTAAATTTCGAGGTTATTTTTTTATAACAGACAACAGAAATATACTTATTTTACACATTGCCGGTGGACCAGCAGGCATTGTATACAATGCCTGGCCCTTTTAGGCAATGTATGAAATATAATGAATATTGATATCTATTTCACACATTACCTAGGCAGTGTATACAATGACTAGGCATTGTATAGAATGCCTGCTGGTCCACCGGCAATGTGTATAATAAAAAGATTTTCGAGAATAGATTCGAGGGGGGATCGAGGGGGGCTTGGGGAAAGCTCGGGGGGGGGGCTCGGGGAAAGCTCGAGGAGGGTTCGATGGGGGGCTCGAGGGGGGCTCGAGGGGGGCTCGATGGGGGGCTCGAGGGGGGCTCGAGGGGGGCTCGAGGGGGGCTCGAGGGGCTCGAGGGGGGCTCGAGGGAGGCTCGAGGGGGCTCGAGGGGGGCTCGAGGGGGCTCGAGGGCGGCTCGAGAGGGGCTCGAGGGGGGCTCGAGGGGGCTCGAGGGGTCTCGAGGGGGGCTCGAGGGGGGCTCGAGGGGGGCTCGAGGGGGCTCGAGGGGGCTCGAGGGGGCTCGAGGGGGTCTCGAAATTTAAGGCGAGCGCGAAGCGCAGCGGAGCGTGAGCCTTAAATTTCGAGGTTATTTTTTTATAACAGACAACAGAAATATACTTATTTTACACATTGCCGGTGGACCAGCAGGCATTGTATACAATGCCTAGGCAAAGTATAAAATGAATTATATTTCATACATTGCCTGATCGTTTTAGGCATTGTATACAATGCCTAGGCATTGTATACAATGCCGGATTATACACATTGCCGGTAACATATACATATCTATGTACCTACTTATTATTGGTGTCCCAAAACAAATTTTACGGAAAGAAGATTTCTTTTTGTTTTTAAAAAGAAATGGAATTGAAAGCATTGAAAGATTTTTAAAAGATCGCATACGTTGCGATACAAATAGATAGAATACGTAATAATATTAAAAAAATGTTAAATTTCATGGTTTTCCTTATATTACTCCTTATAGAAAAATAATCCTTATGAGTAACCCTTTTGAGCCTCAGACCAAATAAAAAAGGGAAGACGTAGTCCTCTGAACAATGCAGTGAAGCCAATAAAACTACGCCTTGGCGTGTACACACACAGTTACACGCACACACATGTAACGAAACTACGCCTTTTGTTAACAGCCAGCGTGCGAAGCGGACGTACCAGGACGTACTAATAAATTATGAATTTCACCAAAGAAAATGCCGAATTGTGTAGTGAAAAGGTGTAAAAACCAATATTCGACACATAAAAAGCAGGATGGAGTCACATTTCACACGAAAGTAAAATTGGAAACTAATATTTTCACTAACTAAAAATAAACATTAAGGTATTACTTGAAACACAAAACGTCAACACAAGTGTTGCCATGCCAAACGTTCTTTTTTAAACCTGTTATTGGGTAACATGGAAAGTAACGTAACGTTATTTGTTTCTAGTTAAAAATAACGCGTTAATTATTTCTGTTTCTGGACTGTTTTTACCCACGACGGACGGAACGGAATGGAGGTGGTATATGCGTTTGGGGTTAGAATACTGTGATCTATCAGTATTTAATTAGGGGCCTATTTCATAAAATATTAGTAACTTTACTATAACAATTTACCATTGTTGTTATTGGGGTAGAACTGTTTCTTAATAATTATAAAACATAATCTCTACCCCAATAAACTACTACAATGGTAAATTACTGTACTTTTTCATACTTTTATGAAATAGACCTCTGATTAAATACTGATGATCTCAGTATTTACCACGCGTGTAGCCGTCGCCTCAGAGGTTGTTTGTTTGTTTGTCTATGTCTGTTACCATTTTCTTCGGAAACTAACTTCTGGGCCGATTTCAATGCAGTTTTTGTCGTTTTTCAAAAATTACTAAACCGATTTCGCTACGGCTTTCTGTAATGGTTTTCGGCGATGCTTCTTAGATAAGTGTTATAGTATTTAGCCGCTAGGGAGTGCTGCAGCATCATGTTTTCATTTATCTCCATAACGGTTTGACCGATTTAGATGCTGTTTTTACCTGACTGCAAGAGGGTTATGTTTTTCGCGCGTATTATCTTGTATGTATGTAATATTCTTTATTACCTCATATCTTTTAAACGACTGAACGGATTTCTATGATTAAGATATCGTTAGATTCGTCTTGTCAGCCCAATTGTTCTTAAGAAGATGGCGTTCTAAAAAACTTCTTAAGAAGGTGGCGTTCTAAAAAACCAACATGGCGGCTATACGGTGCTATTATACGTAGTGGAAAAAAAATTTTTTTTAGAATACTGCTATATGGGTATCAAATTAAAGGGCTTATTATGAAGATTTCGAAAAGGTATATCATGACCGTAATATATGATAACTAAAAAGATATAAATAAAAAAATAAATTATATAATTAAAAAACCCCTGCCTGCCGCAGAAAAGACAATAAAAAGACAAGTCAACTGAAAAGATGGAAACAAGACTAAATATTAAAAGTAACATAATAACATGCAGTCGGAGGTATATAATTCAAATAATTCATAATGTCACTTTCTTTATGCATGCCTCTGACAGCATGTTATTATGTTGCCTTTAATATTTATCTTGTTTCCATCTTTTCAGTAGACTTGTCTTTTTATGCAGGCGGGTTTTTTTAAAACTAGATAAAGTATGACATCTTTAAAAAAATTAAAATGAAAAGCAACATTTAAAACATTGAAAAAACCTACGTCACCTAAAATAGTTATTTTTAATCCTGCAATCCCTGATGGAAATGGAATATTGTGTCTCATTTTCCGGGCTTAAAGGATTAAGTGAAAAAAATAGGTATTCCTAACAAAGGTAAAATAAGTGGTTTTACGAAAATATCTCCCAATTTAAATTAATTTAGGTAGGGTACTATACATACATATTGAAGGAAGGATGTTATGAGTTTGACTGATTGACTGATGGAAAGAACAAATCACATCATGCAACCATCAGTCACTACATTACACGGTAGGTTAATCATCAGTCACAGCCCGTGACTGAGGTTAAACTGACAGCAAAACCTACCGTGTAATGGATGCCTAACATGTCAGAACAAACATCTTGCCTTAAATACACGAAACTTTACTATTCGTTAGTTTTATTTTTTACATTTTTCCTATTTCCTTCCTACTTCCGCCACTACTTTTAAAGCGAGCTACTCACAGCCCTGCATGCAGGGCTTTGAGAAGCTCACTTTTTCTATCTATCATTAGGCGACGGCTACACGTGTGGTAAATACTGTGATCCATCAGTATTATTTATCAGGAATCTATTTAATAAAAGAATAAAAAAGTACAGTAATTTACCACAGTAATAGTTTATTGGGATAGAATTATGTTTTATAATTAATAAGAAACATAATTCTACCCCAATAATAACTGTGGTAAATTATTATAGTAAATTCACTAATCTTTTATGAAATAGGCCCCTGATTAAATACTGATGGATCACAGTACCAAGCGTGTAGCCGTCGCCTCACACCCGAGTCAGAATAGCTGAATGCCTATCATAGTCTGCGTCTCTTTCATCAGTAATAAATAAAAGAGACGCTTTGATAGCCATTCAGAAAACTGACAAGTTTTAAGAGCTTGTAATACCCCCCTTGGGACCGTATTATGATCTCTTGAATCCAGGCAGTTTTTTGTTTTGATTCTGATATGTGATAAATAAAGTTATTATTTCATAACGCGTTATTTTTATAACATTGGGGTAATATGAATTACTATGGCAACACCGGCTCACACACTAATGCATGAAAAAATTGGCTTCAGTCCCTTGCTTGGAAGACTCCGTCTTCCCTTTTTATTTGGTCTGAGTTTTGAGCGGTATATCGTAAAAATAAGTTATTTTTTTCATATTATTTGGTGGGTTCCATTCCTGGTCCATTCCACACTAAATCTTTTAATACAGTTCCAATAGAGTAAATTTCAAGAAATATAAGATAATAAAAATTACGAAACCATTTCGAGGTTTGGCCATTCTGGATAACATTTTTTTAGAATTTATTGCTCGCTAAGGACATATTCAAATAAAAGCTCAATTACGGAGTTGCGTTGGATTTTAACAGTGAATAGCCTATGCCATGCATTTTTTAGGGTTCCGAACCCAAAGGGTAAAAACGGGACCCTATTACTAAGACTCCGCTGTCGATCTGTCTGTCTGTCGGTCTGTCTGTCTGTCTTTCTGTCTCTCTCTCTGTCACCAGGCTGTATCTCATGTACCGTGATAGCTAGACAGTTGAAATTTTCACAGATTATGTATTTCTGTTGCGCTATAATAACAAATACTAAAAACAGAATAAAATTTATATTTAAGGGGGGCTCCCATACAACAAACGTGATTATTTTTGCCGTTTTTTGGTACGGAACCCTTTGTGCGCGAGTCCGACTCGCAATTGGCCTGTTTTTAGGGTTCCTTAGCCTATTTAGGCTAATCTATAAGGGTTTGCCATTTGGCAAACCCTTATAACCCAAGGGGGGCTCGAGGGGGGCTCTTTGGAATCGAACCTGCTTCACTCCTGTAGGTCCCGCGTATAGGTTAGAAATTTAAGGCGAGCGCGAAGCGCAGCGGAGCGTGAGCCTTAAATTTCGAGGTTATTTTTTTATAACAGACAACAGAAATATACTTATTTTACACATTGCCGGTGGACCAGCAGGCATTATATACAATGCCTAGGCAAAGTATAAAATGAATTTTATTTCATACATTGCCTGATCGTTTTAGGCATTGTATACAATGCCGGATTATACACATTGCCGGTAACATATACACCGCCAAAGTGGTAAAATGTGTGTCGTCCCCCCCCCCCCCCCCCTTTAACTTTTAAAATAAGAGAGTGCAAAATCTAAAAAAAATATGTGTTGTAGAGCTTAATAAACACTTTCAACGAAAATTGGTTCGGACGACATACATTTTGTAGTTTTTGAGAAATAGCACATTTTCCAAAACCGCAAATATAACTTTGTCATTCATACCAAAACTGTGAAAATCAGTTATTTTTGCAGATGAAAAATGATAGTGGTATTAAATATGGTATGGTATAAGGTAACTACGGAACCCTACGGCGCGTGGCCCGCCACGCACTTGGCCGGTTTTTTTTATTTACTTTTCTAAACGCAACGCCTGTTTTGTTGTGAACGCTTGTATGGGAAGTGGCGATTGTTCTTTTAATTGTTGGTACTTAGTTGTTACTTTAGATTATAATTTTTATTATTAACTAGCGGCCGCCCGCGACTTCGTCTGCGTGGATAGTTTTTTTGCTACCCCTCGGGAACTATACGTTTTTCAGGATAAAAGATACCCTATGTTCTTTTCTGCACCCCTGACAACGTGTATGCAAAATTTCATGATGATCGGTTCAGTAGTTACGACGTGAAGGCGTAACAAACAAACAAACAAATAAACAAACAAACGGACTTTCGCATTTATAATATTAGTAAGGATTACTAACTTTTTTTGCCAAATGCAACCTTCCAACAACACCCAATAATAAAACAAAATACCTTAGGTATTCGCTCCAAAATTCTGTTTCCGTCCCGTTCGAGTCCCGTCTCGTCATCGTTGTAAGAAACGTGCTTGAATTTATTTTCGCGCTAATTAGGGTTCCGTAGCCAAAATGGCAAAAAACGGAACCCTTATAGATTCGTCATGTCTGTCTGTCTGTCTGTCTGTCTGTCTGTCCGTCCGTATGTCTCAGCCACTTTATTCCAAAAGTATTAGAACTACATAGTTGAAACTTGGTAGGTAGGTGTATTCTGTAAACCGCTTTACGATTTTTACACAAAAATAAAAAAAATAAAAGATTAAGGGGGGGCTTCCCATACATGGAACTGAAATTGAAAATATTTTTTTTCATCAAACCAATACTTGTGGGGTGTCTATAGATAGGTCTTTAAAAATGACATTGAGGTTCCTAAGACTATTTTTTTTTCAAAGTCAACCGTTTGAAAGATATATGCCTCCAAAGTGGTAAAATGTGTGTCCCCCCCTTTAACTTTTAAAGTAAGAGGGTGAAAAATCTGAAAAAAATATAAGCTATAGATCTTAATAAACACTTTCAATGAAAATTGGTTTGAACGAGATACAGTAATTAGTTTTTGAGATATAGTACATTTTCCAAAACCGCAAATATAACTTTGTCATTCATACAAACACTGTGAAAAACAACGTTATTTTTTCAGACGAAAAATGATAGCGGTATTAAAATATGGTATGGTATAATGTACCTATGGAACCCTACTGCGCGTGGCCCGACACGCACTTGGCCGGTTTTTTCGATAACATTTTTAGAAGAAGGCTATACCTAGTAAGCTATTCTTAAAAGATAGATAAAATGCCATCACAAACTTTTTTTGTAAATCTATAAAAGAGGAACAATTCCATTATAAATTATTTTGTTATAGCTCGAAAGGTTTATGCAGCGTTTTTGATGCAAGCTCCCAGTTGGCTTAATTTTTGCCGACTACTTCAACAATTTTTGTCATATTTCTACCAATTTACATAAAACCTTTAACTAGTGGCTCCGAGAGCTGAACTGGCTCGACAAAAAAATATATATAATATTAGAACCGGCTCACAAAATTTCACGAGAATCGGTTGAGAAATGCGACCTGTATGTAGTGTAGGTGAGAACAGACAGCCGGACATACGAATGAATTTTTGTCCAATCTAAAGCAGAGCCGCTCGCTTGGTCAATTATTATACACTTAAAAACCTTTCTCAGGAATCACTCTTATCATTTGGTGAAAACTGTATGAAAATCTGTTCCGTAGTTTTTGAGTTTATCGCGACCAGACAGATAAACAGACGCGACGAGGGACTTTGTTTTATAATTTGTAGTGATAGTGATACAAGTAGTCGTATTCTATGAATGTCAACGACCATAAGAATTAAATACTCGATTGAACTCTATTGAACTTTGAAAAATTAATGAGGTAGTAACAAAAGATAGCCAAATGGCCAATGCTGGTAGGTACCGCCGGACATAATTAGCCTTCGATCAAGTAGCTTGTGTTACAATGGAATAAGGATGTTTATCCCACGGCCTCGTCGTTGTGACAGGACGCGACGCGCTCGGATGCTTGTTGACTGGTTGCCATGACAATGACGCCAACTCATCTTCGTACACCAAAATAAAAACAGTGTCCACCGACTCGCAGGACAGTGACTTGACATTTAACATCAATTATTGAAAATGCTACGTCAATGGCCGTCGATTTCGAATTCGGAATGTTTATGACAGTGTCAGTGTCAGTGTGGCTCGTGGAGCGGCGCGTGGATGTGTTTAGATGTGGTTTTGAGGTGTGGATGTGCTGCTTCCTGCTGAGCCTGATTGAGGAGTGCTTCCTGATAGTGTCGGACAGGCGCGCGTGGTGGCGCGAGGTGCGCGCCCACTATGAGCATGTCGGTGCGTTCGGTCTTGGTCGAAGGGCCGCAAGCTCCCAAGGCCAAGGGCCCGTACACATATGTTAACCCCCCCAAGGCGCTCTACAATAATGTCAAACTCAAGAGGGACCCCTCCTGGTAAGTACAAACACAAACCCTATTTAATTGAATATAAGATAAAGATTCTTTTGGTCAGAATTTCGCCTTATCGTAACGTAGGCAATGATGTAGAACCAGATTTCAGCACTTGTAAAGTTTATCAGATAATTATTATAACAATATTGCACCTGAATAGTTAAGTGGGCACGCGACTAACTTATTTGGACCGATTTTTTCGATCGTTGACTTTGCTTTAAGCATTTGTAGGACCAGCTTTTCGTGGGAAGTGTGCGTTTATTCAGGGAATTCGTCAATGATTTCAAAAGGAAGGATGCGCCCATTTGAGTATTTTGCCTTACAATTCCTTCATACTATCAAAATCAGCGACATCTGTTAGAACCCACTCGAACTACTACGGTATTAGAGGTGGGCAAAAAAGATTACTGAAGTGTACTTTAGTTCAATTGTAGTTGAAAACTAGTTCACTCATCTAGTTCAATTGGGTCGCTAGTAAAATTTTATTATGGTTATTATAACAGTTTTTCGATGGTCGTAAATAAAACGTCAATCATAATAAAATCTCAATCAGGTTTATTTCAAATTAGATATTTTTGATACTAATATTATAGTCTATTAACTAGTGTATTATTTAATATAAAGAAGATAGATTTGTTTTAAGATTATTAATACATTAATACAAATAGCATTGTGAATGCATAAAAATCTAAAAGTTTAAAAATAGATTTGTTTGTTGGTTTGATTGTTTGTAATGAATAAACTCAAAAACTAACTGATCCGATTTTAAAATTCTTTCACCTTCATCAGCGACTAACATTTAGCTCTTAGATAATCTAAGCATTAGCTGTATTTTATTTAAAAAAAAATTAGAGATCCCTATAAAAAATGGAATAATGAAACCCACAGTATCATATTTTTTTTCTATAAAAGTGATTATTGATCGGAAGACATTTCGTATCATGATATTTATCCTTGTCCAACTAAATATACTTTGTCAAGAAGCGCCTACTGTCGCTTAGCTGGCAAATTATCCCTAAAATATAAGTATTAATTTACCTAAAGTTTTTTTAAAGGTAGGTATATAAACTTATTATCAATTTATTTTTATGTACAAAATCTATAGTTTACACCGAAGTGAAGCGAGGGCGGGTCGCTAGTTGATTATATAAATATAATCTGTTTCACACTCAGTTTTCATTCACTTTACATGAGTAAATTTATTAAAGCTACCTATCAATCGTCCATTTAATCAACATTTTTGTTGTGTGTAGTAATTTGTGCATAGTTTTTTGTACTAAAATTATCAAAATTATCGTTTGGTGTTGTAATAAAAAAAAAAATATTATTTTGTAAATCACCAACATCTAAATCAAATCAAAATATAAAAACTTTATTCAAATAAACTTTTAGAAGTTAAATGCTTTTGAGTTGTTTTTATTTTTTCTACCACCCGTCTGCTAAGATACTTTACTGATAAGAAAAGCGGGCGCAAGAAAAATCTGCTTTATCAGAAATCAGAAGTAATACGTAAACTGACTTATGGAACAGACTTTACCTATTTACATAAACTTCTGCGTTTGCGCAAGCTTATTAATAAAAATTAAAAGCGGTAAAAAGCGGTAAATACTTCAATCTCAATTCGTGGTATTGCCATTGCTTTCAGCCTTCGTAGTCCAGCTCTTGAAATATCAACTTGAAGCATATTCTTGCGTTTTTAGGAGGCTTGAAATAGGGCTTTTCGGTGTTTTGGAATTATGTGACTACATATTTCTTTACGCACTGGATCATTAGGAAATCTGTAATTAATTGAAATATAATGTATATAATTATTTTTGCAGCGAATATGTTTCATAGGAGACGTTAATAATAGCATATGTATATGAGAAATTTCTGGACGCAGTGTTCGTAATCTATCCTTTCTCTTTATTTTCGTTCTTCGAGTTAATTAGCTATAGAACTAAATGAACTAAAGATTTAACCTTTGTTGCCCGTGGTACTACCAGTATTACTACCAGTAGTACCAATGTACTCAAGTGAACTAGTACATTTGAATCATGATGGATGACCCATCTCTAGTGCCTCGAACAATAACTTGTAATAGTAATATTTTAAACTCAATTAAAATTGTTAGACATGCAATAAAAATAATGTAAAGCTACTTACGGATGATTCAATATTCCATGCAACTTTTTAACTTTTGCAGCATAATTTTTGCAATCTACAAATGCACATTTCGGCATTTTTATGTCACGTCAATCACCGTCTGTCTACCATAGTCTTCCGCGGATGACTGAATCGCGTTGGCCCTAAAACTTCAATTTTAGGGCCAACCAACTGGCGTCATTTCGTAGCGACGTTGACCGTGTCCTTACGCTAGTAATATAATAAGTCTATGGAATTCGTATATTTTATTAGCTTCCAAAAAAACTACAACTACCCACGCCCGCCGAGACGAGCCAAGATCACAACGTAGGTATCGTTTCCAAAGAAACTTACCAGCTTAGGCTGTAGGAAGCTATTTCAATTTCATAATTTACAATGTCATATCGATTTCTAGAGTTTTAAAATAAATTACCTAATGGGTGTTTGGCATTGGAACCACTTACAATGGCCCCGTCCGCGTCGGTCCAGCCGGACGGAACCTTGATAACAGGCCCAAACAAAACCTTTCTTTTAACAAAATGCAGGCAAAGTAGCGTGACTTTAGATGTCGGGTGGAAGTTAATATTTATAGCTGAATCACGCACTTTTCACGCAACACCCTCCAAGGTCAGATTTGCACGTGAAAATGTCTGAGAAATAAGTTTGTCACGAATAATTTATATAAGTTATTTTTTCAATAATATCGTCATGACGTCTTGCCCGTCCAACCGTTTGCCATTCTTGCAATGAATACATTACGTTTCAATTAAATGGGATTTCCCGGAAATCCAAAACATGTATATGCTACTAATGGAATATTTTGATTTTATTTATTGTGAAAAATTTTAACTACACAGGTAATTTAAATAGTTTTTTCTTAAAAAAAAAGCGTAGCGTAGTACTACAAGTAACGTGATACATTCCATTATAAAGTGACTGGTTGATTAGGTGGGACCAGCTCGCGTGGGCTGCGACGAACGTCGGGTCTCCGCCGGTGACAATCCTCGTCTTCAGCGGTTGACCGGCAGCGAACCCTGACACAAGGTTCTCTGCTTTAGCCTCGCGTGCTCAGATTGTTATAAAATATTATAGCTACTATAACATGTAATTTACAGTTTATTTAGTAAAACTTGGTGTGTCGTTATTTGTACCAATCACTATTTATTCAACAAAGGCGTGTTATTCAAACATTTAAATCATATTAATCAAAATACGAATGACAGTAAAACCACAGATTTTTGTTTACCCTGTGGTGGAACACTTAAATGATATCTCCGTGTGGTATTGCTGTATAGGTAGCTAATAAGTGTTTTCTCAAATGTATTAAGTAAAGACATCTTTTATTTATTATTTATTTTACAATCTTATGTTAATTATATTTTCATATCAATTAAGCAAATTAATTCTAATTATTAATACCTATAATTCACATTATTCCTTAACCTATTCGAAGATGCCACCCCGGGTCACACCAGGCACAAAGGTCCCCATAACACTGACGGCATTGCGGCGCTGAAATGCGATTGACAACCTTTGCGCCAAGTATTTTCTTCATAATAAATAATCATTCCAGAATAAATTTTCTAGAGCTAACTCACTTTTAAAGTAAAAACTTGATGTTGCTGAACCTAAAGTCGCATTACTAATTTCCCAGCAAAAATGTAAACAAAGAAACGTCATTGTCAAATTGACAAACTGACCCCAGATAGTGACATTTTCAGATATTGAAAACCTTTGGTAACTTTTATAACTTTTTAATTTATTTATTATATTTTGAATCATAATACATATAATGTCATCCAGGGTAATTTTAAAATAGGATGGTAATTAGAAATTTTATCTTTATAACCTATCATAATTTTTGATGTTAAAAATTCTTGAAACGACCTGATAAAAAAAACTTTACTTAGATATTGATTGTATGTAAACTATCAAAAATACGTAGCATCTTCGCCTGTTCCCCCTAATATCAAAAGACAAATATTACTACTACAGCTACTACTCGTAATACTATTTTTTTATGAAATTTTATAATATGACCAAAGGTTGATGTGTTCCTACGGTTTGCAGTTGATGTGTGCACGGCATCATAAAAAAGCTTTCTACTATAAAACTGTTATTATGAAATATTAAATTATATTACTGTTTTTACCGCAAAACTCATGATTCAGAATATTTATCTAATCTATTTTTATTAGGTTTGTGATGAAAAAACATGTTTATTTCTTGTCTTAGCAATATACTATTTCTTTTTGTGTTGTTTTGTTCTGGCAACACCTTTGTTTACATTTTTGCCGGGAAATTAGTAATGCGACTTTATAATTAAACTGACGACTGCAAATTGGTTTTGCTAAATTGTACCCCAACTGGCTGAATGTTTTGTCGTTTAAGGCTTCCATTAGACAACATGGGATTTTCATGTTATCTCTGATCTGTGATTTCAATGTCCCTTACTTAGGTACTATATGATTCATAGAGTTGCATTCCGTTATGGTTGTACGAGCACGCTCGACATTTATTATATTTTGTTGAGTAGACATTTTACGTCACTTCGATACTTATGAATTGTAATTTAATTCAGTCGTACAAAACGTTATACACGGTGACGGCCACTTTAATTAACATCCCGCTCCCGTAGTAAAAACCTAACTTACGTACTCATAACTAAACTTATCATTCAAATATACTTACTTGTAAGGACTTACTCTTACATTTCTTCGAGCCGGATATTGTGTGTGATCTGTGATCTCCAACCAGTGTGATTGCGTGATTAGTGACTTACCTGCGATAGCGAATCGGTTTGTCTGGCCTCCCAGAAGCGGGTCTCACCAGGCAAATTGAGACGAGGACGCACATATCGTGGACGAGCCCCTGTCACGTTGATTGCACCACAGTCATCACCTGAAAACAAACAACTACCATAGCGATTTGAAGATAAACTCTGAAACGATTAAAATGAGCGAATCCAGCATAAATCACGTGTTGACAGACTTCAACCACACCCTAAACTTTATTCCTGAAGACCACCAAGAAATACTTCAGGGCCTGAAAACCAATATAGACATAGTCAAACGGCAACAACAGACGCTAAATGTGAAAACATCGACACATGACACGCACAACTACGTGCTTTACTCGATATGCGGTGTCATCATCATGTGTTCCATGATTTGGGGCACATTAAGGATTAAAAGAAGATATCATTGCAGCGCGAATCTTCAGAGGTATCCGCCATCAGCCGAGAGACCGACGACGACGACGTCACAAGAGCGCCATTCGGACATCGAAAGTGTTGTTAACGAGGTGATCGTAACTGCTGCGCGTAAATTAGACAAAGCGTCACCGCCTTAAGCATCCTTTCTTCTTTCTCTTCTTTGGCAGCATGTACGAGCACGCTCGACATTATATTTTGTTGAGTAGACATTTTACGTCATTTCGATACTTATGAATTGTAATTTAATTCAGTCGTACAATAAACGTTATACACGGTGACGGCCACTTTAATTAACATCCCGCTCCCGTAGTAAAAACCTAACTTAAGTACTCATAACTAAACTTATCATTCAAACATACTTACTTGTAAGGACTTACTCTTACAATGGTTATTTTCTACGTATACCTTTGTTACATATTAAAACATTTTTAGTAACGGAAAAACTATTGAATGAATTTGAAAACTGTGGAGCTAAAATCATAGATTCTGGAAGTTTTTTTTGTTCGATTGTTTAGAATTTCGTGACATATGGATTAACATAGAGGCTACGTGCACGTATGTTTATCTGACCTGAAGTATAATGCAGCTGGTAATGTATGTATCAGATGCAGACGAGGGCCGCCGCTGCTGTGCTGACTGCATGAACCAGCAACTGTGGCTACACACGGCCACGCAAATATTGCCCTTAACTTAATGACAATAGGTGCTTGTTGAACTGTATCACAGTCTGCTGGGTTGGTATCGCGATGGACGCAGCCGGTGCATGTCGATTGATAACAGTGTGCCTTCATGACGTCACTGCATTTGACCAGTTGACAAATTGATGGCATCGATGAATTGTACTTGAGCTCACTACTCACTGTTACATGGACAGAGTTTAATTTAGCTCACATAGCGGATTTTTCTGCTACATTAGTGTGACAATGAAAGTCACTTTGTGTGAAACATCAACCTGTTATGTGAATTATTCGAAATCTATACATCTACCTTTAAGTATCTAATTAATATCTATGTCATGTGGCGTCACGCAGTCGAATACCGTACCAACCTTTCACATAATAAGTATAATAAGGGTGTCGTGAATAGTGACTGATGATTTTGTGGTTACATACATACATCTAACACCTCTTTGGACCGCAGAATATGGGCAGCAGCGTTTTCCAAATAAAATAGCCCAACACACTCCGATCTCCAAGCTGCATCTTGCTAGCTGGCCAAGTGGTTAAAGCAACATCCGCCCACGGAGGCAACCTACCTACTAGGCTATAATAGGTTTTTTTCCTAATTATAGGATAGTATAATAGGTACGTATCAGAATGTCTAAAGTTAGAATGTCTAAACTTAAAATGGCAAAGTTCAAAATGTCAAAAATTTGAATGTCCAACGATTAAAATGTCGAAAGTTAAAAATTTCAAAAACGAAAATGTCAAACGGTCAGATAGTCCTAAATAAAAATGTCTAAGTTCAAATTAACAAAACTTAAAATGTTACTAATAGTCCAAATACTATAATGTCGAATAAAATTTATTTATGCCTTTCTTTCATTTAGGTACCTAATTAATTAGATTAACCTCTGTGCCTCCGCCGCGGGTACGTATCAGAATGCCATTTTAAGTTTAGACATTCTAACTTTAGACATTCTGATACGTACCCCTCCGCCGCACATCACCGTAACCGCACCGCTCCCTGATTCGGTAGCCGGTGCCAGTCACTGATTCAGTAGCCGGCGAACAAACGGCGCTTCGCCGGCCGCTGCCGCGGCACGCTCGCACACTGGGATCATGTCAACCCAACATGCTCGTCGCTGCGCTCCTCACACCTATCTCGTGACCTACGGTCTACGGTTTCTAAGTCCCAGTAGACTAGTTTAGACTCATTTCCGGCAGCTAAATTTGCTATAAAGCATATCAGGCGAAGCCCAAAGACACCTTCACAGACTCAATTAACCTCAAAGAAGACGATTCGTTTTAAGAGGCATATTACGTTTCGGCTGTGATTTTTGCGTAAAATGGCCAATTTTGGGGTTCTCTATCTCAGAAACAAAAATACATTAAGATTACATAAGATATATACATAAGATTACATATAACAATTTTGACTTATTGAATAGTGTAGAATAGCTATTGGAATAGTACATAGCGGCCTCACTTTTTTATAATTAAACCCGTAATTGCAGAGAAAGATTTTCATAAATGGTGCGAAGGCACTTTTTTGAGCTCATGGATTGAACTACTGTGCTAAACAAATGAAATAAAAATAAATAAATATTATCTCTTATATAGTCGAATAGTTCATAGCGGCCTCGGAATTTTGAAATTATGTATGGAATATGTGAAAAAAATCCCAATCAAAACTGTAAATTTCTCCTAGATACATAATTATTATTACGTAATATTTATATCAGAATAATCTTTACTTCATAAGAAAATCAAATTTCCTACTTTTATTTGTTGTTACTTGTTTTTCTTTCTGTGTATGTTCAAAGTTGACTCTAAGAAATCGTTCACCAACTTTAATTTTCCTTTCTAACCCTTAACTTTCCAGTGTATCATCATATTACTTTTTGTCGCGAACACATATAAATTTATTTAGTAGACCCAAAGGTTTCTCTAGGTTGTAGCGCTAAAATCCGTCAAAATCGAAATTTCGACCAAAAAATGTGATAGGGCCCTTAAGATCCAACCCAATTCAAATAAATTGTGAACTTAAGACTTATTGACCGTTGATATTTTAACTCGTCAAGTATTTGATATGTTTGATACTTTGAATTTTGCTATTTTGAAGTTAGAAATAATTATTTTCGACATTTTAAACTATTTTAATTTGAATTTTTGACATTTTGAACTTTGCCATTTTAAGTTTAGACATTCTAACTTTAGACATTCTGATACGTACCCGGTATAATGCAGGGGTGGTCAATCTTTTGACTTGTGAGGTCTACTTCCTTTGTGCGTTGTAAGTCACCAAAGCTTGTGTTTAAAAATATTCCTTGCGGCCGACTGCAAGGTAGAGTTTAGATATTATGAAGTTGTTTGATTTTAAATGTTATTTTGTCATATTTTTATATTCAGATTATTAACTCTCGCGGGCTACCTAAATCGCCTTCGCGGTCGACCTCTTGGCCATCCCTGGTATAATGGTTATGATGAATAATTGACGCATCTTCGTTCAAAGAAGTTATGAGCTTCATGTGTATACCTACCTTACAGATAGGTCATTTTACATAATATACTTATTTATAAATAGGGCCTTACTAATGCGGTTGTTTATACCCTTGCGGTGTTATTACTAAGCGTTGCGTAATTTAAATCCATACCTAATCTTTTATGCTAATTCACGAAACAAGTCGTATTTCGTCGTTTAGTAAAGTCATATATTTTAGGGGCCCGTCCATAATTCGAATTTTGCTACAGACTGAGGTTAAGGTATTTTCAAATAAATTGTGAAATAAAATGTGTTATGTAGGTATTGCATTGCACCAGATTTGTTGTCTTATTTAAATACTTTTGTTTTTAACTTGATATTATTATACTCTTGTACAGGCACCTATTTTATTTTAAGAACCAAAAGGTTTGGGAAATGTTAGAGAACCCTGTAAATCGACTCTTCACCATTTTTCAGAAGCTAGCCCTCAATCATTAGAGCTATCGGCGAGACATTCCAAGGGCCTGGGTTCGTTAGCAGCAGTCATTAGCCCAGTGCATTGACCTTAACCTTGGGATGGCGGTGGGGGGGAGGTGGTCAGCTCAGGCCGAGACCGCGTGCCTTGGTCGCCCCGGCAACCACCCCCCACTTCCGGCCGACTTTAATTCTACTTTTATTCAGTGTCCAGCGTAGCACGCTATGCCTCGACTCACCCTCTTCAAGTTGTTTATTCTTTTCAAATGTGGACTGGCTACACTTTTATCGTGCCGTTTAATGCCTGCTGAAGCACTAGGTACTTTGTATTTCAGGAGACGTTTGGGCATGAGTCTATTCCTCATTAGGGCGTGGTCAAATACTTATTTTCACATAATGCAATTTATTAATTTATACTAACCACCAACGTACTTAGCATTTAGCCTACCATACAACTATACCTACCAAACTGTCTAAATTTCGAAAATAAAATTAAGTAACACGATAACTTAAATATTAGTTGGTTCACTGGATATTTGGTCTGCTTTATATTATTAGGTCGTAGGTGTACCTACTATCGTTATTTTGTTTATTTTTTGAAAAATTTACGATAGTAGTAGTAATAGTTTTATTCTGAGAAACAATGTTTTCCATTTTTCATGTTATCCGTTTTGATCATCAGACTAAATAAATTTTACGCCGAAAAAATATTACGTCAGCCAGCGCTGAAAAGTGCCGAAAATAATGGGCCCTTTATTACAGAGTGCCGTTGATTGCGAGAGGGTGCTAATTCCAGCGGGGTATACTTAGCAGCCGTTTCAGACGATGACTGACCGCTCAAGGTCTGTCTCTGACGTTATTAGGCGAGCTGACGCCAAAAGCTCCTCGTCAATATAAATATTAGACTACATAACAAATAGTTGCTGTATTGTTTCGCATTAAGTAAATTAAACTAAATTTTGTTGATGGTTCTCTCAACTTAACTCTATTTTAGCCCACTAGACAAAGTCGCATTTGAAAGTGTCCGCTTTCCAAAAATTTACCATTGTTAACGTTTTGAAAATCAAAGGTTAACGAAAGCAAGTCAATCCTATCCCAAATGTATAAATAAAGTTAATTCACAAATGATTTTTTTCACCACATTTCCTAATGTAGCATTGTCTAGCTAGGGGGACTGAACGGCAAATAGGGTGCAAAATGATTCCGAGTGCTTGTCAGCGTAGGTAAGTATAAATATAAATTGAAAAGTCACAGAATAGATATACCTAAGTACTACCTAATGTCTAGTCATCCCGCGCTGTATCGCGCGCCCTAACTACATGACTTTTATGTGATTGAATTGCTACACTCTTCAATGTCAACAATATTAGTATTCTATTCTGTTATAATCGTAGGGATTGATATTCAACTTCTGTCTTGGATACTTCTGTTTGTTATTAAAATTTACTCGTCTTTCCTTACTTGTTTTACGAAAATTAAATCCCTTCGTCGCATAATGTACAATACGCAAAAATCGTCTGCTATCAAATGTGAAAACAAAATTAAAAATAGATTAACCGGTAATTACAAACCCCACGTATCGAGTTTGAGTTTGGTAGGTAGGTACTTAAGAAAAGTATTTTAATAAAAAAACAATCGGGTTGCACTCCGGGAGTGCCGGCAGAAGTGAAAACTTGAATATTAACGTTGTGCATTTTTGATATTTTGGAATGGTTATGGAATAATTTTGCACGAATTGCCGTCTTACGAATTTACTTTGCATTTGAATTTACGAATACAGAACAGTATTGTACGAAAGTCTTATCAGCTTGACAGAAAATCTAGAGTTTTGACATTGAACTAAAAAATTAGCGCGTTGCTATGGTGACACAAGTGTTTACGTCTTGAAATGACGCGCCGCCATTTTCACCGCGCCCCGTAGAAAGAGAAGGGGATAATTCCGCCACCGGCTGTCCATTCTCCATCCGTCACATCCGTCTTACGAATTTTCGATCAGGGTCAAGTGATTCTTACTGACGCGAGTTTAGCATTTTTCCCCATTACAAAATAGCGTACAACGCCGCTATAGAAGTTTTCACTTCAAAAATATTTCAATAGCATTATCCACGAGATTATTAAAATATCATTGAATAATAACAAAATCTGTATAATATATAATTCGAGGACAAACATGATTAAAACCACGATTTGATTTTTTGACAATCGGTTTTTTTTCGGCAATCGCTTGTTTAATAATCATTGCAAGTCCCATTTAATGCTTGTGAGTAAAATCTGTGAAATCAGATAGGTACTCAATAATTAATGTACCGAGGGGCGCAAGTCAGTGGGCCAGTGAGGAGCTGCACCTGCCACTTCTCGCGCTCTGTCGTCCTCCTTGATTGACGTCACCGATTGATAGACATTTGCATGTTTGCTCATCTGGAATGTGTCTAAAGAAGTGACTTAAGTATGTAATAAGATTTTGTTTAGTACCTGTAGTCCACCTTTTATTGTTACCAAGTTTTCTAGACGACTACCGTTTATTTCAGAAAATCTCAGCCTTATGTTTTTAGTTGTAGCCCGATGTTCAATCTCGATCATGATCAAATAAATAGCGCGATCCTCGGGAGCACGCGGGGCGTCTCCCACGCCGACGCGCGAACCGACAGCTGGCCGACGACCGCTCTCAGACAAGTCCGCTATCAAAACAATATCTAACTATTTACGACATGTATTTTTCTATTAAAGTAATGGTTATAAAAAGTTGTTATGGAAAATCAGACCATTCAAACTGTGGTAAAAGTTTATGGTAATCATTATAACACGTGGACCCTTAATTTGAGTGGTCCAGTGGTTACGTAGTAATATTTACCCCGTCTGTCCACGCGGGCGCTTGCGCGGCGTCCGTACCGCAGTAGCAGCGGCGACAGCCCGCGCTGACCGCCAGTGGTCGCCGCCCGCCCGCCGGACACGCGCGCCTCCCCGCCCGCCCACGCGACCACATTATATCGCGGCCCGACACAAGTATGACGTGATACGATGCCGGAGGCGAACGTCCCGGCAGAGATCACCAGCGCGTTCACCGTCATCAACCATGAGGAGGGGAAGCGGCACGAGGGGGCGCAGCCGTCCGCGCGCTCCGTGAACGTGGTCCGGCCGCAGCCGCGCGCCCCCGCACCCGCGCCCGCCCCCGCCCCCGCCCCTGCCATGGGCGCTCAGCCCGCCGCACGCACTCTCCTCGACCCAAAATTTTCGCGTGCCCTCGACTTCAAGCTCCGCCGCCTCAAGGAGAAGGAGATTCTAGAGGCCAACCTCCGCCGCCCGACACGCTACCGCCCGCGGAACAACCTCGCCACCTCCAACCCCAACATCAGCCTGCAGGACCAGACGTCGCCCGGCAAGCACAGTCAATCCCACCCGCGGATAGACATCATACCACCCGAAGAATACAAGAGTAAAGTCTCGCCGAAGATGGACAAGTCACCGTCCCCGGGCTGCAAAAGCCGTATGCGCAAGATTTCGGGCTCGAACGACGGCGATAAGCCGCGGTTTATTACTACTGTAAAAACAGGGCAGTTCCTATTGCCGCCCCCGGAGGTGGCCACCCTGCTGGGCTTGGAGACGCTATATCCGCCACAGGAGCGAGAGAAGATCGTGTACTCGTACGCTAGCAAACCCAAAGCGGTGGTAGGGCGACAGAAGCGGTCGTTGCCGGGAAAGAAGCCAGATGAAATGAACGGCATGGTGCCGAAGATGGTCCCGAATGGGGTTCCCGGGGCAACGGCGGCGGCGGCAGGCCGGCCGCACGCCGGCAACGTGTTCAGCGGCGTGCGCGCGCTCGTGGCCGGCGTCGTCGGCATGCACCGCCTCGTGGAGCAGCGCGACCAACTGTATGTGTATCACATTCGTGTGTACTTAAACTTCACGCTGATTATAGCCTATTAAATACTTGACATTTGATGATTTTGATACGAACGAGTGTATCATGATTACAATTATTGCCATATTTGAATGGGTTCTAAAATTGAAACTCAATAACATACCAGCAACGCGATAGTCTGGCCGATAAGCTGCTGGAGTAAGGCCGTAACGTGTGATCAATCATATACTTCAATAGTTCAAACCAACAGTATTATCGTTTGATTCTCGCGCTATCGCCGGCTTATTGACTAGCGGTAGATAATAAAGTTCATTCTCGACTTTAGCTGAGGTTAATAGATATTGATTGCATTGTTCAAAATTATACCTACCTATCATAAGTAGAGTTAGATACTTTACTACTACTTTACTATACTGAATAATGCCTAATGCTATTTCATTTTAAAGACAATTTTAATCACTCAGTATCGGGGTCGTGGGGCGCGGGGCCTAATGTCCGTGCGTTCTGCGCCCTTATCTCTGATGTACTTTATTAGGGCTGTGCCCTCCTTTACATAATTATATCCAGTCTTTTTAATTATCTTTCTAGATTTCTGATTGTTGTACAAAATTACCTAAAATTTAGCCAATAGTTTTGGAACATATCGAGTTACTTAAATGGCATAGTACGTACCTAAACCTAATAATGTTCTTCTTGCAACTGTCACTTATTAGATTTATAAACTTAGTTTAGTGTAGTGCAAATGCAAACGTACTATCACTACAACATCTAAGTTTACTTTCACTATAGACACAAACTGTACACCACTTGGTACCTAAAGTGGTATCAATAGTGGCAATAGTGTTTTATCGTCCCATCTCTTATCATCCCACTCCGCTCTTGAATTGGAATTCGTTATTAAGTACATATCTTTTAATTTATTTCTTGTTATTAGAAGCTATTAGCATTGTTTAGCATTTAAGTTTCCTTGCATTTATCGATAATCCTATGTTTGTTCGTTACCATCAGAAGACCAAAATTATTATAGCTGTAGCACAGGGTAAAGAATTATTTGATAGTTGTTCTCTTTTTCGTGGCAGTACACATAGTCAGTCTTTAAGCGCTCTTGTTTTCTTCATGCCACGTACCATTACACGTTTATGATTTTTATTGACACTACTATTTGTTTGTGTCCATGTTATTTATATGTAGCATGTGTTGTTGCAGTGGCAGCATGGGCGCCACGCAGTACTCGAACGTGATGCACGAGAAGCGCGTCGTGCGCGGCAGTACCTTCGCCTCGCACGCGCACGCCGCGGTACGTACCCACTTGATTATACACTTATTACAAAAATCAGAAAATACTGATTAAATATTACAGGTTTAAATCCTTCTGGGAAAATTGATTGAAGTTGACGACATTAGGCAGATGGATTATACACTGCCACATATCATGGCACTACATGCAGATTTCCGCAAAAACATTACGCGAGTATTATCTGCGTTGATGGCCTACTATTACACCTAGCGTGATCAAAAGCTCATGATACAAAATGGGTAATTCATTTTTGAGCCCGAAGTCTGGTGGAAATTAGATTAATGTAGGTCAGTAGTCGGTGAATCACCGATTATGTTGATGCCGTGATGGCCGGCGGCCGGCTTGTGCACGCGGAGCAATCGATACTCGAACCCGTGACCCATTGTCCGTCCTTCATGACTATCATATCCGTGTCAACACAACACAATCGTATTTCTGTAACGGTGCCGGAAACGGCAGCGACCGGCGCTTGGCGCCGCTCTAACGACCAATTAGAATACTCAAGCGAAATTATTTAAATTGTCTACGACAAATTGGCCTATAATGTACTTGATCTACGAAATCAGTTATAAATATAAATAAAATAGTCTAATTTGTGTCGTTTGGTCAGCAGTCGGCGGTGGTTCGCATGCGAATGTTGCATTTTACATTACCGCCCATTGAAAATGGTTCTTTTTTGTCTTAGTATTTCTCTAGTAATTTTCTAAGTAATTGTGAAACTATTACAAACTACTGGAAACATTATTATTTTAAATTGCGCGTTGTTCTTTAATACAAACAAATATAATTACATATCGCCCTAATGATGTAAAGATGAGCATTAATATTACTCGAGGAAATTAATAACGCCAGTTTTAGTCATTTTTAGGGTTCCGTACCCAAAGGGTAAAGACTCCGCTGTCCGTCTATCTGTCTGTCACCAGGCTGTATCTCATGAACCGTGATAGTTAGAAAGTTGAAATTTTCACAGATGATGTATTTCTGTTGCCGCTATAACAAAAATACTAAAAACAGAATAAAATTAATATTTAAGGGGGGCTCCCATACAACAAACGTAATTTTTTTGCCGTTTTTTGGTACGGAACCCTTCGTGCGCGAGTCCGACTCGCACTTGGCCAGTTTTTTAATGTGATTGTGATACAGAACAGAACACCGTGATTGTGATGTATTTTTTTTTACTTTTTAGTTGTCCACGTAGAATTTGCTACGCACGCCTCGTAGCCGTAGCGCTCGTAGCGTTCGTAGCGGCGAATGACCGACCGACCCCAAAACTTCACTTACTACCACCCACTCTCATTAAATAACCAATATATTGCCATAATTGACAATTTCCCAGTTAAATATGGAGTTGAGGACCACTTAAAACTTTTACTGAGATAAATATTTCCATAACTGTATATTATTAATTTTCCATTCCATATTTTTAACCGACTTCAAAAATAGGAGGAGTTTATCAAGTCGACGGTTTTTTTAGGTATGTTTTACCCATAGACATAGAAAAATTTCGCTACGCTCAAGTAGACGGACAATGGTGCGAGTGAGAAACCGATTCTTACGACATATGCGATGTGCGAGAAAGAGTTAAAAGAAAATGACAGCAGAACCTAGTTTGACTTCATTTATCGTCTGTTATCATCTTGGTGAAAAGCGTCCACACGATTATTTTGTAATTTTGACCGCGATCTGATCGGTTTGGCTCATAAAGCTATATAAATCAATAATGGTGTCGTGTTCTGTACTGAATTGTAATGTTACTTACGACAACAACCCAAATAAACACTCATTTCATAGGTAAATAAGATTGTACAAGTACCATTTTCATATTTCATATTTTAGTTGAATATATTCCTAAACACACTAAGTAATACACTAATATCATGCTATTAACCGCCTATTTTCTAAATAAAGGCTGATTTCTAAACATTATGTGTTAGATAAAAAGATATTATGTCCGTGAACTTGAGAAAATAAGGCGTAGAGATTGATCAAAAATTATTATATTATCGATACTCATGTCGATGATTTCCAATATAACCTTGTTTGTCTTTGTGAACACTGATAGTTTAATCTAAAGGTATGATTCCGATGTCGGCAGCACTGCTGCGCAGCACTGCTGCGTGTGCTCCAAATTAAACCGTAATGTCACGTTTGAAAGGCTCAATTTGAAGTGAGCGAAGAAGCGTCGCGACACTGCTGCGCAACACTGCTGCGCGACACTTCTGCGCAGCACTGCTGCACGGCACCGCTGCCGCAACACCACTGGACCCCATACATTCTCTATAGGTTTATATGTGGCTACATTCGGAGCTCAGCACCAGTGCTGCGCAGCAGTGTCGCGCAGCAGTGTCGCGCAGCAGTGCTGCAGACATCGGAATCATACCTTTAAGCTGCTTTTAACCGACCGTTTTCAAATGGTAAATTATACCTACTTAAGTACTAATTTAACAATATTTCCAGGTTTCCTGTAAATCCAGTGATTAAGTTACTGGATAAATGTCATAAATAGAATAGGCTGGGAGCCTCAAGGAGACTTTAAGAAATTATTTAAATAAAATTGTTCAAAATCTTGTTTGTGTTTTATTTATTAGAGCAATAATACATTAGGGTTATCGACAATCTAAAATGGACTTCAGGGCATCTCTAAAGTTCACGCACACGTTTACAAATTTTCACACACTGGCTCATGTCACTTTTGGTGTCGCAGCCAAGCGAACTCTGTTCCTCTATTCCAGTGGAATATTAACTTTATGGTTTTACCATAACTTTGTCAGTTGTTAACCTATTTATACAATTCTTTATATCTCAAAGAACATAGTTTGTGTGTGGTCGCATAAAATTTTTACAAAGATCTGGCTAGTAGTTTCTTCATAATCCTGAAAAATATCAATTTATTTAGCTTGCCATCGCACGAGTTGTTAAGGATTTTCGGACATAACATCTTTGTTTATGAACCGATTTAGATTATTCTTTTTAGGGTTCCGTAGCCAAAATGGCAAAAAACGGAACCCTTATAGATTCGTCATGTCTGTCTGTCTGTCTGTCTGTCTGTCTGTCTGTCTGTCTGTCTGTCTGTCTGTCTGTCTGTCTGTCTGTCTGTCTGTCCGTCCGTATGTCACAGCCACTTTATTCCAAAAGTATTAAGACTACATAGTTGAAACTTAGTAGGCAGGTGTATTCTGTGAACCGCTTTACGATTTTTATACAAAAATAAAAAAAATAAAAGATTAAGGGGGGGCTCCCCATACATGGAACTGAAACTGAAAATATTTTTTTTCATCAAATCAATACTTGTGGGGTGTCTATAGATAGGTCTTTAAAAATGACGTTGAGGTTCCTAAGACTATTTTTTTTTAAAGTCAACCGTTTGAAAAATATATGCCGCCAAAGTGGTAAAATGTGTGTCCCCCCCCCTTTAACTTTTAAACTAAGAGGGTGAAAAATCTAAAAAAAATATAAAGTATAGATCTTAATAAACACTTTCAACGAAAATTGTTTTGAATGAGATACAGTAATTAGTTTTCGAGATATAGTACATTTTCCAAAACCGCAAATATAACTTTGTCATTCATACAAACACTATGAAAAACAAAGTTATTTTTTCAGACGAAAAATGATAGCGGTATTAAAATATGGTATGGTATAATGTACCTACGGAACCCTACTGCGCGTGGCCCGACACGCACTTGGCAGGTTTTTTTGTTTGAAAGAGTATACTTTAAGAGTGGTCATTTTTCTAATTTCATTGGTAATTGGACTTTGAACTTCGAAGATACACAAGGGAACTCCTCAAAGTCAAATAGTATATGTTAAAAAAAGTGATTCAGATTTTGGCTTAATTACATGCCTTAGAACATTCATTTATTAAAATTGTTGTTTTTTGACGTTGCAGGGTGATGGCCTGGAGAGCGCGGCTGCGCGAGCGGCGCGCACGCGGCGGCGGGCGCTGGCGCGGCGCGCGGCGGCGGCGCGGCTGCGGCCCGGCACGCCGCCGCCCGCGCCCGGCCGCCGCCACCACCCCATACAGACTGAGTACTACCTCGAGGAGGTATGCACCATACTATACAACGTGTAACTAAAATACCCCTAATGCCGAATATGGTAGTTTAGTTAGGGACCACCAAACTGAACAACTTTTACTATGGGACCAACTCCGAAATCGCGAAAAAAATCAGCTGTTTCATACAAAAATTAATAACGAAAATATCAAAATGTATGTATATTCGAATCACGAAAGATGACCACAAATGGCGCCCATCTTCGCATCATAACTCAACAATATAATATTTTATATTCTTATAGATTTTAACATTATATTTAAATATATGAAATATTATACTGTCTTAGGTCTTTTCTTCATGAGTTAGGACACGAAGATGGGCGCCATTTGTCGTCTTTCGTGATACGAACTATAACAGCTGATTTTTTTTCGCGATTTCAGAGTTGGTCCCATAGTAAAAGCTGTTCAGTTTGATGGTCCCTATCTACCATATTCGGCATTAGGGGTTATTTTGTAACACGTTGTATTATGGCTAACCACTTTTTTAAAGAACGAAGTATCAACACAGACTAAAGGATAAAAAATCCAAAACTGGCGTTTCTCCTTGTTCGATTCTGTCAACACCAGCTCATTAGGGTCCTGAAAAATGAAAATGGGTTTTACCCTTGACGATTTTTACCCTTGATCTTTGGATTTTTGGTAATCCAATTATCTAGGAACTCACATTTTTTCCTAAGGAAATTAGCAAATTTGTGTCTGTCTTCCAAGACCAAGGGCCCTATTTTTGAATCGCTCGGCTAGCGTCGAGCGCTCTTTTTGACTGATTTTCGTTCCACATATGACTCAAAACAATGAGATGTCGAACGAAAATCAGTGGAAAAGAGCGCTCGACGCGTCGAGCGATTCAAAAATAGGGCCACAGTTCTTTTTCAGTTATAATATACCTAATTCAAATTACTGATTAGCGCTATCGCACACGGGCAACTTTTGTCTCCGCAACTTTTTTGTCTCTCACGTGATTTGTATGAAAAGTTGCAGACGACCGTGTCGCTTCGTGTGCGCGCTTCCATATAAACCCGTGGACTTGATGTGGAGACAAAACAGTTGCTGGGAGACTAAGTTGCCTGTGTGCGATAGCGCTTAGAATTTAAAAGTTCCAAAAGAAATGAAAAAGATAGGTACCTATTGTATGTATAGTGGTTTTTGAATATTGCATGACTGTATTGTGTGCGGCAGCTGTTTGACAAAGGCGTGGAGATGGAGGTGGGCGTGCAAACGGACCTGTTCGCGGACCGGCCCGCCACGCCCGTCTACGTGCCCGCCAAGACCGGCGCCGACGCGCACACGCAGATCTACCCCGGAGACGTAATTACTAAACATATATTTTCCCAATCAACAATATCACGTTCGATTATGCAGCAAGATTTCAATTAACTCACGAGTAAATTTGAATTGATCCACTATAACGTGTATAGTTTTTATCATTCGTCGGTAGCTTCTGGTGAATGAAGTGAGTTTATGTTATGAGGAAATTTCATAAAATTGGAAGTCATGTTAAGACTGCATGGAGTGGGAAAGGGCTGATGATATTTTCGCTTCCACATCGTGTTAACTATTTAAATAAATAAGTATACACGATTAATTTTTAAGTATATCTAAAAATGAAATGGGGATTTCAGACCACGTAAATGAACAACTTTTACTATGGGGTCAGCCACGAAATCGCGAAATAAATCAGCTGTCCCATAGAAAAGTACAACATCGACTCGACTATAATGTATGGAACAGCAGATTTTTTTTTCGCGATTTCGTGGTTGGCCCCTTAGTAAAAGTTGTTCATTTACGTGATCCGAAATCCCCATTTCATTTTTAGATATATATAAGACTATTTCTTTTTAAGCGGTTGTAGGGAATATAAAAAACCATGTGTTGCTCTGAAAACAAAGGTTATTTTATTGCCTACAGTTTTCACATTTTACAAAAACACAAATGAATGTATTGATTACTAACAAAGATTACCTGAAAACAAAGAAACGACATTTAAAGTTTATTCCTTTCTACAATCCAAATTACTTTGTTCTATTATGAAGTTTCAGTGTTAATTGTTAATGTCACAATCTTTATTATTCTCCGTTTCTCCGCCCGATAGCGCCATCTTTCGGAGTGTCCAAGGAAACAGTTATCGACCTTTAAAGGTCTTAACAGGCGCGCCAAAATTTAAACTTAAAAGAAAGGATCTTATTCCTTTACATATACTTAAAAATTAACGTAACGTATAAATTAAAGTAACTTTTTTGGTGGCAGCTGTTCGACTTCGACCTGGAGGTGCAGCCGATCCTGGAGGTGCTGGTGGGCAAGACGGCGGAGCAGGCGCTGGCCGAGGTGGCGCAGGAGGAGGAGCTGGCCGCGCTGCGCGAGCACCAGCGCCGCTACTCCGAGCTGCACGACGCCGAGCGCGCCGAGCGCGCGCGCCTCGCCGCGCAGGACCTGCGCCTCAACCACGAGAAGGTACTGAGCCGATCGCGAGCTCCATATATAACAGAGGATTTTTAAGAACGTAGTGGCGGCCGCCCGCGTTTTCACCCACGTGGTTCCCGTTCCCGTGGGAATATCGGGATAAAAAGTATTCTATGTTTTAATCTAGGCTATCTTCTATCTGTGTGCCAAATTTCAAGCAAATCCGTTCAGCTGTTTTTGCGTGATTGAGGAACAAACATCCAAACATCTAAACATCCAAACCCACAAACTTTCACATTTATAATATTAGTAGGATATAATAGTAGGATTCAATTTAACACTAAACAGCTATATCGATTTCCAGAAGACTAATCATTTGCCTTGTCTTGAATTTTTGCGAGTAACAATCGAATTGAACATTATCTACTGTTCATTGTACTGTAACGTGTATGGTGTGTGCAGGAGCGTCGCGTGGCGGAGGCGCGCGTGGCGCAACGCGCAGGCGTGGAGGCGCGCGAGCGAGCGGCGGCAGCGGTGCTGGTGCAGGGCTGGCTAGCGGAGCTGCTGCCCACGGTGCTGGCGGGCCTGCGTGACCAGGGCCACCTGCTCGAGCGCGTGCGCCGCGGCGTCGACACAGAGTTCATGCCCTGGCTGCTCGAAGAGGTCTCCAAGGAGATCGAATCGCTCATCACCAGTCGCGATGTGCTCACGGGTATGTTATTTATCATCTTTAGTATTGCAAAAATAAGATATACATGCTGAAATTTTAATCATTTGTTTCCCGCAGTGGGGTGGTTCCACTCATGATTACAAGCAACTTTTACTATGAGCCAACTCTCTTGCTCGCAAAAAAAAATCAGCTGTTCCATACATTAAGGTCGAGTAGGTACTGCACTTCTGTATGGAACAGCTGATTTTTTTTGCGAGCAGGAGAGTTGGCCCCATAGTAAAAGTTGCTTGTAATTATGAGTGGAACCACCACACCGCAGGAACCAAATGATTAAAATTTCAGCGTGTAGATGTAGGGATCGTAATTTTTTTAGAAAAGCGTAATCTTTTTTAGGGGCAGTAGTAAGATTTATGTTTAACTGGAACGCGATTATTTTAATTTATTATTGGTAAGCGCTAACTCGGAATATTTTTGAGTTAGAATCATTAATTTCTTGAGATACTCGGTCAGCATACAGACATAGACGACCAGTTAACTTCTCTCTGGTTCGTGGTAATAAGGCTGTCATTGTCATTTGTGTGTTCGCAGAGATCGTGCGCGACGTGGTGGAGGCGCGCGCGGAGCTGCACCGCGCAGCCGGCGAGCGCGACGCCGAGCGCGTGCAGCCCGAGCAGGCGCCCACGCCGCCCTCCCTCGAGCCCGAGCAGGACGACGAGGGTACACACCACTTCTATGTTTATCTAGGGCGACCAGTTGTATCTCTCTATCGTCGACCTTTGAATTTACTTACATATTGATTTGCTTTTTGACAAAATACATTTGCATCGTCCGTCCTGTCAAAAGCACATGTCGGCATCCCCGCCCTGCACCCGGGATGTTTTGATTGCGGGCGCGATTCGCGCCGCGCCGCACGTGGCCCGCACCCACGCCGCGCCCGTTCGCCACACTCTCCCTGAATGGTGTCATTACGCCGCTATGCCATTCGCATTAGTCCGCGACGATTGAAAACCGACCCAGCGTGCACGCCAAACCGAACCGAATCCCGTCGCAACACCACGCCGCACCTGACGCGACCGGCCGCGACTAGCGACCGTATCACGGTGCGGTAGAGGCTCGTGTCCCGGCGGCACCTGTGCGCCGCCGGCTGCGCGCACGCGAGGGGTGCGCCCTGCATAATGCGCGCGAGTGCGGTCGCAACAATTAAGATTGATACGGTGTGATGACATTATAATATGGTTTTGATACGGGGCGCGCTTGTATGCGTTAGTTAAGAGTTTTGTATTGTTGCTTGTAATAATTTAAACGGCGGGAGCGGCCGGTGCACGTGCGCGCGCGCATATTAAGCCGCTCTACACTTGATTGTGCGCTAAATGTCACTCGACGCGCTACGTTTGTTGATTTGAGCGATGTCATATTTGAAATGACAAGTGGTTATGAGCGTTTTTTAATCCACTTCATAAAAAATAAGTAGATATAGCTTTCTAAAATATTTTTAAAATACACGTGTTCAATTTATATACACGTGAGCAGTTTGCATTTCTGAAACAATGACGATAAATAACAAATTTTATAAAACATTATAGAATAATAATGTAAGGTCAGCCATAAGTAGGTACGTAAACAAACACGTTAATGCTTTATATGTGATCCAATCAGTGTTAAAGTGATTGCGGGGCGATACCATCAGCGTGTGGCGGCGGCGGTGTAAATAACAATTGACTCGCAGATGCGGCCCACGTGCGCTGCGACCGATAACATCGCGCCTGAGATGTGTGGCCCGCGCCCGGCTAATGGACAATTACGAATTTACGATGCGAATAAATAACAAAAACACACATTGTAATTTTGCCAAGTACCTACTTACATAGTCATTTCAAACAGATATGCTATCTGACCAATATCATTCATTCAATTCAATTTTCCTCCACCAGCTTCAAAAAGTTTATGCTTATATTAGTCGCTAATTCAAATAATATTGCTCCTAAAACTAGTTTTCACGTAAGACAGTTTAGTTAAAAATATTCGTAGCGAAGTGCTACAGAAGACTACGACAAGTGCTACGAACTACGAAACGTAGCGAAGATGGATTGTTTTTTTTTCATGAAATTATTACTGCAAATATTTTAGATAAATTTTGACTGTGAAAAGACTATAATTCTGTTTATTGTGTTAAGTTCAAATACTTTAATCATTTCCGTTAATTCCGATTCCGTTAATCCATTATTTTATTATTTCATTTGTAATGAAGATACAAAAAGTATTATTTAAAGAAACTACGATAGCACCCCTTATTGAATGCAGTTAAAATATCAAAAGTATAGCAAAATCATTGATCAGTGACATGGTGGGCGTCGTGTGATGTCAGATGCCCGTAACATCGGCGGCAGCAGTCGCTAGTCGCACGCACAGCAAATATTGTCACAACACTCGCGCACATTAGCGGCACAACTCCATTTACAGTACAGATATACACAGTGGATCTTTATACTCATCCTCCAACTAAGTAAGTATCTCCATTCTATTTCCATTTCACAGAAGACTGCAATCGTCAAAACATTAATCTCGTACCTCGACAGAATGTAGGTATGTTAGCAAAAACTACGAATATTTTAGCTTCGTGTCGGACCACTTACAAATACTAGGGTTGTTTCTTTTAAATTGCATACACGTGTTCTAGCTACACAACCACATCATCATCATACGCACTACCTGATAAAATCTGAATAAATAAATTAATAAACCTGTTGCAAAATTTGTTGTTAACGTAAAAACAAAGTTTAAAGATTAATAGCCGTTTCTATTTTAATATTATTAAATTATATTTTTAACAAATGTAAGTTATACATACCGTATACCGCTTTTGCAAAGCAGCTAGGTACTTATGTCATATAGAAACGGCAAAAAAATACAATTATATTACACCAAATATTGCTTTAAAAAATCTCTGTTTTAAATTCGCATATATCGAATGACCACAAATTAAAGTTGGTCCCGTGAGCAAACAGCCCGCCCGGTTGTTTGCGCAGCTGCGCCGGCGCCGCGCGCTCCTACAATGTCACAATGCTGCTAAGAGCTTAAACTCTGCAACAATACGGATCACTTCATGAAATTGCCATCCGCTTGTGCGGACATGTGTACGGATTAATGATTTATACTGCTGAAACTCATTAAAACTTTGTTGTCAAGAAGGGTGAAAATGGTGAAATATACATTATACAGGGTTATTTGTAGAACTGGTGTTCTGAAATGTATACTTCACCTTCCTACTAACATCATAACCAACAACATATTTTGTTCTACGACTTTTCCGAAAACAGACAAAAAATCGACTAGTCTCCATACAAAATGTCCGAACAGCTGATCGAGTTTTGTATGAAAAGTTGAATTTTTTTTTGGCTGTTTTCGGAAAAGTCGTAGAACAGATGTTGTTGTTTATGATGTTAGTAATCTACTTCTACGAGGTTGTTCATGTTTTACAAATAACCCTGTTTACAAATATAATTTTGAAATAATGATAAAAAATTTGTTTTTTTTTTTATTTTATGAAATATATACCTAATCACTGTAGCTACTAGAATACTTTTTGAATAAGAAGGACATGCTAATCTCAATAATTAAAATATTTCGCACAATATCTTAACTTAATTGTGTTGTTTCAGAACCGCCAGAGCAGTAGCGATCACGGCTGCGTGAGGGGCCCCCGACTCGCCGCTAGACGCGACAACCAAATAATACGGAAATTCACTGCGGACCCTACGCCGAGACGAGCTCGCGCCAGCGGCGGGCGGCGGGCCTGCTCCAAGTACACAAATATTACCGAAAACAAAATTGTATATTAGGACTATTCGGCGCGGCGGGGCCAGCGACTTTACACAAAATATGTACATAAAGTTACTAATAATCGGGTAGAAACAATACTTGCCTTATTTACATTACTACCTATATTATGTCAATTTAAAAAATTATAGTAAAGTAACTGTAAGGTAGGAGTAACCGTAGTGGTGACACATTACTCGCGTAGCATTATGTAGGAAGTCATTGCTTACTTGTGCGTACGCACAACAAAGTGCATGACTGCTGATCCGTCCATATTTATTCATGAGCCTAGGTCTTTGGAGAAAATCAGCACTGAAAGTTTATACAACATGCAGTTTTGCAGAGGTTGGGATAGAGTATTTTGTTCTTTTACTTTTGTGTTAAATGTATTGGTGTTTCGTCTTTTTGCAAAGTAACTAAGGTCAAAGAGAGGATTTTAGGTTTTTAACATTTCTATTTAATTTCATTGTGATACTAACTTCAATGTAGGTATAAATTGTACAGTAACGTCTTTTAGCTCAAAGGAAAAATTCAGGTGGCTAGTTAGAGTTGTTAAATAGTTTTGTATATTGCGTAGTTTTAGAGTTGCGTTTTCTTTATTGTGTATGTTTGATTATTGTTGGAATATTTAATTACTTTAAAATAAATTTATTATCAAATTACGCACTGTGCTTATTTTCCAAACTAATTCGGCAGGTAAGTCCCCTCCACTCCCTCGACTCTTCAGGAAATCAAGTTTAAAGACCTTTAATTTTCTATATTCCACTAACTTTCCATCGTAAAAATGGCGTAGCAAATTTTTCTTAATTTGTTCTTGTTCCACTGGAAAATACAATGGTATAGATAGAACTGAAGTGATTATTTTTCTCACTTGTACAGAATAGTATAATAATAATGGTTACATACAGTTAAATCAAAAAGACAATCGTATTTGTGATGAAAATATGTTTTGTGGGTAATCTTTATTTTATTTTCACACAAATTATTTTAATTAATTGAAAATTGCAATAATTTGATTAAAAGCTCTCGACTGCGGTGTCATCCGTAAGTTGGTACCTATATGACATTTTAATAATTTTATTTTTTGTCATTCTGTGATAATTTGCAATGCGATTAAATTGACAATAGACATGACAGTGTTCTGCGGCAACTCTTACTCATTTTAAGGCTCAGTTATGCGGAAACATTTGTCTCCGTCTTTTTCTTTACGTGTAAAGAGTATGGAAAAAAACCTATGCAAGCGCTTTTGATGATATTTTGATGAGATTTTTTTACTATCTGTGAGGTTTATACGCAATTTAATACTTCTAAAAATTAAAAAAAATTAAAAACCCTCCTGCATAAAAAGTCAAGTCAACTAAAAAGATGAAAAAAAGATTAAATATTAAAGGCAATATTATAACATGCAGTCGGAGGCATATAACTCAAATCATTCATAATGTCACTTTCTTTATGCATGCCTCCGACTGCATGTTATAATGTTGCCTTTAATATTTAATCTTGTTTTCATCTTTTTAGTTGACTTGACTTTTTATGCAGGAGGGTTTTTATTTTTATTTAATTTATTTTTTTATTTATTTCATTTTAGTTATTTTTTTTCCACTACGTATAATAGCACCGTGCAGCCGCCATGTTGGTTTTTTTATAACGCCACTTTCTTAAGAACACTTGGGTTGGCAAGACAAATCTAACGATATGTTAATCATGGAAATCCGTTCAGCCGTTTAAAAGATATGAGGTAATAAAGAATATTACATACAAACATACAAGATACGCGCGAAAAACATAACCCTCTTGCAGTCGGGTAAAAAGAGAATCTCTTTAGCTTGTATGTTATTTTTGTGGCTACAACTTTACGTTTTCTAAGTTATAAAAATATGACCCCGCAAGCCATGTTTTCCTATCATGAGCTCTATACATTCTCGAGTGAAGTTGCAGCGGACCACTGTCTATTGTCAATTTAATCGCATTGTATGTGTGAGTGAATGTATAAAATCGCTAAATACTTACTACTCGGTACGTAAATCGGAACGTATTTTTTATTACCTAATCAAGTGAAGAGGTGAGGGTAGTAAGACATTTTTTTCGCCATGATCTGTCAGGCTCATACCATTTTAGTGTTCATATTTCTGAAGATCTTATCGGGCACAGGACAGGAATCATAATAATTTTTCAGTGTATCACAAAAGAAAAACTTCCTATTTATTTAATTACTTATGTGGTGATTTGTGTCATCAATCGCTTGATCGCTTCGAGGGTCAGCTTTCCCGATGCAGTAACTATTTGATTCACACACCGGATCTCATCGGGTAAGTATGATTTGTTACTTATAGATGTAACTTTTAGAGGCTTTTTATTATTATAACCCGGCGTATTACGTATTCGTTTTCTGTGATGATGACCTATTGTGGAAAGGAATTCCTAATTGATCATATCCGAGGCAATTTCAAAATACTTTTCATTTAATTTTCGACAAGCTTTAGATATACTTAAATGAATCAATTTTCTCAATTTGTAGACTGTCAATGAAATTTTACTTCCGAGGTACATTGACATTGTTATTTTTGTGGGCGGTGTTGGGTCACTTGTTCGAACAATTAGACATTTGATATGAAACAGGAGGGTGGTGATTTAAAAATATACCCTCCGCCCTCCCGCCGTATATAACGCAAAGGACCCTCTCGGTGACCTCAGTCGCGATCGCGGATGCGCTCGCGCTTACCCTCTCGTTTTCGCTAATCGTGTAAATTACAAGGTGTCGTGTAGTTACTGATACTGTGGCTGAGGGTTAAGGGTTATATCGAGTTGCGCAATGTCTCCGTCGACTGGGACGTTGCCGCGCGGCCTCGAGTCGTCGTGGTTCACGGTGCAGGAGCTGGGCGGGGCGGTGGCGGCGGCAGCGGCGGGCGAGTGGTCGGCGGCGTCGCTGCGGACGGCGCGCGGCGCGGCGGCGGCGGCGGCGGGCGCGTCGCTGGCGCCCGACGTGGCAGCGCGCGCGGCCGAGCTGTGCCTGGGCGGCTCTGGCACGCTGCGGCTGCGCCTGCTGACCGACCTGCCGCCCGGCGTACGCCCGCCGCTCTGGTTCGATGATGCTGCTCTCGCCGCCCTACGAATGCCTTTCCTCACGCTTGCTAACATTAAGGGTGAGTCACTTTTAAACACGTTTTTATTAGGTTGCTTTCTCGTTTGTTTGTGTGTTCGTTTGTTTCTCCGCAAAGTTTGTGAACGATTTTGTACTAGCTTCCCAATGAGCTATAAACTTGAAACTTTGAACATAGATCAGAACTGGAAGGCAATGCAATATTATGGTGTTATTGAGCTGATCTGATGATGGATCCGGAAGAAGGCCATAGGATCTCTATGATGAAACCATACAACCCCATCGTGTTTGGGCTCGTTACAATCGTCTTGACGAGTACGCTAATGGGAGTCGAGATCCAGGGCTAATGATGAAGCTGAAACGCCATGCCATAAGAACTCAATATTGAAACCGTGCAAACCCCATTAAATTTGGGCTTGTTTGAATCGTCTTGACGAGTTCTTTGTTAGGAAATAGTTTCGAGGGTCTGATGATGGAGCCGGAAGAAGGACACAGGAACTCTTTAGTAAAACCACGCCACCCCATCGAGATTGGGCTCGTTTGAATCGTCTTGACGAGTACTTTGTTGGGAAATAGTGTCCAGGGTCTGATGATGGAGCCCGAAGAAGGCCATTGGAACTCGGTAACAAAACCATGCAACCCCATCGAGTTTGGGCTCGTTTGAATCATCTTGACGAGTACTTTAATGGGAAATAGTGTCCGAGGATTTGATGATGGAGCCGAAGGAAGGCCATAAGAACTTTGCAATAAAACCATGCAACCCCATCGAAATTTAGGCTCGTTTGAATCGTCTTGACGAGTACTTTGTTGGGAAATAGTTTCCAGGGTCTGATGATGGAGCCGGAAGAAGGACACAGGAACTCTTTAATAAAACCACGCCACCCCATCGAGATTGGGCTCGTTTGAATCGTCTTGACGAGTACTTTGTTAGGAAATTATTTCCAGGGTCTGATGATGGAGCCGGAAGAAGGCCACTGGGACTCTGTAATAAAACCATGCAACCCCATCGAGTTTGGGCTCGTTTGAATCGTCTTGACGAGTGCGAGCGCGAGAGTAGGAGATGGTATATTTTTAGTCTTAGCTCGTTAACAAAAAAGCAGAAAATAATAATTTACAAAAAAAAAACTTTTTTATAACCCTATAGGTACCCTATACTTACAGAATTTTAAACCTAAAAATTTTAAAACAAAAAATTTTAAACCTAAAAACGTGGGGCGCGTTTTGTAAAATTTTTCATCTATATTGTCAATCTATATTCTATAGCATGCGCCCCACGTTTTTAGTTTAAAACTTTTAGGTTTAAAATTTTAAGTTTTAATATTTTTAGATTTAAAATTTCTGTAGGTCTATACCTACAGAAATATAGGTATAGGGTTATAAATATTTACAGAAAAAATTATTTTTTACTTTTTAGTTTGTTTTTACTACTCCGTTTGACTATTTTTAGTCCGATTTTTTTTGTAATGATTTAGTAAGTACGTTTTAAAAACGTGTTTTAAAAAAAAATGGGCCAATTCCCAGTTAACTTTTTAGTCCCTGTTGTAAAAAAGATATTTTTTTTTTGAAGTGAAAACTTCTTTAGCGGCGTTGTACGCTTTTTTGTATGGGGAAAAAATGCTAAACTCGCGTCAGTAAGAATCACGTGGCTGATCGAAAATGAGTAAGACGGATGTGACGGATGGAGATTAGACAGCTGGCGGCGAAAGTATCCCCTCTCTTTCTACGGGGCGTGTTGAAAATGGCGGCGCGTCATTTTAAGACGTAAACACTTGTGTCACCTGCAACGCGCTAATTTTGAAAATGGAACTATAACAGCGATCTCTTCGGTGAAATCCTAGACTTATTTATACTCTTTAAATCGTAGAATGCGTGCATATAGAAATTAAAAAGGCCACTGGCGCGAAATCTTTAGAATTTTTCTCTAATTACAAACTGATTGAACTGTGTGACTGTATAGTAATAGGAAAGAAATAATTTTAATCCTTTGCCGCTAATTTCGAAATATCAAAAATGCACAACGTTAATATTCAAGTTTTCACTTCTGCCGGCACTCCCGGAGTGCAACCCGATTTTTTTTATTATTTCATTTTTATTTGCAAAATAGTTAGACAAATGTCATCTTTAACTATTCCAAATTTCAAGTTGATATCATTAGTAGTTCTCGAGATATCCAGCTGTGACAGACAGACAGACTGAGTCACACCATAAGGGTTCCTTTTTTACCATTTTAGTACGGAACCCTAAAAACAAGAAAACATACAATAGGCGGCCTTATTGCTACATAACAATTTCTTCCAGGCAACCTTGGGCGAAATAAAAATAAGATAATAGGAGCACTTTAAAGGACAGAATATGAATATATACGAAAATACAAAAAGATAAATACATAATTCCATGGTATAGGAGATGAATATAAATAAGTAATATTAATGGCGGGAAGAAGAGAAAAAATGACTCCTAACTTCTGCCGCGCTAACTGAGTACAATAACTCGAATTTGCCGCTTTCGAAAAAAACGTGCGCAAAATTTACAAACATTGTTTTTCTCGTATCTCATGAACTACTGAACGGATCTACATGTAACTTGTACCAGTTGAAAGAAAAACACATAAAGAACGAATTTAAAATGTATTTAGAATACATATATGAAGCTTAAGGCTTGAAATCGTGGAAATTGTTATTATAATAAGGAATGTTTAAATGATCAACCTATCAACAGTAGCCATAAATACAATAACTACATTACATTTCTTATTCTTATCTTTAGCAAACCCACATATTGCGAACACTTACATTAATAATTTAATCATTTTCTAACGATAAATACAATAACTGATGTAGTTATTGCACTTATCGTTAGAAAAACCTGTGGGACCTAGTCGGTAATCCCAATGAAATAAAATAATATTTAACTTTTTTCATTAAGTATTTATTTAAAGTTTAAAGTAATCATAAATATGTATTTTAAACTAAAATGTACTTTTTATAAAAAGCCGTTAACTAGTATAATTTCTCCAAAGTTGTAACAAACACATAAATTTGACTTCTTTTAATCTATATATATATGTTACGGCTAATACCCGAAGTGCGGCTATACCTAGTTTTAGCCGGCTAAAACTAGGTGTAGCCGATAGCTGTTGGCTAAAACTAGGTGAACCGCAGGCTGATTATCTAATTAAAAACCACCTAGCGACTGGTTGCAGTTCATAGATGATCGGCGGGCTGATTATCTAATTAGAAACCACCTAGCGACCGGTTGCAGTTCATAGATGATAGTGATCCATTGCTACTTCTTTTTAGATTAAAAAAAACATACCAAAGAAAAGTAGCAATGTATGTGGAATGAAACCGGTCGCTAAATAGTTTCTTTTTAGATAATCAGGGTGCGTGATCCATTGCTACTTCTTTTTGGATTAAAAAAAACATACCAAAGAAAAGTAGCAATGTATGTGGAATGTAACCGGTCGCTAAATAGTTTCTATTTAGATAATCAGGGTGCGGATCTGCTTTACCCCTGTAGGTCCCGAATATAGGTTAGAAATTTAAGGCGAGCGCGACGCCAGCGTAGCGCTAGCCTCAAATTTCGAGATAATTTTTTTTAACAGACAACAGAAATAACTTTTTTTAATACCCCATGCTACACCTAGTTTTAGCCGGCTACATCTAGTATTAGCCGCGAGCAAATCGGCTGCACCTAATTTTAGCCAACAGCTATCGGCTACACCTAGTTTTGGTCGGCTAAAACTAGGTTTAGCCGCACTTCGGGTATTAGCCGTAACATATCTATTAATTAATGAAACTATAAATGCCATGAAATAAAACACTTTTTAACGGATACTAGCGCGGTTTTATTGAATGTACTTTGGTATTTGGTTTGATTTTTGGTTTTCGTTGACGTTTCGGCACCTTTGCAGCTGCCGTGGTCCCCCGTGACCACGGCAGCTGCAAAGGTGCCGAAACGTCGGGAAAACCAAAAATCAAACCAAATACCAACTAAATACCAAAGAACATTCAATAAAACCGCGCTAGTATCCGTTAAAAAGTGTTTTATTTCATGTCTAGTGAGCGCGTAAGCTTGAGAAGTGAATATATACGAGGGCAGTTTGATATGTCCGTGACTTTAAGGTTGAATACAATATTTTTTCATAATTCAATTTTTCTGTCTTAATTTAGAACTCTTTGCTGAGCTTATGCTGTTGCATTTTTTAAATTGGCGCGAAATTAAAAAAAATGGAAGGATTTATGCAAGTGAGGTCGGGATATTCTTTTATAACGGAGAAAAATGAATTTTGCGTATTGATAAAATACTACTTTTTACGTGGTAAAACCATTAAGCAGACGGAGGATAAACTGAAAAAATATTATGGGGACTCTGCTCCATCTCATGGAATGGTTCATAAGTGGTTTACTGAATTTCGTTGTGGTCGTACTACCACAACTGTCGCCGACGGCCGCCGATTGAGGTCACCACTGAAGATATTGTTAGCAAATCCACGACATTGTTATGGCAGACCGACAAGTGAAGATACGCGAGATAGCTGATGCTATTCACATCTCTACAGAACGAATTTTTCATATTTTGCTCGATATTCTTGGCATGAAAAACCTTTTTGCAAGATGGGTGCCGCGTTTGCTGACAGTCGGCCAAAAACGAACTCGCGTAACAACTTCTAAACAATGCTAGGTTTGTATAACCGCAATCCAAGTGATTTTTTTCGTCAGTAACGTAACACTTGACGAAACGTGGGTCCACCATATACGCCAAAGACGAAGCAACAGTCAAAACAGTGGACTTCTACCGGTGAACGTGCCACGGAGAAGGCAAAAACTGTTTGTTCGGCTGGTAAAGAGACGGCCACTGTCTTTTAGGACAGCAAAGGTGTTATTTACATAGATTTTTTGGAGAAAGGCAAGACAATTACCGGAGCTTACCATGTTGCTTTGTTGGATAGATTCAATATAAAGCTGCTGAAGAAAAGACCGCATCTAGCAAAGAAAAAAGTTTTATTTCATCACGACAATGCTCTGGCCTACTCGTCGGCAACCGCAACATCAAAACTTGTGGAATTGCGATACGACCTATTGCCACACCCCCCGTTTTCACCAGATTTGGCCCCGTGTGACTTTTTCCTCTTCCCAAACATGATGAAATGGCTTGGTGGATAAAGATTTTCATCCAATGAAGAAGTGATAGCTAAAACAGGAGCCTATTTTTCAGGGTTTGATAAAAACTATTTTTTGGATGGGTTGAAGAAGTTGGAACATCGTTGGTCGAAGTGTATAGAGCTGAAAGGAGATTACGTAGAAAAATAAAACAAAATATTCTTTAAAAAATTTTTTCTTCTTCACAAAGTCACGGACTTATCAAACCACCCTCGTAAATGCCATATTATACCTAATTAAGTAGACTCCGTTCCTGTAAAAATCGGAATTTATATCTACAAAAATGAGAGATAAATGAGACTCCGAACTTTTGGTGTTTCATTGTACCACACTGCACCCTACTCCAACGATTAGTGCGAGATCCGAGTTAGTCACCGAAATTGCTTGTGAAAGTTCTGATAGTGGTGCCTGCCTGTGTGTATATTTGTAGATCGTCAGCGTAGAGGTGATAGGAGCTAGAGATAGTCTGTGATTATCTCTAGTTCCTATCACGAAAAAATTTCAAGATACGTGCCTAGTAGGTACTGTAATAACCGAACAAAGCTCGGGCGCCCAGATATTCATTTTATTAAGTTTCATATTGACAGGTGCGTTGTTTGCAGGCGGTCTCAGGTACGAGTGCCACTCGTGTGGCGCGCGGTTCGAGCGGCCCAACCCGCTGAAGCTGCACCTGTTCCTGGCGTGCGCACCCTTCGAGCCGCGCGCCTTCTGGGCTCGCGCCCTGCCGCGCCTCGCGCCCTCCCCCGCCCCCGCGCCCGCGCCCGCCCTCGAGCCCGCCCTGGCCAGGCTAGAGGTAACTAACTACTACCTACTGATTTAGAAAGATCATCGTAATAGCCTATACAGTGTGTCCCTGGATAAAGTGCAATCCCGAAAGGGGCGAAACTGGACTAGGTATAAATGAGTAATAAAAAAAATGCAAAAAAAAAATATTCAATCTAGGTAATTATTTTTTTCTGGCAGATTTTATATACAAAAAATAATATTCCTTCAAAAGTAGTGAATGGATTTTGTTCAAATAAAAAATAATGTAGTGCCAGATACTTGTTAGTTCAGATAGATTACAAATAACTCACAAAAAAGTAATAAACAAAGCTTAAATTCAGCTTTTTGTAAAAAAAATGCATGTCTTATAACTCTTTTTTTCATTAATCTCTAAATTTTTTATAATTTCGCCCCCAATACCACAAAGTTTTATCATCCTTAGGTACTAATATTATAAATGCGAAAGTCTGTTTGTTTGTTTGTTACGCCTTCACGTCTCAACTACTAAACCGATCGTCATGAAATTTTGCATACACGTTGTCAGGGGTACAGAGAAGGACAGAGGACCATTCATCCCGAAAAAAAGTATCGTTCCCCAGGGATAGCAAAAACACCACAAAGTAAACCACTGATTCAATATTTCAAATTTAACCAACTTTGAAAGCTCATAGCCAGCGTGTTATTTTTAGTAAGTGCATATTATTTTTGTTGTTTGGAAGCTAATATGATAAACATTATGAATAAATAATAAAAATTTGTGGTATTGGGGGCGAAATTTTGAAAAATGCATTTTTTTTTTACAAAAAACTGAATTTAAGTTATGATTATCACTTTTTGTGAGTTGTTTGTAATTTATCTAGAGTCACAATCTGGCATCACATTATTTTTTATTTTAACAAAATCCATTCACTACTTTTGAAGAAATATTATTTTTTGTACATAAAGTCCGTTGTAAAAATTACAAATCTTAATTCTGCAAAAAAAAAAAAATTAAATTAGATTGAATATTTTTTTAGTACTCATTTACAGTCTAGTTTCGCCCCTTTCGGGATTGCACTTTATCCAGGGACACACTGTATAGTATTCCACTGCAAGATTTAAGCCACTTTCGCTAGGAAGGCGACCCCACGCCCATCGGTCGCTCACTGTCTTATCTTCATAAGTGTACGGAACCGTACGATTATTTTTATATACATATTTACGAAATAATGCATTTCATTGGCGTATGCTATTTTATGTACTGGCTCGCAACGCGAGTATCACTTTATATGACGAAATAAAGTTAGTGCAATTACGGCATTCTACACGGGCAGTTTGATTTATCATCCCCGAATTTATCACTATCATTTAACTATCATATCAATTTACATTGTATGAACCATACATAGTTTTTTTTTTGTTATTATCATAAAAATATTTTTTTGCTATCAAAAATTCGCGAGCGGTTATCACGCGAATTGGGACTCTCTTGTGCCTTACGGACAGTGAGGGTGCGCAAGAGTACAAAGGATCATCCTACGTCAGTGAGTAGAGCTGACAATCCGGAGCACCGAGGAGGCAGCCCTTCCCAGCATCAAATCAAGTAAGACTGTTCCTTTTATTATTCAACCATGGAAACTTTAGTCGCCCGCCAGCGTGAGCTTTTGGACAACATCAATTATATCAAGGTCAACTTCGGGAAGGACGCCGCAGCCAGGAAGACCCCAGATTATCTTCAGAAAAGAATTCAGTCACTTGATAACCTTTGGGGAGAGTTCGAACAAAATCATCTGAAGTTGTCGGCGTCTCCTGCCGAGGCCGAGGATTATTTCTCTCAAAACTTGTATCAGCAGGGTCAGGAGTTCTATCGGATGACTCGAGAACTTTTTACTTCTTTTGGTAAGAAGGACAAGGCCACCGCGCCTTGTGGAAAGGCAGATGAATTATTAGCATTGCAAAAAACCAATTTTCGGGCTTTTAATAGACTCCTTCAGATTATTGATTTAGAAAATTTATCAGATAAATGGGAACTAGAAGATGAGTTGCGAAATATTCAGGCAAAGTGGAACAATATCGATAGTTTACACTTGCAAATAGATCACTTGTTATCAGGGGAGGACTTAATTTATGAGGAGCAATTTAGTAGTTTCGAAAAAATGTTTCGGGAAATTAAGCGCAATATCAATAAAAAATTATCATCATTAACTCATATTCAGCAATCTACACCGCATATAGAAATTCCTAGTTTTTGTGGTAAATATTCTCAATGGCCTACGTTTTATGACATTTTTTCGGAAACTATTCATTCAAATAATTCAATTACTAAGGCGCAAAAAATGCAGCACTTAAAAGGTAAAGTTAAGGGTGAAGCTGAACGGTTAATTCAGCACTTGCATATCTCATCCGAAAATTATGAAACTGCGTGGGACATTTTGGTGCATAGATATAATAATCCTCAAATTTTATTCACCAATCAGATTGAAATATTTTTAAATCAACCGGTTATTCAAAAACAATCATCATCGGAATTAAAAAGATTACACGACACCACCTCAGAATGTATCCACGCAATACATAATCTCGGACTAGATACAACATCTTGGGATCCATTGCTTGTTCATTTAATTTGCAAAAAGTTAGATTCAGAATCATACACTAACTATATGGAGTTCCGAAAGTCGCCTAGGGAGCTCCCAGCATTGGAAGAAATGATGAATTTCTTAGAAAATAAATTTACATCTCTCGAACCTGTCAATAAGGGCGAGAAGGTCTCTGTTATTAATCCTAAAACATCATTTAAGCGTAATCAATATCAACAAAGATTTACCTTTAACAAATCAAATAACTACAAACCGAATAATTATAATCATTCCTATCATAATCATTCAAATTTTCAAGCAGCAAGTACTATTAATTCGAGGTCATGTCCGTTGTGCAATAATTTGCGCCATGACTTATACATGTGTCGGAAGTTTACCGGAATGAAACCTGAAGCCCGGCTGTCGACAATTACGAAATTAAAGTATTGTCGGAATTGTTTGTATAATCATTTTGATAATAAATGTCTATCGGCAAAAAGGTGCAAAGAGTGTCACGCGGAACACAACACGTTGTTGCATGATGCATTTGTATCAAGTAATAATCCTTCCACGTCTCGTCAACCCCTTTGTTATCAGAATGAAAAGGCAGCATCAATGTCTCATTTAGAACCTATCACTCAGTCAAACACGAAGCAACATAGTGTAAATCACGTCGCGGCTGAAAATGAAGAAATTTTACTAACAACTTTGCTTATAAATGTTTTATCAGCTGATGGAAATTACGTTACGTTAAGGGCGCTCCTCGATCAGGGATCGCAAATATCATTGATTTCAGAAAACGCCACTCAGTTGTTAGGTTTGCGACGGGAAAAATACAATGCATCCGTATCAGGTATAGGTCCCGGTACCAAACAAGGTAAGGGGATAGTATCAATTGAAGGTCATTCTATCTATGGGGACTATTCCATATCCACTCGAGCACTTGTGGTCAATAAGGTAGTTAACAATTTACCGAATATTTCGTTTGCTAAAAAATCGTGGTCACATCTTCAATCACTTCAATTAGCGGATCCGGAATACAACGTTTCTAGGCCGATCGATCTCCTTTTAGATGCAAGCATTTATTCAGAAATAATTTTGAATGGCTTAATCAAGGGCCCGTCTCAGGCGCCCATAGCGCAGCAGACAAAGTTAGGATGGATTTTGTCCGGTAGTGTTAGTTTTTTAGGTTTTAAATGTCATGTAGTAATAAACAACATTAAAGATATATCACAGTTTTGGGAAATCGAAGACATTAACGATTCTTCTTCTAACTTGACCGAAGATGAAGAATTATGTGAAAGTTTTTACGTGAATACCACGCGTCGGTTAGAAAATGGCCGCTACGAGGTCGCTTTACCTTTAAAACCAGGGTTTGAATCAGAACTTGGAACGTCTAAGTCAAAAGCCATTTCCCAATTCAAACAGTTAGAAACCAAAATGTCCAAAAATATACAATTCGCAAATGAATATAAGCACTTTTTCCAGGAATATGAGCAGTTAGGTCATATTCATGAGGTAGGTAATAATGAGCAATCAGCCTTTTATTTGCCACATCATGGAGTGATAAACTTGGAGTCCACTACCACTAAATTGAGGGTGGTCTTCAATGCATCCTCCAAGTCTACCTCGGGCCGCAGCCTTAACGATGTAATGTACTGCGGACCCAATTTACAGCAGGATTTACTTTCTTTAATCTTAAAATGGAGAAATCATAAGTATGTTCTCACAGCTGACATCGAAAAGATGTTCAGACAAATTCTTGTACGTCATTCTGATCAAAAATTCCAAGCAATCATTTGGCGTGAATCACCGAATTTAGCACTGAGTACGTATCATTTATCAACCCTAACCTATGGTAGTAAGGCAGCGCCGTTCCTTGCGATGCGAACGTTACAACAGATCGCTAGGGACAGCAGGGATAAGTATCCACTAGCGGCGAGTGTAGCCGAAACATCATTTTTTATGGACGATCTGTTGAGTGGGGAAAGTTCTTTATCCAGAGCAAAGGAATTACAAGAGCAACTCATTAACATGCTAAAAGATGCAGGAATGAACCTGCGTAAGTGGTCCAGTAATGAACCGCAGCTTATCAAGGATTTATCGGCTGATCAGTTGAATAGTCCTTACGAATTTCGAAGCTCCGAGACAAGAAAAACTCTTGGCTTGCGATGGAGCCCTTCGGATGATAAATTTATGTTTCAAAATCAGTTAAATCAGCAGGAAATAGGTAACATCACTAAACGTCAATTATTATCTAATATTTCCAAGATATTTGATCCGTTGGGTTGGCTGTCACCGCTCACCATCAGAGCGAAGCTATTATTCCAAAAGGTCTGGTCAGCAGGTGGTCAATGGGATGAAGAGATATCAACATCATTACAAGGTGAGTGGAAACAATTAAAACAGGATTTGAGCATTATTGATAAATTTAGCTTGCCGAGATATTACGGTAATACAGGGACATCATATCAAATTCACGCGTTTTGCGACGCGTCTGATAAAGCATACGCGTGTGTTATATACATCGTTAGCGTGAATGATAAGGGCGAACGCATAACGACCTTAGTCGCGGCTAAGACTAAACTAGCACCATTAGCAAAAAAGGTATCATTGCCTCGTCTCGAGTTATGTGGCGCGGTTTTATTAAGTTCACTATTAATTAAAGTTTTAGACTCATTGCCCAAACACGCGGCTCAAATATTCGCATGGACCGACTCCATGGTCGTATTAGGGTGGCTAAATGGGGACGTGTCTCGGTGGAAGCCTTTTGTGGCCAACCGCATCAAGAAAATTTTAGATATCATCCCGGCGTCGTGTTGGCACCACGTACGTTCGGAAGAAAACGCCGCGGACTGTGCGACAAGGGGAGTGAGCGCCGATTGTCTGCTAAACAAATCCTTGTGGTGGGAAGGACCCGAGTGGCTTCGTAACTTCAACCCCACAAGTTCAAAAAAATTATCATATCCCTCTCCAAAAATTGAAGAGAAACGCTATCATGCACATGCTGCTTTAAATCAAAACGTTTCCTCTTTTATCACTCAGTTAGCACACAATAAAAGTTCAATAACCCTAATTACAAAAATAGTAGCATGGATATTACGTTTCATTTCTGTCTTGCGAAACACGAACAGTTTGAATGAATGTAATACAATTCTAACACCAGCGGAAATGCAAAATGCCTACAATTTTATTATCAAATCTTTTCAATCAGTGGAATTTGAAAAGGAATTATCTGATTTGAGAAACAAGGGCCATGTACACTCAAGTAGTCGTTTATACACTTTAAAACCCTTTATTGATGACAATGGTATTTTAAGGGTTGGTGGGAGGCTCGGAAACTCGCAACTTAATTATGCGGCCAAACACCCAATCATTTTATCATCTCACAGTCGACTCACTGAATTAATTATTCATCAAGCGCATATGACTACCTTATACGGGGGCCCAAAATTGACTCTAAGTTACATAAGAGACAGATTTTGGTTACTTAGCGGGACACGAACGGTGAAAAGTCAACTTAGACGCTGTGTAACGTGTCGCCGATTCAATCAACAAAGCAGTCAACCAATCATGGCTGACTTACCAGGGCCCAGAGTCACCCCGTCGCATCCCTTCACGCATTCTGCTTGCGATTTCACAGGACATTTAGAACTGAAAGCGAATAAGGGTCGCGGCATCAAGACTGTGAAAGGGTATATAGCTGTCTTCGTTTGTCTATCAACAAAGGCAGCTCATCTAGAACTCGTGTCAGATTTGAGTACCCCTGCATTTCTCGCCGCCTTCCGTCGTTTTTGCGCTCGGCGCGGTACACCGAGTCACATGTACAGCGATAACGGTCGGAACTTTGTGGGCGCTAACAGAATTATGAAAAAGGAATATCAAGAAATCATAGAGAACATCAATCCAGAATTTTTAAATGATATCAGTGACCTTAACATCCAGTGGCATTTTAATGCCCCAGTGTGGCCAAATGCCGGTGGTCTCTGGGAGGCCGCTGTAAAAAGTCTGAAATATCATTTTAAAAGGATTATAGGTGAACAGCGCCTAACGTACGAAGAGTTTACTACTCTTCTTTATCAAATTGAGGCCTGCCTTAATTCAAGGCCGTTATGTCGGCTCACCGATGACGCGGAAGACGAAGTGCTGACGCCGGGACACTTCCTTATAGGTGCCCCTCTCTTATCAAGGCCGCAGACTGAACCAGATTCTCTCACGCTATCGAATCGTTGGCAACTTGTTCAGTCCATCAATAAGCAGTTTTGGAAGATATGGTCTTCCGAATATCTACAACAACTGCAGACCAGAACACGATGGCAAAAACCTTCCAAAAACCTGGAAGTCAATGATGTAGGTAGTGCTTATAAAGGACGAAAATCTACCCCCTGGTAAATGGGCTATGGGTAGAGTCCTTACTCTACATCCAGGCGGAGACGGTTGCGTAAGGGTGGTTACCCTAAAAACATGTAACAATACAATGCAACGTCCCGTAAATAAGTTGGTATTATTACCGGTGCACGAACATAATTATAATCCATCTGAAAAACCTAAACATTCCACGGATCAAATATCTTTGAACAACGCGAAAGGAAAGGACAACCGGCAATCAAATCACGCACGGTATTCATTTAAAAACTTTTTCTTATCACTAATGTTATTATTTACATTTATTAGTTCTAGCATGCAAATGAAAACGGAACCGTTTAGCGTAGTTCCTCTTGAAAATCAATCAGGATTTTATTTTGATAAGATATCCGATCTTCAATGTATTAAGGACGATTGGAAATTAGTTGTATTTTACAATATATCTATTTATAATCACGGTGTCCATGATCTCAGAAATTATATTTATCATTTAAAAGAAACGTGTAATGACATGAATATGCAATATCAACAAATCATTTATCAATTAGAACACGAACTAACGGAAATTGAGCACTATGACGTTTTACTTAGGAAACATCATTTAAAAAGATCGAAACGTGGTTTGATTAATGGAGTAGGTTATATAGCAAATACGTTATTTGGCGTTCTAGACGAAAGATTTGCTGCCCAGTATAAAAAAGATATAGAGTCTGTAGCCAAAAATGAGAACCATTTGCAGCTTCTTATAAAGAATCAAACGTCGGTATTAGAATCAGAATTTAATGTTATCAAAAGGAACGAAATTGCTATGCGTAAACAATTTAATTTTATTAAGGAACACTTACAAAATATTTCGTCTGAAATAGACCGAGTAAAACTGGTTGACCGCACTAGTTCATATGTGTTATCATCAGCTCTTTCAGCGTACATAGCTATATCAAATTTAAAACAAACACAGCAATCTCTGTTAGACACCGTCACAGACATAAGTCATGGACAAATCAATGTGCATTTGTTATCACCTAATCAGCTTGAATCCCAAGTGAGTATCATATTCATAACTGCACAAGTGAGAGGCGATTTAACCGTTCCTTGTGAAAATATTCGAGATTTATATAAACTTCTCAAAGTATCAGCTCGAATATATGACAACTATTTTATCATTGAAATAAAAATACCCCTAATAACAACTGACACGTTTGAATTGAATAAGATCATCCCAATACCATTTAAAAATAACCAAAATTATCATCTTCTTCGTTCCTCTTTTCCTTACATCGCTTACAATATAAGAAAGGATATAGCAATATTTTTATCAGATGGTAACTTAAATGCTTGTTTCCATATATCTAATAAATTAATATGTTCAGTAGACGAACCCGTTTATAACTTAAAAATAAAACAATCCTTTTGCGATATAAAAATTATGAATGAAGATAAAGTGTGCACATCTGTAGTATCAAGTTGCGGGGATCGGTGGTTTAAGTTGCACAGTCCGAACGCCTGGCTATTCTCGTGTTGCGAGGAATGCAAGCTTCGCATTTTCTGTGCATCAGAAATGACAATGACTTCATTAATTGGAAACGGGATTATTAATGTAGGTCAGGGCTGTACTGTAGAGACACCATTTTATAGTATCACCGCGCATAATAATTATTTGCATAATACGAAACTTCAGAGTGATGTCGAAGCCCCTAGGTTAGCAGTACTGAATAAAATTATCAACTCTTCATCTACGCTGAATTTCACCGAGATCGAGAATCACGAATCAATTTGGCATGACATTCAAACACAGATCGACACGATCAAGGAACAGTCTAATCAAAATTTATCAGTACATGATATCCATCATTACAGCTTGCTATATATTATTTTAACCGTTTTGATCACGATCGGCAGCATAATAGCATGTTGGAAGTTAAAGAAAAGATGTGGGAAGGGCCGCGGTAGAGCATCATCGTCACCGGCGAACCGATCAGACATGCCGGCGATCCAGCATGAAGCGGCGGCAGCCAGCGGCAGCGGCGCCATGAGCAGCGCCAGCGACGCGACCAATGTGGCTTGTGCTGTTTACAGCACAATCAGCGAGAAAGTGAATGCGTCCAATCTGTGTAGTGTCCCTAGTGAGCTAAAAGGGTCCGTTATCAGTGTTAGTGATAAGGGAACTTCACCCTTGTTTATGCCTCGATTAGTGAGCCCAGTAGTGCGTCCCGAATAACAAAGACTTGCGTCGATCGTTTAATAGATCTAAGTTAATAATATTTTTAAAAGACATTTTATTACATTTATATTTTTTTGCAAAAATGTATAGTGTAAATCAAATTGTAGATAAACTTTTCCATTTATTTGTTAATTTGTATTATTTTATCATTGATCACTATGCCATCTTTTCTGAGGGCGGAGGATGTACGGAACCGTACGATTATTTTTATATACATATTTACGAAATAATGCATTTCATTGGCGTATGCTTACGTCGCTATTTTATGTACTGGCTCGCAACGCGAGTATCACTTTATATGACGAAATAAAGTTAGTGCAATTACGGCATTCTACACGGGCAGTTTGATTTATCATCCCCGAATTTATCACTATCATTTAACTATCATATCAATTTATATTGTATGAACCATACAATAAGTAATAATCATAATGTCACTATCTTTTTAACCGACTTCAAAAATTTGAAAAGGAGGAGATTATCAATTTGTCGCGTAGTTTTTTTTTATATGTATGTACACCGATTACTCGAAGACGGCTGAACCGATTGAAATTATTAGGTTTCTTCCCAAGTTGGTCCCATTTTTAGAAATTTTGAAATCGGTTCAGTAGTTTTCAACTAACCTTGAAAATACTGTCGTTTTCGTTATCATTTTATACGAATTCTGACGGATGTTCAACCATTACTTTTTTGTTTATGAACCGCGGGCTGATTATCTAATTAGAAACCACCTAGCGACCGGTTGCAGTTCATAGATGATAGTGATCCATTGCTACTTCTTTTTGGATTAAAAAAAACATACCAAAGAAAAGTAGCAATGTATATGGAATGAAACCGGTCGCTAAATAGTTTCTTTTTAGATAATCAGGGTGCCGATTTTAATGATATTTTTTTTTATTTGAAAGAAGACACCTTAAGGATGATTCAGTCTTTTCATTGATATTACTTTGAATTATGAAGATAAACAAGGGAACTCCTCAAAATCAAATAGGAACTGTACAGTGAATCTATTGTCAAGGACGTTCTGGACTAGAGTTGAATTGCGAAGGCCTAACGGAACTCCTGTGGAAATTGAGTTACGAGTTAGGTACTAGTTTTATACCAACCATGGAAAAATGTGAAACATTGAAACGTTTTATTTTATAAAATCATCGTTTACATACCTACCACGAAAAAGTTTAAAATAAAAAAGCTTTTTAAAAAAGCAAGACCTTCAAAAACCCTAAAAAACAGCTCTATAAAAAGCAATATATCGTATATATATCGTTCAAATCGATTAATTAAAACACGTCTATTGAAGTCGGGTGGGGATTTTAGAATATAAACAATACAATAAGTAAAAAAAATACTTCCAGCTCCACCAGACTTCAATAGACGTGTTTTAATAAATCGATTTGAACATTACGTTCTTGCTTTTTAAAGAGCTGTTTTTTAAGGTTTTTGAAGGCCTTTTTTTTAAATAAAGCTTTTTGTATCAGACTTTGTCTTTGTGTGGATGGGTGACAAAAATTTTTTTATTTAGAATAGAATAGAATAGAACGTGATTTATTTAGTGCACAAAACAAGTTACAACACATGCTTAAATAAAATACAGGTGACACTAAAAAGGCAACCTACTCAGCATGTGTGTCGCAGACATTCCGACGCTGATCTTCCGTGATTGCCTAAATATTATTATACGTTTTTTTTTGAGAGCACTACTACGCCATGAATAGATTACAATAAAAAGTTAAGGTTAACAGATTGTATAACTTGATTGATGATTTATCTTCTTTCAAGTTCCTCCGTGCTTCATTGGCTGCATTTGCAGTCGCCTTGTTGCATTGAACTTGTGTGGTAGGTTATGGGCCTGGCCCATCCTCCTTATTGATCCATAAGGAAGGCCTGTGCCCCAACAGTGGAGACATTAAAAATTTGTTTATGTCGATCATCAAATCAGGGGGTCAAGTCTGCTAATGTTTTCGTCAAAATCGTAGTTCAATGGTGTTCTAATGCTTTTAAGGCTTTTTGACACAGTTCTCGTTTCTTAAATCCAAAATCAAAACAATATTTTTCCGTGTTGGATTTAAGAAACACAATGTGTTTCAGTTTTGGGTGTAAGAAACAAGAACTGTGTTAACAAGCATTACCGTTTTGACGAAAACATTAGCAGATTTGATCCCCAGATTTCACTCGAGTTAATTTACTCGTCATGTCAGACTATGCCTTTCTCTATGCTTTATGGTGCACTTCGATTACTGATCGAAGATGGTGCAGTATATCTCCTAACAAGGTGGTGTGTGTCGCAGGCGCTGGCGGCGGAGTGGGGCAAGTCCCGCGGCGGGCACGCGTGCGTGTACTGCGGCAAGCTGTACTCGCGCAAGTACGGGCTCAAGATCCACATCCGCACGCACACGGGCTACAAGCCGCTGCGCTGCGGCGTGTGCGCGCGCGCCTTCGGCGACCCCAGCAACCTCAACAAGCACGTGCGCCTGCACGCGGGCGCGGGCGCGGGCGCGGCGCTCGCGTGCGCGCTGTGCGGCGCCCGCCTGGCGCGCCGCCGCGACCTCGAGCGGCACGTGCGCGCTAGGCATGCACTCTGCGCCCCATGACCCAAGAAATGTCAAGTGCTGGCCTGCCCGGTAGGCAGAGGCAGCAGCTGACTAATTTTGTGCCATCGAGAATCGTCGAAAACTCCATTTTAGTGAGCTAGAGATTTTGTTAGTTGCGAGAGCAAACCACTCTTTCTGAATATTCGAGTATGGCTATACTTCAATAGTTTTTGGTTAATAATATACATAGACCGGCACGATTAGAAGTACTAAGAACCGTAGTAGCTGTCTAGTTTGTATAAGTGTCTATTTAGAACATGACGCACGCTGTGCTTTACCTGCTCTATCAACCAGTAATCGTGCCGATGCTGATGCGACTGGCGGCAAACAATAAGTATATCTAAAAATGAAATAGGGATTTCAGACCACGCGAATTAACGACTTTTACTATGAGGCCAACCATGAAATCTCGAAAAAATTCAGCTATTCCATAGAAAGTACAACATCGACTCGACTATAATTATTGTAATGTATGGAACAGCTGATTTTTCGCGATTTTTCGCGATTCCGTGGTTAGCACCATAGTAAAAGTTATTCATTCAGGTGGTCGGCAATCCCCTTTTAATTTTTAGTCATACTTAAAAATTAACGTTGTGTTAAATTACATTTTTATTTTAGTCATATTTAAAAATTAACGTTGTATTAAATTACCTATTAGAATTTTGTTACATAACATGTCATTTTTTGTTGCGGATGACACGTCAACAATATTAATGTGACAAGGTTCCATCGTATTACCAATTGGCGGAGATTATATTCTTTTGGGATGGGGTTGAGTTGGTTGATCGTTAAAGAAAGGCAGTGGGTTGTGTTTAGATGTTTATTTGTCTTATGCTAGCGTCCTACTGTCCCTGCACCTTGGCGGCGATGCGCTTGTCGCGCTCCTCGGCGATGGTGAGGCGCACGCCCTTGCCGCGCGGCAGCGAGATGTACGCCTTCGTGCCCTTGCCGATTATGAACACGTTGTTCAACCTGAACATACAACCACAATTTGTTTTATACTTGTATCCATTAGTTAGACATTTTAAGAGCGTCCGCTGCGTTAAGCTGGATCCCAGCGCGGGGCGACATAGATCAGGGCTCACTTATGCACTGCAAGCTTTTGTCTGTTAGAAAACCAGCAATTTATATTCCCACGCTGCTGTGTACCCGCGGCGGGCTTAACGTAGCGGACGCCCTAAATGTATCGGTAGTGACGCAACACGCAAGCGGACTGTGCGGCGCATAAACTCGACAGCCTGTATAGAAGCGTTTTCAAAATAAAGTGCACCTTGTCAGAATTTATGTCCAATTTTTTAATATCGTAAAGATTTGTCGGGAGACGGGAAATCACTTGAAATGTCAGAAGAATCCAGACGAATCCCGACCATCTGGCAAGCCTAGCGCCCGCGCAGCGATGAAACCAGCCTTAATAGAAAAATGACCGGACAAGTGCATGTCGGGCCACGCACAGTAGGGTTCCGTAGGTACATTATACCATACCATATTTATTTACCACTATCATTTTTCGTCTGAAAAAATAACTTTGTTCTTTACAGTGTTTGTATAAATGACAAAGTTATATTTGCGGTTTTGGAAAATGTACTATATCTCAAAAACTAATTACTGTATCTCGTTCAAACCAATTTTCGTTGAAAGTGTTTATTAAGATCTATAGCTTATATTTTTTTTTGATTTTTCACCCTCTTATTTTAAAAGTTAAAGGGGGAAGGACACAAATTTTACCACTTTGGCTGCATACATCTTTCAAACGGTTGACTTGAAAAAAATAGTCTTAAGAACCTCAATGTCATTTTTAAAAACCTATCTGTCCTGTGGGGTGTCTATACACCCCACAAGTATTGGTTTGATGAAAAAAAATATTTTCAGTTTCAGTTCCATGTATGAGGGAAAAAAATAAAGATTTTTTTTATTTTTGTATAAATATCGTTAAGCGGTTCACAGAATACACCTACCTACCAAGTTTCAACTATGTAGTCCTAATACTTTTGGAATAAAGTGGCTGTGACATACGGACGGACAGACAGACAGACAGACATGACGAATCTATAAGGGTTCCGTTTTTTGCAATTTTGGCTACGGAACCCTAAAAATGTGTGTAATGTACCGTGTAGTGCGGTGTTGTGTGTGTACCTGGTGGCGAAGGTGTGTCCGTTGGTGTCGCGGATGTGCACGATGTCGAAGGAGCCGGGGTGGCGCTCGCGCGACACGATGGTGCCCACGCGCCCCAAATTGCGCCCGCCCGTGATCATGCACAGGTTGCCTGCACATACACAACACATTACCTCACATGGGGCGGTCCCAATATTCCCGTTACCCATTGCATGATGATTTTTTTCTCAAAACAATCCCACTATAACCATTGATTTAAGAAATGACCAATGACATCCATAGTGCCACTATTAGCATTGGTGATTATCAATGGAGATAGTGGGACCAACCCCGTCACATTACTTTATAACAATATCAACTTTTGCTATTGTAATATCTTACCGGTATTCTTTCATTTGACAAAAACAAACACGCGGAAGGCGTATTCATAAAAATATCAAATGTATATACAGGGTCATTTTGAACTTACCATCCAAATTTTGAGGATGTGTTCAGTCCATGAAACTGAACAACTTTCTTTAAGGAACACATGGTCAAATATGTAAAATAAAAATCGACTTTCCATACAAATCAAAGAGATCACGTGATCAATTTAGTATGGGATGACCAACATTTTCTGGCAAAATTTGACTCATGTTTCTTAGAGAAAGTTGTTTAGTTTCATAGACTGAACACATCCTTAAAATTTGGATGGTAAGTTCAAAATGACCCGATATAAATTTAAAAAGTGATATACTTAATTGATAAGTGAATTAAATAGATCAATAGTTGCTAACACCACGTGTTACAAAAATACGCCTAATGCCGAATATGGCAGGGGCCATCAAACTGAACAATTTTTACTTGGGAACAACTCTAAAATCGCAAAAAATATCTGCTATTCCATACAAAAATTATAACGAAAATATCAAAATGTATGAAACAGCAGATTTTTTTTTCGCGATTCCAGAGTTAGTCCATTAGTAAAAATTATTCAGTTTGATGGTCCCTGGATAGGGATGGTAGATACCATATTCGGCATTAGGGGTATTTTTAACACGTATATAAACAGGGAGATTTGTCAGTTTAAAAAAATTTACTCTCTTAAATAAATGGACTTTAATATAAATGACCGATTATGTCGTGCTACAGGGACTTGTAGGCTGTACCACAGTGTATATATAAAAAGTCTGTTCATCCTTACTTGTCTTATTTAGTAAACAGTTTTTGACAGTTGTCATACGTCTTTTAAACTTAAATCGTTATTTAAAAATATGTTAGTAACTTTATAAAATTGTTGTTGATTTAGTAACAATTTATTTCGTAATCTATGTGTGGAAAACCATTTGTTGTATTTTATAATTGATTATTTCAATAAAGAGTTGGGTGAAGATTGTTTACCATATAAGACAAGTAAGGATGGACAGACTGTATATAAGTTATACTGCGGCTGTACCCTTGTATGCAGATTTAGAACATTATCATAATAAAATTATCGTATAAATATGTAAAAATTATAAAATAGATAGATTATTGTTAATTATGTACATAGGTAATTCATTAAATTATATTAGCATTACTATACAAATTAAATAATGTTTTTGTGATACTAAATAGTAAGTAAATTACATAACTTTTATTAAAGTGATTTAAGAATAATAAGTGTTATTTTTTTGAGAGAAGCACCCCTATGCATATGGCCTATAGCATAATGGTATATCGGCAATAGTCGGCAAGCTGCTATTGCCCTTTAGACGCATAATACCACAAACGCAAAATACCAACTCGAGATTTTGTGGTGTTTTGCGGATTTGTAGAAAAAAATACGTAAAATATGTGATGCTCGATTGCATCTATTACAAACTTTTTAGTCGTTGCGCAAGAAGTAAGTCAAATAGAGAACATTTGTTTCTTTATTATCTTTGAAAGCTCATTCTGCTTTTGTTCCGAAAAACATGTCGGTTCAACGAAAAGTGTATTCGTGAAAAGATTGAAAAATCACACAAAATCGGTGTTTAATTATAGTAGCTACGCCACCCATGTGTGACATAATCAATCCCATAAACGCAAAACACCACCACCACCGCGAAACTAAAAGTACCAGGCTATCAGGAATGTAAAGGAGCTAATCAAAGTACCTGTTCATCAGATCCGGTCAGCATTTTCCCCACAGCTCTCAACGCAGGAGTGCTAACTGCTGGAGAGTTGGTCTAAAAGGGCAATCAGTCTATTGAAAAGTACCAGGCTAGCATGAATATAAAGGAGGTCTTATCATACCAGTTCATCAGATTCGGTCAGCATATTCTCCACAGCCGTCAACTTACTACTCCTTACCAGTGACGAAGGGTCCATACATGTGGATTTCTATCGGCTTCCCTTGTAGAAATACCACCCCAGCAATCCACCATACAGTTAAAAGAATTTCTGGCGAAATTATTGGTCCGGCTTACCTTTGCCATATTTTAACTTCTCGCCACTGCTCCTTACTACTGGAGACTTTGACTTTACTGGTAGCAAATCAAAATACAGAAAGTATATTTTTTTCAATCAGTCAATTACGAAAAAGTTGGTGTTATGCGTAGTTGGTATTTTGCGTAGGTAAATCAAAGTTGGGATTTTGCGTAAATCAAAGTTGGTGTTTGCTAAGTTGGTCTTTTGCGTAAGTGGTATTTTGCGTTTATGGCGTATTGCGTAAAGGTTGTATTTTGCGTATGTGGTATTATGCGTCTAAAAGGCTATTTCTTTTGCGTAAGTGGTATTTTGCGTTTATGGCGTATTGCGTAAAGGTTGTATTTTGCGTATGTGGTATTATGCGTCTAAAAGGCTATTGCCTCATATAAAACGAAACAGTGGACTAAATGCTCGGACAAAGAGTTGTAACTATAGTTTTCTTTACTATAGTAATACCACTCATTGCGCACCTTTGATGCCGCCTGCCACTACTTTTTCACCAGCCAAAATGCCTGGAATTTGAATTATTTTGAATTTGAATTTGAAATTTGAATTTGAATTTGTTGTCCAATCACTCCCACCCCCACCACTGAAAATCTACCAGGAGCCCAGATCTGTTAACCTAAATATATCTGTATACCTATTACCGGAGCCAGCCCTTAGTATACAGCGACAACTGTGTTTTTTTTAATAGTGGATTTCTCACTCTGCCGCTGTAGCGTGATCTAAACGCGATATGGCGGCTCGGAACATCGCGCGAGACGACGCTCACAACACAATTTAGCGGCACGGCTACGCGCATAGCGACTAACTTTATAATCGCCATTAGGAACTGTAAACAATGTTTTAGTGCTAGTTTTGACAACGGAGGGAAAAGCGCGGTCTGACACGCAATTTTGGTTACACTGCTGTCAATATTGCAAGTTACTGATACCGCTGATCCTGAGCGAACTATGTATAACGAATCGCAAGTCAAACTGCGCGTTTCGTGCCGTTGTCTGAACTAGCACTTAGGCCCAGAACAGATGGTGAAACGCAAAAATTATGAAACTGCAACCAGGCCTCCTTCACTCGCTCAAGGTCACGCGATAAGCACCTACCGCTAGTCGTGGCTACGAGGGCACAAGTGAGCAGCGGGCCGCCACACGCCCGCATGTGTAGTCGCGCGGCATCTTAATGCCTGCGTAGGTATTGTCTCTTTATAATAGTAACAATGTTGAATCGCCATTACTATGCCGTGTACGGATGTCAAAATCAAAAAACCAATAAACAATTGTCGTTTTTCACATTATGATATATGCTACACAGTTCATTTAAAGGAAGACGACCCTAACGTTGCGTCGTCAGAAAAGGTAAGAGCACGCGATAGAAAGAGAGGCAACTACTATTAGCGCTGCATGACCTGAATTGCACTTTATTGTGTTGGAGCAAAAGTTGCTAATTATTTAAATGACTTTGCGGAATGCTGCTTCTGCACTTGTACTATTAGTTATTCTGTGCTGCAACTCTAAGGATCGTATTTATAAACAGCTCTCAACATTGTTATCTTGAGATTATACCTGCCCCTCAGCATGACCGTGAAACACGATATATATCGCGTGATATATAGCGTTTTATCAATACCCAACTGTCAAAATCCATTGTCTTTTGACAGTAAATCGCGATATTATATCGTGTTTCAGTGGTCATGCCAGGGGGGCAGAGATGCTGTTTGTATAAGAAGAGCATCCTGCATCTCAACTATGATCTCAACATAGTTCTCGACGTTGAATGGTTTCTATATAGGAAACCACACGACGCAACCAGTTTGAAACACATGCACTAGTCGTGTCGTATGTGGTTTCCTATAGGACATAAACTCAAATGAAACACAAGAGTAACTTAAGAGTTGCAGTTTCGTAATTATTGCGTTTCATCGTCTGTTTTGGGCCGTAGTGTAACGAAAAGGGAGGAGCGTACGTACCAGACTCGAACTTGATAAAGTCCATAATCTTGGTGGTGGCGATGTCGAGCTGAATGGAGTCGTTGACCTTGATGAGCGGGTCGGGGTAGCGCACGGTGCGCCCGTCGTGCGTCACCAGGTACGGCACGTTCTTGGGGCCCGTCGCCACGCGCCGCACCTTGCACAGCTTGTACTACACCACACCAACACACACCTTGTTATGGCCATTCAAACTCGATATTTCACATCAAAACGTTTATTGAGCTCGCAGACGAAACATTGACACAGAGAGTAAAAGTGAGTCACGTGTACCCTCATGTATTAAACTTATTGAAATATTTTGGGGTTGTAAATCGGGTGAAAGCGAGCAAAGCCACGGGCAAAAGCTATATATGTATTTGAAAAGTGGTCATTGAGCCCTTTCATTTGGTACCCAACGCGGCATCATTAAAAATAGTAGATTGTTATACAAGACGCTAAAATGACCCATTGCATACAAGGTAGTTTTATTCCCGAGCTTTAGCGAGGGAATAAATAGAAACAGAGTTACAATGGGTTTTAGCGCCATGTGTTACACTCTACTTTTCACTACAATTGCGAGAAAATAAAATACAATAATAAATACCTAGTTTATACTTCCGTAAACGAATCCACTCGTTTTTCTATCCTCCACTTCATAAAGTTTTCATACAGTATGATTTATGCTTGACGGCAAAAGATTAAAATTATTTCTTTCCTATTACAGTCACACAATTCGATCAGTTTGCAATTTAAAAAAAATTCTAAAGATTTCGCGCCATACTGTAGCAGCTAAGAAACACAATGCACGCATTCTACTTAAAGTCACTGAGTAGGTATAAATAACGGCCGGTTTCTGAATTGAGAAATTGAAGTTGAGCACTACTCAAACCTTACTCACCCATACAAAATTTGTACTTAAGTAGTGCTCAACTTCAATTTCTCAATTCAGAAACCGGCCGTAAGTCTATGATTTCACCGTAGAGATCGCCGCTTTTAGTTCCATTTTCAAAAATAAAAATGAGAAACAGTATTAAGTCGAGCGAGTCTTTATACGTGATTATTCTATCTATGAATAAAGACTTTTTCGTTTTAGTAGGCTCATTGGTAATAGACAAACATTAAAAAAGAAAAAACTTTATCCCCTAGGGGTTATTATGCTATTTTATCTCGGCTCTTGTACGTTACTATGACGGACTTTTTAAGCAAGAGGAGTGAAATAGTAGATTGTACAACAAGTGCATAAAACGCATCATTTTACCCGAGACGTATATATGGATAGTCAAGTCGAGGGTAAAATGGGTTTTATGTACGAGTTATACACTCTGCTTTTCACTTCGATTGTGAGGAAATTAAAAACAATAATGTAAAAATAAAAAATAAAAAATCTTAAATTTTAGTGGCAAATTCTATATTTTTGGAATGTGCTCATCAAGACCTTTCATTTGGTACCTATATTCAAAAGTTGAAAAAAAACATTTTTTTTCTTAATTTTTTGTGACAAAATATCTATTTTTGGAATGTGCTCATCAAGGCCTTTCATTTGATACCCATATTCAAAAATTGAAAAAAAAAACTCTTTTTTTATAAAAAAAAATATAATTTTGGAATGTGCTCATCAAGGCCTTTCATTTGATACCCATATTCAAAAATTGAAAAAAAACTAATTTTTTTATAAAAAAAAATATAATTTTGGAATGTGCTCATCAAGGCCTTTCATTTGATACCCATATTCAAAAATTGAAAAAAAAAACATTTTGGAATGTGCTCATCAAGGCTTTTCATTTGATACCCATATTCAAAAATTGAAAAATAAACTCATTTTTTTATTAAAAAAATATAATTTTGGAATGTGCTCATCAAGGCCTTTCATTTGATATCCATATCCAAAATTGAAAAAAAAAAAATTATCAAGGTCTTTCAATAAAATTGATACCCATTTTCAAAAATAAAAAAGTATTAAGTATAACACAACAAAAAATGAAGAAACAATGAAATAACAAGTTAATTTAACTTTAACTTTAACGCAATTTAACTTAAGTTAAATTGCGTGTGTGGCTGTTTACCTGACGACCTTTGTCTTAGTCTGAGACTTAGACGAAGATTTTACTTTATGCACTAGAACATAAAAAGCGATTTTATGCAGCCTATACCCAACATAAAGACGAACTTTACGAGCATGAGAAGTGAAAATATATTTTTTAGTTCATGTCTTTAACTCCTCTAGAGGGCGCATTATTCAATTTAATGTGACGTCACATAGCCTATAACCAGTGGACGATTAAGACGCTTCTAACGATACCTCATTTGTCAAATTATGATAAGTAGTTTAGAAGATACTATGAAACAGATGAACATACATACAGGTCAAAATCATATACCTACCCTCCGTTTTGACGTCACATAGCCTATAACCAGTGGACGATTAAGACGCTTCTAACGATACCTCATTTGTCAAATTATGATAAGTAGTTTAGAAGATATTATGAAACAGATGAACATACATACATACGGATTAAAATCATATACCATCCGTTTTGGCTTCGCCGTAGTCGGGTAACAACAAGATAACCTGCTGGTCTATCTACCCATTGAATGAATTCTAATACATAACACATGTCAAATAATCACTCTAGCATACTTGAACATACATACAGAACTGTGTTTGTTAGTGTGCGTTCACACAACAATCCATTATACAGGACTGTTTTATCAGATCCGTTTTTTATTAAGCTATGGCCTAAGTAGTTGTATGAGGTTGTATGATACAAAACACAGTATATCGGATCTAGTAAAAATATCTATCCGTTTTACAGGTCCATTTTATTGGATCCGATCTTTTTCAGCAATGGTGTATGTAGATATATAAACATGTTCACACACAATCCAGTATATCAGATCCATATGTGTACTGTATCTACAGCGACGGATCCGATAAAACAGTCCTGTAAATGCGGTGTGAACATGACATCCAGTAGCTATGGATCCATAAAAAAACGTGCGTGTCGGGCCACGCGCAGTAGGGTTCCGTAGGTACATTATAACATACCATATTTTAATACCGCTATCATTTTTCGTCTGAAAAAATAACTTTGTTTTTCACAGTGTTTGTATGAATGACAAAGTTATATTTGCGTTTTTGGAAAATGTACTATATCTCGAAAACTAATTACTGTATCTCGTTCAAACCAATTTTCGTTGAAAGTGTTTATTAAGATCTATAGCTTATATTTTTTTTAGATTTTTCACCCTCTTACTTTAATAGTTAAAGGGGGGGACACACATTTTACCACTTTGGCGGCATATATCTTTCAAACGGTTGACTTTGAAAAAAAATAGTCTTAGGAACCTCAATGTAATTTTTAAAGACCTATCTATAGACATCCCACAAGTATTGGTTTGATGAAAAAAAATATTTTCAGTTTCAGTTCCATGTATGGGGGCCCCCCCTTAATCACAGAATACACCTACCAAGTTTCAACTATGTAATCCTAATACTTTTGGAATAAAGTGGCTGTGACATACGGACAGACGGACAGACAGACAGACAGACAGACAGACATGAAGAATCTATAAGGGTTCCGTTTTTGCCATTTTGGCTACGGAACCTAAAAAACGGTCCTGTAAATACGGAACTGCTGTGTGAACGCAAGGTAAGGCCGTAAACTGGATAAAAGCGGGGAGAGGCGCTGCGGCGGCAGAAGCGTGGACTTGCTTTGATTTTGCCGCTCCCCGCGCCGCTGCCATTTTCTAATGGCAGCGGCGCGGGGATTTGTATTCCATATAAAACTATACTATCAGTACAACCTGTACGGATTAAAGAGGTATTAAGGTCAACATGTTTGTGCTATTGACTGTACAAGATACTCAAAAACACTCAATTTAAATCAGGGATTGAAAAAATATAACGATATAAAAAATAACGTTAAAAATACCGTTAAAACATTTTATCGGTAAATTTACCGGTAAAAATATTTAACCGGTAAAATTAACGTAAAATATAGCGTTAAATTTAGTACCGGTAAAATTATCGGTAAAAAATTTACATTATTAATTGGAATAACGTTAATTTTGAAGTAACGGTAAAAAAAAGGAAGAAATAACATTAAAATTAACGTTATTTCAGTAAATAACGTTAAATTTAACGTTATTTCTCAAATTAACGTTAAAATTAACATTTTTTATTGACATAACGTGAATGTTAAAATTAACGGTAAAAAGAGTAAAAATTAACGTTATATTTAAAAATAACATCAACATTCCCTGATTTAAATATGTTTTTGGTATCGTGTCAAAATGCTCTGGATTGTGATTAACATCATGTTATATAAAATAACAGTTAGACTCATATTACAAAATCAAACTCAAATTCAAATCACTGCTTGAGTACAGTTAATAAGGGATGGTGCTATTTGCGATGAATAGCACCATCCCTTTCTAACTGTTCTCAAGCTGAGATTTGAGTTTAATTCTATAATACAACCCTTAGAAGTTGAAGATCTCCTTTTTTCATTTATAACCTCACTATCAAATTATTACATTATTCACTTACTTTTGCCTCCTCAGGTGTAATTCGGTGAATTGTAAATCTGCCTTTGACATCATATATGAGGCGGAACAATTCATTGGTCTTCTCAATAGACACCACATCTACAACAAAGATTAAAAACTATTCATACACCAAAACCAGTATTTCATAAGCTTTAATTAAATGAGGATACATTATGGAATGAAGAGCTCAGTGGTTTAGCACGTGGCCCTGCGATTGCAGAGATTAAACAACTTTCACAAAAGGTCAGTCACAGAATAGGTGACCAAAAATTTATTATCTGGAGTTCCTCCGTGCTTTAGAAGGCATGTTAAGCTGTTGGTTCTGGCTGCATTTACAGTCATTAACACCCACCAATCCGCTTTAGGCCTGTGTGGTGGGTTATGGCCCATCCTTCTTATACACCCATAAGGAAGGCCTGTGCTCCAGCAGTGGGGACTTTAAAAATTTCTAATATCAACATTATGGAATAAATACATAATATTCAAGCACTTATTTCATTTGCTAATTCTAAAGCACCCACTTCATGAAATATTAGGAAGGAATCAAACCAAAAACAAATGATCAAAATGAAACTTTCAGCAATCAATCACCCATCAGTAGAAAATTTATTGAAGATTTGTTGAAATAGTTATTGATAGATAATTGAATTATACATATTATTACACCACACAACTCCACATACAGCCATTGAAGAGGAAATAGCAAAATCCGGTAATGAAGTCTACGGTGAAATTATAAATGCAAAATACGGACCAGACAAAAAACCTACATCGACATTCTTCGTTAACGTTATTCCAGGCCCAAATAACAAAGCAGTTAAAAATATTAAATATATCTACCACCAGTCGGTCGTCATCGAAGATCCGAAAAAGAGAAAAACAATAACACAGTGTCAAAGATGCCAACAGTATGGACACTCGAAGAATTACTGTATGAGACCATACCGCTGTGTAAAATGTGCGCAAGGACACAAAACGGCAGACTGCCCAAAAAAAGATCGCAGTACACCGGCTTTGTGTGCTTTGTGTCAAGGAGCACATCCAGCGAATTACAAAGGCTGCGAAATATATAAAGAGATTCTCTCAAGACGAATGCCGGAAAACAAAACAACAAGGAATAATACTAAACAAGACTTACCAAAAAAGCACGTAGGTGACACAATACCCTGTGAGCCAGAAAGAAAAAACATACGCGCTCTTTACGCCGATAAATTAAAACAAAAACGAGAAGAGACACCACCCAACACCAATGCGTATAATCGTCTAGAACAATTGCTAATCAAACAGTCTGAAAAATTTGATACCATCCTACAACAGATGAGTACCCTCTTGGGCCTCGTAACCACACTCCTCAACAAACTACCACGGATCTAAACCTCAGGATAGCCACGTGGAACATAAACGGTCTAGCCCCGAACAAGGCGGAGTTAGAAGTACTAATGAACCTCAACAAACTTGATGTCGTACTTATATCAGAAGCACATTGTACAGAAAAAAGTGATGTAAGGATCAAAGGTTGCAATACCTACGTCACTACGCATCCTGATGGAACCGGGCATGCTGGAACAGCCATCGTGATAAGAAACTCTATTAAGCACCAAGTACTACCTGATTATAGAAGTTACCATATCCAGGCGACCACTGTGTCAGTGGAATCCAAGAGCGGATGTCTTAATCTATCAGCAGTCTACTGTCCACCAAGACCTAACATAGATTCCGCTAAATTCAATCACTATTTTTCGACATTGGGAGGCAGATTTATCGCAGGTGGTGACTGGAACGCCAAACACACCTGTTGGGGCTCAAGGTTGATAACAACTAGAGGAAGACAGCTCAAACTTAGCAATGATACCCAAAACCAATCCTACATCTCAACTGGTGAACCAACGTATTGGCCAACAGACCCGAATAAAAAGCCAGATCTTCTAGACTTTTTTATCACCAAAGGCCTATCAAAGCACTATTTCAAGGCTGAATCATGTTACGACAGTGACTCTGATCACTCGCCAGTCATATTGACTATGAGCGCAACCGTAATTCATTACGAAAGACCAGAATATTTATATAACAAGCTTACCGACTGGGAGGGCTTCAGAGACTACTTAGAGGAAAATATTGAACTACACATTTCCTTAAAAACGCACGAGGAGATAGAAGATGCAACTTCCTATATTACCAACCTAATACAAAATGCATGCTGGCTAAATACTCCATCTGAGAGTAAACAATACATTAGGCAAGATATACCATTCGAAATTAAGCAAAAGGTACTTGAAAAGAGAAGGCTAAGAAGGATCTGGCACCAATCGAGGCATAAAAGTGACAAGACAGCGCTCAACAAAGCCATTGTAGAGCTGAAACAAATGCTGGAAAACGTAAATAATGCTACATTCCAAAGTAAACTGGAAAACTTGACTGCTACAGCATCGACCGAATATTCCTTATGGAAAGCTACAAAGCCGCTAAATAGACCCCAGCAATTTTTTTTTTTTTTTTTTATTATTATTTTTAACAGACAAGCAGTTGTTATAACTGATAACGCCTGTATCCTGCTATCTATGCGTTTTGTTTACTGTTTATTATTAAGATATCTGTCAAGTCGATTTTTGAACTGATTAATATTTGAGGCAACCACAACATCATCCGGAAGCTTATTCCATTCTTTGACTACTCTGTTGCTGATAAAGTTCTTGCATGGGTTGTTATGTGCGATGGAAGTACTTAGCTTGAAACTGTGACCCCTAAGGTTATGATGGTTTTCGTTACGTTTATACAAGTTATCGAAATTCTGGAGGTCATAGTGTCCATTAAGTATTTTATAAGTCTCAATTAGATCTCCACGGTTCCGGCGGTCTTTCAAAGTTGTAAGATGGAGCACATCCAACCGTTCCTCATAGGTTCGTCGCTTAAGCGTTCTGGGGATTTTAGTAAAACTTCTCTGCACTTTCTCCAACTGATCAATGTCCTTGACAAAATAGGGACTCCAGACTTGAAACGCGTACTCCAAAATTGGTCTGACATATGTTTTGTAGATCTTTAACATCATTTCAGGAGTCAGGGCTCCAAAAGCTTTTCTAATGAGGTAGATTAGACTTTTGGCTTTCTTTGATATAGAAGAAACATGTTCCTCCCACTTCAAATCCTCAGATATCTTCACTCCTAAATCAGTCTGGACTTTGACCTCCGACAGCTGTACATTTTCTAATTTATAAGTCAGGCGAGGATTTTGATTTCCTATGTGCAATACAGTGCATTTAGAAGCATTAAGGTTCAGAAGCCAATTTTTAGACCAGTTAGCAATGGCATTCAAATCAGATTGGAGTCGATCATAATCAATAAGCGGGTTTGCAAATAACTTTGTGTCATCTGCAAACACGCTGACATTGCATTGCAGGCAGCGTGGAAGGTCAAAGGTGTAAATAATAAAAAGTACAGGTCCGAGAACTGACCCTTGGGGCACGCCACTGAGAACCTGGCGCTGGGCAGACAGTTCATCTCCTATTCTTACTTGAAAGGTTCTTTGCCGCAGAAATGCCTCTATCCAGTTAAGAAGTTTTCCTCTTACTCCCACAAATTCCAGCTTATACAGCAGCCTATTTATTGAAACCTTGTCAAATGCTTTCTCGTAGTCAAGGTAAATGACGTCAATCGGTTGTCTCTCATTGAATTGTTCGATCCATTTCGACATGCATGACAGTAAGTTAGACACAGTTGACCGGCGTGGACAGAAGCCATGCTGGTGATCAGTAAGAACTTGATGATTGGCAAAAAATTTTCTGATTAATTTTACTATAATTTTCTCCATCAACTTGCATGCCACACTAGTGAGACTTATGGGTCTATAATTGGCAGGATCGAGCTTATTTCCTTTTTTAAATATGGGAGTAACTGTTGCATTTAAAGCAGCATTAAGAACTGGACATGGTCAATGGGCTAAAACCAGTCAAGAAAAAGCTGAAGCTTTTGCAGTACATCTGGCGGAAGTCTTTAAGCCAAACGAAAGCGATCATACGGACGCCGAAAGAGAAATAGACGAAACTCTGCAGCAAGATTTCCAATTATCGTTGCCACCAAAACCAGTGACAGTACAGGAGCTTAAAAGGACTATCAACAGTCTTCAGAATAGAAAAGCGCCAGGATTTGACTTGATTACAAAAGAAATTCTTATTCAACTTCCCAGGAAAGCTTTAGTCTTCCTCACTACCCTGTACAATGGTATACTTCGGGTGCAACACTTTCCTAGCATATGGAAAGTATCAGTTACAACCATGATACACAAGGCAGGAAAACCTAAAGAAGAAGTTACATCATATAGACCGATAAGCCTACTACCGACTCTATCTAAGGTGTTCGAAAAGTTGCTTCTTACCAGAATAGCGCCAATACTTATTGAAAATGAAATTGTCCCCCAACACCAATTCGGATTTAGGCAACAACATTCGACTGTTGAGCAAGTACATCGCGTGTGTGACCGAATTCGTAAGTCTCTCGAAACAAAGGAGTACTGCTCCGCAGTGTTCCTGGACATCCAACAGGCTTTCGACAAAGTTTGGCACAAGGGCCTGCTGTGCAAGATAAAACGGTCACTGCCCCATAGCTTTTACCTACTGATGGAGTCATATCTGTCTGACCGTATTTTCCAAGTTCGAGAGAATGGAGACACGTCTGCAATCTACAACATCATGGCTGGTGTACCACAGGGTTCAGTGCTTGGACCTGTACTATATACTATATACACTGCTGACCTTCCCGAAACACACGGAGTAGTAACGGCTACATTTGCTGACGATACTGCACTATTGGCTAGCAACAAAGATCCCCAAATAGCTTCCAACCATTTGCAAGTTAGCCTTTGTAAAGTAGATGACTGGCTCCAGAGATGGCGAATCAAGGCAAGCGCTTCTAAATCTGTGCATATTACCTTTACACTTAGAAAAGGAAATTGTCCACCAGTGACCTTAGGAAACAACACCCTACCTCATCATGAAACGGTCAGATATCTCGGAATACATCTGGATAGACGATTAACCTGGAAAAAACACATCAAGACAAAGCGAGACGAATTAAATACGAGGTTCAGGAATATGTACTGGCTAATGGCACGAAACTCAAAACTCTCTGTCGACAACAAGCTTCTCATCTATAAAGCAATACTTAAGCCGGTATGGATGTACGGCATTCAACTGTGGGGAAGTGCCTGTAACACAAGCCTGTCAATCATCCAAAGACTACAAAACGGCATACTGCGCACAATATCTAATGCTCCTTGGTTTGTTACCAATACTGAACTACACGAGAACCTGAATATCACTACAGTAAAGGAGGAGATAAAACGATCGGCTTCAAGCTACAAAACTCGTCTCGAGTACCATCCTAATAACTGGCTACCGCCCTATCAAACTTGACATACCGCAAACGCCTCAAGCGCCATGACATCCAGGGTCTAGAGAAGCGTTTTTGACTGACGGGGAATCTTCCGCTGGGGAGCACCCTCAAATTCCAATGGCACATTCAACAAGCCTACTAAAAGTTTTAGGACTGATCGTAGACGAAAACACAAAAAAAAAAAAAAAAAAAAAACATTATGGAATGAAGAGCTCAGTGGTTTAGCACGTGGCCCTGCGATTGCAGAGATTAAACAACTTTCACAAAAGGTCAGTCACAGAATAGGTGACCAAAAATTTATTATCTGGAGTTCCTCCGTGCTTTAGAAGGCATGTTAAGCTGTTGGTTCTGGCTGCATTTACAGTCATTAACACCCACCAATCCGCTTTAGGCCTGTGTGGTGGGTTATGGCCCATCCTTCTTATACACCCATAAGGAAGGCCTGTGCTCCAGCAGTGGGGACTTTAAAAATTTCTAATATCAACATTATGGAATAAATACATAATATTCAAGCACTTATTTCATTTGCTAATTCTAAAGCACCCACTTCATGAAATATTAGGAAGGAATCAAACCAAAAACAAATGATCAAAATGAAACTTTCAGCAATCAATCACCCATCAGTAGAAAATTTATTGAAGATTTGTTGAAATAGTTATTGATAGATAATTGAATTATACATATTTTACACAGTATAATAACTACCTAATAGAAGGAAAGTTGTCAATAAATTGCATTATCAAAGTTTAATTTAAAAACATGCGATTTGTCACTACAGCAACACCTGGTGACTAGTATTACTGCTTCGAATTGTCTGCCACACATGGCCACTGTGACGAGAAGAATCCTCCTCCATTTTACTACACTGCCGGAAAATATCTTATCAATAATCTTGCTATTACATTATTCTGTGAAATATTTTATGTAAATACTAGGGTTTCTGATTTCTCGACCTTTTTTATGTCTCGAGTTTCGAGAATTCTCGAGGCCTAATTCTGGAGTTTTCTCGGGTCTCGAGTCTTTTCATTGAAACTGCTGAAATCTGTTGAAATTTATTAAAGCATAGTTTTTTTTAATCTAATATACTTTATTGGAACACAATATTTTTTGTCCAAAAAAAATGAAAATTTTGTTGTTTTTTTTCACCATTTTTGATTTTTAGATTTCGAAAAAAGTTACGCAAGCTCTCGCATCTTTTTACATCACTGTCTTTCGTTTATCTTTATAAATTTCGGAAATATAGCCAAATTACACTCCCCACGAAAACGATCTGATGAACATTTTCAATGAATCTTCTTACATATTAATTTATTAACTAATAATCAAAACTTAGTAATTAAGTTATTGGAAGAATAGTCATAAAGACGAGTGTACTTTAAGGATAAGTAACAATAAAAATCTGGAGCTACAATTAAACAAAGAAAAACTTTTTTTACGATAACAACGTGAATAAGTACTCTATTGACGAAGTTAGTACTGGTCATTTTTTTCTCGTCTCGAATGATGCCCAATTTCTCGAGTTTTCTTGAGTTCGAGAAAGCTCGAGCAGAAACCCTAGTAAATACAAAGTTCTAAGTGAATATTCTGGTTTTCTTTAGTGACCTGCTTTGCCTGATCCCCGCTCCTAGCTGCGATCACACATGCATTGGGTTTCTATTGTACAAGAATGTTGTTGTTTTGTTGTTTTTACTCTAAGATTTCAGACAAATGTATCAATTCATTCTGTTACTGAAATAATAAAGTAAAACCAGCTTCAAATAACACATTTAGATTAAATGATAGATGATTTTTACACTCAGTCCTAACCTCTACAATTTAGAAAACAAAACCAGAAAAATGAGAAGTGTTAATTTTAATACAATAAATAGATTTCCTTACAGAAAAGTAGATAATTATTATACAAAACTGAGGAATAAAGGTAAGAGGGTGGTCTTCATAGAACAGATCAGTTAGTGGTAGTGACGTACTTGTAACCTCGAATTGTAGTCATAAATAGTAAAGTGAATGGATGGACTTACCCATGAAGCCAGCAGGGTAAGTGGGGTCTGTCCTGACTTTGCCGTCGACCTTGATGAGACGCTGCTTGACGATCTTGAGGACCTCATTGCCGGTGAGAGCGTACTTTAGCCGGTTCCTCAGAAAGATCACGAGCGGCAGGCATTCCCGCAGCTTGTGTGGCCCAGTGGACGGCCGCGGCGCGTACACACCGCCCAATTTGTCCAACATCCATGCTTTGGGAGCATTTAAACGCTTCAAATGCTTCTTGGGTCCTCGAGCCTACAAAACAACACAAACCTTTATAACCTCAATCTTTCTTTACTTAAACTCACATCACAGACTTAATACAATACAACCCCTTTGCAAAGAAAGAACTATGTACCCAAGTTACATTTTGTCATTAAAACATTCAAGAGTTCGTCTTCGCATCATTCAAGTTTTAATTTGAAAGAAATTAACACTTGTATACTGCCATCTTCAAATATGATTAAAATCGTTTGTAAATTGCACAATACAGTAATAGTAGTAAAAGACACAATCGTTGAAATTCATAAATATCTTTTGCACTTCGTGATTAATTTGGATTTATCATAAACTTTATCACAAACTCACCATGTTGGACACAAATTTTTACAAAAGAAAGATCTGTCAAGAATTTGAAGTTTCGTATTGAGAAAACGTCAAAAGTACGAAAAAGTAAAAAGTCAAAACACTCTGGGTGCATATCACAGATAAATATACTAGGCTGCAGTCCCCATGGCGATTACATCGATTACGGCATTTACAACGCTCACACGAGGTCCGCATTCGATATCGTGCTCAAATCGATAAAATCGACAAATGACAGTTGGCGAATGCGAACCGCTCGTAAGCGCGCTAACGTTTTATTCTAACCTCAAATACAAGATGAAATAATTGCTAGATACTATTTTTGCTCTCTAAAGCGATGATAATGATGAAGAACGTTTGATTATTGAGTCGTGTGCACCCAACATCTTTTTTTTTTTCAACTTTTTACATCAACCACCTTTTTGGATAAGCTCCAAATTAGTATTAACAAAATATTAACCAATATAATGCTCTATCCTTTTGTTGTGAAGTGAGCAAAAGATCCTTCTAAAACGAACTCTCTCATTTTTTGATTTTTTGACGAAATAAAATTCTGACACCTGTTTCGTTTGACAGTCACTTTTAACTTTTGACAGAACGTTCACAGTGATTACGCTCCGAGGCATGGTCGCTGTAAGCCCAAGATGGCGCTGGTAATGACGTCATGAGTGACGTCACGCTAGATATTGTAAACGCGCTAACGTGCATGCGGACCGGCTGTTATCGCGATAATATCGATATTATCGCTATGGGGACCGCAGCCCAAGTTAAAACAGATGTGACAGTGGCTTTTTGTCGTAAGTTTACCATGTGCTCCGTTTTGGCGCTGCTATCGCACACAGGTAGGGATGAACAAATACGGAGGTTGTCGTCAAAATTGATATCGATAAATACTGATGTACCATATATATCGACAAAATTTTGGTAGCCCCTTGGTGTTTTTGGTAAATTTATTCATAGGTTATCGGCAGAAATAAAACGAGCACTTTCATAAAGCATTGATTATCAATTTAATAAAGGTTTCAATTTTTACAAACTTTTTCTTTCAAATCTGAATGATATATATTTTTTCAAAGCAAGTTCCAAGTTGTTCCAAGTTCTTCCGAGCCAGCACCATCTATAAATTTAAAAAAATATTAAATTAAGAGCTAGAGTCATATAATACACTATCATAGAAATATGATTCAAGATCTACAAGTAATTTTTATAGGAGAAACTTAAGATAGTGTAATATAGTATGATCTTGGATATGAGATCCTAGTTGACAGCAAGCGTTCAAATATGTTCATAGTCAATCTATTAAATCATTCATTCATTCGACAGATATGGAATTATATACTTTTATTATTATGGAAATATGATTCTGTAATGGCCTTAACTCTTATATTGACTATATTTCAACGTCAATACTGAAAAGATAGAACATGATTAATTTGAAAAATCCAACAAAGTTACATAGTGCAGTTTAAATCTATATAATTACTAGCGGCCGCCCGCGACTTCGTCTGCGTGGAAAGGTTTTTGCAACCCCCGGGAACAATACTTTTTTCTGGATGAAAGGTACCCTATGTCCTTCTCTGTACCCCTGACAACGTGTATGCAAAATTTCATGATGATCGGTTCAGTAGTTAAGACGTGAAGGCGTAACAAACAAACAAACAAATAAACAAGCAAACGGACTTTCGCATTTATAATATTAGTAAGGATTTAGGTTACACATTTGGATGAACTGGAGCCTAAAGTAGGACATTCCTGTTATTGCAATGAAAAACAAGGAAGGAATCCATTTACCTTCCTCCACATAGTGTTTATTTAGTATTCTTTGATTCCATTTGACTTACCTGATCTCTCAGCATAAGAAGGCCTTGGGATGTCCATCTTATTTTGATCTTGAAATTAATCATGTTCATTCATCATGTTATGTACTGCAAAAAGAAACACTTATTTTAGAGCAAATTATAACACTTTCATATTTCCATACAGTCAAAATCTTCTGTAACAAGACAATACCTAGCAAGTAAAAGAAAATTTAACTTATGATATGCATTTAGTAACAAAGTATTCTTTCATCAACTTAAGAGCCGCAGATTTGTCGGGCAAAGTAAAATATTTAGAAAAATTAAGCTATTTAATATATGAGGCTTTCAGACCAAGATCCTTGGGTCACTATGCTATCAGAGTAACTAAAAGAACCTAACCAGTAGACGTGACTTTATAATTGTTTTTAGATACCTATTGCTTTATTAAGTAAGCAAGTATTATGTAAGACAATGAAGACTTTTAAAATAATAAAAGTAGCACTTTTCAAGACAAAGGGAACTCCATGAGCTATTTCATGCTTCAGGCAAGGGTAGGAAAAAGTGAATTCTTCGTCTTTCCATGTCGAACTGGTGCTCGTCAAAATTTACCTATCTACTCGTTCTTCAAAAGCTTTTCTTTGGTACTTAAATCCTAAGAGGGAAGGTTTTACTAGGCACTAGGAATGACATACACCTAGAAAGTTAAATCGTTCCTGGGGAAACTAAACCTCTTCTGGTGAGTTTCACTTGTAGCAGTGCAACCACCAACCAACATAGCACTTCCGAAGCCCCACGATGAAAAGTTTTGTTTACGAACTACTTTGTTCGAAGAGAGGAAATAACTGAAGATAAATAGGCGTCACAAGGATCTCAATTCAAGCTATAAACCGAGGAAAATAATAATTCACAATTATATAATTATTTATCGACACACGCACACATGAACAATATGACATGACAGTACGTAACCGACATATCCACCAATAAAATCGCGATTAGCGTGAAGTCGACGATTTTATTGGTGGAAATGTTGGTGACGTCGTGATAGCAGCGCCAAAACGGATGACATAGAACTAAAGCTGTCACCCCCCTGCACGCATAGCATGACCAACATCGAGATAAGATTCGACTCACAGAACAATGGCTTGTCTACACCGAAATGTCACTTTTGTCGGGTTGAGATCGAGATACTCATGCTCGCATTTAACTTAGAGCATCGCGGAAGGGAGCAGCCTTAGCGATTATTACTCTATTCAATTTTTTCTGGCATTTTTTGCGGGGGGGGGGAAAGTGCACACAAGTGCAGTGCCGCATACTCACATACAAAAACAACACTGTAAAGACGACACCAACACATAAAAAATAAAACAAAACAGCTAAAATTTGTGTACGGATGAGTCACACATCAAAATATGACACGTTTTTGACATAAAGGGCTGGGATCAATTGTCGTTGCAGCAATATCGATACGGAAAAAGGAATAAAGGTAACAAACTCAAACATTTTACATGGGGTGAATAACAACAAAGAGCCCAACAAGCAAAAACCTTTTGGACCAACTGACCACTAAATCTCATCACCAGTGGTCAGTTGAGAAATGAATTTCTCATCTGACCACTGGAGGTGAATTGGGAGCAATTTATCCTTAATTCATCACCAATGATGAAACTGATGAAGTGGGGGGGTTTTTTTGTTTCAACTGACTACGGATGACCTTTTGAAAACTATGTAAGCCTGGTCTAGAAAGAAATCCGGGCGCAACTGGTTTTATCAACTGCATATGCCCATTTGGGCTTGTACTTCGGCAGAGGGGAAAGCTTCGTATGGCTTCTCTTTCTGGGACAGAAGCGCGTCTTACTCTAAGGCATTTAACAACTAGTAGACTCGTATTGTTCTTTGTCGTCGTGGCCTAATGTCAAAAGTCGACAAACACGAGCTTTTCTCTTCAACTGACATTAATTTGACAGTTGAATCAGAGAAACTTGTCTACCACCCTTTGAGTAGTCGAGAAGGTCGAGAGAGAGTTCACAGACTAATAAGAAGATTCGAAATAGTTTTCTACGTATTTTATTTTATATGAATCTAAATTTCGCAATAAAAATAAATCTAAATTGTCCGTGCTTAAATTTTATTCCTTAAAAACTTAAATTAAAATTATTTTCATACGTTGATTTGAATATTTCGTAATTTTCTCGTCATTTTACACAGACTACTAAATTAACAATTTCGTTAGTAGTCTGTGTTATCTTTTCAAAATACTCTCAATAAAAGAAAGGCAAACGAATTTATATCCATACGGCTATATTTAATTAGTTTTAAGAGTTTAGCGTTGTGAAATCTATAGAAAGGAACGGTGCATTATGAGAAATAAAGTAATTATTTTCTACTGGCAATATTATTCTTCTCGAGCTCGAGAGAGCTTGTCTACGGAAGAGAACGCTTTCTTGAGTGCCTCTTTATCTTAGAACTTATAAAAAAAAATAAGAATCATATTTAAACTAAATTTTTTCGGATCATTTTAGATAATTTTGACGTTTATTGGTGTTGAAATAAAAAGATTACCTTTAAAATTCACTTTTTTTATTAAAAGACATTAAAAGGTTTCGAAATTCTGAGAACGAGTCCCACCTGTCTGTCAAACTGTGCTCAGCAATCGAGAGGGTCGAGACGACAAGTCTTCGTAGACAAGAGTCCCGTTTGCTCATGCTACGCGTCATCATCATCATCATATCAGCCGCACGACACCCACTGCTGGGTATAGGCCTCCCCTAAGGATCTCCACGACGATCGGTCCTGCGCTATTAGCGTATAGTTAGCAGCCTCACCATGGAATTAGAAGGTTTTGACTAGGTCAAAAAATTGTTAGTAAATAGTTATAAATAGTGAACTATAGCATATAAATAGTGATACTATGGTTCAAAAGATATTTGAGTATCTTGGTGAGGCTGCTATCTTGACGTCAAGCTAGCAGACACTTTAAGAAATACAGTTCGTATCAATGTGATTTATATGCCAAAAAATTGTTAGGAAATAGTGAATCGTATACGCAAAATTTCAATAATATTGCTTCAGTACAAGCCGAGTTATTACGATCTCAAAGTGGGCTGCTAACTTGACGTTTCTGGCAATGGCGATTCCAGAGAAACGGGTACAAGTTATAAACAAATAAATATATCAAAAAATTGTTAGTGAAATTGTGATTCTTACGATATAAATAAAAAAAGAATTCTTCATTGCTATTTTCTAAAAATCGAATGTTAACTTCTACATAGTACTCTGAATATAGGCTGTCGATCAATATTGAACTTTGCTCCACAGTAATAAGGTTTAAACTTGATTGCAATCATGAGGTGAGTACTATCAAGCAAAAAAGTGAAATTTATATTTTTTGACTGTGTCAATAGTCATATCCTCGGTTCAAGGCTATTGATTTGGTATAAGTAAACAAATATTTTTCTACCCACTTTTTTATTTTTTAGAGTATTGACACAATCAAAAAATGTTTGATTAAATCTTATCAAAAAAAATTTGGTCGTTTAATACTCTACTCTCAGTTCATTTATTTAGTTTAGGAAAAACTACTAATATTTTACTACCAATTAGGTACCTAACGTTAAAACTATAACTTAAAGGGAGGAGTCTAATGAAAATACCCTAACCTGTAATTTTTTGAAAATGAATATTTTGTATTTTTTTTAGTAACTGAAACTTTAACGTTAGGTACCTATTTGGTGAGATTTATAATGAAATTAGTAATCAGTAGGTAGGTAAGTAGGTAGGAAGTAGATGATATAAGTAGAATATATTTCTAGTTTTTACCGAATAAATAACTAAATAAATGAACTGAGAGTAGTATTACCACAGCCGAGAGATAGTCTTCATACAGTCGGCCATCGGAGGCGTCTAGACCAAGGGTGGCCAACCCGCGGCCCGCGGGCCACATGCGGCCCGCCGTCTGTTACCTTGTGGACCGCGGAGCCGAGCACATTTTATTAATGTCGGACTTATCTGGCGCGCACTATACATAAAATTTGGTAGTGCGGCCCGGGGTAAAATTCTACTTCCGAATTTTGGCCCAAGTGTCGAAAAGGTTGGCCACCCTTGGTCTAGACAGAGCAATCGTGCGGGGTGGTGCGGTATAGAAGGGGGGTGGGAGGGCCCGAGAGCCCATACTTTGGGAATGTATGCATCTCGGGCCCTATCCCGTCAGGGCTTAAGGCTGGTTTACATTATCTTAGTCTTTAGTAGAGTGCTTTAGGAGAGTAGAAGTTCATTACGTGGTGTGTTTGACGTTCTTTTAAAATCGACGAACATGCCAAGCAATGTATTTCTACTCGCTACTCGACTCGGTCGTCTACTTGACTAATGTAAACCAGGCCTTACGCTTCTGATTGGGTTATATTATATTGAAAGTAGTGTTTGCAATTTTTTGATGTTGGTGTCATGAAAAAGTGTTTTTGGCACGATTTTGACATTAGATTTGGAATTCAAAATGGCGGCCGCACATTGATGTATTTGTTGATATTTGTGTATTTTTGTTTGATTATTGGGCCGATTTCGATGAAACTCGGTTTTTGGTAGTATTTTGACAAGAAAACAGCAACTCAATGTTAAAAATGTAAAAAATTCAAGATGGCGGCCAACTTTTTTGTTTGCGGACCGATTTCGATGAAACTCGGTTTTTGGTAGTATTTTGGCAAGAAAACAGCAACGCAATCTTAAAAAAATAAAAATTCAAGATGGCGGCCAACTTTTTTGTTTGCGGGCCGATTTCGATGAAACTCGGTTTTTCGTAGTATTTTGGCAAAAAAACAGCAACGCAATGTTAAAAATGAAAAAAATTCAAGATGGCGGCCAACTTTTTTGTTTGCGGGCCGATTTCGATGAAATTCGGTTCTTGGTAGTATTTTGACAAAAAAAAAGCAACTCAATGTTAAAAACGTAATCTTGCTTTTTTACATTTTTAACATTGCGTTGCTGTTTTCTTGCCAAAATACTAACAAAAACTGAGTTTCATCGAAATCGGCCCGCAATCAAAAAAGTTGGCCGCCATCTTGATTTTTTTTTACATTGCGTTGCTGTTTTCTTGCCAAAATACTACCAAAAACCGAGTTTCATTGAAATCGGTCCACAAACAAAAAAGTTGGCCGCCATCTTGAATTTTTTACATTTTTAACATTGCGTTGCTGTTTTCTTGCCAAAATACTACGAAAAACCGAGTTTCATCGAAATCGGCCCGCAAACAAAAAAGTTGGCCGCCATCTTGAATTTTTTCATTTTTAACATTGCGTTGCTGTTTTCTTACCAAAATACTACGAAAAACCGAGTTTCATCGAAATCGGCCCGCAAACAAAAGAGTTGGCCGCCACCTTGAATTTTTTTCATTTTTAACATTGCGTTGCTGTTTTCTTGCCAAAATACTACCAAAAACCGAGTTTCATCGAAATCAGCCCGCAAACAAAAAAGTTGGCAGCCATCTTGAATTTTTTTTACATTTTAACATTGTGTTGCTGTTTTCTTGTCAAAATACTACCAAAAACTGAGTTTCATCGAAATCGGCCCGCAAACAAAAAAGTTGGCCGCCATCTTGAATTTTTTTTTTTACATTGCGTTGCTGTTTTCTTGCCAAAATACTACAAAAAACCGAGTTTCATCGAAATCGGTCCGCAAACAAAAAAGTTGGCCGCCATCTTGAATTTTTTTTAAATTTTTAACATTGCGTTGCCGTTTTCTTACCAAAATACTACGAAAAACCGAGTTTCATCGAAATCGACCCGCAAACAAAAAAGTTGGCCGCCACCTTGAATTTTTTTCATTTTTAACATTGCGTTGCTGTTTTTTTGCCAAAATACTACAAAAAACCGAGTTCCATCGAAATCGGCCCGCAAACAAAAAAGTTGGCCGCCATCTTGAATTTTTTACATTTTTAACATTGAGTTGCTGTTTTCTTGTCAAAATACTACCAAATACCGAGTTTCATCGAAATCGGCCCGCAAACAAAAAAGTTGGCCGCCATTTTGTTTTTTTTTTACATTTTAACATTGCGTTGCTGTTTTCTTGTCAAAATACTACCAAAAACCGAGTTTCATCGAAATCGGTCCGCAAACAAAAAAGTTTGGCCGCCATCTTGAATTTTTATTTGTTTTAACATTGCGTTGCTGTTTTCTTGCCAAAATACTACCAAAAAACGAGTTTCATCGAAATCGGTCCGCAAACAAAAAAGTTGGCTGAATTTTTTAATATTTTCAACATTGCGTTGTTATTTTTGCGTCAAAATGGTACCAAAAACCGAGTTTCATCGAAATCGGCCCATAAACAAAAAAGTTGTCAGCCGCCATCTTGGAACTTATTTTTTCATTATTATTTCCTGATTGAGTACTAATTTAAGATTTATTTTATACTTATTTAGCCCTAAATTAGTAATGATTTACAATTAAAATTATGATTATCATACATCCTTTCCATAATTCCTATAATTCCTCGCACTTATGATGCAAGAAGAAGAAAAAAAAGAGAAAATACTAAGAATAACTTTTTCTTTTCCTTATTTTAAGAGCATTTAAAGAAGGAAAAGAGACAAATTTGAAAAAAATATTCTTACCTTCTAGAAAAAATGACAATTAATAATTCAAAGAATAAAACAAGAATTTTGAAGTGTCTATCTTATTTTTCCTATATATTTTTAAAATTCGAAAAGGCAAATTACATCGTGCCAACCCTTACACTTTTAGTCGTTGCGTCAACTGTCTAGAAAAATATTTGTTTACTTATACCAAATCAATAGGATATGACTATTGACACAGTCAAAAGATATAAATTTCACTTTTTTGCTTGATAGTACTCACCTCATGATTGCAATCAAGTTTAAACCTTATGACTGTGGAGCAATGTTCAATATTGATCGACAGCCTATATTCAGAGTACTATGTAGAAGTTAACATTCGATTTTTAGAAAATAGCAATGAAGAATTCTTTTTTTATTTATATCGTAAGAATCACAATTTCACTAACAATTTTTTGATATATTTATTTGTTTATAACTTGTACCCGTTTCTCTGGAATCGCCATTGCCAGAAACGTCAAGTTAGCAGCCCACTTTGAGATCGTAATATCTCGGCTTGTACTGAAGCAATATTATTGAAATTTTGCGTATACGATTCACTATTTCCTAACAATTTTTTGGCATATAAATCACATTGATACGAACTGTATTTCTTAAGGTGTCTTTGCTTGATAGTACTCACCTCATGATTGCAATCAAGTTTAAACCTTATTACTGTGGAGCAATGTTCAATATTGATCGACAGCCTATATTCAGAGTACTATGTAGAAGTTAACATTCGATTTTTAGAAAATAGCAATGAAGAATTCTTTTTTTATTTATATCGTAAGAATCACAATTTCACTAACAATTTTTTGATATATTTATTTGTTTATAACTTGTACCCGTTTCTCTGGAATCGCCATTGCCAGAAACGTCAAGTTAGCAGCCCACTTTGAGATCGTAATATCTCGGCTTGTACTGAAGCAATATTATTGAAATTTTGCGTATACGATTCACTATTTCCTAACAATTTTTTGGCATATAAATCACATTGATACGAACTGTATTTCTTAAGGTGTCTGCCAGCTTGACGTCAAGATAGCAGCCTCACCAAGATACTCAAATATCTTTTGAACCATAGTATCACTATTTATATGCTATAGTTCACTATTTATAACTATTTACTAACAATTTTTTGACCTAGTCAAAACCTTCTAATTCAATGGTGAGGCTGCCAACTATACGCTAATCCTGCGCTGCCCGCATCCAGTGGCTTCCCGCGACCTTCACCAGATCGTCGGTCCACCTTGTCGGGGGCCTACCCACGGAGCGTCGTCCGGTGCGCGGTCGCCATTCCAGAACCTTTCCGCCCCAACGGCCATCAGTTCTTCTCGCTATGTGTCCTGCCCATTGCCACTTCAGCTGAGCAATCCTTCGAGCGATGTCGGTTACTTTAGTTCTCCTGCGGATCTCCTCGTTTCTGATTCGATCACGCAGGGAAACGCCGAGCATGGCTCTCTCCATTGCACGCTGGCTGACCTTGAGCCTCCTTATGAGACCCATAGTTAGCGACCACGTTTCACTGCCGTAAGTCATCACTGGCAACACACACTGTTCATAGACTTTCGTCTTGAGACACTGAGGTAAATCGGACGCGAAGATTTTTCGAAGCTTCCCGAATGCTGCCCACCCGAGTTGGATTCGACGAGAGATCTCTTTCTCAAAGTTGGACTTACCTAACTGGACTGCCTGTCCTAGGTATACGTAGTGGTCAACAACTTCAAGAGTAGTGTTCCCAACATGAACTGGAGAGGGTACAACATGGCCATTTGACATAATTTTCGTCTTATCCATGTTCATCTTGAGACCCACTCTTTGGGAAGCACCACGGAGATCTTCGAGCATTATGTTCAGGTCTTCCATGGTCTCAGCCATAAGGACTATATCATCGGCAAAACGAAGGTGTGTTAGGTACTGGCCATTAATGTTGATGCCGAGTCCTTTCCAGTCCAAGAGCTTAAAGATGTCCTCCAAAGCAGCTGTGAACAGTTTCGGAGAAATAACGTCTCCCTGTCTCACACCACGCTGCAGTTGGATAGGACGTGTGCTCTGGTTCTGTACTCGGATCGACATGGTGGCATTTTTGTATAAGTACCTCAACACCTCGATATACTATAGTCGACTTGGCACCTTTGGAGAGACTGCAGCACCGCCCAGGTTTCAATCGAATCAAAGGCTTTCTCATAATCCACGAACGCCAAGCATAGTGGCAGATTATACTCTTCGGTCTTCTGTATAACCTGCCGCAGCGTATGGATGTGGTCTATGGTGCTAAAGCCTTTTCGAAATCCGGCTTGTTCGGGAGGTTGGAAGTCGTCGAACTTGCGAACGAGACGATTCGTAAGGACTCTCGAAAACAACTTATAGACATGGCTCAGAAGTGAGATGGGTCTGTAGTTCTTTAAGAGGGACTTATCACCCTTTTTAAAGAACAAAATCACCTCACTTATGTTCCATGCCTTCGGCGTTCTGCCGTCGACGATGACGGAATTGAAAAGCTTCTGGAGGACTTTAAGTATCGGCTTACCGCCCGCTCTCAGAAGTTCTGTAGTGATTCCGTCGTCACCCGCCGCCTTGTTGTTCTCGTACATGCTGACGTCCGGGATATCTTGGGTATAGTGTCAGGTAAGCTTGGCTCTGGGGTCTTTAGCCTTGCTTTCAACAGGTGTCTGCGTGGAATATAACTGCCCATAGAAACTCTCGATCTCCCTCAGGATTTCAGGTTTCGATGAGACGATGCGTCCGTCGTCAGTTTTCAGCTTCGTCATCTGGCTTTGCCCAATAGACAGATCTCTCGCGAACACTTTGGAGCCTTTATTCCGCTCGATGGCCTCTTTAATACGATTCGTATTAAATTGGCGAATGTCGCTCGTCAAAGACTTAGATATCTGTCTATTAAGCTGCCGATAACGATGAGCATCCGCTGAACTCTGGAGCCTCATTTCTCGTCTCTGATCCATGAGTAGGAGTGTGTGGTCGGAGAGTTTCTTTAGCTTGGGACGGCGGGTCTTAAAGAACTTGGACCCTACCGTACGAACAGTATCCACCACCATGTTGTTTAGATCGGCCACATCTATGCTGTTCTCAAGGGCTTCGAAGTGGTTTTGGAGTTCGAGTTGAAAGCTTTCGGGGTTTTGGGTTTGGGCCGGTAATGGTCGGAGCGTAGATTTTATCAGTCGACTTCTTTCCAGCTTTGGGTTGATATTCAATGTGCCACGTATCAATCGGTGATCGCTCCCCGTCTTGACAGCGTTGATCACAGTGATATCATTGAATATTTGCTTTTTCGTCGACATGATAAAATCTATCTCATTTCTGACATTACCGTCTGGGCTCATCCAGGTCCACTTCCGGCTTTCCGGCTTCCTGAAGAAGGAGTTCATCATAAAGAGGTTCTCCTTCTCCATAAAGTCGGCTAGCATCTGGCCTCTGTCATTCCGTTGCCCAACTCCAAATTGCCCCACTCTCAGCTCATCACCGCATCGTTTCCCCAGCTTTGCATTGAAGTCCCCCATCACAACAGTGTAGTGGGTTTTGTAGCTATGCATGGCTTTAGAGATCTCCTCATACATAGCTTCCACTTCGTCATCTTGGTGCGTCGAGGTCGGTGCGTAAACCTGTATGACATTCAACGAATACCGTTTGGATATTCTGAGTATAAGGTACGCTACCCTGGTCGACACACTTCCGATGGTAATCACGTTGTTGACAAGGGACTTGTGGACGATGAACCCGACACCACCTAGGGACTGTTGGTCGCCCTCCCGGTAGTACAGCAAGTTACCGGAGTTAAGGATTATCGAGTCCTCTCCCTCTCTTCGGACTTCAGATAACCCGATAATGTCCCAGTGTAACTTGCTGACAGCTTCTTCCAACTCGGTTAGCTTCGCGTCGGTCCTCAGTGTGCGCGTGTTATAAGTTGCCAGGTGCAGTTGTCGTCGTTGTTGGTAGCGAGCCGTACCCGGGGATTCTTAGCACCCCCTGCCCCGCCGTTACCGTAGCCGCTACCGTAGCTAGGAATAGCGGGGCTGCCGGGGACTGGGGGCCGAGTTTTCAATCCATTGTGCATGAGGGGGGGTTTGCCATAATCGCCACGCTTGGCAGGCGGGTTGGCGATCGCAGTAGGCCAAGGTTTTTTGGAGACGCTGCTGCCCGTCTCTTGAAGGCTATGCTCCCTTAGTCGCTTTTTACGACACCCACGGGATGATAGGGGGTAGTGCTATTCTAGGCCGGCACATACACGGCTGTGCTACATATGCTACGCGTGCTGGTGCATATTTCAACTTTTCGACCTATTTCAACAGACAAGCCGCTGAGCCATCGAGTGCCATAGAGTCAATGGGCGCATTCTGTCAGACAAATCTTTGAGTCATCGATCGCCAAAGAGTACATTTTAACTTAGAGCATTTTGGTTGAATGCTCTAAGCATTTTAACCATGGAAAGCAAGAAGCTTACATCCCCAATGGAGATTGCACGGCTAGTTTCATAGTGAAGACAGAAAAAATTTCCTTGAGTGACGTTACGGCTTATTGCTATCTCTTTTTTTAGTGTTACAATACGTTTTCGTTTCTCACGAACGAACGACGAACATCGAACACGTATTGCACTGACATGAATTTTTTTTTTTTATTTAACTTGACAGGCTGTCTGTATGATTTGACAGCAAAGTTCTTGTGCCTATTTGAAATGCTACTAGCGTGCGTCTAAAGAACTAATTTTGACTTACAATATGAAAATGGTTGACGTGATGGTCTCTCCAAACTTCAAACTTTAGTACCATGTACGCACGCTATGCTCACGCTACGTCCTACAGCGCCAACATGGCGGTAATCAAATAGGCACAAAAACAGTTTGACATAAGCCTGTCCAGTGTAAATATATGCAGGTCAATGACGTATTGTAACACTAAAGAAAGAGATAGCAATAAGCCGTAACGTCATTCAAGGACATTTTTTCTATCTTCACTATGACACTAGCCGTGCAACCTCCATTGGGGGTATAAGCTTCTTGATGGAAAGTAAAATATTGAATATTTTATACAAATTACTTACAGCTTAGCCATAAAGAGTTGAAATTAAATAAAATGGAACTAATATTTTTCAGTACAAAATATAGTCAGTGTTGCCAAATTATACGTGATTTTGACGCGTTGACATAGAAAGTGGCGCCCTCAATTTTGTCAACTCTTTATGGTCAAGCTGTACCATGGTTAAAAATGCACTACAATATTGTTCTAGATTTGATCAAGTAAAAACCATAGTTTGCGAGAAATTTAAGGTTCTATAAAAATAATCCCAATAATCTTCCATTTTTAGGGTTCCGTAGCCTAAATGGCAAAAAACGGAACCTTATAGATTCGTCATGTCTGTCTGTACGAATGTCACAGCCACTTTATTCCGAAAGTATTAAGAGTACACAGTTGAAATTTGGTAGTTAGGTGTATTTTCAACGAAAATTAGTTTGAACGACATATATTTTGTAGTTTTTGAGAAATAGCACATTTTTTAAAACCGCAAATATAACTTTCTCATTCATACCAAAACTGTGAAAAACAAAGTTATTATTGCAGACGAAAAATGATAGTGGTATTAAATATGGTATGGTATAAGGTAACTACGGAACTTGGCCCGACACGCACTTGGCCGGTTTTTTTACTTAAAACCACCGTAAATAGTAAACTGATGTTCAAAAATATGCTAACAAAGTCCATTTAATGAAAATTTGGAAAAATATAACTTTTAAGTAACTTTTTTCAACAAATAGCGAAAAACATTTTGGACGTCATGCGCCGTAAAAAAAATAAAAATAAAATTTTAGGTAAATATGAGCATCAAGTAAAAGCTAATAAAAAGCCAATTTTCAAATAATAAATACACGCTGAAATTTTAATCATTTGGTTCCCGCCGTAGGTGGTTCCACATATGATTACAAGCAACTTTTACTATGGGGCCAACTCATTAATATTATTAATATCATATCAATATTATTAATTATTTTACACTTTGCCTAGGCTTTGTATACAATGCCTGCTGTCATCTGTCAAACTTAAAACAGCAATATCTCGAAAAGTACTCATCCTAGACTAATGTTGTCTTTGAAGAAATGAAAGGTCTTGGTGAGATCTTCATTTTAGATGACAAACTTAGACAGCTGTCATCTAAAATAAAGATCTCATCAAAACCTTTCATTAAATTTTTTTAAAGACACCATCTATCTAGGGCTGCGGTCCGCATAGCGATAATATCGATATTATCGCGATAACAGCCGGTTCGCATGCACGTTAGCGCGTTTACAATATCTAGCGTGACGTCACTCATGACGTCATTACCAGCGCCATCTTGGGCTTACAGCGACCATGCCTCGGAGCGTAATCACTGTGAACGTCCTGTTAAAAGTTATAAGTGACTGTCAAACGAAACAGGTGTCAGAATTTTATTTCGTCAAAAAATCAAAAAATGAGAGAGTTCGTTATAGAAGGATCTTTTCCTCACTTCACAACAAAAGAATAGAACATTATATTGGTTAATATTTTGTTAATATTAATTTGGAGCTTATCCAAAAAGGTGGTTGATGTAAAAAGTTGAAAAAAAAAAGATGTTGGGTGCACACGACTCAATAATCAAACGTTCTTCATCATTATCATCGCTTTAGAGAGCAAAAACAGTACATAGCAATTATTCCATCTTGTATTTGAGGTTAGAATAAAACGTTAGCGCGCTTACGAGCGGTTCGCATTCGCCAACTGTCATTTGTCGATTTTATCGATTTGAGCGCGATATCGAATGCGGACCTCGTGTGAGCGTTGTAAACGCCGTAATCGATGTAATCGCCATGCGGACCGCAGCCTAGGATGAGTACTTTTTGAGATATTGCCGTTTTGAGTTTGACAGCTGTCATCTGTCAAACTTAAAACAGCAATATTCCGAAAAGTACTCATCCTAGACTAATGGTGTCTTTGAAGAAATTAAAGGTCTTGGGGAGATCTTCATTTTATATGACAAACTTAAATTTGACAGCTGTCATCTAAAATGAAGATCTCATCTAGACCTTTCATTTCTTCAAGGACACTGGGCGCATTCTGGAAGACAAATCGGCCAGGTCAGCGATCCCTGACCGATTATTTTAAGCGATGCATTCCTTGGAATGTATATTTTTGGGGGTTTCTGGCACGAGCGGTGGCGTACATAGCCGGTTTTGTTACAAATGTGCCACAGAGGTCCTTTTCAAAAACATCAAAGTACCTAGAATGCGTTTCATCGGATACTTCCTATGACGTTATGTTGGCAGTACCGTCATTATTATCCAGCAGTCGGCGCACCGCCAACTTGGCGCTAGTGTGGATATTAGACCTGTCATTTTGTTGTTTTCTATGTGTTTGCCATCAATTTTTGGATGCTGGAGGGGATCTTTCGTAAATATATTTTTGTTCCAAAAATTTTGCTATTCTTCAATCTTTAATTCGTTTACTATCCAACTTCCATAATAGTTATCAATTAGTATCAACCAGTTTTAGATATAATTTAAAATAAGTGGGAAAATCGGGGATAAATGCCCGTACAAGTCTCCAGCAGCAGACTTCTTATAGTCAACCTCAGTCCGTCGCCCACTAAGTATTTCAGTACGCTATATACAGTATTTTTGATACCCAAATTGGGAATTTATTGTTACCTGATTAAGTACTACCCATAAGTATATTTCTGTTATCTGTTATAAAAAAAAATAACCTTGAAATTTCTAACATATACGCGGGGCCTACAGGAGTAAAGCAGGTTCGATTCTAAACTCAATGAGGCCCCTCGAGCCCCCCTCAAGCCCCCCCCCCTCGAGCACTCCTTGAGCCCCCCTCAAGCCCCCCCCCTCGAGCACTCCTGGAGCCCCCTCGAGCTTTCCCCGAGCCCTCCTCGAGCCCCCGAGCCCACCCCATAGTTTTTGTGTCTGCCCTCTAACCAACTAGGATCAAAATCTTTTTATTTTACACATTTACCAGCAGGAATTCTATACAATGCTTAGTCATTTTATACACTGCCTAGGTAATGTGTGAAATAAACAATACTATTTATTCTATTTCATACATTGTCTAAAAGGACCAGGCATTGTATATTGTATATAATGCCTAGGCATTGTATACAATGCCTGCATTTCATACATTGCCGGTAACATCGATACCAAAATCGGGTGAATCGTATCGCATTCTATTTTTTATTAGATTAGATAATAGATTGTGTAGGATAAAACATGCGCTAAGGACCCGGCATTTGTGGTGCGACACAGTTTTATAACCTTTGTAGTCATTAACGTTTAATACTAAGTTAAACAATTGTTTAATGGTTCCAAATAAACTATTATTATGTTCTATTTTTCTTATGACTCAGCTCAGCACAGCAGCTTGTCTGTTGGAAATGTTGGAATGCACCTAATTAGGGATCGAACGATACTTTCGATACTTAGGAAGTATCGATACTTTTCCCTCGATACTCGATATTTTAGTATCGATACTTGAACATCAAGGTATCGAGAGGATCGCAGTATCGACTAGTCCATTTTTAAAATATCGCGTTTTTTTTTGTCACTACTTAAAACAAATTAATTTCCATGGTTAAAATGGTATTCCATGCAGTTGTAGTAGCTACATCGGTGCCATCTGAAAGGCTTTTTTAACCGTCCCAAGCCAAAAAGACTGAACGAGCTGCTTCTTTTAGCAGGACGCCCAAAAACTGAATGGTTTTAAATGCGTGTATGTACACGGCTGAGGCGTAGGTTTTTACTTAAATTCTCTGAACAAATAATTATATTAATACATTGTTATACTTAGTATATAAATTACTGCATTCCAAGAAATCGAAATCATGCCGTAATCATGCCTCCAAAAAAGTATCGATACTGAGTAGTATCGATACTTTTAGATTGATTTTTTCGGGTATCGATACCTAGCGTCGATACCGATACTGATATTCGGTATCGTGAACAGATGCAGATACTTCGAACTTCGAACCCTACACCTAATAATAGGTATGATTCGCATCATTCACATGTACTTAAAAAAATGTAATTGCTCAGCTAACTAAACCCAACCCAAGGAATTTATATTAAAAGTACTTAAGTACTTATATATTCCTTTGGCTAAACCTAAACTGAATTTTATTAATACCTACCGATATTTCTGTGCATTTTAACCAAAGTGAATCAATTTGGTTAAAGTTAAACAGTGTAATTTATTTTACTCTGGTGTAATTTCAGAATTATTCTACTGATACGAATGTTGACTGTGAATGAAGGTCAATGTGAGGTTAAATCTGTCAAACAAAATAATCAAAGATTCAAAACGTCAAACTCAAAAGTTCGCGTGAAAACTAAAAACTACGGTGAAATGAAATGAAAACTCTTCTGAATTAAATTAATTAAGATAATATCGAGTCGTTCGTTTAGCCATTAAATTGTGATTTTGTTTTTTAAGCTTCTGTGATGCTGGTGAAACAAGTGAAACAAATTAAGTGATTCTTTATAGCTGAAGTCTAAGAGCTGAAGGTAGGAAAGAAAGATTCTCATACTAATTTTTTTTTCTCTAATGCCCATGTTAATTAATATTAAATAATGTTACTTAGTACCAATGATATTAGTTTTTATTATTAGTTATTATTATTTAGAAGGGGGGACACCAGCGAAGCTGGACAGGTGATCAGTCACCCTGGTCGGAACCATTTCACCAAATCCCCAGAGGGGGAGGCGGGTTATCATTTACCTCACTGTCGTCGGACCCTCGAACCTACCTGTTCGCTTACAGTACCTGCCTACTGAGTTGACTTATCGTTAACTGCTTTAGATCCTCTTCCTTAAGCTTGTCCGCTCCAAAGAGCTCCCAGCGCAGTGATCAGGCATTCTGCCATGAAGTGGTAGCTTGTTTCTTCTCTTTCTTTGCATTGCGGACAGATGGGATCCTCTGTCCGTTTGATGATATTAGTTAGTACCTATCTTTTTGTCATAATAGTAATTGTACAGTGACCTTATATTCCGCGCGGTCAGCATGTCTGGTACCTACATCTTTCTCCATTCCATAATTTATTCTTGTTTTTTAAACTCGTTTATGCCTACCTACCCTAATTTAATTTTTTATTTAATTTTCTATTGTTGTTTAGACCAGTTACACCACAGGTACTGAATAGCACTATATTATCACAGACAGACGGACGGACACATGAGTGTCAGCAATAGGTTTCTGTTTTGCCCCTTCAGGGATGGAACCCTAAAAAGTAGCCCTTACCTCAACACTTCAAGGCTCAACAAATGAGAGACAATAGATTTTCAATTGTTGTCCGACCGCATGCCGCTGCATGGTACTTAATTGATAAAATAATAAGAAGACAACCTCCCTAAATATTTCGAGTTCCCACTTTGCACACCCTTTCCAATACCTGCTATAACCAAAACACTTTAAAACAATGTTTATAGGACTCTTCAAGGGCCCTCTAAATCGAACATACGTGAATGTGGGTGACTAGCGGCGTAAGACCTATTCTCCTTGTCAGATGTTTCTAGTGTAGGTCTATAGCCGGGATCAGTGAAGTACCTCTTAGTTCAATAATGTTTTATTTTGAGTCAAAATATGCCATTTGGCATTCTTTCATGTTACAGGTTCAAATTGCCATAGTATTTGACTTATGGAATATCAACTTCATATCTCCATGTGTTGATGAGACAAAGAAATATACACATCAACTTTGTCTAGGGATACAGGTGTTATTTTGATACAAACGAGGTAACTTTGAAGCCTTGGTTTTTTGCCAGGGATGTACCGCGCTGTAGTCTGATGATGGCCATCCAAGGACTGAATGGAGTAGATTCAGATCGCTATACACACCCAACTGATCTGATCAGCATTCTAAAAGATTAATGGGTTAGAGTTCTCAGTTTGAGGATTTCCATACATTTTCATGCTATTTTCGCGGTTTTTTTAAACATGTCCATTACGTTTTTAGAATGCTGGTCAGATCAGTTGGGTGTGTATGGCGATCTGAATCTCCTCCATTTACTCCCTGGATAGCCGTCATCAGATCACACCACAGTACATCCCTGGCAGAAAACCAAGGCTTCAAAGTTACCTCGTTTGTATGAAAATAACACCTGGTATCCCTAGACAAAGTTGATGTGTGTAGGTTTGCCAGACCGACAGACAGACAACAACAAAGAGATCTTTTGAGTGTTTTGTTTTTGCTCTTGAGTTACGGAACCCTAAAAACGAAAACTATAGTTGAATAGAACTATTTAGACTACACTAGTACACTTGATGATACTTAGAGCTGTTTTATGGCATTGTACGAGCAACACATGGGGGTAGTCACTGATTAAAAAAATAAAATAAATATGACCAAACAATTAAAATAGGTATATTGATTGTGCTTACCTGCAGGGGTGATGGAAAAGCAGTGAAATCCTTACTAATATTATAAATGCGAAAGTCCGTTTGTTTGTTTGTTTGTTACGCCTTCACGTCCTAACTACTGAACCGATCATCATGAAATTTTGCATACACGTTGTCAGGGGTACAGAAAAGGACATAGGGTACCTTTCATCCCGAAAAAAAGTACTGTTCCCGAGAGATAGCAAAAAACCTTTCCACACAGACAAAGTCGTGGGCGGCCGCTAGTATGAAATAAATGGGAAAAATGGGTAAATAAAAGCCACAGCGGCAAAGCTATTAGCAATCAACCTCATGTGACAACTTCATAGGTTGCTGTAATAAAAAGGTATGCAACATCCTCCCCCTTTGTGTGAGCACTATCTATTAAGCTTCACCAGTTTGGTAAGGGAGCGACGCAGCGTACCGTCCACTACCCTTACCCATCGCGTCTTCCTGGGTACGTCGCAGCGATTACGCTTCGGCGCCATACTCCGCGAGGGAGGTTGCCATCGACTACTAATACGACGTCGCCAACCGAGATTTGGTCGGTCGTGTGGCGGTGTGTGGTCTATCACGCGGGTGCATGGTCGGAAGCACCTTTTTAACCCATCGCCACCAAAAAACTTCTGACAGTCGTAACGCCTCTTTCCACTCTGCTCGCTCAAACAGCACACTCATTGGATCTTGCGGGTAAACTGCTTGTAGATGATGAGCCAATTAAGAAATGAAACGGTGTCAAAGTTTCTGGGTCTTCGACTCCTGAAAAATGTGGGTTAGTAGTCGTGAATTCACCACCAGCTTCTGCTTCTAGTAATAGTGTTAGTAGTGTTTCTTCTTTCGGTGCTTATTCTCTCAATGTAGTGCTCAGAGTCACCATAATGGAGACTAATCTCTCCCGATTTCCACCAAATGGCAGAGGGCGGTATAAAGGCCCAACCAATTCCATAGTTTGTCGTGAAGTCCGCGACGCTAGACTGGTAAAACTCTCTTTAAATTAGCGCCGACGAAAGTAGTGCCGTTATCGGAGAATATAGTGGTTGGGGCTCCTCTTCTGGCAATAAATCTGGATGTAGCTAGGGACTGTACTAGCTCCAAGTGAACCGCTCTTGACGTCATACAAGTTAACAGCGCTACGTATCGCCTGCGACCAATGACACGTCAATAGGACCGCAGTAGGCCAGGCCAGTGAAGGTGAATCAAAGATGATGGTGAGCCATTCGCTGTAGTGCGAGATCACCAGTCGGGGGCGTTTGCGATAGGTAAGGTCTTGCGAATGCGACATTCGGTGCGCTACTGAGAGCCTATTACAAAAATAAAACCGGACAAGAAGGAGTCGGACTCGCGCACCGAGGGTTCCGTACCATAATAATTGCACCATAAAACCACACTGCAGAGTAGAATAATAAAATTAGTATTGCAGTTTTAGGTCAGCGCCATCTCTTGACCGATAGTGGAACTAATGTTAACTTTTTTAGAAATTTTATATTTCTAAAAAAAGTGTGCTATATTGAGACTGTGAGACATCGTTTTATTTTTCCTGTAATCTTTATATAAACTGCTATCACATAGAATTATTTCAGATTTTTCTCTTTGCAAACTTCGGAGATAAGGGGCTTTTCATCATAAGTCGAAAACTATGTGACCTAAAACAAAAAGAAAAAATAATTGAAAACTTGCAAATGGCGCTCTTTCATATGATACCCCACATGCCCTAGTAGCCCCACTTCAAATTTTTAAAACCCCTTTTTAGTCCCTGTTGTAAAAAAAGATATTTTTTTTTATTTATTTCTTATATGCAAAATAGTAGGGCAAATGTCATCTTAAACTATTCCAAATTTTAAGTTGATACCATCAGTAGTTCTCGAGATATCCAGCTGTGACAGACAGACAGACAGACTGAGTCACACCATAAGGGTTCCTTTTTTACCATTTTGGTACGGAACCCTAATAATCACGATAGTCAGACGCAATTCGTCGTTCAATTTACTTGATATTGAACCTTGTTCATGAGCCAATAGTGCCACCATAGACATAGAAAAATTTTCGCTGCGAGTGCCACAGAGTGGCACGAAAATCGTACGCTTATCGCGATGATTTTTGTAATAGGCCCTCTGATCTCACTGTGTTTCACAGGCGTAGTAACCAATAGCGTAGACGTAGCTCATTAACTACTGTCTGGTGTATCGCGTGACCCATCTTGACGTGGTAGTGATGCACCAACTAGATCTCCAAGTATCCTGAAAAAGTATGTGGCCCTTAACCACAATAGGATCGAGGAGATCTAAAAGGGTTATATACACGCATAATGTGCGAGATCGCTGTACGCCTAGTCAATTGTTGGGGTATAGTTTTTTAACAGGCATTTCTGGATAATATTCTTATAATAAAGCATGTGCAGAGAAGGCAAAAGAACAGCTGTTATTCCAGTGAACTTAATCATTGAGTTTTTATGTAGATTTGTTCCGTCTTTTATGTAGATACTTACCACGTTGATGTCGCTGATAAGACAACTAATGGAACTTCTTTGTTACACTGACTTTTAATAGAATTTCGGTCGACCATAGCAAAGGATTGTGTTATGTACCTATGTCCTAGTGGCGTCTTGAATATGATAAATATTGTTCTCTGTACTCTGGCGTAGCTCAATGATGCAATTTACCTTAACTTATTTGGCTTCCGATTGCACTAGGCACAGTCAGCAAAAAAAGTTTCTTAACATGTTAGTACTTTGTCATAGCACCTTTTTTTAACTAAATGCTTCAAACTGTGAGACAAGTGTAATAGAATTTAATATGACAAGGTAGGTAGGTGATGTTGGTGACGGACGTCACAATCTTCATATGCCATCAATGTACACTACCATATTCTGGTAAATAAATGATTATGATTATTATGATTATCCTACTAATATTATAAATGTGAAAGTTTGTGGGTTTGGATGTTTGGATGTTTGTTCCTCAATCACGCAAAAACTACTGAACGGATTTGGTTGAAATTTGGCACACAGATAGTAGATAGCCTAGATTAAAACATAGAATACTTTTTATCCCGATATTACCGCGGGAACGGGAACCACGCGCGTGAAACCGCGGGCGGCCGCTAGTGATTAATATACTACTTAATGTTATCTGTCCTATAAGCTTAGAGAATTATTTAATGAGAGCTAAGAGTCTACCACCCTCGTCTAAATGAAAAAGATTAATACAGCAGTGTATAATCAAGTTAAATGTTTAAAATCTCACATTTTACTAAGATTGCGCCATACTGCATAATGCGATCCAAGTAGTGTATGGTTGTTGCTTATAATTTACCTTTTGCGTTTACTGCTGAATGAGTATTATCGGATAAAGGAATACTTACTCCATTTCTTCAAAATGATTTTACTTATGTGGGTCTTTTATTTAGTTCATTAATCTAGAGAGATACATAATTTTCTACATGCATAGTTTTCTACATAGCATCCATTCGCATTTTATTCCTGCTACGATGTTTTGCTGCCTGGCGAGATTATTTTCAAGACAGCATGAGGTATTTTTTAGTTAACTAATTTATCATTGACTTAGTTGGGGATTTGTTGATGTTATTAGGAGCTTTTTCGAGGAATTATACTTAGGTATAGTATAGGTACGTAACTTTTTGGTAGGATTGTAGAATTGAAAAATATCACATGATAAATTATCTAAATTTCGATGACGTGAGCGGCGCGAGAGCCCCAGAGTCCTGTCACGGCGCGCTGGACGGACGCACACGGACGGGACAAAAGAATGTAACTGAATACACCTGAATGACTGCTTATGACAGCCTGTTTACTTCCAGGTGCACTTAGGGTTGCTACTAGGCATGTGGGAATTCACAGGCTTGTGTTAATAGTTGTTTGAGCTTTATAAATTATTTTTATACTTACATAATATTTACTAGTGGCTCCGTGAGTTGTAGTGTAGACCTCACGTTAAAAAGTATCTAAATTGTGCCACAAATAATATACGCAGTCCCAGGTTCTGTCAAACTTTATTATTATTAAATTTCGAATGTGAAAGTGATACTGTGACATGTGCTTTATATAACTAAATAAATATATAATTAAATAAATTAATAAACGGCCGTTTGGCCATATGTCCCCTCAGATACTATTTTTAGATGAGGTCGTCTTACTAATGATGTCAACCAGATAAGAAATGTAGCTAATAATTCATTAACTACGTTTCTTATCTGGTTGACATGATATCGAATAATGTGGGGTTTATTGACCAGTAATATAATAAGTCTATGCCGTTGACGAATTGATTCCCGCTCCATTCCTAAAGATTTCCAGAAATTAGCGTATAATTATTGCATGAAGTGTAGTATACTAGTAAGTAGTTTTTGTAGTCGTTTTACGCGTCTTTTATTTTTATTTAGGTAAGTACTTCAAAGTTTCTCGTCCACCCCTTCTAAAAATAAATTTTACAGGCCCCCTTTCCGTTATTGTATATTTTCTAAAAAAAATAACCTCTATTTTAAGTATGAGTTCAAGTCATAGATTAATGGGTCATGTTGTTACCTACATAAAGCTAGAAATAAAAGGAAATATTAACGAACGTTATGTAGTTGCTAGCAAAGCATCCACAACAAAACCCGTGCCAGCCCTAGTCTGCCAGGAGATAGATCCGTCACGGTTCCGGTGTGCGCGCGCGACGTTTATTTAAGTGGGTGCGACTTCGGCGGCTGCGTTCATATCGAACGTGCTGTTCATGGGTACTCGCAAACGGTGACTATTCAACATGCCCAACTTGGTGACTCGCGAGAAGAGCGACTACGGGCGCAAGGTGCAAGAGAAGGCCGTCATGGAAAAGGTCACTCGAGTCATTCCAGTTAAGGTCGTTTAAGGGCATGGACGTAGTCACGGGAGCAATCGGCTCGTTGTTCGAATTGTTGATCGTTTTCTTGGCGCGTTTGACGGTACTGTAAATAGTTACATAATAAGCTCTCGGCCTATGATATAGGCAATCCTAAGCAATTTGATTTTTTTATGGAGATAGTTTCTCAAAGTATATTTCACTGATTACAAGTTTGAGACTTCGTTTAGTCAGACGAGTAACACTTAGCTGTCGACAGAGCCGACTGCAGTGGTCGCCATCGATCGGCAGCAGCAGCTGTTGCTGCGTAGACCGCAAGCACCGACGAATGGTGGCAGCTGCCTGTCGGCTTTATCGACAGAAAAGCGTCTGTTAGAATATCAATCGCACAGGCTGTATCGCTTGTGTAACGAATGGATGTCTCTTGATGTGTGGTGTTGATTGACAGCTAATCATATGTGTGCAGAGGCAGATGGCTATCGAGCGCTGCGTATCGGAGGGCGCGCGGCCGGCCGCCACGCCCGCGCCGCCGCCGCCCGCGCCGCGCCCGCACGCGCGCGTCATCACGCTCGAGCACGCCGAGCACCACGACTCCACGCTCTACCGGTACGCACCACACGCACCGTACTTCCCGACCATGTGGCGGTAGAATTTGATCGTAAACCACTGTATAAGTACTCTACTTCACAGGTCGCCAAACTTATAAGCCGAAGGGCCAAGCTAACTCCTCCACTAAGTTCCAAGGGCCAGGACCTAGCTAGCTCATCGTACTGTAATTTACAGTATGTTGGTACGATCCGGTCCGCTTTCGCGGGCCGGATTGCCTTAGTTTGGAGACCCCTGCTCTACTTGGTCCGCCGACGAATAGAGTCGAGATGCTGGGCTCTATATAATAAACGTGACAATTTGTCACCTGTCATGACATTTTTATATCCATTGCGTCAATCGATTTGAAAATAGAATAAACTACTTAAGCTACACCGCAATGTAAACCAAATTGTCGCGACAATTTACAAATTGTCACGTTATTAAATAGGGCCCTGGTCGAACCATCTACTAGCACGCGTCACGAAGTTGCGGCCTTATATTGTATGTATATTCATGTTTTTTTTTATTTCTATATACATATGTTTTTTTCACAGGCTAGAAAAAGGATGCTATTTACAATTTAGTCCGGGCCCTAGTCTACTCGGGCGAAAAGTGTTCTTGTACACCAACTATGTAATCAACGACAACGGTAAGCAGTGTTTGTTTACTATTTTATTGTCTACTTAAGTACCTACCTATCCCTCAGAACGTTGCATAACTCATATTCCTCTTCACGTCGTTCATAGACGACGAGAAAAGTGGCGAGGCAGAGTTCGTCCGCAACCAGTACTACGGGCTGGAGTGGCGGCGCGAGGAGGGCGAGGGGGAGGGGGAGGGCGCGGGGGCGGGGGCGGGCGCGGGGGGCGCGGGCGAGCCGCTCGGCTGCGGCGTGCTGCTCACCGACACCGACCTCTACTGCCAGCTGCGGCTGCGGCGCGCCGGCTCCTTCCACTACTACTTCGTGTACGACACTCCGTAAGTAACCGCCAGACTAACTTCATTACGAGTGAAAAGGTCGATGTTATATGTCGATGTGATCATTTTGATTGTGCGCAGCGAGTCGAGCATCGGGCCGCAGGGGTCGGGGTGGTTCCAGGTGGCGCCGACGCTGCGCGTGGGCGCGGGCGGCGCGGAGACCATCCCGCTGGACGGCGTGATGTGCCAGACCGTGCTGACCAAGTGCCTCGGGCCGCTGCCGCGCTGGGAGAACACGCTGCGGGTGGCGCACGAGGCCGCCTACAACATGATACACTTCACGCCCGTGCAGGTATCCATATCGATTAAGACACTGATATTACATAATGATAGTAGTTAAATTTTATTACTATGTTGTTTTGTAAAAATAATGTCCTTTGGCCTGTACTGCATGCACAAAACTATAACATTGTTTGCCATTATTAGAAGTTTAATAAAACTTGGTCCTTCGAGCCGGATAAAAGAAAAAATCATTTTCGCACTAATGCTCTGAAATATGATCATCACATTAAAAAAAAATGCGTGAGGTTCTACATTGCCGTGCAGTGGTGGTCTGGTTCGTCACGTTCTAAATTTGAAATTCAGTGCGAAAATAAATTCCAAGACTTCCTGCACTAGTGCGGGAAGTATTGGAATTCTAATTCTAAACGGGATTTCTAATTCTATAATGGGGAATGTCCGAAAAAATGAAATTGGCTGAATATTTTTTTTAGATAGGAATAAGCTTCCTTAGTAATAGAAAATAATTTCAGAATTTTCGGTTGTGTGAAAAACTTTAAAAAAAATCAAGTCTCTTCGACTTCACAAACGTAGGAAAGTAACAGCATAATGGAAATTATACCTTTGCCAACACCTGCCACTATGACAACAAGAATTAAAAACAAAAGTTTTGACATTTTGTGTTGAATTTTTTTTTAATACCTTGATATGGTTGTGGCAGGTGATGGCAAAGGTGTAATCTCCATTCTGCTGTTACTTTCCTATATTTGTGAGGACGAAGAGACTTTAATTTTTTAAAATTTTTTCAAGCAACAGATAATTCTGATTTTTTTTCTATTACTAAGAGAGCTTATCTATAAAAAAATATTCAGCCAGTTTGATTTTTTTCGGACATTCTCAATTGGATTCCTAATTCTAAACGGTAGAACTCATCAGCTAGCATTATTTTTATAAAAGTTTAAGGTATGAGTCCGATCTCGGCATCAAGCAGCAGTGCACTCCAAATTGAACCGTAATGTTATAAAAGAAGGCTCAATTTGAAGTGACGGAAGAAGTGTCGCGACAGCATAGCTATGCGGTCGCGACACTTCTCCGCTCACTTCAAATTGAACCTTTTAATCATAACATTACGGTTCAATTTGGAGCGCACTGCTGCTCGCTGCCGAGATCGGACTCATACCTTTATGGTTGCACGATTAAAAATGGCCATACAAACCAATTTAAAAAATATATTTTTACTAAGAATTATTTCCTCGCATTTCTTGAGTAAAATACTAATACAAGCCATGTACGGGAAGCTAGTCATCCTCGACAATGTAAATGTTAACTTCCCGTTCTCAGCTGTAATGTACTATTAAATGTATTTATTGGAATTACAAGCGACGGTTCCTTTGATGTGACGTAGGAGTTGGGCGCGTCCAAGTCGAGCTACAGCATCGCCAACCAGCTGCGGCTGCAGCCGGCGCTGGGCGCCGCCGCCACCTTCGCCGACGTCGAGAACCTCGTCGCCAAGATGCGCGCCGACTGGAAGGTGAGCCACTCATATTTCTTCACCTCCCTTATGTGTTGTCGATAACTTTACTAAGTGAGAAGTTTGGATCGCAGTCTTTACTATCACAATTTTTTTTTGGTTAATTTTGCCTAATTTTTACGTCTGGTTATATTATTAGCGTCGTAGATCTAGTAAATCGAGCTGCGAACTACGACTGATTTTCGTGTGATCAGGAGTATGGAGATTTTCCACGATTGCGCGTCGCGAATTCTTTATTGAGGTGACTGCAGCGACAACATCCGTACTAGGGTGAATCAACTTTTTTTTGTTGTTTTGTGGCATTTCTTAAAATATCTACGTGAACCATTTTTATATGAAGTTAATCTGTAGTTGCAAATACTCTCAGCTAATTATCTTATAAGAAAACTTAAAAGACATGAAAATTTTTACGTGATTTTAAAGAAAAACATAGGTGACCCAGGAGACAACTCCTATTTTTCATATAAAAGCTAGGGACAACATTGTCCCCTGGGTCACCCATGTTTTTCTTTAAACTATTGATTATTTTTGTACAAAACTAAGTATGTTTTATTGACTATGAATCTAAATATCGTAAAATAGAGATTTTTTTACAAAAGAGTTATCTAGTTTTGTTTTAATTTATAAAAATTAAAAAAAAAATGAGTCGATTTTTTCCTTACAAAAAAAAGTTGATTCACCCACTATCGTCTTTTAATGTGCAGATGCTGTCGATCTGTGACATCGTGCTGAACCACACGGCCAACGAGACGCCGTGGCTGGCGGAGCACCCCGAGGCCACGTACAACTGCGCGCAGTGCCCGCACCTGCGGCCCGCCGCGCTGCTGGACGCGGCGCTGGCGCGGCTCTCGCGCGACCTCGCCGGCCGCCACTACGCGCCGCGCGGCCTGCCGCCCCGCGTCGACGCCAACCACCACCTGGACGTGAGTACTGTCGATGCATCCACAGCAGCCCCTCACTGCGCGCCACGTAGCGCCGCGCGGCCTGCCGCCCCGCGTCGACGCCAACCACCACCTGGACGTGAGTACTGTCGATGCATCCACAGCAGCCCCTCACTGCGCGCCACGTAGCGCCGCGCGGCCTGCCGCCCCGCGTCGACGCCAACCACCACCTGGACGTGAGTACTGTCGATGCATCCACAGCAGCCCCTCACTGCGCGCCACTACGCGCCGCGCGGCCTGCCGCCCCGCGTCGACGCCAACCACCACCTGGACGTGAGTACTGTCGATGCATCCACAGCAGCCCCTCACTGCGCGCCACTACGCGCCGCGCGGCCTGCCGCCCCGCGTCGACGCCAACCACCACCTGGACGTGAGTACTGTCGATGCATCCACAGCAGCCCCTCACTGCGCGCCACTACGCGCCGCGCGGCCTGCCGCCCCGCGTCGACGCCAACCACCACCTGGACGTGAGTACTGTCGATGCATCCACAGCAGCCCCTCACTGCGCGCCACGTAGCGCCGCGCGGCCTGCCGCCCCGCGTCGACGCCAACCACCACCTGGACGTGAGTACTGTCGATGCATCCACAGCAGCCCCTCACTGCGCGCCACGTAGCGCCGCGCGGCCTGCCGCCCCGCGTCGACGCCAACCACCACCTGGACGTGAGTACTGTCGATGCATCCACAGCAGCCCCTCACTGCGCGCCACTACGCGCCGCGCGGCCTGCCGCCCCGCGTCGACGCCAACCACCACCTGGACGTGAGTACTGTCGATGCATCCACAGCAGCCCCTCACTGCGCGCCACGTAGCGCCGCGCGGCCTGCCGCCCCGCGTCGACGCCAACCACCACCTGGACGTGAGTACTGTCGATGCATCCACAGCAGCCCCTCACTGCGCGCCACTACGCGCCGCGCGGCCTGCCGCCCCGCGTCGACGCCAACCACCACCTGGACGTGAGTACTGTCGATGCATCCACAGCAGCCCCTCACTGCGCGCCACTACGCGCCGCGCGGCCTGCCGCCCCGCGTCGACGCCAACCACCACCTGGACGTGAGTACTGTCGATGCATCCACAGCAGCCCCTCACTGCGCGCCACTACGCGCCGCGCGGCCTGCCGCCCCGCGTCGACGCCAACCACCACCTGGACGTGAGTACTGTCGATGCATCCACAGCAGCCCCTCACTGCGCGCCACGTAGCGCCGCGCGGCCTGCCGCCCCGCGTCGACGCCAACCACCACCTGGACGTGAGTACTGTCGATGCATCCACAGCAGCCCCTCACTGCGCGCCACTACGCGCCGCGCGGCCTGCCGCCCCGCGTCGACGCCAACCACCACCTGGACGTGAGTACTGTCGATGCATCCACAGCAGCCCCTCACTGCGCGCCACTACGCGCCGCGCGGCCTGCCGCCCCGCGTCGACGCCAACCACCACCTGGACGTGAGTACTGTCGATGCATCCACAGCAGCCCCTCACTGCGCGCCACGTAGCGCCGCGCGGCCTGCCGCCCCGCGTCGACGCCAACCACCACCTGGACGTGAGTACTGTCGATGCATCCACAGCAGCCCCTCACTGCGCGCCACTACGCGCCGCGCGGCCTGCCGCCCCGCGTCGACGCCAACCACCACCTGGACGTGAGTACTGTCGATGCATCCACAGCAGCCCCTCACTGCGCGCCACTACGCGCCGCGCGGCCTGCCGCCCCGCGTCGACGCCAACCACCACCTGGACGTGAGTACTGTCGATGCATCCACAGCAGCCCCTCACTGCGCGCCACTACGCGCCGCGCGGCCTGCCGCCCCGCGTCGACGCCAACCACCACCTGGACGTGAGTACTGTCGATGCATCCACAGCAGCCCCTCACTGCGCGCCACTACGCGCCGCGCGGCCTGCCGCCCCGCGTCGACGCCAACCACCACCTGGACGTGAGTACTGTCGATGCATCCACAGCAGCCCCTCACTGCGCGCCACGTAGCGCCGCGCGGCCTGCCGCCCCGCGTCGACGCCAACCACCACCTGGACGTGAGTACTGTCGATGCATCCACAGCAGCCCCTCACTGCGCGCCACTACGCGCCGCGCGGCCTGCCGCCCCGCGTCGACGCCAACCACCACCTGGACGTGAGTACTGTCGATGCATCCACAGCAGCCCCTCACTGCGCGCCACTACGCGCCGCGCGGCCTGCCGCCCCGCGTCGACGCGCCGACACCAGCCCCGAGTTAGGGCCTACACACATAACTGCGTTGCGGCGCCGCAAAAATGACGTCACACTTGTTAACAACAGTTTCGGTCCCACCCCGGACACTCCATACCATAGTACTTGTTGTATGGTCTGTCATAGTATAAAACCGCCGTGTTGTAACTAAACTACCTAATTACACAGATGACGTTTCTTGGTTCTTCATTTATAACAAAATATTAATTAAATTAAAAAAGAATAAATCAATACAAAAAACATCAAAAACAAAAATGGGTCTTTGCCTTATGAAATTGCGATATTTTGTCACATACAGAGAAAATAATAACTTATAGTGGCATTCCCACACGACATAAAAGTGCAATATACGGCGTTTTTTGATCGAGGGATATCCTTTGGCAGGGTGAACCTTCTGAACTCTTAGATCATTTTAAGAAGGGGAGCCATCTTGAATTTTTGTGTGGGAGAGAGTTATAACGCAATATTTTTTTTGTATGGAATTTGATTTTTTTCCAAAACTCCCCGTGTGGGGTATCGAATGAAAGGTATTTTTGAGCTGATTCCTAATATGTACAATATTATGACATTAGAGGCACTAGTTTAAAAAAATCAGAAAAATATTTTCCAAACACACCAAGTTTGAGCTCTTGCAGGGAGAAAATGGCTGAATGAATTCTTGTGAAACATAGCCTAATAACTCGTAATATAACTCTTATTTTACATCACGGAAGTATTTTTGAAAATATTAACACTAAGTATTTTTTTGGATTTTTTTAAATCCCTATTCTATGAGTTAGTATTTTTCAAAAGTTACTAGTAAAATGTAATCGCAAAGTATCATACATCGCACTGGAACATTAAAGGCGGAAGAAAGAGGGGAGACCACCCCTTTCACCCCTCCCCCCCCGAAATCACCTGTTTTTTTAAATGTTCCTATTCGGTGCTAAAACCACAAACTAGCTGTCACCTGGAGCCGGGCGGGAAAAGGGGTGACCTTCCCTCTTCCGCCTTTTATTGTTTCAGTGCGATGTATGACATTTTGCGATTACCTATTACTAGTAACCTTTTGATAAATACTCACTCATAGAATAGGGATTTAAAAAATTCCAAAATTATACTTAATGTTGATTGTTTCGAAATTGCTTCCATGATGTAAGATAAGAGTAAATTACGAGTTATTAGGCGTATGTTTCATAAGAATTCATTTAGCCGTTTTCTCCCTGCAATAGCCCAAACTTGGTATGTTTGGAAAATATTTTTCTGGTTTTTTTTTACTTGTAGCTGCAATGTCATAATATTGTTCATATTCGGAATCAGCTCAAAAAGACCTTTCATTCGATACCTCACACGGTGGGTTTTAGAAAAAAATATTTTCAAATTCCATACAAAAAAATATTGTGTTATAACTCCCTCCCATACAAAAATCCAAGATGGCACCCCTTCTTAAAATGATCTAAGAGTTCAGAAGGTTCACCTTGCCAAAGGATATCCCTCGATCATCAAACGCCGTACTTTTTACTGAGCACACCCGACTATTATACATACCTATGATCTAAAATATCCTCACTAATATTATAAAAGCGAAAGTCCGTTTTTTGTTACGCCTTCACGTCTTAACTACTGAACCAATCATCATGAAATTTTGCATACACGTTGTCAGGGAAGTTACATAGTGTCTACCTTTCATCCAGAAAAAAATTCTGTTCAAGATCTTGATATTATATCAAATCATAACCATGATAGTTCAATCAGTAAAAATAAAGTCCTTATTTTAGCTTTCTTATGTTAGCAAATGACGACGGAGGGATTGTAAGTGACATTGGTGACGACGACCTGATTGGTGCAGTGGTCAACATGCCGCCTACCACGCAAGAGGTCCCGGGTTCGATTCCCGGCCGGGCAGAAATTGAAATGATGAATTTTAATTTCTGTGACGGGTCTGGGTGTTACTATGTATAATAAGTATATATTTAAAAAGTATATAAGTAGTATATCCGTTGTCTAGTACCCATATTACAAGCTTTGCTTAGTTTGGGGCTAGATGGCGCTGTGTGAAATTGTCCAAGCATTTATTATTATTATTATTATTATTATTATTTATAACCAAAACTTACTACTTATTGATTAGCATTTTATGCAAAATTATTACAACAAAAATCGGACTAAAAGTATTAAAACAAAAAAGTAAAGAATAAATTCTTCTGTAAATATTTATAACCCTAATAACCTATACCTACAGAAATTTTAAACCTAAAAAATTTAAATCTAAAAACGTGGGGCGCATGCTATCGATAATATGGATGATAAATTTTACAAAAAGCGCCCCACGTTTTTAGGTTTAAAATTTATAGGTTTAAAATTTCTGTAGGTATAGGTTATTAGGGTTATAAATATTTACAGAAGAATTTATTTGTTACTTTTTTTAGGGTTCCGTACCCAAAGGGTAAAAACGGGACCCTATTACTAAGACTCCGCTGTCCGTCTGTCTGTCCGTCTGTCACCAGGCAGTATCTCATGAACCGTGATAGCTAGAAAGTTGAAATTTTCACAGATGATGTATTTCTGTTGCCGCTATAACAACAAATACTAAAAACAGAATAAAATTATTATTTAAGGGGGGCTCCCTTACAACAAACGTAATTTTTTTGCCGTTTTTTGGTACGGAACTTTTCGTGCGCGAGTCCGACTCGCACTTGGCCGGTTTTTTGTTTTAATATTTTTAGTCCGTTTTTTTTTTGTTTTTGTTTGTTTTAAAAACGTGTTTTTAAAAAATATTTTTTTCAGTAAATTGATATTTTCTGCTTTTTTGCTAACGAGCTAAGACTAAAAATATACCATCTGCTATTTAAGGGGGGCTCCCTTACAACAAACGTAATTTTTTTGCCGTTTTTTGGTACGGAACTTTTCGTGCGCGAGTCCGACTCGCACTTGGCCGGTTTTTTGTTTTAATATTTTTAGTCCGTTTTTTTTTGTTTTTGTTTGTTTTAAAAACGTGTTTTTAAAAAATATTTTTTTCAGTAAATTGATATTTTCTGCTTTTTTGCTAACGAGCTAAGACTAAAAATATACCATCTGCTATCGGAGCACTCGTCAAGACGATTCAAACGAGCCCAAACTCGATGGGGTTGCATGGTTTTATTACAGAGTCCCAGTCCCCTTCTTCCGGCTCCATCATCAGACCCTGGAAACTATTTCCCAACAAAGAACTCGTCAACACGATTCAAACGAGCCCAAACTCGATTGGGTTGCATGGTTTTATTACAAAGTACCAGTGCCCTTCTTCCTGCTTCATCATCAGACCCTGGAAACTATTTCCCAACAAAGAACTCGTCAAGATGATTCATACGAGCCCAAACTCTATGGGGTAGCGTGGTTTTACTATAGAGTTCCTATGGCCTTCTTCTGGCTCTATCATCAGATCCTCGGACACTATTTCCCAACAAAGTACTCGTCAAGACGATTCAAACGAGTCCAAACTCGATGGGGTAGCGTGGTTTTATTATAGAGTTCCTATGGCCTTCCGGCTCCATCATCAGATCCTCGGACACTATTTCCCAACAAAGTACTCGTCAAGACGATTCAAATGAGCCCAAACTCGATGGGATTGCACGGTTTCAATATTGAGTTCCTTTGGCATGGCCCTCCAGCTTCATCATCAGACCCTGGACAATTCTAACAAGCCTAATCACAATGGGGTTGTATGGTTTCATCATTAAGTTCCTATGGCCTTCTTCCAGTTCCATCATCAGACCAGCTCAATGACACCATAATATTGCATTGCCTTCTGTTGCAAGTTCTGACCTATGTTCAAAGTTTCAAGTCTCTAGCTCATCGGGAAGCCATTTTAAAATCGTTCGCAAACTTTGCGGCGAAACAAACAAACACACAAACGAGACAGCAACCTAATAAAACCGGCCAAGTGCGTGTCGGGCCACGCGCCATAGGGTTCCGTAGTTACCTTATACCATACCATATTTAATACCACCTATCATTTTTCGTATGCAAAAATAACTTTGTTTTTCACAGTGTTGGTATGAATGACAAAGTTATATTATCGGTTTTGGAAAATGTCCTATATCTCAAAAACTAATTACTATATCTCGTTCAAACCAATTTTGGTTGAAAGTGTTTATTAAGATCTACAGCATATATTTTTTTTAGATTTTTCACTCTCTTATTTCAAAAGTTAAAGGGGGGGGGACACACATTTTACCACTTTGGCGGTGAATATCTTTCAAACGGTTGACTTTGAGAAAAAGTTGTCTTAGAAACCTCAATGTCATTTTTAAAGACCTATCTATAGACACCCAACACGTGTTGATTTGAAGAAAAAAATTTTTTTCAGTTTCAGTTCCATGTATGGGGAGCCCCCCTTAATATTTTATTTTTCTTATTTTTGTATTAAATTCGTTAAGCGGTTAACAGAATACATCTACCTACCAAGTTTCAACTGTGTAGTCTTAATACTTTCGGAATAAAGTGGCTGTGACATACGGACAGACAGACAGACAGACAGACAGACAGACAGACAGACAGACAGACAGACAGACATGACGAATCTATAAGGGTTCCGTTTTTTGCCATTTAGGCTACGGAACCCTAAAAACGTGTTAAACAAGTGCGTGTCGGGCCACGCGCCATAGGGTTCCGTAGTTACCTTATACCATACCATATTAAATACCACCTATCATTTTTCGTTTGCAAAAATAACTTTGTTTTTCACAGTGTTGGTATGAATGACAAAGTTATATTTGCGGTTTTGGAAAATGTGCTATATCTCAAAAACTAATTACTATATCGCGTTCAAACCAATTTTGGTTGAAAGTGTTTATTAAGATCTACAGCATATATTTTTTTTGATTTTTCACTCTCTTATTTCAAAAGTTAAAGGGGGGGGGGACACACATTTTACCACTTTGGCGGTGAATATCTTTCAAACGGTTGACTTTGAGAAAAAGTTGTCTTAGAAACCTCAATGTCATTTTTAAAGACCTATCTATAGACACCCAACACGTGTTGGTTTGAAGAAAAAAAAATTTTTCAGTTTCAGTTCCATGTATGGGGAGCCCCCCCTTAATGTTTTATTTTTCTTATTTTTGTATTAAATTCGTTAAGCGGTTAACAGAATACGTCTACCTACCAAGTTCCAACTGTGTAGTCTTAACACTTTCGGAATAAAGTGGCTGTGACATACGGACAGACAGACAGACAGACATGACGAAACTATAAGGGTTCCGTTTTTTGCCATTTAGGCTACGGAACCCTAAAAAGGGATCCCGTCTAGCTATCACAGACGAACAGCGAAGGCTTACTAATAGGGTCCCGTTTTTATCATATGGGTACGGAACCCTAAAAAGATACGTATTTTTCATTTTTAAATTAGGTACTTTATAGCAAGTTAAGAATACCATTTTAGGGTTCCGTATCCAAAGGGTAAAAAAACCGGCCAAGTGCGTGTCGGTCCACGCGCAGTAGGGTTCCGTAGGTACATTATACCATACAATATTTTAAGGGTTACCTCTATCTGGCAGAAACTTGATGCTCCGAAATTTATTTGGCAGAACACACTTGGCAGAATCTTCTTTAAACGAATATTTTTAAGGCATAAAAATTGTTTAATATAGTTATTGTTTGGCAGAATGTTTACATGTCCGAATTTACAATGGCATACTATTCAGATGGCAGAATTTCATTAGGCATAAATACCTTTGGCAAAATTTTTATTCGCAGAATTTCGTTTGGCATAACGTTTATTTAGTCGACAATTATTTGGTATAATTTTCACATGGTATACTACGAATATGGCAGCATTTCATTAAGAATAATGTCATCAAGCATATTGTAATCTCTAAAAAAATGCATTTTAACTTCAAATTGAATTAAAAATTTGTCTTAAAAAGTCAATATGTTGAATTTTTGTAAATGTTGTGCTACAAAAGTCAACAACAGAACGAATCGCTGCAAAACCGATATGCATGCTGCTTGCTTGCATGCATGCATACTGCTTGCTTGCATGCATGCATGCTTGTTTATGCTGCTTGCATGCTTGCCGGGGGGTGCAGGGGGGCTGGCCCCCCTGCTCGGGGGGGTCGGGGGGCCTGAGGCCCCCCGCTATAAAGATAAACTTTTAATGCACCTACCAGTAGGTTAGGTTAGGTTAGTGTTTTGACCACTCGCAGCGGAGCGAGCGAAGCGAGCGGAGCTCCACAATGCTTGCATGCATGCTGTATGCTGTATGCTGCATGCTGCATGCATGCTGCATGCTGCATGCTTGCTTGCATACTGCATGCTTGCTTGCTTGCTGCATGTTTATTTGTCTGCATGTAAGGATGCATGCAGCATGAAACATGCGTGTAAGTAATACAAAATTATTCTAGATATGAATTTTCTATTAAATGTATGCCAAAAGATGATTCTGACTATAAACTGTCTGCGATATAATGGTTCTGACTGTGAACTTTCTGCGATATGATGGTTCTACTATTTGATTATTATGGATATGAAATGTATGCCAAAAGATGATTCTGGCTTACAAAATTATGCGTTTTAAGGGTATGATAAATGAGTGTATGCCAAACGATTTTCTGCGACATGAAGTTTATGCCATTAGTTGTTATGCATAATAAAATTATGACATAAAAAGTTCTGCCATAAAAGGTAGACTCATATTTTAATACCGCTATCATTTTTCGTCTGAAAAAATAACTTTGTTTTTCACAGTGTTTGTATGAATGACAAAGTTATATTTGCGGTTTTGGAAAATGTGCTATATCTCAAAAACTAATTACTGTATCTCGTTCAAACCAATTTTCGTTGAAAGTGTTTATTAAGATCTATAACTTATATTTTTTTTAGATTTTTCACCCTCTTACTTTAAAAGTTAAAGGGGGGGGGGGGGACACATATTTTACCACTTTGGCGGCATATATCTTTCAAACGGTTGACTTTGAAAAAAAATAGTCTAAGAAACCTCAATGTCATTTTTAAAGACCTATTTATAGACACCCCACAAGTATTGGTTTGATGAAAAAAATATCTTCAGTTTCAGTTCCATGTATGGGGAGCCCCCCTTAATATTTTTTTTTTTTTTTTTGTGTAAAAATCGTAAAGCGGTTCACAGAATACACCTGCCTACCAAGTTTCAACTATGTAGTCCTAATACTTTTGGAATAAAGTGGCTGTGACATACGGACGGACAGACAGACAGACAGACAGACAGACATGACGAATCTATAAGGGTTCCGTTTTTTGCCATTTTGGCTACGGAACCCTAAAAATGGGACCGTATTACTACTAAGACTCCACTATCCGTCTTAACCAACCCATTATCTCCAGAACGTTTACAGGTGTCCTTTCCTTCTCTTAATTTTATTTTTCTGTAGATATGGTGATGGTGATAGATAACTTGCTTAATAGCTCTTCAAATGTTGATACACTCATTCAATAGTAGATTGTACAACAAGTGCATAAAATGGGTTTTATGTACGAGTTATATACTCTGCTTTTCACTTAGATTGTGAGGAAATTAAACAACAATATTGAAAAAAACCTTTCTTAAATTTTTGTGACTAATTATATAATTTTGGAATGTGCTCATCAAGGCCTTTCATTTGATACCCATATTCAAAAATGGATTTTTTTTAAAAGTTTTAGTGACAAATTATAAAATTTTGAAATGTGCTCATCAAGGCCTTTCATTTGATACTCATATTCAAAAATAGAAAATTTTTTTTTTTTTTTTAGTTACAAATTATATAATTTTAGAATCTCAGACCAAATAAAAAAGGGAAGACGTAGTCCTCTGAACAAAGCAGTGAAGCCGATAAAACTACGCCTTGGCGTGTACATACACAGTTACACGCACACACATGTAACGAAACTACGCCTTTTCTTAACAGCCAGCGTGCGAAGCGGACGTACCAGGACGTACTAATAAATTTTAAATTCCATCAAAGAAAATGCCGAATTGTGTAGTGAAAAGGTGTATAAACCAATCTTCGAAACATAAAAAGCAGGATGGAGTCACATTTCACACGTAAGTAAAATTGGAAACTAATATTTTCACTAATTCAAAATAAACATTAAGGTATTACTTGAAACACAAAACCTCAACACAAGTGTTGCCATGCCAAACGTTCTATTTTAAACTTGTTATTGGGTAACATGGAAAATAACGTAACGTTATTTGTTTCTTGTTAAAAATAACGCGTTAATTATTTCTGTTTCTGAACTGTTTTTACCCACGACGGACGGAACGGAATGCAGGCGGTATATGCGTTTGGGGTTAGAATAATTTGATCCATCAGTATTTAATCAGGGGCCTATTTCATAAAAGATTAGTAAAATTACTAAAACAATTTACCATTGTTGTTAATGGGGTAGAACTGTTTCTTAATAATTATAAAACATAATTTCTACCCCAATAAACTACTACAATGGTAAATTACTGTACTTTTTCATACTTTTATGAAATAGACCTCTGATTAAATACTGATGATCTCGGTATTTACCATGCGTGTAGCCGTCACCTTAGAGGTTGTTTGTTTGATTGTCTATGTCTGTTACCATTTTCCTCGGAAACTTTTTTAAACCTTTTTTATGTCCGTTATTGTTATTCCTTTGTTAAAAATCCGGATTTTTACTAAAAAGTCCTGACATTTTGCTAAAGCAACACGGAGCGACGTAATCACGATAACATTTTTTTTTAATAAAAGTTTTCTGTTATAATGACGTGTCAAATTAAAATTTCAAGTACTTAGATAATAAAAATAAAGTTTTAGTTTTGTGTTTTAAGCTTTAGTTGTTTAGTTTATTATTTATAATTTTAAGTGTTAATTAATTTAATATTGATTATTTATTGCAAAATTAGTTGTTTTACTAAAAATGTTCTAGTTGATTGTTAGGTACAAAAAAGAAAAATAAATATTTTAAAGCTAATTTATAAGGTTTGTTTGCTATAATGTGAATGATCCAAAAAAGCCTGACATTATCTAAGTCCGGCCGGAATGCTGACACAAAAACCCTAGAGTCTGGCCAACGAGTCGTGTCATCTGAAACTAGCGGCTAAATTTAAAATTTTGAACCTTTATTCACTCAAAATACTGCGAAATAGCAATTTTAGACTTTCATTAAATTGTTTTAGCTTGGATTTTTGTCAAGATGTATGTACCTAAGATGAAATTGATATTTCGCAGTATTTTGAGTGAATTAAGTTTCGAAATTTTAAATTTGCCGCGCGTTTGAGATGACATGACATGACTCGTTGGCCAGACTCTAAGACAGCCATTACATGGTCATGCAAGCGTCAGTTAAATTCCATCAGTCATGAGTTTGACTGATTGACTAATGGAAAGAACAAATCACATCATGCAACCATCAGTCACTACATTACACGGTAGGTTAATCGTCAGTCATTGCCCATGACTGTGGTTAAACTGACAGCAAAACCTACCATGTAATGGATGCCTAACATGTCAGGACAAACATCTCGCCTTAAATACACGAAACTTTAGTATTCGTTAGTTTTATTTTTTACTTCTTTTCCTATTTCCTTCCTACTTCCGCCACTACTTTTAAAGTGAGCTACTCACAGCCCTGCATGCAGGGCTTTGAGAAGTTCACTTTTTCTATCTATCATTAGGCGACGGCTACACGTGTGGTAAATACTGTGATCCATCAGTATTATTTATCAGGGATCTATTTAATAAAAGAATGAAAAAGTACAGTTATTAACCATAGTAGTAGTTTATTGGGGTACAATTATGTTTTATAATTAATAAGAAACATAATTCTACCCCAATAATAACTGTGGTAAATTATTATAGTAAATTTACTAATCTTTTATGAAATAGGCCCCTGATTAAATACTGATGGATCACAGTACCAGGCGTGTAGCCGTCGCCTCACACCCGAGTCAGAATGGCTGAATGCCTATCATAGCCTGCGTCTCTTTCATCAGTAATAAATAAAAGAGACGCTTTGATAGCCATTCAGAAAACTGACAAGTTTTAAGAGCTTGTAATAAATAACCCCCTTGGGACCGTATTATGATCTCTTGAATCCAGGCAGTTTTTGTTTTGATTCTGATGTGATAAATAACGTTATTATTTCATGACGCGTTATTTTTATTACATTGGGGTAATATGAATTACTATGGCAACACCGGCTCACACACTAATGCACGAAAAAAACGTCTTCCCTTTTTTATTTGGTCTGAGTTTAGAATGTGCTCATCCAGGGCCTTTCATTTGATACCCATATTCAAATATTGAAAAAAAAAAATTTTTCTTATATTTTAGTGACAAATTATAAAATTTTGAAATGTGCTCATCAAGGCCCTTCATTTGATACCCATATTAAAAAAAATTAAAAATATTGTTTTTCTTAAATTTTAGTAACACATTATATAATTTTGGGATATGCTCAATATGCTCATCAAGGCCTTTTATTTGATACCCATATTAACAAATAAAATTTTTTTTTTCCTAGGCTTTTCAATTGTTTTCAAAAATAAAAATAAAAAAATGTATTAGCCATAAATTATGTTAAAAATGAAGAAAATAACAAAGTTTAATTGCGTGTGGCTGTTTACCTGATGACCTTTGTCTTAGGCCCGTATTTATAAACCGCTGTCAATACCGATCTCAAGAGCGATCTCAGCTGATACGCTCTCAAGATGTGAGCAGCATCTTAAGTTGGATATTAATTAATAGTCAGATATCAAGAGCGTATCAAATGAGATCGATCTCAGCTCTTAAGATCAATCCTTACAATCTTAAGAGCAGGATCTTAAGTTCACGGTGGTTTTTATAAAGTAACATGATACTTTTGCATTAAGATTAAATGATTAACGTTTCGTTTAAGCTGTGTAGAATAATTAGCTAAAATTACAAAAAATAATAATTTTATAATTGAACTCTCTAATAAATGAGAGCAAAACTTTTTAGACAAGTGGTAAAACATATTATTTCGTCTATCTTTAATACTTTTATTTTCGCGAAAAGTACACTCCATCAGTATTAATAACTTTAATAAGTGGATGTATGTACCCAAATATCTTCTCTCTCTCACTCTCTGTCGTTGTTTATTTGATTTGACGTAATGTCTACATAATAACAAAAGAGCTATTCGCTTATTGCGATCCATCGCAGAGACACGTATATCAACACTCACGAATCACAGAAAAAATGGTCACCTCAAGCAACGCACCGCAAAAATTTGCGTTGCGTTGCGGTGCGGCGCCGCAACGCCGTTATGTGTGTCGGCCCTTAGCCTAACCGCAGGCTGATTATCTAACTACAAACCATCTAGCGACCAGTAAAGATCTGTCCCCACATGTCCGATCCGGGACGTGTCGGGGGTCCAAATTACGTTGGTCGTGCTAAGATTCGGTATGTTAACAAAAATACGTTGAGTTCCGTTATCGGCGACAACTGCTGCTGCTGATCAATGGCGACTGCTGCAGTCGGCTCTGTCGACAGCTAAATGCTGTTCCTGTGTTTGAGAACTATTGGCGGACGATAGTGTAAATCTTAGTCTAATTGTATCGCGTCGTGTTACTATAGCAAACCATTGTTGCGTAGATCATCCGCGAGGTACTGGAGACGCAGGTGGTGCCGGAGCTGCGCCTGCACGAGCTGTACATGTGCGACGTCACCAACATCGTGCAGGAGTTCTATTACATGGCGCGCAACAAGTAAGCTTCCATATTACCGATTTCCTGTGACCATAGACTCTGAAGAGGAGATATACCCAGACTTCGGAAAATGCTAAAATAAAATGAACCATTTTTTGAACCATGGTTGACTTTAACTTTTTCTTTCATAACTATTTTTAGGGTTCCGTACCAAAATGGTAAAAAAGGAACCCTTATGGTGTGACTCAGTCTGTCTGTCTGTCTGTCTGTCACAGCTGGATATCTCGAGAACTAGTAATGGTATCAACTTGAAATTTGGAATAGTTTAAGATGACATTTGCCCAACTATTTTGCAAATAAGAAATAAATAAAAAAATAAATATATTTTCTACAACAGGGACTGAAAAGGGGTCTTAAAAATATGAAGTGGGGCTACTAGGCATGTGGGGTATCATATGAAAGAGCGCCGTTTGCACGTTTTCAATCTTTTTTTTTCTAGACCGCATAAATTTCGACTTATGATGAAAAATGTAAAAAAAAATACCGTTCCCCCCTCCTTATCTCCGAAGTTTGCAAAGAGAAAAATCTGAAATAATTCTATGTGATAGCAGTTTATATAAAGATTACAGGAAAGATAAAACGATGTCTCAATGTAGCACTATTTTTTAGAAATTATCAAATTTCTAAAAAAGTTAACATTAGTTCCACTATCGGTCAAGAGATGGCGCTGACCTAAAACTGCAATACTAATTTTATTATTCTACTCTGCGGTGTGGTTTAATGGTGCAATTATGATGCTACGGAACCCTCGGTGCGCGAGTCCGACTCGCTCTTGACCGGTTTTATTATTTATGGTAAAGGGTTCCGGCCGTGCGTGCTGAGAAGGTAGAGGGAGAAGGAGATGGGAAGAAGGAGGAGACTGAGGGGCGCGGGGAACTGCGTCTACTGCCCGACCCGCAGCGGCGGAGACTGCGCGCCAGCGTGGACCTGGACCTAGCGCTGCACATATACAACGTGTACCGGTGAGTGTGACGTCACTGCAGCGGCGGAGACTGCGCGCCAGCGTGGACCTGGACCTGGCGCTGCACATATACAACGTGTACCGGTGAGTGTGACGTCACTGCAGCGGCGGAGACTGCGCGCCAGCGTGGACCTGGACCTGGCGCTGCACATATACAACGTGTACCGGTGAGTGTGACGTCACTGCAGCGGCGGAGACTGCGCGCCAGCGTGGACCTGGACCTGGCGCTGCACATATACAACGTGTACCGGTGAGTGTGACGTCACTGCAGCGGCGGAGACTGCGCGCCAGCGTGGACCTGGACCTGGCGCTGCACATATACAACGTGTACCGGTGAGTGTGACGTCACTGCAGCGGCGGAGACTGCGCGCCAGCGTGGACCTGGACCTGGCGCTGCACATATACAACGTGTACCGGTGAGTGTGACGTCACTGCAGCGGCGGAGACTGCGCGCCAGCGTGGACCTGGACCTGGCGCTGCACATATACAACGTGTACCGGTGAGTGTGACGTCACTGCAGCGGCGGAGACTGCGCGCCAGCGTGGACCTGGACCTGGCGCTGCACATATACAACGTGTACCGGTGAGTGTGACGTCACTGCAGCGGCGGAGACTGCGCGCCAGCGTGGACCTGGACCTGGCGCTGCACATATACAACGTGTACCGGTGAGTGTGACGTCACTGCAGCGGCGGAGACTGCGCGCCAGCGTGGACCTGGACCTGGCGCTGCACATATACAACGTGTACCGGTGAGTGTGACGTCACTGCAGCGGCGGAGACTGCGCGCCAGCGTGGACCTGGACCTGGCGCTGCACATATACAACGTGTACCGGTGAGTGTGACGTCACTGCAGCGGCGGAGACTGCGCGCCAGCGTGGACCTGGACCTGGCGCTGCACATATACAACGTGTACCGGTGAGTGTGACGTCACTGCAGCGGCGGAGACTGCGCGCCAGCGTGGACCTGGACCTGGCGCTGCACATATACAACGTGTACCGGTGAGTGTGACGTCACTGCAGCGGCGGAGACTGCGCGCCAGCGTGGACCTGGACCTGGCGCTGCACATATACAACGTGTACCGGTGAGTGTGACGTCACTGCAGCGGCGGAGACTGCGCGCCAGCGTGGACCTGGACCTGGCGCTGCACATATACAACGTGTACCGGTGAGTGTGACGTCACTGCAGCGGCGGAGACTGCGCGCCAGCGTGGACCTGGACCTGGCGCTGCACATATACAACGTGTACCGGTGAGTGTGACGTCACTGAGAACAGTGCGCGAGCTGAAAGCACAATATAATGCACGCGTGCAGTTCGACAACTTTTTGGTTATCCGGCGCATTCGCTGGATCTGAACGTATCCTAATGCTTAATACAACAGTACAGAAATCTTTTACTGTGAAAACCAGATTAATAAGCTTTTAAGAGTATTTTAATGTTCCAAAGAAGTTAAAAAAAAAATCTATAAAATTCTAGCGGGCGCCAATGCATGTGCAATGCGATTAATTTGGCTTTGTCCAACAGAAGTGACCAACATCAGAGCGCTTGCGGTACAATGTGAAATATTTTAATCTGTTGCGATCTGTGCACACCATACATTCTGTAGTGAAGTTGCCGCCGATCACTGTATAATGTCTAAATAGACAGATGATTAAATAATCACATCGCATAAAACCAGTGCGTATAGTAGTGTACCTGCGCTTTTCGTTCGTTTAAACCTTTTTTTTACCCACGACGGACGGACGGAACAGAACGGAGGCGGTATATGCGTTTGTGGTTAGAGGTTGTGTGTTTGTTTGTTTGTATGTTTGTCTGTTACCATTTTCCTCGGAAACTACTGGGCCGATTTCGATGCGGTTTTTCGCATTCAAAAGGTTTCATTTCTGAACAGGTTCTTAGACATGTTTCATGGTTGTAGACCTCAATAGGGGCGCTGCAGCAACCAGATAAGTTGCACATGAAAAATTCTCAAAAACTACTCAACTGATTTCGTTGCGGTTTTCTGTAATAGGTTTGTAGTTTGTCGGCGATGGTTCCATGGTGTTATGGTGTTGAGCCGCTAGAGGGCGTTGCAGTAATCATTTTCCGAATGGTTTGACCGATTGAGATGTGTTTTTTACAGTAGATAACGTATGAATTCTTTAAAAAGTTCAAAATAAAAAAGCAAAATAAAAAAAATTGAAAAAACCCACGACGGTTAAAATTGTTACTCATAATTTAAAAGAGTAAAATAAGTTTTACAAAAATCCCTCGACTAAAAGTGATGTAGGTACTATACATAATTTATCCACCTATTCATAAATTACAAACGCAAGAAAAATCCGTCGAGGGCTGCCATTGCCATCTCTTTAAAGAAACTACAACTGCAAAATATTAGTTCATTTGGGGGCAGGTAATGGCAGCCCCAACGGATTTTTCTTGCGTTTGTCATTTATAGTTGTTTCTTATTACAGTCGTTCTTCTTCTTCTTCTTATTTTTGTTTTGGCAATCTACTTTCCTCTTGGAAGTAATTTTTGCCAGTGTCAAGTGTTGAATAGTTCAGTGGTAGATTATTTCAGTTAACATTAAAATGCGGGTGCATCGCATTCCAATGCTGCTTGGAGCATTTGGCACCAAGTATAATCAAGACAGTTTACTCGGTAAGGTCAGCCGAGGTAGCCACCACTACAATAAAAGTCTCGGCTTCACACAACCATTCCATTATCCCACATATTGTTCAGTTGCGTAGACACTTGTACCACAAAACTGCACCAATTTTAAGACACAATATCCACTATGAATCAATTTGCGAATAATTAAAATAGTCACTGAACCGAACTCGACGAAATGGTGCCAAAAACTCTACAGTCGTTAACTTGTTTGTGATTAGATCGGAGTGCTACGACGAAGACTCCCGGCTGAAGCGTTGCTGCGACGAGCTGAAGCAGAAGCTGAAACAACTGAACGCCGCCGCCGCCGACCGCGTGCGCGACCACCTGCGCGCCGCCGTCGACAACTGCATCGCGGGCATACGGTAATGTACCGCACTACACTGTACCACACTATACTAGACTAATGTACTACAATACACTAGGCTAATGTACCGCACTACACTAGGCTACTGTAGCACACTACACTGGGCTACTGTACCGCACTATACTAGACTAATGTACTCCAATACACTAGGCGAATGTACCGCACTATACTAGACTGATGTACTACAATACACTAGGCTAATGTACGGCATTACACTAGGCTACTGTAGCACACTACACTGGGCTACTGTACCTCATTACACTAGGCTACTGTAGCACACTACACTAGGCTACTGTACCGCACTACACTGGGCTACTGTACCACACTATACTAGACTAATGTACTCCAATACACTAGGCTAATGTACCGCATTACACTAGGCTACTGTAGCACACTACACTAGGCTACTGTACCGCACTATACTGGGCTACTGTACCACACTATTCTAGACTAATGTACTCCAATACACTAGGCTAATAATAATAAACAGTAGGCTATGCAGACGACCTGACCATACTCATCAGCGGACGAGTTGAGAGTGTAATATGTGACCGAATGAGGTCCGCATTGAAGGTCGTCGAACAGTGGTGTAATAAACACAATCTAACAGTGAACCCAACAAAGACGGAAATGATCATGTTCACAAACAAACGAAGTCTAGGCAATCTTAAACTTCCTAAACTTTTCAATACCAGTCTGTCCCTTAGCAAGGAAGTCAAGTATCTAGGAGTGATACTAGACAACAAACTCCTCTGGAATAGACATCTCGAAGGAAAGCTAAACAAAGCCACCATCATCTTTTGCCAATGTAAAAGACTACTTGGCAAAAGCTGGGGGCTATCACCGAAAATAACGATGTGGCTGTATAAAACTGTTATACGTCCCATAATTACATACGGAGCCGTTGCCTGGTGGTCCAAAACAGAGCAAAGCACCGTCATCAACAAGCTGCAGAAATTCCAAAGATTGGCATGTTCTGCGATAACCGGCTGCATGCGAACTACCCCCACAGCCGGCCTAGAAGTAGCTCTGGATCTGGCACCCCTGGACCTGTTTATACAACAGGAAGCCTCCATGGCTGCTATAAGGCTTAAACACCTGGGTCTGTGGTACAACCGAGAGGGTCCTCACTCCACTTTGTGGAATAATCTAGTGAAACATGAGCCACTAATCGCTGTCCCATGCGACAGGATCCCTAAACAATACATTTTCGAAAAGAAATACCGAATACAGTTAGTAGAAAGTGACCGAGATTACTCCGGCATACATGAAGTCCGAATTTATACGGACGGCTCCAAGATGGACACTGGTACTGGAGCTGGAGTATTCTCACAAGACCTAAATATCAAAATATCACAACCATTAGGCCAACACAGTTCGATATTTCAATGCGAATGTGTTGCAATAATAAATGCCACTACCACGGCCCTGTCTAGAGGTATGAAGGAACTAAACATCCGCATACTGACCGACAGTATGGCCGTACTAACAGCACTGGAGGCCAACACGATCAACTCCAGTATCGTCTACGAATGCCACCGAGTTTTGGATCGTCTAGCATCCAACAACAAAGTAATCCTACAATGGATTAAAGGGCATAGTGGATCACACGGGAACGACGCCGCCGATGAGCTGGCTAGAAGGGGATCTTCTACAATAGTGGCAGGACCCATACCCATCCTGCCACTCCCGTTCAGCCAACTGCGCTCATGGGTAAGACAGCGTACTCGTGCTGCACATAATACTCGTTGGGTAGATCTAACAAGCTGTAGACAGTCCAAGTTGGCGATGACCGCAGTCTCGCCGCGGTTGACCTGTAGACTGCTCAGCCTTAATCGTCCAGACCTCCGAATAGTTGTAGGAACACTTACAGGTCATCTAGCTTTAAACCGACAACTATTCATCGTGAATGCGACAGACAGTCCCCTATGTAGAGGATGCCTGGACGCAGAGGAAACAGCCGCCCACGTAATCCTGGAGTGCGTGGGTTTGGCCACACACCGGGCAGAAATCCTCAAAGACGTGAGGTCGCTCCTAGAAGCCTGTGAACGCCCCAGGAGGCTTCTGCGCTTCTAGAAGGAGCTGGGATGGCTTGACTAGCCACACCAATGCTGTGTTCACGCATAACGGACCAAATGGGAGTCTAAATGCGTCGAAAAGAGCCCATCACCAATACCAATACACTAGGCTAATGTACCGCATTACACTAGGCTACTGTAGCACACTACACTAGGCTACTGTACCACACTACACTAGGCTACTGTACCGCACTATACTGGGCTACTGTACCACACTATACTAGACTAATGTACTCCAATACACTAGGCTAATGTACCACACTATACTGGGCTACTGTACCTCATTACACTAGGCTACTGTAGCACACTACACTAGGCTAATGTACAATGATACAGCTTACGGTAACGCACCGCACTATACTACTAATACGCTACGCTATCCTTTACCAAACATCGTGATCGTGTCATGTGGGTATACGTTATACGTCACGCATGACACGAAACGCAACCTTTTTACTTACTTCGATCATATAAAAATAAAATAAAATTGTTTTTATTGTCTTGTTTAGGAATAATTGGTTTATAAACTTAAGTAATCGAAGATAATTTTATTTTAGATACGAGCGATTGCAGGAGGATGGACCGAAATACGAAGAAGTCAACGACAAACACCCGCTAGTGCCGAGGTCAGTGCAGTACCAGAATATGTTTATTATTTCTTCAACATTTTTGAAAAATTATGGTATTTTTATTTGATTTGATATTATTAAACTGATGATCAACTGAGAGCTCGGTGGCGCAGTGATTGCGGAGGTTAAGCAACTTTCGCAAGGGTCGGTCATGGGATGGGTGACCAAAAAAATATTATCTCCTCCGTGCTTCGGAAGGCACGTTAGGCCGTTGGTCCCGGCTGCATTTGTAGTCGTTAATACCCACTAACCCGCATATACCTTGTGATCTTGTAAACCACGTGTTTACGCCTGACAACACTGCCATCAAAGGTCAACTGTTTGCGCGACATTTCCTTCTATACTACAATCGAAAATTCGTTATTATTATTTGAAATTAAAATGTAGTTAATTTTGTGATAATAATCTATTTATTCATATTCAAGAAGTTGTACTTCATCGCATTATCTAGTTGTATCGCCATGGAAACAATAAAGGATTGAATGGCAGGATAATTTTTGCTTATTCACAAATCGTCCACTAGTCGGCGCACTACCGTTTATTTGGCGTTAGTGTAGATTTAGACCTTTTATTATTTTTTATGCGTTTGTTATCTATTTTTGGATGTTGAAAGTGAATTTTGGTAAATATCAATTTTTCTTACACATTTTGGATTTCTTTAAATCTTTAATTCGTTTACTGTCCAACTTCCATAATGATAATTATTACTATCAATCATTTTAAGATATAATTTAAAAATAATTGGCAACATTACCGATATTCATTCTTACAAAACGTCTTTAGACCAGTGCCACCGAGTGGGATGAATTTTCTGAGATCCTGCCATTGAATTGAATAGTCGATGTATATGTTACGGTTTAATACCTAAAGTGCGACTAAACCTAGCTTTAGCCGGCTAAAACTAGGTGTAAAAAAATAACGATTTAAAAAAATAACGTTGAAAATACCGTTAAAACATTTTATCGGTAAATTTACCGGTAAAAATAACGTTAAAAATATTTTACAGGTAAAATTAACGTTAAATATTGCGTTAAACTTAGTACCGGTAAAATTATCGGTAAAAAAATTAACGTTATTAATTGGAATAACGTTAATTTTAAAGTAACGGTAAAAAATAAAGAAATAACGTTAAAATTAACGTTATTTCAGTAAATAACGTTAAATTTAACGGTAAAAAAAGTAAGAAATTACGTTATATTCAAAAATAACGTTAAAATTCCCTGGCTAATGTTTTCGTTAAAATCGTAGTTCAATGGTGTTTGAATGGTAATTCTTTTTGACACAGTTCTTGTTTCTTAAACCCAAAACTGAAACACATCGTGTTTCTTAAACTCAAAACGGAAACATATTGCGTCTTGATTTTGGGTTTAAGAAACGAGAACTGTGTCAAAAAGCATTACCATAAGATCATCATTGAAGAAACGAGAACTGTGTCAAAAAGCATTACCATAAGATCATCATTGAACTACGATTTTGACGAAAACATTAGCAGACTTGACCCCCAGGAGTAAAGCAGATCGGTTACACCTAGTTTTTACCAACAGCTACCGGCTAAAACTAGGTTTAGCCGCACTTCGGGTATTAGGCGTAACTCATTAGCGTAGCTACCTAGTGCACCCGGCGACCGAGGACAAAAGGCAGCTACGCTAATGAGTTTGTTTACAACTTATTGAAAGGAATTGGTTATTCTTATAATTTATTCACTCCGTGCATTTGAATTTTACTACGTAATACGTTTAGAAGATTTTAATAACGGAATAACATTGCAAGATTTTTGAAATATGGCTACTAAAGTGGAACAATTATTGGCGGAGCTGGAACATAAAGCACTTTTACTACAGAAAGCTCAAACCAACCTAAAAAAATGTCCTAAACAACGATTAACAAAAGGATACATAGAAACTCGTTTAGATTCGATTGAGGAATATTGGAAGAATTTCACAACTACTCATAATAATCTATTGAGGTGTGTGCCAGAGGAAAAAAGAACCGACATACCATATTTTGCGAATGAAGAATACTTTTGCTTTGAAGAATTATACCTAAGCCTTCAAGGACACTTGAAAGATTTGCTATCAGGATTTCAATCAATACCTAGTGCACACATACCAACGTCGCAGAATGCTAACTCTGACGGACAAGTGAAACTACCTAGGATTTTGTTATCCACGTTTTCGGGAGTGTACGAAGACTGGCCGGCGTTTCAAGATCTATTTACATCATACTTGCTTGGTAACTAGGATTTACTAATATGGTATGAGGCTGTGTAAGTTGGCATGTGCAACACAGTGCATTGTTTAGATAGAACGTTCCATTTTCAAATCATTTTACAATTCAAGGATGGTGAATGCTTTAACTGTAATAGTAGTTTGTTACACAAGGGATGTAAGTGAGCTATTACAGAACAAGATCCAATTTGGCGCCCGTGCGAGCGCAGCTCGCAAAGGGCGCTAATGGATCGAGTGCACCCGAGATATTTAGACGCCCGAGCGAGCGTAGCGAGCGAGGGCGAATATAGTTCGAGGGTGTAATAGCTACTTACAACCGAGGTAAGCATACTATTTTACATCATTCATGCGAGGTAATAAAAATCAAAACAAAAACATTAAAACAAAAATAAAAATAAAACGTTAAAGGGTTATTTCATTGAAAACTCGTGGGGTTGATCAGGGGGGGTATTACAAGCTCTTAAATCCTGCCAGGTTTAAAAATTGCTGTAGTGACATCTCTTTCTAGCTGTATAGCAAATAAAAGAGATAGACTGATAGCCAGTCAGAAAACTGACTGGAAATAACAGGTCATAATACAGCCCCAGGCCATTAAACTGAACAACTTTCATTATGGGACCAACCTCGAAATCACGAAAAAAAAATCAGCTGTTTTTGCATTGCAGAATTTTGCATACCTATCTTGAACTGAAATTAAATGCCGCCATTGTTTTTTTTTTCAGCCAAAAGTTTCGTCAGTTTATAATAAAAGAAAAGAGGTTGGTTCACTAAGGAGTTTTAAATGCTTGAATTGTAAAGTAACTTTACAGTTAAAGCATTCTCCATCCTTGAATTGTAAAGTGATTTGAAAATGGAACGTTCTATCTAAACAATGCACTGTGTTGCACATGCCAACTTACACAGCCTCATACTATATAAGTAAATCCTAGTTACCGAGCAAGTATGATGTAAAGTTACTTTACAATTCAAGCATTTAAAACTCCTTAGTGAACCAATCTCTTTTCTTTTATTATAAACTGACGAAACTTTTGGCTGAAAAAAAAACAATGAAAATGGCGGCATTTAATTTCAGTTCAAGCTATGCAAAATTCTGCTATGCAAAAACAGCTTATTTTTTTTTGTGATTTCGAGGTAGGTCCCATAATGAAAGTTGTTCAGTTTAATGGTCTGATCAACCCTACGTGTTTTTAATGAAATAACCCTTTAACGTTTTATTTTTATTTTTGTTTTAATGTTTTTATTTTTATTTTTATTACATTTACCTCGCATGAATGATGTAAAATAGTATGCTTACCTCGGTTGTAAGTAGCTATTACACCCTCGAACTATATTCGCCCTCGCTTGCTACGCTCGCTCGGGCGTCTAAATATCTTGGGTGCACTCGGTCCATTAGCGCCCTTTGCGAGCTGCGCTCGCACGGGCGCCAAATTGGATCTTGTTCTGTAATAGCTCACTTACATCCCTTGTGTAACAAACTACTATTACGTCGCTAGTGCACAACAACCACTCGCTTAGTAAGGTACAAAAACTACACTACTTAAAGAGCAGTATCACTGGGGAAGCTGAGTTTTTATTGAAGCACATTCAAGTCACGGAAGCCAATTATCATCAAGCTTGGGATCTACTCAAAGGGCGTTATGGTAACAAGAGAATTATTGTAAATTCAATTTTGAAAAAGTTATTTATGCAAAAGAAGATTCCTAATCAAACTGCCCATCACATTAAGTTACTGTTGGATACAACAAATGAGTGTATTAATAGTTTGAAAAATCTCAATATATCAACAGACTCTTGGGATCCGTTAATCGTATTTCTGGTTGTGCAGAAATTGGACCCAAAGTCTCACAGAGATTGGGAAGAGCAAAACTACAAGGATAATTTAGAAGAGTTACCAACATACGCAGATCTTGAGAAATTTTTACAATCTAAATTCCGCACACTAGAACTAGTCACACCTCAAACAAAGGAGAAGTCATACACAAGAAGAGATTACGCAGTCCATCTTTCTACCGAACCAACAACTGCTAAGCAAAGAAGCTGTCCCATCTGTACAGAAAATCACACATTATGTCATTGTGATAACTTCACGAAAATGGAACCTGCAGAGCGAAGCGAATACGTCAAGAATAACGATTTATGCTACAACTGTTTGGCATCAGGACACTCAGCAAAAAGATGTCGACTCAGGATGTCTTGTCGTATTTGTTATAAACGCCATCGTACGTTGGTACACCAATCGACCACAGCGGACTCAAACCAATCAAGTAAGATTCAAGCTCATCACCATCAAGTCGACACTCAACCTCCATCCACAAGTGCAAACGAATCAAACGTCGAACTGTCATCACAATTTGCTGCTAGCACGTCTACTGCATTACTAGCAACTGCCCTTGTGCCAGTAAGAAATGAAACGGGTCATGTGGTAGTATTACGTGCTCTCGTCGATCACGGTTCTCAGGCGACGTTTATAAGCGAGCGTGCTGCCCAGACACTACGGATAAAGAGAGATTCAGTACACGGCACAATCACTGGGGTTGGTTCTACCAAAATTGTCGTGAAGTATGCAACAGAAATCGAGCTATTATCAAGACATGACTACAGTTTTAACATCAAGGTGAAAGCTTATATCATGCCCACGCAACTTACGTCCCAGTTACCTTCTCAGTCCATATGTATGCAAGATTGGCAGCATCTACAAGGACTTGCTTTAGCCGACCCAAGTTTTAATAATTCAGCAAGAATAGATTTACTTCTTGGAGTGGAAGTTTATGCTCGTATTTTAAAGAACGACATCATCAAGGGTCCCCCAGGTACACCATGCGCCCAAAACACCGACCTGGGATGGATTATTTTCGGTAACATCCACTCCGAGAAAGCCGCAGAAAAGTTAGTAGTTCTTCATCTTAGTCTCGATCTTGACAATATGTTGAAAACAATGTGGGAGCTCGACAAGAACAAAGAATTAAAGCAAACCAAGGAAAAAAAGCAATGCGAGGAAATTTACCAAACTACTACTACAAGAACAGAAGAAGGACGATATGTTGTCAAACTACCTACCAAGAAAGAAACACTTTTAGCAACCCAAGGACAAACAAGAAGTATAGCACTTAAGAGACTTTATCAACAAGAACAAAGATTAGAAAGAAATCCTACATTAAGAGAAGAATACGTGAGGGTTATGGAAGAGTATACAGAAATGAAGCATATGGAAGAAGTAAGCAAAGAAGAACTAAACAAACCAAGTTACTATATGCCACACCATTCAGTCGTGAAAGAAGACAAAGAAACGACCAAAGTAAGGGTAGTTTTTAATGCTTCTCAAAAGGGCCTTAACAACACATCCCTTAATGATGAGCTACTTGTAGGGCCACAAATCCAAGCAGATATGAGAAATCTAATTATGAAGTGGCGCATGAAGAAGGTATGTTTTGTCGCCGACATACAACGAATGTACCGCCAAATATTGGTGAAACCAGAAGATAAGGATTTGGAAAGAATTTTATGGAGGAACAATACCAAAGAACGCGTGAAGGACTATCGAATTACGAGAGTCACCTTTGGCACTGCATCAGCTCCCTACCTAGCTGTCAGAACGTTAAAGCAGGTAGCATGCGATGAAGGCGCTGATTACTTAGATGCTGCCAAAGCCATAAATAATTCATTTTTCGTCGATGACTTGTTGTGTGGAGAAGATACATTGCCATTAGCAATAGAAAAGGCTAAGAATATAGATGAAATACTTAAACAAGGTGGATTTGTCTTGCATAAATGGTGCTCGAACAATGCAGACTTCCTGAAAGAATTTGAGCCTACTCAAAGAAGTTCACATGTGAATTTAGATATCACCATTGATGGCACAGTGAGAGCAGTAGGCTTGCAATGGAATATGGGTCAAGATGTATTCGAGTACAGTCTAAAACTACCACCTTTGTCTGAACCAATAACTAAAAGAACCATACTTGCTGATGTACAACGGTTATTTGACCCACTCGGATTTGTAACTCCAGCATTACTACCAGATAAGATACTCATTCAAACGCTGTGGCTGCAAGGCTTAGCATAGGATGAAGAAGTAGAGCCATCAACGGCTGAAATTGGAAGCACTTACGTGAGACCCTGCAACATCTTAGTGACATCAAGATCAAGAGGTGGTTAAGCACAATAGAGAAAGTCAGAAAGAGAACATAACTATTCATGGGTTCTGCGATGCTTCCACCAAAGCTTATGCTGCTGTGGCATACGTAAGGGTTCAAAGGGAAGATGGAAATATATTAACAGAAATAGTAGCTGCAAAGACACGAGTAGCTCCAGTCAAACCTGTGTCACTACCTAGACTGGAATTATGTGGTGCGCTGCTCTTATCAAGACTCCTGAAGCAAATAAAAACAGCAATGAATATACCTGAACATCAGATCTTTGCCTGGACTGATTCTACAATAGTTCTTTCGTGGTTGCTTGGGGACCCTGCAAGATGGCAGACATTTGTTAGAAATCGTGTCGTGGAGATCCTAGACAATGTCGGCCACAAATGGTATCATGTGCAAACCACTGATAATCCAGCGGATGTAGCTACGAGAGGAGAGTCTGCATCTGCTTTGAAGGAAGATGAACAGTGGTGGAAGGGCCCAGAATGGCTGAGAGATAAAACAATTAATTACGCCAGACCTAAGGAATTAACAACTAATTTGGAAGGAAGAACGGAGGTAACGATGCAGGTGGACCTAGCACTGAGCGAAGGCTTGGAACGGAACAGCGTCTTTGGGAAGTTAGAGATTTTGGACAGCTCGCCAGAACTTTTAAAAACAATTGCTTACTGTAAAAGATTCCTAAAGGGAAGGAAAATGACAGATAAAGATATTCCGATGACAACAAAAGAATTGGATCAAGCTTTGAAATCATGTATAAAGATAGTACAACAAGAAAATTTTAAAGAGGAAATTCAAGCACTGAACAAAGGGGACAGGTGAAAACAGATAGCAGAATCAAATCACTGCAACCGTATCTTGATGAGGATAATATTATCAGGGTAGGCGGAAGATTGCGCCACGCAGATTTGAATCATGGCCACAAACACTCTATAGTTTTAGACAAAGCTAATCATCTCACCGTTCTTATTATAAAGGATGCCCATGCAAAGACACTGCATGGTGGCGTTCAGTTGATGTTGCAGTCAATTTGCCTCAATATTCAAAATTTAGCTCTCAAAAGCTAAATTTTGAATATTGAGGGCCAAAGGATTAGTCAAGACTAGAATACATAAATGTCTAATATGTGCCAAACAAAGTGCGGCGGCAAAGACACAACTAATGGGCGATTTACCTAGAATGAGGATCACACCATCTAGAGCCTTTGTACACAGTGGTGTTGATTTTGCAGGCCCTTTCCAGGTCTTGGCATCTAAAGGCAGAAGAATAAGGACCAAAAAGGCCTATGTTTGCATTTTCGTCTGCATGGCCACTAAGGCACTACATTTGGAGGCAGTGGGCTATCTTACGTCAGAATCATTCATAGGAGCCTTCAAAAGATTTGTGGCTAGACGTGGAAAGTGTGCGCATCTTTGGTCTGATCAGGGTCGCAATTTCGTCGGAGCCAACAAAGAACTAGTTACAGCCTGGAACGATGCTAAGTTAGAGTTCAAGGGTGCTATAGAAGATATGCTGGCGTTAGACGGTACACAATGGCACTTCATACCATCTTACAGTCCACACATGGGCGGGCTATGGGAGGCAGGTGTGAAATCTGTTAAATTTCATATGAAGCGAATACTATCTTCACATCTGACCTTCGAAGAACTTACAACATTGCTTTGCCAAATCGAAGCTTGCTTAAATTCGAGGCCGCTAACTCCTATCGATGATGCAGACACTGAGCACATGCCATTAACACCAGGGCACTTCTTGATCGGAGAAGCTCTAATCGTCTTTCCGCAACCAGACGTTCGTAACATTCCTGTGAGTCATCTCACACGTTGGCAGCACATACAGAAATTACTGGCAGATTTTTGGTATAAATGGCAGGTTGAGTACTTGTCAAACCTACAGCAAAGACGTAAATGGCTGAAACGGACAGAAGAGTTTGAGATTGGTAGTATTGTACTACTCAAAAGTGAAAACTTTCCTCCTGGTAAATGGGCGATGGGCCGAATCGTAGCCAAACATCCGGGCCCAGATGACGTTACTAGAGTGTACAGCGTAAAAAGTGGTGGTAGCGTAGTACAAAGATTACTATACTTCAATTAACTGTAAGGGATTTGTTTGTATGCGTGAGCGCAGCACTACAGGTATGAATGTGTGCGTGTGTGTGACTGCTATTTAATGTCAATTTATTGGAATGATTTTTTAGTCCGAAATATATTATTGAAGCAAAACCACGTTTGTCTGATTTCTCCTCGTCAAGCTAAAGTGAACCTTATTACAACTCCAGAGATTATTAGATAGTGATTAGTGATACAATTTATTTTTCTTATTGGAATTGATCGAAATTTTTATTTGGGTCAAAAACGACCCATTGCTCATATAGGTAACATGCTTCGCGTTTTTATTTTCATTTTGGATGTCTCGACGAGTGCTCATATAAAATGAAATAATCGAATCCCTGGAGGACATGGTTTCTGAGGAAGATGTCCAGGGCATCGATATTTACATGGACCCTCCAGCCGACGCCATTGAGTCTGATGACGATTCCAAAGAAGAGGACTGTGACAATGTTAACAGGTTGAATCAAAACCAATCACTTGCTCCTGCTGAAATTGTTATGTTGCAACGAGAAGAATGTGATGATGACGACACCACCATCAATGAGGTCGATATTACTACTTTTTCTTCTTCTGCTCGTAGAAGCAGAACCTGAGATAACAGCCAGTCCACGTAAATCACGGAAACGTCGACATTATGAAGAGTCATTTTCAACTGCATCACGCGCTACTGCTAAGAGTGACGATGATTCTGATTCGCAATCAACACGACGTGGAGGACAGCGAAATGTTAGACCACGTAAGTGGGTAAAAAGGGATTTGCGTCCTCAACAAGTGGACTAGTTTTCTCCACTTCCATAAGTGGAGCTCACCATCAATAAAGATAGTGAAAAAATAGAGTTCATTGAACTGTTTTTCAACGAAGATATGTACGCAGTTGAAAAACATAATACTAGTTTTACTCTTTAGGGTGATGAATTGCACTGTTTTCTGGGTATATTGATTCTCAGCAGATACACGCCCTTACCAAGACGTCACATTTACTGGGAGAGTGTTTTGCATGTGTTTTGCAAATGTTTTGCACAATTCCATTCCAAAAATGATAATTGTTGCTCAATTAAATTGTATTTTAAAGTTTCTAATTACATTGAGACCGATTAAGCCTATTAGACTTAATAATAAAGACTGATTTGCAACAAAATTGTGTTTAATTTTATTATTACTGCTCCATACTAGTATAAGACCATATATGCGCAAGGGGTCGTTTTCGACCCACTGAAAAAAACCTACTTCAGAACCGAAAATTACAAATTAACATTACAGCTGTTTTTTAGGGTCCATAATATATGCCATATGTGAAAATCATTAGAATCGCCGATGAAAAAAGTTCTGCGCATATATGGGCTAAAGTCGACTTTTCCCTGTTACCACCTGTCACTTTCAACGGGACAAATCTACAGCTGAGTGACTAAGTTAGGAACTTAGGCGTGTACTTCGACCGTAACTTGAGCTGGTGCGTGCAGCTACAGGAAGTGAGCCGAAAACTTTTTGCTGCTGCCGGTTCTTTGCGAAGGCTCAGAAATTTCCTGCCAACTGCCACCAAGATTTCGCTAGCTCAGTCCTTGCTCTTGCCCATACTCGACTATGCTGATGTCAGCTATCTCGATCTCACTGAAGAGCAACTAAATAAACTTGAGCGGCTTCAAAACTTCTACATCAGATTTCTGTTTGGTCTTCGCAAATATGACCATATCTCCGACTTTCGTACCAAGCTCAAGTGGTTGCCTATTCGCCTTCGCCGGAATATGCATATTCTTTCCTTATTGTATAATATTCTCTTTAATCCCACCACCCCTTCTTATCTTAAAGATCGTTTCAAATTTACAAAAGACTCTCATTCCCGTTCCTTAAGGTCATCAAAAAACTTGCTACTGGATATGCCAATGCATTCTACTGTGTTCTAAGGTCGATCCTTTTTGGTACAGGCTGTCCGTCTATGGAATGCTTTGCCGGTGACGATAAGGACTGCTCAATCTCTGCACACTTTTAAAAAACAAGTCAAAGAGCACTATCTTGCTTCTTAAGTTATTATTATTCTTATTTTTTTTCCTAGTCTTATTAGTGAATTTTACTTTAACAATTTATTTCTCGTTGCATTGTAGGTATATTATATAAGTTTATTATATTTTGGTATGTATATAGGTATAATATGTTACATTTTATTATATTATGTACATATTTTTGTGTAGGTATTCGAATATAGTAGGATTATTATTGGTATTTTATTTATTGTAATTTGCACACTCCCAACTACCCCATCGCATTTATTTTTATTCCTGTCCATCCCAAGGTTGCCTGGAAGAAATCGCTTTTTAGTGATAAGGCCGCCATTTGTATGTCCTTTAATTTTGTACTGTTTCTTTTTATTTGTTCTATGTGTATGTATACAATAAAGAGTATATAAATGAATATAAATAAATAAATAAAAGTTGTTTAGTTTAATGGTCTTTATCTACCATATTCGGCTTTATAAGGCTAATACCGAATACCCTGTATAAAGTAGTGTGGTCGGTCAGGTACTTCCATTGGGTGGATGGGGAGCCCTCGGCGGGCCCCGGGCTGACGGGCGTGGAGGCGGCGCTGTGGGCGGCGGGCGGCGCGCGCTGCGTGGCGCACAACGGCTGGGTCATGGCCGCCGACCCGCTGGCCGACTTCGCCGACAAGGCGCACGACGGCCGCGTGTACCTGCGCCGCGAGCTCATCGCCTGGGGCGACAGCGTCAAGCTGAGGTAGGTGACGCGGCACTCTGGCGGGCTAACGTATAATGCCTATCTCACGTAACTAAAGTTGCGAGAGATGTACGTTTGCAGCAAGTTATTGCTTGTTGCAAATGCCAAACTATTTTATCTGAAGATAAAGCAAGCCGCCGTTACATAACACTCAAAAATACGAGTTACGTGTATATGCCATATCCAATATTATGAAAAACCATAAAAAAGATAGTGTACCATATAAATGATACCCTTAATAATTCGATTTAGCTTTGTTACGCGTAACTCACCTATCTCAAGATAAGTGAGATATGTGTGACACGGCAGACTTGTTACTTAACTTTTTAATTCGTTTTTGGCAGGGCAGTCGTGTTTTTAATATTTTTTAAATTTATTTATTTTTGATCGCAATTTATTTAAACGATTTTACGGAGTGCAACTTCTGTACGCTAGTACAATTATCTATTCTGTGGTTCTGCATTACTTTAGAACGTGTTACAAAATAACCCCTAATGTCAAATATGGTAGATAGGAACCATCGAACTGAACAACTTTTACTATAGGACCGACTCTGAAATCGCGAAAAACATATTTTTCATACAAAAATTAATAACGAAAATTTCAAAATGAATGTGTACCGGTTAGGTACGATCTTTTATGATAGTTGATGTATGAATGAAAGTCTGATAGAAAGAAAAATGATAATATATTGATATAAAAACTGAACTTATGTTATAAATGATATGTGGTAATGAGTACGCGCGCGATGAGTAAGACAATCGATGACGAACTAACTGTTGAATATTAAAATGACCTAAATTAACGAATGTGGCGAAAAATGCTTATAAGACAAAACTGTACGTGCTGGCTCGTACATGTTCCCGGGCCTGAAATGGGAGGCGGGAGAAGCGATGAATGATAACGAATGACGTGCGACAAGGTGATAACAATATTTGATTAAAACTATTAACAAGGTGATCAGCATTTTTACTTATGGTACAACTTAAATCGAAAATTGTCTATTAAAAGTCGGGGATGTAGCCCTATCTTTTTGCTTTGACAGTTTAGCACTTGCTACGTTAGTTTTCACACATTTCATTTTGATATTCTCACTACACTGATTAATTGACCTTACACTACTCTCACTCACTGCACTAGCACAACACTGTACTGTAGAAGGGCTGGCATCGCCAACCGGGTAAGCCGCCTCAGCTTGAGGCAGCGGCGGCGGCGACGACGGCGGCGCGCGCGCCTGCCTCCGGGACAGGCGGCGCCACGCTACCACCACGGCCACGGACGCTCCGGCGCCCATCAGCAGATAGATAGCGACGTAGTGATGCACGTCGTGATAGGAGACGCGATCCGCCAATCCATAATCGTCTTCACTTGCTTTCATGCTTTTTAGTTTTTGATCGATATCCTCTATATATTTTTGATGATCGACGATAGATGTTGATGATGTTTCTATGCTGGAGATAGGCACAAAGACGTTGAAAATATGATTGACTGGCGGAATCTCAATCTGAAGGACGTCTGCAGTTTCATTCATTATGTTTGATAGCTTGCTCCGAGTGTAAATTGTAAATGTATTTGATTTAATTATACACCCATTACTTAACGTAATTATTCCTACTTTGTTTAGCTTATCAGTTGTAACCTGATCTTCACAAATGATCCGCACATTGCATTGATTGCAGCAGAAATAAAAATATGTGTTTATTTTATGGAGTTCTATCCATTTATCTTGACACAACGCAGTCTCTGTTTTGCATTGCTCTGATGTTCCATTTCTAACACATAAATTTTCGTTAGATTTCATCTCGTATACAGCTTGCTTAAGAGGGCATATAAGTACGTCATTACTATATGCACTACACGCCTCTATGTCTGTATGTGTTACAGTTACGTAGGTATCTTTGTGTATATTCACGGCAATGTAATCTGATATTGGCGTAATTGTTATTATATTATTTTGTACCTGTTGTGGGATGGGGATTAATTTATAAATATCGTAATTGTCTCGACTCACTAAGGGAATATTTACTTCAAATATGATGTATGTTCGTAGGGCTCTAGCTTTGACCGTAAGTATATGATATATATTTGTTAAATCAGACTGTAGGTTATTCAATGGTAGTGTTAGGTCCTTTGATAATAAGCTTGATATTGTACTTAGTTCAGTAAGCAGCTGCTCCGGTGTTAGTAGATGAAAATTGAATTTTCCATGGTAAGTATCAGATATCGAATCAATTAAAGTTTCTTGAATTTTTTGTAAGTTATATATGATGTTGTTGGCAATGACGGATGACGTAATAAAATCGTCGGAGCTCTCTAAATTTTGGATCTCATCTTGTTGTATGTTCAGTGATTATTCTAAATTATTTAAATGAGTGTTAAAACTTTTGTGTTGCTTATCAATCGTTTCTTCTAATCTCTTGATTAAGTTGAACTCAGCTTCCACAACTGAAGTCTGGTTTTTCTATAAGTTTACTAAATGTTTTTGATTGCTTCGGATGATATCTATGTCATTTTCATACTGTTGTGCGAAATTATCGTCTAGTATTCCAAACAGCTGGTGTGCAATATTCCCGATGCCGTTGATAAGGCCGCGTCGGCGTCGCGTGCGCTCGCGCCCTGGGAGCTGCTGACCGAGCAAAATATTATTGTAATGCTCGAGTTCGGTGAACCCGTGGTGTAATTGGAGCAACATAATATTGCACTGTGATATCTTTTTGCTTTTTGTATTGAAACATATGTTTTCAAGGTGATCTATATATTTACCCAGTAACTCAGTGCCTTGCCAATAGGGATCCATATTGTAATATATTATAAGTTTCCAATGATTTCTTTGGATGCGTATGTTACTAATTTTATCGAAATAAAGACCTTGAGTAGTATTAAGGCTCGATGTTTTATATTCGCACACAACAGCTGAACCAAATGATAAAAATAATGTGAGCATGATAAAAAAATAATTCAGTAGGTTGACTTTTCTTTGTTTTGTAGGTTGCGTTCGAACTGTAGCGGCGGCGGCAGTGATATTACTTTCCACTTTAGGATTTTCCTTGCGCTTTGGCGATGTTTCGTGATCGTATGAGACAGGTAATCGTGATATTTTGGTTATTGGTCTTTTGATGATGCCGTTCTTCGTTTTTATTGTGACAACGCGCACATATCCGTCAGTTCCTGGGTGTAAGGTAAGTATCCGCCCTAAGGCCCATTTTCCAGGGGGAAGATTGATATCTTGAATGATAACAATGTCGTCAACTTTTAAATTTTCTTTAGGTTGGCGCCATTTGCATCTGGATGATAGCTGACATAGGTACTCAGTTCTCCACCTCCTCCATATATCATTGAATATTTTTTGGGCTAACTGCCATCGTGTTCTCAAGTCTCTCTCAGTCTCGACGATAGTAAGTGTCGGTCCGCTTGATAAAAAATGTGATGGTGTAAGATAATCAATATTATCGGGGTCTTCAGTCAGAGAACATAACGGTCGGGAGTTTAAGCAGGCTTCTAGCTGGGTCAAGATAGTTGAATACTCTTCATATGTCAGATTTTGTTCATTGATAACTCTTTTAATATGATATTTCAAACTTTTAACGGCCGCTTCCCATAGACCCCCAGCTGTGGGCCAAGATGGGGCGTTAAAGTGCCAGTTTATTTCCATATCTGTGATAGTGGTAAAAAAATCATTATCCAAAGTTTCCTGTAAATTGATATACTCGTTGTTGAGAATTCTACTAGCACCGACAAAGTTGGTTCCATTGTCGCTGTAGATATTTCGGGGAGCGCCTCTTCTCGCCGCCATTCTTCGCAGGGCTGCCAAAAACGCAGACGAAGTTAAATCGGAAACTAATTCAAGATGCACGGCTTTGGTAACCATACATACAAAGACGGCGATGTACCCCTTAGTTGTCTTGATACCTCGGCCTTTGTTTGCCTTGATATTTACGAATCCCGTATAGTCAACCCCACAGCTAAAATAGGGTTTGGCAGGGGTTATACGAGCTGCTGGTAAGTCACCCATCAACTGACTATGTTTTACGGGTTCATGTTTTCGGCACGTGACGCATTCTCGTAGGCGTTTTTTGATTGCTCGATTTCCACCTATAAGCCAATACTTCTGCCTTATGAATGATGCAGTCAAACTTGGGCCTCCATGTAAACAAAGTTTATGATATTTATCGATTATAAGTTCTGATAAACGCGAGTTTTTATGAATGATTATAGGGTGTTTTAAGTCATGGCTTATGTTTGCTTTTCTCAAACGCCCTCCAACCCTGAGAAGGCCATTTTTGTCTAAAAATGGATTCAACTGACATATTTGGCTTTTCGGATGAACTGATTTTCCGACTTTCAAGCAATCGATTTCTTCTGAAAAATTAACTAATTGAAATTGCTTTATGATCATATTCCTTGCTGCTTCTAATTCTGGTAGAGTTAAATATTTTTTCTTTCCGTCCTTAGAAGTAAATCTCAACATCCATGATAATATTCTAGTGAGTTTGTTCATCGTACTATATTTTAATGATAATTGATAAATGATACTGTCGCTTATATTTTTCTCTTCTGTTATTACGTTTACTTGTCTTACGTTTTTTACTTCATGTTCGGTCTCAAATACTAATGATTTTTCTTCTATCCCGTTGTAATTTTGTAGCCAGGCCGGTCCTTTCCACCACAGAGTATGATCTTTTAACTGCGACGCTGTTAGTCCGCGACTAGCGCAATCCGCCGGGTTCTCCTCGGATTTGATGTAGCGCCAGGTTTCGCGCGGCATAACCTTGATTATTTCTTTAGTACGGTTAGCAACAAAAGTCTTCCATCGTGAAGGGTCTCCGTTGAGCCACCCTAGAACTATCATAGAGTCGCACCAGCCAAACTGTTTGATATTATAACACTTAAAGCATTCCATTACTTTTGCCATTAATTTTGACAAAAGCAAAGTCCCACTGAGTTCCAATTTTGCTATTGAGAGCTTTGCACTAGTAGGTACCAGTCTTGATTTTCCTACTAAAAGAGTTATTACATAATTGTCACCTCTTTTTATTTTACAGTATATTACACAGGCGTACGCTTTGTTCGATGAATCACAAAAGCCGTGTAATTCGATAGTGTCATTGTCTTGTAATCCTATCCAACGTTGTATTTTAAATAAATTGATATTTATAATGTCATTCTTGATTTTATCCCAATCACTTTGAATTTGTTTAGGTAATTGTTCATCCCAATTGATATTTGATAACCACACATCTTGGAAAAGTATTTTTAATTTGGTGGAAAGGGGCGATAACCAGCCGAGCGGGTCAAATAGCTTAGATATATTGGATAATAATGATCGTTTTGTTTCATGCTCGTTTGATATGTCTATTTTTGATTCAAAAAGAAAAACATCTTTGCATGGATCCCATTTCAACCCTAGAGTTTTGCTTTGTTCAGCTTCCTTGAAGTTAAAATTACCTTGATTTGATGATTCATGATAAGAGTCTGATATCTCGGGTACGTTTGATCTCCATTTTCTCAGGTTGAAACCGCCTAATTTTAGCAGCTTAATTAGGTCTTTCTGTAATTGTTTAGCTGATTCAACACCATGGGCCCCGTGGACGAGGTCATCCATATAAAAAGATTGTTCTAAAACTTTCGGTGCTTGCCTATTTTCGAATTTAGATTTTTCATCCAAAGCCAGTTGTTTTAAGGTCATCATAGCGAGGTACGGAGCTGATTTTGTCCCGTAGGTCACGCTGGTTAGCTGAAAAATCTTGATACACTCGTTTGTTGAGTTTCGCCAAATAATTTTTTGATAACGTTGATCTTCTTCGTTTATCCAGATTTGTCGAAACATTTTTTCTAAATCTGCAGTAAATCCATATTGATACTGCCTCCATTTGATAATTAAAGACTGGAGGTCTTGTTGAAGGTTAGGTCCAGCCTCCATGACGTCATTCAAACTGTACCCGGATGATGTTTTTGCAGATCCATTAAAAACCACTCTGAATTTGGTACTGGTCGACTCCGATTTTTCTACGCTGTGATGAGTCAGGAAACAATCAGGTTTAAGCGCGCCAGTAGAGGGTTTCATATGTCCTAAGGTTTCATATTCGTTCATGAATGACTTATAATCTTGCTGCAATTTTTCGTTACGAATAAATTTGCGCTCTAGTGATCTAAATTGAGCGATTGCTTTATTTTTTGATTCACCTAAATTTTGAGCAAAGTTAGGTTTTAGGGGTAGTCTTACTTCGTATCGGCCATCATCTCGCCGAACAGTAGTATTTTTGTAAAACATCAAGCATTGCTGATTCTCTTTTGATAAGGGTGGGTCATCGGTAATATCCTCTATTTCCCAGAATTTTTTGATTTCGTCTAATTGAGTTATTATAACGTTGCACTGAATAGTCTTCACATTACCACTGAGAATCCATCCTAGGCGCGTATTTTGCGCTAGTGGTGATTCATTGTTTATTTTGAATATTCCATCTAATAAAATAAGCGAATAAATATCTGCTCCTAGTAACAGGTCCACGGGGCGGCTGATGTTAAATTCGGGATCTGCTAGGGTGATGTTGTTTAAATAAGACCATGTTGGCTTTTTAAATGATTGACTGGGAAGATTTTTGATTAAATTGTTCATGATCAGTACGTCAGTTTCAAATTCGAAATCAGTGTTATTTGATGAACACTTGATATGCATCAACCCCTTGCAATTGTTTTCATTGGCGCCTATTCCAGAGATAACTCCGTGACATTTGCGACGAGGCAACCCTAACATCTGCTCCGCGTTTTCGGTCATGAGAGACGCCTGCGAACCCTGATCCAATAGTGCCCTTAAATCAATGTATGACCCGTCAGATGACTGTACTTTAATAATAGCTGTTGCTAAAAGTATTTCAGGAATCTCATGTTGTAATGACACGTGAGAATTGCTGCGAACCGTTTGTTCTGGTTCTGGCGGTGGAGCACGCGTAGGTGTTCTAGGGGCCGCACCTGATGGCTTTTCCTGCGTAAATGCCTCATGAAGAAGGGTGTTGTGAGCCTGATTGCAGTCACGACATCTTTTATCTGATATACATGGCTTACCGTAATGGCAATATAGGCAATTTTGGCAGATGTTATATTTGGTAATAGTTTTACGTTTAGAAAATGCATTCATTTCTAGAAATTGCTTGCAGTGAAAAACTCCATGATCATCGCTTTTACAAATGGGGCATTTATAATATTTTGTCATGTAGACATTTCTGTTATTGTTGCACGGTTGCGAAATACTCCGGCCTTGCGGCGGAAATGATTGCTTAACGTTGAAATAATTATTACCATTTATTGGTTTATTGAACTTTAAATTCGACGATGATGGATTTGAATAATTAGGGTTCCGCGTGATAATTTTGTTCGAATGCTCTGGTTTTCTCTTAGAACTTTCCATAGTGGTAAATTTGTTCTCTAAAAATGATAGAAAATCTGATATATTTGGCACTTCTCGCGGCTGTTTCAGTGAAGCTATGTATTCACTGTGAGTTTCGGCATCTAATTTCTGACACAATATATAAATGAGAAGAGGGTCCCATGACTCGACCGTTATGCCTAAATTTTTTATTGCATTTAAAGTCTCACGGGATGTATCATGTATTCGCTTTAAATGATTTATTGATGGTTGTTGCATAACAGGAATACTGAATAAAATATCAAAGTGCGAATTAAGGATTAACTTCTTATTATCGTACCTGTGGGTCAGTATATCCCAGCAAATGGCATAATTTTCTGATGATATTGATAAGTGTTGAATAAGGCGTTCAGCTTCGCCTTTTACCTTTGATTTCAGGAACTGCATTCTTTGTGCGCTCGACAGGGTCGGGTTGTTGTGAATTGTCTCGACGAAGAGGTCCTTAAAGGATGTCCACTGATGATAACAGCCGCTAAACGAAGGTAACTCTATATGAGGAGTTGACTGCTCACGATGAGATACGCACCACAACTTCCTATTGATAGATTTGATGACTTCATTGTACTTTCTCTCAAACCTGAAATACACTGCCTCATAGTCTGGATCCCTGCCGCCTAACTCGCTGTCTAACTCCCAATGTAGTGAGTCTATTGCAGACCAACGAGCTTGAACTACACGCAACAAATGGTCGAACTCCCATTTCTCCGTTATATTTTCTAAATTAATGTTAGAAATAGTATGCTCAAACGCCTTGAAATGGCTACTTTGTTTTCTTAACATCTCGTCTGTTTTGCTATTCATACCTTGTGAGCGAGACGCAGCGCCAGGCTCCGCCACTTGCTGAGAGGTCGCTGGCAGGTTCATGGGCGTAGCTGGCTTGATAAGAGGAGTGGAAGGTCTGCTGCTGGTGTCTTCCCTCGGCTGATAATTTTGAATAGTAGCTCTTATGCTAGAGAACCTATCCCTTATTACTTCAAATCGGTTCGAAGTAAAGTATTGGTGAGATTTATCCCCAAACCCACACAGCTTGATATGATTAGATTGATAATCGCTCCAATAAGTATCTAAAGTTTCGAGTCTTTGCCTAATATAGGTACTTGTCTTTCTATCAGAACCGTCTTTTTTAAAATTGGTGAAAAGTTGTTCTATAGCTGATGCAAGCTGTTCCTGAGTCTGAAGAAAATCTTCCATGCTGGACATCTTGATATTGATAATAAAATAAAATGATACGCCTTACTTGATAAGCTGATACTGCTCTGACCGTGGTCTCTGATTACTCACGATCCAAATCCAAATAGGTGTGATATGATAATTCTTTCGATAACTTCAGCGTCAGTTCACCTCACGAATTAACACAGAATCACGTATTTTGACTGTCCACGTATAAACCGAGTCACTCGCGAGGTCCTTTTTCGAAGGACCAAAAAAGATGTACCGGTTAGGTACGATCTTTTATGATAGTTGATGTATGAATGAAAGTCTGATAGAAAGAAAAATGATAATATATTGATATAAAAACTGAACTTATGTTATAAATGATATGTGGTAATGAGTACGCGCGCGATGAGTAAGACAATCGATGACGAACTAACTGTTGAATATTAAAATGACCTAAATTAACGAATGTGGCGAAAAATGCTTATAAGACAAAACTGTACGTGCTGGCTCGTACAGAATGAAACAGCTCCTTTTTTCGCGATTTCAAAGTTAGTCTTATAGTAAAAGTTGTTCAAGTTGATGGTCCCTATCTACCATATTCGGTATTAGGGGCTATTTTGTAACACGTATACTATACTGTAGTTGCGATTTAGACATCTTTTATGTATCTCAATACAAAAAGAACCTAGGGAAAAAGAACCGGGGACAGAATGAAAAGAAGACGCTTATTTCTGACCTGTCAAAATGTTGATTCTCTCTTATTGTGTATAGAGAAGTAATATAGCTCATAAAATTGCATATGTAATGTTATTTTTAAATTGCTTACGAATAAAAATAGGTAATGTTAGAAATAGAGAAAATTAATTATTACAACTAAAACATATTGATTACGCCATTACATACTTTTTTGATTATTATATTAAAATTCAATAAAATTACAAGTGTTCTACGGTTATAGCGATTATCCAAATATAATTTGATCAAAAATAAAATTATTTGACAAATCGACACTTGTATGGGGAATGTGTCTATGTAGCAAACTGCCTCCCTTCTCTCACGGGTATTAACGAGATCGAGTTCACATTAGGATTGAATAAAACGTTAAAAATCAGTTGTTTATGTATATTGAAAATAATGGCCACGGTTTCCATTATACAGTTTTAACATTGACTCGATGCCAATTCGATCTCAAATTCTCGATCGCGTTCGCGCGAAGTAACCCCCCTGCACTATTTGAATGTAGTAGAGTGTGGTATGTTGGTTGCGCAGGTACGGCGACAAGCCCGAGGACAGCCCGTTCCTGTGGGCGCACATGCGCGAGTACGTGGAGCTCACGGCCGAGGTGTTCGACGGCGTGCGCCTCGACAACTGCCACTCCACGCCCCTACACGTACGTAACACTACATACATTACATACTACCAGGGGACAAGCCCGAGGACAGCCCGTTCCTGTGGGCGCACATGCGCGAGTACGTGGAGCTCACGGCCGAGGTGTTCGACGGCGTGCGCCTCGACAACTGCCACTCCACGCCCCTACACGTACGTAACACTACATACATTACATACTACCAGGGGACAAGCCCGAGGACAGCCCGTTCCTGTGGGCGCACATGCGCGAGTACGTGGAGCTCACGGCCGAGGTGTTCGACGGCGTGCGCCTCGACAACTGCCACTCCACGCCCCTACACGTACGTAACACTACATACATTACATACTACCAGGGGACAAGCCCGAGGACAGCCCGTTCCTGTGGGCGCACATGCGCGAGTACGTGGAGCTCACGGCCGAGGTGTTCGACGGCGTGCGCCTCGACAACTGCCACTCCACGCCCCTACACGTACGTAACACTACATACATTACATACTACCAGGGGACAAGCCCGAGGACAGCCCGTTCCTGTGGGCGCACATGCGCGAGTACGTGGAGCTCACGGCCGAGGTGTTCGACGGCGTGCGCCTCGACAACTGCCACTCCACGCCCCTACACGTACGTAACACTACATACATTACATACTACCAGGGGACAAGCCCGAGGACAGCCCGTTCCTGTGGGCGCACATGCGCGAGTACGTGGAGCTCACGGCCGAGGTGTTCGACGGCGTGCGCCTCGACAACTGCCACTCCACGCCCCTACACGTACGTAACACTACATACATTACATACTACCAGGGGACAAGCCCGAGGACAGCCCGTTCCTGTGGGCGCACATGCGCGAGTACGTGGAGCTCACGGCCGAGGTGTTCGACGGCGTGCGCCTCGACAACTGCCACTCCACGCCCCTACACGTACGTAACACTACATACATTACATACTACCAGGGGACAAGCCCGAGGACAGCCCGTTCCTGTGGGCGCACATGCGCGAGTACGTGGAGCTCACGGCCGAGGTGTTCGACGGCGTGCGCCTCGACAACTGCCACTCCACGCCCCTACACGTACGTAACACTACATACATTACATACTACCAGGGGACAAGCCCGAGGACAGCCCGTTCCTGTGGGCGCACATGCGCGAGTACGTGGAGCTCACGGCCGAGGTGTTCGACGGCGTGCGCCTCGACAACTGCCACTCCACGCCCCTACACGTACGTAACACTACATACATTACATACTACCAGGGGACAAGCCCGAGGACAGCCCGTTCCTGTGGGCGCACATGCGCGAGTACGTGGAGCTCACGGCCGAGGTGTTCGACGGCGTGCGCCTCGACAACTGCCACTCCACGCCCCTACACGTACGTAACACTACATACATTACATACTACCAGGGGACAAGCCCGAGGACAGCCCGTTCCTGTGGGCGCACATGCGCGAGTACGTGGAGCTCACGGCCGAGGTGTTCGACGGCGTGCGCCTCGACAACTGCCACTCCACGCCCCTACACGTACGTAACACTACATACATTACATACTACCAGGGGACAAGCCCGAGGACAGCCCGTTCCTGTGGGCGCACATGCGCGAGTACGTGGAGCTCACGGCCGAGGTGTTCGACGGCGTGCGCCTCGACAACTGCCACTCCACGCCCCTACACGTACGTAACACTACATACATTACATACTACCAGGGGACAAGCCCGAGGACAGCCCGTTCCTGTGGGCGCACATGCGCGAGTACGTGGAGCTCACGGCCGAGGTGTTCGACGGCGTGCGCCTCGACAACTGCCACTCCACGCCCCTACACGTACGTAACACTACATACATTACATACTACCAGGGGACAAGCCCGAGGACAGCCCGTTCCTGTGGGCGCACATGCGCGAGTACGTGGAGCTCACGGCCGAGGTGTTCGACGGCGTGCGCCTCGACAACTGCCACTCCACGCCCCTACACGTACGTAACACTACATACATTACATACTACCAGGGGACAAGCCCGAGGACAGCCCGTTCCTGTGGGCGCACATGCGCGAGTACGTGGAGCTCACGGCCGAGGTGTTCGACGGCGTGCGCCTCGACAACTGCCACTCCACGCCCCTACACGTACGTAACACTACATACATTACATACTACCAGGGGACAAGCCCGAGGACAGCCCGTTCCTGTGGGCGCACATGCGCGAGTACGTGGAGCTCACGGCCGAGGTGTTCGACGGCGTGCGCCTCGACAACTGCCACTCCACGCCCCTACACGTACGTAACACTACATACATTACATACTACCAGGGGACAAGCCCGAGGACAGCCCGTTCCTGTGGGCGCACATGCGCGAGTACGTGGAGCTCACGGCCGAGGTGTTCGACGGCGTGCGCCTCGACAACTGCCACTCCACGCCCCTACACGTACGTAACACTACATACATTACATACTACCAGGGGACAAGCCCGAGGACAGCCCGTTCCTGTGGGCGCACATGCGCGAGTACGTGGAGCTCACGGCCGAGGTGTTCGACGGCGTGCGCCTCGACAACTGCCACTCCACGCCCCTACACGTACGTAACACTACATACATTACATACTACCAGGGGACAAGCCCGAGGACAGCCCGTTCCTGTGGGCGCACATGCGCGAGTACGTGGAGCTCACGGCCGAGGTGTTCGACGGCGTGCGCCTCGACAACTGCCACTCCACGCCCCTACACGTACGTAACACTACATACATTACATACTACCAGGGGATCAAGTCTGCTAATGTTTTCGTCAAAATCGTGTTTGAATGGTAATGCTTTTTGACACAGTTCTTGTTTCTTAAACCCAAAACTAAAACACATTGTGTTTCTTAAACCCAAAACGGAAACATATGTGTCTTGATTTTGGGTTTAAGAAACGAGAACTGTGTCAAAAAACATTACCATTAGAACACCATTGAACTACGATTTTGACGAAAACATTAGCAGAGTTGACCCCCAGGCCTCCTTCACTCGCTCGTCGGTCGCGCGATAAGCACCTACTGTTAGCCGTGCCTACGGAGGCACAAGCAGCGGGCCGCCACACGCCGGCGCCGTACGAGCGCGGCATCTTACTGCACAAGTAGGTATTGTCTGTTTATAATAGTCGATGTCGAATCGGCACTACTGTGCCGTGTACGGATGTCAAAATAAAAATAACAATAAACAATTGTCGTTTTTCACATTATGATATAAGCTACGCAGTTCATTTAAAAGAAGACAACCCTAACGTTGCATCGTCGGAAAAGATAAGAGCACGCAATAGAAAGAGAGGTAACTACTACTACGATCTGAATTGCACTTTATTGTTTCGGAGCAAAAGTTGCTATTTATTTAAATGGCTTTGCGGAATGCTACTTCTACACTTGTACTATTAGTTATTCTGTGATATTACCTTATCGCACTTACATCTCACTATATCATTTTAATTACCTCAACATTTCGGCATTTTATTTACTTTTGGAACTAACTAAAAAGTCATCACCCGGACGGGCGGACCGCGACATTCGAAGATACATGTTGCGGCATCTACCTACGCTGCACATGCCACAGCACACGGTACGACAACAAGATTCACCACCGTGTTACTAGATGGCGCTGATATCAACAAATGTATGGAAACGACGAAATAGTATGGAAACCTACACCTCGCTGACGTTATTCTCTCAGTGACTTAGCGTATATACAACTTCCAACCATGGACCGCGGTCCCTAGGTTAATACTGCTCAGCCCGGGGGAAAATTTTCCATTTGAACTTCCTATCAATGGCTACTTACCTACCTTCCATACTACACTACATCACTCGGAGGAAGACCAAGTCGAACGGGAAAGCATGTGCATGCACCAATCGCATATAAATACAAACGTTATACTGATTAATAGTTTTCATCGTTGGTAACTAGACTAATTTATAAAAAATCAACCGAACTGAGAACTCCTTCTTTTATTGAAGTCGATTCAAAAGTGTGACAATGTGCGTAGGTGGCGGAGTACCTGCTGGACTGCGCGCGCAACGTGAAGCCCGAGCTGTACGTGGTGGCCGAGCTGTTCACCAACTCCGACCACGTGGACAACATCTTCGTCAACCGCCTCGGCATCACCTCGCTCATACGCGGTCAGTCGACTACCCATCTATTGTTTATGGCGATGGACAGGACACATAGCGAGAAGAACTGATGGCCGTCGGGGCGGGGCGGTTCTGGAATGGCGACCGCGCACCGACGACGCTCCGTGGTGAGCCCCCGACGAGGGGGACCGACGTGAAGGTGAAGGTCGCGCCGCTGGATGCGGGCCAAGCAGGACCGAGCCGAGTGGAGATCCGCGGGGGTGGCCTTTACCCAGCAGTGGGTGTCGTGCAGTTGATATGATGATGATGATGATTGTTTATAATATATTTTTGACTGTACTTGAGGGACTTCGACTTGCGGCAGGCTGATACCGTGCGTAAAATATTGATACGTTTTCGAGACGTTAAAGTCACCCTCTGATGTCGCTAGTATATTTACGTAGGCGTGTCAGTCCCTTACTAATTATGATTTACAATATTGTGTCGTTGCTATTTTTCATTTTTGATCAGCTCCTAGAGTGCTTGTTCGTTCACATTGAACTCGCGGGTGCGGTTGCGGTTGCGGGCGCGGCGGACTCGGCGAGTTCATTCATATGTTCATATTGGCCGCCTAGTCCAGTAAACGAAATATGTAGAGGAAAATGATAAGAACACATTTTTTAATTCGTAACTTTGTTTGGACCTGTTAGAAGGTGAAGTCCCGCACGTAGCCCCTATGCCGAGGGGAAGGGGGGGTTTGAAGGCCCCATTTTTCGGTGTTTTACATATTCAAAAATTCAAAAATAATTTATTCAGTCTGTTACAAGCACTTGTGAATGTCATAGAAGCTACGCCATTGGTTCGCAAACCCTAAGCGGGAGACCTTGTAACGAGAAGAACCGGCAAGAAACTCGTCAAGGACTGCTTATTTCTCCCTGTATATTTCATACAGAGTCGTCAACATTGAAAAATGAGCTCCACGTTTAAAGTGAGGTCATTTTCCATCACAATAATTAACAAAAGTTTGCACACAATGGGTAGGTAGGTTAAAATTAAATATATCTACCTACTACATTCAGATAGGTAAATGTGAGAGTAAATAACTTTCAACTAGTTGAGAAATCACTCTGTCTGCTACTCGGACCAAAAAACGATGCAAGACATAAAAAGTAAAAACGCAATTCTTACAATTCAATATGCGTTAAGATAGGTACTCAGAAGCAGACCCATTCCCACTGGCAGCACCCGTTCACGAGCATGACGCATGGACCAGCTATCGCTTCGCTCAACCATATTTGAGGGAACGTAACGACCCGCCGCACACGACACCACCGCAGAAATGATTAATAGTAGTTTGTTACACAAGGGATGTAATAGCTACTTACAACCGAGGTAAGCATACTATTTTACATCATTCATGCGAGGTAAATTTAATAAAAATAAAACGTTAAAGGGTTATTTCATTGAAAACTCGTGGGGTTGATCAGACCATTAAACTGAACAACTTTCATTATGGGACCAACCTCGAAATCACGAAAAAAATCAGCTGTTTTTGCATTGCAGAATTTTGCATACCTAGCTTGAACTGAAATGAAATGCCGCCATTTTCATTGTTTTTACATCATACTGCTCGGTAACTAGGATTTACTTATATAGTATGAGGCTGTGTAAGTTGGCATGTGCAACACAGTGCATTGTTTAGATAGAACGTTCCATTTTCAAATCACTTTACAATTCAAGGATGGTGAATGCTTTAACTGTAAAGTTACTTTACAATTCAAGCATTTAAAACTCCTTAGTGAACCAATCTCTTTTCTTTTATTATAAACTGACGAAACTTTTGGCTTAAAAAAACAATGAAATGGCGACATTTCATTTCAGTTCAAGCTAGGTATGCAAAATTCTCCAATGCAAAAACAGCTGATTTTTTTTTCGTTATTTTGAGGTTGTTCAGTTTAATGGTCTGATCAACCCCACGAGTTTTCAATGAAATAACCCTTTAACGTTTTATTTTTATTTTTGTTTTAATGTTTTTGTTTTGATTTTATTTTTTAATTTTTGTTTTTGTTTTTGTTTTTGTTTTTGTTTTTGTTTTTGTTTTTGTTTTTGTTTTTGTTTTTGTTTTTGTTTTTGTTTTTGTTTTTGTTTTTGTCACGGGCGCCAAATTGGATCTTGTTCTGTAATAGCTACTATTACATCATACTGCTCGGTAACTAGGATTTACTTATATACTATTTTTTCAGCCAAAAGTTTCGTCAGTTTATAATATGTAAAAGAAAAGAGATTGGTTCACTAAGGAGTTTTGAATGCTTGAATTGTAAAGTAACTTTACAGTTAAAGCATTCACCATCCTTGAATTGTAAAGTGATTTGAAAATGGAACGTTCTATCTAAACAATGCACTGTGTTGCACATGCGACATGAGACTTTGCACAAAATGAAAGCTGATTTTTGCTACCAGTTTTATTCAGTCAAATTTTGCGATATTTTTTATAATTTTCGAGATATCCGCTTCTGAATATCTTTCAACATGCTTAAGGTGAAGCTTGAGGAGAATGGGACGCCGCATTTTTTCCTGTATCAAATGGTATTAAAAGGTCAAATTCGGCTTCAGGTCGGTTAACGCATTATAGCTTACTAGCGACCGCCCGCGACTTCGTCTGCGTGGAAAGGTTTTTTGCTATCCCTCGGGAGCAATACTTTTTTTTGGGGATAAAAGGTACCCTATGTCCTTCTCTGTACCTCTGACAACGTGTATGCAAAATTTCCTGATGCTTGGTTCAGTAGTTTGAAGGCGTAACAAACAAACAAACAAACGGACTTTCGCATTTATAATATTAGTAAGGATGCACGACAGATTGTCATCAAGCTTCACCTTAAGCATGTTGACAGACATTCAAGATCCGGCATAGGGGCTACGGGCGGGGACTTTTGATATGTTCATCTTTTAATAGGTCCAAACAAAGTTACGAAGTCAAAAATTGTGTTACAAGTATTTCCCCTCAATACATTTTTTGAGCTTTCTTTGCCTGAACTAGCCAGGCGTTTGCGCGAGTGTGACGTGTTGTCAAGTTGTAAGAACGACGATCTTGTATTTTTAATCGAAAATTATTATTTAAAGTGGGAAATGATTAAAATTAGAATTAGTGTGCACGAAATTAATAAATAAACAATTAAGGCGAGCGAGGTGGTAGTGAAAGTGGCGCCGCGCGCCGCCACTACATTTATTTTTATTACTCGTAAACCAAGTCAATATTAAAAAAAAAGCACAAGTGATAATCACTTAAATTGAAATCACTCTAATATTTTTTGAATAACTCTTCAACAGTTATCATTCATTATGTAAGTTTTAAAATCCATAATTGCCAAAAGTGGCCACTTTGAGCTAAAATGGATTTTAAAACTTACGGAAAGAATGATAACTGTTGAAGAGTTATTCTAAAAATATTAGAGACAATTTAAGAGATTATTACTTGTGCTTTTTTTAGTTAAATACGACGGTAGACCGGCGATTCAATTGACCCCTCAAACCTTTTGTAATATAAACGCAATTAGCAACATACGTCACTTTGCTCTCAAACTTTTAACAGGCGTTAAGGACTTTTAAATTCGTACCTAGTTTATGGAAAGAATAACAGGCTCTAGGCTTGCAAATTGTGGAATAAGCAATTCATAAGCAATTTTTGGGCCATGAAAATTTCAGTAATTGTACATAGTTATTACTCTACAGAGGTTGACCGGCCATTCTGATGTCAGGATGGACCTAAACCTTAAATGTTTTATTTCTTTTAAATTATGCAATAAGCAATTATCTTATTATGATAAGCAAATATAAGCAATTCATAAGCAATTTATTGACACAATTTTAAAGTTAAATACGACGGTAGACCGGCGATTCAATTGACCTCTCAAACCTTTTGTAATATAAACGCAATTAGCAACATACGTCACTTTGCTCTTAAACTTTTAACAGGCGTTAGGTAGTTTTAAACTCGTACCTAACCGGCCATTCTGACGGTCACTGTATTTTGATGTAGAATTCAATACGTTTCCGCTATTATTTACTTCAAAAATATGGCCCGCGACAAGCGTTTTTGATGATATTCTGTTTTTTTTTTGCAATCTCATCATCTGTGAGCTTTAAACGCCATTTAATACTTGTAGCTACTAGATAATCTCTTTAACTTGTAGTATGTTTTTTTTTGTGGCTACAACTTTACGTTTTCTATATAAAAATATGGCCCGCGCAAACTATGTTTTCTTATTATGACCCCTTAAGAACATTTCTGTTCATATGATTGTTGTGTTTGCTTTGCCAAATTGGAATTCTAGCCTAAACAGCACTGTTACAGGTACGTATCCAGAGCGGGGATGGTTGGGATCTACTGCCCCCCCCCCCTCCCGAAATTCGTAACACGTAGAAGAAGACTTAGCGGGTGAGTCATTCGCCCGGTTTGCAGGAAGTGGTCTCCTTCCGAATTAAAAGTCTGGATACGTGCCTGAGCACTGATAAACTCTTTTATATTTAAAGACATATGAAACAAGACGTGCTATCCTTTCTAGCGACAAGTTGAAACTGTTTGATCTTACCTGAGGGCGTCAATGAATCGCGTGTTCCGCTGCTAGTTCGTCGACGTGAACACATTTAAACGACATTTATAAAATATGTAATAAAAAACACTTTTGAGGGTATGCCCATACTTAACCCCAAAATTCTTTCCGTAAGCTGGCTGGAGTATAGTATCGTGTCGTCTTATACTATCACTAGAATGAGATCGTACCAATTTTAATGAAGTATCAAACTTTAATTGACGACTCTGAGTACGGCAATAAGATACCGCACGGGTTAATTAAACCGAGGTCAGGCCTCCTTAACTCGCTTAAGGGCGCGCGATGAGCACCTCCGGCTAGACGTTCGTTCGAATGAACAAGTGAGCAGAGGGCCGCCACACGCCCGCCTGTGTAGTCGCGCGGCATCTTACTGCCTGCGTAGATATTGTCTCTTTATAACAGTAACAATGTCGAATCGATATTACTGTGCAGTGTACGGATGTCAAAATCAAAAAACCAGAAAACAATTGTCGCTTTTCACATTATGATATATGCTACGCAGTTCATTTAAAAGAAGACAATCGTAACGTTGCGTCGTCAGAAAAGGTAAGAGCACGCGATAGAAAGATAGGCAACTACTAGGTGAATATAACTGCAGGTCGTGCAGCGCTAATAACCGGAATCACACTTTATTGTGTCAGAGCTAAAGTTGTTATTTATTTAAATGACTTTGCGGAGTGCTGCTTCTGTACTTGTAGTATTATTTATTCTGTGCCGAGGTGCTATAATGATATGTGTGGTGCGCAGAGGCGCAGAGCGCGTGGGACGCGCACGAGCAGGGGCGGCAGGTGCACCGGTTCGGGGGGCGCGCCGTGGGGGCGTTCCTGCGCCCCCCGCGCCGCGCCGCGCGCCCCGCCGTGGCGCACGCGCTGCTGCTCGACCTCACGCACGACAACCCCGCGCCCTACACCACCAGGTAACGCACCACCAAAAGCCTCACTGGAATTCGCTAAATGTGCAAAAGTTACTATCGCTTTAGTGTTATAATCTATTATTGTTATAAAAATAAAATCTAGACTTAAAATCTTCCATCCATCGGCCATTTTTAATGTCCCCCCTGCTGGGGCACAGGCCTTCCTTATGGGTGGATAATGAGGATGGGCCGTAACCCACCACGCGGGCCCGATGCGGATCGGTGGGTGTTAACGACTGCAAACCCACCCGGGACCGAATGCTTAACGTGCCTTTTGAAGCACGGAGGAGCTCGAGATAATAAACTTTTGGTCACCCATCCTATGACTGACCCTTGCGAAAGTCGCTTAACCGCCGCAATCACCGGGCCAGGCGCTAAACCACTGCGCCATCGAGCTCCTCCATTTAAAATCTTACGCCAACAAAATAATAACTTTCGGGCATTTGAAAAACGAGTGCTTCACCCGCATCCTGAGTTTTAAATTAGTAAAGCCAGTTAAAACAGGTTCTACAAAAGTTATGTGATATTAATGTATCGATTAAACAATTAAATAATACATGTTCGGTTAAAATTAAAAATAGGTATCTATTTTTCTATACACAGTGAAATAGATGATGATTATAATCTTTGAATAGCTCCATTCGACATCAAGTTTATCGATAAGCTCGCCTGTAGGCTAGTTAGTCCACAAGTGCATGTACAAGCGCGGCTCCACTCGCGGTGTCCCCAGGAGCGAGTTCGACCACGTGCCGACGGCGGCCATGGTGGCCATGGCGTGCTGCGCCACCGGCTCCACGCGCGGCTACGACGACCTCGTGCCGCATCACGTAACTATACCTTCTTCTTCTTCTTATCGAACGAGGATTAGTGGCCACCTCTGGTGTTAGAGTCTATCGAGCCTCTAACTTGGCTTGACGACAGTCATCAGATGACAATTACAGCCGGGACCGACGGTTTAACGTGCCCTCCGAAGCACGGAAGCGCTCAGTTGTAATGCCACTTAACGGTCCCCCATTCGACACCTGACCGGACCGAGCGCCGCTTAACAAACATAATTGAGTACGATCAGTTTGTCAAGTTCCGCCATGAGCGTCTATCGAAAACCTAAATATAAATTAATAAATACATGATACTTGATTGAGATCCCGCTTCGACCATTTCAGTTAATCCTATTATCTCAATCGTCACTTTAAGGCTTGGTTATGCAGAAACATTTGTCTCTGTCTTTTTATTTACGTGCAAACAGTATGGAAAATAACCTCACACTATTTTTAGCACAATTATCTTCCTTGAAAAATGTTATTGGAGCAACTTCACAGTACGTTAAAGTGTATTTTGGTGTAGAATTCAATACGTTTCCGCTAATATTTACTCCAAAAATATGACCTTAAGCCCGGTTTACACATCCATAAGTAAGTAAGTAAGCAAGTAAGTAAGTAAGTAAGTAGAAACCACGTGTGGACACCGTCCGGCAAGTAAGTTAGTAAGTAAGTAGCAACTTGCCGCAAGATAGGATTGGGTTCTATTTCTTGGACAGGCAAGTAGCGCGCACCCCCCTCCCGCTTCGTCTCCCGCTCCCCGCCAACTTACTTGCCGCCGTGTAAACGGCACTGTCCGCAGGCAAGTAAGTAAGTTCATAAGTTGACATCTGTCGCAGCGGAATGATCTAATCCGTTCTAATACCAAAAACTAATGCCAATGGTATTTGTTTATTATCGTAATTAATCTTCTATTTTGATCGAATACCATTCATAAACAAATTCTAAAACAAGTTAAATGAATAGATTTTGAGCTTCATTTAAATATTTTTTTTGAATGTGTCTCAGTTTCTGTTGGCTACGTGAGCGGTTTTTGTATTTTTATGCTTTTGGGCTTGCTTAGACTATAATTGTAGGTTAGGAACAACTGATTTAAAGATCATATTGTAAATGTTTGTGCAGTAAGTACTTGAATTTTTTTATTTGTTTGTAATAACAATTAACTTTGTGTATGTTTTCGTGTAAGTATAACGTCTTATTTGTTTTATAAGCTTGTATCGCTTTTTGCAGATCAGCCTGTTATATATATGCGAGGACCTGTAAATGACTTCGTACTGTTATAACAAGTGCTATTTGTTTGTTACTAGTTGTTGGTCTTCCTTAAGAATAATAAATAATAAATAAATAATAAATAAAATTTGGTATTAGTTAGGAATAGAAAATTTATTACGACAATAAACAAATTTAAGTACTAACATTGGTCTAAGTTTTTGTTTTGGTATAAAAGAATTGATCTTGCAACAAATGGCCGTCATCTGTTAACAATTCGCGAATTAACCTCTTATAACGTAATTATAGCTCACCTTAAAAACATTAAGTACCTACCTACTTAAAAATATGTAAAAAAGATCATATTATGAGTGACATACCTTAAAATCGTCTTTAAATAACCAAAAAATTCATCCATCCAAACCATGGTTGGCCGCAATGTAAATAAAATTATTTATAGAGAGGGTAGCAATGTCGTCGTCATCCGACGCGCGCGGTCGACTTATGAACTTACTTGCCGAAGTCAATTCACCGTTTGGACGCAACTGTCCATTTTCCAATTAAGTAGTCAAATAGAAGGACAGTTGAACTTACTTACTTATGGATGTGTAAATCGGGCTTTAGATTAATAAATAAATAATAATTAAAATTTGGTATTAGTTAGGAATAGAAAATTTATTACTACAATAAACAAATTTACTACCATTGGTATAAGTTTTTTTTTGGTATAAAGGAATAGATCTTGCAACAAATCGCCGACATCTGTTAACAATTTGCGAATTAACCTCTTATAACGTAATTATAACTCACCTAAAAAAACATTAAGTACCTACTTAAAAATATGTAAAAAGACCATATTATGAGTGACACCTTGAAATAGTCTTTAAATAACCTAAAAATTCATTCATCCAATCCATGGTTGGCCGGAATGTAAATAAAATTATTTATAAAGAGGGTAGCAATGTCGTCGTCATCCGACGCGCGCGGTCGACTTATGAACTTACTTGCCAAAGTCAATTCACCGTTTGGACGCAACTGTCCATTTTCCGATTAAGTAGTTAAGTAGAAGGACAGTTGAACTTACTTACTTACTTACTTACTTATGGATGTGTAAATCGGGCTTTACGCAAGCGACTTTTGATGATATTTTGTTTTTTTTTTCAATCATATGTGTGTGACATTTCTTAGATGAAATTAAAAGGGAAATACGGCACTAGCGTCTCGAAAATACGCACTCAAAATTAGGTCCATGCACACAACTTCACTGTAGTCACATTCCGACTAGCTCACGAGTGACACGCGCACTAAAATCTACTTTAAACTATATTTGAGTGTTAAATACTTACGAAAAATGCCTTCATGTGCTTTTAAAAGGTGCACAAATAGTTCCGAAACAAAGAAAAAACTTGACGGGATCACTTTTCATTCGTAAGTGCCATAAAACATATAATTTTCTTATAAGAAATTGTTTGTTGTAAATTCGGTTCGCCATTTTTAACAAGAAAAGGAAAACAGACTTGTCTTGCTAAAGTGCGAGGGAGACAAAGTATCTGGATACGACTACTTACGACGGTATCGTTGTGCAAGCGGCAAGTGTAGCGTCAGCAAATAATTCTAATTTATTATTTTCAATTTATATATATATTTTTTTAAATAAAATTGGTGAAATTTCATAACTAAATCTACAAAGCATAATTATGGAGAGTCAACAAAATAATTTTTAAGTATTTATAATTTTGTTTTCATATTATGGATATATTTATATTCACAATATGGTTTCAAATTAAAATGGTGGTAATTACTTATTTAAATGAACTTATTAACTTGTAGGCAAAATAAAAAAAAAAACATTAAAACAGAGTAGTAAAAACAAACTAAAAAGAAAAAAAAAATTCTTTTGTAAATATTTATAACCCTAATACCCTATACCTACAGAAATTTAAACCTAAAAACGTGGGGCGCATGCTATAGAATATAGATTGACAATATAGATGATAAATTTTACAAAACGCGCCCCACGTTGTTAGGTTTAAAATTTTTAGGTTTACAACTTTTAGGTTTAAAATGTCTGTAGGTATAGGGTATTAGGGTTATAAATATTTACAGAAGAATTTATTTTTTACTTTTTAGTTTGTAACACGTTGTATAAAACTTTTATTGTACGCGGAAACTTAAAAAAAATAATTACAAGAGCGGGGGAGGGGGGGGGGGAGGGGGTGGATATGCCACAAAGGTTATATCCCCTTTAAGTATACTTTGATTTATGTAATAAAGTTTATAATTTTTAACGTAATAGGGATAATTTGAACCAAAAAAACAATTTTACGATGTCTCATTAATCAAAACCAAACATTATATTGATGTTTTTATTCAATTTCAATAAAAAATAAGTATTACTTTGAATGTTTTATTCTATTTTATTCTCATAATTTATTTGGTGACGCTACCTTGTATTGCATCGGTCGGATCTTTTCGGGTCGAGCGAGATCGGCCGAACGACTCGACGTCAACAGACTTGCCACCTCGCTTGCACTTAAGTTGAAACTCATCTCTCTGTCTCGCTCGCTTGACGTGACATTATTTATAGATAGTGTGTGTGTGTGTGTGTGATTTTACCTATGTAGTAGAGTCGGATTGTTTTTCAGTTAACGCAAATAGGCGTGTGCGCCGTATCTTCCCTTTTAATTTCATCTAAGTGACATTTATACGCAATTTAATACTTGTAGCTACTAAGGAGTAGGCGAACAAAAAGTCACATTTCCACTTTTGACTTTTTTTATTTTTTTCTACACTAGCAACACTAGATTCCACCACAAATAGTCACTTTTCCGATACTAAAATGTGTTGATTGATAGGCAGTCTAACAAAACGCAACTTTTCCAAACAAAATTAGCAACACTGAATTTGTTTTCGCGCGGACCGACGCACTATGGGACGAAACTGTATTTTCCATCTCGAAAATGGTTTTGATGAAAGTCGCAAATCCATAGATTTTAGACAAAATAAAATCTTGCGCGTTTTTTGCGCAAAAGTAATTTAGGAGCAATAATGTCAATCAAGGGAAAATAAAAAAAATACACATTTAACTGACAAAAACATAATTATCTAAAAATGAGTGAATTTGTTTGTGTTTGACGCGATCTTCGTGATCAAATAATAAGTGAGAAAAGTATTTCAGACAAAAAAATATTTGTTGGACAACTTTCAACTATCAGAAACTGCAATAGAGAGAAATTTTTCGTCTTTTTGATTTTTAAGTAGAGGTTTCCCTGTTGCCGATAGCTGCCGATGTCGAGTTAATGGCATTTTTAATATTCTTAAATATTCAGTAAATCAAGGAAATAAAAAATCTGCGTCATTACTGCGCCATTTCGAGCTAGAAGCAAAAATGTAGACCGAGGGAAAAAAATAATTTATCAATTTTCGTTATTTGCCCTTATTTATGACATTTCTGGTTACATCTAAATAGTTGTTATTGTTTATTCACTATAAAATACTTTTTATTTAACAATAAGCACAAAATAGTTAGGTTTATGAGTATATTTGGAAAAATATTTTTACATGACATTTTTTTTGCGGCAATAATTTTTATTATAAGTATGTTTTTGTAATGTAACTACGTACATATTATTAGTATAGTATTAAATCTTCTTCTTCTTCTTTATTTTTTCTTTTAATGTTTTTTAAATTTAATTTTTGTATGAAAATTATCTAAATCTTACATTGTGTCCTATTCGCCGTTATTCGAAGCCTTGGTAAACAGATTGAGAATAGCGAAGCCTTTCCGTTTCCCGTTCAGCATCATTACTATAGGTCTATCTTACCGAATTACGTCACATCCGCATCCGTGCGACGTCATACCTCACCCCACTTTGTTCACCAGGCGGCCATGCTAGTTTCAGCGCTCATTGGCGTCCTTTTTTCGCAACCGTTCACATCTAGTCAAACGCTGTTAGCGTTCGAAATTTAAAAATTTTCCTAAGTAGGTCAAACGCTGTTAGCGTTCGAATTTTAAAGTTTTCTAAAGTAGGTCAAACGCTGTTAGCGTTCGCGAAATTCTTAATTCAAATTTAGATTTTATATTACATATTTTTGTTGAAAAGTAACATCTTACGATTTATTTTCGGCTATATAAAATGAGTGTGCGTAGTTTGAAAACCATACGTAATCAGTGTTAGTTGGGTCCGACTCTGTGTCGTCTCCGTTTTCGTCGTCATGTTCGTGGAGTAGCAGAGAACGGGGGTGAGGACATGGATCTACAGTAAATACGACGCAGGATTTGAATTGAATTGAGGTAATCTAACGCCTCGCCCTAAGGTCAGTGAAATTTTTCCATATTTTATAATGATATGATTCTACCCACGATATGTTGAAAAATATTTTCTGTTAATTCTAACATTCATAAAATTGCCGTTCATGAGTGTTATTCGCTTTTGGCCTAAGCGGTCTGCTGAAAAGGTTATAATTTTGACAAATTTAATGCTTATGAAAATTTTTACGTTACGGAAAACATGTTTCGTACGATTCCTATTCATTGTTGGTAAAGCTATATTGCGTTGAATGTGAGCTGAGCCTTGTGTTCTTCAAATATGAGAAAGTGTATACAGCTTGAATTTATTCTGTGTCCTGGCGCTGTCCGGCCATTTATTTCAGTGGCATTTCGTTCAACTCATAATTCGTTCAACTTGACCAGTGTTGAGATTAACCATTGTGCCCTATTTTATTTAGAGATGTTGTTTAGCCGTAGTCGTTTGAATGAGTATTCAAAAATTTTTTTTTTTTTTTCGTACCCAGGCACTTTTAACAAGAATAAGTATTCAGTGGTTTTGCAAAAGAATGTTGCCTTTATATTGGTGTTCAATTAAAACATTTATACAGTCAGATATTGGCTTGATTGCGGAATATTACAACAATTGATGGCGTATTTGATGCAGCGACAGTAAACGCTATCAATGCGCAAAATGACCCGGGTTCAGTTCCCAGTAAAATGAGCGTACTAATCTGGTCTTGTGTATAAATAAAAATGATTGCTTTATATTTGCTTTCTATGCTTTCCAAACCATTAATTTGATTGTTTTAACCTTTGATTGAATAAATGTGTGGTATATTACGCTTGTCGGGTACAGCTAGAAAATAATAAAATTAATTGTGGTAATTGTTTTAGATAATTTGAAATCTATTTTTAATTGCAGGCAATTCAAAAGTTTATCATAGTAATTAGATATTTTCTATTATTATTATACCCCTCGGTTCCAGCTTGTTCCGCAACTGGACCGGGGAAGGTCTATCGGCTGCTCCTGGCACCGTTGACACAAGTTTATGAAAAGTTTTATCTAAATAATTTTGTATAAGTAATTAAACATGCTGTTTTCTTCCTCTATGGTAGTAAGCCCCACATGTTGAGAGTTGTGTGATTTGTAACAATATTTTGATATGGATTCATCCGGTCGCTTCGAAGCATCGTTGATTGATAATTTGATATGAACTCTGGCGGTCACTCCTAATGGTTACCGTTGATTAAGTATCTTACTATTTAACTTAATTCGGTCGCCCTCTGATGGGCACCGTCACTATAGTTATGTAAGGTGAATAAATAGATTAACATTCAATAAACATTTATTATGGTTTTAACATAATTAACATAAATTCGGCCGGTCGCTACAGAGCACCGTCGATTGATGTTTTAACATAAATTATTTCGGTTGCTTTTGATGAGCACCATCCAGGCACCGTCGATATGTACATATTTTTACTCATTTTATCTTATTATTTTATTTAATTATTCGGTGTAAACACTGTCCTTAATCCCTGAGGGAGAGGAACTTAAAAAGGAGATCATCCAAAATATTCCCGTACTTCTGGTGGGCAACATGTTTCTAACAACCATTAGTTGCTGCTTACAGAACAACCAGAAGGATTTTGAAATTTTTCTTTGGAGAGTTATTTATTATAGTTTTTTTTTTTAACCGTGGGCCTGTTAAAACAAGTTATTTCGATTGAAATATTTCAATCAATATATTTTCCTGTTATTTAAAATGTTTCTTTATTAAAAATATCGAACCGGGTGCAAAGTCCGGGTGTCGCAAAGGAGGTTCACCAACAGTTGCGTTCTGGTGCTTCACTGGCCGCTGCCGTCGCACACTCGATGCGCTCGCTCAGCTCGCGCTTCATTTTGCCGTTTTGTGACCAAAAAGGTCAGTTTTAATCTAACCTAACTGATGATGTCCCTTTTGGCTACACTTGTAGCCAAAATAACTGTCGCAGATATTATGTTTTGTTTGAAAATTTTATATTCATTTGTACGCTTTGAAGACTGATATTGTCTCAAGAGTCCGATGACAGATCAGATATCCTAGATAGTTTTAGTTAAGTGGTCACTACAATGCAAGGGTTGTGCCTGTTTTACATTTTAAAATTTTATGAAGATTTAAGTCTGATGATGTTGGCTTTATTACTAAGTGCCGGGGGCGTGTAATGTGTATGTACGTACATAAATAAATACATAAGTGCTAGTTTTTATTGTACTTCGACCACGTCGTTGTGTACATTAATAGATATGAATTTAAATAATCACCTTTTGGTGTGATGTAAAGCCTATTAAATTTGTGGGGAATCTCGATTTTACTCAGACCTCGATAGAATCATTCTATATTTCGATTATAATCTTAGCACGTTGTAGATAACAAGTTAACATTTTGTTATATACTTACTTAAGTACTTGTTGAATATTTCAGTAGAATATGAAAATACTTCTAATTAGCTACCATAACATGTACCATATTCTGGAATTCACTTTAAAATAATATACCTAAGCACTCTGACATTAGTCAGTTGTTGTAAACACTGTCGCTCTGATTTTATATTGGTTGGTGTCTGCGAATAAGTTACTTAAATATACTTTCCTAATCAAAGCTTACCTACCATGGGGAAGCACTGGCACCCGGTTCTTGTTTATTTATCCGGGTGATGATACTTGATTTATTAGATAACTGAGATAATCTTCTCGATGGATGATTCCAAAGTATTTATGTGATTTTATTTGAATAATGAAATGCAAGTATATTCATTGTTATTATTATTACTATTATTGTTGATATGCAACATTTTTGCTATATTGTTAGGAATTCAAGTTCAAAACAAATGTTATATACGTATTAAGTTTATGCTGCGTGCAGCTTTTCCGATGGCCATAGAAACCATGGCATGCAGAATCTTGATTGTTTATTTTTTTTTTTATATTTATTTTATAGATTGATAAAAAGAAAATATTTTATGTACTTATCTTTATCTATAAAAGACGAAACTTTGTCTATAGAAAGTAAATACATGTTGGAATAATTAAAGTCATGTTTCTTTATTTGGTATGCAGCACTGTCATATGTTTTGTTCTTTTAATACATCTTTTGATTTTATCTATTATACTATAATAGTTAGTCTATACCTTGTATTTTAATTCCCAATGTTAAGATGTCATTTAATTTTGCGATGATAATTAAAAATGTTATAGTTAAATTTAGTGGTAGTACTTACCTAAATAAGTATCTACATACTTACCCTTTTTTGTGTTTGTTTTGGGCTAACACAGCTGCTGTGTGCTGACCAATCGAATACTAAATGTTTTATTAACTGTAAAAATTCAAATGGACTTGTCAATGTTAATTAACATTCTATAGCAATTTATATAACACTAACTTCTGACATTAGTGCTTGTTCCGCCCACTATTAAAGTTTATGTCGGACGCGACACAACAAGGTGTCGCAGACAGTGGCGCACACAGACACTCTAGCTAGCTAGTCGGCCTAAGTGTGTAACACCGAAGGTGGTTAGCTTGCCTTTGGCTTAAGTCAGTCGTATAACGTTTATTTTTGGGTAGGTATTTATTGAGTCCAGTTCGCAGTTTACGATTAAATAAATTTAATCAAGTATTTGATATAAAAGTAATAACTTTGTGAACGCGTTCACAAAGATTTATTTTATTACCTATGTTATCCAAATCCAGTTAGGGATTTTATAAAGATTATTTTTTTTGCAGAGCAAAAGCTCAAGGATTTCGTAAGGTTTGTATTTTAAGTGAATTAATTGTGTAGCAACCGACACCACATTTGTAATAAAAGAATCTGCGAAGAAAACGTTGTCTTGTCCCAGATAATTTTGAAGTAGGCGATCGACGCGACTTAAGCAGAGATGCACTGTCAGCCAGCAGTCATATTGAACGATAACACGACTAAAATATTATGATGTAAATAATTTATGTTAAATAATTACGCAAGTAAAAACTTATGAGAATTTATTTAAAGCTGATCTGATTTGTCAATTGTCTTTATTTTAGTTTTAATTGTTATGTTTTTGTATTTTTTTTTCTTCCCTTTACTAATTTAAAGAAAGATTTCTTTTGATCTAAATTAAATTAAATTTTAAGAGAAATAAACTATTTATGATTTAAAGTGTCACATTGGCGTCCTGTCCCTGTTCACCAGGCGATAACAAACAATGTCTCAATCTGTTTACCAAGGCTTCGAATAACGGCGAATAGGACACAATAGGAGCGTTTTACCTACCATTAAAACGCATATTGTGTCTGAAGCCTTATTCGAAGCCTACCTTGAAGGGCTGCCTGGTATGCATTTAATGCTAATTAGTTGTGAAGTATTTTTCAGATTTTGAGACTGCAATGAGCGCTGAAACTAGCATGGCCGCCTGGTGAACAAAGTGGGGTGAGGTATGACGTCGCACGGATGCGGATGTGACGTAATTCGGTAAGATAGACCTATAGTAATGATGCTGAACGGGAAACGGAAAGGCTTCGCTATTCTCAATCTGTTTACCAAGGCTTCGAATAAGGCTTCAGACACAATATGCGTTTTAATGGTAGGTAAAACGCTCCTATTTGTATTTTTTTTACTACATGAATATAGTATTTAAAGTTCCAGCGTTATAATTATCTAATAGCATATGTATTCAGGAATACGTATAAAAAATCAATTCAAAATGTCAAAAAACAAAAAGTTGTAGATTTTTGAGATGGAACGCACCGTTTGGTCCCATAGTGCGGCGCGACCGAATATTATTTCTATTAATTGCAATGATGCAAACCGCACTATAGCGGAGAGGCGCGGCGTGGCGCGGCGCGTACCGACGCGGCGCTGCTCACTTGAGTGCGAAAGAATATTTTGTCGCGCCGCGCCGCGCCTCTGCCGCTAGTGCGGTATAGCGCGCAGCGCGGCGCGGCCGAATATTTTCCATAATCGACCTTCAGTCTACAGAAGGTATTCGGAAATAATTATTTCTACTGATATTTCAGTGTACAAATTTTGATTAATTTACTTCGATCCTCTATACCTGTATCATTTCAGTTTTGTCATTGTATGGCGTGCTGCATCCTTTGGTATCTGATCGAAGTTAATTTACAAAGTGGTATTTTACGTGATCATTTCATAAATCATCATAATCATAACTCGTCATGATTAAATACATAAAAATATAAGGATGTGTTGCTAAATCGTTCCTTGGAAATTTGTTCTAGGGAACGCGTGACCGAGCGTTCCCTTTTCGTTCGTGCGTCCAACTTCAATGAAATCTTGCCACGTTTGGCATTTTGCGCCGCACCGTACCGCTCCGCTACCGCGATAGTGCGTTTAGGAGAGGCCGCGCCGCTCCGCTGCAGTGCCGCGCCGCGCAGCGCCGCTCCGCTGAAGTGCGGTTTGACCTTTAAACGTGCGCGTGATTATAGATCCACGTGGTAGACGAGTCGCGGCTGTACCCGGAGTGGAGCGAGGGATCGTGCGTGCTGGTGGAGGCGCGGCGCGCGCTGAACGAGCTGCACCTGCAGCTAGCGCGCCGCGGCTACAGCCAGCTGTATGTGGACCAGCTGGACCCCGACTGCGTCGCCATCACGCGCCACCACCCCGCCACCAGGGAGGTGAGTGAGAGTACTGCACGAGCTGCACCTGCGCCGCGGCCACAGCCAGCTGTATGTGGACCAGCTGGACCCCGACTGCGTCGCCATCACGCGCCACCACCCCGCCACCAGGGAGGTCAGCTAGTCTTTTTCCGCACACAAAATCGAGACTAAACGATATAAAACCTTATTTTTTTTTGCATTCTTTGAAAACTGCTCCACCTATCGTTAAACCAAAACATCCGAAATCTTCTCTCAATAGCAACAACAACAACCATAGCTTTGACCAAAAATTCCAAAAAGCTTAGAAATAGTTGTATGATAGACTGGTAACTGGTGTATGTGTTGTGCACAGTCCGTGATCCTGGTGGCGTTCACGTGCTTCCGCTACTCGGAGGGCATGGCGGCGCGCGCGCCGCAGCCGCTGCGCGTCGAGGGGCAGCTGCACGAGATACTGTTCGAGATGGACCTGCGCCATCAGGACCACAAGTACGATACGTTCACTAAACGATTTAACTAACGAGCTTTGCTCGGTTATTACAATTTATTGTTATCTCTAACATTAACTACATTTTTTTAAACTTGTCTAAAAACAAGAAAAAAAATCTCTTATATAAAAGTGAAGGGGTGACTGACAGACTATTGCCCAGCCCAAACCACTGAACCTAGAGACTTGAAATTTTGTACATAGATATTTTATACAGCGTAAACACCCACTAAGAAGGGATTTTTGGAAATTCCACCCCTGAAGGGTTGAAATGGGGGTACAAAGTTTGTATGGCAAAAAAATATTAAATAGACATTTCAACTTAAAACTTCGTAGGAGTACTTCTAAAATAAATAAGCAAACACGTGTTTCGTGGTTTTCCGAAACTAAACCCTTAAGGAGGTAAATGGGGTAAAAAAAGCCCAACATCGATATAGGTGTCGTTATCGAGGTTTTATGGGATGTTGATTGCAAAAATGGCATTTTTTTATGTGGTAGACATTATTTCACTTCTAAAGGGCTCTACCCATTTGACCCCTTTAGGGGTAAAAAGCCCAAACTCGATATGGATGCCGTTATTGAGATTTTAAGTGATGTTGATTACAAAAATGGCATTCATTTTTTGAGTCCTACATAGTGGCTATGTTTCAACCCCTAAAGGGAGAAAATGGGGTTCATGTTTTGTATAAAAAAAAATCCAAATAAAAGATCTGCCTATTCAACCAATAACAATAGCCTTAGAGCATACAGAACGGGAGTAGGCATATACAGGCACCCCCTTTCACCAAAGTACATGACCAATTTGGTCGTGTCAGTTTATAAAAACTAGTTGGTCGCGAACACTCGCCATTTTGAAAGACTACATATCGCCGAACGCAGCTCCGCGAAAATGGTGAATTGTGCGGTGATATTGTGCAAAAGGTGATCTGAAACTTCAAATTTTAATAAGGACGGGATTTCCTTTCACACGTAAGTATAATTTTATTAACAAACTATAATACAATCACGAAGAAAACCCAGTTTGTTTAGTAAAGCCAACGACAGAGATTGCGATAGCAAAACGATACCAAACACCACGGTAGAAGTCTTAGTGCTGTGACAAAGTTAAAGAAGACGAATGAACGAAGTCAAAGAGAATGAATGTGATCTGATCAGTACATAAATTTTTCAATCATTAGTTTCTCTGATGTTGTCTTGATTTCAAAAACACAAGTGATTTATTGGCATTTTTAGATTTTAGGCATTAACAAATCACAATGCTATTTTTATATTAAGATAATTGATAGAAGAAACACTAGAAAAAATACGGGTGTCTATTTTTCTCGAGTGTTTTTTCTATTAAATTGAAACTTGTGCGATGGTATATTTATGGGTACGTATCAGAATGTCTAACGATTAAAATGTAAAAAGTTCAAAATGTCAAAAACGAAAATGTCAAACGGTCAGATAGTCAAAAATTAAAATGTCTAAGTTAAAATGATTAAAACTTAAAATGTCTAATAGTCCAAATACATATAATGACGTATAGAATTTACTCATTTTCTTTCATTTAGGTATCTTATTAATTAAGTTAAATAACTGTGTGTTAACCTCTGTGCCTCCGCCGCACATCAACATAGCCGCGCCACTCCCTGATTGCCGGTGCCAGTCACTGATTCAGTAGCCGGCGAACAAAATCCACCAATTGACTTTGAAATAGATTTTTTTCTGGCGCTTCGCCGGCCGCTGCCGCAGCACGCTCGCTTTGCTCGCTCGGCTCGCGCGCTGGGTTCATGTCAACCTAACATGCTCGTCGCTACGCTCCTCGCACCTATCTCGTGACCTGCGGTCTACGGTTTCTAAGTCCCAGTAGACTAGTTTAGACTCGTTTCCGGCAGCTAAATTTGCTATAACGCATTTTAGGCGAAGCCCAAAGACACCTCCACAGACTCAATCAACCTCAAAGAAGATGATTCGTTTTAAGATTCAACCCAATTCAAATAAATCATTGTGAACTTAGACTTAATGACCATTGATATTTTAACTTTCAAGTATTTGATACGTTTGATACTTTGAATTTTGCTATTTTGAAGTTAGACATAATGATTTTCGACATTTTAAACCATTTGAATTTTAATTTTTGACATTTTGAACTTTGTCATTTTAACTTTAGACATTCTAACTTTAGACATTCTAACTTTAGACATTCTGATACGTACCCACTTATAATACATAGAAAATACCAAGACAAACAGACATGTTCTTGCACACAAATGTTTGTCTTGTCTTCATCTTATCCAATGCGTCAACCGGGTTGTTTTTAGGGTTCTTTTATCTTTATTTTGATATTGTTTACCTTTCCTTTCTTGATGCCGCCTGATATCTAACAGTAGGCAACTTTTAAATTCCCTATATACGAAGAATAACAATAGTTTAAAAGCTGATTTAAAGTTAGAGGGGGGCACACATTTAACTACTTTGGCAGTGTATATTATCGTTCAAACGGTTGACTTTGAGAAAAAATAGTCTTAGGAACCTCAATAACATTTTTGAAGACCTATCTATAGACTTTTATATAGATGCAGTTCCATGTATGGGGAGCCCCCTTTAATCTTTTGTTTTTTTATTTTTGTGTAAATATCGTAAGGCGGTTTACAGAATACATCTACTTATCAAGTTCAAGTTCAAGGACGGACGGACAGACAAACATAACGAATCTATTAGGGTTTAGTTTGGTTTTTTAGGGTTCAATATTAATTGGAGATTTTTGACAGTTTTGTATAGCTTGATGTGCTGCTGACTATACATAGATACTTGTAAATAAATGATAATCGATACTAAATAATATACTAGAAAAAACACGACTCGCACCAGATCAATACTCAGACGGGAATCGAACCCGCGACCTTTGGATATCCGGTCCAATGCTCTGACCGCTGAGCTACCGAGTCACTAGTGACATCGTCGAATTTTTTCTAGTATATCCTAAACTCTTACGCTGTAAGCCAGCGTTATTTCACCAATGTGAGGAATTACCCCGACATTCAATTGAAATATCTTTCCAGATATTTTAACAATTGATTAAGATGAAATAGCTATATAATTTTTAAATTTGAGATTTTTGCATTTACAATGCTATTTTTAAACAATACTAAATAATATACTAGAAAAAACACGACTCGCACCAGATCAATACTCAGACGGGAATCGAACCCGCGACCTTTGGATATCCGGTCCAATGCTCTGACCGCTGAGCTACCGAGTCACTAGTGACATCGTCGAATTTTTTCTAGTATATCCTAAACTCTTACGCTGTAAGCCAGCGTTATTTCACCAATGTGAGGAATTACCCCGACATTCAATTGAAATATCTTTCCAGATATTTTAACAATTGATTAAGATGAAATAGCTATATAATTTTTAAATTTGAGATTTTTGCATTTACAATGCTATTTTTAAACAATACTAAATAATATACTAGAAAAAACACGACTCGCACCAGATCAATACTCAGACGGGAATCGAACCCGCGACCTTTGGATATCCGGTCCAATGCTCTGACCGCTGAGCTACCGAGTCACTAGTGACATCGTCGAATTTTTTCTAGTATATCCTAAACTCTTACGCTGTAAGCCAGCGTTATTTCACCAATGTGAGGAATTACCCCGACATTCAATTGAAATATCTTTCCAGATATTTTAACAATTGATTAAGATGAAATAGCTATATAATTTTTAAATTTGAGATTTTTGCATTTACAATGCTATTTTTAAACAATACTAAATAATATACTAGAAAAAACACGACTCGCACCAGATCAATACTCAGACGGGAATCGAACCCGCGACCTTTGGATATCCGGTCCAATGCTCTGACCGCTGAGCTACCGAGTCACTAGTGACATCGTCGAATTTTTTCTAGTATATCCTAAACTCTTACGCTGTAAGCCAGCGTTATTTCACCAATGTGAGGAATTACCCCGACATTCAATTGAAATATCTTTCCAGATATTTTAACAATTGATTAAGATGAAATAGCTATATAATTTTTAAATTTGAGATTTTTGCATTTACAATGCTATTTTTAAACAATACTAAATAATATACTAGAAAAAACACGACTCGCACCAGATCAATACTCAGACGGGAATCGAACCCGCGACCTTTGGATATCCGGTCCAATGCTCTGACCGCTGAGCTACCGAGTCACTAGTGACATCGTCGAATTTTTTCTAGTATATCCTAAACTCTTACGCTGTAAGCCAGCGTTATTTCACCAATGTGAGGAATTACCCCGACATTCAATTGAAATATCTTTCCAGATATTTTAACAATTGATTAAGATGAAATAGCTATATAATTTTTAAATTTGAGATTTTTGCATTTACAATGCTATTTTTAAACAATACTAAATAATATACTAGAAAAAACACGACTCGCACCAGATCAATACTCAGACGGGAATCGAACCCGCGACCTTTGGATATCCGGTCCAATGCTCTGACCGCTGAGCTACCGAGTCACTAGTGACATCGTCGAATTTTTTCTAGTATATCCTAAACTCTTACGCTGTAAGCCAGCGTTATTTCACCAATGTGAGGAATTACCCCGACATTCAATTGAAATATCTTTCCAGATATTTTAACAATTGATTAAGATGAAATAGCTATATAATTTTTAAATTTGAGATTTTTGCATTTACAATGCTATTTTTAAACAATACTAAATATAGCTATTTCATCTTAATCAATTGTTAAAATATCTGGAAAGATATTTCAATTGAATGTCGGGGTAATTCCTCACATTGGTGAAATAACGCTGGCTTACAGCGTAAGAGTTTAGGATATACTAGAAAAAATTCGACGATGTCACTAGTGACTCGGTAGCTCAGCGGTCAGAGCATTGGACCGGATATCCAAAGGTCGCGGGTTCGATTCCCGTCTGAGTATTGATCTGGTGCGAGTCGTGTTTTTTCTAGTATATTATTTAGTATTGTTTAAAAATAGCATTGTAAATGCAAAAATCTCAAATTTAAAAATGATAATCGGTGAACAAAATCTAGTGTAGGAGAGCGCTCTTGCTTACTCCCGTTCTGTATGCTCTAAGACAATAGCATGCAAACACTATTTTAAATTTAAATTAACAAGTACTTATAATTTTTTTCATAAATCGATATGGATGTCGTTGATTGAGGTTTCATGGGATCTTGATTACGAAAACGGTATTTATTTTGAAGTCCAACACGGTGGCCATGATTCAACTCCTAAAGGGGTGAAATGGGATTCTTGAATCTGACGAAAGTGTCCTAGATCATATTTTGTATGGAAAAATAATATTCAATAGACATTTCGACTTGAAACTTCTTATGAGTAGGTACTTCTAAAACAAATAAGCAAACAAATCGATATGGATGTCGATATTAAGGTTTTATTGGGAAAATGGCATTTATTTTAGGGTCTAACATGACACGGTGGACATTAACCTAAAGAACGGGGGTTCAATATTTTTATGGAAAAATAATGCGGGAACGGGAACAGGAATGAGAACGGGGACGGGAACTAATAATATTATATGGTTGAGCGAAGCGATGGCTGGTCCATGCGTCATGCTCGTGAACGGGTGCTGCCAGTGGGAATGGGTCTGCATCTGAGTACCTATCTTAACGCATATTGAATTGTAAGAATTGCGTTTTTATTTTTATGTCTTGTATCAAGTGTTTTTTGGTTAGAGTAGCAGACGGAGTGATTTCTAAACTAGTTGAAAGTTATTTACTCTCACGATTACCTATCTGAATGTAGTAGATATTAAATTTTAACCTACCTACCCATTGTGTGTAACCTTTTGATAATTATTGTGATGGAAAATGACCTCACTTTAAATGTGGAGCTCATTTTTCAATCTTGACGACTCTGTATGAAATATACAGGGAGAAAAAAGCAGCCCTTGACGAGTTACTTGCCGGTTCTTCTCGTTACAAGGTCTCCCGCTTAGGGTTTGCGAACCGATGGCGTAGCTTCTATGACATTCACAAGTGCTTGTAACAGCCTAGACTGAATAAATTATTTTGAATTTTATAAGTGTGAAGTTTGATGTTTGGATTTTTGTTACTCAATCACGAAAAACCGGCTGAACGGATTTGGAATAGCACACGGATAGTTATGTAACCGTGGTAAAACATGAACACTTTTTATCTCAGTCAAAGGTTCCATAGCTATTTTTCGAATGTCTACGCGGACGAAGTCGCGGGCAAAAGCTAGCTATATATAAACTTGAATATAAAAAAAATCATAAGTAAGTCACTGAGTGGGATTCGAACCCGTAATACTCGTTTCTTGCCGTCCGCGTCTTAACCCGCTGGACCAGACGGATAGTTGGCCGGCAGGACTATATTAGCGGCCGGGTTTCGGCCGGCCCGCAGCACCACCAGTAACCTCCTCAGTGCGATGGCTTACATAGTACCTCATGTAGACGCGGGGATACAAGTCGACGCCGCCTACTTCGACTACAAAAAAGCGTTCGATTTGGTTAATAACGATATTTTGTTGACGAAGTTGGCAGCAATCGGCTGCACTACGCAGCTTTTAAAGATTTTTGCGAGCTACTTGAAGGACCGAATGCAATATGTAGATTATGCTGGGTATAGGTCAGACCCCTATTTTACTGGAACTAGAGTGGGTCAAGGTAGCAATTTAGGGCCTTTAAACTTCATAATTATGATAAATGCTCTACCCGAAGTTGTCATAGAAGCCCGATGCTTACTTTTCGCAGACGACCTTAAATTACTATTAGCAATCAAAGATAGTAGGGAGTGTGATCGCTTACAAGAGGACATAAACAGAGTAGTGGAGTGGAGTCAAAAAAATAAACTACAGTTTAATCTTAACAAATGCTCCTTAACATCTTTTAGCCGAGCACGAGCGCCGCTTCACTACGATTACGAAATTGATAGTTTGAAAGTACATAGGACAGAGGCAGTCAAAGATCTGGGCGTGCGACTAAGCAGTGAACTTAATTTTAAAACTCACGTAACTGAAATATGCAAAAAAGCTTATAAAACTTTAGGTTTTATAAGTCGGCGGGTTTCACGAATTTAAAAGCAATAGCGGCCCTATACAATACACTCATTCGAAGTCAGCTGGAGTTTAACGCTGCAGTATGGGCTCCACATGAATCAAAATATAAACTGATGATGGAGCGCATACAAAACAAATTTACGAGGTTTTTGTATCTTAAGCTTTATGGAGTATATCCTTTCTATCCTTTGATGTATCCAACCTTGTTCGTTTTGGGCATGGTTGGATACAACAAACTGGAAACAAGAAGAGATTTGGCTATCGCTCTTTACATAATTAGGGTGCTAAGAGGTATAGTCTCCAACCCGTATATATTGGAGCAGCTAGGTTTATGCGTGCCGAATAGATATGTGTGGAGGCGGCGACGGCCGCGGCTGCTCGCGATCCCCCATGCCAGGACTGGCATGCTGGCCAAAGCCCCTTTGACACGAACTTTGCACACGCTTAATTAGTTGCCGAAAAAATTGATATTTTCACCTGTTAAATAGCGAGTTCGAGAAAGTAACTTTAAAAGTGTTATGCTATGATTGATACCGATTTACATCGGCCAGCTAAATTATTGTTATAACTGACATTAATGAATTCAGAGATAATAAGTAAATAATAATAAAAATGAATTGAATGAAATATATTGTAATTAATAATTGTAATAATTGAATAAAACTAATTTAATTTATTTTTTTTAAATAAGTATCTGTAAACTTTAGATGACTACACTATTGTATTAGGAACCCCTGTAAAAATAGCTGTATTGTGTTAAAAATAAAATAAAATAAAAATAAAATATTCTGCGTGAAAAGAAAAACGGATGATGAAGAGAGGGCGCTAGTGTCCTACGATAAACATCGAGTCCGTGTTTAAAAATCAATTAAAATTATAAAAAGTCAATTAATCTCGGTCACAATATTGTAAATGTGTAAACTAACAACCGAATACGTGCTTATAGTGTTATCTCAGAAAAACCTTGTGTATTCTAGTAGAAAGAAGAAAAATTCAAACCAAAGTGAAAAAACGTAAATAAGCAGAAAATAATTGGAAGATTGCCAAAAAATCATCAAGCGGTAAAGTGTAATTAAACCAGAAAGAAAGGGATCACATAAATACGCATGTAAGTCAATAATACATATTAGAAATACGCTTATCAACAAAATAGCACTCGTTAATTTTCTCTGTCCATTTTAAATTGTAAACAAGGAACAGCTGATTGGTCAGCTCCTGATAAACGCGTCACAACACACGCAGCTGATAGAAAAAGCACAGACTATTAGGTGCTATTGGTAAAAGCATGCTATTTGACATCTAACGATTGCTTGAAGCTAGAGGGCGCTAGCTTAATTACTGTTGCCGATTATTGCCATACTATTGTGAACTAAAAACCTTGGTATATTTAAAAATGAGTGATTCACTAGACAACATAACACAAAGACGTCGCGTACAAAGATCACACTCAATAGATAGATCGAGATTCTATAACTCGGACCTAGAAATAAATAAAACTATGACTGACACCACAATTTTTGACCAAACTATGAGAAGCATAACGAATGACTCATCTTTGGACGAAAGTATTACGACTGAATTGAAGGCACAAATAGAAGACTTAAGAATAAAACTTTGCTCGGCAAATAAAGAAATTGAAAAACTAAAATTAGACAACGACAATCTAAAAATGGAACTACAAAAATACATAGAAGAAAAAGGAACGCACATTGACACAATTAATGTTTTGCAACAAAAATCCTTGAAAAACACAACAACGGCAACAGCAGAAAATTTATCCCCCAATAATAACAAACATTTAGAGCCATCTATTGAAGAACGCAGCACTCAGAAGGATATTTCAATACAAAGCACCGACAAAACTATAAAGCACAAATTGCATCAGGACTGCACTAACGGAATCACCGCCTCACAGCTAGATGGCGCTTATCAAGAACAGACACAAAAAGACACTTTAATTAAAAATAATTTTGACAATTCATTAGAAAAACAAATTAGATCAACTGATAAATGTGACTCTTATACTAACAATAAAACTGATAGGGTATTAATCTTAGGTGACCAACAAGCTCTTAATTTGTCAAAATTATTGAATAAGAAATGTAAAAATAACAATCTCAACATTACCTCATTTATTAAGCCAAACGCAACTACTCATGACATTTTAAATACTGAATTACATAAGAACCTAAAAAAAGACGACTTTTTGATCCTATTAATAGGTGCAAATGATACAGTACCAACTAAGATTTTTTGTGAATTATCTGTATTTTTGGCTCAATGCAAGAATACACAAATACTTCTAATTCAAACAATTGAAAACATAAATTTAAACACAACATTATTGAATAACCAACTTAAATTAATAAGCCATAATTATATAAACTGCAAATATATATCTCTGACGGAAAACGAACAAAAAATTACATTACAAGAAATTTGCCATAAAATTAAATTAGAATTAGATACCATTGACTACAACAAAAAATCATTACAAAAAATAAAACAAAATATTTCTAAAAATTATATACAAAACAATAAAATGGATTTATTAAGTAAGAAAAGAGGAACAATTCCCTATTATTTTGAAAAACAAGAAAAAAAATTATATTGTGAAACCTCAGCACAAGTTTCACAGACAAACCCAAACTTACAAAAACAAAAAAAGGGAACGATTCCATATTACTTTAAAAATAAACAAAATCCCGTAGAAATGAACAAAACCACTTTTTTTCGAGACAAACGGTAATCATAATCTTTTCTGCTATCATCAAAATATTTGTAGTATTCTAAAAAAAAAGATGAACTAGAAATTGATCTTGCTAATTTAAAATCAAGTAAAAAAGCCATAGACATAATCTGCCTTTCAGAAACTTTTATTAAAAAAGGGCACGAACAAAACTTAAAATTAAATAATTATCAAATAGGTTCTATTTGGTCCCGTGAGCATGAAAAAAGGGGAGGCACTTGTATTTTGGTTGCAAACCACATTCACTGCACAAAGCTGCAACTAGCAGACTCACTGTCAGAAATGTACAATTTTGAGTGCTGTGGCATAATTATAAAAGATATAAATTTAATTGTTATTTGTATTTATAGAACCCCAACTTCAAATATAAATGTCTTTTTTGATAAATTGGAACAATTACTAAAAAAATAAACAAAACTCAAAAAAAAATTATAATTTGTGGGGACTGGAACATTGATGTCCTAAAAAATAACAAAAATACCCAGACATTAAACAGTATCATGCAAAATCATAACCTGCATTTACATATAAAGACACCTACCAGGAAAAAGGCCTGCCTAGATCTGATAGCTAGCAATTTACAAGGTGCAGTAGGATATACAAACGAATCCTCATTGTCTGACCATACTACATGCCAAATTCTATCAAGCTACATAGAAAACTATAATAAAAAACTATACTGGTATGAGCTACAAAGAGATCTAAGCATGGAAAACAAAAAACAGTTCTTAGAACACATTAACTCTTTGACATTTAATAATGTAGTAGAGCATACAGATGCAAATGAAGCCTACAACGAATTTCATGATATTTTTTCTCTTCTCTATTATCTTTGCTTCCCTATTAAAAGAATTAAAAAAAAACATAATTTTAAGAAACTTAAGTGGGTAACAAAAGGAACAAAAAAAAGCTGTGTAAAAAAACGAAAACTTTACTACAACTATATATATGGAGACAATAAGAATAGGGAAAACAATAAAATAAAATATCAAAACTACACAAAACTACTACACAAATGTATGAACGCTGCACAAAAGATTAATAATTCGAAATACATACTAAATGCAAAAAATAAATGTAAGGCATCCTGGAAAATAATAAACAATAATATAAATTAAAATCTTAATAAAAATGAAATAAAATCTATTAAACATAAAAATGACATAATTAATAATATAAATGACATTTCGGAATTATTTAATGATTATTTTATAGATATAGCTAAAAACACAGGTAATACGCTATCAAATACAAATAAAAATAAATTAAATAACAGTATATTTTTGTACCCTACATCTGAAACTGAGGTACAAAAAATCATTATGGGCTTGAAAAACACTAAATCAGTAGGTTATGACGAAATAAGCACTGATATTCTTAAAATGTGTGCGCCGAAAATATGCGTGCCTTTGGCACATATAATAAATCTTTCTATGGAGAGCGGCATTTTTCCAGATAAGCTTAAATTATCCGTAGTTAAGCCTCTATTTAAAAAGGGAGACGATAGTGATATGGGAAATTACAGGCCCATCACACTTATACCTGTAATATCAAAAATATTTGAAAAAGTGATGGCTATACGTCTCTACTCTTTTATCACCAAGCATAAAATTATTAACAAACAACAGTACGGTTTTCAGGAAGGAAAATCAACTGCACTAGCCTGCTTTTCTTTAATAAAAAAAATTATAGAAGGTATCAATGAAAAAGTACCAACCGTAGCAGTATTTCTTGACATGTCAAAAGCTTTTGACCACGTAAATCACGAAATACTGTTACTGAAGCTTCATGACTATGGTGTAAGGGGAATCGCCCACAAATGGTTCGCTAGTTACTTGGCAAATCGTCAACAATGTACCGAAACAACGCGAACGCTTCCGTCCGAGTCGCCAAGTTGTCAAATTCCAACAAAAGTAAATGTCAGATCAAAATATCGCCTAATAAGTAACGGCGTACCTCAAGGCAGTATCTTGGGACCTTTACTCTTTATAGTGTACATAAACGATCTTCCCGATATAACTACCAACAATTGTTTCTTATTTGCAGATGACTGTACACTTCTATTTCAAAATAAAAATATTGACGAACTTGAACATGACATTAATGATACTCTATTTGACATAATTAATTGGATGAATAAAAATGACCTTAAAATTAATATATCGAAAACGAAAGCAATTCAATTCCATACATATAAAGCGAAAAAACTTAACATTGACATTCACTATAATAACAATAAAATTGACATCGTAGATAGCACAGTATTTTTAGGTATAAATCTAGATAAACATTGCAGTTGGAAAAAACATATAGACGGTCTCTGCACTAAACTAAATAAATTTGTATTTGCACTAAATAGAATCAAAAATATAACGTCTTTTCAAGTAGCCTTACAGGCGTACCACGGATACGTCTCTTCTCTACTGCGTTACGGCATAATAATATGGGGCAACAGTGTAGATGTAGACAGAGTTTTTAGAGCACAAAAGAAGTGCATTCGTGCCTTATGCGAGATAAAACAAAGAGAATCATGTAAGCCCCTATTTCAAAAACATAGAATATTACCTCTACCATGTATATATATATTAGAACTATGCTTGTTGGTTAAAAAGCACCCCGAATACTTTTTAAAATGTAGTGAAAAAAACGATAATTTACGAGCATCGAGAAAGAATAAACTAGCAATACCTAAATCCAATCTAGCTATATTTCGAAAGAATGTATATTGTATGGCTATCAAAATATTTAATAAGCTACCGCTGGACATTATTAATCAACCAATAGAGAAAAATATTTTCAAGAATAAATTATTTAATTGGCTCCTACAGCACAGTTTCTATTCGATCAAAGAATATTTGGAAAATAAATGACATCTCTACTCAATCTGACATAGTATTAAGGATAATTTTGCATAGCTGACATTTAATTTTGAATATGAGATTTCTATTGACAATTTTGTAATTATAATTGACATCAGTAATACTTAGTAGTAATAATATTCATTATAGATAGCTTACACACTTACACTTACTAACATTTGCATGCCTACAGATTTAAGGCAGAATATTGTTGAAATTTTATTAGGAACATTGTCATCGATCTCAATGTAATGTACACAATATTGTGCAAATAAATATTCTGATTTCTGATTTCTGATTTCTGATGAAAACTTGAAAACACGCGTTTTCCCAAACATATTACTAATCTAGATCGATTGCTTACCCCCGAAAACCCCCATGCCCCATATACCAAATTTCAGCGAAATCGTTAGAGCCGTTTCCGAGATCACTGAAATAAATTTATACACATATCTTATCATCCCAAACATAAGACTAATCTAGATCGATTGTTTACCCCAAAAACCCCCATATACTAAATTTCAGCGAAATCGTTAGAGCCGTTTCCGAGATTACAGAAATAAATTTACATATATAACACCACTATAGAACACCCGCATAAGATGACGACACTGGCGATCGTCAACGCCCTCCACACCTCACACCGAGCACTCCTGCGCGTCGGGTATATAAGGGACCACTGCAGCGTTCATTTAACGCCAGTCGCTCGCTAGACGGCACCGAGTACGATTGCTCCCGTAGTCTGCTCAGTGTTTCCAGTGTTTGGCTTGATCGATGCCTCGCGTCATCAAGTTAAACATAGCTAGGTGGACATCGGGTTGCGTATACCACGCGTCCTTCCCAAGGTCCATAATAGGTTGCACCGTATGAAATAGATGTATACATATTATACATTGTATTGTATGTTGTCAAGTATAACAATAAATATTATCTTCGTACACCGTGGGTATCATTTCATACGCCAAACCTTATACATATAAATAAATATACAAGAATTGCTCGTTTAAAGGTATAAGATATCCATAGGTTCAGATCCGGCTCGAAGAACCAAAAATATGTCAATATATTCGACACCTTTAGAGATGATGATGTTGATAGGTTGTTGATAAATTGATAACACTGAAACTGTTAAATGTTTTGTTTATTATCATACGCGGAACGTATGACGTTCGAACGAGAACTGATAATGCTTACGCTATTACTTTGAATTGAATCTGATAATAATGTTAATACCAAAAAGTGCTCTATCAACATATTAATGTTGATTTAGCACATTATGTTGATTTAACACTTTGGTTCTGTTTGGACCGAACACTCTTTGTTTGTACACTAGAACGTTTGCCAGTTTGAAGACTCATAAGTCATAATCCAAAGGTACACTAGGCTACTACAATAGGTTAATCAGTTTCGATCAATTTAAATTTAAATGCAAAGTCATTAAAGTTAATAATAAATTGGTTCGAGGTGGACGAGCTTCTGAAAAGTTTTCATATTTTTTTAACGACTTTTTTTGTTTATGTTGATCTCCGTGATCGAGTGGCTCGCATATTGTCGGTTTTTATGGTGTTCAAAAGGTCCGGAGGAAACGATTCCTGATCATAACACTACTTAAGCTATTTACTTTGGAATCGCAGCAATATATGCGTTATCTAATATCGTCCCCCGGGCAGGAGTGGCGGCGACCCCCTGCAGCGGTCGACGTCATTCGCGCGCCACCCGCAGCTCATCAACGGGCTCGCGGAGTACGAGGCGGCCGTGCGGCGCGGCGTGCCCGTGGCGCAGTCCGCCACCATCGCGGCCGAGCGCCGCGACGGCAACGTCACCGAGCTGCAGTTCCGCCCGCTGCTGCCCGGCACTGTCGTGAGTATATTGCTCCGAAGAAAATTAAGGCCACCATGGTTTTTCATAGAAACGAGCTGATTTTAGGGTTCCGTAGCCTAAATGGTGTACACAACCAACACGTGTTGGGTGTCTATAGATAGGTCTTTAAAAATGACATTGAGGTTTCTAAGACAATTTTTTCTCAAAGTCAACCATTTGAAAGATATACACCGCCACAGTGGTAAAATGTGTGTTCCCTCCCCACTTTAACTTTTGAAATAAGAGAGTAAAAAAATCTAAAAAAAATATATGCTGTAGATCTTAATAAACACTTTCAACGAAAATTGGTTTAAACGAGATATAGTAATTAGTTTTTGAGATATAGCACATTTTCCAAAACCGCAAATATAACTTTGTCATTCATACCAACACTGTAAAAAACAAAGTTATTTTTGCAGACGAAAAATGATAGGTGGTATTAAATATGGTATGGTATAAGGTAACTACGGAACCCTACGGCGCGTGGCCCGTCACGCACTTGGCCGGTTTTTAAAGCTTTGTTGATATTTTTTTTTATTTATTAGGTATACCAACAAAGTACATGCAGAAACAATCTTAAAACATACATTTGCTATCTTTGGTCTTTGCATGACCTTAATAACAGGTACACACAGCATTAAATTTTTATAACGTGCGACACATTCAAAACGGTATCTCAAAATTGTGTTCCACGCCTTTCCCTCTATACCTTTTTTGAGCGTTCATTGCCTGAACTATTTACCTACTCATAAAAATGCAAAACAAAAATGAAAAAAAAAAAAAGTTAAAATTAAACAACTTAAAATTAAAAATCTTAATAGGTATACAATACAATCAATCAGAAACTACATGATTAAGCTTACACAGAAGAGTTTTTTTAAAGAGTGGTAATTTTAAAGCAAAAATGTCTAAGGATTCATCAGCAACATTGTTGTATGTGTTGCAGATTCGTTTTAGCGGTGCGTGTCTACCCAAGTTAGTTCTGCTCGCGTCAATTGCAAAAAAATCTTATAAGTCTTCCGACTATTTGGCCTAGGAACGTGGTAATTGATTTGCTGTAACGACACTGGATCCAGAACCACACCGTTCACGAGTTTAAAAAGAAAACTCAAGTCGAGCATCGTGCGACGTCGCTTTAGGCTATAAATTTTATATATACTTAAATTTAATCTGTTTTTATTTAAATTTGATATCGTTCGAAAGCTGTAATAATCAACACGTGGATCGTTTTATTGTTGAATTTCTGCTATTCGTCGTGGATCGGTTAGAATTGATCGTAAAACGTTTTTTTTGTACAAAACCAGCTTAGGGAATGTCTGCGCTTTAAGCGTGAATGTATAAGCAGGACGTGATCGGACCTATAGGTGGCGATCAAGGTGACGCCGTGGGCGGGGCAGGCGGCGGCGGTGGCGGCGCTGGGCGCGCTGCTGGAGCGCGCGGAGGGCGGCGCGGGCCCCGACGCGCTGGGGCTGGGCGCGGCGCTGCGCGACCTCGAGCTGACCGACCTCAACACGCTGCTGTACTGCAGCGAGCCCGAGGAGCGCGAGCGCGCCGGCGCCGGCGTGTACGACGTGCCCGGCCACGGCGCGCTGCCCTACGCCGGCCTGCAGGTGGGGTTACCGTCCGCCCGGACACATGTAGGAATGTAGTAGTAGAGTCAGGCCTCCATCACTCTCTCAAGGTCGCGCGATTAACACCTCCGGCTAGCCGTTCGTTCGAACGAACGAGTGAGCAGAGGGCCGCCACACACCCGCCTATGTAGTCGCGCGGGATTTTACTGCCTGCGTAGGTATTGTCTCTTTATAATAGTAACAATGTTGAATCGACATTACTGTGCCGTGTACGGATGTCAAAATCAAAAACCCAATAAAGAATTGTCGTTTTTCACATTATGATATATGCTATGCAGTTCATTTAAAAAAAGACAACCCTAACGTTGCGTCGTCAAAAAATGTAAGAACATGTGATAGAAAGAGAGATAATTAGTAGGTGAATATAACTGAGACCTGAACTGCACTTTATTGTGTCGGAGCAAAAGTCGCTATTTAATTAAATGACTTTGCGGAGTGCTGCTTCTGTACATGTACTATTAATTATTCTGTGGTAGAGTATGGATGGAGATAGGTGGCCACTAGTAGGAAGGTCAGAGCGGAAGATATTCCTCCGAGCTGGGTGGTGTTATATTAGCCCGGGGACCGCGGTGCGACCGATGATAGTTGGCAGTTGTATATATGCTGCGTCGCTGAGTAAACTTTGTTAACGAGATGTAGGTTTCTCCATATATTCTCCATACTATGAGGTGCTATTCCTTCCTAATCTTTGTGTTTATTCGACACTAGCGCCATCTAGTCACACGTTGATGAATCTTGTTGCAACCGTATGTTGGTAATATGCGGCGTAAGGTAGATGCCGCTACACACATTCGTCCGGACTTTGTCCGGCTTTGTAATTTGTTCGGCTTTTTAGATTAGACGGAGTAATACTAGTTATAAAATGAAACTTGAACGGGTGGTAGGAAAATATAGACGATTCAAAAGTACTTAATAATTAAGTTTATTTGAATAAAGCTATTTTTGACTTGACTTGACTTGACTTGACTTAAACACAATGTATGGAGTTTGGACCACGTCCGTGTACAGTACCTATATCAAAAAATAAGTAAAGACACGATAAATAGTTTCTAATCATCTAATTTATCTAAAATAATGTTGTCTTTTAGAAGAAACATTTTATCTTGTGTTTTAAATTGTAAGTAAAGAAAGGAAGAAAATTTATTTTTTCAGTCAGTTTTTCTTGAAAAAAAAAATATCCGGCTTTTATCGAAATATTCGGCTTTTTGTGAGGACTTTCAAAATTTTGAAACCGGAACCCTACCTGCAGGGCGTCGCCTCGCTGCTCGCCACCGTGCGCCCCGCCGACGACCTCGGCCACGCGCTGTGCGCCAACCTGCGCGCCGGCGACTGGCTGCTCGACTACACGTGGCGGCGCCTCGAGAAAGACCCCAAACTCTCCGCCGTCGCCGATAGGTACCGGGAGTTACTCCGGCCTCTGGGCGAGCTGCCGCGGTACCTGGTGCCGACGTACGCGGACGCGATCCTCCGCAACGTGCACGCCGCCGTGCGGCGCGCGGCGCTGGCGCGGATGGGCGGCGCGGCGCGCGGGTGCAGCTTCTCGCGCGCGCTGGCGCTGACGTCGGTGCAGCTGACGGCGCACGTGGCGTCGGCGCCGCTGCCCGCGCCGTCGCCGGCCCTGGCGCCGCCGCGGCCGCGCTCCGCGTCGCTGTCGGCGGGGCTGCCGCACTTCGCCGTGGGGTACGCGCGCTGCTGGGGGCGGGACACCTTCATCTCGCTGCGCGGCCTCTACCTGCTCACCGGACGCTACCAGGTACGTACCGGTTATACATTTTTTTCTTTTTATTTAGGAACGAACAGTCGGACATTTATATTTTATTTTATTTTTATTTAGTTTTGAAGGAAAACCGACAGCACATGAGATATTATTAATGTTAATAATAAGTAGTGGATTGCCAATTACAGGTCTTCACGTTTAGAAATCAAATAAATTAGTACCTTAGTGGACACAATGCACTTGGTACTCATAATGTAAACATTTAGCTGTTACAAACTCCTACCACAGATGATAAATATTAAACAACCTTGACATTATTGCTAAAAGCAAATGATCAGACGCATACGCGTAAACACCCTACGAAGATGATATTTAAGGCTTTTTACCGCCGCTTCCCTAAGCCCGCCAGCACTGGGCCAGAATGCGCATTGAAGTGCCATGTGATTTCCATTTCGCTGATATCCGATAAAAGCTCGTCATTGATTATAGATTTCCAGTTAACGATTTCTTGTTTGAGTAGTCTGTTGGCTCCGACAAAGTTTGTGCCGTTATCACTATAGAGATGATGTGGCGTTCCCCTTCTTGCAGCCATTCTTCTAAGTGCGGCTAGGAATGCTGATGATGTCAGATCGGAAACCAACTCAAGGTGTAGCGCCTTTGTAGACATGCATACAAATACGCATATGTACCCTTTTGATGTCTTGATGCCCCTTCCTTTGTTTGCTTTCACATTTACGAACCCTGTGAGATCAACCCCTGAGTGACCAAATGGCCGGGATGGATTTGACCTTGATTCTGGAAGATCCCCCATTAATTGATATTGCTTTGATGGGTTGTGTCTTTTACAGGTAACGCAGCGGGTTAGGCGTGATGCGTGAGCTCGGTTTCTCCCGATTATCCAATATTGCTGTCGTAGTCATGCCAATGTGACACGGTTGCCTCCATGATAAGTCATTTTATGAGCATGGTCGATCAAGAGTGTTGTTAGCCGACTGCTGTGTGGAATTAAAAATGGGTGCATCATGTTTTCACTGATATTGGCTTCCTTTAACCGTCCTCCCACTCTTAGTAAGCCTTCCGAGTCTAATAGTGGATTTAAACTCAATAATTTTTAAATTTGAGATTTTTGCATTTACAATGCTATTTTTAAACAATACTAAATAATATACTAGAAAAAAATACGACTCGCACCAGATCAATACTCAGACGGGAATCGAACCCGCGACCTTTGGATATCCGGTCCAATGCTCTGACCGCTGAGCTACCGAGTCACTAGTGACATCGTCGAATTTTTCCTAGTATATCCTAAACTCTTACGCTGTAAGCCAGCGTTATTTCACCAATGTGAGGAATTACCTCGACATTCAATTGAAATATCTTTCCAGATATTTTAACAATTGATTAAGATGAAATAGCTATATAATTTTTAAATTTGAGATTTTTGCATTTACAGTGCTATTTTTAAACAATACTAAATAATATACTACAAAAAATACGACTCGCACCAGATCAATACTCAGACGGGAATCGAACCCGCGACCTTTGGATATCCGGTCCAATGCTCTGACCGCTGAGCTACCGAGTCACTAGTGACATCGTCGAATTTTTCCTAGTATATCCTAAACTCTTACGCTGTAAGCCAGCGTTATTTCACCAATGTGAGGAATTACCTCGACATTCAATTGAAATATCTTTCCAGATATTTTAACAATTGATTTGCTCAATAATTTGCTTTTTGGGTGAACTGTTTTGTGTTTCTGTAAATAACTGATATCTTCTCCAAATTCCAATTCTTGAACGCGTTTGATAACTTTAAGCCTTGCTAATCGTAATTCCGGGACAGTCAAATAAGTTTGCTTGATATTTTGCTTGCGCATACGTAGTACGTACGTTAATATGCGTGTAACTCGAGTAAAGCTTCTATGTCTGTTTAATAAGCGCGTGATGACGTCATCCTCACGCGAGTATTTAGACACGTGAGTTTGTTTTGATTTCTTGATTTCTTCGTTGGTGACGTAATTGGGTAATTCTTTAACACTTTCATTTTCGAAATTTTGTAGCCAATTTGGTCCATGCTGACCAACCGTAGGGGATGCTGGTGAAGCTGCTCCACTGATATACCACGTGTGGCGCAATATGCTGGATTTTCACTGGACTTGACTTAGTGCCAACATTTTGGAGGTAAGATGTTCGTTACTTTTACTACTCTATTAGGAACAAAGGTTGTTCAGCGTCCTGGATCTCCCTGCAGCCAGCCGAGTACAGCTGTTGAGTTGCACCATCCAAACGTATGTATTTCATATCCTACGAGGCATGATTTAACCTTTTCCATCAGTTTTGATAAAATTTCAGTAGCACATATGTAGTTCTAATCTGGGCAAAGAAACTACTCTTTTCGGCGGTACTAATCGAGATTTTGCAGTCACCAGTAATATTGAATTGCTTTAATTTTCTGATACATTTTTTTGTTGATTTTGCAATATATGACGCAAGCATAGGCATTTACGGAGGCATCGCAAAAGCCATGCAATTCAATTACGTCATTTTCACAAGTCTGTATCCATCTTGGAATATTAAATGATATGATGTTTCTTAAATCTTCTTTGATGTTCATCCACTCCTTGTTTATCTCAGTAGGTAGCTCAGCATCCCAATCTAAATCATGTAACCAAATTTTCTGAAATAATAGTTTGAGTCTTATTGTTACAGGTGTGAGCCATCCTAAAGGATCAAATAACCTTGATATGTTTGATAGCAGAGTCCGTTTTGTAAATTTAGACTGTGATAAATTAATTTTCAAATCGAAAGTAAATGTGTCTGACTCAGGATGCCACCTGAGACCCAAAGTTTTAGTTGATTCATTATGTTTAAAATTGTAGCTTTGTTGATTTGATATAGTTTCGACGTTTTGTAAAAGTTCTGATGTATTAGAGGCTCATTTTCTCAAATTGAATTCTCCCTTCTTTAACAAATCTATCAGCTCATTCTGTAGTTTTTTCGCTGACGATATATTATGATTACCGTGCAAGAGATCGTCCATGTAAAATTGAACAATTTTACATGGACGATTACTTGCAAGATTTTAGGTGCTGAACTGGACTCGAACCTGAGACTTTCGTCTTGAGCTAATTGTTTTAATACCATCATGGCCAGAAACAGAGCCGCTTTTATGCCATAGGTCACGGTTGATAAAATAAATTCGTTGATAGGGTGGGTGGGCGACTCCCGCCAAAGGATTTTCTGATATTGTTGGTGATCCCCGTGAAGAATAATACCACGAAACATTTTTTCCACGTCTGCAGTCCACGTCTTAAGCGTAGCGGTATTGTCGCCATTTGATAATTAATGATATCAATTCCTATTGAAGATTAAGACCCCGTAGCATGACGTCGTTCAGGCTTTGACCGCTCGATGTTTTAGAGGAGGCATTGAATACTACTCGTAGCGCTGTAGTCAATGACTCCGCTCGTAGCACAGCACGATGTGGTAGGTAAACGCTTGGTGTCGCGTTACTCGTTGATAATTGCATGTGATCTAGATTTATATATTCACGTATAAATAATTTATATTCTTTTTCCAAAACGTTGTTTTTTGAAAATCTTTTTTCTAATTGTTTAAACTGGGCTATTGATTTTGATTTTGATTCTCCCAATCGCTCTTCTGCGTTTTGAACTAAAGGATATTTTACCACGTACTTCCCGTCGGACTGACGGGTGGTAGTTGATTTAAAGTAATCTAGGGACTCTATGTCATCCTAGGACATAGATTTCTCACTTGGCGCGTCCTCTATTTTTCCAAAATTTCTGAGGAGTTTTAAAGGTTATGTTACGTCTTCCTTTTAGACACCCGACCACTGACTTATACAGACAATGCAATGTGTTGACGATCAGGAAGCTTTTTATTTACCAGTGCCTTCGGAGATACCATCGTAAGACCGTACCCCTCCTGCCACCATGCAATAAGAGAGTCATCACAGTACCTGTCCCCACATTTAGAACAGTACTAGCGAGAAAAAGTTATGATTATTGTGCCCCCATGCTGTATAATAAAATAAATAAGAGCTACATGAAAACTATTATGGGATACAACAACAATCAATTAAAGAAAATGCTTTTTGAAAAATTAGAAGAGTTGGACTATGATAGTACAGAAAGTCTTTTTATCACAATCTCATAAAATATTAAATCAATCCTGATCTGACCGGACATACCTACCTACCGCCTAAAACATTCTTACCCACTTATTTTCTCTTACAATCAACGCTAGCACACACTAACATATACACACACTACACTACACTACACTACACACACACACACACACACATGTACATACAAATTTCAGTATCTAATAGCTAAAACAATTTGCTGTACTTACTTATTATCCTTTTGTAGTTTTTGGTTTTCTTTCTTATTTTCATTCATTGTTTTTTTAATAATTTATAAACATAATGTACTTATGTCACTAGTTTGGGAAGACACTGAAGTCTGTAACACAGTTTATACTACCACGGGCTTCAGTGACACATTGTAATTTGTACAACTAAAGTTTATAAATAAATAAAGATTATTATTATTACACAAACTGATATATTTAAATTGATGCTACTATGCTAAGTGATTGATATATGAGCGCGCGTCCGCCGCGATGTGTGTGGTGACGTGAACTGTTGCAAAATTATAATTATTTAGTACAATTAATAAAATGATGATTCTGCAAAATGCACGGTTGCACTACACCGTATACCTACTGATATTTTAAGTGTGAAAGTTTGAATGATTCGATGTTTTAGATGTTTGTTATTACTGAACCACATAGTTTACAGCCTGGATTGAAACATGGATACTTTTATACCGGTCAAAAGTCTCCTAGGGATTTTCCGAATGTCCATGGCGGACGAAGTCGCAGGCGAAAGCTAGTATTGATTAAACAGGTTGACAATTTGTTTTTTTACGAGCTCAAACACGATGGGGTTTTATCTTAGAGTTCCCTTCCTTCTTTCGGCTCCATCATCAGATCAGCTCAATGACAACATAATATTGCATTGCCTTTCAGTTCTGACCTATGTTCAAAGATTCAAGTCTAGCTAGCTCATCGGGAAGTTAGTATAAAATCGTTTGCAAAATTTGTGAACACATAAACAAACAAAGAAACAAACGAGAAAGCAATCTAATAAAAACGTGTTAAAAAACCGACTTCAAAACCCATAAAAAAACGACACAAAAACAAAAACTTCTTAAAAAAACAAGACACGGAACAAAACGAAAACTTGTTTACAATAACTGAAAATTATTTGAAAAATCAAAACAGTAAAACAAAAACGAAAAAAACAAAAAAAAAGATTTTTTTGTTACAGGTACTTACACTAAAAATTAACAAATAAAACCCTTAAAGTACAATTAAAATATGTAATCAAGTTAGGTGATTAAAAATAACTCCTCTAGATTATTTTCAAAGTCGAATAATGAGCGTTGAAAAGAGGTTTAATCGAAATGATTATTTGTTTTTTGCTCTTTCTATTGTAGAATATTACCGAGCTAAATCCAGTGTGTCTGTATCCTGCAGGATGCGACAAGGCCAAGGAAAGCAAACCCCTCAAAGACTTATTGATAACATGCATCTCACTATGAGGAATGTTAGGGGGTCAGCGTCCTATTGGCAGAAATGCAGCTCTGAACTTATTGCCATGGTTCGAACTTTAGGGCCTCCCACTTGGTTTATGACTTTTTCCTGCAACGACCTAAATTGGCCTGATATGCTCAAGGCATTACTTATTGCAGATGGCCGTGATATAAGTGAAGCAGAGAGCCTCTCATTTCCCGAGCGTTTGGATTTAGTACAAAAACATCCAGTAGTCGTCTCCCGGCAATTCACAGTACGCGTTAACGCTCTCATGCGTTTCTTAAAAAGAGATCCAGATTGCTTAGGCGGTCCATTAGTTGATTTTTGGTACAGGATAGAGTTCCAGAACAAAGGAAGTCCACATCTTCACATGTTGGTGTGGTGTGGTAATATTCCAGATTTCTCTACTCCAGATGGTATTGAGCTAATTGAAAATGTAGTATCATGTTGTGTTGTCAATGATCCTACGTTGCAAAAAATAATCAGAGATGTACAAATACATAAACACACTGCCACGTGTTATAAGAATCGAAGCGACAACAGTTGCCGCTTTGGTTTTCCGAGGGCACCTTATGAAAGAACTATTTGCCTAGGTCCTGATGATATACTAGCAAACAATGGACGATTTTGCTGTTTGAAGAGAACTGCAGAAGAAAGCATGGTAAACAATTATAATCCTGTTCTACTGAATTTATGGGAAGGAAACATAGATGTTCAGCCATGTGGCAATGTGACTGCAGTTGCGTATTATGTCGCTAAATACGCAAGTAAGGGAGAGCCTCATGATACCGGTGAGGTTCTTCGAGAAACCGTTGCCCGGGCAAAAAGACAAGGCGGTTCTGTGTGGAACCAGTTATTTGCCGTCTCAATGGCCATATTATCTCAGCGTCTCGTAAGTGCGCCAGAATGTGCTTACAGATTGTGCCATTTGCCGCTAAAAATGTCTTCACGAAAAACAGTTTTTGTTAATAGCTGTAAACCGAACGAACGCTACAGACTTCTACGATTTGACCGTGATGACACCTCCATTTTCAACAATATTTTTGACCGTTATGTATTACGACCAAATGAGCTAGAGGATTTAAGTCTTGCTGAATTTGCGGTGCGGTTTGAAACAGTATCTAACCCGACATGGAGTGAAGACAATGGTGACGCAGAATTAAGAGAAGATATAGCACCTGCTAGATTCATAAGGTTAAGGGATAACACGCGCATGAGCATCAGGAACAACCCGGCAGTTTTGCGCACTCAATATTACACGTTAAATAGCGATAAAGAAGCATATTATTATAGCTTATTAGTCTGTCACATAGCATTTCGCGAAGAAAGTGAGCTTCTTCTGGAAGGGGAAACTGTTTCATTACCCCATAATAATAATAAAGACACAAACTCTAATAACTTGAATTTTCTTTTGTGACTTTTACAGGGTGTTGAAAATAAAAAATAAAATAGCTGCAAATGCCATTGATGAATTTGGCACAAAACATTTTGTACAACAGATACCATTGATCTAAAACATTTAACACTTATTTAACCGATTGTAATATTCTTTTGGAGGTACTAAGGCAACGTTATAGGTAATAGTCAAATAACAGTTTTCCCATGGACAGATGTGACACAAAAAGTTCACGTACATCGGTTACAACTTCGTTATCATCATGAAAGTAAAATTTTCAACTTTAATTTTCTTTTCGTCCGATAGCGTTGAAAAAGACAAAAACCTAAATTGTTACTTATGCATCCAACCAAAATGACACAATTTCATGTATTAGGCTAAGTGAATGGTGCAGAAACTATATACGAAAAAAACAGACTTTAATATTATTGAAACCTAAAAACTTATTACGATCGGTCTAATATCCAAACGAATATGACCAACTCTGAGCGCTTGTGCTTGTGGCACAAACATGATGTATTTAATTCTGTGCGCAGTGCACCATACCATACATAGTAAAGTTGCTGGTGGTCCACCGATAACTATTAATTTAATACTTTAAATGCGGTACAATGTCCATATCTAAGGGGAGTTGAAGGATATCACAAAAATATTTTTTAACTTAATAAAGTATTTTGAATGGTAAAATGCCCACAACTTAATTTCCAAATTTACGCTGTTTGTTTTTGAGGAGTTCCGTTGTCTTTGTAGTCCAAGTCTAATCCAAAACGTTGCATTGCAGACCATGGTTTGGTTTGTTTTGGATTGTCATAAACCTACCAAAATCTAAATCACTTTACATTTACTATTTGAATTTGAGGAGTTCCCTTGTGTATCTTCGAAGTTCAAAAACCAATACCGATGAAATTAAAATATAACCACTGTTGAAGTATACCCTTTCAAACAAAATAAGAATCATCTAAATCGGTTCATAAACAAAGATGTTATGTACGAAAAATCCGTAAAAACACGAGTGTTTGCAAGCTAAATAATTTATATTTTTCAGGATTATGAAAAAACTACCAGCCAGGGGCCGTACCAGCTAACGCATCGATTATCGAAAAGTCTGCCGGGTTTCAAATTAAAACAGATAAATCTAGCCCTAATTGGGCCAAAATGGCGAACCCCAATTCATGATATCACACGAACATCGATATCGTCCAAATTACGTCAACAGAAAGTACAAAACGAAATTACTTACTTTGATTTTTCTGTTTTAAGTTGAAACTCGGCAGACTTTTCGATAATCGATTCGTTAGCCGGTACGGCCCTAGATTTCTGTAAAATATTTATGGGACCACACACGAACTATGTTCTTTGAGATAAAAAAATAATTGTATAAATCAGATAACAACTGACGAAGTTACGGTAAAACATACATAAAAAAATAATAAAAAAAATACCGTCGACTTGAGAACCTCCTCCTTTTTTTGAAGTCGGTTAAAAAGATATAGGATCGATAATCATTTCTGTGTATCAAAAGAATGAAGTATTGTTCTTTTACATTGATAATAATTATGAATACTTTATTATCAGTGTAAAAGAACGATACTTCATTCTTTTACTTTGAGAATGATAAACCCATAATCACGCGTGGTGTAGGAGGCGCGTGCGCACATCCTGGGGTTCGCGGCGTGCGTGCGCCACGGGCTCGTGCCCAACCTGCTGGACGGCGGCCGCAACGCGCGCTACAACTGCCGCGACGCCGTCTGGTGGTGGCTGTACACCATACAACAGGTAACGAGTGTGTGTGTGTGTGTGTGTGTGGGCGTGCGCCACGGGCTCGTGCCCAACCTGCTGGACGGCGGCCGCAACGCGCGCTACAACTGCCGCGACGCCGTCTGGTGGTGGCTCTACACCATACAACAGGTAACGAGTGTGTGTGTGTGTGTGTGTGTGGGCGTGCGCCACGGGCTCGTGCCCAACCTGCTGGACGGCGGCCGCAACGCGCGCTACAACTGCCGCGACGCCGTCTGGTGGTGGCTCTACACCATACAACAGGTAACGAGTGTGTGTGTGTGTGTGTGTGTGGGCGTGCGCCACGGGCTCGTGCCCAACCTGCTGGACGGCGGCCGCAACGCGCGCTACAACTGCCGCGACGCCGTCTGGTGGTGGCTCTACACCATACAACAGGTAACGAGTGTGTGTGTGTGTGTGTGTGTGGGCGTGCGCCACGGGCTCGTGCCCAACCTGCTGGACGGCGGCCGCAACGCGCGCTACAACTGCCGCGACGCCGTCTGGTGGTGGCTCTACGCCATACAACAGGTAACGAGTGTGTGTGTGTGTGTGTGTGGGCGTGCGCCACGGGCTCGTGCCCAACCTGCTGGACGGCGGCCGCAACGCGCGCTACAACTGCCGCGACGCCGTCTGGTGGTGGCTCTACACCATACAACAGGTAACGAGTGTGTGTGTGTGTGGGCGTGCGCCACGGGCTCGTGCCCAACCTGCTGGACGGCGGCCGCAACGCGCGCTACAACTGCCGCGACGCCGTCTGGTGGTGGCTCTACACCATACAACAGGTAACGAGTGTGTGGCTGCTTCAATTCTACAAGTTTTTATGATAGTTGTAAGTATGCTAATATTTATTTTTTATTTTTTTATTTATTTTAATATTTGAAGATACTTTTTAGGGTTCCGTACCAAAATGGTAAAAAAGGAACCCTTATGGTGTTACTCAGTCTGTCTGTCTGTCTGTCTGTCTGTCACAGCTGGATATCTCGAGAACTACTAATGGTATCAACTTGAAATTTAGAATAGTTTGAGATGACATTTGTCCAACTATTTTGCAAATAGAAATAGATAAAAAAATAAATATCTTTTTACGACAGGGACTGAAAAGGGGTCTTAAAAATTTCAAGTAGAGCTACTAGGGCATATGGGGTATCGTATGAAAGAGCGCCGTTTGCACGTTTTCAATCAATTTCTTTTTTTTAGGCCGCATAGTTTTCGATTTATAATGAAAAATGTAAAAAAGATACCGTTCCCCCCCCCCCCCCCTTATCTCCAAGTTTGCAAAGAGAAATATCTGAAATAATTGTATGTGATAGCAGTTTATATAAAGATTACAGGACAAATAAAACGATGTCTCAATATAGCACACTTTTTTTAGAAATTATCAAATTTCTAAAAAAGTTAACATTAGTTCCACTATCAATAAAGAGATGGCGCTGACCTAAAACTGCAATACTAATCTTATAATTCTACACTGCAGTGTGGTTTAATGGTGCAATTATAACCTTCGGTGCGCGAGTCCGATTCGCTCTTGACCGGTTTTTTTATTTATTTATTAGGTAACAAACTTTTTTTTACATTTATACTATACTTCATTTAAGTAGTCATGCGTGTACTCATTAAACAGGATCTTAATATATTCGTAGTACTGCACCGAGGCACCGAACGGGTACGCGCTGCTGTCGGAGCCGGTGTCGCGGCTGTTCCCCAAGGACGACGCGCCGCCCGCGCCGCCCGGCGCCGCCGACCAGCCGCTGCACGACGTCATGCAGGAGACGCTCGACGTGCACTTCCAGGTGAGCCCCGCCCCTCGCCCCGCCCGCCTCCCACTCGACATATGACGGGACTCATCGTCGTCGCCGGTCCACAGGGGCTCGTGTTCCGCGAGCGCAACGCCGGCCGGCAGATCGACGCGCACATGTCCGACAAGGGGTTCAACGTGCAGATCGGCATCGACCCCGAGACCGGGTTCCCGTTCGGCGGCAACGACGCCAACTGCGGCACCTGGATGGACAAGATGGGCTCGTCGGAGGCGGCCGGCACGCGCGGGGTGCCCGCCACGCCGCGCGACGGCAGCGCCGTGGAGCTGGTCGCGCTCGCGCACGCCACGGCCGCCTGGCTGCGCGAGCAGCACGCGGCGCAGCGCTACCCCTACCCGGGGCTCGTGCGCCGCCACCGCGACGGCTCGCTCACGTCCTGGGCCTGGGCCGCCTGGGCCGAGCGCCTGCGCCTGCACTTCGAGCGCGCCTTCTGGGTGCCGTCCGCGCCCTCCGCGCTCGACGCGCGCCCCGACCTCGTGCACCGCCGCGCCATCTACAAGGACACGCACGGCGCCTCGCGCGCCTGGGCCGACTACCAGCTGCGCTGCAACTTCCCCGTCGCGATGGCGGTCGCGCCCGCGCTCTTCGACCCCAAGCACGCCTGGCTCGCGCTCGACAACGTCGAGCGGCTCCTGCTCGGCCCGCTCGGCGTCAAGACGCTCGACCCGGCCGACTGGGCGTACCGCGGCGACTACGACAACTCCAACAACGGCTCCGACCCGGCGGTCGCGCACGGCTACAACTACCACCAGGGCCCCGAGTGGGTGTGGCCGCTCGGCTTCTACGTTCGCGCGCGGCTCGCGTTCGCGCACGACAACGGCCACTACGCGCGCACCGTCGCCGCCGGCTACGCGACGCTCGGGCCCCTGCTCGCCGAGATCCGCACGTCGCCGTGGCGCGGCCTGCCCGAGCTGACGAACGCCGGCGGCGCCTTCTGCGCCGACTCGTGCCGCACGCAGGCCTGGAGCTCGGCGAGCGCGCTCGAGGCGCTGCACGAGCTCGCGGCCGCCCGGCGCGCGCGGCCCCTGGGCGGCGACTGACGCGCCGGGCGGCCGCGCCCGCGCCGCCCGCGCCACCTGCGCCGCGCGCCCTCCCCGCGCCGCCGCTACGCCGCGCCCTACGAGCTGGCGCCCACGCGGCCGCGCCGCGCGCTGCGCCGCCTGCTGCGCCGCCCGCCGCCGCCCGTCGTCGCCAAGGTGTACAACCTGCTGCCGGCGCGTGCCGGCGCGCTCGCCACCGTCGTGTACAGCGACCGCTACTTCCGCTACGGGCTGCCGCTGCGCGCGCGCCCCTCGCCCGCGCGCCGCCTCGTGGCCGACGACGCCGGCGCGCCGCGGGCGCTGGCGCGGCCGCCGCCGCCGCCGCACGCCGCCCACCACATGCCGCTGCGGACGCCGGCGCCGCGCCCGACCGTCGGCGCCGGCGTGCTGCTGCTCGCCGACCCGCGCCGCCCGCCGAGGCCGCGCCGAGCCCGGGGGCCGCTCGACCTCGACTCGGGCGTGCTCGCGATCGAGACCGACGTCCGGTTCGACGACGCGACCGACGACGACGAGGCGCCCCCGACGTGGCGCCCGACGCTCGGCTACAGGCAGGCGGGGTCGACGGGCGGGGGCGGGCCCCGGGCGCGAGCGGGCGCGCCCCGCCGCCGCCCTCGGTCACCGCCGTCGCGGCCGCGATCGGCGGCGCCCGACGACGAGCCGCGGCCGCAGTTCGCGCTGCCGGAGGAGGCTGCGGCCGCGGCGCGGGAGGAGCGCGAGGCGGCGCCGGGCGGCGGGGGCGGGGGCGGGGGCTCGGTGCGGCGCCGCGAGTCCGGGCGCCGCTTGCAGCGCAAGGTCCTCAACACGGAGCGCTACAACAACGGGGCGCGGCGGGGCGGGCGCGGCGCGCGGGGCGGCGCGGGGCAGCGCGCGGCCGTGCGCGCGCTGCTGGCGGCCGGCGGCCTGCTGTACGCGGCGGCGCTGCTCGCCTTCTACTTCCTGAGCATCGCGTGATGCGCCCCCGCGCCGCCTCCCTCGGCTCGTTCGACGACCGGTCCGCTCCACGTCGTTTTGAATAGATCGGTGATTCCTCCGTTTCGTTCGACTCCGTTGAAATGTCAGATCGCTTTCGAACAGAACCGCATCTGTGATGCGTATAGTTAATTTATTTCGATGCCATTTTTCAAAGTCATAGTTATTTTTATTGAGTCGTTGTTATGATTTTCGATTAAAGCAGATTTGTATAAAGAATGTTATATGATCGAAGATTTTATTTTAGTAATTTATATCATAAGTAGTGATAACATGGTACTCGACTATCTATTGTTAGTGAATCGTCATATTTATGATTTAATTAGTTATATTGTCAGCTAATCGATGTAATATAGACTATATCTTATTTTCTGCATAATAAATAATTTGTTATATTTAAGTATTTTTGTTTTAATCCTACAAATATTATAAATGTGAAAGTTTGTGGATTTGTCCTGATCCTCAATCACTCAAAAACGGCTGAATGGATTTAGATGAAATTTGGCACACAGATAGTTTATAGCCTGGATTATTTATTTTTATATATTTATTAATTTATTCATGGAAAACAAACAGCATTCATATAATAATTATAGCTAAGGTAAAACTAGATCAAACATACCTTTATCAGTTTTCACAGATAGGAATTAATACAATCCAGATGATCCCTACGATAGCTTGCAATTAGGTCGACTTTGATTTTGTGGGTGAACTTTAAATAAACACAACGTGTGTCTCCTTCGGCTGTTTATTGGCGACTAGTTTAATGCAAGTTTATAGGTTTAACTCAACATACCGCCCACCTAAAGGGCTTTGCCATTTACAAATCAAGAAAATACTAAGTAAAAAATCAACTTAAATATTTCAAGAGTTCAATCATTAACACTTTTTTACAGAAATAATTTGCACTGAATTTAACACTTTAACTTTAATTTCAAATGTCTTAAGAATTGATTAAAGGACATAATTTTGACACACATCTTTTAGTAACACTATCACACTATACACACGGGTGGCACCGTCAGGTCCAGGGTGCTTTGCCATGATGCGTCCCAGGAACCATTTGCCTTGTGGAAGGCTTTCATGCTTTATCAACACGATATCATTGACATTGAATTCTGGTTGTTTTCTTAACCATTTGGGTCGCTCTTGTAATCGTGTCAAATATTCCATTTGCCAATTTTTCCAAAAGTTTTGTAGTAATTTTTGTGTATATTGCCATCTTTCTAAATAATTTGGGTTAAATTTTATCAAATCAGGAGTTGGTACTAATGCAGCTGGCTCTCCTATTAAAAAGTGTGCTGGTGTAACTGGGTTCAAATTGGTCACATCCGTGTCATCGATGGCGCTCAAGGGTCTTCTGGTGCGCGTGAGCAACGATTAGCAAGGTAAGTGGATTTTTGTTGCTCATGATAATTGGATGTTTTGCATTTTCTTCCAGATTAGCATGCCGCAGCCTGCCGCCCACCCTGAGGATATTTTCTTTGTCCAGGTAAGCGTTCAGTGATTTTATTCTACTATTTCCCTTAACTCGCTGGTATTTTCTTATATCTTCAATTTCTTCATTAAAATCATCTTTCTGTGCCTTGCTTATGCATATTTTCAAAGCTGCTTCTAGTTCGTTTGTAGTTAAAGCCTTTTGATTAGTATCAGTCTTTTTAAAATTTAAAAATCTTTTCATGTATACTATTACTTTTTGTAGTTCTTCTAAACTTTCATATTCTTCAAAATTAAAAACTTTATTTTCTAGTTGTTCGTCTTCATTTATCATAACATTCACGACTATATTTTTCTTATCCCTTTGTCTTTTCTCCAGATCTGTTGGTGCTATGTTCAATTTTGAAAATGTAATTGTTTCTTCTAAAAGATGCTGAGGACCAAACCACCAAAGTTTGAACTCTTTCAGATCGACAATTTTTGCACCTCGTGATGCCACGTCTGCTGGATTGTGTTCTGACTGAATATGATGCCATTGACTGTTGGGAACGTTTTCTAGGATCTCAACCACGCGATTCGCCACGAACTGTTTCCAGCGGGTGGGTTCTCCAACTAACCAGGACAATACTACTGAGGAGTCAGTGTAAGCAAATACTCTTTCAGATTTGATTCTCATTACTTCAGCTGTTTGACGTAAAAGTTTTGACAAGAGTAACGCAGCACAGAGTTCAAGTCGGGGCATCGAAATTGATTTTATGGGAGCAACCTTGGTTCTGGCTGCTACTATATTTGTTTTGATTGCACCGTCTGGTTCAACTACTCTGCAATATACAACAGCTGCCATAGCGTGCATAGAGGCATCACTATAACCATGTACTGATATGTTTTCTTTCAAATAGTTAAAAGTGTTTAACCATCGTGGAATTCTTATGTCATTAACGTTTGCTAAATCATTTCTTATTGCTTTCCATTCAGTTTGTAGCTCATCATTTATCACGTCGTCCCAAGCAACGCCTTGTAGCCATAATTTTGGCACAAAAATCTTTGCCAAGACTATCGCTGGAGCAATCCAACCCAACGGATCGAAAAGTTTTTGTAAATCTGATAAAACATCTCTCTTTGTTATCTGAGCTGGCATTGATAACAAGCTAAGATTGTATTTAAATTCGTCTTCTCTTAAATCCCATGACACGCCAAGAGCTTTGACTGTGCCATCTAGTTTCACATCTATGCGTGCCTTGATTGATCTGTCTTTCTCGTCTATGGATTTTAGGAACTCTGAGTTGTTGGAACACCATTTCTGTAGTCTAAATTTACCTTTGTTGAGTACAGTTTGTAGTTGTTTACTTGCGTCTATGGCTTCCGAGACCGTGTCACAACCTGACATGACGTCATCAACAAATGTGTCTTCGCGTATTATTCTTGCAGCCACAGGATAGTCTCCACCTTCATCATCTGCTAGCTGCATAAGAGTTTTTACGGCGAGATATGGGGCTGACGCAGTGCCAAAAGTAACTCTCAGTAGACGGTAATGTTTGACCTCATCAGAACTTGAAGTATTTTGTCTCCACAATACTCTCTGGAAGTCAGTGTCTTCATTGTTTACTAGAATCATTCTGTACATTTTTTCTATGTCGCTTACGAAACAGATGTTGTGCATTCTCCACCTCATGATGATACTTCTAAGGTCTTCTTGAAGGACAGGTCCAGTTAACAATTCATCATTTAGCGATACGCCGTTTGATCCCTTGCAAGAAGGGTCGAAGACAACGCGGGTTTTGGTTGTTTCCTTTTCAGATCTCACGACGGCATGGTGTGGTAAGTAGACAGATTTTTTGTTAATTTCTTCTTGTGGTACTTCTTCCATGTGATTCATTGTAATATACTCTTCTATAACTTCTTTATAATTTTGTTTTAACTCTAGTTGACGTTCAAATTTTCTTTCAAGCATTTCTAATCTTTTCATCGCTATTTCTTGTGTATTTCCGTTTACTGATTTTATATCGTTTGTGTTAAAGGGCAACCTGACAATGTATCTACCTTCTTTGTTTCTTGTATAGGTTTCCTTGTAAATTCTTTCACATGTTTCTTCATCTTTTGTAAATTTTCTACCAGTGTCTGTATCTATCTCCCATAGTGTTTTAAGCATATCATTAATTTCTATATGGTGATGCATTACTGTCATTGGCGCTTCTGATTGTGAATGTTCGTTTATTTTTCCAAATAAAATCCATCCCAGGGTTGTCTTTTGTGCACATGGTGACCCCAGCGGACCTTTGATTATATCATTTTGAATTATTTGTGCGTATTCATTAACGCCAAGAAGCAAGTCAATGTTTCCACACTGGTTGAAACTAGGATCTGCTAGATGAAGACCTTCTAAATGCTTCCAGTTATCTAATTTTATTGTTTGCGCCGGTAGCTGAGTGGTGAGTTGTTTTGAAATAACATATGCCTTTACTTTCATACTAAATTGTTCGCTTCTCGATGCGATGTTAATGTAAGTTGCATGACTAATCTTCGATTTGACTTCACCTACTCCACAAATAGTTCCTTTGACTGGATACCGTCGCGCTCTAAGGTTTTGTGTTGCTCGTTCACTAATAAAACATCCTTGTGACCCAGGATCTATGAGGGCTCGCAGAACTGTGGTGTGTCCTTCTTCACTCTTACATTCCACCAGGGCTGTCGCTAGTAAGGCGATAGCTGTACTGTGAGCTATTAATGTTTGTGACGTCATCACTGTTAAATTGTTTTCTTCCTCTATTGTTGTTACATCATCTTCTACATTGGAGTGTAAAACCTTTGGTTGTTCAATATTCTTCTCAGTTTGACCAGAGGTAGCGGTTGTCTTTGTTGTGTGTAGAAGAGTGTGGTGACGTTTGTGGCACAATCGACACGAGATTGGTAGTCGACAAGCTCTAACTCCATGACCAGGAACCAGACAGTTGTAACAGATGTAATTCGACTTGACAAAGTTGCTTCTTTCTTCTGGTTCCATTTTACCGAAGGATTTGCAATGACAAAGTGTGTGTTTCTCTTTACATAATGGACAGTTTCGATCTGTAGCAGCAGAAGAGACAAAGTGAGTTCGCACTACTCTTTCTCTCGACGAAGTCGGTTGTTGTATAAGTTCAAGTGTTCTGAATTTCGATTCCAAAAAAATTTTTAAATGTTCAAATGTAGGCATTTCCTCATTATGTTGTTTGCTGACATGTTCTTCCCATTCTTTGTGCGTTTCAGTATCTAAATTTTGTACTACTAGAAAAATTATCAAGTGATCCCAATTTTCAATATTAATTTTCATGTTTTTTTAAGCTGTTCATACATTCGGATGTTGTATCTAAAAGTAGTTTGATGTGATTTGAATTTTGGTTAATTAATTTTCTCTGATTAAACATCCGTTTCAATAGAGAAGTCACAATAAGTCGTTTGTTACTATATCGCTTTCTAAGAGATTCCCATGCATGATAATAATTTGTTTCACTCACTTGAACATGACGTAATAATAATTCTGCTTCGCCGGTAACACTTGACTTTAAATAATGTAATTTCTGCACGTTGCTGATTGTAGAATTATTGTGTACGAGAGAAATAAACAAGTCTTGGAATGTAGTCCATTCTTCATTACTGCCAGAAAATTTTGGTAATACTATTCTGGGTAATTTCACTGCTGGAACTGTTGTTTGCTGGGTGTCTGATGTGTTCATTCTATCAGTGGAAGGTGTAGGTTTTGACTCACTTGTATATAAAATGTCCTCCATTTCTGTTTTGATTTGCATCACAATATCTTCACACACATGGTATTGTTCATTTACGAAATACGGTAATAACTTACGTTGGTCTTTAGTCACACTTTTTAACAACGTGGTGTGCGCGGTACGAAACTGATTCCAATAATCGTCTATAGTTTTCATTCTCACTGATATATAACCACGCGTCAACCGTGACTTCGGGCATTTCTTATAGTTATCATGCGCCCTTGTAATAACTTTAAAAATGTCTTCTAATTCACTCAATAATTGTTCCACGATTTCCATGATTGTTTATGAATCCTTACGCGTAAAAATATATTCACTTTGTAGCTAACACTTCCAGCAACAATAGTTAGTAATTAGTTTAACGAAATTCCCACGAAAAACTGTCCAAAATAATGAACGAGTCCGATCACTTTACGTGTTGTTTATAATTATGCACTTGATTCACAAAGGAATGCAGCTCGTCCTTCGCCCGGCCGGCCGGTCCCTATTGTTCTCTTATCAGTCGGGCTCGGCCGCTGCCGTCCGGCTCGATAGGCCACTATGATCCCTACGATAGCTTGCAATTAGGTCGACTTTGATTTTGTGGGTGAACTTTAAATAAACACAACGTGTGTCTCCTTCGGCTGTTTATTGGCGACTAGTTTAATGCATGTGGGCGAAAATAAAAGAAAGGATGGCAATGTGAGATATTTATTAATTTATTTCAACTTCGTGGTTATAACTAAGTTACCGAATAAGTTATTGATTCTAAATTTATCACATGTCTTAGATTTATTAGCTTTAACATTACATTAAATATTGTAATTCTATTACACTATTATTACTGTCATAAAAGGAGTAATACTTAACTACATTACCAGATAGTTCAGAGCACCGATCCGACAGAGTGCCGTGTCCGACAGTTGAACAACGTCTGAGCTATCGACACCTGCGCAAGCCGTTTTTATACACGTGCGCAAACAAGCTCGGTGGCGTGATGTGGCGTGATGGCGCAGTGGGGAGGCGCACGTGCACACAGTTGTTTTACGAGTCGTTTAGTGACTTTTATTTATAAATTACATTGAATAAACTAATTATTTGTAACAATTATATTAATTGTAATATAAATCTACTATTTGCATTGTTTTTTATTTATTTACTAAGAAAGAATGTGCATTCTCCCACACGGCCATTCTGACGAGCAGCCACTTGGCTCGCGAACAAAACAATTTACACTTTATTTTTCACAAATCACGAATAGAAACTACATTATGTTTAGTAACTATATTTCCAATTTGTGGAATAGCAATAAAGCACCACATTGAATTGAAACTTCCAGTACAGGAAATGTAACGTTTCGTCAACGGATGAATAATTAAATTCACTGCCTTAATTTATCAGTCTACTCGCTTCAAGTAATATCAATCTGCATTTATATAAATATTCTAATATTGCATTATTTTTATTGGATTAATAATGTTTTTACTACTGAATCTACCACCAGTTCGTAAAGAAGGCCTCTCGAGAAAGAACTGGCGAAAGAAAACTCTGAGAGGTTATGCCGACCTCCAATGACAATAGATCAAATCAAACAATAATATGTAATTTTTTTTTTCAAACATAAATAAAAACATAGTTGATTAACTCTCAAATTAACAAACATGGATATTTGTTATCTGAAAAATAAATCATTATTATCGAATCACACATCATCATCATCATCAAATCGCCAAATTACATGACTCTAACGCTAAATAATATAGCAACTAATCATAGTCAAATTACATGACCGTAAAGCTAAATAACATAGCAACTAACTTTGGTCAAATCACATGACCGTAAAGCTAAATCACATAGCAACTAACTATGGTCAAATCACATGACCGTCAAGCTAAATCACATAGCTTCTAATTATGGTCAAATCACATGACCGTCAAGCTAAATCACATAGCTTCTAATTATGGTCAACTCACATGACCCAATTCACTTTTATCACAGTGAAACCTTCAATGGGAGATAACCCTTTTTTATATAAAAAAACAACATAACAATAATCTCCATTGGTCAACAAAACAACTAATTAAAAAAAAACTTTAAATCGTTACTGGAGTTCTAATGTTGGCACATAATTATAGAATGTATAGTAAGGACTTCTTACAAATATTTCTTATTCACAATAAGAATCTTTGTAATTGTAGATGTTACATGGTACTGGTGCAGACCAGTGTCCGAGACACGCAAACGCCTACAATTCAGGATCATCAGAGCCCCAGGTATACGTCATCTGGATAATCATGGACATCAATCAGCAGACACTGTAACAATTGAACATTTTAAGAGTCTTATAAAAAACATAAACTTTAATTTTTCAAATAGTGTGTAGTGGTGAGTTGTTGTATGTGAGTAAGTGCATGTGTTGTGTATCTATTATAATATAAAATAGTAACAGAGCTTTGGTCATACTACTGCCACGAGAGCATGGAGAACTTTCGATCCAATATTTTATTTGCTCAGATGGTAGTAATTGCCTTGGTAAAAATAAGCCACGAGGGCACGGCAAACTTGCAATATTATTCATTGCACATAAATTATATAGTGCTACCTCGGTAATAAGCCGATACATGCCGATACATGGGCACGGCGAACTTGAAAATATTATTTATTTCTTACTTAGTAGTACCTAGGTAAAAAGCCATTATAAAATTTATATGGCACGGCATTTACCAGAATCTTGCGGCCTCGGTAAAAATCGCCTCAGTGGCACGGCCAACTGGTAATATTCTTTATTGCTCAGTATACAGTGAACATCTGGCCAGGAGTCAGTGCATAAAGAGAAATAAGATAACCAGGTTAAGGAGATCAGTCTGTCTCCAACGATCTTGTCACCTCGCCTTCTATTACAGGGGAGTGACCTAAAAATTATCACGAACCACAGTTCGCAACACATCCGACACATCCGATTATTATTATACGTTTATAGTTTATTCATAAAAATAAATATCATAGTGGTCTTTGAAGAGCGATGAAACATCAATTATAGTCAAAAACACTACTGCCACTAATGGGCATCATTCTCAAAACATTACAACATCTAAAACTCGTAGAAATAAGTGAAGACTAAGTTTGAGTAATTCGCAAACTAAAACATCCAACAACCCTCATCTGATGTAACCTGCATCTTTGTGTCAAATAATGACAAAACGGGTTGAGAAAAGATATTCAAGAATACCATTACCAATTTCATTTTATATTGATGTAATTATCACCTTTTTTGTACAACATAAAAACAACTAGTATTAACTTTAAGTTTATCTTGTTTACGAAAAACTAAAACATCAACGTGAAACTTAAATTAATCACGAAATCTTTAAGTATCATCACATCACTTAGAAAATCATACTCACTTTTCTTTTTGGAATCAATCACCAGCTATTTGGTGAGATCTGCTGCCACAATAGTACAGTAAAGTACAATTGTACAGTAAAATTACAGTAAAGCACAATAAAATATTAAAATCTCAATAATTTACTACTATGTATAATGAGAAGTATTATGAATGCTGAGTTTTTTTTTTCACTTTAGTCTACCCACATTCTAAATCCAGACCAGATATAAAATTGTGTATATTGTTTACGATATGCTTGTACTAAATTCAGTGAATGAATCGAATTTCTTTTCAAAACTTATGTCTGTATCATAATATTCATAATTTAAATTAACTTTCTTTTGAATATTGAAAATAAATATAGGAAGACTGTTGTTACAAGTTCTACTGTATATCGTATGTACACAGTTTACTGCAATAATTCTTTATTCTTTTTATTGAAAAATATCCCTATTAAAATAGTTTCTATCCACGAGGGATTAAAATAAATGCAGTGCAGTAAATAAGGCATCAAACAACAATGAACTAAAATAAATTCTTTAAAAGATCTAGTAAAATCTAGGGTTTGTAAGTGATCCTACCCTTGTTTGGATCTATTTAAGCACAGGATAATGCACCACAGCAGTCCCGATAAGAATAATTGCTGCACAAGAAGAGAACCTTTGTTTCCAAAGACCAAAAGAGTTTCTGTTTTGCCGAGGAAAACTATTTCAATTAAAAGTGCCTATAAAAAGATTTTTCTTACTTAATCTACATAATGTTTAAGGCACAATTGACATCTGCAATAACTGCATGCACAAAAATTGTTTGAATGTTCAATCTATAGGTAACAACAACGTCAAGTTATCTCTGTTGTAAATGAATAATAAATATCAGTTGGTTATTTGTCAGATGTTTCATTTATTTTATTATAGGTTCTGTACACACGATTTTAACCAGAAAAGAAAGATTTATTCCCACTAGTTCTACTGGGCAGTACTACCAATGAAGTAATAAGACTTTTTCTCATTAGTGCTATGATTTGATACGAAGAATAAAATTGTAAACTGAAAAGGGCACGGCTTAATTCACATTAAAATATCTCTCAGCATATAAAATCATCTTTGAAACTTAAATAATTCACTGACGTTACAGTTTGGCTTTAGCACTTACTGTGTTACATTTTCAATTTACAATGCTACTAGGTTGTGATGTCACAATATGTACATAATATCATAAAATTGTCCTTTCACTGATCAAAAAGGAAGGGAAAGGTCTCATTGGCTTATTTACTATATTTTAAGACCAAATTCAAGTTGAGCATTTTTTCTACGAAAAGCTAAAATTCTTTCTTATATCAGTAATGTTATGATTAATGCTACGTTTTGAATCTCACTATTAAATACCATACTTCGAACATCAGCCAGCAGATATTTCATATAAGTAAGTAGTCACAGCTGTATAATCACGGCCACTTGGTGGCACACTCGTGCAAGGCACATGAAAAATTATATATTCTATTCTAGACAATTCATACCAATCATTTAGTTCCAGTTCCAAACTAAGCAAAGCTTGTACTGTGGATACCAAGTAACGTGTAAAAATATAGAAAGATTTAACAAGAATTAAAAAATCTGTGACTAACTACTATACGCATAACAAAATTATGTATACCAGGATTCGAACCCGGGATCTTTGTATTAATCAACCTCCACTAATTTTACGAAACATAGCACTCTTTACGCAGCATTTGCGTTATCATTTTCTACGCCAAATTCTACTTGATTTTTTTATAATATCACAAGGAACGTCATTCTTTTTGACTTTGAAAATTATAGTTGTGGATTGACCATACATACATAAACTCACGCCTGTTTCCCATGAGGGTAGGCAGAGACTATGGATCGCCACCTGCTACGATCCTTGCACACTTGGATTGACCAAATGATAATAATTTAGTAAAATCTACGGGTACCTTACAAAAATGTAAAATCTATGGGTACTTATCAGCAATTCGTCGATCAAACGGGAACTGTCGCACTTTTTCATGCTTCATTCCACTGTTCAGATATTTGCAACCACCCAGGATTGATGACTTAGATCCACAATTGGTCACTCGACTTGATCTTCAACACAAAGTCGCCAACGTGGCGGAGTCTACAGCAAGCATTTTGATATTCCTGAAACATAAAAATTCGAAGGCAGAATATATGTAATCCAACTAGGTTAGATCCCACTTCTGATGTGGGCGAAAATAAAAGAAAGGATGGCAATGTGAGATATTTATTAATTTATTTCAACTTCGTGGTTATAACTAAGTTACCGAATAAGTTATTGATTCTAAATTTATCACATGTCTTAGATTTATTAGCTTTAACATTACATTAAATATTGTAATTCTATTACACTATTATTACTGTCATAAAAGGAGTAATACTTAACTACATTACCAGATAGTTCAGAGCACCGATCCGACAGAGTGCCGTGTCCGACAGTTGAACAACGTCTGAGCTATCGACACCTGCGCAAGCCGTTTTTATACACGTGCGCAAACAAGCTCGGTGGCGTGATGTGGCGTGATGGCGCAGTGGGGAGGCGCACGTGCACACAGTTGTTTTACGAGTCGTTTAGTGACTTTTATTTATAAATTACATTGAATAAACTAATTATTTGTAACAATTATATTAATTGTAATATAAATCTACTATTTGCATTGTTTTTTATTTATTTACTAAGAAAGAATGTGCATTCTCCCACATGCAAGTTTATAGGTTTGTAGTTTATAGATTGTCCAATAATAAATAAAGTGAACCACATTAAATATCTGGGTGTAATTGTTGACCAGAATCTATCCTGGTTCCCGCACATTGAAATGATCTCGGCAAGGATTAGAAAATTTGTATGGATATTTAAGTCGTTAAGACATGTCGTACCCTCAACCATTACACTAGCCCAAGTACCTCACAATAACCTTTTAAATGATATATATAAGGCACTTGTACAATCTGTTATAAGCTACTGTATCCCCGTCTGGGGGGGTGCACTGAAAACACGCTTTCTTTTGGTGGAACGAACACAGAGACGCTTGCTAAAGATTATGTACTTTAAAAAACGTACATTTCCCACTGATGAGTTGTATAAGTTATGTAGTCTACTGACAGTAAGAAAATTATATATACTGCATATTATCCTTAAAACACATAAAACAATTTCCTTTGATTCTTCTTTATTAGGTAAGAGAAGATACACTACAAACTTACAAATCCCTAAAACTAGAACTTATTTTGCTAGAACTCAATACAGAGTTAGATCAGCCAAGTTATATAATTCAATCAATAAGTTTCTTAATATTTATCCCAAAACTTATTACCAATGTAAAACTATATTGACAGACTGGATAAAACCATTAACATATGATGATACAGAGGCCCTTTTAACTTGTGAAACGATATAATATTAAGTATTTCTGCTGCATGATTAATTAATTGCGCACACCCTACCATTCATGCAATACACACTTTGATTACATTTTTATAACTAAACTTAACTAATTAGTTGTTCATATTCATATATAGTATGTAAGTGTTACGATGGAGCGGGGCTGTCTGTCACAAGTATTGTAATACTCACTAGGCAGTCCCAACCTGCTGTTTTGAAAACAAATGTTTTGTGAACAAAATAAACATTTTTGGTTTTTGGTTTTGGTTTTTTTTTAACTCAACACCAGATAAATTATAAGAAAGAAGAAAAACATGCATTAAAACTAAGACTAAAATTCGTTCGCGTTAAGAATACAGTGAGTCATACTTGTCGGCTGGCGTATCCACCCCCTAACTAATCAAATCGTTCAAAATTATAAAGTCAAGTTCACAGTGCCCAGTTTAACGCATAATTTCGGACGCAACGGTCGTGTCCTGTGCTTTGTGCACGGAGTACTTTTTTTACTTATTAATTATTTATAACAAAATATTAATGAATAAAGAATATATATAAACAAAAAACGAAACAAAAAAATATATTGCTGCCAATAACTCCACTTTTAAGCTGACTGACGTAAAGAAATTATTTTATGATGCAATACAGTTAGTAGACGCTAATTGATGGATGAAATGCTGCGAGATACCAGTGATAGTGATTAAAATTTATTTTGTATTTAAATGCATTATATATTAATGACTGTAGGGTGTAGCCCTACACACATTAGATGATAGGAATGATATACTGATAGCTGATTGGTATAAGATAAAGGGATGCTGTTCTGATATTTATATGATACAAGGGTGCTGATAGGAAATGATAAAGAGGAGTTCAAAATGATGCAACCGTGTCGAGTGCTAACCGTGGTAGAACTGATTTATTTTAAAACGCGTGTAAATAAAGTGCAAGTTCGCAAATTACAAATGTCGCAACAATTAGGTATTCCTTACATCGATGTGCGGTTCATTCACCGTACATATTGCCGCACCGAGAAGATGCAGGATGAGAAAAACTATGATTATGATATGATTATTTAAACAATGTTAATGAGATTAATATTAAATGATATAAAAGGTGGTTATGATATAAATGATTTTAGCAACATTTAAATTGAATAATAAACAAATTGAAACTTAAAAGTAAAATTGTCTGTTTGATCGCTAAACACGCGCTAAAAGTTAGTTGTTTCTTATTGACTGTCACTGTCTAGTCTGAATCTCGTAAGTTTAGGGAAGACCCTTGAGTTTGAATCACTCAGTTTGGGAATAACTTTCGAATCACTCGCGCTAGATACATTTCGTCGCGCACTCACTCGCGGTACATTCGACACGCTCACTTCACTAACACTGTCGCGGCTGGTGCTGTCGATCGCGCCCTCCAAGGGCGCCTTCGCCCCGGGCACGGTCCGAGGCTGCGGCTGCTGCTGACTGCTGCTCGCGCTGCTCGCACTGAGCAGAGATCGGAGCCTGGTCTTGCGTACCAGTATGATACAACCAAGAACTATGATGATGATTACGACGTAGCTGCCGTAGATTGCGTAATGGTGATTCTCGTGGATGGTAAACTTATCTTCAGCTTGTTCCTTTAACTCATTTATCTGCTTATGTAGTTGATGATAGTATGCTTCGTGGTCTTCAAATTTCGTAAAGTTCATGCTGGTATCCTTCATGATATTATTGAGCATAGACACTTCTGGTACGGAAACGGGTTGATTTACATTAATTTGATTGAAAAGGTGATTATATGCAAATATAAGGTGGTACCGTTTTAACTGTGAAAACTTTAAGGGGTTGTCAGGTGACGTGTTTAGAACACAATAAAAATAATAAAAAAAATCAGAAAATTATTTTGTTTTTTTTTACTTTTATAATTTTTTTATTATAATTATTATCGTCGTCGATTCTTTCGATATTGAAACTAAACAATCACAAAATAATAATAAATACAACAAAATAAATGATTACTATGGTATTCCCTTGTTTTACTCACGCATTATGCGATCCATACGCGGCCGGCCGGCCGGCGCGGCGCGCTGCGCTGGCCGACAAACAGCTGACGATTTGTACCACTGTACCTCACTCACTACGCTACGCACACGTACCTAAAACAGGCTTTCCTACAAACGAATGTTGTTGCCTACGCTTTTTAAGGTATCACTAAGTTCGATGACCTTTGATAAACTCGAACTTAATTAATTGTAAAAAAACGTGAGTAATTAAGTACCTAATAATCTCTGTTACTTCATATTGGTGAGTGTACTTACATGACCCCAAACAGCTGGTTGATTTTGTTTACACTGCACACTACACAAGAAGGTGATAAGACTGATAAGCTTCCCATCACACTTGACAGGCTTTGGACTTTCAAACTAATGTTGGTACTCAATAAAAACAGTCAGTCTTTTACATAAAATAACTAAAATAGGTTAGGTACCTACATACTTGGTATTATTTTATTATTACCTACATTCATCTGGCGTGTTTAAAAGTCCATCACCTATTAACAAGTTCTATTCACAAGTCCTATTTACACTTTAAAATAAAACCGGTCAAGAGCGAGTCGGACTCGCGCACCGAGGGTTCCGTACAATCATAAATATATTTGGATATGTTACTTTAGTACAGTCTTTAAAAAAGTAGGATAAACGGCAGACAGGTGGAAGGGCGAACAGGCGGACAGTTAATTTACAAATCTTAACCACCAGCTGCTTATGTGACTGAAAAACCTTTCAGCCGCTCCACATTGCAAACTGTTTATATTACTAAGTAGGAACTTATTCTTCGTTTATTCGTACGGCAAATAGTAGGTAATTTATATTAGAACCAGTCACCAATTATTACTGTAGTATTAGGTTGCGCCATCTCTTGACCGATAGTGGAACTATATTTGTTCGCAAGTCAGCATTCTTAGGTCACTGCCATCTGTTGACGGGTAGTGAAACTAAAGAACTTTGGTTTGTTTTTTGAATTTATAAAAAAAGTGTGTTATATTGAGACATCGTTTTATTTTTCCTGTAATCTTTACGTAAACTACTATCACATAGAATTATTTCAGATTTTTCTCTTTGCAAACTTCGGAGATAAGGGGGGGGGAACGGTATTTTTTTTTACATTTTTCATCATAAGTCGAAAACTATACGGCCTAAGTAAAAAGAAAAAAATGATTTAAAATGTGCAAATAGCGCTCTTTCATATGATACCCCACACGCCTTAGTCACCTCACTTCAAATTTTTAAGACCCCTTTTCAGTCCCTGTTGTAAAAAAAATATATATTTTTTTATTTCTTTCTTATTTGCAAAATAGTTGGGCAAATGTCATCTTAAACTATTCCAAATTTCAAGTTGATACCATTAGTAGTTCTCGAGATATCCAGCTGTGACAGACAGACAGACTGAGTCACACCATAAGGGTTCCTTTTTTACCATTTTGGTACGGAACCCTAAAAACTATCTACAGAACTGCTACACTACACCCGATCACCACCTCTCTCAATGCACAATAGGATTAGTACGCAGTAGGATTTGTATATCGAGGCATAGCTAACACTCTACGCAAACAAACACAACACAACACGACGAAAGAACACACGGGCACAGACTGCAGAGCAGAAAAAATAAGAAGTGCGTGCTGCGCGCGGTCGTCCAACCAAGAGAGAGAAGAGAGAGAGAGAAGACGGCAGGCGGGCGGCGGAGGGTTTTGTTTTAGTTTAAAGGTGACTCTACACACTACACGGAATCTCAACTCCTAGAAATAGTTTGTGGACTTCTTTTCGCATACATTACTTAAGCGAATTTTAAATTATTATTGTTCGCGCCTAATACGCACGGGGCGAGGGGCGCGCGGGAGCGGTATCGCGACCGGCTCGGCTGTCATCGTTTTGACGTTACTTTACTTGCACACACGGCGCCTCCGGGAAGGACGGCATATTTTTGTATTCCAATTCAAGCAAACATTACAACATGTATCGAGAAACCTGAAGTAAATCGCAATATTTCTGTAAATGGAGTTCTCATTTGTCCTGAACAAGAAAGTTGGTGCCGTGACCAGGATAAGAAACTGAGTTGGGTAAAGGAGAAAGCCACGCCATGAAGGCAATTGGTGAGCCCGTTCCTTTTTCCCGCACATCATGTTCCTATTAATTATCCTAATCTAAATCCTTTGGAAAAGTAACGTTTGCATATTAGTTATGTTAGTTCATAGTATTTTTTTACGATTTACGATTTTTCACGAAAAAGCATAGTCATGTACCTCAAGTAAAACAAAATGGCGTCCTAGGGTCCAGAATAATTTTGACGTCATTTTAGCATATTTCCCTCCTTGTTTTCAGTAAAATCATAAATGCAAAGCTAATTTTTATTAAATATTTACAGGTTTAATTAAATTTCATGGTAAATAAATGTGGGACGCAGGCAGGGAAATAACGAGTCCGTCGTACAATTTAAACTTATTTATTTCGAATTTTTAAAGAGCACGTTACAGCAATGCAAAAACGTAGCAGCCATTGTGCAAAATCGTACATCCGTCATTCTCTCTTTCACACATTCATTCCGTCTCGCTCTCTTACACAAAGGCAAAGGTTAATAGGGTTGCCAGCCTACATTCGGCCATCCTATCGTATGGCTGCCCTCAGACATAGCCATAGAAAAACATCCATCACTCTTAAAATTATAACAAAGTAAGGCTGACCCTTAACAAACAATTAACATTCAAAACTGACCCTTAATAAACAATGAATATTTAAAATTTAGAAAATCTTACTCTTACAACTTATAAATCTTTGTTAAACGAGTACAAATCTTATCTTAATTAAACATCTTAAATATGTTAACATTACAAAACAGTACAGTGAAACGTTACCTTATGTCATTTCATAACATAACAAACACGGTAAGTCTTAAACATGTTATGTAAAAATACACAAAAATAAACGGATATAAAAGTTACAGTTGTTTTTCATTTCATTCTTTCATCCCTTTCATTCATCCCTCAAAACAATTATCATACTTGCCTGAGCATGTTACTTTTCACTCTGCTGAGGCCATGGTTTCATCAGGTCTGCTGAGCTCGAAGTCTTATTAGGCCCTTCGGTAGCACTGCCTAGCTTTTCCACATCGTAACGATCCTTGCGCTTGGCCTTCACGACCCTGTAAGGCCCTAGATACTTCGGTTTAAGCTTCAGCCCTGGACCAAACTGTGTCCTCTTGATAGCTACTAAATCTCCCTCTTCATACTTTGTACTTTGTTTTCTACTCTTATCAAAAGTTTTCTTATTTTCTTCTTGTACTTTAAGTATTTGTTGTTTCGCGTTAATTCTATTTTCTTCTCTATTTTCTTCGAATTGATTTATTTCTTCCTGTTTCAATAATTCCAAAATTTGTAAATCTTCTTTGGTTCTCATCGCCGTTCCAATCATAAGGTGAAATGGGGTGGTATTTATACTTTTTTGATAGGTACTATTCAGCGCTCTCTGTACGCTACTTACATGTCGATACCATAACGATGGGCTTTCTATACATAGCTTCGTAAGTATCGCTAGAATAGTTCTATGTAGTCTTTCTACTTGACCATTTCCCCTCGGTACCCCTGTGGTGATGGTGATATGTTGGATGTTCTCTTCTCGACAATACTCTTGAAACTCACCACTAGTAAATGCCGTTCCTCGGTCACTTATGATTCTTACTGGATTACCAAAGTTTTGTTGGTGTATCTTCAATTTTTCTATAGTTTCTTTACTGGTAGTGCTCTTCGTAGGAAAGATCCATGTAAACTTGGTAAATGCATCCACTATTGTCAATATGTGATTATATTGCTTCTTAGTATCTGTCAACGGTCCTAAATGATCGATGTGTATAGTATGCAACGGTGTACTTTCCTTTTCAATCGGACTCAGATAACCTTCCTGTTTACCAGCTTTCCTTGTTGCCAATAGACATGGGATACAAGTGACCACAAAGTCTTGAAGTTTCTTCTCTAAGTCAGGTATGTAATAATCTTTACTAATAATTTCTTTCATCTTTTTCATCGAAAAGTGCCCTTTACTGTGTACTTGCTTTATGATTTCTTTTTCTAGACACTTGGGTATGACCAGAAGTTTCTGTTCTTCTTTATACAGCAGTCCATTATCAAGCCAATAGTCTGAGTAGGAACCATGCTGAAGCACCTCACATATAGCTCTCAATCCATCGTCTTTCTGTTGAGCGGATCTTATCTGTTCTTGCAAACTATTGGTGACAATGGTCATACATGGATTGCGGCTTAAAGCATCTGCGTGCTGCATCTTAGCTCCTGCTCTATGCACCACTTCGTAATCAAACTGATCTAGGTATAGTACCCAACGAGCAACTTTTGGACACAAGTCTTTCTTCTTCAGTGTCATTTCGAACGCTTGACAGTCAGTGACTATTCTAAAATGGATACCATAAAGATACACTCGAAATCTTTTCACGCCTTCGATGATTGCCCATGCTTCCAACTCATAACTGCAGTACTTTGATTCTGCATCACTGGTTTTCTTGCTCATGTAATACACAGGATGCCAACCGTCTGGGTGTAGCTGCAACAAAATAGCGGAATATGCAACAGAGGCTGCATCGGTATGCAATTCTGTAGGTAAGTTAGAGTCGTAAATCTTCAAAACCGGAGAGTTACTCAACTTCCTCTTTAAATTGTCAAATGCAATACATTCTTTTTCTCCAAAAACAAAAACAACATCCTTTCTGAGCAAATCAGAGAGTGGCTTTGCTATAATGGCATAATCTTTGATGTACTTCCTAAAGTATGAAGTTAGTCCTAGAAAACTGCGAACTTGCCTGACTGATGTTGGCTTCGGATACCTCATCACTGCATCGGTCTTCTCTGCGGTAGGTCTAATTTCACCATTCCTTATTAAATGTCCCAGATACTCAATTTCCCAGGAAATCAACTTTGCTTTCTTCCAATTAATTTCTAAGCCATATTGCTCTGAAATCATAAGTACATTCTTTAGTCTTTGCACAGCTTGAATTTCATTTTCAGCCGGAATCAACAAATCGTCGATGAAAATTATAATTTCACCTTTAGCGAGTAAGTCTCTAAAAATAATTGATATAAATCTCATAAAATACTTTGGACAAATAGACAGACCAAAAGGAGCTCTTAAGAATTCGAACTGACCGTTGTGGGTTACAAAAGAAGTATACTTTATTGACTCTTCACTAATCTTCAAGTGGAAAAAGCCATTTTTTAAGTCTAGCACACTATATATTTTAGCATCTTTTAATTTATCGATTAAGTCTTCAATCACTGGTAATCACTGGTCTTTAATTATTTTTCTATTCAACATTCTATAATCAACACAGATTCTAGTCGAACCATCTTTTTTCTTTACTAACACAAGGGGACTACTATATTCAGAATAACTTACGCGAATGATGCCTTTCTCCAACCACTCGGATACCTGTCCATCCACTACCTCTTGCTCCTTGAGTGATAAGCGTCGTGGTCGCATCGCCACTGGTACTTCATCACTGAGCACTATGCGTAGTTGCAATGGTGCTTCCTTGACTTGCTTGGGTTTGTAGTTCTGGACACACTGGATCACTTCGTTCTTCAGGGCAGGATTCAACATCGGACCTACAACAGAACCCAATGAACATACCTCACTCGCATAACATCCCAAACGCTCCCAATCTTTACTGTAAAACCTCACACAACCACCTTTCAATACAACTGTAACATCATTAAGAAATTCCTGTCCCAGTATCATTCTAAACGGTATACAATTTTTATCTAATACATGAAATGTAACATCTTCGTAGCAATGTTCATCAATACACAAACGCAATCGACATTTCCCCATCGAACGCACCGTTGATAGTCCAATGCCACAGAGAGATAGTTCGTCCTTTTCGCATTGTGGCATGCCGATCGTTTTAAACACTTCCTCAGATAAAAGATTCACATCGCTGCCGCTGTCCACAAGTGCTTTCACTCGAACATTGTTTACATTCGCGATGACAACCGGCTTCTTCTCGTTTGACATCAAAGTTGACAGCTGCTCGACATGATCGTAAACAAACGCCGCCATCTTCACTCGTTCTCGCTCGTCATTCGTCGGTGAGTAGACCATAGTGTCGTCGCTCGCCCCATACGTCATCTCCGCCTTGCTCGTTGATTGGCTGCTGTGCTCCGCCATTTTATATTGGTTCGTCGACTCGTCGTTGGTGGCGCTGCTGTCTTCGCGAGTGACATCTGTCGCGAACATCGCGCTCTTTGCGTAGCGATGATGGCTTCCTCCTGCTTTACCGACGACATCGCCCGACGATACCCGATGGTGTTGTTGACTCGACGACTTCCGTTCGGTGGCGCTGCTGTCATCTTTGCTTGTGCACCGCGATCCAACATGGCCGAACTCGTTGCACTTGAAGCATTTTAGCCCTTTGTTCTTATGCGGACAATCAGCCGATGTATGCCCTAGCTCGCCGCACCCGTAGCAACGAACCCGCCATCCACTCGATCCACTCGTACTTGCGTTCGTATTATGCTTGCTTGTGCTCGCCGACGCTCCCGTATGACGCTGCCTCGAATTTTGCATCTTGCTTGAAATAGTTTCGTAGATCTTAAGTTTTTCTTTCAGCTCGCCGTATGACGTCACGCCGTAAAGCATCACTTTATTTGTTTCGACGTCCATGATTCCATCTACAATATATTTTATCGCGACATAGTCGGCCATCTTGCCTCGCTTGCCGAGTTCTTTCATAATGAGCATGTAATCTAGGCACGTCTCGCCTGCACGTTTTTTTCTAGCACTCATCATTTCATGAATCGTCTTCACATCGACGGAATCGGGAAATTCTTTCAATAAAGCTGCTTTTAGCTCGTCCCAGCTTCTAAATGGTCGCTCCGCCCGTAGCCAAAGTTGCGCTGTGCTCGTGAGCGATCTTCTTGCGATAAGTAACTGCTGCAGCGGGGTCCAATTAAATATCTCGCCGTTACTTTCGACGTCCTCTATCCACCTCGTTACGGGATAAGTGCTGTCGCGGCCGCTGAAGCTCGGCACCAGCTCCGCCGTCATTTGTAACATGTTTGCACCGCCATGCTGCTTCATGTGGCAATCTTCAAAATAGTCGGCTTGTCGGCTTGCGCGTCGTTCTTCTTTGGAATCTTTAGGCATGTTGCAATATCGTCTTATTCGTCGTAAGCGTCTTGTAAAATATAGTGCAACACGTTGACCGTCATAGATTTTCTTTGCACCGCGCCGCCCGCCGTACACCAACCACGTGCCCGAAATTTTGTAACTCTCGTTTCCCTTTATGCCTGGCCCACGAATTCTTCTTTTTATAATCCCGGACGAGCCCCCAAAATTGTGGGACGCAGGCAGGGAAATAACGAGTCCGTCGTACAATTTAAACTTATTTATTTCGAATTTTTAAAGAGCACGTTACAGCAATGCAAAAACGTAGCAGCCATTGTGCAAAATCGTACATCCGTCATTCTCTCTTTCACACATTCATTCCGTCTCGCTCTCTTACACAAAGGCAAAGGTTAATAGGGTTGCCAGCCTACATAAATCATAGATCACTGCCTGCCTCTCATAGTCACAACGTGGTCATTTATACCAAGTCACGCTATATCAGCGCTATCGTATTGGAAGGTAAAAAGGTAAACCTGGTGAAGAGTGAAAGGATTTCGCTTGGAAACAACCTGAGGTATTTATTTAATTTTCTATTTTTTTTGTTTTGGCTGAATTTCGTTCTTGATTCCCACATCATTATGGCCGTTGCCACTGAAAAGGATAAGCTCATCAAAAGACGTAGTTGCGTGAAAGGTCAATTAACTGTGTATAAGAATTATTTAGAAAATATTCAAAAAATTGAAGTGATAAAACTGTCAACGCAACAAGTATCAGAGCTGAGGTTAAGGTTGTCTAAGTTGGAGCGAAATTTAGCCGCTTTCGATAGTCTACAGACGGAGATAGAAATTCTTTGTGAAAATTCTGATGATCAACTGGCAGAGAGGGAAAACATAGAAAGTATATTTTTTAATTTAATGTCGAGCACTCAGTCTATCATCGAAGAAGCTGGTGTTTTTGCAAAGCGTAGACAGAGCTTAGTAAATACCGCTGCAAATCAGTCGTGTAGTTTTGATCATTCTTTATCTAATAATAACATGATGTCATTACCGGCTATAAGGCTTCCCACGTTTGATGGATGTTACAGTATGTGGTTAGAGTATAGGGATACATACCTTTCATTAATTCACGATAATAACAGCATAAACTCAATTAATAAGTTTCATTACTTACGTTCTTCGCTGGAAGGTGGAGCTGCATTAGTCATTAAATCCATCGAGTTTTGCGCAGACAACTATACGGCTGCATGGAACCTTTTATGCGATAGGTATAATAACAAAAGGTTATTGATCAACAACCACATAAAGGCTTTATTTAGTATTGATATTATGGTAAGAGAATCCGACACATTATAGACCATGTAACAAAAAATTTAAGCGCTTTGAAGAATTTAGGTCAACCAGTTAATCACTGGGACTCATTAATTATTTATTTAGTCGCTACAAAGTTAGATAATTTCACAAGTAGAAAATGGGAAGAATTTAGAGGTTCACTTGATGATATTCCCACTTTGCAGGAATTCATTATTTTTTTACGAAACAGAGCAGATTTTTTAGAAACTATAAAACATAACAAAAATCCCAAAAATAAAAAAGTATCTAATTTTGTATCGTCTGGTCAAGCGTCGAGTAACTATAGCAGCAGATTACAATGTATGGTGTGTAAGCAATCTCACCGTTTGCATGAATGTCCTAGATTTATTTCGATGACCTTAGAAGAACGAAATAACTTAGTTTCTAAGAATAAGTTATGCGTAAATTGTTTGAGTACAGGACATTATGCAAGCACCTGTAAGTATAGTCCGTGTAAAACATGTAGATATAAGCATAATACACTATTGCATAGGCCGAAGTTGCAAGGTAACAACAACGGCATGAGTAATAATAATTCGCAATCACTCGTCGTGTCACAAGTGCAGAGCGGCGATCAGCTGTGCGCCGGCGGCGTTCCCGAACCAGTTTCCTTATCTACGATTGAGGCGACGGCAGCGATCCCTGCGCAGCTAATTCTTTTGTCTACGGCGCTCGTTCAAGTTGTAAACAACTCTGGTAAAGAATTTGTAGTGCGTGCTTTGCTTGATAGCGGGAGTCAAATAAGTTTGATAACTGACTGTCTACGCGCCAAGTTAGGGTTGTGTGGTGTAAAGAACGAGCAGCCTTTGAATGTTTCAGGTGTAGGAAACACTAAGTTATGTATATTGGAAAGGTGTAATTTTGTAATAAGGTCGATGAAAGGTAATTTCTCGTCTGAAGTAAATAGTATGGTAGTCCAGCGTATAACTAGTATGTTACCAAATGTAAATGTAAACACGCAGACTTTAAATATTCCTAAAGGTATTTTGGAAAATTTAGCAGATCCACAGTTTTATAAACCCGCTGAGGTAGATATATTAATTGGAGCGGATTTATATTGGGAAATAATTTGCGGTAAGCAAGTCAAATTAGGGAAAGGTAAACCCACTTTGCAAAGTTCAAGGTTAGGTTGGTTGATTTCTGGTCCACTGAGTGAACAGGGACCGGGTAATAATGCGGTAAGCTGCCAACTTAACTTAGAGTTGAATGATATAGTAAAAAAATTTTGGACAATTGAAGAATTACCCTCCTCGAAATTAGTAAAAAACAGTGAAGAGGAATTTTGTGAAAATCACTTTGTAGAAAATACGTATAGATTGCAAGACGGTAGGTTTTGTGTAAAAATTCCGTTTCACATATCCCCTGACGTATTGGGTGACTCATTGCAAATGGCGAAACGGCGTTTTTACAATTTAGAAAAAAGATTTGATAAGCAGCCACTTTTGAAAGAATCGTATGTAAAGTTTATAAAGGAATATAAGGAATTAGGTCATTTGTCACCTTCACGTAAAATCGACGCTGCGTATTATTTACCGCACCACCCGGTTTTAAGAGAAAAAAGTGAAACAACGAAACTTCGTGTCGTGTTCGACGCGTCCGCGAAAACCACTACCGGGCGGTCGTTAAATGATATACAGGGTGTCGGTGCAGTTGTACAAGATGACTTGTTTAGTATATTATTGAGATTTAGGCAGCATAGTTTTGTGACCACAGCAGACATAGAAAAGATGTACAGACAAGTTATTGTCAATGAAGATCAACGGCAGTGGCAGATGATTGTATGGAGAGAAAATACCAACGAGTTTTTACAATATTTTAAGTTAAACACATTAACATACGGCTGTGCTTCGGCGGCCTTTTTAAGTACTCGCTGTTTATTTCAGTTAGCCCAGGAGTGTAGTGACGAAAATGCAAAAACTGTCTTGGAACATTGTTTTTATGTTGATGACGTATATAATTTTGATAATGAGTTGGAATTGGAAAAAACAATAGAAACAGTGGTAAAAATTCTAGATTCAGCTGGATTTAAATTGAGAAAATTTCGTACAAATTCTAATGTTAAAATTCAAGATAGTAATTCAAGTGAAGATCAAATATTTTCCGATTTAAAGGCGACAACGAGTACACTGGGGTTAATTTGGTCACCGTTGTCAGACAATTTCATGTTTCCAGTAAATATAAATGCAGATAAGATTATTACAAAAAGAACATTGCTATCTATTATCGCGAAAATATTTGATCCTTTAGGTTTGTTGAGTATTTTTATTATTAAAGCTAAATTAATAATGCAAGGTTTATGGAAATGTAAATTAGATTGGGACGATAAGATTCCCGAGGATATTATGGTAATGTGGTTAACTTTTGTAAAAACTATTAATTCACTGTCGTGTGTAAATGTTCCAAGACATGTTTCGTGTAAGGGTCTCGTAAGCATTGAAATACATGTGTTTTCAGACGCCTCTCAGGCGGCCTATGGCGCCTATGTTCGCTCAGTGGATCAGAAAGGAAAGGTATTGGCATAGTAGAACCAAATAAGTAAGTCATCTTACTCATTATACGCACGAACGCGGTTTGTATGTGAGCGCGCCCGTACGTATGCGTCGTCGCACGCACACACTGACAAAATTTAAAGGTGATAAAGGTGCGCCAGTCGTGGCTGCGCCGTACGTGATCCCGCCCGCGCTCACGCACGCTTCACGCCGCTGTGCTGCCGCTCGTAATAATTTGAACGTTTACCTACCTACCCTACAGTACATACCATGCTTTCCAAAGATATTATTGCAAAAAAGATTTGTAAGAATGAGGATATATTTTACATTACCTTTAAATAATAAGGCATTTCGTACTTGTCGAAACAGACGAATTTTTTATGTCAATTGTGTAATTTCGTTAAAAAATCACAAATTCCTACAGGAAAAGGTACTTTTAATGCCTATTATTTAAGGTTATGGAAAGTATTCAATTTAAGAACTTAAAGATTATTATTTTGAGAATTGTAGGTAAATAAAAAAGAAAAAAACAATAGTGTAAAAAAATATTTTTTAATAATATGAAATAAAACACTTTTTAACAGATACTAGCGCGGTTTTATTGAATGTACTTTGGTAATTAGTTGGTATTTGGTTTGATTTTGGATTTTTTAATTTTTATAATATTTTATTTATTTGAATAAATACATTATTTAGTAAAGCCACGTTTTAATTAATCCTATTTCGACCGCAAGTTTTCAAATCACATAACATGACGTACGCAATGAAAAATTGTAGTCAATTCCTGAAAACAATTAGGTTAATGTAAACTGTAATTTGACAGATAGATGTGATACATTGCTACTTTTCTTTAGTAAGTTTTTATTGGTGTCAAAACGAAAGTGCCAATATATCACATACATCAGTCAAATTACAATTAATATTAACTTCATTATTTTAGTCGATAGACGCGCTCGTCTACCTACAAAAAATATTTAAAAAAAACTTTGTATTGATCCCTGATGCTAACCCTACAAGGAAAAAATATTTTGTATAGAGATTGACTATGCATTTTTTGACGACCAAATAAACTAGCGATGTGACAGCCCTTCGTGTTTAAGCTGTATCGCTCGCTCGAGGCTCGAGTTGGCCTACTTATTTGGTTCTACTATGGTATTGGTGAGACTTCTATGTGCAAAGTCAAGAGTTGCTCCGATAAAAAGCGTAACAATCCCTAGACTCGAGCTGTGCGGGGCGCTGCTCGCCGCTGAAGTGAGCGCGAAGGTTAGGCAGGCCTTGGGTTGTGAAGTAGCGAAATGTGTACATTGGTCGGATTCCATGGTTGTAATTGGGTGGATACATAACTCATCAAGTAAAAAATTAGACGTATTTGTAGCAAATCGAGTAAACGAAATTAAAAAACTAACTAAAAATTATGAATGGAGGTATGTGCCAACTGGAGACAACCCTGCTGACCTCGTATCACGTGGTGTAGAAATTTTCGATGAAAAGGTGTCAAGTTTTTGGTGGGGAGGTCCCGAGTTTTTAACTCAGGATGAGTCGCAATGGCCTACTAAAAGGTATAATTCACAAAGATTGAACAAAAAGAATGAAGTAAATATATTGCATAATATGGTAGATAAATATAGTAAAAATAAGGTAATAGACTTTTCTCGTTATTCAAAACTTGGTGTATTAAAACATATAATGGGGTATGTTCTTAGATTTATAAGTAATTGTAGGAATCCTAAAAATAAAATTGTATCTTTAGCGTTAACTGTAGAGGAATTAAATAATAGTATAGCGGCCTTAGCAAAATTAGCTCAATCTGAGTCATTTAATATTGAACTGCAGTCTCTTAAAAATAATCAGTTAATATCGAAAAAATCTAGAATCTTATTACTCGACCCATTTTTAGATAAATTAGGTGTAATTAGGGTTGGCGGTAGAATTCAAAATTCAAAATTTACTTATGATAAAAAACATCCTATACTTCTTGACTCAAAGCATCGTTTGTCTATTCTTATTTTTGAAAATGAACATAAAATTCTTATGCATGCAGGTCCGCAGTTGTTGTTAGCTTCTGTGAGGGAGCAGTTTTGGATAGTTAACGCTAGAATTCTTGCTAGAAGTATACCGAATAAATGTAAGGTCTGTAAACGTTTCAGAGGTAAAACTTTGCAGCCGATGATGGGCAACCTGCCAAATCAACGTCTCACTCCGGGCATTCCGTTTGAGGCAACAGGGGTCGATTTTGCAGGTGCATTTTTTATAACAGATAGAAAGGGTCGTGGTTGCAAAATAAGTAAATGTTATTTGTGCATATTCGTCTGTTTTGCAACCAAGGCTCTTCATTTAGAAGCAGTAAGCGATTTAAGTAAAGAGGCATTTATTTTGAGCCTAAAAAGATTTATTTCACGGCGTGGAAAGCCAAAGTATATATTTTGCGATAACGGCACTAATTTTGTGGGAACTAAAAACGAATTAGATAAGTTAATTTTGTCTAATAAGGAACATTTAGCTCAGGTTGGTTCTGATGAAGGAATCACATTTCATTTTTCACCAGCGTACGCACCTAATTTCGGCGGGCTATGGGAGGCAGGGGTGAAGTCGGCAAAATTTCACTTAAGGAGAATTTTAGGAGATAGGCATTTGACATTTGAGGAACTTGCAACGTTATTTTCCCAAGTAGAAGCCATCCTTAACTCCCGGCCCATATGTCCCATGTCTTCAAATCCAAATGACCTGTGTCCTCTTACTCCTGGGCACTTCCTTATTGGCAAACCAATGACGTCATTCCCAACGCATCAGTTAACGGATATCAATATTAACAGATTGAATAGATACAATCAGTTGGAACAAATGCGACAGCATTTTTGGTCGCGTTGGCATAACGAGTATATTTCAGAACTCCAGCATCGCACTAAATGGCAGCAGCAGCATGGCAACCTCAAGATAGGAGATCTGGTCATAATCAAGGAAGACAACTCGCCACCCTTAAAATGGCGTATGGGAAGGGTACATGCTCTGTTTCCTGGCACCGATGGCATTTCTCGAGTTGCAGACATAAACACTGGGAATGGCATAATACGCAGAGCTCTCAGCAGACTGTGCCCACTTCACCTCGAGGACTGCGGCGCTCAGGAGTTGAAGACGTCTCCTTCTTCAACGGGGGAGGATGTTTGCGCCTAATACGCACGGGGCGAGGGGCGCGCGGGAGCGGTATCGCGACCGGCTCGGCTGTCATCGTTTTGACGTTACTTTACTTGCACACACGGCGCCTCCGGGAAGGACGGCATATTTTTGTATTCTAATTCAAGCAAACATTACAACATGTATCGAGAAACCTGAAGTAAATCGCAATATTTCTGTAAATGGAGTTCTCATTTCTTGTTCTGAACAATTATACTTTACTATCATTGCCATAAAACTACAAAATCGAGTCATCAAAACCATCATTTAATCACAAAAAAGGCAGGAGGTGTGGTTGTGAACATTAATTAAACGTACCTACCTAATCGAATGATTCTTAACATTGTTAATAGCCATTAAAAACTAAAAGTAAAATGGGAGATAGATAGTGACAGATAACATTTATTTACAATTACAATAACATCCTATTTTATTCATTCATATGTTTTTTCTTTTGTAAACAGTTTTATAACTTAAAAAAATCCCAACAACAATAAAAAGGATGCCCTAGGTACTTAACCTAATAAAATAAATTAACGAGCATGAAGCTAGCGATTTAACAATTTACTTACCTACTCATCAAAAATCAATATCACAAAAACGAAACGTCTGTAGCACCTTTTGGCCGGCCACACACAGACGTAATCACGTAACGGAATTCCGAACGTAATTTCGACGATGTATGAAGATTCCGTACGGAAAAAACACGCTTGTGTGTGGCAGCCCATAGATTTTGTATGCAGCTGCTGCGTTCGGAATCACGTACGTACGGAATTCCGTTGCGTGATTCCGTCTGTGTGTGGCCGGCCTTTATTGGTAACTTTTTGGTGCTTTCTTTGTAGATGCGCCGACGACGCGGCATGCACGCGGCACCTGAAAGACGCGTGCGGCCGCGGCGTGGGGCGGCACGGGCGGGGGGCAACAAAGGGCGCCGCCCGCCTTGTCGTCCGCCGCCCGCCGCCCCGCCACAGATTTTGATTTGAGTTGGTGGCCTGTCGCACGCGCCGGAGGACGCTTTGTCGTGATATTTCACGCATTTTGCCGATCTTTTAAAGTCATGTCACAGAATAATAATAATAGGTACGTGTTTAGGTACACAAAAGCATGGACACGAAGTCTATGAAATGTCGTAACTCGTAACACATATCGTGATGTGATGTGTGAGTGTATTGTACCTATTGTATTGTATTGTAATTAGTGTGATAGTTGTCATTAAATTTACGAGTTACGAGTAGGTATTTAGTCTTTCTGTGTGATTATCTTGCATTGATTCTTTTGTGGACAAGTAAAAGGATTTCGAGTACAGGACACACTGACTGGTCATGTAAATAATGGACGTCAATGAACTTTAAAGAGTTTGAGTGCATTGTGATTGTGATGTAATAGTGAAAAGAGTCGGATACGATGTGTGAAGGAAGAGAGACCCCATTAGAACTAAATACGTTAGTAAGTAATTTACTAAACACGTCATAGGATAAACACCTTAAATTTATGTGATTACATAAATTTAAGGTGTTTGATTAAAGGTCATTGAACTTACTTGTTAGACTAGAAATGTAATGGAAAGCGGGATCATGTAATTACAATTACTAATTTAAAGCGACCGTTCATAATACCTACCTAACGTCAAAGATTTAAATCTTTGCCTAACGTACACTTACTTTAATAAAGTTGAGTTTATCAAAGGTCATCGAACTTATTGATAGGTACCTTAAAAGCGTAGGTAACATTAATTTGCTAGGAAAGCCATGTATTAAGTAGGTAGTAGTATCAGTAGCATATTTCGAAAATTCTAAGGCGTAATACGTACGCGTACGTACGATACGTGTCATCAGCTGCTTGGGTTCATGACCGCGTGCGGTTCGCGCGTGGATGGCATTATGTGTTGGTAAAACAAGAGAACACCATAGTTATTCGATTATTGTTGTATTTATTGTTATTTTGTGGTCATTTAGGTTAAATATCGGAAGAATCGACGACGATAATAATTATAATAAAAAAATAAATAAAAATTAAAAAAATATTAAATAATTTTTAGATTTTTTTTATTATTTTTATTGTGTTCTAAACACATCACCTGACTACCCCTTAAAGTTTTCACAGTTAAAACGGTACCACCTTATATAGTAAGTTCGTCGCTTTTAAGTGTGCAACCTTGACCTATCTTAATAATGCCTCGGTCAGTCAACCTTTTCATTGTCACACCTGTCGGACATAAAATGCGGACATTGCATTCTTCCCACCCACGTTTGTTTACATGTACTCACTTGCGACTTACATAATGAAGGACTTGTGTTTGCCGCAGAATTGATATATTTTATATTACATAATGATTGCTCCAGCTTCATGTCATAAAATGGTTGTGTTAAATGACACAGGAGTGATGTTGGTAATTCAAAGCATGTATGAAGATCGTTATCTGTTAAAAATAGTGCAGTATCCTTTCTCAGGTTATATGCAATATATTGCACTGCTGGGATAATTTGATACATTTCGTGATTTCGTATCCGTGGAATGCTGATAAGTCTATTTAACTCAAAAACTTCATTGCTTACGATCGGTATTTTGATTTCTATTATTAGGTAGTTATTCGTAACTCTCGAATACACTCGTAGTAATTTGTAAATGTCCATGATGTTTTCTTTTATCGGTAAGGTGAGATCGCTGCTTAATTGTCCTGCTATGACATCGAGCTGATACTGTAACTGTCCCGGGGATAGCAAATGTGTATCTAACCTGCCGTGGTAGATGTCAGTCACGGTGTTCAGGAGCGTGCTTTGGATGCGCTGGAGATTCCCTAAGATGACGTTTGCAGCAAAGAACGATGACACAATATAAAGGTTGTTGTTATTGCTTACTTGTACTTTACCAACTTCTAGTGTAATGTTACTGATATGCTGTCTGATAATTTCAAATTGCTCTTTCATCGTGTGTTCGTTTCGCTGAATGATGTTGTACTCCGCTTCTATGATACTGGTCTGATTTTTTATTAAAGTTTGTAAGTGATTTTCATTCTGAATAATTTTTCTATATCTCGTTCATATTGCTGCGCGAACCTGTCATCTAAAATACCGAATAGGTAATTCGATGCGTAACCGATCCCGTTGATAAGCCCTCTTCGCTGTCTTCTGTTGTTATAGTTCTTGAGTAGTATGCTATTATAATTAATGATTAAACGAACTTACCTGTAAGTGAAGTTCTATCATAATTATACGAAGGATTCGTCCGAAGATATTAGTATATTAACACATGTAGTACCGCTTGCATGTATTACCACTTAGCACGTTATTTTAAAGCAATAACCTAAAAAACCTAAAAAGAGAAGGTTTTTGACTTAAAATTGACAGATATTTTGACATTTCCGGTCCAAGTTCGCCCTGTCACTGCTACACGCCAACCACTTCATTTAGTTTAAAGTCCAAATTCTATGATATTTCCTCATTTTCTTCAGTGGGTAAACAGTTATTGTAAATTACAATAATGAGTAGGGAGGGTGGGAATCTATACTAATATCTTCGGACGAATCCTTCGTATAATTATGATAGAACTTCACTTACAGGTAAGTTCGTTTAATCATTAATTATACTTCAGATTCGTCCTCGATATTAGTATATTAACACATGTAGATGTTAAAAGCATTATAATAAGAAAATGGAAATATCATTTCTTGCGTATTAGTCTTTTTAAAAAAGAAAAGAATACCATTTAACATCATTCTGAACGTTTTACATGATTACATATACGGTACCTATAGATGGCTGGTACAATATATATATATATATACGCACATATATACATATAAAATATACAAGGTTGGTTTGAAAAACTCAGTTTGATTATCGGTGATAATATGTTTTAATATTTTGCAAATATAGCGGAGTCATTGACCATCCCGCCGTGTTACCTGGAACATCTATAGTAACATTTTTTGTTAGGGCTATAAAGGTACCGGCATACATCGAGTATAAAAACTGGTTGGACACAAGTCTACTTCATTTCATTAAATGTTTCATTTCAGCAATCTATTACTTACATTACATATAGAATTCAATTTTTTTCTAAATAAGAAGTGATTATGAACTGTTTATTTAATATAAATATGTATGATCCATTCTTGTTTTTTTTTTGTATTGTTTGCATTATTTGTGCAATAGGCAAGGAAATCAAAGTTAAACTTTTAAGAAAAAAATGATGAAAAAAGAATAAAATTGGAAAATATGTAATGTAAAATATGTAATAAAATGAAGTCTACGCAAAGGCGTACTTAGTTAAATTCTTTACCAAACCTTGAGATTAGCTCAATTTTGTCCATTCAATAATGAACGCAATATTATGTAATACTGATAATTGTGTCATACACATCTGGAAAAAAAATTGTTTATTATGTCTATATTAGTATTTGTTAAATAATCGAACCGTTTCTGTTACCAAACTCTGTACCTCCTGATAGTATTAACAGACAGCAGCTTCAATAATAACATATATAATATACCTGTAAAATAATACCACCTTGATAATATTATGAAAACCAATTTGTTTGTGCGATTAATTTCCGTCCCTGAAATTAAAGTTATAGAATGTTAATACTTTATATTAGAATAAGATATACGAAAAAGTACCTTACATGTGAATAAGAGGTGCCAAACCGAGGCTCAAGATTGTGACGATTATGATGGCACAATCGTTACACCTTCGTTTAAAAAACTGGTGGAAAAGAATTACAATAACAGGTATCTTAGTGTCAGAATAGTCTTTGTACAATACTAAACCAAAATAGCATTGTGAATGCTACAATCTGAAATTAGAGAATAAATACTTTTAAAATCAAATGCTAGAAATAGAGAAAAAGAAAATCTACGGCATTTTATCTCCACTGCTTAATTCGACTTGCATTGCATTCGAATTTACTTAATCTCAAACTGGAAAAAAAAAACAGGTGATTAGTTTTTGAATGTATGAATTGAATAATTTCTATTTAGCATCAGAATAATAATATCTAGAATACTTAACATCCCGCACTGAATACAATAAGAAAAATTGCAATGAAAGCATATTGAACTGCATGTTCTAGATAATTGATATGCAAATATTTTGCAATTTGTGATTCCTGATGTGACCACTAGTGTCTCCTAGTCCACCCCGTTGTTGAAAGGCCCAAAAGAAAATATGTCGTCTCTAATAAGACTTACGCGGAATTCTGTGTAAGTATCGATGACATTCAACTAAGTGATTTCTGCAGTTTTGCATACATCTGTAATATAATGGAAAGTTGCGACGGTAGCTGTATATAAATGAAAAATGTATATAAAAAGATGAACTTCATTTCTTTAAAAATGTTCTGAGACCCTTATAAATAGTAAATATTGTCCAATAACAGGGAAAATGCTATTTAAAAAACGTTATAGCCGGCGGCGGTAGTTTTGTAATAAAAATATGGGCACTAAAATGCCCAAAATTTATGATTTTAAATTCGTATATTTCTATCACTTTCCTTATCAATATTAAAACCTTAAAGGTGATGGAATGTCTAGACTGTGTTTTTAAAAACAATAAGTTACATTTTTAATCGTGATAAAATTATTTTTAAGTACTTAGAGTACGTAATTTTTTCTAGAAGCTAAATTAAATTTTAAACAGTTCTTAACTAAATCTGATATGACAATCTGTTTTTTTTTTTTTTACTCATGTCACCTTCTGTTGAACCTTCAACAAATTGTAACAAAACTATTATTTGTATGTATCCAGTCGAACAAAATGCATAACTGTTATGCATTTTGCTCGACTGGAGATGATATACTATAGTATATATATAATAGAAAAATATAATAATAATCTAGGTGACCTGCGTAGCGTGGCTAAATGGTATATCCACACAGACGATTACCGGCGCAAACGATTAAGTGGACCTTTGCGCCTGTAGTCGGTGACCACTGCCTGTATTCGCTGAATACAGACAGATGTCACACCAGCACGCATCCTCACGAATACATTATCTTAACGGGTGTCCTTACCTCACGTATGATGATTGAAGGCAAAAATTGATGATGCATCATCGGCAACTATTTGGATGGGCCGTAATGCCCGTCTGCAAGTCTGCTGTGACTGACGAAACAAATCGCTGATGGGGATTCCTCGCCGCGTCTCGTTGTTTGCTTGCCGTCGGAGATGAAGCATGTGACATACCTGCCTACGTCTTTTGTTGTCGTTTTTAAGGCAAATAAATATATAAATCAGTTTTAAAATTGTTTTATTGAGTACTGCGCCCGATTTACTAACAGTTTTTTCGTTGATGGATATCGTTCACATCAGGCCTGTGGCCAATGCATCATTCATATTCGACTGAACTGTCGGTGGCCTTTTAAGTGAGCAGCCTCAGCTACACTAGAGTTGATCGTGTACGGTATAATTGAACGTCGTAATGCCCCACATTATTTAAAAAATTCGAAATACTGTCACAAAAAAGGTGTATATTGTTGTACGAGTAAACGTACAGTAATAAATAATATTAATACGTAATCGTGTGACGTACTAATTTAGGTCACGTAGAAACAATAAAATATGTATTTGTATTTAGGTACGTTTCCGCGATTCTGCTTATGCTACATTTTTATGATTACTTTGGAATTAAATCAGTGTTAGAAAGACTATCATTGGGTTTGTTTCGTACATTTACTTTCCCTTACAAATCTTTTCTCACTCATCTTATAAACTGTAAATACACTACAATAGTTTTGTATTGAAAAGCTGCCTAAAACTTCACTGACACTTGTAGCTAATAATTTTCCCACATCAGAAACATTATTTTGTACACACTCACACAATTTAAAAAGTAATAGAGATAATTCGTACAAGGCCATAGCTTAGAAAGAAACTAAATAGATACTAAATAGTTAGTGATGAACAAGTTCAACATGTTAGGTCTACCCGCCTGATATACAAGGTTTCCTAGTTAAGGCAAATGATTAATTTTTTTTACTGTATACCAACAAACATAAATTGCATTTATGATTTACTAGCGGCCACCCGGGGTTTCACCCGTGTGGTTTCCGTTCCCGTGGGAATATCAGGATTAAAAGCATTCTATGTTTTAATCTAGGCTACTTACCATATGTGTGCCAAATTTCAACCAAATCCGTTCAGTAGTTTTGGCGTGATTGAGGAAAAAACATCCAAACCCACAAACTTTCACATTTATAATATTAGTAGGATAATTGCATTGCAATTATCCTTAATTTATAGGTAATAAAATGTAAGGATTCTGTTATTCCATTTTTAGTTGAAATTTCTATCACCATGCCAGCAGCTAGCTATTTCAGCAGCTAAGCTATTTCACATAATAGGTGTGTGAAGTATCAGGTATGAGCTATTTGCTGTATAACTCAATTCCATTAAGTTCCATTAAGTTATTAAGTTTTAGCAATTATAGCTTACTCTGTCAGTTTTGTAAACTATAAATTTATCTTAATACCGATGGTGCACTATAATACCGTTGAGATTAACTCAATACCAAGGATATCATGATGTCAAAATTCATACCTGATGAGCAACGCTGATGTCAGGGCTGCTCTTGCAGCTCCAGCACAGCGGCCGCCTGCCTGGGAGGTGGATGGCGGCGATTCAGCGGACGACGGAGTCACCCGATTGATGCTCGGCAGCGGTTTCTTGGTAATTTCGCATCAGACAAATAAATAAATAAACTGACAGAAAGTACCCAGTATGGTAAGTTCGCATCAGATAAATAAAAAACTGACAGAAAGTACCCAGTATGGTAAGTTCGCATCAGATAAATAGCAGACAATTATGCTGTTTAACCAAGTAAACGGCATTTAAAAGTGTTCCTCCGTCTTGACTTCTTCTTCTTGTCCTCTTTCGTCTTGAAAACTTTTTTCTTTCTTCACGAAGTAAATGCTTAACTATAATTTAATTTTCACTGTAAAAATATAATTCTAAAGAAGTCTCACTTTGAGACTGTATACGTGCGTCCGTGGCGAAGCACGAAAAGCGAATGAAGTGGTTGGCGTGTAGCAGTGACAGGGCGAACTTGGACCGGAAATGTCAAAATATCTGTAAATTTTAAGTCAAAAACCTTCTCTTTTTAGGTTTTTTAGGTTATTGCTTTAAAATAACGTGCTAAGTGGTGATACATGCAAGCGGTACTACATGTGTTAATATACTAATATCGAGGACGAATCTGAAGTATAATGATCTATGTCGTTTAGTTGTTGTCCTAATTGTAATGATAATGTTCTGTATTGCGTATTCTGATACCTCGTGTCCTCGCAAACTTCTTTAATATGTGCAACAGAGTTTCGGATATCCGATACTCCTTTCCAGTAGGACGTCATATTATAATAAATGATTAATTTCCAGTCGTCTCTTATGTACTTTAAATCTGATGTTTTGTCGAAAAATAATTAATGATTAAACGAACTTACCTGTAAGTGAAGTTCTATCATAATTATACGAAGGATTCTTCCGAAGATATTAGTACTATTAACACATGTAGTATCGCTTGCATGTATCACCACTTAGCACGTTATTTTAGAGTAATAACCTAAAAAACCTAAAAAGAGAAGGTATTTGATTTAGAATTGACAGATACTTTGACATTTCCGGCTCGAAATCTCCTCGCCGCCATTCGGCGCCAACCTTTTCATTTAGTTTAAAGTCCAAATCGTATGATATTTCCTCATTTTCTTCAGTGGGTGAACACTTATTGTAATTAACAATAAGCAGTAGGGAGGGTGGGACTCTATACTAATATCTTCGGAAGAATCCTTCGTATAATTATGATAGAACTTCACTTACAGGTAAGTTCGTTTAATCATTAATTATACTTCAGGATTCTTCCTTCGATATTAGTACTATTAACACATGTAGATGTTTAAAGCATTATATAAGAAAATGGAAATATCATCTCTTGTGTAATTAGTCTTTTACATTTAAAAAAGAAAATCAGTCACATTTAACATAATTCTTAATGTTTTGGTAGCAAATATGGTACATATAGATGGTTGGAACCAAAAAAAAATAAGCAAGATTCGTTAGGAAAATTCAGTTTAATTATCATTAATCGATGATATCTTGCAAAGATAGTGAAATTATCTACCATTCCACCGTGTTACGTGGAATTTCTATAATAAAAAAATAAATGTTATGGCTACATAGCCATAACATACCTATATAGGTATCGGCGTACGTCGAGTGCTAAAACTGGTTACCATGGATTTGAGTCTACTCCACTATCATTGAATTTTACATTTCAATAATCCATTATCTATTCTACATATAAGAATTTCATTTCTTTTTTTTTTTTAATATGTATTACTATTTTTATTTTAGGTTAGGTTAGGTTAGGTTAGGTTAGGTTAGGTTAGGTTAGGTTAGGTTAGGTTAGGTTAGGTTAGGTTAGGTTGGGGTGCCATGTCAGACAACCTCCTCGCGGTGCACCCTGGGCGTCACCGTTTTTAATACGGCGACGGCTAATGGTCTGACAGTCGGAGATGGCGCCGGTTCTGTCCTGGCGTCATCCGCTCGTAACCCCGTACGTGGTGCGGGAGCGAGGGCCGCCATCCCAACGGATGGGGGCTGCGAGGAAGAAAACCTCTCTAAAAAATTACGGACGGGGACCTCACGGTCCTGTCCGCTTCGGCGGATAGTGTGGGCTCCGAGTCGGCGTCCCAGACGTATTCTGGGTAGCGGCGACTCGGTTCAGGCTCGGCCGGCGTCCTGGAGATTCCGGGTAGCGGCGGTACGAGCGTGGGCGGCGGGTTCGTCCGGTCGCGGTAAAACGTGATCGGCGGACGGGCATTCGTTGCCAACCGTCGGCAAAACCGGTGACCTAGTCACGTCTTAGGGCCGGTGGGGCTGCCCTTAATTGGGTGTCCCCGCGAGGAGACAACCTCCATAAAAAACCCCAACCCCAAGCTTTTTGTCGAGTCCATGGCGAGGGGGTGAATGGCTAGAGGGACTCTAGTCACTACACGGCAACGGAGCAGGGAATAAGCCGACCCCTGCTTCGAGAACCCTGGCCTGCCCGGGTATAGACCTCTGCCCGGGTGGTTAAACCGTGTCTTTTTTACTCGTGGGAATAAAATGGACTATTTTGATACTTTTTACGATGTTGGGTCCGAGACGGACGGTGTTGACGATGCTATCTTCAAAAGACCTAAGAAGACAAGCAAGAAGGTACCTACGGTACGGCTTACGCGATTACACTCGCGCATAGCAAAAGAGGCTGAGAAAGGTGAGGGAAGTAGGAGCCGATGTTCATCGTGGTCGTCTGGTGTGACAGTGTCAGACGAAGAACTAGACCCCGAATCCCAAGAGCCGGTAGGACGAAAGAGACGATGTCCAGAGTCACCAGTATCGGGTGACGGTCACCTTGAAGAGGATAATCCTCCTGTTGCCCCTGGGATTGTGAATCCCCCCGCCACCCCTACACCGGGGACACCATCCAAGCGCGGGAGGGGCCGACCACCTACTACAGGGGAGTACATTGGGATAGGCCGAGCTAGACAGGAGGAGGCTGCTCTTAGAAGAGCTCAAGAGAGAAAAGAAAAGGAGCTCCAGGCGGAAAAAGATATCGCCGAAAAGGCGCGGCGACCTATCCAACCACGGGAGCTTGCTACGGCAACAAGAACAGCCGACTGGAGGAGCATGCCCATCTCAGAGGTGTGTGAAAAGATCTGCAGCACAGCAGATGTGATAACAGACGTGGCTTGTAGGTCTGGCAATCTAAAGGGAACGTTTGTGCGAACCCTCAAGGACGCTGCGGCCCAAATCAAGGAAGCAATGGCCGCCGTACCTAGCCGGACAGAGAATGAAGAGGTCCAAAAACTCGAGGAGAATTATAATTCTATGCGTACCGACTTCCAAAAGATACAGTCGGAATATCTTCGTACGCGTAGTGAAAACGACGGTCTACGAGTCGAAGTAGAGCTACTTAGGAGAGAAGTAGAAGCTCTCAAGAAGAACTCGCCACCATCAGGCTCCTGCAAGAACTGTACGGGAGCACGAGGCGGGCCAACGCAAGAGATGACTCAAGTTCTAGCTGCCATAAACGCCCGCTTCGAAGGCCTTGAACGGCGGCTAATACAAGAAGGACGACAAAGCCCCCCGCTCGCTACTGAGTGTGCATATCCGGAAAGCCTAACACCTGCCCCGGTGGTGCCACCAGGCGCTTCCAAAGATAGGAGCTACGCGGCTGCAACATCTGCCGCGCCGGGCCATGCCCTAAAACCTTGTGCGGGGCAGCAATCGGAAAAGAAGAGGGAGAAGAAAAAGAAGAAAGGAGATAAAACTTCGGCCAAACCACCGACGCATAAAGATGCTCGACCTCCATCTCCAACCCTTGCAACACAAGAGGAAGGTTGGCAAGAGGTCCGAAACCGTCGAACCAAAAAGTCGAGGGCTCATCCGAGGACTAACGCACAATCGGGTGAGAAGGAAAAGAAGAAAAAGGAGTCGAAACTGCGGCCACCGAAAACATCCGCAATTACCATCAAGTTGCGACCGGAGGCAGAACGAAAAGGGGTGACATATTTGCAGGTTCTTTTATCTATTAAGAACCAGTTTAAGCTGGAAGAGTTTGGTGTAACGGGCGGGATGGCCATGAAAGTGTCCGCCACGGGGGCGCGCATGTTAGAGCTCCCGGGAGTAGACAGCGCTGATACAGCCGACAAAATTGCGGAAAAACTTCGCCAACTTGTTGACCCGACATGGGCGGAAATCACCAGACCAGTTAAGTGCGCCGAGCTTAGAGTGACTGGACTGGATGATACGGCATCAGTCGAAGAGGTGAAAGACGCGGTTGCGAAAGTAGGGGAGTGTTCGGTAGAGGCGGTGAACTGCGCTGAGATCCGCCGCAGTGGTGCCGGGCTAGGCGTTGCCCACGTAAAGTGCCCGGTGACGGCCGCCAAGAAGATAGTAGAAGGAAGAAAACGGCTAATGATCGGTTTTGTGTCTGCGGGGGTGAAAATGCTGCCGAAGAGACCCCTGCGCTGTTTTAAGTGTTTGGAGATTGGACACGTCAGAGGGAAATGTTCGAGTGATATCGACCGGAGCAAGTTCTGCTACCGGTGTGGTAAAGATGGACACTTGGCGAAAACATGCACTTCTCTGCCTCACTGCATCATTTGCGAAGCAGCCCAGAAGAAAGCAGATCACACACTAGGGGGCAAAGGCTGTTCTGACCCTAAGCCAGGTAACAGAAAGCAAAGACAGGCAAAGTCGAAGCAAACCCAACAAGCGCAAGCCGCAGGGAATGCGATTGATGCAGGAGTAGATGAGGCACCGAGGTAGGGCGATGGCATTAAGCTTTGCCCTCTCCTTGGAGTGGGGGTCGGGCGGCAGAACTGGGCTAATTCTGCCGTCCACCTAGGACCCCCGAGGTAGAAGAGCGCGTCTGTGTTCCGGCGCGCCACACCGTGGTAGGGACGATTGCGTCCCAGAGTTGGAGTCCGAAGGGACTGGCGCAGGGTGGGGATGCGGTGATTGCCACAGCCATCCCGTGGTCCACGCCCAGATGCGTGAGAGGAACACCGATAGGTTTTTAGTGGGTATGCCCCCCCTCCGGCCCCCCATCGAGCCCACTAGGGGCTGGGTGGGGGATCGGCTGGGCGGAAAGTGGTGCCGTCGCAACGTCAAGCGGCGGCTTCCATGGTGAGTCCCACATACCCCCGGCATTGGCCCGATGCCGGGAAGTGCGTAATGCAGTTTCCTATCGTTAAAAAAAAAAAAAAAAAAAAAAAAAAAAAAAAAAAAAAAAAAAGGTTAGGTTAGGTTAGGTTAGGTTAGGTTAGGTTAGGTTAGGTTAGGTTAGGTTAGGTTAGGTTAGGTTAGGTTAGGTTAGGTTAGGTTAGGTGGGGTGCCATGTCAGACAACCTCCTCGCGGTGCACCCTGGGCGTCACCGTTTTTGATACGGCGACGGCTAATGGTCTGACAGTCGGAGATGGCGCCGGTTCTGTCCTGGCGTCATCCGCTCGTAACCCCGTACGTGGTGCGGGAGCGAGGGCCGCCATCCCAACGGATGGGGGCTGCGAGGAAGAAAACCTCTCTAAAAAATTACGGACGGGGACCTCACGGTCCTGTCCGCTTCGGCGGATAGTGTGGGCTCCGAGTCGGCGTCCCAGACGTATTCTGGGTAGCGGCGACTTGGTTCGGGCTCGGCCGGCGTCCTGGCGATTCCGGGTAGCGGCGGTGCGAGCGTGGGCGGCGGGTTCGTCCGGTCGCGGTAAAACGCGATCGGCGGACGGGCATTCGTTGCCAACCGTCGGCAAAACCGGTGACCTAGTCACGTCTTAGGGCCGGTGGGGCTGCCCTTAATTGGGTGTCCCCGCGAGGAGAAAACCTCCATAAAAAACCCCAACCCCAAGCTTTTTGTCGAGTCCATGGCGAGGGGGTGAATGGCTAGAGGGAGTCTAGTTGCTACACGGCAACGGAGCAGGGAATAAGCCGGCCCCTGCTTCGTTAACCCCGGCCTGCCCGGGTATGGACCTCTGCCCGGGTGGTTAAACCTAGTTCATTTTACTCGTGGGAATCAAAATGGAAAAAACTAAATCTTTAACTTTATTATATGATGTAAATGGAGGGCCTAGCTCAGGCGAGTTAAACGAGCGACCGCCATCCGCGGGCGGAAAAAAGACAGAAATGCCTAGCTCAGGCAGTGGGCCTGGCTCAGCTGGGATAGAGCAGGAGAAGCCTAGCTCAGGCGAGTCAAACGAGCGACCGCCATCGGCGGGCAGAAAAAAGAAAGAAAAGCCTAGCTCAGGCAGGTCAAAGGAGCAATCACCTTCAACGTCTGAGATGCGCTCGGCTTCAGAAATGAACTCAGCGTCGGAAAAAATGTCAACTGATGAAGATGAAGAGGGCTCCTCTAAACCCTCGAAAGCAAGCAGAAGGAGGAAACGCCCGATAGAGGATGATTCGTCGGGCGATACTAAAGTCGTCAAATCTGGAAAGACTGGATATGGGCGTGGAGGTGGAGAAAGCCGAGTTCGCGGTCGTGGTCGTCCTGCTTATAACAGTACTACTGTTGGGCTTGGAAAGGCCAGGGCGGACATCAAAAAATTGGAAGCTGAAGAGAAAAGACAGCTTGAGGAGCAGCAGTCTAACCGTCCGTTATCGGAGTATGAGACGGAGGCGGAAGTTTTGGGAGACGTGGACCCGGCCTATGCATCAATGGAGTACTGGGAAGTTGCTAGTGAATCTGGCTCCCAAATATCTCTTCCGAGTCAGGAGGAGGACGGTGTAGCTTATTTCAGGAACGAGCTGTCAAGGCACCTACAATCGATAAATATGGTGTCAGATAAGTCAGGGAAGCTCAAGGGCACATTTCAAAAGGCGCTAAAAGACGCGACACGGGGTATCTCCAAGGTATTTGATAACCTCACAATCCGGTCTTCAGACGAAGAGATTCGCAGGCTTCATGCCGATAATGCTCGTTTAACGAGTCAGTTGGAAAAATTAAATGTGGAAGTAAGGTCTTTGCGTAGATCGTTCTCGGAGCGGGGCTTACCAGATCCAAAGAAGCCTTTGACGACTGGGCCTTCACCAGCTCCAGTCACAATGTCGAAGTTGACAGACTTTTTAGAGGAGTGGCAACGCAAGGTGACCGTTTCTGTAGGGGAAATGGTCAACACCAGGATTGATAGTCTGGAGAAGAGACTGCCACCAGCACCAATTATCAGACCGCCTTTGGCGGCTGACAGAAGACTTATGCCTCCTCCGGAGTCTCCAGCTCCAAGGCCAGCTCCAAGGCCAGCACCTAAGCGGCCTCAGGTCCCAGCAGCGGGTCCTACAACCACACCAAGTCGGCAAAGTCAACCAAGTCGTTTGGCGACGCCAAACAATTCTGCTCCTGCAGAAGAAGAATGGGTGGAAGGGGGCTCCAGAAAAGCAAAAAATAAAAAGCGAAAGGCGGCTTCGGCTGAGAAGCAGAAAGCACCTATTAACGACAGGGCTCCTGCTGCAAACCCCGCTGGTCCGGCTAAAAAAGCCAAAAAGAAGAAGAACAAAAAGAAAGCTAGTCTAGCTTCACCGCGAACAGCGGCGGTTATTCTTACTCTCGAGTCGGAAGCTGTGGAACAAGGCGCAACTTACGCTAGTATATTGGGAAAGGCGAGAACAGCGATGCAGCTTAAAGATTTTGGCTTAGAAGGCGTTCGCTGTAAGCAAGCGGCTACCGGGGCTAGGATACTCTCTATTCCTGGTCCCTCGAATGGGGAAAAAGCTGATGCGCTGGCTGCTAAGCTGCGCGAGGTGTTGGCAGGGGTTGCAAAAGTAACGAGACCAACGAAATGTGCCGATTTACGCATTTCGGGGCTAGACGACTCAGTCAGGAAAGAGGACATTTTAGCTGCCATCGCTGAAAAAGGAGGCTGTCCACCCGACCAAGTTAAAGTCGGAGAGGTGCAGTTTGGTTTTGGAGGAATGGGGACGGCTCTTGCGAAATGTCCAGTAGCAGCGGCTAAAACTATAATGGAAGCGGGTAGGCTACTAGTAGGTTGGAGCTCTGCTCAAGTACGAACGCTGGACCCTATGCCCATGCGATGTTATAGATGCCTGGGCCTCGGACATACCAGTCAGCGATGCCCGAGCCAGACTGACCGTAGCCAACTATGCTACCGTTGCGGTGAATCGGGGCATGTCGCAGCAAAATGCCCTGCGGGACGCTACTGCTGTGCAGTATGTACGGCTGCTAAGCGACCAGCAGATCATAGGATGGGGGGTAGGAAGTGTAATCCTCCCCATGCTAAGCCCAAAGAGGGCCCCGGTGCCCGGGGCCCCTTCACTGTAGCGGAGCCGCTTCTGCCAGAAGCAGCTGAAATGGTAACTGATGACAATCCCAATGAATAGTACACCGTATTTCAACTTCCTTCAAGCTAATGTCAACCACTCCACCCGGGCACAAGACTTGCTCGCGCAGTCCATGGTGGAGTGGGAATGCGACATCACGGTGATCTCGGAGCCTTATTACGTGCCAACCCTGCCCCACTGGGCTGGGGACTCGCTCGGCTCCGTGGCGATAGTGGCGGACCCTAACTCACGCTTTACACTGGTGGTCAAGGAAAGAGGGCCAGGATATGTGGTAGCCTCCTGGGGGGACATCACAATAATCGGGGTCTACTTTTCCCCGAATACAAGCGTGGCAGAGCTTGAGGCCTATATTAACCTTCTGGGCTTTGTGGTGGGACGATATGTTGGGCAACAGGTGTTGGTAATGGGCGACCTGAACTCAAAGTCGACGGCTTGGGGATCCCCTGTCGATGACGACAAAGGAGATATTGTGGCAGAATTTGTGGCATCTCTAGGGCTCTCTGTCGCTAACCGAGGACATGAGTGGACGTGCGTGAGGAGAAATGGAGGATCTATTGTGGATGTGACATTTGCTACCCCTACGTTGGCCTCACGCATATCAGGTTGGAAGGTACAAAAAGAGGAGGAGACTTTGTCAGACCACCTCTACATCACATTTGAAATCGCTACTACGACAGCTAGTAGGCCGTATCGGGGAGTTGAGAGAGGTGGTGCTCGATTTCCGGGCTGGGCTCGCACTCAATTCAACCCAGACCTTGCAGATGAAGCAGCAATAGTGGCTAGCTGGAACCACGATTCTCGCGACAACAATCGCCCTGGGAGTGTAAATGATCGAGCTCTCAGACTACGGGACGACTTGACGGCCATCTGCGACGCTGCCATGCCTCGATCCAGGGGCCCACCACCGGGCAAAAAGGCAGTATACTGGTGGTCTGCAGAACTGGCGTCTTTACGTGAAACCTGCAGCCGAAAGCGGAGAGACCACAAAAGGTGCCGTCGACGAAGGCATACGGAGGATGAGGAACAGATGCTCTATGATGCCTATAAAGAGGCTAAACGAGCCTTCCAGATTGCTATTTCGGAGGCAAAATCCAGGGCACGGGAAGAGTGGTTGCAAGACTTAGACCGGGACCCCTGGGGAAGACCGTTTTTGGTAGTGCGCAGCAAAATGCGGAGTGGGGCCCCCCAGATGGAAGACTTTCAGCCACAGCAACTGCAGGATGTCGTGTCAGGTCTCTTTCCTGAAAGATCAGCTTTTGTTCCGCCAACAATGGCCGCCCCTACTAGGGACCAAGAAGAAGTTGTGGAAAGGGTCACAGCCGTCACGCAGGAGGAACTAGATGAGGCCTTACTCAAACTACGAGGGAAGAGGAAAAAGGCCCCGGGTCCGGATGGGATACCCGGGTTTGTCCTGTTAGCAGCATCTAAACACCTGGGAGATCAGCTGCGAGAATTGTTCTCTTCTTGCATGGAGTCTGGAGAGTTTCCTTCTACGTGGAAGACGGGTAGGTTATGCTTGCTTAAAAAGGCGGGACGTTCTTCGGACTCCCCGTCAGCTTTTAGGCCAATAGTGCTTTTAGACGAAGTTGGCAAACTTTTTGAGCGGCTGCTGGCGGCCCGCATTCTCCAACACTTGTCGACAGCGGGTCCCGACTTGTCAGACCAGCAATTCGGTTTCCGCGCTGGAAAGTCCACTGTGGACGCTGTCCAGGAGTTGAAGGACATCTGTGAAATGGCATCCTCGAAGGGGGAAAAGGTGTTGGCGGTGTCTTTAGACATCGCCAATGCGTTCAACAGCATCCCCTTTGAGAGTATTCTAGAGGGTCTTCGATTCCACGAGGTACCATTATACTTGCAAAAACTGGTGGCGAACTATCTTGCTGGTCGGCAAGTCAAATTTGTGGGGCCAGGAGGCGTTATGTTTAGTCGTAGTGTAAGTTGCGGGGTTCCTCAGGGGTCGGTCTTAGGGCCACTCCTGTGGAACATAGGTTTCAATTGGGTTCTGCGAGGTCTTCTGCTACCCCGGATGAACATCATTTGTTACGCAGACGACACACTTGTTGTTTCCCGGGGCAAAAGTTATGCGGAGGTGGCACGTCTGGCCACCGTAGGAACAACCTTAGTGGTGGAAAGGATCCGTATGTTAGGGTTAGAAGTGGCCCTCAGTAAAACCGAGGCCATTTACTTTCATGGTCCTCGAGATGGCCCTCCAGTGGATGCCCACATATCAGTGGATGGGTTTAGTGTCCCGGTGGGGAAAACAATGCGCTACCTGGGGCTGACACTTGACAGCCGTTGGGGATTTGAGCAGCATTTTACGAAGCTGGCCCCGAAGCTCGTTGCCACAGCACTGGCACTCGGACGCTTGCTCCCTAATATCGGGGGCCCGAAGAGCAGCTGCCGTCGCCTCTATACAACGGTGGTAAAAAGCATGGCCCTCTATGGAGCACCAATTTGGGTAGAGGCTATGAATCCCAAAATCCAGGCGCTGTTAAGAAACCCGCAGCGTGCAATGGCAATTAGAGCAATAAGGGCATATCGCACGGTTGCTGCATCAGCGGCTCTTGTTATTGCAGGCACTCCACCTTGGGAGATGGAGGCGCAAGTGCTAGATATCGTCTACAAGCACAAAGTCGAACAGAGAGCGCGTGGAGAGCGTCTGACTATTGAGGAAATGGAACATATCCGACAGGACGCACATGACGTCGTGATGGAGCGTTGGGCGGAGGAATTGGAGACGGCTGAATTTGGGCGGCGAACTATCGATGCAATACGGCCAGTATTACAACAATGGGTGGAGCGTAGACACGGGTTTTTGACCTATCGTCTTGTGCAAGTACTAACAGGCCATGGGTGTTTTGGCGATTACTTGCACAGGATCAAAAGAGAAGTCAGCCCAGTATGTCACGAATGTGGCGCTGCGCAAGACTCGGCGCAACACACCCTTGAAGAGTGTGATGCCTGGAGCCGGCAGCGCCGCTCTCTAGTAGCTGAGGTGGGAAGGGACCTCTCCCTGCCCAGCGTGGTAAAAGCCATGCTGGACAGCGACAGGTCCTGGGAGGCAATGATCTCCTTCTGCGAAGATGTGATATCGCAGAAGGAGACCGCAGAACGGTTCCGCGAGGGTGATGCCCAGGCGGACGCCATTAGGCGAAGACGGCCGGGAGGTCGGCGACGGCAGTTTGCCAGTCAGCTTCACTCGTAGCAAAGCCGGGGCGACGGATTGCAAATCCGGAGCCCCACTGCACTATAGGTGGAAACTTTAAGGGGGGCTTTGTACCCTCCAGTGGCGTACAGACGGTTAAGGCAGCAGGTTTTGGTTAGGGATGCCGAAACCTGCATTGCACAGTCTTTTCCGTCTGTGGGGGCGTCCATGCGTTTGTGAGTGGACGTCCTCCGTAGGCGTGGGCCAGGTTCAACCTGGCCAGCCGGGGCGGGGTGGTCGCTTCCCACAGGGAACCCATCCCGCCGCGCAACCGGCAGAGGTGTCACAACGGGGGGTTTTAACGGATATGCCTCCGTGTACATCCGACGGGCGTTGACTTGTCGGATGTGTGCGGAGGAGAGCTCCGGACTCGCTTGGCTGCAATCCCAGCGGCCAAGAAGTCGGTAACCCGAGGTCCCCTCGAAAAAAAAAAAAAAAAAAAAAAAAAAAAGGTTAGGTTAGGTTAGGTTAGGTTAGGTTAGGTTAGGTTAGGTTAGGTTAGGTTAGGTTAGGTTAGGTTAGGTTGGGGTGCGTGGTCGGATAACCTCCTCGTGTTCCCTCTACTGCTTGTCCCCGTCCATGTATGTGGATTGGGAAAGGCAGTGGGAGGGACGGTGCACCCTGGGCGTCACTGTAAATGGCGAACAATTCGTTTTGGTCCCATTTACCGTGATGGCTAATAGTCCGACCCTCCTGTTATCCTGTACGCAGTGCAGGACCAGGGGCCCGCTTCGGGGGGCCAAGGGGAGACAACCCCAATAAAAAACACAAAACCGTAGCCCTGTACGTAGTTCAGGAACGGGGGTCGCCTTCATGGGGACCGCGAGGAGACAACCTCTATAAAAAACCAGAAAAGGGGTGCGGCTCCCCACTACTCTCCTAGGAGAGAAGCCCGGGATGTCGCATCCGGTGGTGGGCGGCCTTCGGGCTGCGATCCGCTCTGCGGATGAGGTCCACTGTTTTTGATACGGTGGCGGCGACACCAGTTCTGCCCTGGTACTGTCAATCTCGTTACCCCGTACGTGGTGCGGGACCGAGGGCCGCCATCTCAACGGATGGGGGCCGAGAGGAAGACAACCTCAGAAAAAATTACCCGGCGGGGACCGTTTGGTCCTCTTCCGATTTTGCGGGAAGCGTAGGCTCCGATTTGGCGTCCCAGACATCTTCTGGGTAGCGGCGACTCGGTTCGGGCTCGGCTGGCGCCCTGGAGAGTCCGGGAAGCGGCAGTGCGAGCGTAGGCGGCGGGTTCGTCCGGTTGCGGTAAAACGTAATCGGCGGACGGGCATTTTTGCCAACCGTCGGCCAAACCGGTGACCTAGTCATGTCTTAGGGCCGGTGGGGCTGCCTTTAATTGGGTGTCCCCGCGAGGAGACAACCTCAATAAAAAATCCCCAACCCTAAGCTCGTTGTCGTGCAAGGCGAGAGGGTGTATGGCCGGTGGGAAATCGGTTTTTACGCGACAACGGAGCAGGGGACCAGCCGTCTCCCCTGCTTCGAGAACCTTAGGCTTACCCGGGTACAGGGGTCTCTGCCCGGGTGGACTTGTATTTCCCCCATTCTCGTGGGTTCAGTATGGATAGAAATGCTTTCAAACAAAAAATCTTAGCTAGTTTAAAGGACATGAAGTCCGATGGTGGTGAGGTGAAGGAGGCTGCTTCAAAGCAGTCAACGGCGGCAAAAACATCCGCTGCCAATGATGAGGAGGAGAAGGCTGCTTTTAAACAGCCTGAAGTTCGCGTTCCGGTCGTTAAAATTGAACGTTCGCCGGTCCCTGTGGCGTCGACGGTTGGGACCAGATCACGCAGTGCGGGAGGGAGTCGGAGCTCATCTTGCTCCTCCCAGATGTCTTATGTGTCGGATGAAGTGGAGACAGTAGGAAGACGGAAACGTGTTAGACCGCGTGAGCCAAGTCTGTCAGGAGATGAAGGCTCAGATGGAGTTGAGGCGCATTTGTCAAAGGTTAGCGCTGTAACTGATAAGCGTGGAAGAGGCCGGCCAGCAACGACTGGTGAGTACGTTGGGCTTTCCAAGGCCCAAGCCGAGCTGTCCCGACTTCGGTCTATTGAGCAGGAAATAGATCGCGAGTTGGCTCAATCAGCCGTTAAGCCTCGTCGGGCCCCTAGGTCTAGAGAGGGTTCCGGTCTGGAAAATCCGAGCTTGATGGCTAACTGTGAGGTGCTTGCTCGCGGTATGGACGGTGTTGAGATGGTTTTTGAGGTCGCTGCGAAGTCGAGCAATCTGAAGGGCACCAGTATTAAGGCCTTGAAAGATGCGGCAACCTTGATTAAGAACATGCTGGGTGAGCTGTACAATCGTAACACCACGGATTGTACCAAGCAGATAGACGAGCGTTTTACGAAGACCTTAGCTGATCTAAAACAAGCGAAAGAGGAAAACGCTCGCATCTCAGTCGAGAATCAGCGACTGAGAGAGGAGATGGCGGCGATCCGGCGTGAATTAAAACTGGTTCGCGATCAGTTAAAGGGAGCGTCTAACTTGCCCCTTATCCCGGACACAGGTGGTCGTCGACGCAATACCGTTGGCGATATGACGGTGGAGGAGCTCGAACGTTTAATTGCTGAGCAAGCTGGCACCATGGTTAGCGCCCGTATTGAGGGTCTCAGTCGCCGGCTACCACCCGAGGAAAATTTAAGGCCGCCTCTAGCAGCCACCAGACGGAAACCAGCGGTCAGTCCTATGCCGCCAGTTGTGCCTCGGTTGGATCCTCCTGCAGAAGCTCCTACTCCATTCAAAGGTAAGGGAGCGAAAAAGGAAAAGAAAAAGGCGAAGAAGGCCAAAGCGGCTACTACAGAAGTGACACCTCAACAGGAGATGACGCAGGAGACACAGACTGCGCCGCCTTCTCAAGACCTGGCGGAAGAAGGCTGGCAAGAGGTAAAACCTAAAAAGCAGAGGTCTAAGGCTCCAGTATCGGCTAAAGATAAGGTGCCTAACAAGAAGGAAGTTGTTTCCAAGAAGAAGAAGGTACGGCTTCGTCTGCCTAAGTCGGCTGCGGTGGTGGTTAAACTGCGGCCTGAGGCTACGGAGAAGGGTGTAAGTTATGCCGAGATTCTCGCTGGGGCTAAGGGGAAACTCGATAACAGCATAGTTGCAGGTGGCCTCAAATGTAAAGTGGCGGCTACTGGTGCCCGTCTCCTGGAGGTGCCAGGTGACAACAACAGCGAAAGGGCTGAAAAGCTGCTCAGTAGGTTGCAGGAGATACTTGACCCAAATTTGGTTGAGGTAACCCGACCGATGAAGACCACCGCGTTCCGTGTTTCGGGTTTGGATGATTCGGTCGAGGCAGCCGATATTCAGGTGGCTGTAGCTGAGCAAGGTGGTTGCAACAAAGACAGCGTTACAGTCGGAGAAGTGCGGAAAAATCGACTTGGTCTAGGGTCTGCACTAGTGAGGTGCCCGGTGGCTGCAGCTATTAAGCTCTCTGAGGGTGGAAAGAAGAGGTTGTTGGTTGGATGGGTCTCGGCGGGAATTGAAATACTGCCACAAAGAAAGATGCGCTGTTTTAAGTGCCTTGAGGCAGGGCATGTCAAATCAAGGTGCACAGGCGTTGATCGCAGTGATCTTTGTTTTAGATGCGGCAGTCCTGGCCATAAGGCCAAAGATTGTGATAGGGCGTTGCGCTGCGTGGTGTGCGCTGCGCATAACATTAAAGCAGACCACATGCTAGGGGGAATATCCTGCAATCCCCCTAAGCAGAAGAAGTCAAAAAAGTCAACTGCCCAGCAGGCGTCTACCCAGCAGGGAGACGAAGAGGGCATGGAGATAGCCGATACTGTTGGCAGAGAGGCAGTGGGCTCTGAGCGGGCAGATGGCTCGGAGGAGTCGCAGCTGAGGGGACCGGGCTACGGAAGCGGGGAACTTCCGTAGCCCTTTCCAGGGTCTCCGTGGTGGAACGGCGTGCCTGTGTTCCGGCGCGCCTCACCGACTGGGGGAGCTTTTGAGCTCCCAAGAATTGTTGTTGGGTCCGTAGGGATGACCGGCGGCGGGCTGCGGAAGGAATACCACACTATCCCCGGGGTCCGTCGCAGTAACGGCTGAGGAACACCCAGGGGGTTTTAGTGGAGTCACCACATAACCACCCCTGCGTTCCCCGCGCAGGGGGGTATGCGAAGGCATTTCCCCCTGGCCAAAAAAAAAAAAAAAAAAAAAGGTTAGGTTAGGTTGGGGTGCCATGTCAGACAACCTCCTCGCGGTGCACCCTGGGCGTCACCGTTTTTGATACGGCGACGGCTAATGGTCTGACAGTCGGAGATGGCGCCGGTTCTGTCCTGGCGTCATCCGCTCGTAACCCCGTACGTGGTGCGGGAGCGAGGGCCGCCATCCCAACGGATGGGGGCTGCGAGGAAGAAAACCTCTCTAAAAAATTACGGACGGGGACCTCACGGTCCTGTCCGCTTCGGCGGATAGTGTGGGCTCCGAGTCGGCGTCCCAGACGTATTCTGGGTAGCGGCGACTTGGTTCGGGCTCGGCCGGCGTCCTGGCGATTCCGGGTAGCGGCGGTGCGAGCGTGGGCGGCGGGTTCGTCCGGTCGCGGTAAAACGCGATCGGCGGACGGGCATTCGTTGCCAACCGTCGGCAAAACCGGTGACCTAGTCACGTCTTAGGGCCGGTGGGGCTGCCCTTAATTGGGTGTCCCCGCGAGGAGAAAACCTCCATAAAAAACCCCAACCCCAAGCTTTTTGTCGAGTCCATGGCGAGGGGGTGAATGGCTAGAGGGAGTCTAGTTGCTACACGGCAACGGAGCAGGGAATAAGCCGGCCCCTGCTTCGTTAACCCCGGCCTGCCCGGGTATGGACCTCTGCCCGGGTGGTTAAACCTAGTTCATTTTACTCGTGGGAATCAAAATGGAAAAAACTAAATCTTTAACTTTATTATATGATGTAAATGGAGGGCCTAGCTCAGGCGAGTTAAACGAGCGACCGCCATCCGCGGGCGGAAAAAAGACAGAAATGCCTAGCTCAGGCAGTGGGCCTGGCTCAGCTGGGATAGAGCAGGAGAAGCCTAGCTCAGGCGAGTCAAACGAGCGACCGCCATCGGCGGGCAGAAAAAAGAAAGAAAAGCCTAGCTCAGGCAGGTCAAAGGAGCAATCACCTTCAACGTCTGAGATGCGCTCGGCTTCAGAAATGAACTCAGCGTCGGAAAAAATGTCAACTGATGAAGATGAAGAGGGCTCCTCTAAACCCTCGAAAGCAAGCAGAAGGAGGAAACGCCCGATAGAGGATGATTCGTCGGGCGATACTAAAGTCGTCAAATCTGGAAAGACTGGATATGGGCGTGGAGGTGGAGAAAGCCGAGTTCGCGGTCGTGGTCGTCCTGCTTATAACAGTACTACTGTTGGGCTTGGAAAGGCCAGGGCGGACATCAAAAAATTGGAAGCTGAAGAGAAAAGACAGCTTGAGGAGCAGCAGTCTAACCGTCCGTTATCGGAGTATGAGACGGAGGCGGAAGTTTTGGGAGACGTGGACCCGGCCTATGCATCAATGGAGTACTGGGAAGTTGCTAGTGAATCTGGCTCCCAAATATCTCTTCCGAGTCAGGAGGAGGACGGTGTAGCTTATTTCAGGAACGAGCTGTCAAGGCACCTACAATCGATAAATATGGTGTCAGATAAGTCAGGGAAGCTCAAGGGCACATTTCAAAAGGCGCTAAAAGACGCGACACGGGGTATCTCCAAGGTATTTGATAACCTCACAATCCGGTCTTCAGACGAAGAGATTCGCAGGCTTCATGCCGATAATGCTCGTTTAACGAGTCAGTTGGAAAAATTAAATGTGGAAGTAAGGTCTTTGCGTAGATCGTTCTCGGAGCGGGGCTTACCAGATCCAAAGAAGCCTTTGACGACTGGGCCTTCACCAGCTCCAGTCACAATGTCGAAGTTGACAGACTTTTTAGAGGAGTGGCAACGCAAGGTGACCGTTTCTGTAGGGGAAATGGTCAACACCAGGATTGATAGTCTGGAGAAGAGACTGCCACCAGCACCAATTATCAGACCGCCTTTGGCGGCTGACAGAAGACTTATGCCTCCTCCGGAGTCTCCAGCTCCAAGGCCAGCTCCAAGGCCAGCACCTAAGCGGCCTCAGGTCCCAGCAGCGGGTCCTACAACCACACCAAGTCGGCAAAGTCAACCAAGTCGTTTGGCGACGCCAAACAATTCTGCTCCTGCAGAAGAAGAATGGGTGGAAGGGGGCTCCAGAAAAGCAAAAAATAAAAAGCGAAAGGCGGCTTCGGCTGAGAAGCAGAAAGCACCTATTAACGACAGGGCTCCTGCTGCAAACCCCGCTGGTCCGGCTAAAAAAGCCAAAAAGAAGAAGAACAAAAAGAAAGCTAGTCTAGCTTCACCGCGAACAGCGGCGGTTATTCTTACTCTCGAGTCGGAAGCTGTGGAACAAGGCGCAACTTACGCTAGTATATTGGGAAAGGCGAGAACAGCGATGCAGCTTAAAGATTTTGGCTTAGAAGGCGTTCGCTGTAAGCAAGCGGCTACCGGGGCTAGGATACTCTCTATTCCTGGTCCCTCGAATGGGGAAAAAGCTGATGCGCTGGCTGCTAAGCTGCGCGAGGTGTTGGCAGGGGTTGCAAAAGTAACGAGACCAACGAAATGTGCCGATTTACGCATTTCGGGGCTAGACGACTCAGTCAGGAAAGAGGACATTTTAGCTGCCATCGCTGAAAAAGGAGGCTGTCCACCCGACCAAGTTAAAGTCGGAGAGGTGCAGTTTGGTTTTGGAGGAATGGGGACGGCTCTTGCGAAATGTCCAGTAGCAGCGGCTAAAACTATAATGGAAGCGGGTAGGCTACTAGTAGGTTGGAGCTCTGCTCAAGTACGAACGCTGGACCCTATGCCCATGCGATGTTATAGATGCCTGGGCCTCGGACATACCAGTCAGCGATGCCCGAGCCAGACTGACCGTAGCCAACTATGCTACCGTTGCGGTGAATCGGGGCATGTCGCAGCAAAATGCCCTGCGGGACGCTACTGCTGTGCAGTATGTACGGCTGCTAAGCGACCAGCAGATCATAGGATGGGGGGTAGGAAGTGTAATCCTCCCCATGCTAAGCCCAAAGAGGGCCCCGGTGCCCGGGGCCCCTTCACTGTAGCGGAGCCGCTTCTGCCAGAAGCAGCTGAAATGGTAACTGATGACAATCCCAATGAATAGTACACCGTATTTCAACTTCCTTCAAGCTAATGTCAACCACTCCACCCGGGCACAAGACTTGCTCGCGCAGTCCATGGTGGAGTGGGAATGCGACATCACGGTGATCTCGGAGCCTTATTACGTGCCAACCCTGCCCCACTGGGCTGGGGACTCGCTCGGCTCCGTGGCGATAGTGGCGGACCCTAACTCACGCTTTACACTGGTGGTCAAGGAAAGAGGGCCAGGATATGTGGTAGCCTCCTGGGGGGACATCACAATAATCGGGGTCTACTTTTCCCCGAATACAAGCGTGGCAGAGCTTGAGGCCTATATTAACCTTCTGGGCTTTGTGGTGGGACGATATGTTGGGCAACAGGTGTTGGTAATGGGCGACCTGAACTCAAAGTCGACGGCTTGGGGATCCCCTGTCGATGACGACAAAGGAGATATTGTGGCAGAATTTGTGGCATCTCTAGGGCTCTCTGTCGCTAACCGAGGACATGAGTGGACGTGCGTGAGGAGAAATGGAGGATCTATTGTGGATGTGACATTTGCTACCCCTACGTTGGCCTCACGCATATCAGGTTGGAAGGTACAAAAAGAGGAGGAGACTTTGTCAGACCACCTCTACATCACATTTGAAATCGCTACTACGACAGCTAGTAGGCCGTATCGGGGAGTTGAGAGAGGTGGTGCTCGATTTCCGGGCTGGGCTCGCACTCAATTCAACCCAGACCTTGCAGATGAAGCAGCAATAGTGGCTAGCTGGAACCACGATTCTCGCGACAACAATCGCCCTGGGAGTGTAAATGATCGAGCTCTCAGACTACGGGACGACTTGACGGCCATCTGCGACGCTGCCATGCCTCGATCCAGGGGCCCACCACCGGGCAAAAAGGCAGTATACTGGTGGTCTGCAGAACTGGCGTCTTTACGTGAAACCTGCAGCCGAAAGCGGAGAGACCACAAAAGGTGCCGTCGACGAAGGCATACGGAGGATGAGGAACAGATGCTCTATGATGCCTATAAAGAGGCTAAACGAGCCTTCCAGATTGCTATTTCGGAGGCAAAATCCAGGGCACGGGAAGAGTGGTTGCAAGACTTAGACCGGGACCCCTGGGGAAGACCGTTTTTGGTAGTGCGCAGCAAAATGCGGAGTGGGGCCCCCCAGATGGAAGACTTTCAGCCACAGCAACTGCAGGATGTCGTGTCAGGTCTCTTTCCTGAAAGATCAGCTTTTGTTCCGCCAACAATGGCCGCCCCTACTAGGGACCAAGAAGAAGTTGTGGAAAGGGTCACAGCCGTCACGCAGGAGGAACTAGATGAGGCCTTACTCAAACTACGAGGGAAGAGGAAAAAGGCCCCGGGTCCGGATGGGATACCCGGGTTTGTCCTGTTAGCAGCATCTAAACACCTGGGAGATCAGCTGCGAGAATTGTTCTCTTCTTGCATGGAGTCTGGAGAGTTTCCTTCTACGTGGAAGACGGGTAGGTTATGCTTGCTTAAAAAGGCGGGACGTTCTTCGGACTCCCCGTCAGCTTTTAGGCCAATAGTGCTTTTAGACGAAGTTGGCAAACTTTTTGAGCGGCTGCTGGCGGCCCGCATTCTCCAACACTTGTCGACAGCGGGTCCCGACTTGTCAGACCAGCAATTCGGTTTCCGCGCTGGAAAGTCCACTGTGGACGCTGTCCAGGAGTTGAAGGACATCTGTGAAATGGCATCCTCGAAGGGGGAAAAGGTGTTGGCGGTGTCTTTAGACATCGCCAATGCGTTCAACAGCATCCCCTTTGAGAGTATTCTAGAGGGTCTTCGATTCCACGAGGTACCATTATACTTGCAAAAACTGGTGGCGAACTATCTTGCTGGTCGGCAAGTCAAATTTGTGGGGCCAGGAGGCGTTATGTTTAGTCGTAGTGTAAGTTGCGGGGTTCCTCAGGGGTCGGTCTTAGGGCCACTCCTGTGGAACATAGGTTTCAATTGGGTTCTGCGAGGTCTTCTGCTACCCCGGATGAACATCATTTGTTACGCAGACGACACACTTGTTGTTTCCCGGGGCAAAAGTTATGCGGAGGTGGCACGTCTGGCCACCGTAGGAACAACCTTAGTGGTGGAAAGGATCCGTATGTTAGGGTTAGAAGTGGCCCTCAGTAAAACCGAGGCCATTTACTTTCATGGTCCTCGAGATGGCCCTCCAGTGGATGCCCACATATCAGTGGATGGGTTTAGTGTCCCGGTGGGGAAAACAATGCGCTACCTGGGGCTGACACTTGACAGCCGTTGGGGATTTGAGCAGCATTTTACGAAGCTGGCCCCGAAGCTCGTTGCCACAGCACTGGCACTCGGACGCTTGCTCCCTAATATCGGGGGCCCGAAGAGCAGCTGCCGTCGCCTCTATACAACGGTGGTAAAAAGCATGGCCCTCTATGGAGCACCAATTTGGGTAGAGGCTATGAATCCCAAAATCCAGGCGCTGTTAAGAAACCCGCAGCGTGCAATGGCAATTAGAGCAATAAGGGCATATCGCACGGTTGCTGCATCAGCGGCTCTTGTTATTGCAGGCACTCCACCTTGGGAGATGGAGGCGCAAGTGCTAGATATCGTCTACAAGCACAAAGTCGAACAGAGAGCGCGTGGAGAGCGTCTGACTATTGAGGAAATGGAACATATCCGACAGGACGCACATGACGTCGTGATGGAGCGTTGGGCGGAGGAATTGGAGACGGCTGAATTTGGGCGGCGAACTATCGATGCAATACGGCCAGTATTACAACAATGGGTGGAGCGTAGACACGGGTTTTTGACCTATCGTCTTGTGCAAGTACTAACAGGCCATGGGTGTTTTGGCGATTACTTGCACAGGATCAAAAGAGAAGTCAGCCCAGTATGTCACGAATGTGGCGCTGCGCAAGACTCGGCGCAACACACCCTTGAAGAGTGTGATGCCTGGAGCCGGCAGCGCCGCTCTCTAGTAGCTGAGGTGGGAAGGGACCTCTCCCTGCCCAGCGTGGTAAAAGCCATGCTGGACAGCGACAGGTCCTGGGAGGCAATGATCTCCTTCTGCGAAGATGTGATATCGCAGAAGGAGACCGCAGAACGGTTCCGCGAGGGTGATGCCCAGGCGGACGCCATTAGGCGAAGACGGCCGGGAGGTCGGCGACGGCAGTTTGCCAGTCAGCTTCACTCGTAGCAAAGCCGGGGCGACGGATTGCAAATCCGGAGCCCCACTGCACTATAGGTGGAAACTTTAAGGGGGGCTTTGTACCCTCCAGTGGCGTACAGACGGTTAAGGCAGCAGGTTTTGGTTAGGGATGCCGAAACCTGCATTGCACAGTCTTTTCCGTCTGTGGGGGCGTCCATGCGTTTGTGAGTGGACGTCCTCCGTAGGCGTGGGCCAGGTTCAACCTGGCCAGCCGGGGCGGGGTGGTCGCTTCCCACAGGGAACCCATCCCGCCGCGCAACCGGCAGAGGTGTCACAACGGGGGGTTTTAACGGATATGCCTCCGTGTACATCCGACGGGCGTTGACTTGTCGGATGTGTGCGGAGGAGAGCTCCGGACTCGCTTGGCTGCAATCCCAGCGGCCAAGAAGTCGGTAACCCGAGGTCCCCTCGAAAAAAAAAAAAAAAAAAAAAAAAGGTTAGGTTAGGTTAGGTTAGGTTAGGTTAGGTTAGGTTAGGTTAGGTTAGGTTAGGTTAGGTTAGGTTAGGTTAGGTTGGGGTGCCATGTCAGACAACCTCCTCGCGGTGCACCCTGGGCGTCACCGTTTTTGATACGGCGACGGCTAATGGTCTGACAGTCGGAGATGGCGCCGGTTCTGTCCTGGCGTCATCCGCTCGTAACCCCGTACGTGGTGCGGGAGCGAGGGCCGCCATCCCAACGGATGGGGGCTGCGAGGAAGAAAACCTCTCTAAAAAATTACGGACGGGGACCTAACGGTCGTGTCCGCTTCGGCGGATAGTGTGGGCTCCGAGTCGGCGTCCCAGACGTATTCTGGGTAGCGGCGACTCGGTTCAGGCTCGGCCGGCGTCCTGGAGATTCCGGGTAGCGGCGGTACGAGCGTGGGCGGCGGGTTCGTCCGGTCGCGGTAAAACGTGATCGGCGGACGGGCATTCGTTGCCAACCGTCGGCAAAACCGGTGACCTAGTCACGTCTTAGGGCCGGTGGGGCTGCCCTTAATTGGGTGTCCCCGCGAGGAGACAACCTCCATAAAAAACCCCAACCCCAAGCTTTTTGTCGAGTCCATGGCGAGGGGGTGAATGGCTAGAGGGACTCTAGTCACTACACGGCAACGGAGCAGGGAATAAGCCGACCCCTGCTTCGAGAACCCTGGCCTGCCCGGGTATAGACCTCTGCCCGGGTGGTTAAACCGTGTCTTTTTTACTCGTGGGAATAAAATGGACTATTATGATACTTTTTACGATGTTGGGTCCGAGACGGACGGTGTTGACGATGCTATCTTCAAAAGACCTAAGAAGACAAGCAAGAAGGTACCTACGGTACGGCTTACGCGATTACACTCGCGCATTGCAAAAGAGGCTGAGAAAGGTGAGGGAAGTAGGAGCCGATGTTCATCGTGGTCGTCTGGTGTGACAGTGTCAGACGAAGAACTAGACCCCGAATCCCAAGAGCCGGTAGGACGAAAGAGACGATGTCCAGAGTCACCAGTATCGGGTGACGGTGACCTTGAAGAGGATAATCCTCCTGTTGCCCCTGGGATTGTGAATCCCCCCGCCAACCCTACACCGGGGACACCATCCAAGCGCGGGAGGGGCCGACCACCTACTACAGGGGAGTACATTGGGATAGGCCGAGCTAGACAGGAGGAAGCTGCTCTTAGAAGAGCTCAAGAGAGAAAAGAAAAGGAGCTCCAGGCGGAAAAAGAAATCGCCGAAAAGGCGCGGCGACTTATCCAACCACGGGAGCTCGCTACGGCAACAAGAACAGCCGACTGGAGGAGCATGCCCATCTCAGAGGTGTGTGAAAAGATCTGCAGCACAGCAGATGTGATAACAGACGTGGCTTGTAGGTCTGGCAATCTAAAGGGAACGTTTGTGCGAACCCTCAAGGAAGCTGCGGCCCAAATCAAGGAAGCAATGGCCGCCGTACCTAGCCGGACAGAGAATGAAGAGCTCCAAAAACTCGAGGAGAATTATAATTCTATGCGTACCGACTTCCAAAAGATACAGTCGGAATATCTTCGTACGCGTAGTGAAAACGACGGTCTACGAGTCGAAGTAGAGCTACTTAGGAGAGAAGTAGAAGCTCTCAAGAAGAACTCGCCACCATCAGGCTCCTGCAAGAACTGTACGGGAGCACGAGGCGGGCCAACGCAAGAGATGACTCAAGTTCTAGCTGCCATAAACGCCCGCTTCGAAGGCCTTGAACGGCGGCTAATACAAGAAGGACGACAAAGCCCCCCGCTCGCTACTGAGTGTGCATATCCGGAAAGCCTAACACCTGCCCCAGTGGTGCCACCAGGCGCTTCCAAAGATAAGAGCTACGCGGCTGCAACATCTGCCGCGCCGGGCCATGCCCTAAAACCTTGTGCGGGGCAGCAATCGGAAAAGAAGAGGGAGAAGAAAAAGAAGAAAGGAGAGAAAACTTCGGCCAAACCACCGACACAGAAAGATGCTCGACCTCCATCTCCAACCCTTGCAACACAAGAGGAAGGTTGGCAAGAGGTCCGAAACCGTCGAACCAAAAAGTCGAGGGCTCATCCGAGGACTAACGCGCAATCGGATGAGAAGAAAAAGAAGAAAAAGGAGTCGAAACTGCGGCCACCGAAAACATCCGCAATTACCATCAAGTTGCGACCGGAGGCAGAACGAAAAGGGGTGACATATTTGCAGGTTCTTTTATCTATTAAGAACCAGTTTAAGCTGGAAGAGTTTGGTGTAACGGGCGGGATGGCCATGAAAGTGTCCGCCACGGGGGCGCGCATGTTAGAGCTCCCGGGAGTAGACAGCGCTGATACAGCCGACAAAATTGCGGAAAAACTTCGCCAACTTGTTGACCCGACATGGGCGGAAATCACCAGACCAGTTAAGTGCGCCGAGCTTAGAGTGACTGGACTGGATGATACGGCATCAGTCGAAGAGGTGAAAGACGCGGTTGCGAAAGTAGGGGAGTGTTCGGTAGAGGCGGTGAACTGCGCTGAGATCCGCCGCAGTGGTGCCGGGCTAGGCGTTGCCCACGTAAAGTGCCCGGTGACGGCCGCCAAGAAGATAGTAGAAGGAAGAAAACGGCTGATGATCGGTTTTGTGTCTGCGGGGGTGAAAATGCTGCCGAAGAGACCCCTGCGCTGTTTTAAGTGTTTGGAGATTGGACACGTCAGAGGGAAATGTTCGAGTGATATCGACCGGAGCAAGTTCTGCTACCGGTGTGGTAAAGATGGACACTTGGCGAAAACTTGCACTTCTCTGCCTCACTGCATCATTTGCGAAGCAGCCCAGAAGAAAGCAGATCACACACTAGGGGGCAAAGGCTGTTCTGACCCTAAGCCAGGTAACAGAAAGCAAAGACAGGCAAAGTCGAAGCAAACCCAACAAGCGCAAGCCGCAGGGAATGCGATTGATGCAGGAGTAGATGAGGCACCGAGGTAGGGCGATGGCATTAAGCTTTGCCCTCTCCTTGAAGTGGGGGTCGGGCAGCAGAACTGGGCTAATTCTGCCGTCCACCTAGGACCCCCGAGGTGTAAGAGCGCGTCTGTGTTCCGGCGCGCCACACTGTGGTAGGGACGATTGCGTCCCAGAGTTGGAGTCCGAAGGGACTGGCGCAGGGTGGGGACGCGGTGATTGCCACAGCCATCCCGTGGTCCACGCCCAGATGCGTGAGAGGAACACCGATAGGTTTTTAGTGGGTATGCCCCCCCTCCGGCCCCCCATCGAGCCCACTAGGGGCTGGGTGGGGGATCGGCTGGGTGGAAAGTGGTGCCGTCGCAACGTCAAGCGGCGGCTTCCATGGTGAGTCCCACATACCCCCGGCATTGGCCCGATGCCGGGAAGTGCGTAATGCAGTTTCCTATCGTAAAAAAAAAAAAAAAAAAAAAAAAAAAAAAAAAAAAAAAAAAAGGTTAGGTTAGGTTAGGTTAGGTTAGGTTAGGTTAGGTTAGGTTAGGTTAGGTTAGGTTAGGTTAGGTTAGGTTAGGTTAGGTTTTTTTTTTTTTGATTAAAATTTTATGTGGCACTGTTGTTTTTGTTTCACTTGGGATTTTGTTGTTACTTTTTGTAATGGAAGAGCTATTTGATACTTCTTTCCATGATTTGTTTCGCAGAATGGTGTTATATTTAACAATTAATGGCACTTGGCCGATTAACTGTATTGATTCGCATGTAATATTAATGTGGTTTTGGATGTATGCTTATTATTTTGTTTTAATTTTTGTATTCAATATATTGGTAAAAGTGGAGTTAGATGAAGGTAATTAGTATTTAATATCAGGTATTGTTGAACTTTTTTAGGTTATAGATTATGTATTCTATGAAATTAATAAATGATTCGCGGGACGTTTCTTTTCGCAGTATGTCTTTCATTTCAAATGGGTTGACGTTAAGGGCTCTACACGTCATTGTGTGGGTAAGCCGCTGCCTCGAGAACCGCGGGCAGTCTTCGAGGAGGTGTTTTAGGTCTTGTTCAGTGGATTGATCACAGGGGCATAGGTCGTCGGGTGTAATTTTAAATCTGTGCAGGTATTGTTTGTGGTACCCGTGCCCCGTGAGAATTTGAGTCAAAGCAAAGGATATGCCTAACGTATTTATGGTCTGGTGGCAGTCATCAAGAGTGGGCAGCCACGCACGCAGGTGGCTCGCTTGGGTCGCTTGAATGAACCTGGTTCGCCATAAGTCGAGGCTTTTCTCTCGCGCCCGGGTTTTGGCGTAGGAGGTGGGGAACCGATCGTAAGCCAGGCTGCGTCGCAGTCCAGCTGCCTGTCCTGCTGCTTGATCGGCTGCCTCATTTCCATAGATGCCAACGTGGCTGCGCACCCACACCAATTGTATTTGCCCACTGTGTCTTATGAGGATCTCGTGTATATGTGCGACCAGCGTATGTTTACTGCTGCGATCAGCGATAGCTTGGAGTGACGACATAGAGTCTGAATATATGATCGCATTGGGATATTGTTTTTGCTCTATGATTTGGCACGCCTTCAGGATGGCTAGGAGTTCAGCCTGAAACACGCTGCATGTATTGTGTAACTTGTGCTTCCTCGTGAATAGCGGTAGGGTTTCCCCAGGTGCATAACAGACGAGAGCAGCGCCGACTGAACCGTCCTCCTGCTTGCTCCCGTCTGTGTATAGCGTATGCGCCTGGCCCTTATGGATATTGTCAACTTGCTCCTGTGTGCTGGCACATAAAAAGTCGGGCGATATACGGCTGCTGGGATGAGGTAACTCTTCAGGTTTGACCCTCTCCTCCAGCCGGACATCGTCCGGTAGCTCTGGGTGCAGCCCAGTTAGTCGTACCAACTCTATATCGCGTACTTCCAGGACTTTTAGATCGAGAGGCGTGAATCGGGCCAATGCCACAGCAGCCGTGGTTGAAAGGGTTCGGAAGCCTCTGATAGCTTTGATTGCGAATCCCCTCTGTACCCCCAGGAGCTGTTTTTGGACATACTTGTTCTGCGCCGCATGGCCCCAGATACCCGCTGCATATGTGATGATTGGTTCTATAACTTGTTTATAGATCGTCCTAACATTCTCAGGATGTGCCCCCCATGTGGGTCTAGTGAATAAGCACAGTCTGTGGAAAATCCTGAGAGCCTTGTCAGTGACGTACCGAACATGGGGACCAAAGCGCAATCTTTTATCAATGATAACACCCAGCAATTTGATTTCGTCGGTGAAGGGAATTGATTTACCGCCCATTGTGATATTTGCCGCCTCTGCTTTGTGATTGAAAGCAATAATCTGCGTCTTTTCGGGGCCAAAAGTCAATTTGGCGCTCATTCCCCACGAAGTAATGCGATCCAGCGCCAAATTAACCCCTTGCTCTAGCGCTGATGCAGATTCGGCGGATGCGATGAGAAGCACATCGTCCGCGAACGCTTGCAGGTGACATCCAGGCGGGAGTTCTACATCAAAGAGATCGTCTAGAAGGATATTCCAGAGAATTGGGCCGCATGCCGACCCCTGCACACATCCCTTGGACATGGTTCGCGAGACTCTGCAGTCTGCGTGATCTAAGATGTTGTTACGGTCTTGAATGTAACTGGTTAGGAGCCCAAAGATGTTATTAGGGCATCCTTTCTTCCTCAGCTGTTCGAAGAGCGCTGGCCACCATGCGTTATTAAAGGCTGACTTGATATCGAGAGACACAGCCATGGTAGCCAGTCCACGCGTCTTTGCTGCTTCGATTTCCTGAATGGCTGTGTGAAGTGCGTCCAAGGTACTTTTCTGTTCTGTAAAGCCAAACTGAAGTGGGTTTGACTTGCCGGCTTTATTGATTGCATACGTTAGTCTCCTTATGAAAAGTTTTTCGAGAAGTTTCCCAAATACCGCTATGAGCCCTATAGGTCTGTAGGAGTTTAGGGAGGTCATATCTGACTTGCCAGGTTTCGGTATGATCTTTATATAGGCCTCCTTCCACTGTCTTGGAAAGTGCTGAAGTTCGAGACATCGATTTAAGATGTTGGTGATCAAATCTGGGTAAGATTTTGCAACTTGTTGGCAAATATCTGCTGTGAGGTGGTCTAGTCCAGGGGCTTTTTTATGATTGATTTGTCCTAGATACTCCAGCACCTCCCCAACAGCGAAGGGAGGGTCGTTCTGTGTGTCTGGGGAAAGAGCCATGCGATTCCTTAATTCGGTCTGACGAGGGGTGTCCCCCGTAGTGGAATCGGCCGGAAAGAAGTGATCTAAGAGAGCATTTGCGGTTTCCTCAGGCGTTTTAGTGAATCGGTCGCCAATTTTAAGGGTGGTAGCAGGTTTGCGAGGTGCAGCTTCTTTGAGGAGTCTATTGGTGAGTGACCAGACATTTTCTTTGGTTTGTAACTCACAAAATTGGCGAAAATGTCTGGTAGATTCCGCTCTCATTTCAGCTGCATACTCCTCCCTCATAATCACATGTTCCCGGCAGAGCTCTTCCATAGGGAGACCCTGTCGTTTGGCTGCATGAATGCGATGGTGTTGAGTAATGACACGTTGTTTTAAGTTTTCGAGTTTATCGGACCACCAAGGAGCTTTTGGTTTGACGGAGCCTTTTCTGATTGGCATGGAGGCTTCGCATGCAGTGTGAATTGCGTCAGTGAGCTCATCTACGATCCTCTCAAGCTCCTCAGCGTCAACATTTTTCATGTCTAGATCGAGGAGTCTGTTATTGCACATTTCCTCATCGAGTTTTTCTTTGAATAAGGACCAGTTTGCTTTTTCAGATTTATATAGAAAAGTGGATGTATTGATGGATGGGCTGTGGTCAGAAATGGCGTTTTTAATTGTGAATTCTATGGCGTTGTGTTGAGATGAGGGGCATGCTAAAAGGTTCACCTGCCAGTCTGTAATACTGTAGAAAATGGAATCGGAGGCGAAGGTAACATCCACAATAGAAGTGCGCAATTCTTGGTGGGTAACGGTTTCGAAGGTGGGGGTTGTGCCGACATTACATAAGTTGAGATCATTTGTTATCATGAGCTCGGCAACTTCCCTTCCCCTTTTGTTGTTGGAGCGGCTTCCCCACAAGGTGTTCCACCCGTTGAGGTCGCCACCAATAACGAGACACTGATTCCGTGTACTTTTAGCCAGATGTTCTAAGCGTTGGAAGGTGTTCTCTGGATCCTCCTTAGGCTCAATATATGCAGACGCGATGGTAATAGGCCTATTGTTGTGGCAAATACGGATGACCGATAGGTTGGCGGACGAATATTCCGACTCGCCTTGGACCTTCCCGATTGTCTTCTTAGCTATAATACATGCCTTGACTCTGCTGCCATTGCCGAATTGGTAGATTTGAAGACCAACTTGTGCCTTCATCTCTAACTGTTTGCCCACGTAGGGCTCCTGGATGAGTCCTATCTGATAGGGCCCATCTATGAAGGATCGAATAAATTCTTGTTGACTGTTGCTCGAGCGGTCAATGTTGCACTGTAAAATTTTGAGCCTATGGTTGAATGGTAAGGCATCCGTAATCCACTTTGGAGTTTATCCGATCCTTCATAGAGCGCAACCTAGGGCAATTATTGGAATTGGCTGCATGTTGTGTGTCACCGTTGGCCTTGAATTTGGCGTTGTGCTGGGTGCAGTTGAGGCATTTGGGTTTTCCCTTGGTCTTATCAGGGCAGTCTTCAAATGCATGTTTGGTGGATGCGCAGAAGGAACAGGTGGAGTATCCCGCCCTGCAGTGCGTCTTAGTATGGCCAAACTGTAAACATTTGTGGCATTGTAGGAATGGGGAGAATTCGGCAACTCTCACCCTTTGCCACTCAATGCATACTCTTTCTAGACAAATTAAGTCGCGATACAGAGGCGGAGCGACTAAGAACACCGCGTTGTATAGCTGGTCATTGCGGTTGTTTCGTTTGAATCGCAGTGACATGTCGTCCTTTTTGTATCGCGTGAGGGTGGGATTTTGTCTTAGAATGCTTTCAACAATCTCATTTTCCGAGGTGTCTTTTGAGATGCCTTTCAGTATGATCATAGGTCTGAGACGTTTGGCATGTTCCGCTTCCACAATTGTTGACTTTTGCATTTGTCCGAGTATTTGATCCGCTTGCTCTTTGGTGTCAAACTCTACTCTGAGTTTATTGTTGGAGATTGTTTGGACCCTAGAGGGGGCAAAAGACAATTCCTTAAAGTTTACACTCTTTTTTAGTGCGCCGACCGCATCCTGGCGGCTGTTTACCGGGACTTTGGGTGTTACAATGATGGCAGGCTTCGTGACTTTATTCTGCGTGACGTTAACATTAGAGTTACGCGAGGCCATAGACGCATATGACCCCGGGAAAGATGCCGGAATCGGGATGGGTGCGCTAGGGGTGTTGACCTTGATGGCCTCTTTCACCGTTTCGGTAAGTTTGGCTATCTCGGTCGAGACTGTTTCTCTCACCAGATTTATCACTCCTTCCTGTAGGTCAGTTTTCGCTTCTGTAAGAGTTCGGTTAAGTTCTTTTGTTTGGCTAGCATCCTCAATTTGCCTAGACGTCCTATAAAATGAGTCGATGAGGGATGAAGTTTCTGAGGATAAACGCACGAGTGTATCATAAATTTTTATTTTGTCTCTTCGGGTGACGCTCTGTTTGCCACCACTGGATTTGCTCTCGTGCTTATCTGTCTCCGTATCTGAGTTCTCGCAGTGAGTTTTGGTCGATTCCTTAGCTGCTTGCTTGGCCGCTTCCCTTTCCAGGTCTTTGCGCATCTTTCCGATATTTGCGTGGTCAATTTTCAAGGTTTTGAAAACAGCAGCCACAGCCTCGGAGGTGTTATTCTTGACAGTAATGATTTTGGCGTTGTTCCTTTGTCTAAGGTTAGCCGAGCTTTCCGTGCTAGTTTTACTCTGTGGAGGGCTAACGGGGCTGTGTAATTTCTCCGGGGACGTTTGCTCGTTGAATGAAGTGAGAGTTTCGTCCAAATTTATTTCCTCAAGCCTAAGTGGGGAAAGTTGTGTTTGATTGGTCAGGTCAGTGGTAATCGCTTTTCCATCTCGATCCTCTTTATTTCTTTTGGGTAGTGGCGACATAGGTGGTGAAAAGAACTGTTCCAGCGTCACAGCCTCCGTGTCACTTTCGGTTCCTTGTTGTGTTTTATTTTCGCTGTCGGTGTTAGGTGAGTTACTGAGTTGATCAATTAACTTGGCGATGTAGACAGCAGATGCAATGGCAGAGTCTCTTTGGGTTGCCTTGACCGAGTTAGAAGCCTTCAGTTGTTTTTGTATGTTAGTCGTGTGTGCTTTTATTACTTTATGGAAATCATCTTTAGATGGATATGCTGGAAGCAATGGGCCCGGGGTATCTATTGTTTGCGAATTTGCTTTGGCAGACGTTGATTTCCCTTTTTTGATTTGTGGCGCTGAACTAGTCGCGCCGTTTTGAGATTCCTTGTTGGTAGCCGAAGTCGTAGATTGTGTTTCAGAGTCCATTTGTTCGTTAGCTGGGGTCGTTGTCGTAGCTTGTGTTTCAGAGTCCGTTTGTTCGTTAGCTGGGGTCGTTGTTGGTAGAGAGTCCGTTTGGTTTTGTTTTTTTAAATTATTTGTATTCATTATAGGTCCCACGAGAACCGGCGGTAAAAGTGCTACACTCCAAGGTTCGCCTCCCCCGGAGTGTGGGAAAATACTGTGGAGGGTCCCAGGTGTCCACAGGTTGATGTCGGGTCTCTCCCGGGTGTTATTGTCTGTCCTTGACGCAGCCGGCCAATTAAGGCAAGCTCCCATTCCTCCCTTCCCCTGACGTACCCCATAGCGCCACTGCATGGGGGTCGTTGTCAGGGAGGGAGGGTACGGGTTTCCGGGAATGGCGCATTTCCCTTCCGGAACTGCCCTTTCGAGCAGCACCTCTCAGCTTCCCTTTCGGGAAACTGGTTACCGCCGGGCAAATGCCCCGCCGCGGCCTGCTTCCGGGCAAACACCCTCGCCGAAGCTTGTGGTTGTGGAGCCGTTTGTAAGGGAAGGAAGTGCCAATTGGCAGCCAGATAGAAATGGCAAAGATAGGTGTGGTCCTTCCCCGCAAGCCCCCCCACCACGGCAAGGTCGCTCCACCAAGGGGTTAGGTTAGGTTAGGTTAGGTTAGGTTAGGTTAGGTTAGGTTAGGTTAGGTTAGGTTAGGTTAGGTTAGGTTAGGTTAGGTTAGGTTAGGTTAGGTTAGGTTAGGTTAGGTTAGGTTAGGTTAGGTTAGGTTAGGTTAGGTTAGGTTAGGTTAGGTTAGGTTAGGTTAGGTTAGGTTAGGTTAGGTTAGGTTAGGTTAGGTTAGGTTAGGTTAGGTTAGGTTAGGTTAGGTTAGGTTAGGTTAGGTTAGGTTAGGTTAGGTTAGGTTAGGTTAGGTTAGGTTAGGTTAGGTTAGGTTAGGTTAGGTTAGGTTAGGTTAGGTTAGGTTAGGTTAGGTTAGGTTAGGTTAGGTTCGCCGGTGTGTTAAAGAGCATGGCCATCTATGGTGCGCCGGTGTGGGCAGACCGGCTTAATGGCCATAATGAGAGGATGCTCCACCAAGCCCAGAGAGCAATGGCCGGTAGAATAACTCGCGGCTATAGAACGGTCTCGTGTGCGGCAGCATGCGCACTGGCAGGTACACCTCCTTGGGAGCTAGAAGCTCAGGTACTCAAGGAGGTGTACGGGGAGCGCAGAGCAGCGCTCGCAAGGGGAGAGCGACCCGCTCCAGAGGAAGTGGCGGCCTACCGAAGCATGGTGGAGGAAGTAAAGTTAGAGGCATGGGCGGAGAGGCTCGACGCCGAACGATACGGAAGGAGAACGACGGAGGCAATCCGTCCGTACCTCGAGGAGTGGTGTTCTAGGAAACACGGGGCGCTAACCTATAGGCTGACGCAGATACTTTCCGGGCACGGGTGCTTCGGAAAGTATCTGTGTCGGATTGGTAGGGAAGCGTCCGCACAGTGCTATGAGTGCGGCGCTGCGGAGGACAGTGCACAGCACACCCTTGAGGTGTGTCCTGCCTGGGCTCCGCAGCGCGGCACTCTAGTCGCTGTGATTGGGGGGGATCTCTCGCTGCCCAGCATGGTACAGGCCATGCTGGCCACCGAGAGATCCTGGGAGGCGGTAGTCTCCTTCTGCGAGGAGGTTATCCTGCAGAAGGAGGCATCGGAGCGGGTTCGCGAAGAGGAGGCTCATGCGAACCGGCTCCGACGCAGGCGGGTAGGCGTAAGGAGGAGGCGCTTTGCGCACCTCATTCCGCTATAACGGGGACCACGCCGGCGGTGGAAGGTGATCCACCGCCGGCATTGCACGGTCCCCGACCGTCTGGGGAGATGGCCAAACTTGCCCGGCCATCTCCCAACCGCGAGGAGGCCCGGACAGCCGGGCGAGCCACCGGGTCAGTTGGGGTGAATACCACCCATGGACCCCCGTTTGACCGACCGGTGGCGAGAGGGCAGGTGCCGGGGTTTTTTAGTGGGTATTCCCTCCTCTCGGGATTCCATCGGGCTTTGACCTGGTGGAATTACGGGAGGCAGTCGTGGAGGGAGCCGCAACGTTGAATGTTGCGGTCCCCTCCTGGCGAGTCCCACATGCCCCCTTCCCGGTCACCAACGGGAAGGGAAGCGCGTAAATGCGTTTTTCCTCGGCATACAAAAAAAAAAAAAAAAAAAAAAAAAAAAAAAAAAAAAAAAAAAAAAAAAAAAAAAAAAAAAAAAAAAAAAAAAAAAAAAAAAAAAAAAAAAGGTTAGGTTAGGTTAGGTTAGGTTAGGTTAGGTTAGGTTAGGTTAGGTTAGGTTAGGTTAGGTTAGGTTAGGTTAGGTTAGGTTAGGTTAGGTTAGGTTAGGTTAGGTTAGGTTAGGTTAGGTTAGGTTAGGTTAGGTTAGGTTAGGTTAGGTTAGGTTAGGTTAGGTTAGGTTAGGTTAGGTTAGGTTAGGTTAGGTTAGGTTAGGTTAGGTTAGGTTAGGTTAGGTTAGGTTAGGTTAGGTTAGGTTGGGGTGCGTGCCAGACAACCTCCTCGCGGTGCACCCTGGGCGCCACTGCTGTTGCAGTGGCGGCGAATAGTCTGGCAAGGGAGGACCCGCCCGGCGTCTTGGACATATTCCGAGTAGCGGCGGTGCGGGTCGGTGTGGTGGGGGCCTTCTGTGGGCCCAGCGGTCCTATGGACGTTGTGACGGGAGCGCCGGAACCCCGCACGTGGTGCGGGACCGGAGGCTGCCACTTATTAGTGGGGGCTGCGTGGAGGGACACCACTTTAAAAAACCAAGGGGAGCCTGTCCCCTTTAAAAAAAGGCTTGAAAAACCCATGATCATGGACAATTGTCAACAGAAACTACCCCAGGAGGGTACCAGCTGCTCCGCAGCTGGAGAATCCCTCCCGGGCACTACGGTGCTCGGCTGCTCCTCGTATTCTGGGGGGGGCAACAATTGTTTAGTGGACAATTCAGCGTTGGGTCCGGGATTAAACTGCGCTGCTTCTAATTCAATCGGCCATTCTAGGTCGGATTTAACGGGGAATGTCGACGGTGCTGGTAAGCGCACAAAGTCGAATTCTTCGTCAGGGAAATCTTGTTCGACGTTCCTGAAGGGTGATGTGTCCCCTTCAGATGATCCGATCAGGAAGGGGAAAGAGAGGGTTAATTCGGTTGGAAGTTCTGATTCAACTGCGTCGGATAGGTTTGTGGATGCAGAAGGGGCTCGCGAAAGTGGTAGGTCGGGCTCGGATTGTAGAGGAGCGATTAACAGGATTAATGGAAATAACAAATCCGAACAGAATTTGGACAGAGCACAGAGTCCGGTTAAAAACTGTGCGTCTACAAAAGACGTCATTGACGATTTAGTCACCAAGGCTGTGGTTCGACTGACCCGGCTTGAGTATACTGCGGGGCTAAGCACATTTACTGCTCCTGTTGGTGATGTGATGAAAGATTCTGATCATGAGGCATCGGTGGTAGAGGAGGAGTTGGGTCCTAACCGTTCTCCTCGTCGCCTTAGTTTTGATGAGAGTCAGCCTTCTGTTGCAGGCAACGTGTACAGTAACGCCGGTAGCGGCATGTCAAGGGAAGAGAAGCTAATTTCCCTTTCTTCAGCTCAGTCGCTTCCAAGTGTTAATATAGACGACGAAGACTGCAATAGGCGGATAACTCGCTCTGCCCGTAAGAGGCATATAGGTAGTAATCCTACGTTGGATGTTGAACCTGGAGAAGAACCTGTTTCGGCGGCTTCACCGAAGAAAATAATAGCAGCGGGATCTGGTCGTGGCAGAGGTGATCACGCTGCTCCCAAAGGCACCCATGTCGGCTTAAATAAGGCAAAACGTGACTATCTTAAGCTCACGGAGTTTGGTGACCTTGGTGAATATGAGGATGCAATCTCTTTGGATGGTGAAATGAGCGGTAGAGAGTTGGACGATGCTGTTAATTGGCCAGCGGAATTAATAGACCAGGATGTGTCTACTCCTCCCCTAATGAGGGCGGAAGTTAGAGGTGAGGATGACCTGCGAACGAAGGCGCTTGTGCAGTTGGCTGCAATTAAAGATGTATCGAAGAAGTCCAAAAAACTCAAAGGCACCTGTCAGAAGGTACTCAACGATGCCACGAACACACTGACTGATCTAGTTGAACTACTTTCTTGCAGGACCTTATCTTCAGAAACTGTGAGACTCCGGGCAGACAATGCGCGTCTTAGTCAGGAGTTGGAAATTTTGAAGGAAGAGGTAAAATCTCTCCGCGCAGAGTATGCGAAAGACAGAGGAGCACGAGTGCGTCAAAGTGCTGTTCCAGAAAGAACTGCTCCGGCTCCAGCGGATCGAGATTTACTGGAGGAACTAAAGCGTGACCTGGCCGTAATGATTGGAGGAATGGTAAATGTCCGTCTAGCCAGTTTGGAGGCGAGACTTCCGCCGGCTCCAATTGTGAGACCACCTCTTGCGGCGGACAGAGGCAGTGGAGTGGTTCCAGTAGCACCGGCTCCTGAGACCAGAAATGACAAACCGGCTAGTAGAGCAAAAGCTCCGGCAGTGGGCGCTAAGACTGCTAAGCAACCGAGCTCTTCACAACCGGTAGAGACTCCCGAGGAACCTTGGCAGGAAGTCTCAAAGAAAAAGAAGAAGAAGAAGAAGTCCAAAGATACAGGACCAACTTCTGACCCTTCCAAGAGCTCTGCCAACCAAACTACCAATGTTCCGGCTGGCCCTTCGACAACGAAGAAAACCAAGAAGAAGAAGAATAAGCTCACTCCTCCTCGCTCTGCTGCTGTGGTTGTTACCTTGGACCCGGAGGCTGCAGAGAGGGGGATGACCTATGCTCAGATACTGGACAGAGCAAAGAAGGAAGTACAGCTGCATTCTCTCGGCATTGAAGGCGTCAGGTGTAAGCAGGCGGTTACAGGAGCCAGGATATTTTCTATACCTGGAGCTGAAAGTGGAAACAAGGCGGATGCTCTCGCTGAAAAATTAAAGGTTGCGCTGGCTGGAGTCGCCAAAATTGCCAGACCAGTTAAATGCGTGGATTTGCGCATCTCGGGGCTTGACGACTCCGTCCAGTCAGTACACGTGGCGGAAGCAATAGCAGCAAAGGGGTGTTGTCCTGCTGATCAGGTTAAGGTTGGCAAAATTAATACGGGTCCGGGAGGCATGGGTTCAGCGCTTGCGAAATGCCCTGTTGCAGCGGCGAAAAAGGTAATTGAAGCTGGGAGATTGTTTGTGGGTTGGAGTTCAGCGCAGGTTCGAACTTTGGATCCCATGCCTATGCGCTGTTATAGGTGCTTTGGTATCGGGCATACCCGTCAGCGATGTCCCTCCAATACGGATCGCAGTGGGCTCTGCTATCGTTGCGGAAAGCCTGGACACGTAGCGCAAGGCTGTAGGGCTGAGCCCCGCTGCGACGTTTGTGATGAGGCTGGTTTACCAACTGGTCACGTAATGGGTAGACGGGGCTGTAATCCTTCACCCACAAAACCCAAAAGGGCTGTTAAGACCCCAGCCCTCCCCGACGAGGTAGAACGCCAAGAGCCGATGGAGGAAGTTGAAATGTTAGTCCCCAATGTTTAGTTCTCGACAACACAACATATTACAGGCGAACCTCAATCACTGCGCTGGGGCGCAGGATTTGTTTATGCAGACCATGGCGGAGCGAGGCATTGACTTGGCTGTTGCTGCCGAGCCATATTTTGTGCCATCGCAGCCCAACTGGGTTTCGGATCTCGTTGGCTCTGTAGCTATCACTGTTCCTGTGGCATCTTCAGTCCCTCTCGTGGTGAAGGAGAGAGGGATAGGGTATGTCGTTGCTACATGGAGTGGAATAGCAGTCATTGGCGTGTACTTTTCGCCAAATGCCAGTATACCGGAGCTGGAAGCATATGTGGGTATTTTGGGACTAGTTGTTCGTCGACTTGCACCTTTGCCAGTGCTTGTTATGGGAGATCTTAATGCTAAATCAGCTGCATGGAATTCCCCTGTAACTGATGACGAGGGTAACATTGTCGCTGATTGGGCAAATACGTCGGGATTAATGGTCCTCAATCGAGGATCTGTATTCACGTGCGTGCGGAGGGAGGGGGGGTCTATCGTGGACGTTACATTCGCGACCCCTGCCTTAGCCTCGCGCGTGAATGGATGGAAAGTTCTGCAGGAGGTTGAGACCCTTTCGGACCATTTGAGCATCAACTTTAGGATCTCCCCCACTTCAGGGACTAGTAGGCCGGCGCAACCACAAAGAGGAGTGCAATTTCCACGGTGGGCCCTTACCCACCTAGATGCTGATATGGCAGAGGAAGCAGCTGTAATGCAAAGCTGGTGCACTCCCCCTACAATCCGTGAAAGGGGTGTAGATGACCAAGCTGCACATTTCAGCCGATCACTAGCTGCAGTATGTGACGCAGCAATGCCTCGCGCTAATTACCGGCAAACCAATCGGAGAGCAGTATACTGGTGGTCAGCGGAATTGGCTTCACTGCGGGAGGCCAGCAACCGTGCTCGTCGTGCTCACAAGAGGTGTCGTCGAAGGAGACACACTGATGATGAAGAGGAGCTCCTATATAATGCTTACAAGGAGGCCAAAAAACAGCTTCAAATCGCCATAGCACGTGCTAAGACCAGAGCTAGAGAGGAATTTTTGGAAGAGCTAAATCGAGACCCCTGGGGTCGCCCGTACCGAATGGTGCGGGGCAAAATGCAGCACCAAGCCCCTCCATTGAATATGTTTGATCCTCAACTTCTACAGGATGTGGTGGCTGGGCTATTTCCCGAACGAGCTGAATTTGTCCCACCGGTTATGTCTCCGCTGACACATGAATCGTTGGAACCTATTGCAGAAATTCCCCATCTGACCGCAGAGGAGTTTGACGCAGCGGTGGATCGCTTAAAGTCGAGGAATAAGGCTCCCGGTCCTGACGGGGTGCCTGGCCGCGTACTGCTTTTGGCCCTTAAACATCTGGGGGACCGTCTCCGGGAGCTCTTCGATGATTGCTTGCAGTCGGGGTGCTTTCCGAAGCAGTGGAAAACCGGACGACTATGCCTACTCCGGAAAGAAGGAAGACCCCAAGACTCCCCGTCCGCTTACCGACCCATCGTGTTACTAGACGAGGTGGGCAAGCTACTTGAGCGGGTTATGGCGGCTCGTATTCTCCAGCATTTGTCGGAAACCGGTCCAAATCTTTCTGACCGACAGTACGGCTTTCGAGGTGGGCGATCGACTGTAGATGCTATCAATGAACTGGGAAATATAGTTCGGTGTGCAATCGAGCGAGGAGAAAAGGTAATGGCGGTGTCCTTTGACATCGCCAATGCTTTTAACACCATACCTTTTGCGACAATAAGGGAGGCGCTCAGGTTTCACAAAGTACCTGCATACCTCAGACGGCTAATAGACAGCTACTTCCAGGACCGACAAATCGAGTATATTGGACCAGATGGTTGCCGTCAGTCTAGAAGAATGACATGTGGAGTTCCACAGGGGTCGGTGCTTGGACCGCTCCTGTGGAACATTGGCTATGACTGGCTATTGAGAGGAGTGCTACTGCCGCGTATGAATGTGGTGTGCTATGCCGACGACACCCTTTTGATAGTGAGGGGTGAGGACTTCCTGGACTGTGCACGGTTAGCCAGAGTCGGTGGCAAATTGATTGCCGACAGAATTCGAATGTTGGGTCTGGAAGTGGCTCTTAGTAAAACTGAGGCTATTATTTTTCATGGACCTCGAGAGAGACCACCAGCAGGTGCAACCATTCTTGTGGATGGAGTGCGGATCCCAGTTAAGTCAACAATGAAATACCTGGGCCTTACATTAGACAGTCGTTGGTCGTTCACGGATCATTTTAAACAGTTGGGTCCGAGGCTAACTAAAGCAGCTGGAGCATTGAGTCGCCTTCTCCCCAACATTGGAGGCCCGGAAGTATCATGTCGAAGGTTATACGTGGGGGTTCTGCGGAGTATCGCTCTATATGGAGCCCCCGTGTGGGCAGAAGCCCTCAACGCAGAAAATTGTAGAGAACTCCGAAAAGCACAACGGATAATAGCGTTGAGAGCTATACGCGGGTACAGAACAGTATCTTGGGGGGCGGCTTGTGTCCTTGCTGGAACCCCACCGTGGGAGCTCGATGCTAGAGTGCTCGCGGCAACGTACCGCTATAAAATAGAAGCGAGGAGCCGTGGTGAGCGTCCCACGATAGAGGAAGTGGCCAATATAAGGCGAGAGGCAGAAGATGCTCTGATGATGAGGTGGGCAAGAAGCCTGGTAACTGCCAGCTTCGGAACCCGTACCATTGAGGCCGTCCGTCCAGTGCTTACCGATTGGGTTATGAGAAGGCATGGGGCACTGACGTTTCACGTGGTGCAAATATTGACCGGCCACGGATGCTTCGGTGATTACTTGCACCGAATACGAAGGGAAGTGACCTCTAGATGCCACGAGTGTGGTGCAGCAGTAGACTCGGCGCAGCATACGCTTGAAGTATGCGCTGCCTGGAGTCGGCAGCGAAGAGCTTTAATGGCTGTAATAGGTGGGGACCTCTCGTTGCCCGGCTTGGTCAAAGCCATGCTGGACGGCGATAGGTCTTGGGAGGCTGTGACCTCCTTCTGCGAAGAAGTGATGGTGCAGAAGGAGGCGATGGAGCGCATCCGCGAGGATGACGTCCAGGCGGACCAAATCCGGCGCAGACGGCGAGGAGGACGAAGGAGGCGTTACGTGCAACTTTTGCCTCCTTAACAGAGCTAGCGGGCTAGGGTTGGGCAACCCAAGCCCGCATTGCACAGTTCTGTCTGTCTGGGGAGATGCCCAAGTGTGTCGGGTATCTCCTGAAACGCAAGAAGAGGCCTGGATAGCCGGGCTGACTGAGACGACATGGTTGATTCCAACCAGGAACCCAAATCGTCAAAACCAGTAAGAGAGGGCACACCGTGTCAGTTTTAGTGGGTATGCCCCCTCCTTCCGGTCATCCATCGAATTCTTTAGGGTTGGGTGGGGGATCGGCTAGGAGGTCGTTGGGAGAGTCCCACATGCCCCCCGTGTTTGCCCAAACATGGGGAAGTGCGAAAAGCATTTCTGTCACGCAAAAAAAAAAAAAAAAAAAAAAAGGTTAGGTTAGGTTAGGTTAGGTTAGGTTAGGTTAGGTTAGGTTAGGTTAGGTTAGGTTAGGTTAGGTTAGGTTAGGTTAGGTTAGGTTAGGTTAGGTTAGGTTAGGTTAGGTTAGGTTGGGGTGCGTGCCAGACAACCTCCTCGCGGTGCACCCTGGGCGCCACCGTTGTTGCGGTGGTGGCGAATAGTCTGGCGGGGTGGGACCCGGCCGGCGTCTCGGACGTTTTCGAGTAGCGGCGGTGCGGGTCGGTGTCGGGGGGCCTTGTGTAGGCCCAGCGGTCTTTCGTGGACGTAGTTCCAGGAGCGCCGGAACCCCGCACGTGGTGCGGGGCTGGAGGCCGCCACTCATATGTGGGGGCCGCGTGGAAGGAAACCACTATAAAAAACCGAGGGAGCCTGTCCTCTAAAATAGGCCGAATTTAAATGAAATATGGACAAATGTAAAGAGACACTACCCCAGGAGGGTACGGACCGCTCTGCGGAAAGACAATCCCTCCCTTCCACTCCGGTGGTCGGCAAATCCCCTTCGTATTCTGGGGGGGGGAACACTTGTTCTGAGGACAATGCGCTGAGTCCGGAAATAAACTGCGCCGAACAAAAACCACTTAACCGTTCCAGGTCGAATCTTTCGAACCTGTCGGAAAAGTCGAAGGCGGCTCGTTTGACGTTCCTTGGGGAAACACCTGTGTGTTTGAACCAAGATGATCCAAACAAGAAGGGGGTGGCCAAATCGGCCTCAACTGGAAAAGGTGGGAGAACCCAACCGAACCGGTTAGTTAAGGAGCCTGAAAAGGGAGCTAGTACGGAACCTCCCAAAGGGGCGGCTAAAGGGGCTACAAAGAAGACGGCAAATGTGACCCCGAAGGCCAACGCACAGAAGGCGACAAGCGCACAGGCAAGTGCACAGCCGGGATCTGCAGGCACAAGCGGGGCCCCGGAGGGTGCATACAGGGGAGTCAGTGCAGCTTTGAAACGCACGAAGGAGGACAGTGATGAAAGCTTTGAGCTGTCGGAATCTGAGCCGACTATTCAGAAAAGCGGCCCTAAAATTTTTAAAAAGGGGTCCTTGGAGAGCGTCAAAAAGGGTAGCAAGGTGGACAAGCCCGCACCGGAACCCAACCCAGAAGAGGAGTCTGAGATACTGCACAAGATCCTTTTTGACAGCCTCTGTGGCACGGGCTCAAGGATGGGGAAAACCAAAAAGGAGTCTTGCATCAGATCGCTAAATAGGTTTAAGGAAATGGCGGCATCCTGTCTATCCTACGAGGAGGAAATGAAGCGACTGAAGGCGGATAACGCAAGGCTAAGTAAACAGCTTGAGCACATAACAGGAGAGCTGAAGGCATTGAAAAATGACTATCAAGTGAAGAGTACAGAGGCGTCAAAACTAAGGGCGGTAGCAAAGAAGCAGGTCACTGTCGAAAACACAGAAGAGAATCCCAACGCTCATAGGGAGATATATGAGCAAATACGGAAGGATCTCGTGGCGGACATACAAAACCTGATTGATATCAGACTCGAAGGATTGGAAGTAGATGGCAGAATTCCGCCTGCTCCAAATCATCGTCCTCCCCTAGGGGGCAGCAAGAAAAAGGCGTCAAAGACCGGAACGGCGAAAAATGGGCCAAAACCATCATATGCTGCTGCTACTGCAGGAACCTCAGGCGTCAGAGCAAACTCTGCGGCACAGGTGCCGGAACCCGAGGTCCCTAACGAGGAGAATGAAGGCCAATGGGAAGAAATCGGAAAGGGAGGCAAGCCAAAAAAGGCGAAAAAACAGAACCGGTCAGAGACGGCAACGGGGCAGCAAAAGAAGAACTCTCCTGCTCCAAAGCTACAGAAAGCGCCGAAAAAGAAAAAGATAACCCCTCCCAATACTGCAGCGGTGATAATAACCATCCCACCAGAGTCTGCAGAAAAGGGACATACATATAAGGAGGTTATTGGGTTGGCAAAGCAGGCGGTGAAATTGGAAGAGTTAGAGCTGGATCGAGTGCACGTGAAAGTCACACAGACAGGCGCTCGAATGATCGAGATACCGGGAGCAACAGGGGCGGAAAAGGCAGATCAAATGGCCGCAAAGCTTCGGGGAGCTTTGGAAGGGATCGCAAACATCTCCAGACCCGTGAAGTGCGTGGACCTACGCATTTCCGGGCTGGATGATTCAGTCACGGCAGAAATTCTTCGGGATATCATGGCTGAAAAGGGTGGATGCTCTTCGGAACCCATAAAGGTTGGGCCCATCCGGGTCGGCCCGGATGGATTGGGAGTGGTCATGACGAAATGTCCCATGGCGGCCGCGAAGGTTCTGGTTAAGACGGGGCGGCTAATGGTGGGGTGGAGCTGCGCTCATGTTAAGGTGTTAGAGGCTCTCCCGCTCCGATGTTTTAAATGCCTGACCGTGGGACATGTACGCCAGATGTGCCCGGTGGACGCGGATCGTTCCAAAGCCTGTTATAGGTGCGGTAGGGAGGGACACGTAGCTGCACACTGCAACATGGAGCTGAAATGTCTAGTGTGTTCTGAGGCAAAACTGCCTGCCAACCATATGATGGGCGGTAAGAGCTGTCGCCCCCCACCAGTAAAGGTGAGACCGTCTGTGATTACCGGGCAAAATGCTAGTAGGACTGGTAATGAAGCCATGGAGGTAGCAGAGATCACACCCCAATGATCAGACACGACCTCAGCTTTCTCCAGGCGAATACAAACCACTGCGCTGCTGCACAGGACGTCCTGATGCAGCACGCAGTGGAATACAAGTCGGACATAGTTATCATATCCGAACCCTACTGCATTCCTCAGCGTATTAACTGGGCAGGTAGCGATGATGATATGGCCGCTATATTAGTTCCGGTTAAGGCCACCCACTCCCCTCCCCTCTCAGTTAGGGAGAGGGGACCGGGATTTGTGGCCGCAACCTGGGGGGATATTGCTCTACTGGGAGCCTACTTTTCCCCAAACCGACCCGTAAATGAGTTGGTGAGTTGGCTTAACCTGATGAGTGGGGTGGTCCGACGGTTGAGCCCCATGCAGGTGTTAGTCGCGGGGGACTTTAATGCCAAACACCTGGCATGGGGCTCCCGCTCTACGGATAGAAAGGGAACGCTGGTCAACGACTGGGCGATGTCTGCTGGCCTGGTTATCCTGAATAGAGGTACAACGTTTACGTGCGTAAGGGGGACAAGAGGCTCCAGGATAGACCTGACGTTTGCAACCCCTGCCCTGGCTTCCCGGGTGAGCGGTTGGACAGTCCTGACGGGTCCGCAGACCCTGTCAGATCATCGGTATATCCGATTTAGGGTCTCCCCTAGGACGGATATGCCGGCGGTCACGCGTCAAGTAAATAATCACTTCCCGAGATGGGTTATCACCAAACTCAATAAAGAGCGGGCTGAGGAGGCGGCACTAGTCGAGGCCTGGTGTTTGGAGGCACAGCAAGCGGTGGGTAACATCGAAGACAGGGTGCAGCAAATAACTCGCTCCTTGACAGCTGTATGCGATGCCGCAATGCCGAGATTCCATGGTCCCCCTGAGAAGTCCCAAGTGTACTGGTGGTCGGGGGAGATGGAGTCTCTTCGTTCCGCGAGTCTTCGAGCCAGACGTGCCTTACAAAGGTGCAGAAGACGACGCAGAAGGAGACCCGGCTTAGAGCAGAGGCTCCTGACGGCATACAGGGAGGCGAAGAAGGCCTTCGAAATCGGGATTGCTAGAGCGAAGGACCAGGCTTGGGACAATTTTCTCGCCAGTCTGGATAGGGACCCATGGGGACGCCCATTCAAGATGGTGCGTAGCAAACTACGCCATCAGGCGCCTCCGATGGACTCAATGGAGCCGGAGGTCCTTTCCAGAGTCGTAGACGGCCTGTTTCCCAGATTCGCCCTGCCGATGGAACCTTTGATCACCCGCCGGAGGGCGGACGAGCAGGACTCAGGGTTTTTCCCGGTGACGGAGGTGGAAATGGAGGGGGTGATTGACAGGCTCCGGTCCAAAAGAAAAGCGCCGGGTCCTGATGGCTTACCGGGAAGGGTCTTGCCCACGGCGCTTAAGCACCTAGGTGAACCTCTCAGAGAATTGTTTAATGACTGCATTGAGACGGGAGTGTTCCCTAGGGACTGGAAGCGTGGACGTTTATGCCTCCTCCAGAAGGAAGGTCGACCGCTTGACTCACCGTCGGCCTACCGTCCCGTGGTGTTGTTGGATGAACTGGCGAAGATGTTAGAGAGAATCATCGCGGACAGGATCGTTCAACACCTCGAGACGGTCGGCCCAAACCTGTCCGATAATCAGTACGGCTTTCGGCGGCACCGGTCGACGATAGATGCTGTGCAAGCTCTTCGAGAGCTCTCAGAGAGGGCAATAGAGAGAGGGGAGGTAGTCATTGCAGTGTCTCTTGACATAAGAAATGCCTTCAACTCCCTCCCCTTCTCAGTCATCAAAGATGGGTTAAGGTTCCATGGCCTCCCCTCCTATCTGGTGAAAATAGTGGAGAGTTACTTGACCGACAGGGAAGTGGTCTACCCCTCCAGCGATGGAGGACTGGTTGCTAGGGAGATGGTGCGTGGTGTTCCACAGGGGTCGGTCCTAGGACCACTCCTGTGGAACATAGGGTATGACTGGGTCCTGCGCGGGATACTCTTGCCCCGGATGCAGGTTCTCTGTTACGCGGATGACACCTTAGTCACTGCCCGGGGCAAGGAATTAAGAGACGTGAAGAGGTTGGCCAGCGTAGGTTCGTCTCTGGTCATCGAGCGAATAAGGATTCTGGGGCTCAACGTTGCCATCGAAAAGACGGAGGCAACCTGTTTTCACGGGCCAAGAAGGGCCCCTCCCGCTGGGGCATATCTAGTAGTCGATGACGCCAGGATCCCGCTCAATCCTACAATTAAATACCTTGGGCTGGTCCTCGATGGGAGGTGGAACTTCGAGGAACACTTCCGGCAGCTGGCCCCGAAATTGGTCAAAACGGCCAATGCCTTGGGGCGTGTTCTGCCGAATGTTGGTGGCCCAGGTCAAAAGTGTAGGAAGCTGTTCGCCGGTGTGTTAAAGAGCATGGCCATGTATGGTGCGCCGGTGTGGGCAGACCGGCTTAATGGCCATAATGAGAGGATGCTCCACCAAGCCCAGAGAGCAATGGCCGGTAGAATAACTCGCGGCTATAGAACGGTCTCGTGTGCGGCAGCATGCGCACTGGCAGGTACACCTCCTTGGGAGCTAGAAGCTCAGGTACTCAAGGAGGTGTACGGGGAGCGCAGAGCAGCGCTCGCAAGGGGAGAGCGACCCGCTCCAGAGGAAGTGGCGGCCTACCGAAGCATGGTGGAGGAAGTAAAGTTAGAGGCATGGGCGGAGAGGCTCGACGCCGAACGATACGGAAGGAGAACGACGGAGGCAATCCGTCCGTACCTCGAGGAGTGGTGTTCTAGGAAACACGGGGCGCTAACCTATAGGCTGACGCAGATACTTTCCGGGCACGGGTGCTTCGGAAAGTATCTGTGTCGGATTGGTAGGGAAGCGTCCGCACAGTGCTATGAGTGCGGCGCTGCGGAGGACAGTGCACAGCACACCCTTGTGGTGTGTCCTGCCTGGGCTCCGCAGCGCGGCACTCTAGTCGCTGTGATTGGGGGGGATCTCTCGCTGCCCAGCATGGTACAGGCCATGCTGGCCACCGAGAGATCCTGGGAGGCGGTAGTCTCCTTCTGCGAGGAGGTTATCCTGCAGAAGGAGGCATCGGAGCGGGTTCGCGAAGAGGAGGCTCATGCGAACCGGCTCCGACGCAGGCGGGTAGGCGTAAGGAGGAGGCGCTTTGCGCACCTCATTCCGCTATAACGGGGACCACGCCGGCGGTGGAAGGTGATCCACCGCCGGCATTGCACGGTCCCCGACCGTCTGGGGAGATGGCCAAACTTGCCCGGCCATCTCCCAACCGCGAGGAGGCCCGGACAGCCGGGCGAGCCACCGGGTCAGTTGGGGTGAATACCACCCATGGACCCCCGTTTGACCGACCGGTGGCGAGAGGGCAGGTGCCGGGGTTTTTTAGTGGGTATTCCCTCCTCTCGGGATTCCATCGGGCTTTGACCTGGTGGAATTACGGGAGGCAGTCGTGGAGGGAGCCGCAACGTTGAATGTTGCGGTCCCCTCCTGGCGAGTCCCACATGCCCCGTTCCCGGTCACCAACGGGAAGGGAAGCGCGTAAATGCGTTTTTCCTCGGCATACAAAAAAAAAAAAAAAAAAAAAAAAAAAAAAAAAAAAAAAAAAAAAAAAAAAAAAAAAAGGTTAGGTTAGGTTAGGTTAGGTTAGGTTAGGTTAGGTTAGGTTAGGTTAGGTTAGGTTAGGTTAGGTTAGGTTAGGTTAGGTTAGGTTAGGTTAGGTGGGGTGCGTGGTCGGATAACCTCCTCGTGTGCCCGACCACTGTTTGTCCCAGTGCATCCGTGGACTGGGAAAGACAGTGGGAGGGCCGGTGCACCCTGGGCGTCTCTGTAAAAGACTCTTTGAGGTTCTTTTACAGCTGGCGGCTAATAATCCGACACCGAGGGACCAGGGATGAGCGCAGGTGGCGCTTACCCTGAACCTCGTTCGAACGACTGCGGAGGTCTAAGAGAGACTACGTGTCTATGTTTAACATGGAGATGGAAATCTTTCAGATAGTACGCGCGAGACGAGAGCGAACGTCTCTTCGGAGATGATCGCTCGCAGACCGTGGGCCTTACAGGCTAGCGTGTCGGAGACGAAAGCCTATTTTGGTTGTACGTCTTGGGGACTAGGAGAGCGCGGGTGGCGCATCCCCTAGAACCCTTTCGAATGATTGCCGAGGTCTAAGAGGGACTACGTGTCTATGTTTAACATAGAGACGGAAACCTTTCAGATAGTACGCACGAGACGAGAGCGAAAGTCTCTTCGGAGATGATTGCTAGTAGACCGTGGGCCTTACGGGCTAGCGTGTTGAAGAAGAAAAGCCTTATCTGGTTGCACGTCTTGGGGACTAGGGGAAAGCGCGGTTGGTGCATCCCCTAGAACCCTTTTGAACGATTGCGGAGGTCTAAGAGGGACTACGTGTCTATGTTTAACATGGAAACGGAAACCTTTCAGATAGTACGCACGAGACGAGAGCGAAAGTCTCTTCGGAGATGATTGCTCGCAGACCGTGGGCCTTATGGGCTAGCGTGTCGAAGACGAAAAGCCTTATCTGGTTGTACGTGTTGGGGACTAGGGGAAAGCGCGGGTGGCGCATCCCCTAGAACCCTTTCGAACGATTGCGGAGGTCTAACAGGGAGTATGCTTCTATGTTTACATGGAGGCGGAAACCATTTTGACAGTACGCGAGAGGGGAGCGAAAGTCTCTTCGGAGGCGGCCGCTCGAAAAGAGTGGGTTTCAGGACAGTGCAGATGGCATGTAGTACTAAACCCACTGAGGGAGCGGAAACCCAGGAGGAGTGGTAATTTCATGATTACCGTATCCACTGGGTACTACGCACCCGAGTAACTGAGGGAAAGCGCAGATGGCGCACTATTTTCCCTTGGAAGCTCACAACTCGAACGAATGCGGAGGTCTAAGAGGGAGTATGTTTCTATGTTTAACATGGAGACGGAAACCTTTCAGATAGTACGCACGAGACGAGAGCGAAAGTCTCTTCGGAGATGATTGCTCGCAGACCGTGGGCCTTACGGGCTAGCGTGTCAAAGACGAAAAGCCTTTTCTGGTTGTACGTCTTGGGGACTAGGGGAAAGCGCGGGTGGCGCATCCCCTAGAACCCTTTCGAACAATTGCGGAGGTCTAAGAGGGACTACGTGTCTATGTTGAACATGGAGACGGAAACCTTTCAGATAGTACGCACGAGACGAGAGCGAAAGTCTCTTCGGAGACGATTGCTCGCAGACCGTGGGCCTTACGGGCTAGCGCGTCAAAGACGAAAAGCCTTTTCTGGTTGTACGTCTTGGGGACTAGGGGAAAGCGCGGGTGGCGCATCCCCTAGAACCCTTTCGAACGATTGCGGAGGTCTAAGAGGGACTACGTATCTATGTTTAACATGGAGACGGAAACCATTTAGACAGTACGCGTGAGGGGAGCGAAAGTCTCTTCGGAGGTGGCCGCTCAAAAACAGTGGGTTTTAGGACAGTGCAGATGGCATGTAGTACTAAACCCACTGAGGGAGCGGAAACCCAGGAGGATTGGTAATTTTATGATTACCGTATCCACTGGGCAGTACGCACCCGAGTGACTGAGGGAAAGCGCAGATGGCGCACTATTTTCCCTTGGAAGCTCACAACTCGAACGAATGCGGAGGTCTAATAGGGACTACGTGTCTATGTTTAACATGGAGGCGGAAACCATTTAGACAGTACGCGCGAGGGGAGCGAAAGTCTCTTCGGAGGTGGCCGCTCGAAAACAGTGGGTTTTAGGACAGTGCAGACGGCATGTAGTACTAAACCCACTGTGGGAGCGGAAACCCAGGAGGATTGGTAATTTTATGATTATCGTATCCACCCGGGTAGTACGCACCCGAGTGACTGAGGGAAAGCGCAGATGGCGCACTATTTTCCCTTGGAAGCTCACAACTCGAACGAATGCGGAGATCTAAGCGGGAGTACGCGTCTTTGTTTCACAAAGAGGCGGAAACCATTTTGACAGTACGCGCAGAGGGAGCGAAAGTCCTTACAGGACGGACGCTCTGAGACAGTAAGCCTGAGGTGTGCGCAGGTGGTGCTTAATCCGAAGGCTTACGTGTCTCCATCGAATGCGGAAACTTGTAAGGGGTTACGCGTCCATGTTCACATGAATGCGGAGACCTTGCAGGCAGTACGCTGCAAGTGGGTCCTGAGCATGGGTTGGGAGGCCCTGCTCTGAGGTTTATGGACCCCAAGCTGGTTAGTGCGCTACTGTGCTGTGCGCTTCCTGGCGTTTGGGAGAAATCCCGCGGGATGGCAGAAGTAGTTTCTGCATCCCAAGGTGGGCTTGCTTCGGCGAGCAACCCACTGCCTTGGCCGCGAAAGTAATACCAAAAGTATTCTCGTAGCTAGGGCAGATATGGGCAGAGGGCACAGCGTGGGGTTTTTTAGTGGGTAGGCCCCCCCTTCCGGCCCCCCATCCAGCCCGCAGGGGCTGAGTGGGGGATCGGCTAGGCGGAAAGCGGTGTCGTTGGCGTTCAGTCGCTGGCGGCTTCCGTGGGAGAGTCCCACATAACTGCCGTCGCTCTCCCAAGCGACGGAGTACGCATAAGCACGCGTTTTTCCTCACGTTAAAAAAAAAAAAAAAAAAAAAAAAAAAAAGGTTAGGTTAGGTTAGGTTAGGTTAGGTTAGGTTAGGTTAGGTTAGGTTAGGTTAGGTTAGGTTAGGTTAGGTTAGGTTAGGTTAGGTTAGGTTAGGTTAGGTTAGGTTAGGTTAGGTTAGGTTAGGTTAGGTTAGGTTAGGTTAGGTTAGGTTAGGTTAGGTTAGGTTAGGTTAGGTTAGGTTAGGTTAGGTTAGGTTAGGTTAGGTTAGGTTAGGTTAGGTTAGGTTAGGTTAGGTTAGGTTAGGTTAGGTTAGGTTAGGTTAGGTTAGGTTAGGTTAGGTTAGGTTAGGTTAGGTTAGGTTAGGTTAGGTTAGGTTAGGTTAGGTTAGGTTAGGTTGGGGTGCGTGGTCGGACAACCTCCCCGTGTTCCCTCTACTGCTTGTCCCCGTCCATGTATGTGGATTGGGAAAGGCAGTGGGAGGGACGGTGCACCCTGGGCGTCACTGTAAATGGCGAACAATTCATTTTGGTCCCATTTACCGTGATGGCTAATAGTTCGACCCTCCTGTTACCCTGTACGTAGTGCAGGACCAGGGGCCCGCTTCGGGGGGCCGAGGGGAGGCAACCCCAATAAAAAACCCAAACCGTAGCCCTGTACGTAGTGCAGGAGCGGGGGTCGCCTTCATGGGGACCGCGAGGAGACAACCTCTATAAAGAAATCCTTAAAGTTCCGGTATTTGGGGACGAGGTGCCGGAAGCCTGTGTACAGGTGGTTGGTTGAGGAAGCCAACCTTGGATCGCCACCCTTGGGCATGTCCCGCCCCCCAAGGTGTAGAAGGGTTACCCGGGTATTGGGATCTCTGCCCGGGCGGACTGCGATTTCTCCCGCATTCGTGGGTCCAAGATGAGTAAAGTTAATAAAAATACAAAACGTGACGATAAGGGGAGGTTTGCGGCGCCAGTTCCTGGCCCCGGCAAACGAACGGACGTAGCACAGGGTCCAGCAATAAACCGTGCACAGCGTGTCAGCTCAAAACCAGACGTTAGTAAGGTGAATCCGGACAGCGCACAGGGTCCGCAGCAAAACAGTGCTGAAAATGTTCCGACGGCCAAGAAGCCGAGAATTGAGACATCTTTCATAAATGAGGAATCCTCCATGTACGAGACAGTGGCCGAAGGGGTGGGAGAACGAGATCTGACGGAACAAATATATGACGGATTTCGTGCAAGGATTCGCGTCTTGGACGAGTTAATAAAGGCGGACATACGGGTCTTGGCTGAGTACAGTCAGACCGAAGAACTGGAGGATGGCGGTGAGAGATTGCGTGCGTTGAAGTCAACGATAGCCTCTCACTTTACAGATTTCAAAGTGGGGTACAGCGCTGAATCAAAGGAAGTGCTGGAGTCGCTCCGAAATGCCCACTCGCAGCTGAAGCTTGCGCAAGAAGAGAACAGTAAGTCAAAGGAGGAGATTCAACGCCTAAATAGTACCTTGGCAACGAAGGAAGCCGTGATTGCTCTCTTGAAACAGACTCAGGATGAGCAAAACAGGTCCATGGAGCAACTTCGAAGCTCCATCGTGTCGGAAGTGACAAAACAAGTTGACCAGCGACTAGCGGACTTAGAGAAAAGGCTTTCCTCGGCCCGCAACACTGAACAGACTGCTCACGCACCCACAGTCGAAGCTGCGACATTCTCCGCAGCAGCAAGAAAAGGGCTCAAGCAGCAAGAACAGCCGATTACTACCAAGCCTACCACGGAGGGTGAGTGGAAAGAAGTAAGAAGGGGAAGACGCAGGAGGAAACAGAGAGGGGTGCAGGTGCAAAAGACCCCCCCGAATCCAGCTCAGCAACCCGCAGCCGTGCCACCACCGCCAAAAAAGACTCGCCCTAGACGCCCCAACCTGACTCCCCCGGGTAAAGCAGCGGTGGTGCTGACGATCGCACCTGAGGCGAAGGAAAGGGGAGTCACCTTCGCCGAAGTCATAAGAAAGGCCCAGGAATCAATTTCCCTACCCGACCTCGGTCTAGAGGGGGGCTTTAAGATGAAAGTATCGCAGACGGGAGGCAGGGTCCTTGAAGTCCCAGACCCTGCGAAAGCAGATTTGTTAGCCGGAGAACTGCGCCGAGTTTTGGGTGCAGACGCCAGTGTGGGGCGCCCGGAGAGGTTAATTGACCTCATAGTCACGGGCCTCGACGATACAGCTATGAAGGATGAGGTCAGGGGTCTCGTCGCCGACAGGGCGAAATGTGACGTGGCCAAAATACAGTCGACTGAAATCATGGATGGACCGGACGGTACTAGACGCGTCCGACTTCGATGTCCAGTGGAGTTTGCCAAGACGGCAATAGGTGATGGTCGCATAAGGGTGGGCTGGCTCGTGGCGGTTATACGCGCTACCGCCCCCCGTCCCCTGAGATGCTACAGATGTTTAGGGGTCGGGCACACCAAGCCGCTGTGCCCCGCAGACGAAGACCGTAGTGGCGTTTGTTTCCGGTGCGGGAGGCCAGGCCATAAGGCGTCGGCCTGTTCAGAGGAGCCGAGGTGCGTGGTTTGCACCGCCCACAAGGTGGCCGCGAACCATATTATGGGCAGTCGGCTGTGCAACCCTCCGGCGATTAGGGGTATTCGCCCCGAGCGCCGGAGGGAGGCGCAAGCCCGAGACGGATCCCCAATCTTGGGTAGTGGAAGGAGTGAGGGGATGTCGGACTGACATCTCCGGTGCGAGGGGGCTTAGCCCCGAGACGCTCCCCACACCTCTCAGTGAGGAGAGGCACAAGGGAACCGTTGTTGGAGGGGGACATTCCATCTGTCCCCCTAGTCAGGACCAAGCAGGCAGTGGGAGGTGAACCACTGCCCGCCTTGCACGGTTCTGGCGGACGGGGGGAATGGCTAAACTTACCCGGCCATTCCCCGGCGGAGGAGGCCTGGGTTAGCCGGGCAGGCCGCGTTGCCGTTGGGGAGAATGCCACAACGGCCCCCCACACAGCGTCATGGCTGGCGGCACTGGCGGCGAGAGGGTAGGTGCCGGGGTTTTTTAGTGGGTATTCCCTCCTCCTGGGATTCCATCGGGCTTTGACCTGATGGAATTACGGGAGGCAGTCGTGGAGGGAGCCGCAACGTTGAATGTTGCGGTCCCCTCCTGGCGAGTCCCACATGCCCCCTTCCCGATCACCTGCGGGAAGGGAAGCGCGTAAATGCGTTTTTCCTCGGCATACAAAAAAAAAAAAAAAAAAAAAAAAAAAAAAAAAAAAAAAAAAAAAAAAAAAAAAAAAAAAAAAAAAAAAAGGTTAGGTTAGGTTAGGTTAGGTTAGGTTAGGTTAGGTTAGGTTAGGTTAGGTTAGGTTGGGGTGCCATGTCAGACAACCTCCTCGCGGTGCACCCTGGGCGTCACCGTTTTTGATACGGCGACGGCTAATGGTCTGACAGTCGGAGATGGCGCCGGTTCTGTCCTGGCGTCATCCGCTCGTAACCCCGTACGTGGTGCGGGAGCGAGGGCCGCCATCCCATCGGATGGGGGCTGCGAGGAAGAAAACCTCTCTAAAAAATTACGGACGGGGACCTCACGGTCCTGTCCGCTTCGGCGGATAGTGTGGGCTCCGAGTCGGCGTCCCAGACGTATTCTGGGTGGCGGCGACTCGGTTCGGGCTCGGCCGGCGTCCTGGAGATTCCGGGTAGCGGCGGTGCGAGCGTGGGCGGCGGGTTCGTCCGGTCGCGGTAAAACGCGATCGGCGGACGGGCATTCATTGCCAACCGTCGGCAAAACCGGTGACCTAGTCACGTCTTAGGGCCGGTGGGGCTGCCCTTAATTGGGTGTCCCCGCGAGGAGAAAACCTCTATAAAAAACCCCAACCCCAAGCTTTTTGTCGAGTCTATGGCGAGGGGGTGAATGGCTAGAGGGAGTCTAGTCGATACACGACAACGGAGCAGGGAATAAGCCGACCCCTGCTTCGAGAACCCCGGCCTGCCCGGGTACAGACCTCTGCCCGGGTGGTTAAACCGTGTCTTTTTTACTCGTGGGACTAAAATGGCAAATTCTAATAAAAACCTTTCGGACGATGGTGGGCCTAGCTCAGGCGGAAGCGAGCGTACTCTTCAAGGAGAGAAAGTGCCTAGCTCAGGCGCAAATGAGCCTATGTTCTCGGCCGAGGACGACCAGATGTCGGCTCATTCGGCATACTCGGCTTCGGGAGATGAGAGTGCTTCTGTATCTGGGAGCGTAGACAGGAGAAGTGTAGTGAGGCGGAAAAGACCCCTTACGCTGACTTTTGGGTCAGATGTGGATGAAAACGCTGGTGCGAAAATCCCAAAAGCCCGTCGGGGACGAGGTCGTCCACCAACTCACGGCCGGTATATTGGAGTTGGCAAGGCTAGGGAGGATTACCGACTTCAAAAAGCGGAAGATAAACTGGAGACGAGCGCTGTGACGGATACCGTCACCACCAAAACAAGAGGAGGAGTTCCTTCTAACAAGGAAGACGTAATACCGCCCATAGACGAACCCCTGCTGCTGGACATGGAGACGCTCCGGCAAAAGGGAGTAAAAATGGCGGACTCCATAATTGAAATAACGCGAAAGGCAAAAAATATCAAGGGCACCGACCACAAAGCCCTTGTGGAGGCCTCCAGTGCTTTGAAAGAGATAGTCGAGGTTCTATCCTCTCGCACAGTCGAAGAAGAGACGCGAAAATTGCGCGCTGACAATGCGCGCCTTCGCCATGAAGTAGATCTTTTAAGATCGGACGTGAAAGCCTTTAAGCAGGCGTACACAGAAAATAGGTCGGCCCTTCGTGAGGACCCTTCTCCGGTTGCTGCTGATGTAGTTGAAAAACTGACGCGGGTGGTAATTGACTCAGTCGGAGAAATTTTCAATGTGAGATTCGCTAGTCTTGAGAAGAGGCTACCACCTTTGCCAATTATACGACCACCATTGGCAAGTGATAAGAAAAAGGAGTCGGTTCCACCTGCTCCTATTTCCAAGAAGAAACCGGCAGCCAAACAAACTGCTGCTCCAACTGACACGCCTGCAGCTTCACAGGCCGGTTCAAGCAGACCCCAGGACTCTGTTGCAGCGGACCCCGAAGTTGATGGCTGGGAAGAAGTTATGCCTAAGAGCAAGAAAAAGAAGAAAAAGCAGCAGCAACAGCGAGCAGCTGCTGATAAAGCGCCAGCAAGGAGTCAACCTCCACAACCAGTTGCGAAGCAGCCCCAAGCTCAGAATGGGGCAGCAAAAAAGAAGAAGAAGAAAAAGTCCCGCAAGCTGACTGAACCCAAAACGACAGCAGTAGTCCTAACGCTAGACTCTGAAGCGGTAGAGAAGGGGGCCTCATATGCAGACGTCATTGGTAGGGCTAAATCGGCATTCAAGTTAGAGGAGTTGGGCTTGGAAGGAGTTCGGGTCAAGAAAACAGCGACTGGGGCGCGCATGTTTGAGATCCCAGGTGCGACCAGTGGCCCAAAAGCTGATGCTCTCGCAGAAAGACTAAAGGCGGTAATTGGGGATGTTGCGAGAATTACGCGACCCTGCAAGAGTGTCGACCTCAGGGTGTCAGGTTTGGACGACTCAGTAGGGAAGGAAGAACTCGCTGCTGCGGTTGCTGAGAAGGGTGGCTGCCCTCTGGACCAGGTCCGGGCTGGTGACGTTAGACCTGGCGCCGGAGGTACAGGAACCTCCATAGTCCGATGCCCTGTCACAGCGGCAAAGAAATTGGTCGAAGCGGGCCGTTTATTGGTAGGCTGGAGCTCCGCTCAAATACGTGCGCTCGAGCCACTCCCAATGCGATGCTTTAGATGTATGGGAGTGGGACACACCCGACAGCGTTGCACAGCGCAGGAAGACCGCAGTGCACTTTGTTACCGCTGTGGAAAAGAAGGTCACAAAGTGGCAAGCTGTAATGCGGATATGCACTGTGCCATATGTGCTAAAGCAGGAAAACCAGCTGGTCATATAATGGGTGGGAAAAGTTGTAATCCCCCAACCAGTAAAGGGAAAGATAAGATGACCCAAAGGACCCAGGCATCAACAGAAGAAGGCAACTCCACACAACAAGTGGAAGAGGTAGAAATGTCCGAACTCAATGGATAGGTCGCGGCAGTTCAAAATACTCCAGGCGAATATCAACCACTGTGCCAGTTCACAAGACCTGCTACTCCAAAACATGGCAGAGTGGTCGATCGACGTTGCCGTAATCGCAGAACCTTACTCGGTCCCCCTTCGTTCTTACTGGGTCGGGGACACCAATGGCACTGCAGCCATAGTGACTGACGCAGCTTCACATACCCCGCTCATCTCTAGCAGGGAGAAGGGTCCTGGTTATGTTGCTGCCACCTGGGGTGAGATCATCCTGATTGGAATATACTTCTCCCCAAATCGTAGCTTAGCGGAATACGAGCCTTTCCTTGAAAATCTTGCGGTTGTGGTCCGGCGTCTAACACCTAACCAAATAATTGTTATGGGCGACTTCAACGCCAAATCTACGGCTTGGGGGTCTCCCTCGACAGACTGTCGGGGAGAGCTCGTTGAAGAATGGGCAGCATCCTTAGGTTTAGTCTTGCTTAACACAGGCATAGCCAACACATGCGTGAGGCGGCAGGGAGGGTCCAAGGTGGATCTAACATTCGCCACTCCGTCAATAGCCACACGCATAGCTGACTGGCGTGTCCTGGAAGTGGAAGAGTCTCTTTCCGATCACCAATATATACGGTTTGAGATCTCTCCATCGCCAGGGTCGACTACACCACCATCAGTTCAGAGAGGGCTACATTTGTTCCCTAGATGGTCTCTTACAAAATTGGACAAAGAGCTAGCCGAAGAGGCCGCTATAGTGGAAAGCTGGCATGCTGCACCGCCCGAACATCTGGGTGTGGATGAGCAGGCTGACCTATTTCGAGGTTCTCTGTCTACCATCTGTGACACATCTATGCCGCGAGTGAGGTATGGTCCGCCAAGGAAAGACCAAGTTTACTGGTGGTCTTCGGAGCTTGCGAGCATGAAATCTAACTGCATTGCTCACCGGCGCGCATTACAGAGATGTCGGAGGCGTCGAAGACAACTGCAAGGAGAGGAAGAGCAGCTATATGCGGCCTACGCTGAAGCTAGAGAAGCGTTCCAGCTAGCAATCCGAAAGGCAAAGGACGAGGCCTGGGACCGCTTTTTAGAAGAATTGAACAGAGACCCTTGGGGGCGGCCATACCGTACGGTTTGCAATAAGTTACGGCAACCAGCCCCACCGACGGAATCCTTTCGCCCTGAACTCTTGGCGCTAGTGGTAAATGGGCTCTTCCCTATTCAAGAAGACCCCCGCTCTCAGTTGCCTTCCGCGGTTTTAGAGCAGCAGGAAGAGGAGTTGCAAGACGTTTCCCTTGTCACTGACAGCGAGATGGAGAACTTGCTAGATAGACTGCGTCGAAAGAAGACAGCGCCGGGGCCGGACGGGGTTCCTAGCCGTGTTCTGCTGCTGGCTTGTAAGCACTTGGGGGACCGGCTCCGAGAGCTGTTCAATAAATGCCTAAGGACGGGACGGTTTCCCAAAATCTGGAAGGAGGGCCGACTCTGTCTGCTACGAAAGGAGGGACGTCCACCTGACTCTCCCTCCGGGTTTAGGCCTATAGTTCTGTTGGCTGAAGCGGCTAAGATGCTCGAGCGACTGCTCGCTGACCGCATCACACAGCATTTGGAGACGGAAGGGCCGAACATCTCAGAACGACAGTTCGGCTTTCGACGAGGTCTTTCGACGATAGACGCCATTCTAACTCTGCGTCGAATAACAAAAGAGGCGGCCGAGAGGGGAGAGGTGGTCCTGGCAGTGTCTTTGGACATCGCTAACGCCTTTAACACCCTTCCTTTTCAATGCATTAGGGATGCGCTCCAATATCACCAGATTCCGCATTACCTGTGTAGACTTATTCACAGCTACCTAGAAGATAGGGCTGTGCTGTATGCCGATCATCAAGGGCAAATTCAGAGACGAAGTGTAGGTTGCGGAGTGCCCCAAGGCTCTGTCCTTGGACCTCTGTTATGGAACATGGGGTACGATGTTGTTCTGCGAGCTTCTTTATTACCACGAATGGATATGGTTTGCTACGCGGACGACACACTGATTACCGCACGTGGCAAAAACTTCGAGGACGCAGCACGTCTTGCAACGGTGGGCACCACCCATGTCGTCAGACGAATAAGAGCGTTGGGTCTTGAGGTGGCCTTGCCAAAGACGGAGGCTATTTATTTCCATGGCTCCCGAGGCAGGCCCCCAGTTGGGCCCTACATAAATGTTGACGGGCAAAGGATCGAGGTTAAGAGCTCTATTAAGTATCTCGGCTTGATCCTTGACAAGAGATGGAAATTTACTGAGCACTTTCAAAATCTCGCTCCTAAATTGGTAAAAACGGGAATGGCACTAGGGAGGCTCCTTCCTAACATCGGGGGCCCAAATGCGAAATGTCGTCGGCTCCACATGATGGTAATTAGGAGCATGGCAATGTATGGAGAATTAGGAGCATGGCAATGTATGGAGCGCCGGTCTGGGCAGACTGCCTAGACCGGAAAAACAAGGCGCTGCTACGGCAGCCCCAAAGAATCATGGCGATAAGGGCAATCAGGGGATACCGCACAATTTCCTGGGCGGCGGCCTGCGTCCTGGCAGGAACCCCACCTTGGGAACTGGAGGCCCAAGTGTTGGCGGACACGTTCCAATTTAAAGCTGAGGCGAGGAACCGAGGTGATCGCTTGGCCCTTGAAGAGATTCAGGGTGCCAGAAATCGGGCTTCAGAGGCCATGATGCAAGAATGGTCGTTAGATCTGGAGTCTGCCAATGCCGGCGTGAGAACAATCAATGCGATCCGCCCTGTGTTGAAACAGTGGGTGGGAAGAGTGCACGGAGCGCTCACCTTTAGATTAGTGCAAATTTTGACGGGGCACGGTTGCTTCGGTGACTACCTCCACAGAATAGCGCGGAGGGAAATAACACCAGGGTGTTATGAGTGTGGCGCGGCTGAAGACTCGGCGCAGCACACCCTAGAGGTGTGCGCGGCCTGGAGCCAACAACGCTGCACCCTCGTGGCCGAGGTGGGAGGGGACCTCTCCCTGCCCAGCGTAGTCGAGGCTATGCTGGACAGCGACAGGTCGTGGGAGGCCACGGTCTCCTTCTGTGAGGAGGTTGTAGCGCAGAAGGAGGCCACGGAGCGGGACCGCGAGGATGACGTCCAGGCGGACCCGATCCGACGCAGACGGGTAGGGGGAAGGCGGCGGCAGTTTGTCCACCGCATTCCACCTTAACGCGGCCAGCGGGCGAGGGATTGGGTAGTCCCTCGTTCGCCTTGCACGGCCTCGTCCGTCTGGGGAGATGCCTAAATGTGCTCGGGCATCTCCCACAAAGTGTAGGGGTTTGGGAAACCGAACCTGCCGCCGGTGACGTATGGAGACAGATCACACAGTTCCCATGCCAAACTGGACAACGGAAGAGGGCACATCGATAGGTTTTTTAGTGGGTATGCCCCCCCTCCGGCCCCCCATCGAGCCCACTAGGGGCTGGGTGGGGGATCGGCTGGGCGGAGAGTGGTGTCGCCGCTACGTCAAGCGGCGGCTTCCATGGTGAGCCCCACATACCCCCGGCACTAACCCGGTGCTGGGAAGTGCGGTAACGCAGTTTTCCTATCGTTAAAAAAAAAAAAAAAAAAAAAAAAAAAAAAAAAAAAAAAAAAAAGGTTAGGTTAGGTTAGGTTAGGTTAGGTTAGGTTAGGTTAGGTTAGGTTAGGTTAGGTTAGGTTAGGTTAGGTTAGGTTAGGTTAGGTTAGGTTAGGTTAGGTTAGGTTAGGTTAGGTTAGGTTAGGTTAGGTTAGGTTAGGTTAGGTTAGGTTAGGTTAGGTTAGGTTAGGTTAGGTTAGGTTAGGTTAGGTTAGGTTAGGTTAGGTTAGGTTAGGTTAGGTTAGGTTAGGTTAGGTTAGGTTAGGTTAGGTTAGGTTAGGTTAGGTTAGGTTAGGTTAGGTTAGGTTAGGTTAGGTTAGGTTAGGTTAGGTTAGGTTAGGTTAGGTTAGGTTAGGTTAGGTTAGGTTAGGTTAGGTTAGGTTAGGTTAGGTTAGGTTAGGTTAGGTTAGGTTAGGTTAGGTTAGGTTAGGTTAGGTTAGGTTAGGTTAGGTTAGGTTAGGTTAGGTTAGGTTAGGTTAGGTTAGGTTAGGTTAGGTTAGGTTAGGTTAGGTTAGGTTAGGTTAGGTTAGGTTAGGTTAGGTTAGGTTAGGTTAGGTTAGGTTAGGTTAGGTTAGGTTAGGTTAGGTTAGGTTAGGTTAGGTTAGGTTAGGTTAGGTTAGGTTAGGTTAGGTTAGGTTAGGTTAGGTTAGGTTAGGTTAGGTTAGGTTAGGTTAGGTTAGGTTAGGTTAGGTTAGGTTAGGTTAGGTTAGGTTAGGTTAGGTTAGGTTAGGTTAGGTTAGGTTAGGTTAGGTTAGGTTAGGTTAGGTTAGGTTAGGTTAGGTTAGGTTAGGTTAGGTTAGGTTAGGTTAGGTCAGGTTAGGTTAGGTTAGGTTAGGTTAGGTTAGGTTAGGTTAGGTTAGGTTAGGTTAGGTTAGGTTAGGTTAGGTTAGGTTAGGTTAGGTTAGGTTAGGTTAGGTTAGGTTAGGTTAGGTTAGGTTAGGTTAGGTTAGGTTAGGTTAGGTTAGGTTAGGTTAGGTTAGGTTAGGTTAGGTTAGGTTAGGTTAGGTTAGGTTAGGTTAGGTTAGGTTAGGTTAGGTTAGGTTAGGTTAGGTTAGGTTAGGTTAGGTTAGGTTAGGTTAGGTTAGGTTAGGTTAGGTTAGGTTAGGTTAGGTTAGGTTAGGTTAGGTTAGGTTAGGTTAGGTTAGGTTAGGTTAGGTTAGGTTAGGTTAGGTTAGGTTAGGTTAGGTTAGGTTAGGTTAGGTTAGGTTAGGTTAGGTTAGGTTAGGTTAGGTTAGGTTAGGTTAGGTTAGGTTAGGTTAGGTTAGGTTAGGTTAGGTTAGGTTAGGTTAGGTTAGGTTAGGTTAGGTTAGGTTAGGTTAGGTTAGGTTAGGTTAGGTTAGGTTAGGTTAGGTTAGGTTAGGTTAGGTTAGGTTAGGTTAGGTTAGGTTAGGTTAGGTTAGGTTAGGTTAGGTTAGGTTAGGTTAGGTTAGGTTAGGTTAGGTTAGGTTAGGTTAGGTTAGGTTAGGTTAGGTTAGGTTAGGTTAGGTTAGGTTAGGTTAGGTTAGGTTAGGTTAGGTTAGGTTAGGTTAGGTTAGGTTAGGTTAGGTTAGGTTAGGTTAGGTTAGGTTAGGTTAGGTTAGGTTAGGTTAGGTTAGGTTAGGTTAGGTTAGGTTAGGTTAGGTTAGGTTAGGTTAGGTTAGGTTAGGTTAGGTTAGGTTAGGTTAGGTTAGGTTAGGTTAGGTTAGGTTAGGTTAGGTTAGGTTAGGTTAGGTTAGGTTAGGTTAGGTTAGGTTAGGTTAGGTTAGGTTAGGTTAGGTTAGGTTGGGGTGCGTGGTCGGACAACCTCCCCGTGTTCCCTCTACTGCTTGTCCCCGTCCATGTATATGGATTGGGAAAGGCAGTGGGAGGGACGGTGCACCCTGGGCGTCGCTGTAAATGGCGAACAATTCATTTTGGTCCCATTTACCGTGATGGCTAATAGTTCGACCCTCCTGTTATCCTGTACGTAGTACAGGACCAGGGGCCCGCCTCGGGGGGCCAAGGGGAGACAACCCCAATAAAAAACGTAAACCGTAGCCCTGTACGTAGTGCAGGAGCGGGGGTCGCCTTCATGGGGACCGCGAGGAGACAACCTCTATAAAGAAATCCTTAAAGTTCCGGTATTTGAGGACGAGGTGCCGGAAGCCTGTTTACAGGTGGTTGGTAGAGGAAGCCAACCTAAGATCGCCACCCTTGGGCACCTCCCGCCCCCCAAGGTGTACTAGGGTTACCCGGGTATTGGGATCTCTGCCCGGGTGGACTGCGATTCTCCCGCACTCGTGGGTCCAAGAATGAAGAAGAATAAAATTGATGTTAATAAAAAAGACGTAAGGGAGCAGGACGATGCACCAGGTCCGTGCAAAAACGGTGCCGAAAATTTGACGACGGCTAAAAGGCCGAGGACACAGTCCGGAAAAACGGGAGGCACAGACGAGGTGGACACCACCGAAAGAAAGATAGCGGCAAGACTCCAGAAGTTACATGATACCGCGATTCTGGTGATGCACCGCATGGTAGAAGACGTTGGCTCGAACTTCCGCCAAGACGAAAAGGAGAAGACGATTGCCGGACAATACGACGCTTGGTTGGTGCGGTACAACCAAGTGCAGTCTGAATTGTGTAAGGAGCGTAAAGCTAATGCAGAACTGAAGAGACAAGTAACTTCTCTGGAGGGTATGACGTACGCCCTCAAGGATGAGGTGATAGGTCTTACGAAGGAGGTACGTTTGTTGAAGAAATCTCTTCCGCCGAAGACGGATCAGCCCGTTGAAGAGGCAACCCCGGAAGAGTTAATTTTGCGACTGAGCGGCACCATTGTAGCCGAGGTGACGGAAGAAATTGATAAAAGATTGGTGGGGCTGGAGAGGCAGATCTCCGCGCTCAGGCAGCCTGGAAAGAATGACGACGCATCAGGGTCAGAAGCCGGAACCTTTTCTGAGGTTGCTAGACGAGGTCTAAAGGAAAAGACCAACGCCGACGGACAAAAATCACAGGGAGCAATCCGGAAGACCTCTGCCACACCGGATGCACCTGCAATAAAGCAAGATTCCTCGAAGCCGAAACAAAGGCGGGCGAACCTTCGCCCTCCTAAAACCTCAGCCGTGGTAGTGACGTTGTTGCCGGAGGCGATGAAGAGGGGGATCACATATGGCGAAATTATGCAGAAGGCGCGTTCACGTATCTCCCTCCCTGAAATCGGGATAGACGATGGCCTCCTGATAAAGGAGACGCAAACAGGCGGGAAATTGCTCCAGTTACGGGAGTGGGACGAGGCCAAGGCTGACAAACTGGCTGAGAAGCTTCGGCGAGTTATCGGCAAGGTGGCTGTTGTAAGCCGACCGCAGAAGACGGTTGACATCCAGGTTTCAGGCCTGGATGATTCGGTCCGGCGGAGTGAGGTGGTGGCGGCTATTGCCAAGAAGAGTGGGTGCGATCCGTCGCAAATCAAGTCTACAGAGGTGAGGACCCGGACAGATGGCTCCGGATTCATAAAGCTGAGAGTCCCTGCATCCCTTGCCAAGGCGGTATGCGACTCAGAAAAGTTGAAGATTGGCTGGAATAATGCCAGCATAAGCGTGCTTGCCCAACGCCCCCTACGCTGTTTCAGGTGCATGGGGCTTGGGCATACCAAGCCGAGATGCACGGAAGTCGACAGGAGCAGTGCCTGCTTCAACTGCGGGAAGCCGGGCCATATGGCAGATAAGTGTGTTGCAGAGGCCAGGTGTTTGGTATGCTCTGCACATGGGAAGCCGAATAAACATCTGATGGGCAGTCGAATGTGCAACCCCCCGTTGACGAAGGGCAGTGGCCCCGGGAGTAAGGTTGCCAACACAGTGGCAGGAGGACGCCCTGAGAACAGGGCTAACATGTCCGAGCGAGCGGACCGGCAGGAGAGGGGATAAGCCCCGAGATCCTCCCCGCGCTTCTCGGTGAGGAGAAGTGCGAGGGAGCCGTTGGTGGGGGGGGATTCGTCCCCCCGGTCGGGGCCAAGCGGGCAGTGGGAGGTGAACCACTGCCTCGCCTTGCACGGCCCTGATGAGAGGGGGGGAATGGCCAAACTTGCCCGGCCATTCCCCATCGGAGGAGGCCCGGTTGCGGGCAGGCCGCGTCAGCCGTTGTGGTGAGTACTACACATGGCCCCACACACAGCCCCTTGGCTGTCGGCGTAGCGGCGAGAGGGCAGGTGCCGGAGTTTTTTAGTGGGTATTCCCTCCTCCCGGGATTCCATCGGGCTCCGACCTGGTGGAATCGCGGGAGGCAGTCGTGGAGGGAGCCGCAACGTTGAATGTTGCGGTCCCCTCCTGGCGAGTCCCACATGTCCCCTTCCTGGTCACCAACGGGAAGGGAGGCGCGTAAATGCGTTTTTCTTCGGCATATAAAAAAAAAAAAAAAAAAAAAAAATAAAAAAAAAAAAAAAAAAAAAAAAAAAAAAAAAAAAAAAAAAAAAAAAAAAAAAAAAAAAAAAAAAAAAAAAAAAAAAAAGGTTAGGTTAGGTTAGGTTAGGTTAGGTTAGGTTAGGTTAGGTTAGGTTAGGTTAGGTTAGGTTAGGTTAGGTTAGGTTAGGTTAGGTTAGGTTAGGTTAGGTTAGGTTAGGTTAGGTTAGGTTAGGTTAGGTTAGGTTAGGTTAGGTTAGGTTAGGTTAGGTTAGGTTAGGTTAGGTTAGGTTAGGTTAGGTTAGGTTAGGTTAGGTTAGGTTAGGTTAGGTTAGGTTAGGTTAGGTTAGGTTAGGTTAGGTTAGGTTAGGTTAGGTTAGGTTAGGTTAGGTTAGGTTAGGTTAGGTTAGGTTAGGTTAGGTTAGGTTAGGTTAGGTTAGGTTAGGTTAGGTTAGGTTAGGTTAGGTTAGGTTAGGTTAGGTTAGGTTAGGTTAGGTTAGGTTAGGTTAGGTTAGGTTAGGTTAGGTTAGGTTAGGTTAGGTTAGGTTAGGTTAGGTTAGGTTAGGTTAGGTTAGGTTAGGTTAGGTTAGGTTAGGTTAGGTTAGGTTAGGTTAGGTTAGGTTAGGTTAGGTTAGGTTAGGTTAGGTTAGGTTAGGTTAGGTTAGGTTAGGTTAGGTTAGGTTAGGTTAGGTTAGGTTAGGTTAGGTTAGGTTAGGTTAGGTTAGGTTAGGTTAGGTTAGGTTAGGTTAGGTTAGGTTAGGTTAGGTTAGGTTAGGTTAGGTTAGGTTAGGTTAGGTTAGGTTAGGTTAGGTTAGGTTAGGTTAGGTTAGGTTAGGTTAGGTTAGGTTAGGTTAGGTTAGGTTAGGTTAGGTTAGGTTAGGTTAGGTTAGGTTAGGTTAGGTTAGGTTAGGTTAGGTTAGGTTAGGTTAGGTTAGGTTAGGTTAGGTTAGGTTAGGTTAGGTTAGGTTAGGTTAGGTTAGGTTAGGTTAGGTTAGGTTAGGTTAGGTTAGGTTAGGTTAGGTTAGGTTAGGTTAGGTTAGGTTAGGTTAGGTTAGGTTAGGTTAGGTTAGGTTAGGTTAGGTTAGGTTAGGTTAGGTTAGGTTAGGTTAGGTTAGGTTAGGTTAGGTTAGGTTAGGTTAGGTTAGGTTAGGTTAGGTTAGGTTAGGTTAGGTTAGGTTAGGTTAGGTTAGGTTAGGTTAGGTTAGGTTAGGTTAGGTTAGGTTAGGTTAGGTTAGGTTAGGTTAGGTTAGGTTAGGTTAGGTTAGGTTAGGTTAGGTTAGGATAGGTTAGGTTAGGTTAGGTCAGGTTAGGTTAGGTTAGGTTAGGTTAGGTTAGGTTAGGTTAGGTTAGGTTAGGTTAGGTTAGGTTAGGTTAGGTTAGGTTAGGTTAGGTTAGGTTAGGTTAGGTTAGGTTAGGTTAGGTTAGGTTAGGTTAGGTTAGGTTAGGTTAGGTTAGGTTAGGTTAGGTTAGGTTAGGTTAGGTTAGGTTAGGTTAGGTTAGGTTAGGTTAGGTTAGGTTAGGTTAGGTTAGGTTAGGTTAGGTTAGGTTAGGTTAGGTTAGGTTAGGTTAGGTTAGGTTAGGTTAGGTTAGGTTAGGTTAGGTTAGGTTAGGTTAGGTTAGGTTAGGTTAGGTTAGGTTAGGTTAGGTTAGGTTAGGTTAGGTTAGGTTAGGTTAGGTTAGGTTAGGTTAGGTTAGGTTAGGTTAGGTTAGGTTAGGTTAGGTTAGGTTAGGTTAGGTTAGGTTAGGTTAGGTTAGGTTAGGTTAGGTTAGGTTAGGTTAGGTTAGGTTAGGTTAGGTTAGGTTAGGTTAGGTTAGGTTAGGTTAGGTTAGGTTAGGTTAGGTTAGGTTAGGTTAGGTTAGGTTAGGTTAGGTTAGGTTAGGTTAGGTTAGGTTAGGTTAGGTTAGGTTAGGTTAGGTTAGGTTAGGTTAGGTTAGGTTAGGTTAGGTTAGGTTAGGTTAGGTTAGGTTAGGTTAGGTTAGGTTAGGTTAGGTTAGGTTAGGTTAGGTTAGGTTAGGTTAGGTTAGGTTAGGTTAGGTTAGGTTAGGTTAGGTTAGGTTAGGTTAGGTTAGGTTAGGTTAGGTTAGGTTAGGTTAGGTTAGGTTAGGTTAGGTTAGGTTAGGTTAGGTTAGGTTAGGTTAGGTTAGGTTAGGTTAGGTTAGGTTAGGTTAGGTTAGGTTAGGTTAGGTTAGGTTAGGTTAGGTTAGGTTAGGTTAGGTTAGGTTAGGTTAGGTTAGGTTAGGTTAGGTTAGGTTAGGTTAGGTTAGGTTAGGTTAGGTTAGGTTAGGTTAGGTTAGGTTAGGTTAGGTTAGGTTAGGTTAGGTTAGGTTAGGTTAGGTTAGGTTAGGTTAGGTTAGGTTAGGTTAGGTTAGGTTAGGTTAGGTTAGGTTAGGTTAGGTTAGGTTAGGTTAGGTTAGGTTAGGTTAGGTTAGGTTAGGTTAGGTTAGGTTAGGTTAGGTTAGGTTAGGTTAGGTTAGGTTAGGTTAGGTTAGGTTAGGTTAGGTTAGGTTAGGTTAGGTTAGGTTAGGTTAGGTTAGGTTAGGTTAGGTTAGGTTAGGTTAGGTTAGGTTAGGTTAGGTTAGGTTAGGTTAGGTTAGGTTAGGTTAGGTTAGGTTAGGTTAGGTTAGGTTAGGTTAGGTTAGGTTAGGTTAGGTTAGGTTAGGTTAGGTTAGGTTAGGTTAGGTTAGGTTAGGTTAGGTTAGGTTAGGTTAGGTTAGGTTAGGTTAGGTTAGGTTAGGTTAGGTTAGGTTAGGTTAGGTTAGGTTAGGTTAGGTTAGGTTAGGTTAGGTTAGGTTAGGTTAGGTTAGGTTAGGTTAGGTTAGGTTAGGTTAGGTTAGGTTAGGTTAGGTTAGGTTAGGTTAGGTTAGGTTAGGTTAGGTTAGGTTAGGTTAGGTTAGGTTAGGTTAGGTTAGGTTAGGTTAGGTTAGGTTAGGTTAGGTTAGGTTAGGTTAGGTTAGGTTAGGTTAGGTTAGGTTAGGTTAGGTTAGGTTAGGTTAGGTTAGGTTAGGTTAGGTTAGGTTAGGTTAGGTTAGGTTACGTTAGGTTAGGTTAGGTTAGGTTAGGTTAGGTTAGGTTAGGTTAGGTTAGGTTAGGTTAGGTTAGGTTAGGTTAGGTTAGGTTAGGTTAGGTTAGGTTAGGTTAGGTTAGGTTAGGTTAGGTTAGGTTAGGTTAGGTTAGGTTAGGTTAGGTTAGGTTAGGTTAGGTTAGGTTAGGTTAGGTTAGGTTAGGTTAGGTTAGGTTAGGTTAGGTTAGGTTAGGTTAGGTTAGGTTAGGTTAGGTTAGGTTAGGTTAGGTTAGGTTAGGTTAGGTTAGGTTAGGTTAGGTTAGGTTAGGTTAGGTTAGGTTAGGTTAGGTTAGGTTAGGTTAGGTTAGGTTAGGTTAGGTTAGGTTAGGTTAGGTTAGGTTAGGTTAGGTTAGGTTAGGTTAGGTTAGGTTAGGTTAGGTTAGGTTAGGTTAGGTTAGGTTAGGTTAGGTTAGGTTAGGTTAGGTTAGGTTAGGTTAGGTTAGGTTAGGTTAGGTTAGGTTAGGTTAGGTTAGGTTAGGTTAGGTTAGGTTAGGTTAGGTTAGGTTAGGTTAGGTTAGGTTAGGTTAGGTTAGGTTAGGTTAGGTTAGGTTAGGTTAGGTTAGGTTAGGTTAGGTTAGGTTAGGTTAGGTTAGGTTAGGTTAGGTTAGGTTAGGTTAGGTTAGGTTAGGTTAGGTTAGGTTAGGTTAGGTTAGGTTAGGTTAGGTTAGGTTAGGTTAGGTTAGGTTAGGTTAGGTTAGGTTAGGTTAGGTTAGGTTAGGTTAGGTTAGGTTAGGTTAGGTTAGGTTAGGTTAGGTTAGGTTAGGTTAGGTTAGGTTAGGTTAGGTTAGGTTAGGTTAGGTTAGGTTAGGTTAGGTTAGGTTAGGTTAGGTTAGGTTAGGTTAGGTTAGATTAGGTTAGGTTAGGTTAGGTTAGGTTAGGTTAGGTTAGGTTAGGTTAGGTTAGGTTAGGTTAGGTTAGGTTAGGTTAGGTTAGGTTAGGTTAGGTTAGGTTAGGTTAGGTTAGGTTAGGTTAGGTTAGGTTAGGTTAGGTTAGGTTAGGTTAGGTTAGGTTAGGTTAGGTTAGGTTAGGTTAGGTTAGGTTAGGTTAGGTTAGGTTAGGTTAGGTTAGGTTAGGTTAGGTTAGGTTAGGTTAGGTTAGGTTAGGTTAGGTTAGGTTAGGTTAGGTTAGGTTAGGTTAGGTTAGGTTAGGTTAGGTTAGGTTAGGTTAGGTTAGGTTAGGTTAGGTTAGGTTAGGTTAGGTTAGGTTAGGTTAGGTTAGGTTAGGTTAGGTTAGGTTAGGTTAGGTTAGGTTAGGTTAGGTTAGGTTAGGTTAGGTTAGGTTAGGTTAGGTTAGGTTAGGTTAGGTTAGGTTAGGTTAGGTTAGGTTAGGTTAGGTTAGGTTAGGTTAGGTTAGGTTAGGTTAGGTTAGGTTAGGTTAGGTTAGGTTAGGTTAGGTTAGGTTAGGTTGGGGTGCGTGCCAGACAACCTCCACGTGGTGCACCCTGGGCGCCACTGCTGTTGCAGTGGTGGCGAATAGTCTGGCGAGGTGGGACCCGGCCGGCGTCTTGGACGTTTCCGAGCAGCGGCGGTGCGGGTCGGAGTGTGGGGGCCTTGTGTAGGCCCAGCGGTCTTCGGACGTAGGTCCAGGAGCGCCGGAACCCCGTACGTGGTGCGGGGCCGGCGGCCGCCACTTTTAGTGGGGGTCGCGTGGAAGGACACCACTATAAAAAACCAAGGGGAGCCTATCCCCTCAAAAAGAGGCACAAAAATTAATGAAAATGGACAAATGTGAACTGATAGTACCTCAGGAGGGTAGGGACCGAAAGGAAACAGAATCCCTCCCGGCCACTTCGGTGGTTGGCAAATGCTCCACGGATTCTGGGGGGAGCAGCAAATGTTCGTTGGACAAAGCGCTGAGTCCGAAGAAAAACTGCGCCGATTCTAAACCCGACCACTCGGGATCAAGTTTGTTGGGGAAGTCGGAGGGTGTTCGCACTCGATCGAATTCCTCCTTGGGGAAACCCTCCTGTCCGACGTTCCTGGGGGACACTGCGCCCTCAGATGATCCGGATAAGAAGGGTAAAAGCAAGTTCGGCTCGACCGAAAGCTTAGGGAAATCCCAGCCGAATCGGCTGGCCAAGGGAAACACGAAGGAGGCAACCACGGTCCCAAAAGAGGGGTCTGACAAGTCGTTTTTATTGCCATTTGTTGGGGAAACGCCGGTTCAAGTAGTGAGCAAGGCATCAAGCCAGGAGTTGAAGATGACGTCAAAACAGATGCCAAGTAAGCTGCCGAGGAAGACTCAGAATAAGGGGCTGAACAAGGCACCGGGACAAGAGGTGAGTAAAGCGCCAATCCAATTGCCGAACGAGGCACCGAAACAGGTACCAAGTCAGGGATCAGAGAAGGCGCCAAGTCAGGAGTTATGTGAGGCACGGTTTCAGACGCCGAAGAGGGCGCTCAGTAACGCTTCGCAAAAAAAGAAAAATAAAAAGAAGAGAGTTATGGGCCCCTATACCGGTGAGGCCGCAGCTAAAAAGCGTCTGAAGAAAGATGGGGATTCGGATCCAGATTGGTCCAACTCGGATGACGAGGCGATGGTCACAGACACTGGGAGCTACAAGAAGGGGTCTACGCAAAGTTCGAGGAAGGGGTCTCTGGAAAGTGTGGAGGAGGCTTGTCCTCCAGGTGTGGTTACACCTGAGGAAGCTTGTAAGGAGCTGTCTGCAATTTGGTCCTTGGTTTCCTCTTCTAATATGACTAAAGGGAAAATGGCGTCCTTAGAAAAATCCAAGGCACTAGTTCTGAATGCTTTGAATGGTTCTCTTAACGCAAACCTAAGCAAAGAAGTAAGAAATCTAAGGGCTGAAAATCGTAGGATGGAAATAGAAATGGAAAAGATGAGATCAGAGCTGAAGGCTTTTAAGGCAAGCTACCAGGAAAAAAGTACTGAAGCTGCAGGCCTCAGACGTGCGGAAGGACCAACACAGATTGTTGTAGGAGCGGAAGTAAACCCGAGTATCAGGGAATACAGGAATGAGCTGGATACTGTTAAAAATGAGATACTGCGGACTGTAGGGGAAATGCTGAGTGCTAGACTTGATGGTCTAGAGGTCGATGGCCGGCTTAACCCTGCCATCATTCGTCGTCCTCCGCTGGCGGCGGATAAAAGAAACACGACGAAGGCGCCGCCTTCACCTGAGGGACATCCACCGTCGTTTTCTGAAGTAGCGGCCAGGGCCCCTCTCCGGCCTGGCGTTCCTAGGCAACAGCCATTAGAAAAGGACTCTGAGGTAGAGGCGGAAAAGTGGCAAGAGATAGGGAAGGGAGGAAAGCCGAAGAAGCCGAAAAAGAGTAAAAAACCAAAACAGAGTCGGCCAGCGCAGGAAGGGGCACAATCCAAGCCCAATCCAGCACAAAAGAAAACCAAGATGCCGAAAGGACCCAGGATGGTGGTTCCTAAGACAGCAGCGGTGGTTATTACGATTCCGGCAGAGGCCGCCAGTAAAGGCGTAAAATATGGTGACGTCATCCTTAAGGCCAGACAAGCTATTCAGCTGGAGGAACTGGGCCTTGGATTGATCTCTATGAAGGTAACGCAGACAGGTGCGCGGATGATAGAGATCCCTGGTGAGGGAGGGGCAGAGAAGGCCGACGCTTTGGCGTCCAAGCTCCGAGAAACTTTAGTGGGACTGGCCGATATCACCAGACCCGTAAAATGCGTTGACCTACGCATCTCCGAGCTGGACGAGTCGATCACGGCTGCCGACATTCGAAATATTATGGCCGAAAAAGGTGGGTGTTCTACGGAACACATAAAAGTGGGTCCGATCAGGACAGGTCCGGGGGGCCTAGGTGTTGTTATGACCAAATGTCCCACAGGAGCGGCTAAAGTACTTGTGAAGGCGGGGCGCATATTGGTGGGATGGAGCAGTGCACATGTTAAAGCGCTGGAAGCCCTCCCGCTCCGTTGCTATAAGTGCCTGGGTCTGGGACACACACGCCAAGCGTGCCCACTGGAAGTGGACCGCTCTGATACCTGCTACAGGTGCGGGAGGGAAGGGCATAGAATGGCGCATTGCAATATGGTGGTTAAATGTGCGGTATGCGCCGAGGCTAAGCTGCCTGATGGGCATGTTACGGGGACAAAGAACTGCCGCCCACCCTCAGTTAAGGGGAAATTGACTCCTCCGGTTAGGAGGTCAGATAGTGGGACGGGCACCAGTGCCATGGACGGAGTTGAGATATTGCCTAATGCCTAGACAAGATCTCAACTTCCTACAAGCGAACACCAACCACTGCGCTGCTGCACAGGATGTCCTGATGCAGCACGCAGTGGAGTTTAAGTCGGACCTGGTCATCATATCTGAGCCATACTGCGTGCCTCAGCGTGTTAATTGGGTAGGGGACGATGACGATACCGTCGCACTTCTGGTCCCGGCAAAAGTCGCCCACTCCCCTCCCCTCTCGGTTAGGGAAAGGGGTCCAGGGATAGTGGCAGCGACCTGGGGGGAACTTGCCCTAGTGGGCGTTTATTTCTCCCCTAACCGGCCAGAAGATGAGTTGGAGCAATGGCTGAACCGTCTAGCCGGCGTGGTTAGGCGACTTTCGCCTATGCAGGTGTTAGTGGGGGGGGACTTTAACGCCAAGCACGCAGCCTGGGGCTCCCGCGTCGATGATAGAAAAGGAGCGTTGGTACTGGACTGGGCTTTGTCAGCTGGTTTGGCCGTCCTCAATAGGGGCACGACGTTTACCTGTGTAAGGGGAAACAGGGGATCTAGGGTGGATATAACCTTTGCGTCCCCGACACTGGCTCCAAGGGTAATGGACTGGTCGGTCCTGACAGAACCGCTCACCCTATCAGACCACAGGTACATCCGCTTTAGGATCATCCCGAGGGAAGGAACGCCGGCCGCGAGTGTACGCTCATTGAACACTCATTTTCCGAGATGGGCTACAACTAGGCTTAATAAGGAACTGGCCGAGGAGGCAGCTTTGGTGGAGGCTTGGTGCCTCGATACCCAACGACCAGACGCAACCATCGAGGACAGAGTGAGGCAAATCACACGCTCCCTCACAGCGGTGTGTGACACCGCGATGCCCAGGGTGCATGGACCACCGGAAAAGCACCAGGTCTATTGGTGGTCGTCGGAGTTGGAGGCACTCAGATCGGCTAGTCTTCGTGCCAGACGTGCCCTGCAACGCTGCAGAAGGCGCCGCAGGAGAAGGGCAGGGATGGAACAAAGACTCCTGACCGCTTACATTGAGGCCAAAAAAGCCTTCGAAGTGGGGATAGTCAGGGCAAAGGACCAGGCTTGGGAGGAATTCCTTACTAGCCTGGATAGGGACCCATGGGGGCGTCCGTTCAAGATGGTGCGGAGCAAACTCCGCCATCAGGCGCCCCCCATGGATACCATGAAGCCAGAATTCCTCGCCCATGTAGTGTCAAGCCTGTTCCCGGAGTTTGTCCCAGAAACGGCACCGTTGGTAGCCCCTTCAGATACCTTCAGATATAGCCGCGTTGGAATCTGGCTTCCTCCCGGTCACTGAACAGGAAATGAAGATGGTGGTGGAACGGTTGGCGGCCAAAAAGAAGGCACCCGGTCCCGATGGTATTCCGGGAAGGGTGCTGCCTACGGCGTTGAAGCACCTAGGGGACTTTCTGCAAAAACTGTTCAGTGACTGTTTGGAGGCCGGAGAATTCCCGAAAGACTGGAAACGGGGTCGGCTATGTCTCCTCCTGAAAGAAGGGCGTCCGCTTGATTCTCCCTCGGCCTACCGTCCCGTCGTTTTGCTGGACGAGTTGGCAAAGATGTTGGAGAGAATAATAGCTGACAGGATCGTCCAGCACCTGGAAACGGTAGGCCCGGACCTAGCCGAGAATCAATACGGCTTTAGGCGTCGGCGTTCAACGGTGGATGCAATCTTAGCTCTTAGGGAGCTTTCAGAGAGAGCGATAGACAGAGGGGAGGTAGTCGTAGCGGTATCCCTAGATATCAGAAATGCGTTCAATTCCCTACCCTTTGACGTGATAAAAGATGGACTTAGGCATCATGGCCTGCCACCGTATCTTATTAAGGTGGTCGAAAGTTACCTAGAGGGTAGGGAAATTGTCTATCCAGCAAGTGGTGGGGAACTAGTGACCAGGGAGATGGTGTGCGGTGTTCCACAGGGTTCGGTCCTCGGACCACTCCTGTGGAACATCGGATACGATTGGGTCCTGCGTGCGGTCAGTCTGCCTCGGATGAGTGTCATCTGTTATGCAGATGACACACTGGTCACTGCCCGGGGCATGACGTTCAAGGAAACGCAGAGGCGGGCTAGTGTGGGTGCCTCCCTGGTCATCCAACGCATAAGACTGCTAGGCTTGAATGTGGCAATTGATAAGACGGAGGCCGTCTGTTTTCATGGGCCGAGGAGGGGCCCTCCAGCTGGATCGTGTCTGGTTGTGGACGACGCCGTCATCCCGTTGCGTCCCCACTTCAAGTATTTGGGGCTAGTGCTCGATGAAAGATGGAATTTTCAGGAGCACTTTAGCCAACTAGCCCCAAAGCTAATGAGAACGGCAAATGCACTGGGGCGAGTACTGCCGAACATCGGCGGCCCCAGTGAGAAATGTCGGAAATTGTTTGCTGGTGTGCTGCGCAGCATTGCGATGTACGGCGCACCGGTGTGGGCAGATTGCCTGTCCGACAAAAATGTCAGGAAGCTCCGCCAGGCGCAGAGGGCGATGGCCACCCGAATTGTCCGCGGATATAGGACTATTTCGTGTACTGCGGCCTGTATACTCGCCAACACACCTCCCTGGGAGCTAGATGCTCAGGTACTCAGGGAGGTGTATAAGGAGCGCAAAGCAGCGCTAGAAAGGGGAGAACGTCCTGCTCCCGAGGAGGTGGAGGCTACCCGTCAAATGATGGGTGAAGCGAGGCTTGAGGCATGGGCGGAGAAGCTCGAGACTGAACCCTACGGCTTACGAACTGTAGAGGCTATTGGCCCGCGGCTAGAGGAGTGGTGTGCTAGAAAGCACGGGACGCTGACTTATAGGCTGACGCAGGTGCTTTCCGGGCACGGGTGCTTCGGAAAGTATCTGTGTCGGATTGGTAAGGAAGCGTCCGCACAGTGCTATGAGTGCGGCGATGCGGAGGACAGTGCACAGCACACCCTTGAGGTGTGTCCTGCCTGGGCTCCGCAGCGCGGCACTCTAGTCGCTGTGATTGGGGGGGATCTCTCGCTGCCCAGTGTGGTACAGGCCATGCTGGCCACCGAGAGATCCTGGGAGGCGGTAGTCTCCTTCTGTGAGGATGTGGTCCTCCAGAAGGAGACATCGGAGCGGGTTCGCGAAGAGGAAGCTCATGCGAACCGGCTCCGACGCAGGCGGTTGGGCGCTAGGAGGAGGCGCTACGCGCACCTCATACCGCTTTAACGGGGACCACGCGGGCGATGGGGGGTGACCCGTCGCCTGCATTGCACGGTCCCGACCGTCTGGGGAGATGGCCAAACTTGCCCGGCCATCTCCCAACCGCGAGGAGGCCCGGGTAGCTGGGCGTGCCACCAGGTCAGTGGGGTGAATACCACCCATGGCCCCCCGTATGACCGATCGGTGGCGAGTGGGCAGGTGCCGGAGTTTTTTAGTGGGTATTCCCTCCTCCTGGGATTCCACCGAGCTTTGACTTGGTGGAATTACGGGAGGCAGTCGT